>CM066035.1:799206202-800509327 GCA_033557465.1 Ichthyophis bannanicus | reverse complement strand
AGCAACGCCTTGTACTCTTCCTCCCCCTCCAACCCCTCTCCTGCTGACTTCCCTACTCTGTTCCCCTGCCAGACTCTTCCCCCCTTCAGCAAACCCCCTGGCACTGCCATCCTCTCTTTTGGTAAGCTCACTGCCCCTTTAAATTTTCTCTGCCTTCTCTATCTTAGTTCCATCTCTTCCTTCCACCCCCCCCCCCCCCAACGTTTTTGTTGCTACAGGGATCTCCAGCCTTCCCCTTCCTTCTGCCTGTAGGAATCCAGTCTCCCGGAGCAGACAGAAGAGGATTTTTGCCACAATTGCAGCAGTGTTCCTCTTCTGCCTGCAGGAGGTGGGGTCCCTTTGGGCAGACAGCCTGAATTGAGGCCACGATTGCAGCCCTGCTGTGACGGGGTTGTGGCCATTGTGGGGGGATGGAGACAAACAATCCCAGGCGCATAAGAAATGTGTGTAAGCACTGAGTCTCTTACTTAAGACTGGGCTGGACAGAATAGCCCTTCGCTTGTCAGTCTCTAATAATCCCTCCTCTTAAAATCGCTAATGTGTCATTTCTATAGCAGTGCTGTCCGGGCACCTTTAATTCCCACCAATCTATTTGCTGCCTGGAAGGTTCCTCGCACTGGAAGCTCCCTCCACACACTCTCTCTGTTCTCTGTGGCTGTTAGCATTAGCAGCTCCTCGTGGGTGGAAGGAGAGAAAGCTGGAGACATATTGGATAAACTGCAATAACTGCTTTTCTTTAAATGACAGATGATTGGCTTAATGTCGCCCCCTGCCACACTTATTTATTTATTTAGCTGTTCTTATAAACCGCCTTTCACCAGGTCAAAGCGGTTACCATGCTTACTGTATTGCGCCAGACCTGTCCAGGCACTTCAGCCCTTGGGTAAGGGAAGTAGATGAGTTTATTCTTGATTTCATGATCCCTGACTCCTCCAGCCCTAATCAATAGTTTCAGTAGTCTCCATCTTCTTCTTGTGCCAGCTCACTGCACTGGGTTTTGCAGCAAGTAGTATTTACCCCAGTGCTCACTACCTCTCTTCTCTTATCTCCCCTTACACCCCCCCCCCCCCCGGGGAACTCCGCTGTTCTGGCAAACTGCTTATATCTGTGCCCTTCTCTTCTATTGCTAACTCCAGACTTCGCTCCTTTCACCTTGCTGCACCTTACACCTGGAACAAACTACCCATGTCTGTACGCCAGGCACCTTCTCTAACCCTCTTCAAATCCAGGTTGAAAGCTCACCTCTTCACTGCTGCTTTCGGATCTTGACTCATCTGATCTCCTTTGTGCTTTCTTACCATTCCCCCAAGATACATCCCTGTCTACACCTACTGTGTTGCCTGTCTTGACTAGATTGTAAGCTCTGATGAGCAGGGACTGTCTCTTACATGTCTGTGCAGCGCTGCATATGTCTTGTAGCGCTATACAAATGCTCAGTAGTAGTAGTAGTAGTAACAATGCTTCCCAAACCATTTTCCAGTGTGACTCAAGATAGTAACATAGTATATTATTGCTCAAACATGTTGTTGTTGTTAAGTGCCGTCGAGTCGGAGTCGACTCATGGCGACCCTCTGGATAGCTATCCTAAATTGTGTTCGGTCTTCAGTCAGGCGGCTCATTGTTCGCAGGCTGGTACCCGTAGCTGCTGTTATTGTATCGATCCATCTCATTGCTGGCCTTCCTCTTTTGCGTTGACCTTCTATCTTGCCAAGCATAATGTCTTTCTCTAATGATCTCTCTCTTCGCATGATGTATCCAAAGTATGAAAGTCAAAGTCTTGTCATCTGAGCTTCTAAAGAAAGCTTAGGTTTGATCTCCTCTAGTACCGACTGGTTTGTTCTTCGGGCAGTCCATGGTATACACAGTATTCGCCGCCAGCACCATAATTCAAAGGCATCAATTTTCTTCCTGTCTACCTTTTTCACTGTCCAGCTTTCACATCCATATGATGTTATTGAAAATACCATGGCTTGAACAAGTCGAATCTTTGTATGGAGAGAGACATCTCTGCTCTTGAGAATCTTATCTAGGTCTTTCATAGCCATTCTGCCAAGAGCAATGTGTCGTCTGATTTCTTGACTGCTTGTTGCTTCTTTATTGATAGTTGATCCAAGTAGGCTAAAGTTGTTCACAATTTCAATTTCTTTTCCTTCAACGATGAACCTGTTGATTATGCCAGTTGTCATTATCTTTGTCTTCTTTACATTAAGGTGCAGGCCCATTTTGAGACTATGTTCTTTGATTGTGAGAAGCAAATGTTTCAGATCATCTTCACTTTCAGACAGTAATGTGGCATCATCAGCATAGCGAAGGTTGTTGATGAGTCTTCCACCAATCTTCACACCTCTGTTGTCTTCATATAATCCTGCTTCTCTGATGATTTGTTCTGCATATAAATTAAACAGGTAGGGGGAAAGTATGCAGCCTTGTCTTACACCTTTGCTTATTTTAAACCATTCTGTTTCTCCTTGTTCCGTTCGAACTGTTGCTTCTTGATCAATGTACAGATTGCGCAAGAGAACGATCAGGTGTTCTGGTATACCCATGCTTCTTAATGTGGCCCAGAGTTTCTCATGGTTTACACAGTCAAAAGCCTTGCTATAGTCGATAAAGCACAAATAGATATCCTTTTGGTATTCTTTAGTCTTTTCAAGGATCCATCTCACATCCGCAATGATGTCTCTCGTTCCTCGCCCTTTCCTAAACCCTGCTTGCACTTCAGGTAGTTCTTGTTCCAGGTATGGTTGTAGTCTCTTCTGAATAATCTTCAGTAGAATCTTGCTGGCATGTGGGATCAGAGCGATTGTTCGATAATTTCCACAGTCAGTTGGATCACCTTTCTTTAGTATTGGTATAAACACAGATCTTTTCCAGTCAGTTGGCCATGATGTTGTCTTCCATATTTCTTGGCAGAGCCTTGTGAGTACGGTAACAGCTGCATCAGATTGCTGCAATACTTCTATGGGAATGCTATCAATGCCTGGTGCTTTGTTCTTTGATAAGGCTTTCAATGCTGCTTCAACTTCTTCTTTCATCACCAATGGTTCCCGATCATAAGGTACAGGTTGAAACGGCTGTTGGTCCGCTTGATCTTTATCATATAAAAACTCTGTATATTCCTTCCACCTTTTCTTGATCTTCTCAGCATCATTCAACATAGAACCTTGAGCATCCTGTAACATTCCAATTCGAGGCTGAAACTTTTTCTTTAACTCTCGTAGCTTTAGGAAAGACGATCTTGTTCTTCCTCTAATAGTTTCTGCTTCTATTTCCTTGCAAGTGTCAGTGTAGTACTTTTCCTTGTCCTGTCTTGCTGCACGTTGGAAATCTCTGTTGAGTTCTGCGATAGTCTTTCTTTCTCCTCTGGCTTTAGCTTCTCTGCGTTTCTGGGCAATTTTCAGAGTTTCTTCCGTCATCCATTTTGGCCATTTTTGCTTTTTCACCTTTTGTAGAGACTTCTCGCTTTCTTCCAACACAACCTTCTTGATGTCATTCCATAACTCTTCTGGAGCTCTGTCATTTGTATCTAAAGCAGCAAATCGATTTTGCAGGCAGTCTTTAAATTCCAGTGGTATATTCTCAAGGTCATATTTTGCTGCATTCATGAGTGGTTTGCTCTTTTTCAACTTTAGCTTGAGTTTGCATTCTAGTAGTTGATGATCTGTACCACAGTCAGCTCCAGGTTTTGTCTTTGTTGATGTTACAGAGCTTTTCCCTCATTGACTTCCACATATGTAGTCAATTTGATTTTTATATAATCCATTCGGTGAAGTCCATGTGTACAGTCGCCGCTTGTGTTGCTGGAAGAAGGTGTTTGAGATGAATAGATCATTGGTGTTGCAGAATTCTATCAGTCTTTCTCCAGCTTCATTTCTGTTGCCAAGTCCATATTTTCCAACTACTTTGCCTTCTTCTTTGTTGCTAACTTTTGCGTTCCAGTCACCCATGACTATCAGGATATCCTGTTTGCATGTTCTGTCAATTTCAGCTTGTACTTGTTCATAGAACTCTTCAATTTCATTCTCTTCTGCAGCTGTTGTTGGGGCATATACTTGAATTATAGTTGTGTTGATAGGCAATCCTCATAGACGAATAGAGATTAAGCGTTCGCTGACTGCATTGTATTTCATTACAGTTCTTGCAAGTTTCTTCTTTATTATAAATGCAACACCATTTCTTCTTTGTCTTTCATTTCCAGCATAGTAGACCATGTGATCATCTGATGCAAAGTGCCCCATGCCAGTCCATTTCAGTTCGCTGACACCCAACAGATCAAGTTGTACACGTTCCATTTCATTCTTGACCACCTCCAACTTCCCTTGGTTCATGCTTCGTACGTTCCATGTTCCAATGTGTAAGACATCTTTACAGCTTCTGACTCTCATTTCATTCGCAGCTACATCAGCAGTCAGACTTCCCGAGGGCTTTGATCCAACCACATCATAAATGCTGGCTTTACTCTGAAAAGTCTTCAGCTCTTCCGCAGTAGCTAGTTGAGTGCCTTCTGACCTGGGGGTCTCATCTTCCAGCACCATACCACAATTTGTTTTGTTGTAACTATCCATTGGGTTTTCATGGCAAGATACCGAAGTAGATTGCCGGGCCTTTCTTCCGCGCAGTTTAAGTTTGGTGTTGTTGCCGTTGTCACAAAAATGTGATCCTCCGCCGTCAACACTGTCCCATTCTGCTGCTGCCCAGATGGGTGGTTTGTCTTGGTCTGGCACCTCAGCTGAGACCTGTCCATCTTGGGAGACCCTGCCAGTAGTTAAACTACCGATAGTTTAGCTCTCAGCATCACCGATGCACGCAAGCCCTCACAGCATGACAAGCTCAAACATAATAAGCATCATATTCATTGTGTATTTTAAAGATTCTGTAATGCATAAATATGTAAATGTATGCTTTTTAAAGTAATTATCCGATGTACTCGCTTTGCTTGAGACATGCAGACCTGTAACATAGTAACATAGTAAATGATGGTAAATAAAGACCAGCATGGTCCATCTAGTCTGCCCAGCAAGGTGGCAAGAGTGGGTGCACCTGCCGCGCTGTGCAGGTCACCCCTCCCTGTGCCATTGTTTAGGGGTTACCCACTGCTCCGTGTAGCTCATCCCCGTTTGCTGAGATAAAAGAGATAGTTATGTCAGCCACTAGACTTCTCAAACTGCAGCACAGCCAGTGAACCATCTGGGCAGCTTCCTCTTTTTAGATGGAGGATAAGGAAAGGGGTGGGGGGAACAAGAGGGTGTCTAAGTGTATAATCGAGGTTTGTGTGTGCAAGTGGATATAGTTGTGGAGGGGGGAGGGGTAACTGGGATCCGTGTGTGTGTGTGTGTGTGTGTGTATGTGTGTGTGTGTTGTCCCCCGCAGCCCCCTCTGGTGGCGGCGTAGTGGTTCCACGGGGCTGGGGAGCTCATAAGAATAGGGTGATTAGGGTTGACCTGTTCCGAGGGTCATGAGGTAGCGGCCCTCTGTGTCAGCCTCGTGGTCAACTTCCCAATGAAGCAACATTTAGCCAAGTGTAGGGCAAAAGAAAAAGGCATTTATTTCACCTTTACGCAAATGGTCCAAAATATGCGGTTGAGAAAAATAACAGGGCTGTATCCTTTCTTGTATCAAGTGCAATTCACAAAAACATTCAAAGTAACATTGTTAATCTTCACAAACTCAAAACATAAAGCATCTTGTATTCTCTTCATACATTTGGTGCTCCAAATAACTTAAAACTTTCCTATTGTGCAATAATTACAATCCATGGGTTCCACGGCCTCATTAACCTCAGATTCCCCTGGCATCCACTCCATCTCTGAGGGGTCCGAATCTGAAACCTCAGGAAGGTGGGATTCAGGCTTTCTAAAAGCATGCCATACTGTGTTCCAATGTTGGCTTGTCAGTTTGGGGCGTCGGCTTTTAGCTATATTGTAGAACCCTGGATTTTCTTCGGCTACAGGATTAAAAGTTCGCTTATCCCAGCTTTGAATATTACTAGCCTTTTTCCTAGAGAGATTATCTGGTACTTTTGGCATAAAAGTGTCCTTATCATACAGATAAAAGTTATTCCTTTGTTTCTCTCTTGTGCTAGGCTTAGGTAAGCACTTGCAGGCAATCACTGTTTCACCTTTTAACTTCCTGCAGTCTCTTTTGGGAAAGGCTTGAGGCCTAGCCTGAATGTCCTCCACTTCTTGCAGGCTCAAGTGTTCCCTGGGTGTCTTTCCTCCTTTAGAATGGGGAGTAACTCCTCTGAGGCATGGCTGCTGCTGAGGCGCTTGTTCTCCACTTCCACCCCTGTGGCAGTTGGCTACTGGCCGCGCCCTCTCAGCACTTTCCTGTTCCCCAGGCCTCTGAGTTTTCCCTTCCTCTTTCAGGTTACTTTTATAAAAACTTTTAAAAGTACCCTTTTCTCCTTGGGTATTCCTTGCAACCGGATATCTCTTCCTTAGCTTGTATCCCAGTCCTTCTCCCTGGACAGGGCTTCCTTTCAGGCTGGAAGGGAGAGCACCTCCTTCCTTGGCTGCTCTCTGCAATGCTGCTCCTTCCAGTTGTAGCTGGCTTTCCTCTAGGCCTGCTCTTGGGCCTTCACCTCGGCCTGCTCTATGAGTTATCCCTTGGTCTGCTTCTCGGCCTACTCTCTGGCCTGCTCTCCAAGCTGCTTCAACTCCTTGAGCTGTTCTAGGTCTGACAGTGACTCCAACTCTCCGAGCTGCTCTTTCCAGTCCGGCTTTAACGCTCACTCTGGCTCCGTCTCTGTCTCTCCGATCTGCTCTGCTTAACTGAGCTCTGTCCCTGCTTAAATCGGGACTAACTGATTCAAGGTCCTGCCCATAGAGGCGTGGTTCCTCTGCTTCCAGGCTTGCTCTCCTGCTCCCTCTATGTGGACCTTCAGGAAATTGCATGTAAATCTTGTTTTTTTCAAGATTTAAAACTTCTTTTCTTTCTGTCAGAGGGTCCGCAGTATCACAGTGTGTATGGGGTCGATAGCTGACTGTGTGTGACTGCATTGGTAATAAATGACTTGCAACAACATGGCTTGTGAGTTGCTGGTTGTGGTGTGTTGGGGTGGGTAGAGAGGGGAATCTACGTTTGTGTAGTTGTGAAATGGGAGTGGGTGTTTGGTTAAGTGAGTGGATTTGGCTGAGTGCACGACTGGTGAATGTGTGTCTGCATGAATACTGAAGGGTCAGGTGAGGAATATGAATCACTTCATTCCCTCCCTTCCCCTCTGTTTGCTCCCACCCTTGTTCCCTCCCCTCCTCTCTCTCATGCCATCTTCCTTTTCATCCAGCCTATGCATCTACCTTCCTTTATCTTTCTTCATGTCCCTTCAGGCTCATCTGCCCCCTCTCTCCTCCCCCAGGCTCAGCCCTTTCTTTCTTACCCTCCCACCACAGGTTCACCCACCCCCAGACTCGCTCATCTACTCATTCTTGACTTATCTCCTCTCTCACAGCTCCTCCCCTCCCCTCCCCTCCCAGGTTCACGCCCTCAGGCTCATTGCCTCATTCTTAAGCTTTCCAAGCTCATTCTGTCTCTGCCTCTGTGATTCACTTCACCAGACCTTCCCTCTCTCTTAAGCACTGTCAGCTCTCAGGATTGCCTCCTTTGACTATCCTTCCACCCACCCCAGTTTATCATTTCTTTCTTTCCACCAGACTCAGCCTTTCCATACCTTCAGCATGTATGTTCCTCTCTCCCTTCAGTACCCTCCCTTCTTCACGCTCCCTCTTTCCCTTCTTTCTAGCCGTACGCTCTTCCCTTCCCACCTAACTTAACATTTAAAATGGTTTAAAAATATATATATTTATTTTTTAACCTGGGCTCCATGAGATTTCTAAGCTCGGTGGTGCTGTAATGCTTTGCAGCAAGAGTCTGGCAGTAGGAGGAAGCAGGCCGCGTTTAGAAAATTAATAAATAACATGGTGGAGGCCGCTGTTTAAGCGGCAGAGCTGCAGACATGACTGGCATGGTGCAAAAGCCATGGCCACATTAAAAAATAAATAAATAGGCAGAGAGGTCTCATGGCCGAGTATATAGTGGCTGAAATAAAAGACTCAATTAGGAAAAAAACAAACCGCAACTGCGAACGCGATCAGCTCTGTGGCACAGCTGAAGCAGGGAGGCGCGATATCGGAGCTGCGGCAGCTGTCGGAGTGGTGAGGCTCTGAGGGCCAGAGGTATGGGGCGGCTGTATGAAGAGGAGAGATGACTGGGGTCTAGAATTTAAACAGGAGCCACGTCTGCATCTGACAGGCCTGCTTGCAGCATCAGTGGCCTCGTGTTCTTCTTGCCATCAGCACATACCATGAAATTTTGGTGGGGCCGGGGCCCATGTGGCCTGTCCCGTTCTGACACCTAAGCTCCTACTTTCAGGAGATCAGTGCAGCCTTGGACTGCAGTCTCCTGAAAGCTTCCCTTGGCACCCAAAAATAGGTTCCTGCCCAGAAGACAGAAAAAAACTACAGATTCACCTTCCTGCCACCACCACATACAGAGCCTCCCTCAGCTCCACCAACTATGCCACATGTTTCCTCATGCCGCCCAGACATTCAGATCACTCTCCCCTCTCCCGCTGCAGCCAATCCACTGCTTCTGGTGCCAACTGTGCACCCATTTGGGGGTCACACACAACCCACAGTTTGGGAATCGCCGATTTACACATTTTGTACAAAGAAGAGAACTCCAGAGGGAGCAAATAAGGAACAAGGGCAGGACTCAAAGCAGAATCGATCTAACATCCATCACATCCGTTAAGTTATTTACATACATATTGAAATGTCTCTCTTTTTCTAATTTCAGTCAAAGCATGCAACATTATACTTGCAAAAGAGAAGACATGCTCTAAACATTTAACCCCCCCCCCCCCTTTTTGTTGATAGCAGAAGTGTATTATTATTCTTTTAAGTTGATCTTTTAGGGCAATGAAGTACATGTTCATGTTCTCAGCAGGCAATCGATTCAAGTCCGTGGGCATATCTGTGGAAGGTATCTGAGAAGACGTTGTCCTGGTAGCAGGTTTCCATCATGGTCTGAAGAATAAAAAATGTCTTTCTCTCTCAAAAGGAGATTAATAGCTCGTGAACCTTACCTTCCCCAGCTGGGAGTCCTCTGGTGAAACAACAGTGTCACAGAATACGATCTTACTCCTGTCTGGCGCCTTCCTTGGAAGCTATAGAAAAACAAAGCTACTTGGGCTCTGGTTGCTACGGATGATGACTTTTTCAGTAAAGGAGAGGTTATTGGCACCTTTTTCCTGTGTTTAGGTTTTGGGAGTCGATAATAGTAGAGAGATAAGATGACTCAGGCGATGAGTCTACAGCATTATTGAGCTTCCTCTGGTGAAGATCACAGGGTATTTCAACCTCCTGCAGGGAGATGCTGTACATCAACCCATCTTGGTGTGTGACTGTACTTGATCAGGAGAGTCTAATTAAGACTGGTACTGATACTGGGCCCTTTAGGGGTAATCTATAAAAAAAAAAGCTTTGTCAATGCCGAGTAAAGTCCTTCAGTATTTTAACATTATTAAAATATGTAAAGAAGAAGAGGAATTCAGGGAACTCAGTTCAGTCTTTCCACTGGATGCAGTCCTTACGCCGTGAGTAAAGCATCAAGCCATTTTAAAATTGGTCTCTGCACAAATTCCAACAAACTTATTTTCATATCTACCAAGACAAATAGCTTGAGGGCAGTACAAGTTCTGTCGGAGCAGTACATGTCATGATTTCCTTTATAATTTGTAATGATTAATATCATTAAAATTGTGAATAAAGTCTCTTACTAAATCTTGTTAGCTGTAATAAAATAAACTTTAGTACATCATAGGTAACTCTAACCTATGCTGAGAACAGGCACACTATAACCAAAATATATTTACTTGCATAAGTTAAACTCAGGTATCTACAAAAGTGTTCCACATGGGGCTAGATAATCTTTGAAATAAACAAAAAAAAATCTGTCCACTGTTACTGCTTCCAGGGCCAGTGCAGGGATATGAGGTGCCCTACACAATTCCATAATCCTACTGCCCCCCTGCTTCCACTCCCACCCCCATCCAATGTTCCCTCTAATTTTCTGTAGGCTGTGTGCGCATAAAATATCAGCTGTGTGCAGCTTTTGAAGGAAGGTTAAATTTTTGTGCGCCACATAACGACACTCGGAGTTATATACTTTAAAATTTGACTACACGTCAGAATACAGTATGTATACCACATTGATTTTAATCAAATTAAATGAAAATAGACAATTACTAAATGAAGCGGGAAATTTCTAGTAATTACAATCATAACTTTTAAATTTTAAGACGTCTGTGTTGTTTTCTATCAGAATCAGAGCTGTAATTTTTGTGTGCTCTGTTGTAAAGTATGTGCGCTCGCTCGGCGAGGTGTGTGCGCGCGCACACGCGCACAGCTTAGAGGGAACAGTGCCCCCATCCCCTTTGCCACTACTGCCTCTCCTCTCCAGGATCTGCCACACCATAGCGCTTACGGGAACTCTCCACCAGGCGGTGGTGGCTTGCTCTGTTAGATTGGCTAGCGGCCACTGCTGAATATTGGTCCCTTTGTTTTTATAGACGAGGCATGTCCATCAGGTAGATCGCAAGGGGTCAGAGGTAGATTGCCAGCCCCAATTGGCTCCATCTCTCCAGCAGCTCGCCCCGTTGCTAGGAGAGAGCTTGTGTCAGCAGGTTGTCTGCCGAAGGCTTGCTGCCGCTGCTGATCCTTTGCCTGTCTTTTTTCCCTGCCCGTGGGAATCTTGCCTGCGGGTGTATTGGGGGCGCTTGTTGTTTTCGTGCCAATAGTGTGTGGGTACCCCAGGGGGCCGCCGCCCACAATCCGCGACGAGACGCCACAGGCCCGGCATCATACCTGGTCTTCTGCCTCTCAGAATCACCCATTCCTGCCCCCGCCTCAACACCCCTTAGAAGTGAGTTATATACCGGGCGATATCCATTCGCCTGGGCTTTACCTGAATACATTTACCGTATTAGTTGTGTCATGTGCTGGTCGTTGGTCGCTTTATAGTTTGCTTTCATTAAACGTTTTCGGGCAGACACAACAAAGTGTCAAGAATTTGGTGATTTTGGCGGGCTTTTCCAATTTTGTTCTAACTTGCCTATGCCTTTCCTTCGAATTGGTTCAAACCACTGTGACTTTTGCTTGCCTCTGCAATTTTATTTTTCCTAGCCTTTGCGTTGCTTCTACACTGCAATTTTATTTTGCCTTGCCTTTGCGTTGATTCTATACTGTGTGCAGAATTTATTAAATCACGTGTGGTGGTATTTGAACTTGTTTGGCGGTATTTGATTTTATCTGGTTTGCTGGACAGGTGTTTGAGTTTTTTTGATGATTGTTTTGTGGTATTTGATTATTAGTGGCAGTATGATGAATTCTTATTTTTACTTTTAGAACTGCATGTGTGTTTTTGGCATCTCCAGTCCTTGTATTTCACATCATCCAGAGGTCTTCAGTTCCTGTTGATCTTTAATACCTTGGAACAATGACAGTTTTGGACCAGATTCAGCCAGTGTTTATACTAACTTAACGAAGATGAGTGTTCCAAAGAAGAGCAAAACCTACCACTATCATGATGAATGGGAAATGGACTTCTTCTTCATCATGGTGAAAGACAAGTGTTGTCTAATTTGTAACGCCCCAGTATCCTTGCCCAAAAAGAGTAATCTGGAATGTCATTATAAGGCTCTGAATAGCAATATGTTTGATGCTGATTTTCCACCCAAAAGTGAAATTCGTAAACTGAAGCTCAAAGAACTTAAATCGAAATTGGCTACTCAGCAACAGTTGATGGCAAAGCCAAGGTCACATTCGGTCAATGCAACCATAGTATCCTTCTAGGTCAGCAACCTGATTGCAAAGAAATGCAAACCTTTCACTGAAGGGGAATTTGTAAAAGATTGTTTTCTTGAAGCAGCTGACAATCTTTTTGAAGGATTTAAAAATAAGAAAAAGATCATAGCTGCTATCCAAGATGTACAATTGTCAAGAAACACCGTCGTGTGGCGAATATAAAAGATGTGTGGAGACACAACTGAAGAATTGTTGGAGGATGTTTCAAATTGTGTTGTTTTCTCACTCCAACTGGATGAATCTACAGACAAAAGAGACATAGCCCAGTTACTAGTCTTTATCCGGATGGTTTTTCAAGACTTCAGTGTTAAAGAAGAACTACTTGGAATGATTTCTTTAAAAGGGAGAACTACCGGTCAGGAAATATTCAGTTCTTTCCATTCTTTTGTCACAAAGTGTAATCTTCCATTGCATAGACTTGTTTCCATCACTACTGATGGAGCAAGAGCAATGACAGGTGAGGTTAACGGTTTCATAGCCCTCTGTAGACAGCTTGACGACTTCCCAGATTTCCTTTCTTACCACTGCATCATTCACCAGCAAGTTTTGGCAAGCAAGAAACTCAATACAAAGACTGTCATGGACATCACTTTCAAAATTGTAAATTCAGTTCGTGGAAGATCACTTCAAAGACGGCTTTTCAATCTTACTCTTGATGAAGGGGCAGTGGAAATCATTTTGCACACAGATGTAAGGTGGCTAAGTAAGCACAAATTTCTGCAAAGATTTTGTGATTTGCTGAATGAAATAATAAGTTTTTTGAAGGAGAGGGGAGATGACCAAGCAGAGTTGGAAGATGAGGAGTGGTTATGTGATCTGGCATTTCTCACTGACTTTACAGGCAAACTAAGTGATATGAACCTTGAACTACAAGGTAAAAACAAATGCATTGGCGAGATGATGAGTACACTTTCATCCTACAAGAGCAAATTTGAGCTAATGATGACTGACCTTGCAAACAACACTTTTGATCATTTTCCTAATACGCAGGATCATCTGGGACAATATCCAAATTTTGTTTTTCAGAACAAGAAGTATGTTACAGAAATCTGTTCTGTTATCCAGAAATTTGAAAATAGATTCTGTGACTTCCAAAAAATTGGAACAGTTGTGGAGTACTTGTCATACCCATTCAAAGTAGATGTGGACATTAAAGAAACTGCAGCTGCTATCAGTAAAAATTACTCATTGAACAAGCCATCTCTTGAAAATGAAATATTAACCTTTAAAAATGACATTTTTCTCAAGACTCATGCTGAGCAAGAATCATTTTGGAAGCTAGTGCCTAGAGACAAATTTCCCAACTTGAGAAGATGCAGTGAAGCTGTACACTCCTGTTTCGGTTTCAACTTATTTGTGTGAATCTACATTTTCCCATCTGAAAATTACAGAGTACACAACGTTCCAACATGACAGATGAACATCTCCAGGATTCCCTGAGACTGGCCCTCATGCAATATTCACCCTACTTCAAAAAGCTGGTGGATGAAATGCAGGCTCAGACGTCTCACTGATGAGCAAGAGCGAAATATTAAAGATTGTGCAAGATCAGCCTGGATCAATACTTGACCTAAATTTAACACAAATTACTCAATAAAAGTTAAAGAAAGTTATTAAGACAGTTAAAGAAAGTTATTACTCAATAAAACTTTAAGAAAAAATGTACTTTCCATTTCCCCTCGCAGTTCTTACTGGATCTTCGTTTCTCTGTTTTGTTTTTGCTTAATTTGCTTAACAGCTGATCACATCCAAGTAAATGACAAAAGGTTCATTAAAAATGGGTGGGGGGGGGGATCCTCCAACTTTATTAGGTTCAAATTTAATTTGAAACTAATTTGAAATGTAATTTTCATGGTGGTTGATCACCGGCACTTTTGGCCGGAAAAAGTAGATCACGACCTGTTCGAAGTTGGACATCGTTTCTTTCAGGAATGGGTCCGGGTTACCAAGGATTGCTGGGTACTAGACACCTTTCAGTTCGGCTATGTCCTGGAATGCATAGAGCCAATTGAGGATGCTTTCATTATCTCCCCTTGTGGGTCAGCAATCAAAGGTGCCTCTGTGAAGACCACCTTAGGAAAGTTATTGTCCCTAAAGGCGGTGGTACCCATCCCCCAGGATGATTGGGACAAGGGCAGATACTCCATCTATTTCGTGGTGTCTAAAAAAAAGAATGGTTTCTTATGGTCCATTCTGGACCTCAAAGGGGTCAATGAGCTCTTGAGCATCCTGCATTTCCAGATAGAAACCTTGCCCTCCGTGATTCAAGCAGTGCACCAAGGTGAATTCTTGGTTTCTCTGAATCTGGCGGAGGCGTATTTTCATATCCCAATCCAGGTGGATCTTCAAAATACCTGTGTTTTGCCATGCTTGACTCTCACTATCAGTTTGCCGCCCTCTCTTTCGGGCTATCCACCATCTCAAAGACATTCTCCAAGGTCATGGTGGTAGCAGCTGCAGTGCTACAGTGCCGAGGGATCTGTGTCCATCCATATCTGGACAACTAGTTCCTCCTGGCACGTCCCCTTTCAGAGGCATCTCAGATGGTGTCCTGAGCGGTGTCCTTTTTGGAAGCCCTCATTTGGGTGATCAATTAGGGAAGGAGCCAGCTGTTGTCTTCCCAGTCCTTGGAGTTCCTGGGAGAACTTTCAACACTAGAGTGGGCAGTTTTTCCTGCCCGAGGAGAAAGTCAAGACTGTTGGATTGCCTGGCACTGTTCTGTGTGCAGCAGGCTCACAGAGTCTGTGATTATCTTCAGTTCCTCGGATTGATGGCAGCGACCATAGAGATGGTGCCATGGGTGCGTGCTCAAATGCAACCTCTCCAGCAATCCTTGTTGACTCAGTGGTCCACAAGTTATCAGGAGTTTGAGCACAGGCTCCCACTCCTGATTATAGTGAAGACCAGCTTTTGGTGGTAGCAGCAGCCCTGTCATCTGAGGAAGGGTGTGCCACTGGACGATTTCTCCTGGATCCTGCTGACAATGGATGCCAGTCTCTTGGACTGAGGAGCCCATTGCCAAGACTATATGGCCCAGGGCCATTAGAACCACAGGGAGGCAGTATGATCCAGCAACTGCTTAGAGGCAAGTGCCATCTAGTTGGCTCTTCTGCATTTCTGGCAGACAATGCCATGGTGGTAGCTTATGTCAATCAACAAGGCAGCATGTGAAATGCCAAGGTAGCTCTGGAGATAGCTCTCCTGTTTGCCTGGGTGGAGAAGAACCTTCAAGCCTTGTTGGCTCAGCACCTTGCTGTGGTGGACACTGTGAAAGCAGACTTCCTCTGGATCCTGGAGAGGGAGTTCAGTCAGGAGGCATTTCAGTTGGTTCTGCACCACTAGGGTTGCTGTGAAATGGATCTGTTGGTGACCCACTCCAATGCCAAAGTTTGCCGCTTCTTCAGTTGCCACACCAAGGTGGGGTCTGAGGCGTTGATGCCCTGACCCAGTCTTGGCCAAGTCGGCAGCTACTGTATGTGTTTCTTCTGTGGCTCCTGGTGGGGTGTGTGATTCAGCGTATCGAACGCTACCTGGTCAGGATTGGCCAAGGAGAGCATGGTTCGGAGACCTGATGCAGCTCCTGCAGGCTCCTCCTCTTTGGTTTTCTCAATCTCAGGGCCTGTTGCAGCAGGGACTGATCATCCTGGAGGACCCGGTTCCATTCTCGCTTACGACTTGGCTCTTGAAAGGAGATGGCTAGCATATAGGGGCTACTCTCCAGCAGTGGTCTCCATTCTGCTCAGAGCCTGGAGGAGATCTACCAAACTAGCATACGTGTGGATCTGGTGCCTCTTTGAGCAATGGTACGGTGCTTGGCAGTTGATTCCTGAGGCAGCCAGGGTGCCATCTCTGTTGGCCTTTCTACAAGGTGGGCTGGAGAAAGACCTTTCTCTTGGCTCCATGAAGGTTCAAGTGGCAGCTTTGGCCTGTTTCCAAGGTCCAGTGGCTGGTAAGTCTCTAACTTTGCACCAGAACATCTCATGCTTTCTCCAGGGAGTTCAATGTCTGCATCCTCCGCTCTGATCTGTGACCCCTTTCTGGGATCTGTCTAGTACTCAGGGCCCTTATGGCAGCACCCTTTGAGCCATCAAAGTGTGCTACTTTGAAGGATTTGACACTCAAGATGGTATTGGTCACAAATTAATTCCACAAGGTGGATTTCCAAGCTGCAGGCTCTGTCTTGCCGAGATCCTTATTTCTCCTTTTCAAAGGAGGCTGTTTATTTTCAGCCTATGTCTTTCTTCTTGCCTAAGGTGTTTTCTCCCTTTCACCTGAACCAGGTGGTCTGCCTGTCCTCCTTCTCTAGGGAGCGGTGTTGAGGGAAGGATAAGGATCATCACCTTTTGGGTGCTCAGAGGATGCTTCTCCAGTACTTGGAGGTTACGAATTCCTTTCATAATTTTGACCATCTTTTTTGTGCTGTTTGCTGGCCTGCACAAGGGTAACACAGTGACTAGGTCGACTTTGAGGCATTGGATTAAGAAGGCTTTGCCTCGGTGTCTCTGTTACAGAACCAACCAGTTCTGGAGGGTTTGCACGCCCGTTCTACCTGAGTACAGGCATCCTCATGTGCTGAGTGGAACTCGGTAGCCCCTGCAGACATTTGTCAGGTAGCAACATGGGCATCACTTTCCACTTTTGTCAAGCATTACTGCTTGGATTTTCTTGTTAGGGCAGACATGGCCTTTGGCTCAAGGGTTTTGTGAGCTGCTGTGTCTTCTTCCCATCCAGTGGAGTTATAGCTTTGGTACATCCCACTTGTCTGGACTTGTCTAGCAGGATGATAAGGAAGGTGATATTTTCCTTATCAGTTAATGGCCTTTCCTTGAGTCCTGTTAGACCAGCCCAGGGCCCGCCCCTGGAACTGTATTGCTATGTTCTTCTTCTGCGGTACCCTTGGGTCTGCTATGATTTGTATATTTGGCTCTGCAGGTTCATTGTCTACTGACAGCCTAATGCTTATGCTTTCCTTTACATAGTTCTCTACTATTGATCACTCATTTTTGCCCATGGTTGAGGTTGTGTGGGGCTTGCCATGTTTTTCCCATATGCTTTGACATGAATACTGAAGGGACCTCTGGTGGCCAAGGCAAATAGAGACATGGGAGTGATGTTATTGAAACCTGGGCTTTTCATTGGTTCTTTGTCTCCACCAATCTGCTGGTAGGGGAACACAACCCACTTGTCTGGACTGGTCTAGCAGGACTCAAGGAAAGGACTGATAAGTAAAATGTCACCTTTATTCATAGGTTTGCATTCTATAAGAATATAAGAAAAGTCATGCTGAGTCAGACCATCGTCCATCAGAGTCACAAGTACCTTTCTGATCCCAAAATGTAGATCTACTTATCACAGCTCATTTTCTTTGATGAGCAATGACTCTCCTAATTCTACATGGCTAAGACTTTTTTATGGACTTTTCTTGCAGGAACTTACTCAAACAACTTTTAAATCTGCTGTGTCATGACCATATTAACTGGCATCAGATTCATGGTACACCTGGGCTGCTCCTGCAGTTGGCCATACGTTTGCACATTTTAGCTTATTTGGAAGGTCAGCATGTTCAAATTCTTTTTCCTAATGGAAAGTTCATTTGATGTACAATTAAGCTGTAGAATTTGTTGCTGAAAAATGTGGTTAACATAGCTAGGTTTAAAAGGGGTTTAGACAAGTTCCTAAAGGGAAGTCAATAAACCTAGCTAGGTATCCTTGGTGAATCCACTGCATATCCCTGGATGCAAGCAACAAGGAATGGATCTGCTTCTTTGGGATCTTGCCTGGTTCTTTTGACCTGAATTAGCCCCTGTTGGAAGCCAGATGCTGACCTTGATGGACCTTTGCTGTGTCTTATGTTCTTAAGTCAACTCAACAACGTTCTCCCTAGAAGCAATTGGCATCTTTAGTGTATCCTGTGTGTATAAGTTGTAATCACATCAGCAGTGGAGTTTATTTCTTATCCTTAAAGCTGATCGTTCATGTTCTAATGTGAGCAAGGGAAGCTTGTGCTGCTGTCCGAGCTCTACCAGTTCTATGATGAGGCTATGAGTATCTGAAATGTTTCTCGTTTGATGTGCAGTGGGGAAAGGTGGAGGAAAGCCTGGGAAAGAGGAATGTACTGTGTGATATTTTAATTGATGAGAGCTGGAGCTTTGAAGGTTTTTTGGTGTGCTTTTTTATTTACATTGGAACAATACTGTGATACATCTCGTAGCGTTTGCAGATTGCCAAGTTACCCAGTTCCAGGAGTGAGATTTGAAGCCAGTCATGGATTTCTGACAATCTCATTCTCATGCATTATGGGACCTGCCACACTGATTCCAATGGATAAAATCAGGGACTACAAATACCATACTGCACTGCAATGCAAATTTAAAACCTGAACTAGGTAACTTGGCAACTTTGCATTTGCTTCTAAAAAAAAACATTGCTTGAAAAGAAAACTTAGTGTACCAACCACTTGGGTGGCAAAGGGTTGCTAATCCTGCTGACACTTGTAAGAAACAAGAAGCCAGTTTTAAGAGGTTTGTAGGGTGTGACATCTGAAGGAAGGACCTTTGGTCACATGTCACAGCTTGCTGTGAATCCCCTTTTCTTCAGGAAAAATACAGCTGATACATTTATGGACATTACAAAATCAGATTTGCTAAGTTAGTTCCAAGAGTGAGATTTGAAGCCAGTCCTGGATTTCTGACATTCTCATTCTGATGCATTATAGGACCTGCAGCACTGATTCCAATGGGTGAAATCAGGGTCTACAAATACCATACTGCATTGTAATACAAATTTAAAAACAGAACTGGCAACAAATCTCACTCCTGGACCTGGGTAACTTAGCAACTCTGCGGAATCCTCGATGCCTACTGAACTTTCAGCTTACGTCTTTAGAACTACCAGGACCACAACCGAAGCTTGGCTGTAGAAACAGAAAAGCTATAGAGATCTTTGAGGGGGGGGGGGGAAGTGATGTTAAGTCTCCTCTAGCTCTGTTCACAGCATCAACTTAATTTTGTTGTTTATATCTCAAAATTACATTGCTCTTCTCATCTTCTCTTCCTTTCTGAATTGCTGTTTTGCTTTAATCAAGTAGGTAGAGCCCTGTGCTCTGCCCATGCCCTCATTCAAGCTCTTTGTCCATCTCACATGAGTTTTTCTTTAAAGTCTACAGCTGGAAGCCACCGAGGTTCTTCTAAGTCCTGAAGTTAGTTGTGGGCCCCTGGATGTGACCTTGAACACCCCCACAGCCTTGACAATACCTCACTGTGCCGAGGTGAATGCAGAACATTGGACTATCCGATTGAAAAGACGGACCCAGCATGGAAAGTGGGAGGTAAGTCAGATTCCCATGCGGCATGTTGAATTTTGCAAATCAGGCTGAAGAGTTGGAGATGTACGTGCTCAGCTAGACGGAGCTCCCCTAGAGACCCAGAGAAAAATGGTACTGAGATAAATTAATCTATAGAATATTTACTGCAGCAGCTGGTGCATACGGCACATATATAGAAGTAGTACACGTTATGGGGGCCAAAATATTAGAAAGCCTTTCACATACTGCATTACTCTATGCATACTTGCCAAATGTTATGAGATATAATCCCTCAGCTGGTAATATACATCACTTCATAAATCAACTCTAGTAAATACTACAAGCACAAAACTTCGTTATAGTAAGTGTAGTGTGAGGGTGCAACACTACTAGAATTAGAATTTTAATGGAACAATTTGTTACAGTCACAGTTTATTGAACTGGCAAAAGAAAACCACATTTCTTGCAGAGATAACTGTTTCTTGTTATTAGTATTAGTTGGAAATTTTCACTAAGTGCTTCTTTTGTCTTCACTGGCATATTTGTTTGCACAGGAAATGATGTCAATGGAAGATGAAACTACTTCCTGTTACTGCCTGCTGGACCCTTATGCTTGCCACATTCTTCTGGACAGCTTTGGGACTTATGCTTTAATTGGCGAGCCCCTCACGGACTGCGCTGTGAAACAAGTGAAGCTGGCAGTCTTCGGTTGCATGTCCTGCAACTCATTGGACTACAGCCTGAGAGTATATTGTGTGGATAATACACCTTATGCATTTCAGGTTAGTGAAGTTCATTGCATAAAGTTGCCAAGTTCAGTAGGCATTTATTTATTGATAAAAATAATACTCATTTTCACCATAGTCTTGAATACCCTCAGATTTGCCAAATTACCCAGTTCCAGAAGTGAGATTTCTAACCAGTTCTGGTTTTAAATTTGCCTTGCAATGCAGCATGGTATTTGTAGCCCCTGATTTTGCCCACTGGAATCAGTGCTGCAGGTCCCATAATGCATCAGAATGAGACTGTCAGAAATCCAGGACTGGCTTAAAATCTCACTCCTCGAATTGGGTAATCTGGCAACTCTGTGCCCTAGGTGAGAAATAACATAAATATATAATTCTTCAAATCAGGCTAAAACAATAACTTAAAGTTCAGTCCCTTAAGCATAACCCTCATAAACCTGCTGAAAAATCCAAGTCTTTAACCCATATGTTTGAAATGGACAGGGTGTGCTTTATGCTCATCTTGTCCCACAGTCTTAGGACTGCAGAATGCTCCCTTTGGGGATCTGTAACATCCATGCTAGGCCTGAAGATACCATTGACTACTACTATTCAGCATTTATATAGCGCTATGTGCGCAGCGCTGTACAGACATGCCTGCAAGAGACAGTACCTGCTCGTCAGAGTCCCTGCTCGTCAAAGCTTACAATCTAATCAAGACAATACAGAGCATTAGTCATGCTCCCATAATGGGAGCAGGAGGATTCCTGGTATAAGCGATGATCGCATCCCATAATGAAATGCACTGTATTGTCCCCATCTTACTCTCCTAAGCATGGTCAAGGATCCATTATAGTACTGGAAGCTCCAGTTTAAATGTATTTGTTTAGTCTCCTCAAGACATCAACTCTATCACCTTCTTTTAGCTACAGTAATACATTAGTTGCTAGAATGTGTAAAATCCAAGAAATCCTGGCTTCTGACTGGGGGTAGTGCCAGACTACATCTGAGCTACATCCACTTTGGTATTTTAGAGACACTGTATAAGGCGCTGAGCTGAGCAACATGTGAGGGACAATAAAGAATAATGTCAAATGCTGCAAACTTGTACCTTTTAAGTCCATTTTTAAATAGGTTATGGAGAAGGAAATTCAGACGTCCAGGTCAAGGTGTGCACAGTTCTACTTGTATTTTACAAAGGCTCACCCAAATGCAGACCCTTTTGCAAAACCTAAATGGATGTCGGAAAATATGGAGATATGTCCAGTGGGAGCAGTTTTTTGCAAAAGCTGCACATGGGCAAAAAAATATCCTGTTCTCATCCATTTCTACATGGGAGCATGTTATAAAATTGTTGCTGCACATATCCATGCACCCTTCATCCCTGAGCTCCTCCTCATCAGGCAAGACTTCCTCATCCACCAGTCCAGACCTCCACTCTGGATCCCTCTGAGCCAATTCAGTACTTCTCTAAAAGCTTCCCTGAATCATTCCAGTACTCTCTTGATTCTTTCCTGACTCCTACCGCCCCCCCCCCCCGCCCCCCGACAAACCTGTCATGACCCGTCCACTCTCTGATCCTGCCCTGGCACCTATTGGGAGTGATCCCCATTTGCTCTTTCTCCGTCAGGTTCTGGTTCAACTTGTCACCTTTAACGCCTAATAGTAGTCTTGTGGTGGTACTGCTAGGGGTCACATTGCCAAATATGAGTGTACATTCCTTATTTGGCAAGATGACCCCTAGCGGTAATACTGCAAGACTATTGATAGTGGTAAGAAGAGACATTTTGAATCCCAGTGCGCAGCAAAGTAGGAGTGACTGGGGTTGCTCCGATTTCCCAATAGATGACCGAGGAGAGCACCTGGTAGGTGCTGGGGGCGTGATATGGGAGTCGGGAAGGATCTTGTTTGGTGAGGGAGGACTGAGGTGTCTTGACAAGTTTGGGGTGCGGGAATGATTCAAAGAGCTTTGAAGGAGTATTGGTGTGGATTGGGGGGCTTTAGGAGAGTGCTGACCTGGGAGTGGGGGTGTCAGGGGATGGGAGTAGGGGGTTCTGTCGACCTTTACACCTGCCCCTTGTGCATCCCTCAGGTCAGGTGTAAAAGCCAACATAGAAAAAATGTGGTATCCATGCATTCCCCTTGTTAAATGGGGAATTCACATTGATATTTTGGGCCCATTGAAACCATGCTTTATCCACCCCAACCATGCCCCCTTGAAAATTCTGTGCAGTATAGATTGACATGGGTAAACTGCAGATTTCTGAAATTGCTACTTACATGTGTAGCCTGTCAGCACATGTGCATGACTCTATTTACCTGTAAAAATGCTTCTAAAATAACTCCCTTTCTGTTTCTCTTTGAACCTCCTGCTAAGCGTATAAGGAAACACTTTCAAAAATGACTTTTTCTTTTATCTTGTGAAAAATAGCAAAATTGAACAAATGGTTCCTTGCCCTTCGTTCTTTTTTTGGAGCAGCTTAAGCTGTAGTCCATTAAGGTGGATTTTCTCAGTGTCTGGGCATCAGGTACACAAAGGAGCTTGATCTAAAATTCTGTGAACTTAAAAAAAGACTTCACTTTGTCAGTTTTAATCTGCTTGAAGTGGATGCACGCTCTCGGGTCTTTTCAGGGGTCACCTTGGCTTGCTATCTGATTTTTCTCTCTTGGTGAGGTGGTCAAGAAGGGAATTAAATTTTATGGGTTTTTCTAAAGATTAAGAACAATGTGACATCTCCAGCTCACAATGGCAGCAGCATGATGTCTCCTGCTCTGAGGCTTTCCTGAATATCTTCTATGGAGCAGGAACATGAGGAGGGAGGGGAGGAGGAAGCAAGGGACCACATCTGCCGCAGTACCAAACCAGTACTGAAACCCTGAGCTCAAACAGCTACAACCCAGTGCATGAAAAGGTGGCAAAGACCAGTGTCCCTATTGGGAGGTTTAGATTTTTTGCAAGTAAAAGAGTTTGAATAAAATTAGCCCCAGAGGTTACAGGTGAACGTGCAGTCGGTGCCAGGAAGGCATGCACTTCTACAGGAACTATGTGCAGAGGCAGAGAATGGGCAGAGCAGGGGACAGCTGCAATTTGTGCATGTCACTTCTAAAATAGGACTGTGCATGACTAGTTTGATTTGTGCTAATTTTAAAGGCATTTTTCCCAATATTGGGGGCATTTTGGAGGGACATTCCACATAGTTGTCCATTTTCATGTGCATATTCAGGTACAGAACCTTAAAAATGCAAGCATTTCTCCAGAAAGTTTGCTCCAGAAGTACTTTAGAGAAGTGTTAGATTTGGCTTCGGCTGACTCTATTGTTATTTCGAAATTATATTACCTGACGGGACGTGGGGTTGCACTTAATTCTCTTGGGGAATTTGATGTGGTTCAGGCTCGTCCTGAGCTTGAGCTCACCAAATTTCTTGAGGATTCTCAGGATACTATATTATCTCGTGCTACTTTGATAGTAACCTTTGTCTCTGATAAGGACAAGGTTCTTGTATTACGAAGTTACTTTAAGAAGATGTCTTCCTTGTTTTGTGGTGCAAAAATTCAGATATTTCCTGATGTTTGTAGGGCTACACAGGTTAGGAGACAGGCCTTTTTGGCGCTGAAGCCTAGAGTGTTAGCCCTTTCAGCTTCTTTTTTTCTTCGTTACCCGTGCAAATGTTTAATTACAATGCAGGGTTCTAAATTTATTTTTATGGATCCATCACAATTGGAATTATTTTTGGTTGGTAAAGAGGGCCAGAGTAAAGTGTAGGCAGGGTTTAGGAGGAATTTGTTTAAAAGCTGTCTTGTAACTTAGAGTGATATAACTCTTTGTATTTTCCTTTCTTTTATGTATTTCCTTTGCTTTTTATCTCCCCAGTATAGAGGGCTAGGACTAAGTGTTGTTTGTTTACGATTTATGGCATTAATTTTTATGGAATGTATTCATTGTTTTTATGTGTGTATAATGACACTTTGAAATGCTTAAATCTTGCTTTTGTAAGTTTGTTGAAATTCAATAAAAAAAAAATAAATGCAAGCATTTGATTGTGTATGTGTATATTCGCCAGCATACACACTCACAAGCGATTTGTGTGCACTTCTAATTTTTAGATGCCAGGATGAACCGAATCAGCCAGGACGAATGCGCATGCCTATTATAAAATATGCACTAACATTACTTCTGCTCCCAAGCCACATCTTCAATATAATGTGAATTGCTGTATTTTATAAGGGCACGTAGGTGCCTAGCATGGTTATTTTAAAAGCTTTATTCACAATTTCCATGTGTAAAATCAGGCATTTACATATGGAAATGCCATCCAATGTGTAAATGGCAATTTTATAAATGGCTGAATTAACCCATGGATGTTCTTACTATGTAGAAATTGCACAGGGACGTGTCAGGGGTTTGGTTAGGGAATGGCCTGGGCAGGTCAAAAATTGAAGGGAAGGATATTTAGCAGTGAGGACCAGCACATTTGAAGTGGCTGGCTCTCGCCTCTTTAACATAGTCGTGAATGTTCACTTTCAGGGTCTTATCTGGAGGAGTAGCCTAATGGTTAGAGCATTGTCTTTGGACCCAAGAGACCAGGGCTTGATTCCCACCAGCACTCCTTGTGACCTTGGGCAAGTCACTTCACCCTCCATTGCCTCAGAAAAATCCAAGTTATTAATGTCCCTGTTTAATGTTTGTTACAATGTAAACTGCTTTGACTGAAATGATAAAGTGGTTAAAAAACCTAATAAATAAATATCTGGTGTGCCTGGAAAGCATGTTAGCTTACTGGGGAGTGGCAATATTTTGCCTTTGCCCAGTTAGCTAACGTGGCTAAAGTTAGGCAAGCTTTTCAAGTGCGTAGCTTTCGCCAGTTTACGATAACTAGCCACTGACCATTTATAATTAGCGCCACTCCCAGAACACCTTGAAGCAATGCTGTTAGCTTCAGGGTGTCTGGCGGCATTACAGGGGTGTATCCAGTGACACAAACCGGCTCTGTGCCACTGAATAGCCCACTCACCGCAGTTAGCATGGTTAGAAGATCTGCTAACTGTGTTAATTGCTTTGAATATGTCCCCTCCCTACATTTCTATTCGCCGTTTCATATAGGGGATACACATTTATGATTGCAGTTGTTGGTTTTCAAAAGGTGTTTGTTTCGGCCACCCCTTTATAGGAGATATTATGGGGATTATCTTTCTTAATCCTTGGCTGTTTTTCTCCTCCTTATTGAAATTAGATAAAGATAGCTGCATCTGTAGTTAATTGGTGGCGTTTATACTTGTAGGTTTACCAACTTCCATGTGTAAGTGCCGGTATCTAGACATGGAAGTTGCCGAGTTCCCACATCAATTTTTCCAATCTGTAGATCTGCAAAATGGCTCCTCCAGCTCCAGTAGTAGCAAATACATGTGCAGATATTTAGCAAAGTCTTTTCTAAAATACTGCCAGGATTGTGTGCATCACAACCTCAGTGTCTCAATTCCAATTTCCACCTACAATGTTTTCACGAGTTTTTATAAAATAGGCACCGACTTGACCTCCACAATAGGCAGTCTGTTATAAAATTCTCCTCGTACTGGACAAAATAAAAATATATCTGATGTAGATCAAGTCCTTAGTGAAAATTGGGATTTGGTACAAGAGGTAACGGTGTTGGGGCGACTTGGCAATAATGATCAAAACATGATCAAATTTGAGTTAATGACTATAATGACATTAAAGAAATCTAGGGGCATATTTATTAAAGTTTAGTGTGTGCTAATTGCTACCATAACCCATGTTATTCCTATGACTGCGCATCTTAATAGACATTATCATGTGTTAGCCATTGGTAAGCATATCCCCAACTGCATTAGCCATTAACTTTAAAAGGCTGACTGTGATAAGATGAGAAAAATGGTGAAAAACGCTAAAAGGAACAGTTGCAAAGGTTAAGGGTTTACATCAGGCATGGATATTTAAAATTACCATCTTGGAAGTCCAGGCCAGTTATATTCTATGTATTAAAAAAGGTGGAAGAAAGGCAAAAGCTAACTTGATGGTTAAAACGCGATGTGAAAGAGGCTATTATAGCCAAAAGAATATCTTTAAAAAAAAAACCGAAAAAGGATCTAAATGACTGGGATACAACATAAACACTGACAAGTTAGATGCAAAGTATTGATAAGGAAGATAAAAAGAGAATTGCTGTAAAGACAAAAACTCATATTAAAAACTTTTTCGGGTACATTTGAAGCAGGAAGTCTGTAAGGGAGTCAGACCATTAGTTGATCACAGGGTAAAAGACGCACTCAGGGAGGACATAGGAAAACCAGAACAGAAACAGAACAATAATGGCAGTTCCTTTTTTCCCTATCCTCTGTGTTTGCCCCATGATTTCTTGAGTTCAGATACTGTACATGGTGCAGGATGTTGAGGCTGGTCTCATGGTTTCAACTCCCACTCTGACAGTGAGCCAGCCAGCCAGTGGGTAGAGCAGGGGTGGCCAACTCCAGTCCTGGTACACCACAATCCAGCCTGGCTTTCAGGATGTCCCTAATGAATATTCATGAGATATCTTTGCATGCAATGGGAGGCAGTGGATGCAAATATACCTCATGAATATGCATTAGGGACATCCTGAAAACCAGGCTGGATTGTGGCACACCAGGACTAAGGTTGGCCACCCCTGGGGTGGAGGATAGAGGATGAAGGATGACAGGCAGCAGACAGCGACCAGTGGACAGAAAATATTAGAAGATCAGCATGGCCTGTGCGGGATTTTGGAGCCCATGCACGTCTGACACATCCCAACCCCCTCTGATGCAACTTTTGTTACTGATGAAGTTGCATTGGAGGGGACGTGCACACACGCATGGGCTCCAAAGCCCTGAGCAGGCTGTGCTGATCTGTTTTGTTTTGAATTTGTAATGGTAAGAGGAGGCCAGAGCCAAGAGAAAGTATAGCCCTAGACTAGGAGAGGGGGGACTGAGAAAGTGGGGCATGTGCTTTCCTGTGAGGGTTAGAGAGAGCAAGAGGGGCGTAGAGAAACAGAGAGAGAAAGGAGGCAAACATTGGACTCTACAGGGTAGACAGAGAGAAACTGAGAGAAAGGGACAGACGAGTTCTGAAGGGTGGACAGAGCAAAAGAGAGAGGAAGGCAGACTCTGTGCTCCGAGGGGTGGTCGAGAGAGAGGGGACAGACACTGGGCTCTGAGTGGTTGATATGGAAAGAGAGGGGGCAAACGCTGGGTTCTGAGGCTTGGATATAGAAAGCAGATGCTGAACCACTGGGTGGGGAGGACAAAAATAAAGGGGAAGGATAGGAAGCTGATGCATTTTTGGGGAGGGAGAAAAGAGGTAGACATTAGGAAAGAAAGAGGGTGAGGAGATAGGGAGATGCTGGACTGTGGGAAGTAGGGGGATGGGAGGGAGGCAAGATGCTGGGCATGATGGATTCATGTGAGAAAAGCCACGGAGGTTTGCATGGAAATGTGTAAGATGGAGAGTACAAGGTGTGGAAATGTGATGATGGAGAATGGGTGAAAGACGGAAGGAAATACGAGGCTAGGGAAGGAGGGAGACGGGGGAAACGAGAGAGTTAGGAGAGATGAGATGGGTTTGAGGTGACAGAAATAGATGGAAAATTCATAGGTGGAAAGTCTAAAAGAGATAGAGGTATAGAGGGAGGGTGAAATTTGAGTGGATAGAGATTGTGTAAAGAATGAGATGGAGGAAAGAGCTAAGAGGGAAAGATCAGTAGGTCAGAGGGAATGAAAGAAGACAGAAGGAGCAAAGGGAAATAGCAAATGGACAGCAGACACTGGAAAGAGAGTTACTAGAAGACAGGAAAACCGTTATGACTGAAAAAATTAAATGCCGAACAACCAAAGCAGAAAAAAAGTGTTTTATTTTGAATTTATTAGCTGGAATATATTAGCTTTGGGAAATGTGCATTGCTGATATATTTGTGTTCTCTTCAGTACTAGAAGAAATGTACTTCTATTTTTATTTCTCCAGTGTTGCTATAAATGCAGAGTTTGGCTTTTTGGGGTTCCCAGTTCAATTATCTTTATATTTATATATCTAACTTGTAGTTCCTTGTTCTGTATTTGGTGAGGGCCTCTGTGTTTTGTATTTGTGACTGAGGTGTGATATTCTTGGCATGTTGTTTCTATGCAAAGCTTTATAGCAGTCCCACTTGTTCTGTTTTCCCAGAACATAAGAACATACAGTAAGATATGCCATACTGGGTCAGACCAAGGTCCATCAAGCCCAATATCCTGTTTTGAACAGTGGCCAAGCCAAGTCACAAGTACCTGGCAGGTTCCCATAAAGGTATATAAGTTCCACAATGCTTATTTCCAGGGCAAGTAGTGGATTTCTCGGGACCTCTTTAATAATGGTTTATGAACCTTTCCTCCAGGAACTTGTCTAAACCTTTTTTAAACTCAGCTACACTTATAGCTTTTACTACATCCTCCGGTAACGAATTCCAGAGTTTGATTGCGCATTGAGTGGAAAAATATTTTCTCTTATTAGTTTTAAATGGGTTACATTGTAGTTTCTTGCATGCCCCTTAGACTTTCTACTTTTTGATGGAGTAAACAACTGATCTATGATTACCTGTACTACTCCATTCATTATTTTATAGACCTCTCATATCTCAGCCATCTCATTTCCAAGTTGAAGAGCCCTAACCTTTTAAGCCTTTCCTCATAAGGGTATCCTTCCATCCCCTTTCCCATTTTGGTGGCTCTTCTCTATTCCTTTTCTAATTCTGCAATATCCTTTTTAAAATATGGTGACCAGAATTGCATACAGTATTCGAGATGCAGTCGCACCATGGAATGATACCAAGGCATTATAATATCCTTGGATTTATTCTTCATTCCTTTCCTTATGATTCCTAGAATTCTGTTTGCTTTCTTAACTTAAAATTTTTATTAAATTATACATATTATACATGCAACGACAAAATACATATAGAAGAAAAAGGGATGCCCAAAACAATCATACCAATCTTAAACAAAAAGAAAGAAATTCATACAAATCAAGAAATAAACAATCAAATTAAATCATCCCACCACTGAGCCCACAAAACTACCAGGAGGCTACAGGAAATATCATTGTCAAGTCCTATCCTAACTATCTAATAAGATAGAACATATGGTAATATAATAACAAGAAATCCTATATTAAATCTAGCGGGTTAAGTCTTAAGCGTCAGCCAATGTAGGTACTACCCCAACTCCAACCTCTTCCCTCCCAATAAGAAACGCCAAGAGCTGTTGAGGATCAAAAAAAAAGGTAATTCTTATTCTGATAGGTAATAAAACATCTAGATGGCTATTTCAGTATAAAAGATGCCCCCAGCAAGAGAGCCCTAGACTGCAAGGTCAGGAACTCTCTTCTCCTCAACTGGGTGGACCGAGACAGGTCAGGAAATATTCTCACTTTTGAACCAAAAAACAGCTCATTCATATTTTTAAAGAAGAATCTAAGAATTAAGCATTTATCCGTTTCCAATGCCAGGGTAACCAACAGGGTTCTTCTCTCTGTGATAACTTCCAGCGAGTTTTCCAAAAACCCGTTAAGTCTCCAGGCCCAGACCCATGGGCTACAGAGGCCCCCAAACTCTTCCTTCTCGACTCCATAGTATCAGCCAAATAATACACCCTCGTAAGAGGAGGTAGCTGATCTATAGGAATCTTAAGGACCTCCATCAGGTATTTACGAAACATCTCTAATGGAGACAGAAGGGGAGATTTTGGAAAGTTCAATATGCGCAAGTTGTTCCGTCGAGTTTGATTTTCAAGATACTCCACTTTACGGGTTAACACATTCCGCTCCTTAATAAGGGCCGAATGCTCCTCTTTAAGCTGCGACAGAGTTCACCTGTTGCTCCTGGTGTTTTGAAACTTCCACTTTCAACACAGTCACTTCAGTACTTACTGTACTCAAAAGCGAAGAGAGAGAAGTATTCAGTGCTGTAAGAGCGTCCCACAGTGCATCTAGAGTTATAATAGAGGGCTTTTCCAACTGAAGTTTTCCTGGTCTTTGTTCTACTCCAGGCTCCAACCGAGAAACGGGATCATAACCCTCAATCGGTTTCCCCTCTCCAGAGTCCTCGAACAGCCTCTGCAATTGCCCCTCTCCTTCCGGTCGCCCCACTCTCCCTCTACCGCCCGGGAGATCCGGGGAGCAAACACCAATCGGTGAGACAGCAATTCCAGGCTGCGTTGGAGGCATCCGCAAATCAGTGGACAAGCAAACCCCTGAAGTGCCCAGCACACTCTCCAGTTCATCTGAGCATGCCGTCGAAGACACCGCTTGTGACCCCAGAGGCGCGAATCCACAATGTTCGAGATTCCATTGGACCGTAGACAAAGCAGGCTGCGGAACAGCAGGGAAGCTCGCCTGCTTTCTCTTCCTACGCCCCATTTCACCGGAGCTGAAGGTAATACCGGCCAAATTCCTCGTCGAGCAAACAGAACGCAGCCTTCCCGGGTCAGTTACCCGCCGCCATCTTGCCTCCTGTTTGCTTTCTTGATGCTACTGCACACTAGGTGGAGGGTTTCAATCTATTATCTATGATGATGCCTAAATCTTTTTCTTGTGTGGTGATTCCTAATGTGGAACCTTGCATCATGTAACTGTAGTTTGGGTTGTTCTTTCCTAGATGCATAACTTTTCACTTGTCCACATTAAATTTCATCTGCTATTTCGATGTCCAGTCTTCCAAGTTATCAAGGCCCTCTTGTAATTTTTCACAATCTTCTTGTGTTTTAACAGCTTTGAATAATTTTGTGTCACCTGTAAATCTGATCACTTCACTCATTATTCCCATTTTCAGGTCATTAATAAATATGTTAAAAAGCAGCGTGCCCAGTACAGATCCCTGGGGTACTCCACTATTCATTTTTCTCCACTGAGAAAATTGGCCATTTAGCCCTACGCTCTGCTTTCTATATTTTAATCAGTTCCTGATCCACAATAGTACACTACCTCATATCTAATGATTTTTTAATTTGGCCAAGAATCTCTCATGAAGGGACCTTGTCAAAGGTTTTTTGAAAATCCAGATGCACTATATCAACCAGCTCACCTTTATCTACCTGTTTATTCACACCTTCAAAAAATATAACAAATTAGTAAGACAAGACTTCCCTTGGTTAAATACATGTTGGCTGTCTCCCATTAAACCATGACTATCTACATGTTCAGTAATTTTATTTTTTCTAATGGTTTCTACCATTTTGCCTGATACTGATGTCAGGCTCACTGGTCTGTAGTTTCCCAGATCACCCCTGGATACCTTTCTTAAAAATTGGCGTTACATTGGCCATTCTCCAATCTTCAGGTACTACAGATGATTTAAATGATAGTTCACAGATTATTAGGTCTGCAATTTCATGTTTCAGTTCTTTTAACAGTAAGAGAGGCATTGGTGTTCTGTAAGATATATTGGTTTAATATTTCTAATGTTACGGGGGCGGAGCCTGCAACGATCCAAGATGGCCGCGAAATCCTAGTTCCCTGCCTGATCCTGCTAAAATTTTGTTCTCCTTGCCCTCTTGGTGAGACGTATTGGGTCCACCCCTGCCTCAAAGTAGGGGGAAATGGCGGCAAGTAAGCCTACTAAGTTGGAATATGGGGTGGGCACAAATATGGCGAGCAAACGCCCAAAACCTGACCCCCCCTCCCCACAGAAGTCAGCGGGAGGCCACGATTGCGGTGTGGGCATGCAAGAAGTACTGCGGGAGATCAGAGCTGTGAGAGACTTGGTTTCAGCTAATGGAGAGACTTTGGCAGAGGTTCAAACTGATATCCTTGAGCTGAAGGAGCTAAAAGTGCAGGTGGCTGCCTTGGCGGCTAGGATGGAAGGAGTGGATGTTAAAATGGCAGCCCAGGAGGTACAACTGCGACAAGTGGATAAGAACAGGAAGTGGATCGAGGCCCTTGAGCGGAGCTTGGAGGACCAAAGCAACAGGGCGCGCCGTAACAATATTAGGGTGGTTGGCATCCCGGAAGGCGCAGAGGGGACCAACGCCGTGGAGTTTTTAGAGAAAACACTACCCAAGATCCTGCAACTAAAGCTCTCTCACCCTTTGGAAATTGATAGGGCGCATAGAGTGCCCACGCAGGCTAGCCCACAACAGAGGTTCCCGAGGCCCTTGATAATGCGGGCCCTGCATTATTCGCAAGTGGTCCAAATCATGTCCGCGGCTAAGACACGGAGCCCGACAAAATTCGAGGAGCACACTGTGGCATTTTACCCAGATTTTTGCAAGGCCACAGTGGAGAAAAGAAAGCAGCTGTTGGCTCTCTGACCCCAGCTTCAACAACTACAAGCCAGATACGGTATGTTTTACCCTGCGAGGTTGAGGGTGACGTTACATAACCAGACTCGTACTTTCGAGGACCCTGCAGCTTTGCGATCCTTCTTGGAGGAGAAAGAGTCCTTGGTCATGCAGTGAGGGGGTTCAAATGGAGTCGGTTCCTAAGGTGAACTACGTTCTAGAGATGATCCCTTTGGAGTTCCCAGAGGCCTTCTATAAGGCGCTGGAGCGCATATTATCGAATTTTCTTTGGCAGGGTAAACCTCCGAGGATCGCAATTAAAAAACTGAAGGCGTGTAAGCAGGAAGGGGGAGTTCATTTCCCAGATTTTCGATTATATCATGCGGCCCTCTTGTTGAAGCAAGGCACGAACTGGTTGGGATATGATGGGGAGGGTCAAAAGCCAGTTTGGGTGGAGGTAGAGGAAAGGCTGGTAACACCTATCCCCCCCCCATCTGTTAGTAGAAATGTCCCTCCCGGGTGTGGGGGGGGACTTAAGGATAATTTGTGCCACACAACAAGGCTTTTGGCTGCTGGGTCAAATGCTGGAGCAGACTGGGAGAGTTTCGGCCAGGTCTCCAATATGGTTTAACCCTAACTTAAAGATAGGACGTAAGCTCATTGAGTGGAAGGGCTTGGCAGAAAAACGGTATATGGATGATTGGGCAGTTAATTAAAGATAATGCATGGAAATCCTTTGAGGATCTGCAAGTTGAGTTTGGTCTCCCGCGGACGTGTCTCTTTCAATGGTTGCAATTAAAACATTGCCTTGGGCGCCTTCCCTGTGTCCCCTCCACACTTTCAGATCAAGGGGTTATGTTCCAAACGGTGGAGGCATGTCTGGGCTCCAAGGGTATTATGTCAAAATATTATGCCATACTTAGAGACAGGTCGCAGTCGCTCCCTCTTATATTGGGTCGTCGATGGGAGGAGGAGTTTGGGGGCCCTGTTTCAACCAAAGTGTGGGAAAAGGTGTGGGGAAGGGTAAACAGAGTTTCGAGAGCGGCAACTCTCACACAATCCTTGTATTTTATTATGCATAGGGCGTATCTCACACCAGTTAGAATGGCCAAGTGGGGGGGAAAGGATCAGGGAAGATGTTGGTCGTGTTCTGCAGCTCGGGGCACGTTCCAACATGTGTTCTTTGAGTGCTTTTACGTTCAGAGATTTTGGCGATTAGTCTGGCACAAGATTGGAAAGATTTTAGACATTCAGTCTTCGTTGAGTTGGGAGATAATTATCCTTCGCTCATGCGCGAGCAGCTTAGCGCTGGAGAGGAATAAGACTTTTCTCTTTAACTTTATGATGGCTGTAGCTTTAAAACTGATAGTTTAAAACATACTTAAGAGAGGAATGTTCCAGCAAATTTATTGTATGACACACAGAACCAGCTTGCCTGTTGCTCAATATACTAGCTAAGATCCAGCCAGCCCCAGCCTGCCAAGAACCCCTCTGATTCACCTCCCGAAATAAGCTTTCTATGGCAGAGAGTTATAATGGAAGACACAATCATCAGGTTAATGAGCCTTTACCTCCTTTTAATAATCTTGCCATCCAAACTACTAGCCCTCACTACGTCACACAATCACATTCCTATTGTACCAACTAGTGAGAGAAAATGGTCAGGAGACTCCTATTACAACCCACGCGGGGTCAACCTTCCGCACCACCACCTCCTACTACATGTCCCACTACAACACAACACGAAAGCCAGACAAACTAAAAATCTCTACCCTAGTAGCCTGAATTGTGCACTTATAAATGCCCGCTCACTTTGAAACAAGTGGCCAGTGATCACGGACATAATAATATCCCACAACCTAGACATCCTCATGGTCACTGAAACATGGCTTTCAGCAGAAGACAATATCATCCTCAACCAGCTACTCCCACCAAATTTTACTGCCTTCACCGGACACAGACAGAACAAAAGAGGGGGAGGAGTACACATCATCACCAGAGCTGACCTCCAGTTTAAAATGGATGAATCCAACAGTAACAACCACCTAGAAACGGTATCAATTTCCAACAACATATGCTCCATAAATCTGGTCTATAGATCACCGTCAGCAGATTCAGATGACCTGGCAACCATAATAAACCTGGCATCCTTTACCCAGGGTCCAAATAAACCTAATTGGATCTTAGGGGATATCAACTTACCATCATTACAGGACACTCAAGCAACCGCATTCATAGAAGCCCTAGATATCCTTGGATACACGCAAATGGTGCAAGAACCCACTCACGAGAAAGGCAACATTCTTGACCTCATATTCGCCCTGCAGCTAATTCTGGATCAACCACAAGACATTGTGTTATCAGTAACCGCAGTCCCATGGACTGACCACAAACTCATCACCTTTCAGATGCCTACCCTCAACTGCTCACATAAACCAAAAACGGTCACAAGCAAGACTCCTAACCCAGCTGCCAGAAGTTTCTACCCACTTAACAGAGAACACATCATCGCCGAAACAAGCACACTCATTGATGAGACCGCCTTGAGCCTAGATGAGTTGATCGCTGCCTGGAACAGCAAACTCAGCACAATTGCTATCCGCCCTCCAACGAACAAGAACCCAAAGAAGAGATCATCAGCCCCATGGTTCACAGCCGACTTAAAAGCTTCACTAACCATTCTAAGATGACTGGAAAAGCGATGGAGAAAGTCACGCACCAGCAGTGACCAAGTAGCCTACTTCCAACACCTGGCAGCTCACCGTAAAGCCATCACAGACAAGATCAGGCAATACCACACAGATACCCTGAAACGGTCTCTGAATAAACCGCATGACTTGTTTAACCTAGTTAAAACACTTTCCAAAGAACCAACCCCTGAGCACCACAACGGTATCCACCCACAGGACTATGCGATCTACATGCAATCTAAAATGTGCAAGACCAACAAAATATTAATACCGGACCCTCCTGACGAACAAGATTACCCAGCACCACTGACAGCCTTCTCCACTCCTTCAAAGAAAATTATTGAAGATACCATCCTAGCCCTAAACACAACCACTGCGCACATGGACCCTTGTCCTGCACATTGGATAAAGGACTTGCGATGTGACCTATCCTCAATTATAGCCAAAATCTTAAACCAATCCTTTACCACTGGCTCTTTCCCACCTACTCTCAAGCAGACCTCTGTAAGACCTCTTTTAAAGAATACCAAACTCGATCCTCAAAAGGTAGAATCTTACAGGCCCATATCTAGCATACCGATGCTTGCAAAAATCATCGAGAAAATAGTGCACAGGCAATTACAGGATCATATAGACACCTCAGCCCCACTAGATCCGGCCCAACATGGATTCAGAGAGTCACATGGAGTGGAAACACTACTCACAACCCTCTTCAACAACATAATCTCAGGTGTGGATAACATACGACATGGCTTCGCTCTTATCTTTCTAGATATAGCAGCGGCTTTTGACTCGGTATGCCACGAAATTCTCATCTGCCGGCTAAGGGAAAAAGGTATCTGTGGAACAGTGCTCGAATGGTGCAAATCCTACCTGTCCGGAAGATGGCAGCATGTCCGAGCCGACGGGGCTACATCAGAACCATTCCAACAAAGTCAAGGTGTACCGCAAGGATCCTCCCTATCTGCATTGATGTTTAATATATACATCCAACCCATCTGCAACATCATCAGATCCTTCAATGTCAGTTACATGATATATGCAGACGATGAGCTATTATATATGCCAATATCACTGGATAGCCTAGACCTCACCCCTCTGACTAACTGCTTCGACACCATATCAGAGTGGCTCCTGTCACAAAACCTACGAATACAACATAAAAAGACGGAAGTCCTTTTCGTCACGAGGAATACCAACTTCACCCCACCTAGCTGTGTTAAGGTAAAGGATGCCCAACTACAAGTGAAGCCTGCGATACGTTACCTTGGAGTAATGTTAGACCAAAACCTTGACATGAAAAACCATGTAGCCAATACTGTCAAGGCAATCTACTTTAAAATCAGATCCCTCAGACACCTACGCACGCTACTCGAACCAGATGATTTCCGTACCATTTATCAAGCCCTTATAATTCCCCATTTCGACTTCTCAAACTCCATACTACAAGGACTCCCACGGTCCACCCTGAACCCCCTGCAACTGGCTATGAACAGTGCAGCGCGGGTACTCTTTGGGGCATCCAGGAGAGACCACGTGACTCCCCTCCTAAGACAGTTACACTGGCTCCCCATTCAAGCAAGGATCAGTTTCAAGACTTTACTGCTAACGTTCAAAGCTGCTAAGGGGCTTACCTCATCCTCTCTCTCTAACCTCATCCAACCACTTGCACCAAACAGGCCACGAAGAACCGCAGAATTGAACATGCTAGTCATCCCAAATGAAACCACAAGATGCACCAGATCAACAGCCAACAGAGCCTTCCAACTCTGCGCCCCAACTCTATGGAACGCTTTACCAGCACAAATCAGAGCAATTCCCCAACTTGAGCCAGTTCAGAAAAGCGTTAAAACATTTCCTCTTCCTTAAATATCTCAATGACAGCTCCGAACATAACTCCCAAGCGAGTAGCAGAAGTAGTGAAACAGGCAGACCCATGCAACAGACTTACCCCACAATGTAAATAACAAGCAGTTTCCTGTATTGTTGTACCACCTATGTATATAGTTGACCGTGTCCATTATCAGGTGAACCACCTATGTATATAGTTAACCCGTTTATCCAAGTTCTACTTCCTGTTAAATGTAATGACCTGACATATGTAAATTGTCGGATGTTTCTGTTCAATGTAAACCGCGCTGATGGCTAATAGTGCGGTATATAAGAATTGTTAATAAGTAAATAAAATAAATAAATAAATAAATAGTGTCTAACTGGAAAGATCTGGCTAAATTGGATGGTCATCACTGGTGGAATCTGGTGTGTCTTTATTCTAAATTTGAGAAAGCGCAAGAGAGGAATCATATTGGAGACTGCGGTATGTTGCAAAGGTGGTGCAGGGAAGCAACGGGGGTGAGAGTCAATTGTTCAATAAATGGTATTATTTAGATGAATACGCAGCTAGGGCAAGGTGTAGCTTTATACCTGCTGTGTAGATCGTCAAAGGTTGATGTGTTGTTAGTGTTTTAGATGTGTCATATTGGGATCCCAGGGGGACGGGGGGGGGGGGGGATGGAGGGGGGATGGAGGGGTAGGTGGTCTAAGGGGGATGATGGGTACTGTGTAATTGTGCTTGTTGCACGACTGTCAAGGAATGTTGATTATGTTTTTGTTGTACGTGTGAAATCAATAAAAAAAAATTAAAAAAAAATATTTCTAATGTTACCTTTTCATGGGTACGTCCTGGTAATGTTATGTTATTGAAGCAGTAGGTTTGCTACAGGCTCTGAGTGGTCTTTTTGCAGGGTTTTATATACACGGTAGTTGGCACTGGAGGGAAGTCATGTAGCAATCTGGTAGCTTTTCTTTAACCTCACTGAACATATCAATAATGTATACTTATCAAGTTATTGTTGGGACAAAAATGAGAGAGGCAGGTGGCGCCTTATAGACTTACCAATTTATCAAGGCTTCTGTTAGTTTTACCACTTCATACCAGGGGTTCTTGCCCTAGTCAGTCAGGTTTTTAGGATAACCACAAGGAGAGAGATCTTCATACAATGGAGGCAGTATGTGCAAATCTCTCTCATGCATATTTATTATGGTTATCCTGAAAACTTGACTGGCTAGGTATGTCACGAGGATTGGGTTGAGAACCCTTACTCCAGACTAACATGGCTACCTTGGAAAATTCTTATGTTGGGACAAAAGAGAGGCTTGTGAAGGGCTCCATTGGAATTCTCTTGGGCAGCTGGGGGGGGAATGAGGGTGGGGGCAGCATATTAATCACTCGCACAGGGCAGCAAAAATGGTAGCACCGGCCCTGTTTGGCAGGATCGTTGCTTCTTATGCTGTCTGTGTGAGCTTTCTACCACAGTGTTTTAGGCACACTGAAAAGATGCTATGCAACTGCCGTTGAGTTGTAGAGATACGAAAGATTTTCTTTGATGGTGTTGTCAAGTCTAGCTTTTGTAGCTGCTAAATTCAGAACACAATGGGCAAGAGGAAGAGACCCTGCATAATTTGTGCTGTAATGGCTTAAAAGGACACTTAATCCATTTCCAAGTTCACCCCAATCTCACAGGAAATGCATTAGCTAAGCTTTCTTTTCGTGTAATATTGAAAAATGCAATAATTCTCTATGCATTTCTAATTTCTTGTTTAGGTATTTTAGAGATTCATTTTATGCCAATTTATATAATTTATATAATTTATATAATGGCATGAAATGTTGCTAGCTGCAAGGGCTAGGCAGGAAGTACACACAGAACCGGATTTTCAGCTGGCACGGCGACTGTCCTAACTTAAGTATGTACATTTAGCGCTGCTATGAGTATAGGTAGCAGCACTGAATGAACAGATAGTACAGTCGTCATGCTGGCACTATCCATTTAATTTAGGCCTGCTATTCAACGGGCCTTTACTAAATATATAGGAGGTTATACTTTACATGCAATCTGGAAGTCCAAAAATGTGCATATGTACGTCCAAATCATAGAGACGTCCTTGGAATCCTTTTACAAATGGCTTTTAAAGACGTGTCCATTTCAGGGATGTCCAAGGAATTATGATATAAGCTCCACTATTTACCTTAGACTAACTTATATGATTTTATTGGATTATTATATTATTTTATTATAAGCGATCAGGTCTCAGAATCGAACATGGCTACACACTGAATCTACTTGTATGATACAGTGAAATGCCTTCAATACATCAATGACCTGTTATATCGCTAATTTGCTATAGGATTTTTTGCTTTTTATTTATTTTCTTTTTATTACAAAACTGCACTGCGGTTTGCCACTCAGGAAGATAATATTCAACAACTAGTCGCTTCTAAAAGTTGTACCATCTTAAATCGTCAACTTCCTGTTTTCAAAGTCGATAACAACAGCAGTGCTGTCGAGGCAAGATTTATCTCATATTTTCCCAACGCTTTATCAAGGCACCATCGCGTTTCACAGGTAGCGTTTCATCAGGGGAATGCGGCTCCGTTCAGTTCAGATCCATCTCTCAAAAAACTGAACTGAACAGAGCCACATTCCCCTGATGAAACGCTACCTGTGAAACGCGATGGTGCCTTGATAATGCGTTGGGAACATATGAGATAAATCTTGCCTCGACGGTACTGCTGTTGTTATCAACTTTGAACACAGGAAGTTGACGATTTAAGATGGTACAACTTTTAGAAGCGACTAGTTGTTGAATATTATCTTCCTGAGTGGCAAACCGCAGTGCAGTTTTGTAATAAAAAGAAAATAAATAAAAAGCAAAAAATCCTATAGCAGTCTTCTGCTTAATGTTTGATTAATCTGTATTTCAGTAAGCAATGTAATTAGAGTTTTGTATATTTTTGGGCATGTAATTTTCCCTTTTCCTTTTAGGCTTGATGCCTGTATCGTATTATTTTGTATTTTGCTTATTGATAGTGCTCGCTCCCCTAGATGTGGACTAAGTTATTTTCTTTTGTAATGTTTATGAAGTTGAAATTTGTATTTTCTTTTTAATGTTTAAATAAAAAAGATTTAACTAAAAAAAAAAAAAAAAAAATCCTATAGCAAATTAGCGATATAACAGGTCATTGATGTATTGAAGGCATTTCACTGTATCATACAAGTAGATTCAGTGTGTAGCCATGTTCGATTCTGAGACCTGATCGCTTATAATAAAATAATATAATAATCCAATAAAATCATATAAGTTAGTCTAAGGTAAATAGTGGAGCTTATATCATCATTTCCAGCTGTACAGCATAAAGCTCTGAAAAGTGACAGCAACATGGGATGTCCAAGGAGGCAGGGGGCATGGCTGGAGAGGTGCAATGGACTTAGATGTCCCCGCTCTATTTCAGAAACTTTGCGGATGTCTGCGACCCCATTCAAGTTTAGACCTGCTCCAGGCACGAATAGGCATCAGGGAAATGCTTGTTTTGGCTGTAAAACATCCAGAGGATGTAAAGAAGATGGAGGGTTAAGTGACTTGTCCAAGATCACAAGGAATAGTAGTGGGATTTGAACCCTGGCTGCAGCCCTCTGCTCTAACCATTAGGATATTAGACATTCTGTTTCTGGAATACTTTTCCGGGGTCGTCTATGTCTGTCCCCATAGATATCCATATGGGGCATGTCCATGCTTGTGAAATTGTGCCTGAATGTGGACGTACCTGCTTTTTTCATATGTTCTAGGTTCCAGATTGCACTAGGATGTCGTTTGTAAAATGTACCTTATAATGCATCAAGATAACAGCTGAATATTGCTATTTTCCAACTAATTTTTAACCTACCATCACCTGCCCCAAACGCAGCATACAGATATACAGGTATGGCTAGTGTCATGGCCAAATACTATATATTCCATATTTGGTATTGGAACATATATGGATAAGGCAATTATGCATTTATGAGCTGCCTGCAAACATGTCAGCCTAGCAGGTTGTTTTATGTTAGTTATCAACGGTATCCCTGCAATCACCACATGCACAAGTCACTCATGTACTACCTTGTGAAAATGTTCACAGGATGGTGATAATTTTTGAGAGATTTAGCTACGGGATGCAAATGGATTTGTGAGTTTTTCACATGTTTCTATAACTGAAAACTTGCAAAGACATTTTAAAACAGAGGCACTTCACAAGGTTGTGGTGTCGTCTCAGGGCCCTAACTATGGGTTCTCTGGTGCTCCCCCTCCCTGATGAGTCAGTGGCCCCTGCAATACCCCTTCTCCACCCTGATGCAGGCCTAAAAAGTAAAAAAAAGTCTCGCCCTGTAGGTTAGTAGAGGAAGCCATGGGGCAGGATTACTCCTCCCCCATGACCCCTTGATGAGTTGGGGTCCAGGGGATGGGATAGATGATGGGGCCGATCCTCAGATTCCTCGATAGAGAGGGTGCCCTTTTACTAAAGTGCATTAGGTTTTTGCCCCTAACGCTCATTTAGTGCAAAAACTAACATTTGTTAACTCTCATGGTAACTCTCAGGGGCCTGACCAGCATGTTCCCAAACTTTAATGTGTGGATGAGTAACCTAATGCATGGCGTTATTACAGTGGATGCACTTGAGGTAATGTTATGTGCACCCATGCTAATGGCAAAATTAACAGCGTGTTACATGTCCCCCTCTGCCCATTCAGCTCCCCAATGCATGAGTTGCAGCGCACAAATCAGTGTGCAGCAACTGTCATGCCCCTGAGGGAACAGTTACTACAGGCCCGAGCCTGCAGTTACTATACATGATAGTCCTGCTGGAATTCTGCACACCAAATGCAAAATTCTGTGCGAAAAGGTCTGAATTCTGCATGCTTTGTTTGTCAAAATAACAAAACATATTGGGCCTGATATTTGAAGGACATTTACATGTTTCACAGCCTAGTAACCAGAACCAAGAACCTACCTCTCAGTAACTCACCTAAATACAAGTCAACTTTCAATAAATTCTTCCAATTTTACAAAATAAATAACAATATCATTAGGTTATACCCGGACCTCAGGATTTAGACACCCTCCATCTGGCGAATTACATCACCATAGGGAAATGGTGGACACTTACATCATAGGTCCTTAACCTTCACACCTTTAAAGTATTACCTCAACAGAAATCTTTTCCACGTAATAAATTATTAAACTTATCTTACTCCCTAACTACACGGCGGCGAGTGGTCTTTGGGACAGTCAGCTGTATTTTCAGTGCCGTGAAAAGACGTCTGCGTTTTGCTCCTTAGCAGATAAGTACTTGATTGCTTTCTGCATATTGAGATTTGTCGTTTACCAATCTAAATTTGTGCTTGATTTTCCTTTCCAGCGTTCATGTGGATACTGAAATTAGACATTTCACTATTAAGCCTAGTGCTTTTAAAGATGTTAGAAGCCTTTTACTGATTTTCTGCTCTGGAGTGGACACAGAATAATATTGGACACTTTTATAGTTGGGAGATTTGTGTTTATGTTGTATGGATGGTTGTATATTTAGTCATGTGGTAGTGATTAATGAATGGTGAATGATTTTGTGAATCCTTATGTGTAGTTAGGGAGTAAGATAAGTTTAATAATTTATTACGTGGAAAAGATTTCTGTTGAGGTAATACTTTAAAGGTGTGAAGGTTAAGGACCTATGATGTAAGTGTCCACCATTTCCCTATGGTGATGTAATTCGCCAGATGGAGGGTGTCTAAATCCTGAGGTCCGGGTATAACCTAATGATATTGTTATTTATTTTGTAAAATTGGAAGAATTTATTGAAAGTTGACTTGTATTTAGGTGAGTTACTGAGAGGTAGGTTCTTGGTTCTGGATAATAGTTATTCCTCTCAGACGGTTTGTGGTTGTTTGTATTTTTGACTAATATCACAGCCTAGTAAACCATGTAAATGCTTTAGATGGGGATATTCAACAGCACATTGAATATCCCTGTCTATGTTCCCTACGTGCGTGCCCCAATGCTATCCAAATAGCATTGGGGCGTGTTGCGACATTCTGGGGCAGAGCGGAGGCAGGGAATGGCGCTAACCAGGCAGCAGCGATATTGCATGCTGTCCGATTAGCGATCAGTGCCTTAGAGAAAATCCTTGCCGATCTTTAAGGCGCCGATCGCTAACCAGGCAGCAGCAAATATCACTGCTGCCCGGTTAACCTCGGTGGCTTCCTGTTCCTGCAGCAATCATCAGATATTCACTGCCGTCGCCACGACATTGAATATCCGGTATAGAGGTCGGTGAGGAGAGCTGTCACTCATCGGTGCATAGCCCTTCCAAACGGCGGACAGCTGAAAATCAGGTCCATTGTTTTCGAGTGATACTTAATTTAAAATACAATACAGAAAAAAATATCACCAAAAAGTGCAAAATTTGTAATTACTGTGTGCAGAATTCCAGCAGGAGTAATGTGAAAACACACTAGCTGATTAGTGCACTTTAGTAAAACGGTCCTAAGATGTGCAGGGCTTTGGGTGGGGGAGTCTATTTTGTTTGACATTTTAGCTCTGCATCGAGGCTGGGGAGGGTTTTTGCAGGTCCACTGGTTCACCAGGGTGCAGAGGTCCATGGGAGGGGGCTTCAGATTCATGTCACAATGCCTTTAAATAGCATCTGCCTTTGTGCTAAGTGCTTCTTTATTTTTCAGCAACTCCGAAATAGGGGAGGTGGGTGAAAATGTCCCTACAAAGCTTTTTCCATCTGCTTGCTTTCATGATTTTTAGCTTTAATGAGCTGTGTTGCATGACTTTACTACTTTATCATTTTCATCCCAGAAACTCATGAATGACAAATTTAAATAAACTTTCTTGCACAAACATTTACAACTGTGAAGTGTACTTTAGTGAACTGACGTAGCAAAAGTACCATGTGCGTGGAAAATAGGAAAATGCTTCACATTTGATGTTTCTGCAAATCTCCAGGCATTGTTCACTATTTTTCACATGAAGCAGGCTTTTACAATACCACTTTGCACTTTCGTGGGATTGTGCACTTTAGTGGGATCGAACCCTAAAGAAATGCAGCACCAGAAGACTAGTATTTCCAAATGCATCTGTGGGTTAGAAATGGATGCCATTTGTGTTTCAAAGGTAGAGCTCATGCAAGGCTGTGCTAGACTAGACGGTGCTGCATTTCAGATGTATCTTGAGCAAAAAGAAAAGGAAAAAAAGACTGTGGTCTGCCAAAGGGATCTTTTATCCAGCATTTTCCATTTTCCTGTCCCTTTCTTTACTCTCCCTGAGTAACTAACCCCTCCCCTTCGGAAGCTTGCTTAACCCTCTCTTCCTGATTTGTTTCCTACAGGTGCTGATTTCGCTCTGCATCAGCACCAAGAAGCTGCTTACTTATTTTGCTGCCAGTGTGAGCACATTTACCTGCCAGCCTGTGAGCCTTGTGTGTCTGTTGATATATTTATTTTATCATTGTTAGTGTGCTATTTATTTATCTGTACGTTTGTGCAGTTTTCTCCATTTGTACCTGTCTCTGCATTTTCTCATAACTTTTATCCCTCCCTCTCACCCACCAACCCCGTGGCATTCAGTCTCTTCTAGCTATCTTGTGCTTATTACCACGATTCTTCACAGGTACACTTAATCCCCTATGATCTCTCTCCCACCTATCCTTATTTCTTCTGACTTCTTTATTCTCTCCATCTCTCTCTTTTATGGCTCCTCATAACTTTTTCTTCACACTTCTCATACTCCCTAATTGTCTCCCCTCCTACCAACTCCTTTAACCCCTTTTCTCCCCTTTACCATCCTCACTTCCCCCATCATCTTGTCCTCTACCCTCTGATCAGCTCTTGAGCTTCACCACTTTCTCCCTCATTCAGTCATATCCTCTCTCTCTAAAACAACCTCACCCGAATTACCACCATGCTGTCTTCTCTCTGCCCCCAGGGCCGGATTTACCTATACGCCAACTACGCCGTGGCGTAGGGCCCACAGCTGGCAAGGGCCCACAAAAATGGAACAAATTGTTTAAAAAAATGCTGGCTGCTGCCGTGGCAGCATGGACTGTCCCACGGGGCCCCCTCTGTTGGTGCGGCAGCATGGACTGTCCCGCGGGGCCCCCTCTGCCCGGCTGAGCCCCTCCGTGCTGGCTTTGAGAGGCGCAAAGAGAGAGTGTCTCCCTCGCGTCTCTGTTAAGCCCACTGGGCGCCCCTGCGGGCTTAACAGAGACGCGAGGGAGACACTCTCCCTTCGCGCCTCTCAAAGCCAGCACGGAGGGGCTCAGCCGGGCAGAGGGGGCCCCGCGGGACAGTCCATGCTGCCGCGGTGGCGGCAGCGGCCAGCTTTTTATTTTCTTATATTAAAGTTTACTTGAGCCGATGGGGGGGGCTGGGACTGGAAATGGGCTGGGGGGGTTAAGGCTGGAGTTGGGTTCACACGAAGAAACCAGAAGAAAGTGGCTGGAGCAATTGCAGCTGAAAAAAAATGCACAAAATGTAGAAAAATATCTTTTTATTTTGAATTTATTAATTGGAATATGTCAGCTCTGGTAAATGTGCATCATTAACGTTTGCGCTTTGTTTAGTACAAGAGCAAATTAATGTATAGTTTTATTTCTACAGTGTTGTACATTCCAAGTTTGGCTTTTGGGATTCCCAGTTTAATTATGACGTCAGGGCCAACAGTGCGCAGCTGATCCGGCGTGCTCGTTTTTATCTTTTCTGGGGGCCCCCAATTTTTTTTGGCGTAGGGCCTCACTCAAGGTAAATCGGGCCCTGTCTGCCCCACACTCTTCTACTCCTCCTTCTTCTCTCTTCCAGAGATATCAACCCCAACCTTGGCCCTCCAAGACTTTTGTCACACTCCCAGAACAGATCTCCATGGAACAGCTCATATCTTATTCATATCCCTTTTCTTTACCCTTCCTCTCTCCCTTTCTCATGTGCCTTGTGGAACACATACTCTATCTCAAATAAACTTGCCTTTATTCATGATCTCTTTATCTCTAATGCTCTCCATCTTCTTGCTCTAACTGAGACCTGGCTTCATCTAAAAGACACTGCATCAGTTGTTGCTCTCGGTAATGGCGGCTATCATTTCTCCCACACGCTTCGTTCCACTGGTCGTGGTGGTGGTATTGGGCTTCTACTCTCTACTTCTTGACAATTCCAACCCCTCCTACTGCCTCAGTCTCACTCCTTTCCCTCTTTTGAAGTCCATTCCATCTGCCTTTTTACTCTACTACCGCTCTGTTTTTTCCCTCACTTGGTTTTCAGCTTGTCATGCTGTGAGGGCTTGTGTGCATCGGTGATGCTGAGGGCTAAACTATTGGTAGCTTAACTACTGGCATGGTCTCCCAAGATGGACAGGTCTCAGCTGAGGTGCCAGACCCAGACAAACCACCCATATGAGCAGCAGCAGAATGGGACAGTGTTGGTGGCAGAGGATCACATTTCTGTGACAACGGCAGCAACACTAAAATTAAACTGCGTGGTAGAAAGGCCCGGCAATCTATTTATTTTGCCATAAAAACCCAATGGATAGTCACAAGAAAACAAATTGCACTATAATGCTGGAAGATGAGACCCCCAGGTTGGAAGGCACTCAACTGGCTACTATGGAGGAGCTGAAGACTTTTCAGAGTAAAGCCAGCATTTATAATGTGGTTGGATCAAAGCCCTTGGGACATCTGACTGTTGATGTAGCTGCACATGAAATGAGAGTCAGAAGCTGCAAAGATGTCTTACATATTGGGACATGGAAAGTATGAAGCATGAACCCAGGGAAGTTGGAGGTGGTCAAGAATGAAATGGAACGTGTACAACTCGATCAGTTGGGTGTCAGCGAACTGAAATGGACTGGCATCGGGCACTTCACATCTAATGATCACATGGTCTACTATGCTGGAAATGAAAGACAAAGAAGAAATGGTGTTGCATTTATAATAAAGAAAAAACTTGCAAGAACTGTAATGAAATACAGTACAATCAGTGAATGCTTAATTTCTATTTGTCTATGAGGAATGCCCATCAACATAACTATAATTCAAGCAGCTGCAGAAGAGGATTATTATTATTTTATTTATATTCTCTTATATACCACGCTATTCTGCATCAGTGCGGTTTACATTGAACAAATTGAAATTACATTGAACAGGGCATTATAACTTGGAGATAACTATTTTACAGGGAACATGGGCTATGGAGGGTTAAGTGGCTTGCCTAAGACCACAAGGAGCACCTGTGGGACTAGAAACCCCAGTCCTTCCAGCCCAAGGTTGCTGTCCTCTAGTGGGATTTGAACCCCCAACCTTCCGGCCTGAAGTACCTTGCCTCAACCACTAGGCCACTCCTCCACTCCATGATGAGTTCTATGAACAAGTACTGTATAAGCTGAAATTGACAGAACATAGTTGCATATTGTTCTATGTACTTTGGCATTGTTCGATGTAAACCGCCACTGATCTTGGGAATTGGCGGTATATAAAGGTTTTGCAAATAAATAAAATAAATAAATAAATAAACATGCAAACAGGATATCCTGATAGTCGTGGGTGGCTGGAATGCAAAAGTTGGCAACAAAGAAGAAGACAAAGTGGTTGGAAAATATGGACTTGGTGACAGAAATGAAGCTGGAGAAAGACTGATAGAATTCTGTAAGACCAATGATCTATTCATCTCAAACACTGTCTTCCAGCAACACAAGCAGCTACTGTACACATGGACTTCACCCAATGGATTGTACAAATTGACTACATCTGTGGAAGTCAATGATAGAAAAGCTCTATAACATCAACAAAGACAAAAACTGGAGCTGACTGTGATACAGATCACCAGTTACTAGTATGCAAACTTAAGCTAAAGTTGAAAAAGAGCAAGCCACTCATGAATGTAGCAAAATATGACCTTGAAAATATACCACCGGAATTTAAAGACTGCCTGCAAAATCGATTTGCTGCTTTAGATACAAATAGCAGAGCTCCAGAAGAGTTATTGTATGTATGTATTTATTTATTTAGCTGGATTTCTATACCACTTTTCATCGGGTCAAAGCGATTTACAGGAAACATGGATATTTACAGTTACAGTGAACAATTCAACTATGTACAGCATGCAATTTTGAATATACAGTTGATCAACTATGTACATTCTATATGAGAGATCATAGGGGGAGTTACATATCATAAGAGCATAAGATATGCCATACTGGGTCAGACCAAGGTCCATCAAGCCCAGTATCCTATTTCCAACAGTGGCCAATCTAGGTCACAAGTACCTAGCAGATTCCCCAAAAGACGCAGGTTCCATAATGCTTGTTTAGGGGCAAGCAGTGGATATTCCGGGTCCACTTTAATAATGGTTTATGGACCCTTTTCTCCAGGAACTTGTCCAAACCTTTTTTAAACCCAGCTACACTAACAGCTTTTACTACATCCTCCGGTAGCAAATTCCAGAGTTTGATTACACGTTGATTAAAAAAATATTTTCTCTTATTAGTCTTAAATAGGTTATCTTATAGCTTCATTGCATGCCCCTTAGTCTTTCTATATTTTGATGGTGTAAACAATCGATCTACGTTTACCCGTTCTACTCCATTCATTAATTTATAGACCTCTATCATATCTCCCCTCAGCTGTCTCTTTTCAAGATTGAAGAGCCCTAACCTTTTTAGCCTCTCTTCGAGAGTGTCGGGTAATACAATCAGCTAGAGTGGGTCCTGGGAATTAGGTGGTGGGGCTAAAGTGTTCTGTGTTGAGTCTTTAGGTGCTTCCAGAAGGTGTTGAGGTCAGTGATGCATCTTAGGGGGTCTGCAGAGCATTCCAGGTTGATGGTGTGTAGAGTTAGAAAGCACAAGCACAGGTCTGTTGGTTGAATTTTGTTCTGGCATGGGGGACGATCAGGGTATTCTTTGTGGAGGTTTGTCTTGATCTCTTTGGTTGGTGTGGGTTTAGCAGCATGTGGACATGAGTGGGGGGGGGGGGGGTCAGCATGGATGGCTTTGTGAGTCAATAGGAGGGTTTTGTATTTTATCTGACTGGGGAGTGGTAGCGAGTTGAGCTGTTTGAGGATAGGTGTAATGTGCTCCTGGTGGGCTGCTCCCAGGACGATGCGTACTGTTGTGTGCAGTGCCATTTGTAGTGGGTGTGTTGTGGATTGCAGGAGGCCTTGCTAGATTGAGTTGCAGTAGTCCAACTGCAGTAGTATCATTGCTTTGAGGGCAGAGTGGAAATCGTGTGGTTCTAGTAGCGGGCGGAGACGTTGCAGCTTTTTTGCCTTGATTGATTGATTGATCTGGTGATTTTGCTTATGTGAGTCTTGAAAGAAAGGTGGTAGTCCAGGGTGATGCCAAGGTACTTCAGCTCACTTTTGACTTTGACTTTGGTGTTATTCAGTGTTAAGGTGGTGGGAGGTGAGAAAGTGTTGTCTTTCATCATGAAGAGAGCCTCTTTTTTTTTGTAGTTGATTTGATGGGATGACATCAATAAGGTTGTGTTGGAAGGAAGTGAGAAATCTCTACAAAAGGTGTAAAAGCAAAAATGGCCAACATGGATGACTGAAGAAACTCTGAAAATTGCCCAGAAACACTGAGAAGCTAAAGCCAGAGGAGGAAGAGAGGCACTTGCAGATCTGAAAAGAGATTTCCAACTTGCAGCAAGACAAGGCAAGGAGAAGTACTACAATGACGCATGCAAGGAAATAGAAGCAGAAACTCTTAGAAGAAGAACAAGATAGGCCTTCCTAAAGCTACAAGAATTTAAAAAAAAAAATCCATTCTTGAATTGAAATGTTACAAGATGCTCAAGGATCCATGTTGAATGATGCTGAGAAGATCAAGAAAAGGTGCGGTTTACAGGGAACAAGAACAGAAATTACTTAGAACAAGTTTAGAGAACAACCGCAACTTACATAGAACAACCTTGGGAAACAATCACAATCACAATTAAATAGAACATGATTAGTGCAAAACCAATTAGATTGGAGGTTAACAGTGTAACTATATATAACTTAGGTAGGTATAGTTTGGGTCATAACAGGGAAACTATATACATTGTAGTTATATAATAATGTAAATGAGCTTCATAGAAGGTTTGAGGGTTTGACTGAAGGGTTTTGGTAGCATGCAGTGTTCTAAGTTACCTGTTCATAATATAGCTGAAACAGATGTTTTAGATGTTTTCTGAAAGTAGATAGGTCAGAGATGGCACGGATTGGGGGGGGGGGGGGAAGAGTTCCAGAGAGGTGGTGCATATAATTTGAATGCTCGACCATTAACAAACTGGGAACTTTTTCTTACTATAGAAGAGACTGAAAGAGTGTTTGACATGGTAGATCTTCTTACTCTGTTGTCAGCTATCCATCATAGAATCTTATTAAGGGCAGTAGCTGAGAGGTTGTGTAGAATTTTGAATATTATGTTGAGAGCCTTATACTTGAGGTGAATAACAATGGGGAGCCAATGGAGCTGTTTCAGGATTGGGGCAACATGTTTGTATCTTGAGGCTTCAACCAGGGTTTGTACTACCATATTCATAGCCATTTGAAGGGGGTGAATTGCATAATCTGGAATACCATAGAGAACGATGTTTGCATAATCAAAATGCAGGGTAATCAATGCTTGGAATATTGTCCAGAAGTCAGCAGCTTCAAACATGGGACGGAGTTGGCGATGGGTCTGTAATTTTAGGTATATTGCTCTGTTAGTGTTGTTTATGTGTGGCTCCATTGTCAAATGTTGGTCTAGGGCAGTGATGGCTAACCTTTTTGAGCCCGAGTGCCCAAACTGCCGCACAAAACCAAAGAATTTCCTCAAAGTGCCAGCACGTCATTTGCATAAGTGGTCTTATTTGCATAAATATTTGCATAATGTTACCATACACTAACTTTTAGTAAACATGTCTCTTAATGAGTGTATGGATAAAGAAAGACTAAAAGATTTCTACATTACTATAATCCAGTGCCAACCGCCAGGCACATTAGGAACTACTACAAACGCTGCCCATTTAGAACCCATAGCAAACCCGCCGTATCCTGACAGCATTACCAGGACTCACAAAGCACCATACCCTACCTATCAAAAGGCAACACTGCAAATATTAAACCAATACATTTCAGTGAATACTGGGGAAAGAGAACAAGTGGCAACGTCAAATAGGAATTTCCTCTTGTACCAAACAAAGCGCAGATGTTAATGATGCACATTTCCCAGAGTTGACATATTCCAGTTAATAAATTCAAAATAAAGAGATATCGTTCTACCTTTTGTGCATTTTTTTCAGTTGCAATTGGTCCAGCCATTTTCTTCTGGTTTCTTCATGTTTTCTGCTAACTCTCCATCGTCTGCTGTCCATTTGTCCTTTCTTCTCTCTTCTAGTTTTTTTTCCATTCTCTCTCTCTACATCTGCTTTAACATACTAATCTTTCTCCTTTTGCTCTTTCCTCATTCCTATTTCATCCACACAAATTTTACCCCTCCATCCTCAATCCCCAATTACTCTCCCAATACCTGGCCAATTGTAGATTTTTCATCCCTCCTACACAAAATATTTTTCCCCTCTCCATTTTACTCTCCCAGCCCCATCCCATTCTAATCCTCCCCAACATCAGCTCCCTTCTAGTTCCAGTCTCACCCAGCATCCATTCCCTTCTTCAAGCCCCCCACTTCCCCTCAGCCCATTTCCATTCCAAGCCCCGTCCCCATCAGCTATTTGCAGTTCAAGCCCCCCACTTCCCCTCAGCCCATTTCCATTCCAAGCCCCATCCCCAACAGCTATTTGCAGTTCAAGCCCCCTTCCACTCAACCCATTTCCAGTCCTAGCAACCCCCCCCCACCCATTACCAGTCCTAGCCCCCCATAGCCCACTCCCAGTCCTAATCCCACCAGCCCATTTCCAGTCCTAACCTCCCCATCAGCCCACTCCCAGTCCTAATCCCCCATCACTCAATTTTTAGTTTAAGCCCCCCCAGCGCCTATCACCACTCCTAACCCCCCCAGCGCCCATCACCACTCCTACCCCCCCCAGCCCAGCGCCCATCACCACTCCTAACCCCCCAGCCAGCCCAGTGCCCATCACCACTCCTAACCCCCCCAGCCAGCCCAGTGTCCATCACCACTCCTAACCCCCCCAGCCCAGTGCCCATCACCACTCCTAACCCCCCCCACCCCAGCCCATCACTACTCCTAACACCCCCCAGCCCAGCCCAGCCCATCACCACTCCTAACCCCCCCAGCGCCCATCACCACTCCTACCCCCCCCAGCCCAGCGCCCATCACCACTCCTAACCCCCCCAGCCAGCCCAGTGTCCATCAACACTCCTAACCCCCCCCAAGCCAGCACAGTGTCCATCAACACTCCTAACCCCCCCAGCCCAGTGACCATCACCACTCCTAACCCCCCACCCCAGCCCATCACTACTCCTAACACCCCCCAGCCCAGCCCAGCCCAGCCCATCACTACTCCTAACCCCCCCCAGCCCAGCCCAGCCAATCACCACTCCTAACCCCCCCAGCCCAGCCCAGCCCAGCCCATCACCACTCCTAACCCCCCCAGCCCAGCCCATCACCACTCCTAACCCCCCCTCCAGCCCATCACCACTCCTAACCCCCCCAGCCCAGCCCAGCCCATCACCACTCCTAACCCCCCCCCAGCCCAGCCCAGCCCAGCCCAGCCCATCACCACTCCTAACCCCCACCCCCCCCAGCCCAGCCCAGCCCAGGGAAAATTAAAAAAAACAAACACCTGTCTGCCGCCGTTGTCGGGGCCGCCGAGGCAGAATCGAGCGGGCCGCGGGGCCCCCCTGTACCCGGCAGTTCCGTCCCTCCCCTTAGCAGCTCTCTCTTTGGAGCTGCAGTCAGCCGCGCCGGCTTGCCGAGCGCGAGGGAAGAGTTCCCTCGCTGCTCTGTTAAGCCCGCGGGGGCTGATGGGAAGTTCCCATCAGCCCCCGCGGGCTTAACAGAGTCGCGAAAGGGAAACTCTTCCCTTCGCGCTCTGCAAGCCGGCGCGTCTGACTGCAGCTCCAAAGAGAGAGCTGCTACGGGGAGGGCAGGATCTGCCGGGTACAGGGGGGCCCCGCGGCACGCTCGATTCTGCCGCGGCGGCCCCCGACAACGGCAGCAGACAGGGTTGTTGTTGTTTTTTCGATTGCGGACCTTCCCGCGTGCCAGCTGCAAGGCCTTCGCGTGCCACAGCTGGCACGCGTGCCATAGGTTCGCCATCGCTGGTCTAGGGTGATCCCCAGGTATCATACTTCTTGCTTGGTGCTTATCTCAGTATCCCTCACTGGTAATGTGGGAGGGGGTATGAATGAAGGGGCCTTAGTAATGAAGAGAACCTCGGATTTCTTACAGTTTAGTTTTAAGTTAAGTAGATTCAGCCAGTCAGATACTGCATTGAAGCAGTCAATGATTTTAGAGTTGTTTGGATTGACTGTAGAGAAGGGAGCGCAAAGCAGCACATCATCCACACAAATGTGGTAGAGTATATTGAATGATTTAATTATGGAGCAAATAGGCTGAATGTCAATATTAAACAGTAGGGCTGATAAGGAGGAACCTTGTGGTACTCCTTGCATTTGTACATACAGTAACTGGATGACGTTTGCATACTTATGCATACCGTTTGCTGTCGGTCTGACAGGTAAGATCTGCACCAGTCTAAAGCTAGGTTCTGAATGCCAATCAGCTGCAGCCGGGTTAGGAGTAGATTGTGGGACACAATGTCAAAGGCAGACGCAAGAAAGAGAAGAATAAATCCTTGTTTGGATTTGTTTGTGCCTAAAATTAGATTGTTCATCAGTGTGACAAGCAGCGTCTCTACCATGCTGTAGGTGAAATCCATGTTGGTTGTCATCCAGTGGATAATGGAAATCAGTGTGATCCTGAATTTGTTGCTGTACAATCTTCTCCGTTACCTTGGCCAGGAAGGACAGGCTTGAAATGGGTCTGTAGGATTTTACGTCTGCAAGATCAAGATTAGGACTCTTAAGAAGGGGTCTGATGGATGCAGCTTTTAGAGGGGCTGGAAATATAGTCATTATATGATAAAGATCAAGTGGACCAATAGTCATTTCAACCTGTACCTTATGATCTGGAACCATTAGTAATGAACGAAGAAGTCGAAGCAGCATTGAAAGTCTTATCAAAGAACAAAGAACTGGGCATTAATGGCATTCCTATTGAAGTATTACAGCAAACTGATGCAGCTATTTATTTAACTGCATTTATATCCCGCTTTTCACCGGGTCAAAGCGGTGTAACATGTAACATAGGGAGGGGTAATTTCTTTTAGGATGGGGGCCATCACCAGGGTCAACAATTAAATGATTATGGGAGGACATAGACATGATTTACTTCTAAAATCTAAGTGTGAGGTCATGGTGGCGTTTCCGTTGAAAGATGTTCACGGAATAGGATTGTCTTTAGCTGTTTCTTAAATGATGTGATGTCGTTGTTGTTCTTGATGTGGTTTGGTAGAGAGTTCCAGAGAGATGGAGCATAAAGTTCGAATGCTCTGTTGCAGGTCCGTGGTGTAGATGTGGGTCTTGTGTGGGGGACAACGATAGAGTTATTGGAGGAATGTCTGGTTGGTCTGTTGTGGGATGGTCGAGGTAGTAATGAGTGTAGTGAGGTGTTCTGTGTTTGGTGGATAGATTTGTGGATGAGTAAGATGGCTTTGTACTTGATTCTTGCTTGCAGTGGAAGGAGGTGAAGGTCTCTTAGGATTGGGGTGATGTGCTCCCGTTTTTTTGTATTTTGAATAATCCTTGCTGTGGTGTTTAAGGCAGTACGGAGTGGGTTGGTGTGCGAGGCAGGAAGTCCATGATAGATTATGTTGCAGAAATCTAGATGAGGGAGTGTCACAGCTTGCATCACTGTCCTAAAGTCGTGTGGTTCTAGGAGGGGCCTGAGTCGTTGGATAGTTTTAGCTTTGTGGAATATTATCCCAGCGGTTTTGTTGATTTGTTGTTTGAAGGTGAGAGCTTGATCAATGATGACGCCTAGATATCTTATTTGCGGCTGGATTTGTATTTGTGTGGTTCCCATGTTGAGGTGGGTAGGTGGTTTGAAGTCAGGTTCTTTTGTTACTATTAGGGCTTCGGTTTTCTTTATGTTGATGGATAGATTGTTCTCCTGTAGCCAGTTGGTTACGTCGTTGAAGCTAGTACCATACTTACAAGATTCTGCCAGGAAATTTGGAAGACAACATCATGGCCAACTGACTGGAAAAGATGTGTGTTTATACCAATACTAAAGAAAGCTGATCCAAATGACTGTGGAAATTATCACACAATTGCTCTGACCCCACATGCCAGCCAGATTCTACTGAAGATTATTCAGCAGAGACTACAGCCATATCTGGAACAAGAATTCCCTGAAGTGCAAGCAGGGCTCAGGAAAAGGCGAGGAACGAGAGACATCATTGCAGATGTGAGATGGATCCTTGAAAAGACTAAAGAATACCCAAAGGATATCTATATGTATTTTATTGACTACAGTAAGGCTTTTGACTGTGCAAACCATGAGAAACTCTGGGCCACATGAGGAAGTATGGTTATACCACAACACCTGATCGTTCTCTTGCACAACCTTTACATTGCTCAAGAAGCAACAGTTCGAATGCGACAAGGAGAAACAGAGTGGTTTGAAATCAGCAAAGGTGTATGACAAGGCTGCATACTTTCCCCCAACCTGTTTAATTTATATGCAGGACAAATCATCAGAAAAGCAGGACTGTATGAAGACAACAGAGGTGTGAAGCTTGATGGGAGATTCATCAACAAATTTCGCTATGCTGATGATACCACATTACTGGCTGAAAATGAAGATGATCTGAAACATTTGCTTCTCAAGATAGAGGAACATAGTCTTAATATCGGCCTGCACATTAACATTAAGAAGACAAAGATCCTGACAAATGGCAAAATCAATAAGTTCAGTGATGGAAAAGAAATTGAAATAGTTGACAACTTTAACCTACTTAGATCAACAATCAATAAAGAAAGGACAAGCAGTCAAGAAATCAGATGATGCATTGCTCTTGGCAGAATGGCTATGAAGGACCTAGACAAGATTTTCAAGAGCAGAGATATCTCTCTTCATATAAAGATTCAACTCATTGAAGCAATGGTATTTTCAATAATGTCATATGGATGCGAAAAATGGACAGTGAAAAAGATAGGAAGAAAGTTGATGCCTTTGAATTATGGTGCTGGCGACGAATACTGTGCATACCATGGACTGCCCGAAGAACAAACCAGTCAGTACTAGAGGAGACAAAACCTTAGCTTTCCTTAGAAGCTCAGATGAGAAGATTTTGACTTTCTTACTTTGGACATATCACATGAAGAGAGAGATCATTAGAGAAAGACATCATGCTTGGCAAGATAGAAGGTCAGCGCAAAAGAGGACTCAGCAATGAGATGGGTCCATACAATAACAGCAGCTATACAGTAGGCGCCACTCTATCAACAATGAGCCGCCTGACTGAAGACCGAACATAGTTTAGGCCAACTATCCAGAGGGCCACCATGAGTTGACACCAACTCAATTGCACTTAACAACAATAGTCTCTCTGATTAGCTGTTATCAACTTGCTGACAAATCCACCTCTATGTTTCTCACTGACTTTGACTCGTGGCTTTCCTTGTTTCTGGATTCATCTTCCACCCCTCTTATTCTCTGGGACTTTAACATTCATATTGATAATCCCTCTAACCTTTATGCTTTAAAGCTCCTTTTTCTTACCTCCTCATTTGAACTCCAGTTTTGCTCTACTGGCCCCACTCACCAGCATGGCCACTTCCTCGACCTTGTATTCTTCTCTAATTGCTTACCCTCAAACGTTGTACCTCAGTTTTTCCCTTATCAGACCATCACCTGCTAAACTTCACTCTTCATCACTCATCACATCAACCTCACCCTGTCTCCTCTAACCTCTTTAAAAATCTTCATGCTATTCACCCTTGGGCTTTTTCGTCCACTATGTCATCTGAGTCTGTTGATGAGGTAGTAGCTTCTTATAAAGTTGCACTCTGCTCTGAATGCTCTTGCTCTGTTCATGCCACATCTTGTAAGGCATACTATATGCCAGCCCTGACTGTCTTCCACTTCCTGCTATCTACGTTCCTGTGCCCATTCAGCTGAGTATACTTGACTCAAATCCCACACACTTGCGGACTTTCTACACTTCAAATTCATGCTTGTCTCTTGCCAGTCAGCCATAGCACTTGCCAAACAAGACTTTTATGTCCATCTGACTAACTCTCTTACCTCTTACCCTTGCCGTCTTTTTACAACTCTCTCCTCAAGGTGTTTCCACCTCGGACACCTCCTTCCCTTTCTGCCCAAACCCTGGCTGACTATTTCCATGACAAAATCCACAGGATCACATTCCAGTTCCCCTCCTCCCCCTCTTCACTTCCAACTTTCCCCTCCTACCTCTGTTACCCTATCTTCCTTTTTTTTTTATCTCTGAGGAGGAAATCACACACCTTCTTTCCTCCTCCAAATCCACTACCTGCTCCTCTGATCCTATTCCTACTTATCTCCTAAGCTCTATCTCCTCCTCTGTTGTCCCTTCCGTCTCTCATATTCTCAGCCTATCACTCTCCACTGCAACTGTCCCTGCAGCTTTCAAGCATGCTGTGGTCACACCTCTCCTCAGGAAATCCTCACTATATCCTACCTGTCCTTCTAACTATTGACCCATCTCCCTTCTCCCCTTTGTTTCTAAGCTACTTGAATGTGCGGTTCACTGCCTTTGCCTAGACTTTTTCTCTTCTCAAGCTCTCTTTTACATTCTACTTTCGTCCTTTACATTCTACTGAAATGGCTCTTGCCAAAGTTTCTAGTGATCTATTCCTGGCTAAATCTAAGGGCCTTTACTTGATCCTCATCCTTCTCGATCTTTCTGCTGCTTTTGACACTGTTGACCACAACCTTCTCGATATCTTGTCCTCGCTTGGTTTTAAGGACTCTGTGCTCTCCTGGTTCTCTTCTTATCTCTCCCATCCCTCTTTCAGTGTTTGTTCTGGTGGATCCTCCTCTACTGCTGTCCTGTTCTCAGTTGTTGTACCCGCAAGAATCCATCTTTGGTCCACTCCTTTTCTGTCTCGATACCCATTCCCTCCTTGCACTCATCTCTTCCTATGGCTTTCAGTACCATCTTTACGCTGATAACTCCCAGATCTACTTCTCTACATCTAAAATCTCTCTGGCAACCCGAGCCAGGATCTCTGCCTGCCTTTCTGAGATTGCTGCTTGGGTGTCTCACCGCTGCTTGAAATTGAACATGTCCAAAACTGAGCTTCTTATTTTTCTCCCTAAACTCTCCTGTCCCCATCCTCCTTTCTCAGTCTCTTTGGATAACTCTCTACTCTTCCCTGTCTCCTCAGCTCGCAACCTTGGGGTTGTCTTTGACTCCTCACTCTCCTTCTACACACATCCAACTGATAGTTAAAACCTGCCATTTCTTTCTCTATATCATCAACAAAATTTGCCCTTTCCTTTCTGAACACATTACTAAGACACTTATCCACCCCTTAGTCACCTCTCATCTAGACTATTGTAACCTACTCCTTGCTAGTCTCCCTCTGAATCATCTGTCTCTCCTTCAATCTGTTCAACACTCTGCTGTGTGGCTAATCTTCTGCCAGCCTCGTCATGTTCATATTACCCCTCTTCTCAAGTCACTTCATTGGCTCCCTATACCTTTCTGCATCCAGTTCAAATTTCTCCTGCTGACTTATAAATGCATTCACTTTGCAGCTGTCCACTACCTTTCCTCTCTTATCTCTCCCTACACCCCTCCTCGGGAACTCCACTCTTCTGGCAAATTGCTTCTATCTGTGCCGTTCTCTTCTTTTGCTAACTCCAGACTTCATTCCTTTCACCTTGCTGCTCTTATGCTGGAACAAACTACCTGAGTCTGTACATCGGACGCCTTCTCTGACCCTTTTCAAATCCAGGCTGAAAACCCACCTCTTTATACCTTTATAGAAATAGGTAAAAGGGGCAACATCTGGAAGGCGGTGTCTATAAATGCTCATAGCATGGGAAATAAGATCCCAGATGTTGAGGCTTTAATGGGAGAGGCCGACTTGGATTTAGTGGCAGTAACAGAGACATGGTTCACGGACGACCATGACTGGGATGTAAATATACCAGGCTATACTTTATTCAGAAAGGATAGGGTAGGAAGAAGGAGAGGAGGAGTGACACTATATGTAAAAAATAATACTAAAGCTATGGAAATGCAGGGCTTAAAAGGGAAAGAGGAGGCACTGTGGGTTAAACTAGAAAGAGGGAAAGAGAAATCTATTTGCATTGGCGTGATATACAGACCTCCCTCACAGGTTAAAGAGGTAGACAGATAGTTAATTGAAGATATACGCAGCATTGCCAGGAAAGGGGAAGTGCTATTGATAGGGGATTTCAATATGCAAGATGTTGATTGGCACATCCCTGCTGCAGTATCATCTAGAAGTAAGGAGATCCTGAGTTCTCTACAGGGAAAACTATTCAGGCAACTGGTAACAGAACCCAGATGTGAAGGGGCCATGCTGGTCTTAGTGCTTACCAATGGTGAAAGTGTTTCTGATGTTATAGTGGGAGATCATTTTGCATCCGGTGATCACCGGATGGTGTGGTTCAGTTTAGGACTAGGACTGATAAAATCCATCCAAGGTGGGCCAATACCTCAGGGAGTCGTTAGTGGGATGGGAACAGCGGGGGGATGTAGAAAAACGGTGAGCAAAACTGAAAGGGGCTATTTTAAGGGCAACCAACCTTTTTGTTAAAAAGGTAAATAAAAGGAAAAGGAAATCGCTATGGTTTCCGAAAGAAGTAGCTGAAAAGGTGAAGAAAAAGAGGGAGGCCTTCATGAAATACAAGAGATTACAGAAAGAGGAAGACAGGCATGTATATTTGGAAAAACTTAGAGAAGGTAGCAAAGTAGTCAGGAAAGCAAAGATTCAGAAAGAGGAGTAAATAGCCAATGTAATAAAATGGGGGGATAAGACATATTTCAGATATGTTAGTGAGAAGAGGAAGGGCAAAAGTGGTATTGTCAGACTCAAGGGTGCAGGGGAGGAATATGTAGAAGCTGATCAGGATAAAGCAGAATTCACAGATGAAAAACCAGGAGCAGGACCTCAGAACATGCCCACAAACAGGAACAGAAGTGAAGGGCATCTTGAACAATTTTCAGAAGATTGTGTTTGTGAAAAACTAGCTAAACGTAAAGTAGACAAAGGGATGGGACCAGATGGAATACACCCGGGAACACTGAGGGAATTTGGGGATGTTCCAGCAGCTTCACTGACTGTTCTTTTCAATGCCTCGTTGGAGTCAGGAATGGTGCCAGAGGACTGGAGAGAGACATGTGGTCCCTTTACACAAAAGTGGAAGTAAGGATGTAGTTGAAAACTACAGGCTAGTTAGTTTAACCTCAGTGGTGAATAAATTATTGGAAGCGCTGCTGAAAGAGAAAATAGTGAGGTTTACTGGATCCAAAGCAGCATGGATTCACCAGAAGCAGGTTTTGTCAGACAAATCTGATTGATTTATTTGACTGGGTGACTAGGGAGTTGGACCGAGGGAGAGCCTTAGATGTGGAATATTTAGATTTTAGTAAAGCCTTTGACACCGTTCTTCACAGGCGACATAAGCAAACTGAGCACCCTAGGGATGGACCCTAAAGTTACTGCTTCGGTTAGAAACTGGTTGAGTGGGAGGCAACAATGGAGCTCACTCTGAGGAGAGGGAGGTTACCAGTGGTGTGCCCCCCCTTGGTCCGATTCTTTTTAACATCTTGGTTAGTGATATTGTGGAAAGACTGTCAGATAAGGTTTGCCTCTTTGCAGATGATATCAAAATCTGCAGTAGAGGAGACACCCAGGAAGGTGTAGATAACACAAGGAGGGATCTAGTTAAGCTTAAAGAATGGTCTAGAATTTGGCAGCTGAAATTTTATGTTAAAAAAAGCAAGGTCATATTTTTGGGCTGCAGCAATCCAAGGAAGCGTTATAATATAAGGGGTGAAGTAATTCTGTCCACAAAAGAAGAATGGAACCTAGGGGTGATTGTGTCTGATGATCTTAAAGTAGCTGAACAGATAGAAAAGGCAACTGCAAAAACTAGAAGGATGCTTGGGTGCATAGGGAGAGGAATGGTGAGCAGAAGAAAGAAGGTGTTAGTGCCTCTGTATAGGTCTATGGTGCGACCTCATTTGGAGTATTGTGTGCAATTCTGGAGACCGCACCTTTAAAAGGATATAAACAGGTTGGAGTCGGTACAAAGGGTAGCTACTAAAATGGTTAGTGGTCTTCATTATAAATCATGTGAGGACAGACTTAAGGATCTTATTAGGTATACTTTAAAGGAAAGGCTGGATAGAGGTGATAAGACTGAGACATTTAAATACCTCCGTGGCATAAATGCACAGGAGGAGAACCTCTTTTCATTGAAAGCAAGCTCTGCTACGAGGGGACATAGGATGAGGGTGAAGGGATAGACTCAGGAGTAATATGCAGAAATATTTTGCTACAGAATAGTCTCTCAGTGGAGGTGGTAGAGATTACAACAGTATCTAAATTCAAAAAAGTATGGGACAGACACAGGGAAAAAGGGGACTGTTGCAGTGGGTGATATGGAAGGGAAGACTAGATAAGCCATGTGGTCCTTTTCTGCTGTCATGTTTCTATGTTTCTCTTTGCTGCCGCTTTTGGATCTTGACTCACCTGATCTCCTTTGTGTTTCCTTACCATTTCCCCTAGATGTATCCCATGTCTACAGCTATTGTGTTGTCTATCTTGACTAGATTGTAAGTTCTGATGAGCAGGGATTGTGTTTCACATGTGTCTGTGCAGGGCTGCATACGTCTTGTAGAGCTATACAAATGTTCAGTAGTAGTAGGGGGGGAAGGGGTTATTTATTTATTTATCATTTTTTTATACCGCTTTATCATTTGAATCAAAGCAGTTTACAGTTTACAACTGTTCCTCATAGGAGGCTTATCAATAAACTCAGTAGTTTGGGGATGGGTCCCAAGGTGATGAACTGGATCAGAAATTGGTTGACTGACAGACGGCAGAAGGTGATGGTAAATGGAGCTCACTCGGATGAAAGGAAGGTGATTAGTGGGGTACCCCAGGGTTTGGTCCTGGGCCCAGCACTGTTCAATGTATTTGTGAGTGATATTGCTGAAGGACTGCATGGAAAAGTCTGTCTTTTTGCAGATGACACAAACATTTGCAACAGAGTGGACTCCCCTGTGGGAGTGGATAACATGAGGAAAGATCTACAAAAGCTGGAAGAATGGTCTAATGCTTGGAAGTTAAGATTTAATGCGAAGATGTGCAGTGTCATGCACTTGGGAAGCAGAAATCCAGGTGAAATGTACGCAATAGAGGAGAGAGATTGGTGTGCACGGACAAGGAGAAGGACCTTGGTGTGATTATTTCTGCGGATCTCAAGATGGCAAAACAGTGCGACAAGGCAGTGCCAAAAGCCAGGAGGATGTTGGGTTGTATACAAAGAGGAATTTATTTATTTATTTATTTAACTGTATTTATATCCCGCTTTTCACCGGGTCAAAGCGGCGCTACATTTAAGGGTGGGGTAATTAAGTATAAGGGTGGGGCCATCACCGGGTAGGCAACATTGGTGATTTCGACATAGGACAGACTTTAGACATGGACAGTATAGTTCAGTTTTCAATCAGGGGTCCCTGATGGGTGATATCAGGGGTTGGTGCACTTTTTGGTGGGGATTGCTTCGAAGCATTCTTGGAATAGGATGGTTTTTAGCTGTTTTCTGAAGGACATTAGATCGTTGTTGTTTCTGAGGTGGCTTGGTAGAGAATTCCATAGGGATGGAGCATAAAGTTCAAAGGCTCGATTGCATGTCCGTTGAGAGCATTTGGTTCTTTTGTGAGGGACGGTGAGGGAGTTGCTGGAGGCCAGTCTGGTGGTTTTTCCATGGGCTGGTCGAGACAGCAGGGTGCGGAGCTGTGTGTTCTGTGTTTGGTGGATGGCTTTGTGGGTGAGTAGGATGGATTTGTATTTAGTTCGTGCTTCGAAGGGGAGTATGTGCAAGTCTCTTAGGATTGGGGTGATGTGGTCGCTTTTCCTTGCTCTCTAAATGATTCTCATTGTGATGTTCAATGCGGTTCGGAGGGGGTTGGTCTGTGTGGCTGGTAGTCCATGGTAGATTATGTTGCAGTAGTCCAGATGTGGAAGTGTCAGTTTGCATTACCGTCCTGAAGTCTTGAGGTTCGAGGAGGGGTCTGAGACGTTGCACTGTTTTTGCTTTGTGGAATATAATTCCGGAGGTTTTATTAATTTGTTGCTTGAGGGTTAGGGCTTGGTCAATGATATTGCCTAGATATCTTATTTGAATTACCAGCAGAAAGAAAGAGGTACTAATGCCACTGTATAAGTCACTGGTGAGGCCTCACTTGGAATACTATGTTCAGTTTTGGAGACCATATCTTGCAAAGGATCTAAAAAGACTGGAAACTGTTCAGAGGAAGGCGACCAAAATGATTTGGAGCCTGCATCAGAAGCCTTATGAGAAGAGACTTGAAGACCTAAATATGTACACCCTGGAGAAGAGGAGGGACAGGGGAGATATGATTCAGATCTTTAAATACTTAAAGAGAAATAATGAACAAACAAACCTCTTCCAAAGACGGGGAAGCTGTAAAACTAGAGAGCATAACATGAAGATGCAAGGGGGTAAATTGAAAGGCAATGTCAGGAAATACTTTTTCACTGAAAGGGTGGTGGATGCTTGGAATGCCCTCCCGATGGAAGTGGTGGGGGCAAATACAGTGATAGAATTCAAAATGTCATGGGACAGACACAGTGGATCCCTTTACAGCAACAGAATAAAATCAAAATAAACTTAACTAATTAATTTCTCAACATACAGGGGTGTCCTACACGGAACAGTGGGTTCATCCCTAAAACAAAGACATGGGGAGGGGTGGCCTGCACAGAGCTGCAGGTGCATCTACTCTTGCCATCTTACTGGGCAGACTAGATGGACCATACTGGTCTTTATCTGCTGTAATTTACTATGTTACTATGTAACTTTAAACTTGGTAATGTACATTAAACAGGGACAATGATAACTTGGAATTTTTGTTTTGAGCAATGGAGGGTTAAGTGACTCGTCCAAGGCCACAAGGAGTGCTCTAACCATTAGGCTACTGCACCAATTTTGGTTTTGTTCTCTCACTGTGACATACCCATTCAAAATGATTCAGCCAGTCATTCTGAAAAGCAGCCTTTTCAATGCACAGTTAAGGCTAAATTTGGCTGGATCAGAGCTTAAATATTTTGCATTTATTCATGTTCCTCCTGCGGCCACTGTAAAGTAGGGAGCACAGTTCACTGTCTTCTCCCAGCCTTAATTAAATGTATTTTTAAAGTTGTAGTACTTTGCATTATGATGTTCCCTCCATAGTAAGAATATTTAGAAGTTCTCTAGTGTCTTTCATGCGAGCAGAATCATAGAGTCCTTTACAATTTCCTGCTTTAAAGATCAGCTTCCAGTCACCACTACAGTGAATGGCCTAGCTGGACTTTTTTAGTCATTGGACTGCATGAAGTCAGTCACAGAATGAATAGGAAAAGGGCCATTACCTAGCGATAGCTGAGTAAATTTGAGGCACAGCAAATTACAACTTGCCTGATTTCAGAGAACATATTCAATAAAGACATTTGAATTTGTATCCTACAAGTTTCTCTGACTTCTTATTTCTTGTTCAAACTATGAGGACTGCAGCACTTCCTGCCATTGTCATGCAAGACATAATTCATTTTCTCATTTCATTGAAGACTTCTGTGCTGCCTTTAGCCCACAAAAATGACACTTAATGTGGTCTATAGAATCTGCTAAAAGAAAAAATAGTCTATGGACACAATATTCAAAAAAGCTAAGGGGCATATTCCGTGGCCGAGGCCAGCACTATTAACTTGATTGACCGTTGACATTTTAATTTCCCTCCAGATATTCAGCACCAGTGCATATCCAGAACCTGCCATTGAATATCTGGTTTCATCAGACTGTAGTTTTGCAATCCAGTGAGCAGCAATATTCAGCAGCTAATCAGATTGCAAAACTGCATAAAATTAGGACAGCCTTTCACTTGTCCTAACTTTATGCCGTTTTTGACTATCCATTTATTGGCTGAAAATTGTCGCTGACCAGTCAGCAGTGTCACCCCTGGAACACCTTGGCGCTATCCAGATTGCATCAAAGCGTTTGACCCAGTTAAGAGGCGATATTCAGCGGCACTAACTCTGCTTAAATGCTTTTGAACATGCCTCCTGAGCACCTAAATTTAGACTTTAAGTTAAGCTCCTAAATTTGTCCCTATTTTCTTCCAAAATTCATCTTAATTTAGGTGCATAAGTCATGCCTTTCAGTTTTGACCTGCCATTGGTTTTTCTAGATTTGAGATTTATGAAAGTCAGTGTTAGTAAATTTTCAAAAACACCAATTTAGGAACATAACTCTAAACATTTAGAAGCATAAATCTTTGAATATCGGGATCTGTATGTACTTGTTAAGTGCCGTTGAGTCTGTGTCGACTAATGGTGACCCTCTGGATAGTTGACCTAAATTGTGTTCGGTCTTCAGTAAGGCGGCTCATTGTTGATAGAGTGGCACCTATAGCTGCTGTTATTGTATGGACCCATCTCATTGCTGGCCTTCCTCTTTTTCATTGACTTTCTATCTTGCCAAGTATGATGTCTTTCTCTAATGATCTCTCTCTTCGCATGATATGTCCAAAGTATGAAAGTCAAAGTCTTGTCATCTGAGCTTCTAAGGAAAGCTAAGGTTTCATCTCCTCTAGTACTGACTGGTTTGTTCTTCGGGCAGTCCATGGTATACACAGTATTTGTCGCCAGCACCATAATTCAAAGACATCAATTTTCTTCCTGTCTATCTTTTTCACTATCCAACTTTCACATCCATATGACATTATTGAAAATACCACTGCTTGAATGAGTTTAATCTTTGTATGGAGAGAGACATCTCTGCTCTTGAGAATCTTGTCTAGATCCTTCATAGCCATTCTGCCAAGAGCAATGCGTCATCTGATTTCTTGACTGCTTGTCCCTTCTTTATTGATTGTTGATCTAAGTAGGTTAAAGTTGTCAACTATTTCAATTTCTTCTCCATCACTGAACTTATTGATTTTGCCAGTTGTCAGGATCTTTGTCTTCTTAATGTTAATGTGCAAGCCCATGTTAAGACTATATTCCTTGATCTTGAGAAGCAAATGTTTCAGATCGTATTCACTTTCAGCCAGTAATGTGGTATCATCAGCATAGCGGAAGGTTGTTGATAAGGCTTCCACTATTCTTCACACCTCGGTTGTCTTTACACAGCCCTGCTTCTCTGTTGATTTGTTCTGCATATTAGTTAAACAGGTAGGGAGAAAGTATGCAGCCTTGTCGAACATGTTTGCTGATTTTAAACCATTCTGGTTCTCCTTGATTTTTCAGGGGTCGATATCCAGAACTCTTAGCCATTTGGCCTGTGGGAGGCTGGCTGGCTAAGGGCGCTAACTTCAGTTTTCAATGACACTATCTGTATAGTGCCACTAAATATGCCCACAGCCCTGGCACTGTCCAGTTAGTGCAGGGGTGTTCTGGAAGTGGTGTAGATACTATCCAGATAAGTTTCAATACTTAACCGGTTAGTGGCTGATCTAAGTTACAATCGGGATAAATGCTGACTGAAAAGCCACTAACCAGATAAGTATCGGCACTTCTCAACCTCGATATTCAGTGGTAGCTTCTATCCAGATACTGCCACTGACTATCCTACCAATATTTACGTAAGCACCACAAGTGACTGCTGTGGCATTTTAATATCAACCCTTTTGAATATTGGCCTCTCAAATGTTTTTGCTGTAGTCAGGTGTGTAAAGCAGGAGTGTAGACATCTGATATTTTAAAATTATATTAAAAGCTATAAGAAAAGAACACACACAAACCTTTCAAATCAAATCAGACATGCACCTCACGTCACACAAGAAGCGATTAATTTTCAAGAGACAGGCATTAGTTAAATGTGGTCAGAAGGACATGTAGGCAGTGAGGAATTTTCAAAGATACAAGCTGAACATCTAAGTAGAGATACAGATCTAAAATATAGATGTGAAACTTGGAGACACATTTCAAATGGGACGTCGAAGTGCAATCTGGGACATCAAAGCCAGAATGTCTAAAAAGAAAGGCAGGCATGTGCTAGTTCAGGCACAATTCCAGGAACGTGGGCATGCCTGATATGCATGTCTATCAAGGGCCCCATATTCTACTGGGCATGCTATGCGCCACATCAGCGCATAGCCCTGCCTGCCGATCCTTAAACCCGGATATTTAATGCCGGAGTCATATGCGGCCCTGGCGTTGAATATTTGGGTTTTGCCGCACAACTCGGAAACTGCCAAAGCTAACCAGGCAGCAGCGATATTGCATGCTGCCCAGTTAGCACCTGTGTTGTTAAGATAGGCGTGGGGTTTTCCTAACCTATCTTTTCGGTGCAGAGCACTAACCAGACAGCATGCACTATTGCTGCTGGCCAGTTATTGATTGTCTCTACCTCCACTCTGCCCTGGAACGCCCCCGACACGCCCCGATGCTAGCTGGATAGCATCAGGGTGCATAGAGAACATAGATGCTGATATTTAACGAGACTACCCATGTATGTGCCATTGAATATCCCCATCCAAGGCATTTACATGGTTTACTAGAATGTAAACTGTGTAAATGCCCTCCAAATATCTGGCCCCAAATGTCAATATAGATGTTCCCAGGAGAACAGTTCAGGTCCAAGATGTCTAATAGTATAAAGGTTAGCATACTAGCTTAGGAGCTGGGTGACCAGGGTTCAGATCTCAGCATGGGCCTTTGTAATCTAAAGTTAGTCAATTAATTTTCCATCTTTTCTACACTCTGGATGTTTTAAGGTGAAAACAAACAATTTCCTGATGCCTATTCATAGCTGAAGCAGGAATAAACATGCATGTGCCTGCAGACAGCTCTGCTGCTTCTGGGATCGCACGGGGACGTGTAAGTCTTTTGTCCCTCCCCAGACACGCCTCCACCATACCCCCCTTGCCTACTTAAATGTCCCCGTACTGGAGACTTCTGCGGATGGCATTTGTGGAATGGTCAGGAGATGTGTCCACTTGCATGTCTGCAGACATCCAAACCATGACTAAATCTTTTTAGAATGACCCTCAAAATGTTATTGCTTTAGGGGGATGATCTTCTAAACCATCTTGGAAGCACAGAAATAATTTACAGTGTGTTGTATGCATAAGCCATCTGTATGTTACTGCAGCAGGTATGAGGATGTTTTATCATATCCCCGTTCAAGCATCCAATCTGATATTGCTGATTCGAAGTATGTAAATTGTGTGCAAAATCTGTCCTGTTAACAATGCTTGATCACATTATGATGCTAACGAACGTTAATGATGCTTTATGAAGATCACAACACTTATTAACAATTAGAAGCACTTTACAGATGCAGTGTGGTAATGAGTATTGAATATCTATTTAACAATTTTAACATTTATCTTCTTTGTATAATATTATTGAACAGCCAGTAAAGGAAAAGACACACAATACAGGCTGTAGACCTCAGCCCAGTCCAATACAGTTCTGTAACACACATGCAATAGCTGTTGCATATGTTATGGCTGTCACACTGAAATAGCATGGCTTTACTGAGTACGTTTTCCACAATGGGGGAAAAGGCCATGATGGTTCCAGTCAAAAGAGAGGAACAATTTTGATGCCATAAGAAATGTTTTGTGTGTTTGATAGCACTCTAAAGAATTCTTGGCCAGAGGTGTTGATTGAGGTCACTAGGGCCGGCATGACTATTAGGCAAACTAGGCAGTCACCTAGAGTGCCAGTGGTCCAGGAGAGGTCCCTTTGCCATCACTGCCACCCCTCTTCATCTCCTGCAGCAGCAGCAGCAGCAGCAAGGACTTTAAATACCCAGCAGCTCTTATCTCAGCCTCTGGCACTGTGGGGATGTTTGAGCTTCTGCCCCCTTCGATGCTTAATGCCAACTTCCTTTTGCACTGAGCGGAAGCTGGAACAGGGGGATTCATGTTTGTCTAGGGCACCTCATATCCTTGCACTGGCCCTGGAGGTCACTCAATACCTCTGATCCAGAATTCTTTAGAGTGCTATCAAACATACAAAAGGTTTCTTATGTGATCAAAAATAATTTCCTTTCCTTTGACCTGAACTACCCTAGCCAGCCAGTCACCAAGCAAATGCTCTCATCTTGGATCTTTGCCTGCATCGAGTTCTGTTATCAATAAACTGACATGAAGCCCCCAGGCAGAATCATGTATTCCAGCTGCAAGCTATGGCCACCTCAATAGCAATCTCTGCTCTTCCTCCATCTTGGACAGTTGCAGGGCGGCCACCTGGGCTTTTTTATTCATACATTTGTTGTGCGTTACTGTTTGGATCAGCAACCCAGCTCGGATGTTGCTTCTGGAAGATTTGTTCTCCAGAACCTACTCCAGTAGATGACTACAGTGGACTGTGTCACCCACTAACGTACCCAGAGGCTAGAAAGGGCTTGGGTCATTTGATGGGGCAGTATTTTTATGGCTAGAGCTCCTATGAAGGCTTTAGCAAGGCCTTCTGGATCCTGTAGTTTTCACCGTTAGCCAATGAAGTGTAGTTGAAGCAGAGGGTAAGGTTTAAACTCAGGCTTTATTCCCCGTCCGGGGTGGATTCATAACAGTGGAACTTAAAGCAGGTCAGACCCTTCGTCTGATAACACAATTAAAGAAAAATACTTTCAACACAACTTAGCTTTCTTCAGCATTAAACCATGAACAAAAAGTAACAGAAAACAGTTCCTTTTACTCACGGAACTCTGGCACCTGTTTCTTCTCATAAACAGTTCTGGCTGCCTTTAACATAGAGATGCTATACAATCAGATAATGTGTACGTGCAATCCATCTCATTTTCCTCTAAGGATTCTCCAAGAGGTTCAATCTGCATCTCCTCTTCATCTGAGTAAACTTCTGGCTCCCAACTGCCGTTAAAGTTATAAGGTTCTTGTCGGGGAGTTAAAACACTCTCCTCCCCCACTATACCAGTGGCCCGTGGGTAACTACCGTATTTCCTGTAGTTGGGTTCCTGAGAACTACAGAGCTCTTGGTACGTGCATAGAAAGTCAGGGTATTGCAAACCTCTCTTATTAGGGTAAATACGCCTACCTTTAGGCACTGCTGTTTCCTGCTCTCTCGGATAAGCACAGCTCTGCTTTGAAGCCCCTTTTCCACGGTGTTTCTCTGACTCCCTCAAATGTGCTTCAGGGTAAAAGTTTTCCCTTTCTGCATTTCTGGTGTTAGGTAATTTATATCTTAAAGCCTTGGCTGTTGGACTGCCTTCTCTGCTTGCCTCACAGCAACGCTCCTAGGGATATTGAGAGGCTGTGTACTGCTGTTCCCAACAGCTTCTCTGAGAATCACCAACCTCATGTGCTTTGGATAATCCCCTTGGCTCCGTCCTCACAGCTCTACGGACACTACTCTCAAGTTCAGCAGTTCCTAACGGTTCTTGCGTAGTTCCAACTACAGCCCTTGTAGTTCCTACTACTTCTCTCTCCGTTATACTTTCTCCTTCCGTTCTTTCTCTACCTCCCGGTAAGTGATTTTTAAGTACGTTCAAATTGGTGTTAGCCTGGACTCCGCCCCCATGCAGGTGCTCTTCATTTTCTAATGAATTCTGTGCTCCCTTTCTGTTCGGGCTTTCCCTAACACCACGTGGCTTTGTTTTCATCTGTTGCTCATAGCAACCTTCCCCCATGTGTAAACCTGAGCTGTCAGTTTCCCTTACATTTTGCTCACAATCCCCTACTTCCATGGGTTCTGATGGCGCTACCTTATGACAACTGCAACAGTCTGCTTGTTGCGGATTTTTCTGCTCTCATTGTTTCTCACTCATAGTTACTGTTCCCATTATTTACTGCATTTGAAATGCCCATTGACAGTGCTGTTTAATATAATATATGTTGTTTGAAACTTATTGTGACAGAGAGAGTCTGTACTGGTGTTGGATTATGCCATGGTTTTGGCAGGGATGAGTCTGGAATAACCAAAGTGGGTATTGGTCATGGCTGATGCTAGTTCAAGAGGCTGGGGACCCCATGGTCTTTCACAAGTAGTACAGGAGTAGTGATCGATGGAGGATATCAGTTGGTCAATACTGTAAATTGTCTGGAGACATGAGCGGCGTTTCTGGCTTACAAGGCCCCCCTCCTTCCCCCCTTCTTAGTCTAGCACAGGGCTGTGAGGATACGGTTGGACAATATGGTGGTGGTCTTCTATATAAATTACCAGGGAGGTGTGTGAAATTACCTGGTAGTGGCAGAGGTAGCATGCTTTTTAGAATGTGCAGAGACCCACTTGGTGGCACTGTTGGTCATGCATGTGGCAGGAAAGGAGAATGTTCAGGTGGATTATCTAAGCTGAAATGTCCTAGATCTGGAGAAGTGGTTTCTTGCTGATTATGTAGTATTGGGGGATGCCAGTCATGGACCTGATTGCATCTGCAATGATTGCCAAAGTGAGCAGGTTCTTCATCTGCTGGAAGGAGAGGATGGTGGAAGGACTGAATGTATTAGTGCAAGAATGGCCTGAGAAGATCTGCTGTCTCTGATTGGCAAGGTGACCCAAAAGGTGGAGTCACATCCAACATTGGCAGTCTGTGGCACCAGAATCGCCACAAAGGCAGTGATATGTGGATTTATTCTGGCTGACAGTGGAATATCCATTGCCCTACCAGTGGTGGAAGATCTCCTCCTGCCTTAGAGGACAATTTGAATGCCAGAAGTGGATTAGTTCTTGCTTATGACTGGCTCTTGAGGAGTGAAACTGAGGAAAAGAGGCTGCTAGTTTGCTGTGATCGAGGAAGAGATCTACCTCTCTTGCTTATGTGCAAATATGGAGAATTTTTGAAGAATGGTGGACTGGGGGAATTACTGCTTACCCTCTGGGATAAGTAGCACAGAATCTGTTTACCTTTTGGGAGACCTGAAAGATAGTTGTGACTGGACTGGCCACTGTTGGAAATGGGATATTGGGCTTGATTGACCTTTTGGTCTGACCTAATATGGCATACCTTATGTTCTTAAGCAAGCTACACAGTCCCTCCCACATCCTGTTCAGTTGCATCTGATCTATGAACTGACTTCTGGACAGTGGCCACTTAACTTCCTAGCTCTGGAACTGACTGACATGGCATGACATGGGCATTGCTGACAGTTGCCACTAGGTAGGGGCTGTTGCATATGACCAGAGGTCTTGTAGACTTTTCTGGGCTCCAGGAGAGCAAATCCGGACAGGTGCCTTCAGGAGTGACATCACCATTGTGTGGCTGGCTTATCCTGCTGTCCACAGAAAATATTGATAACAGGTAAGCAACCTAGCTTGCTAAAACAACAGTGGATCTGTATTTGAGAGTTGTCAGAAGGAAACCTTATCTATGACATCATCACAAAAATCATGAAGTAAAGTATGTAAAAAAAAAAAAAAACACCTTAATAAGCCTGAAACGTTTTCAAAGTGTTTTTGCTGATGGCTCATTTGTCTAGAGGTATAATTTTTTGCTTCATTTTCAAGAGGTCCCAGATGGGCCCTTTGTCCTGTGTCCTTGCAGAGCAGGGTAGCAGGTTGGTATTAGTCCAGCTTTTAAACCTTTATTAAAGTGGACTGGGGAAAAATCACTATTTTTCCCCTGGAATAAGCAGTATGGAATCTATCTACCTTTTAGATCCTGCTAGACACTTGTGGCCTGCTTTGGCCACTGTTGGAAACAGGTTACTGGGCTTGATGGACCATTGGTCTGACCCAGTAAGGCAAATCTTATGTTCTGTTTGGCCACAACCACACAAGATACATATGGAGAAAAAAGGTTGATGCATTTTAAGAGATAAGCTGTTTCCCAACCATTAAAAATGGGGTTGGATCTATCATGCTTTGGGATTGTGTGGCAGACAGTGGCACAGGAAATACTGTAAATGAGGAAGGAAGAATAAATTCTACTAAATGTATTTTAGAAGCCAATGTACTACAGTCAGTAAAGAAATTGAAGCTGAAAAGAGAATGGATATTTCAGCAAGATTGTGACCCAAAACATACCTCATAATCAACCATGGAACATACCTCTATGAAAGAAAGATTAAGGTTTTGAAAAGGACTTTACAGTCCCCAAACTTGAATATTATTGAAAATCTGTGGAGAGATGTCAAAGATGCAATGCATGGAAGAAGACATTAGAATATTTCAGAGCTAAAGGAGTTCTGCAAGGAAGAGTGGAGATAATTTCCAAGCACAAGAATTGAAAGCCTCTTATCTGGCTCCAGCAAACATTTGGAAGCTGTTACTTCTGCCAAAGGAGGTGTTACAAAGTAATGACTAAAAAAGTGCAGAAACCCTTTCATCTGCCATATTCACTGTTTCTTATTTTGAATTAGGGGAAAACTGCAATTAGGAATTATGCATTAAAATTTGCAGATTGCTGTTGTGTTTAACGTTGTATGATGTAGAGAAGGGGTTTCACAATCCAGTGCTCAATGGCAACAAACCAACTGGGTTTCCAGGATAACCATAGTAAATAGGCACAATGCAAGTATTATGCCGAGTAGTAGCAGTAAATTTGAGAGACAGAGATCACCTTCCACATACCATGGCTTAGAAGTGAGGTTCATGACTCTCATGATATGCGGACAACTAACCATGATGAATATGTATTTAAGAGATCTGCATGCCCACTCCCTCCATTGCATACAAAGCCTTCTTTTGCACACAGCTCTATGTCTTGAATGAAGTATTTTGTTGCAATATTTGTTCACTAGGATATCTTAAAATGCAGGTCCTGAAACATGCTGTAAGTAAAGCTCGGAAAATTTTAAAACTATTTGCACTAGACCTCAAAGAAATAGAACACACCTTACATTCCTTTTGAAGATTACCTAAGAATAAAATAGGCAGAGATATTGGCACCTCCTTTTTCCTTGCAAAACAATGTGCGTAGTTTTGAAAATGCAAGACTGTGATCTCCCCTAGTCTAACTCTGCTTGGGAACGTTTCCTAGAAAACTCAGGTTAAAGCACTCAAGTTGTGGGACAGTCAGGGATGGTGCAAGGACTGGAGGTGCCCTAAGCTTCCCCCCCCCCCCCCCATGCACCCTATGTGTCATGGTTTCGGGGCTGGCAGCAGTGGCAATGGCCCCGAAATCATGACACAGCACTTACTCGCCATCTCTGGGGATGCATTGTGGTTTCTCTCTTGCAAAATCTGCTGCTTCTATACCCTCCGTTGCTGACTTCCAGTTTTGTCTCATGGTTTTGGGGCCATTGCCGGCCCCAGAGAAGGATGGCAGTAGTGGCAATGGACAGTAGCGGGCGTCCATGGAGGGATGGTGCTCTAGGCGACCACCTAGTTTGCCTAATGGTAACACTGGTCCTGCCTACAGTAAATATACTTTTTCCTTCCTGGAGGGTAGGCAGTTTTTAGAGAACCTCTGCCTGAGCTGAAAATTGTGACTTTAGTTAGTTCTATAGAAAGTTATCGCCTGCCACCTGTTGGTTGACCTTTATTTTTCAGATGTAAGTCATAAGTAGTAGCTCCAAAATTGGTCAGAGTTGCAGAATAGTCAAAACATACAAATATGCTTTCTATAAAGTCCTTCCAGATACTTCGACGTTGGGAGCTGAAGACCACAAAGAGTTTTCCTTGGGGCTCCAACGGCACACAATATTTTGAAAATAGATTTGTCAGCTGACACTAAAAGTGGGCAGTGTATCCAGCACTGCTGATTTGCTTTGTCACTGGGGGACTGGATGTCTCATTCTTGGTTTTTGTTTCTTTTATTCTTTACAGGAAGTAGTTTCAGGTGAAAGGCATCAAGGTGGGCAACTGCTGGAAGAACCAAAGTTGTTGCATTTCAAAGGCAATGCCTGTAGCCTTCAGATCTCCGTCTTAGATATCCCTCCATTCCTCTGGAGAATAAAACCATTTATGGCTTGTCAGGTAAGGGCTAGTCCTGCCTCTAATGCATGCAGGCTATGTTTAACCAGCTCCAGCTTAGTGTAAACAATATGACAAAACCACCTCTTACACCTGACTTGAGAAACATGTTGCTTTAATCTTCTGAGCCATTGTGAGACGCAAAGGGACCTATGGACTAAGCATTTTTCCCATTGGGTCAAAATGGGAAAAACTCTTGCACATCTGCCCAGAATGTGCAGAATTAGACACACACACACAGCTCAATGCAGCAAGTTGCTCTACCGCTTAGTGCAACTGGTGAGGCTTGATTTTCCTGTGCTAACCTTACTCCCCAAAGCAGGAAGAAAGTTTAGAGTGGGAAAATCAGCGTAAAACCATTGCGCTAAAGAGTAGCAGAGTGGACATGCAAAATGCATGAAGATCACTGCATGCAAAATTGTTCCCATTATTAAAAAAAAACTGTACTAAGATCTAGGGCAGTTGTTTACTCTTTTGATAGCACTGAATATTTACAGTAGTTTGAGGCTGGTGGAAAGATGTAGCCGTAGCAAAACGATCATCTGGGATGAAGTGGAACATGAACAACCCGATATTCCTTGGACACCAAGTGGCCTAGTGGGCCCTAACAAACCCTCCCTCAGTCCCCGCTCATGCACTGATAGGGAGGGAGATATTTACAAGCATGCCAGCTCATGTGCACTGATACACAGTCCCCCGGGCTTTCTCTCGCTGTTCAGTGCAGATGTTTTGCACACAGCTCATTTACAGTACATGTTCTCTTTTCTTTCAAAACTGATGAATGATTGAATCGCACTATCGCCTTATTGCCTTGGAAGACTTCATAGATATGTTTTTAAAAAGCATTATTCAGTGCAGATGAGTTACACATTCAAATCATGACACCAGTGATTTGATCAGGATTTGACGTGCTAGCAGAGGAGGATTTTACAAGCCTTGGTGCTGCAGGGAAGGACAAGCACTTTCAGGCACTAAGGAGGCGGTAAGAGCAGAAATCACACGGCAAGAGCAATCTTTTGATTATTTGAGTGGAGCAGAATCACCGTAAAGCCTGAACCAGGGAAACTTGTTCTTCTTCAGGACACAGAGCCTTTGAATAGCTTTATAGAGGAGAAGACGGGTGACGCTTACTTCTCCTGCTCTTTGTGTGTAGTCTGCAAAAAGGCCTCTGCAGTTTACATTAAGGTATAAAAGATGTGTCATTCCGCAACAGTACAATAAACAGAACTAGGATGCTGGATTGCATTAGGTCCCACCCCCACCCCACCCAAATAAAGTAGAATTTTCTAAAAGAACAAGCAAGGACACTTAGCCACAGAAACGTGCCCCCTAAAAGATTTGCTAGTCCAGTATAAGTGCTTTCCGTGTTTTCTAGTAATAGCTGATGTTGCGTCGAACCACCCAGTTTATTATACTGGGGCAACTGGGATTCCTTGAGTTGGTGTTCCAGTATGGAATGATATAATGGAGAGTGATTTCTTCCATTGCTCTCTGATGATGCCTGCAGCTAGAATGAAGCACCGTCTGCCCCAGCACTGTCAGAAAGCAGCGACTCTTTCAGCTCCATTTCATCTCCCAGCCATGAAGTTTGTTACTTACATTACCAGCCAGTGAAGTTAAATCCCAAGATACACTCACATCTGCTACTTTCATTAATCTGATGCTTTAAGTTCCATTTCACTGTCTGCAGTTTCGTGTTTTACAGAAAGTGTGGTCCTGAGGTAAGTCGTTCACAGTGAGTGCTGCGAAGCCTCAAGCTGAGTAACTCTGTGAGTCCTAAGAAGTTACCAATTTGTGTCTTCCAAACCATAAGCTAACACTGAAAAACGTTTGGAGCCATATACAGGACCATTCCCAGAGTTGGTTCAAGGTCTTGGTGGTGTAGTCAAACCTTAAGCCTTATGTCTACACTGGCTGTCAAAATCTATTGTTCAGCTTTGAATACCCTGCTCTTTGTTGCCCTAGGACACCGCCTGGCTAGTCTAGTGATTGTACTGGCCCTAGTCTTATGTGACCCTCAGCCACAGGGAAAAAATTGAGGACCATGAAGAATTCCATGTAGCCTATCCAAGCTATGGGCTATCTCTTAGGAGTATGTTTACTAAACAGCGGTAACGGCCGCTACCGTTGTTTAGTAAACATACCCCTTAGAGTCCAGAAGAATCTTATGTAGCCTCTGGTTGAATTCTTGTGTTTTCTTTAAGGTATAGGAAAAGATATGTGGTATCTCAAAAATGCAAATTCCACAATGCAAACTTACAACTTAATGTCAAAATAACTGCCAATAAACTGGTCTATTTCTGGCTGTTTTTCTTGGATGTACTTTTTAGAAGGAAGAAGAGTTTTAGCAAAGATTTCCTCTCCTTTTCTTTCACCTATAAAGGCATTTTAAACACTCAGTTTGCTTAATTACAGAGGCTAAAGCATACAGACAGACAAACACACCCTGCAAGTCAATGACCGTAAAACAAGGACCTTAAGATAACTTGTAGTTGCATTCAAAAACCTCTTAAATAAAATACACCAAAATGATTAGCTCTGAGTATGATAGTTTAAATCATTTCAGAATCTGATTTGAGGGATTTTTTAATGCAGGTACAAGTTGTCTTGGAGTGGCTGTTTTACCATTACAGGGGCTATCCTAATCGCATAGTAAACAGCAGCAAATAATGGCCATGTCAGACATGTAAGCTGGATCTCTAACAGAAGATCACACTCTCCTCTTTGCCCGTATGTGGGGAACGTATCCAAGTCAGGCCATCCCCTATATTCCGCAGCGATAAAACAAATGCACACCGTTCCTACAGATTGCAAAAAGAAACTCAAGCAGCAACGCTCTGCAGCAAGTGAAGAGTGTTTCTTGCACAGAAATGATTTGCATTTCCCCCCATCTGCCTACAGCTTAATTATAATAAGAATCAAAATAATAACATTTCCCGACTACGTTAAGCACTCATCGCTCTGCTCTGCTTTGTCCCATCGTATTGCCTTTTCCATCATTCCTCTTGGCAGAGAGAACGTTCGCAATAGAAAGTGATGATGATGATGGTGTTGGGAAAGTGCTAATTATGGTTGCTTGACTGTTATTAGCTTTAATGCCAAATGCACACTTCCTGCTCTCAGTGCTGTTAACTGAAAACAGTTATTTAGCAGGAACAATGCCAGGGCCAATGGATAACATGCAACTACAGTATGGACCTGAAGACATGAACCTCACAGCGAGCAAATAAAAATGTCATTTTTTGGGATGCACTGGGGTTGGGGAGGGGGGGGATTGATGAGTATTGTTTGTTATAATCCTATGATTTGGGCATCTGTTAAAGTAAGGCTTAAATTTAACTATGCACTACTGAGCTGAAGGTTTCACTCAATTATTTACTCAAGTTGTATTTGACCAGGGACAAAATTCGGTGTGGAGGGGATCATTCTATTCCATTGTTTGACCATACCCAGCACCACTGCAGGTTTATGAATCCCAACGCATTCCTGGCTATAATCTATTTAAGAGATAGAGAGGGTAGAAAAGGAGGAGGACTTGCTCTCTGTCAAAAACAATATTAAAGCATCTCAAATGCAAGGGACATGGCACAGTGAGGAATTCTGTGGATTCTCTTAGAAAGAGAGGATAGCACTTTCATTCACACTGGTGTAGTCTACAGACCTCCAGCGGAAATGAATATTACAAAGATGAGAATGAAGAAAAATGTAATGATACTGGATGACTTTAATCCACTAGATGTGGGTTGGAGTATTCCATCTAGGAATCCATAAAGAATCAGAAAGATTGGGGGGGGCGGAGCCTGATGTCCAGCGGGATGGTCGCATAACGCTGAGGCTCCCGAGAGGCCTACTTAGAATCCTGAATTAACACCGGATATTTTTGAATTTCTGCTCTGATCTTACCGGGTCACATTGGTGAGATGGCGGGGACCAAACCTACGCGCCTGGAATTTGGATCTCCAGCGGCTACTCACGGCAAACGCTCCAAAACTGAACCCCCGTCCCCGCAGAAAGGGCTGGCTCTATGCGAGGGCCCCGAAATGCAGCAGGAGATCCTCGCAGAGATCAGAGGGGTTAAAGACCTCGTGCAGTCAAACGGGGAAGCACTCCAAGCGCTGCGGGAAGACCTTGGTGTATTGCAGGGCAGGCTAGATGGGCTCTCCTCGCGTCAGGACAAAATGGAGAGCATATTAGACTCCCACGCAGTCCGGCTGTCCAAACTCGACAAGGTAGAACGTCAGGTGCGGGCCTTGCAGAAAGAAGTGGAAGATGGCAATAATAGAGCGCGCCGCAACAACCTACGACTAGTGGGCATACCGGAGGGAGCGGAATCGGGAGACATGAAGGAGTTTCTGTATAAAATCCTCCCTTCTCTGCTCCAAATCATCTTTACCAAAGAATTGGAGATCGATCGCGCTCATCGTGTACCCACCAACATAACGCTCAACAGGAAGACCCCGCGGCCTATCATCTTTCGACTTTTGAGATATCAACAAGTGGAGCAAATTCTCAGCGCCTCCCGGGCAAAGGGCCATATGGAGTTTGAGAGCCATAAAATTTCCTTCTATCCTGACTTGGCTAAACCCACGGTTGATCGTCGAAAGCGCTTTCTGGAATTCCGGCCGAGGCTTCAACAATTACAAGCATGCTATGGCCTGATGTACCCGGCCAAGCTCCGAGTCACGCTACACAATCAGACAAGAACATTTGAGGACCCTGATCTACTAGCGGAGTTTTTGGATGCTAAAGAAGCCGACTTGATGCGCTGATTTCCAGAGTGTTCCTACCAGCGTTCTCATATCCGCTGTACCCGCCATTTTGGATTTGCCACGGTTCAGCAAAGAGTCTGGCGAGGGCGGTTTGTTGCCCTATTTTGATGATATTTGTGACCCGACTCCATCCACCCAGAGTAGCTTCGATGAATATCAGAGACAGTGTTAATTATGGACTCTGGTGTTTCTTTCTTTTTTTTCATGTCTTTATCCTCCTCTCTTGGGCCTCCTCCCGCAGACATATGGTCGCCATATTCATTGGGGGTTTTGCTTCTTCTCTAAGTTACTTTGATACAAGCTTTTCAATATGGGGTGTATTGGCCAGTATACTTGGTGATTATGTCATTGCTGTACAGATTCTGCTTCTGTTGTATGTTTTCAGGCGCCCTTACCTAAAATGTCTCTTACTGATTGATGGCACCATGTAAGATTTTATCATTGAACGTAAAAGGCATCAATAATCCGATAAAACGGAAGAAAATCCTGAGCTATCTAAGTCATGAAGCCGCGGACCTGATTTTCCTCCAAGAAACGCATTTAAATTCGAAGGAAACTCTTAAACTCAATGTTAAACCTTACATGGTGGCTGCCTATTCCCCAGCCATTTCTAAGAAATGTGGGGTTGCCATACTGGTTAGGAAATCTCTGCATGCTACTATCATTGCGACTAGCTCAGATACAGCTGGCAGATGGTCCAGGGCTCACCTCAAGATAGGTAACCTGGAAGTTACATGTATATGCCTTTATGCTCCTAATGTTGATGACCCTGCCTTTTTTGCTACCATTGCTCAGGTTGCACAGGCCTCTGCTAATACTTCATTGATAATCGGGGGGGATTTCAATTTAGTTCTTGATCCCCTGATTGACAGACAGCCGCCTAGGACGAGTGGTCCCCCCAAGAGTCACACTACGCTTACCTCTATGATCAAAGATCTTGCTTTAGTCGATCTATGGAGGTTACTACACCCCAATGAGCTTGACTTTACCTTCTTCTCTTCCCCTCATAAATCCCAGTCTCGCATAGATTTCTTTCTCATATCAAAACTGTTAGTTCCACAGGTAGACACTGCAAAGATTCACTCCCAACATATCTCAGATCACGCTGCTATTTCTTTTCAATTACACACCACTGCGCCCCAGGGGAATTCGGGGGCCTGGTTCTTTGATAGAGCTCTATTAACTCAACCAGAGTTCCAGTTAGAAATTCGAGCAGCCATACAGGACTACTTTCACTTTAATCTACCCCAGGACACTGCAAATTGGGCTTGGTGGGAGGGTTTTAAAGCGGCCATTCGGGCAACGATCACTAGTTATCAAATTCGCCTGCGGAAACAGCGTAAACAGCAGCTCCTTATACTAGACCAACAAATCAAAGCAGGCAAACGAGTTCTAACTTCACGTAATGACCCATGCGTCTTAGTTCGCTTACAGCGTCTCCGTTTTCAATATAATGCAATCCTCTCAACTGCAGCTTCTCAGAGTATTGCACTTCAGCAAGGGACATACTACCGTGAAAGCAACCGAGCCGGTCGACTTTTAGACAATGCCTTGAAAGGTCAAAAAGAAGACAAACGAGTAGCGGCCCTTCGCGCCCCACAGGGAGGGGACATACTGACCACAGACTCCGATATCGTAGAACTTTTTCGGGATTTCTATACCCGTCTATATCAATCTGAATGTGAGTTCTCATCCGAGACCTTCGAGCGCTTGTTTTCTGGTATTCAGCGGCCGACCCTTTCTTAAGCTGATAGGGATGCGCTGGATGAACCCTTCTCTACTTCAGAGATCCATTCTGCCCTAAAACGAACAGCCTCGGGTCGAGCCGCTGGGCCTGATGGTCTCCCGACAGAATTCTACAGAACGTTCAGTGCAGATTTAGTTCCCTACTTAAAACTTTACTTTACTGCCCTTGCGGTAGATACATCCTCTTTGGGATCCTTTTCTGCAGCTAATGTGGTAGTTTTTGAGAAAGAAGGCAGAGACCCGCTGCTAACCGCCAACTACCGTCCAATCTCCCTACTTAATGCCGATTATAAGATCTTCGCAACGATCTTGGCCACCCGGCTATCTGACAGGATGGCCACCTTAGTCCATCCCGACCAATGTGGTTTTATACCCGGCCGCTCCACCGCTGACAATGCTCGGACCTTGTGCCATGTGCTATTCAGTGCTGCCAATTTAGACCACCCATGGGTGGGTCTTTCTCTAGATGCTGAAAAAGCCTTTGATCGTTTAGAATGGCCCTTCTTATTTGCAGTTCTCCGATGGTATGGCTTTGGGGAGGGCTTCCTCCGATACCTCCAAGTCATGTATTCTCAACCCGTTGCCAGTATTTGTGTAAATGCCATTAAGTCTCGGCCTTTTAATCTTCAAAGAGGCACGCGTCAAGGTTGCCCCCTATCACCGATGCTCTTTGATCTAGCTCTTGAACCCCTCGCCCTCCTTATTAGACAGTCCGCACGTATTCGAGGTGTCCCCTTTAGTCACAGAGAGATTAAACTCTCTGCATATGCAGATGACCTTATGCTCTTTGTATCCCTTGATTCGGTCCCGGCTGTCTTGGACCTGATTGACGGATACTCGCAATTATCGGGCTATAAAATAAACTGGACCAAATCCGTAGCATTCCCACTGAACCGCTGGGTACATGAGGCCGACATGCAGGCCTTTCCTTTCCTTTGGCAATCCCGCATGGTGAAATATCTTGGCGTCCACTACTGTTCTCCTTTAGACGACACTATTAGTTTTAATGTCAAGGAGGTAGTCTCCAAAGTCCGTGAGCTCACAAATCGGTGGTCTCCCTTATCCCTTACATGGTGGGGCCGCCTAGAAACCGTCAAAATGATGATAATCCCCAAAGTGAACTATATTTTAGAAATGCTGCCCTGTTTCCTCCCGCTACATACCTACAAAGACATAGAGGGCCTTCTCGTCCGTTATCTCTGGCAGGGAAAACCACCAAGAGTAGCTAAACAAAAATTACAGTCTGTGAAGGAACTAGGGGGTACCCGCTTTCCTGATTTTCTTAGATATCATCAAGCCTTCCTACTTAAACAAGGTGCCCGATGGCTAGCTGCATCAACAGACAACAGACCAGTTTGGCTTGACATTGAAGAGGAGCTAAGTAGCCCAATTCCGTTGACCCATCTCCCCGGCATGTCCCATCAAGTAGACACACGCTATCCCCCAATGATTGTCGATACTCTTGCGGCCTTTAACACTCTCATTCGGTCACTGGGTCCCACTGTTTGTCCTCCAGACAGACTCCCGCTGTGGAATAACCCCAGAATTCAAGTCCTAAATAAAACGATCGCATGGAAACCCTGGTACTCTAGGGGGATCTGGACACCCCAACAACTCTTCTCTGCAGCTCGTTGGAAGACCTTTTCTGATTTACAAAAGGAATTTGCGTTGCCAGCGAAACATTACTTTCAATTGATGCAGCTCCAACACTGCCTCAAAAGTGCTCAAATCCTGCCGCCCTCTGCCCCTACTGAGGACGGGCTATTAGAACTAATTCACTCTCTTAGTAGTACGCATGGGGTAGCCTCTAACTTCTATAAATTATTATGTCAGGGTACCGATACTGCTACCTGTAGAGCTCAACAAGCCTGGGAACGCGAACTGCAAACCACTTTAACCCCTGCGCAATGGAGCGTTTTCTGGAGCAAAGTGGTGCGGGTTTCCAGATCTGCCTCTGTAACCCAAACTCTCTTCTTTTTCGCACACAGATGCTTTTATACTCCAGAAAGAATAGCTAAATGGAACACAACTGCTAGGGACCAGTGTTGGTCTTGCCATACTGCTGTGGGAACCCTCGCTCATGTTCTTTATGAATGTCCTCAACTGCAGGTTTACTGGGGGCGGGTCTGGAGTCGTATTCAATCTATCTTACACCTCCACGAGCCTCTTTCTTGGAAGATTGTGGGACTCCGCTCAGTGACGGAGGTCCCCTCTCTTCCTAAGAGGGGTCGCTTTCTCCTTGATTTCATGCTGGGTATAGCCATATGTTTAATCACGAGGAATTGGAAGGATAGCTCTCGAATTACTGCCAATGAATGGTGGAACCTCGTCTGCTTATATAGTAAATATGAGCAGATATCTCAGAGAGCTATTCCCCATATCCAAACTCACTTTCGCCTGTCTAAATGGCAGATGCTCAATGATTATGTACACTCTGCTCATTGCTCAGACATGTCTGCTTAATGTATACTCATCATGTTTCAGATCACCGTTCGGTTTTGTACCATAATAATGTCAGTACACGCCCGTTTTCGGGAATGATTAGTTTCTAGAGAAGAAGCAGGGGGGAGGGGGGTGGTAGGGGTTTACTTTGGTGTATGTATCACATTTTATGTATGTATTTGTCTTTTAAGCTGTATGTCTTCCTTTCCTTTGTTGTTATAAAACGTAAATAAAGCATTTAAAAAAAAAGAATCAGAAAGATTGTGGATGCCTTACGAGAGGCTTTGTTCAGACAAATGGTGATGGAACCCACCAGGGAAGAGTCAACACTAGATCTAGTACCCACCAATGGAGATAGTGGGCCCGATATTCATTTGCAATGTCTATTTGCCTCTAAGGTGCACAGCCATCACTGCTGAACTTTACCCCGGATATTCAATCCGTGCCATATCTGGCCACAGACATTGACTATCTGGAGTCTCCACACAGCGGCACATGGCGCAGAAGCTAACCATACAGCAGCAATATTAAGCCGCTGCCTGGTTAGCTCCGGTGGCGAAAGTTAGGACAGCTTTTGATGTGAATATCGCCACTGCAAAGTTATCCACAGGTACTGCCCCCAAAATGCCCCGATGCTAAGCGGTTAGCATTGGGGCATATAGCGCATTACTCAGGGATATTCAGCGGCACTAACCGTGTAAATGCCTTTGAATATCGGGCCCAGTGGGTCTAATGTCTGACTGGGTACCCACTTGAGCCGCAGTGATCTCCATACAGTGTGGTTTCATACAAAAGCTAAGGTAGAATCCATTCACATCAAATTCAGAGTCCTGGATTTCAAACACACGGACTTCACAAAAATGGAAAAGTACCTGAAGGAGGAGCTGGAAGGATGGGGGGTGGGGGAGTGAGGAAGTGGAAAGGCCGTGGGCTAAATCAAAAGGGGCTATAGAAAGGGCAAAAATCTTTATGTAACGAAAGTAAGTATCAGCAAGAGGAAAATAATATAGCTCTCCAAAGAAGTGGCCACAAAAATAAAGACAAAGGAGACAGCATTCATGAAATACAGAAGATCACAAAAAGAGGAACACAGAAAAGAAAATACAATAAAGCTGAAAAAGGAAAGAGAAAAATCAGGATGGCAAAAGCGCATGCAAAAAAATATAGCTGAAAATGTGAAACAAGCTGACAAGACTCTTCTCAAATATATGGGGGATAGGAAGGAAGGCCAGAGGGTCTGAGGATCAACATGAGAATAGTGACCAAGAAAAAATGGAACTGCTAAATAAATACTTATGATTTATGCTCACAGAAGAAAATCCTGGAGAAGGACCACAGATAAGAAAGGTACTAATGGGAATGGAGTAGATACCACACCATTCATAGAAGAAAGTGTTTATGAACAGTTTGCAAAAGCAAAAGTGGACAAAGCCATGGGGCTGGGTGAGATACATCCCAGGATACTGATGCAGCTCAGAGAGGTTCTGGCGTAACCTTTAAAGGATATATGTAAATGATACTTGGAGATGGGGAGGTTCCATGGGATTGGAGAAGGACTAATATGGCCCCTCTTCATAAAAGTGGTAACAGAGAAGAGGTGGGAAACTACAGGTCAATAAGCCTGACCTCAGGGTGGGAAACATGATGCAGATGTTAGTGAAAAAAAGATAGCAGCCTGTCTAGAATCCAGTGTGTTGCAAGATCCAAAGCAGTAAAGGAAGATTGTGCAAAACAAATCTGATTTCTTCAACTGGGTGACCAGAGAAGTAGATCAAGAGCACGTGCCAGATGTTATCTGCTTAGATTTCAGCAAAGCCTTTGATACTGTTCCTCATAGGAGACTTATGAATAAACTCAGGGGCCTGGGGATGAGTCACAAGGTAGTGAACTGTATCAGGAATTGGTTGACTGACAAATAATAGAGGGTGCTGATAAATGGAATTCACTTGGAAAAAAAGGAAGGCTGAGTAGTGGAGTTCCTCGGGATCTATCTTGGGACTGATTCTGTTCAATGTCTTTGTGAGTGATATTCCCTATGGGGGTCATTTTAACCTGCATTTAGCAGGGATATACATCCCGGTTGGACGTATAATCCCCGCTAAACGCCCAGGTCTTATTTCTGACACACAACTCTCCGTACGTACAGCAGAGATGTGTGGGGAGTTCTGTCTGAGGGCAGAAGGGGGCAGGCCGAGGGAGGACTGAGGGTGGGCCGGAGACGTGACCCTCAACCCGGACATATAGGGCCTATTCCAGTGAAGGTCCAGTACATCCAGGCAGGGTGAAGTAGGTAGGGGACTTATTCCACCTCAGAGGTGAAATAAGTCCCACGCAACATCGGCGGACAGCCTGGATGGACCCCCTCCCCGAAGAGATGAGCTAGCCAGGGGGTTCCCCACAGCCCCCCAGATGGCCAGATCAGGGGTCAGGCCATGGGGAAAATGACATTAGGAGGCAGTGCAGGCGATCGAGGCTCCTGCATAGAGCCGTGGGGTCATGCCAGTGGCACCGCAGCTTCATGCAGGAGCCCAGGCTGGGCTAGCCGGGGAAGCCGCTGCACATACAGGAGCACAGGATCGGAGGATGCCCCAGCCCTCTGCCCCGATTCTGCTCCCATGGGAGGATCAGGTGCAGATCCAGGACGTCTGAATTTTGGATGCCCCGGTCATGCCCCAATCGGAATTGTCCTCCATGGGTTAAAAGGAAAAGTTTGCCTTTTTGTAGATGATATGAAGGTTTGCAACAGAGTGGATACCTCCCAGGGAATAGACATGAGAAATGCTATACAAAACTTAGAAAGGCTAATTCTTGGTAGTTAAACTTTAATACAAAGAATGTGCAGAATGACATGTTACAGGAGGCGAGTGGACCAATGTTCCCTCTAATTTTCTGTAGGCTGTGTGCGCATAAAATATCAGCTGTGCAGCTTTTGAAGGAAGGTTAAATTTTTGTGCGCCACATAATGACACTCGGAGTTATATACTTTAAAATTTGACTACAGGTCAGAATACAGTATGTACACCACATTGATTGCACTAGAAAATATTGTAGGACTTGTGAAAACCATAAATACACAACAACTTTTCAATTTTAAGAACGTCTGTGTTGTTTTCTATCAGAATCAGAACCATAATTTTTGTGCGCTCTGTTGTAAAGTATGTGCGCTCACTCGGTGAGGTGTGTGCGCGCGCACACGCGCACATCTTAGAGGGAACAGTGGAGTGGACCTTTGGGTGTTAGTGTCTGAGGATCTCAAGATGGCAAAACAATGTGCTAAGGTGGTGGCCAGAGCCAGAAGGATGTGAAGCTGCATAAAGAGAAGCATTACCAGCTGAAGGGAGAAGGCATTAATGTCCCTGTACAAGACGTTGGTGAGACCTTACTTGGAGAATTGTGTTCAGTTTTGGAGACTGCACCTTGCTAAGGATATAAAAAGATTTGAAGCAGTTCAGCAGGTCTACATCAGAAGACGAATGAGAAGACCTGAATATATACCTCTATAGAAGAGGAGAGACGTGGAAGATAGGATACAGGTGCTTGAATATTTTAAGGTATTAATGAACAAACAAACCTTTTTCAAAGATGGAGAAGCTATAGAAGGAGAGGACATGAAATGAAGCTGCAAGAAGCTAAACTTTAAAAGCAGCATCAAGAAATACTTTTTCACAGAAAGAATAATGGATGCCTGGTATGTCTTCTCAGAAAAGGTAGTGAGGACAAAAATAGCGATGAAATGGGGGATGGGATGGGGCAGACACAGAGGATCCCTATATAGAAAGAGGATGGAATTAAAGCAAAAATGTTCTTTACACTTCAAAAATAGAGGTGGAAGGGAAATAATCTGCACCAAGTGGTTGGTACAACCCTAAACAAAGGCATAGCATGAAACGGCAGATACAACTACAACTCTAGTTAGTGGTTGGTACAACCCTAAATGGCATAGCATGAAACGGCAGAGTAGATGGTCCATGCTGGGCAGAGTAGATGGTCCATGCTGGTCCTTACTGTATCTACTGTCATTTACTGTGTTATTACGGTACTATATTCGATTTATTCACTTATTCTGCCTTACACAACAAGGTATCAAAGCGGTTAACAATAATAAAATCTGTCAAAACAAAAACTCGTTTACAGTGATTGAAAATAACAGAGAAAATCAAACCCACTCAACCTCCCATTACTCACTTCTCTTCCTGCAAAATCTGAATTGGAAAACATCTTCAGTGGGATATAATAGAAAAGAGTAGGAGGTTGGTTCTTGGCAGGGCTGTTGTAAGGGGTGGGCTAGCAAGTTGACTTCCCTGGCCACCAAGTCAGGGAGGGATGCCACATTGTCCTCTTGAGTCAGTCCGTGAGTCTGCAATCATATGAGATGGAAAGGGAACAGGAGCACTGAGATCAACCCTTGCCCGATGCGCTATTTTGTCCAGCCAGTCTGATTTTGAGGACATTCACAATGAATATGCCTGAGAAGGATTTTTTTCTACGTACTGTATCCTTTGCATATTCATTTTGGATGTCCTGAAAACCACACTGTCTAAGCAGGTCTGGAGAACTAGTTTTGGCAAGGCAACCCAGGACAGTCCATGTTTCTGCCCAAGTACACACATGGGAAGGAACAGGCTAGTCGAGGTCTTCAGAGTGGAGGAGAAACCTACTGGCTAGTGCCGTAAGCTGAGAACCAGAAGAGCCAGACTTCAAATCCCAGCGCTGCTCCTCATGATCTTGGGTAACTTACTTAGCCCTCCATTGTCTCAGGTACAAACTTGAAAGCCTCAGGAGACAGGGAAATAACTATTGTATCTGAGAGTAACTCACCTTGAGCAACTAGGCATGAGCTAAATCTACATTAAGATAATATGGATTAGTTTTTAGAAACACCCGGATAGCAGCATTTGCCATCTGGATAAGCGCCACTGAATGGGATATTCAGAGGCACTATATGGAGAATGTCACTGAGCATCCTTACAGACTGACGCAGCACTATCCAGATGATGCTGGGGCGGAGCCAGGAATTAGATAGTGCTGCTGAATATTGCCTCTATGTAATAACTTGGGACAGAAAAAAACCGTTGTCCAATAGCAGCACTGAATATCCAGACAGCACTGGCACTGGCCGTCCTTTTCAGATATTCAGTGCCACCACTATCCAGATACCGGCAATGAATATCTGGCTATTTTTTAGCCACAGCAGCTGACATTTAAAAAACTGCCGACTGCCACTGCTGAATATTGACCCAGTAGATTCCTGGACGTTTTTATTTTGCCATCATGATCTCCGATTATAGGTGTGGAGACTATGTGCTTCCTTCCTAAGAGCAGAGTCAGGAATCATGGGTGGGCATGTCTAAAGCTTTCTGGTTCTTCTTTGCACCGTAGATTGTACTCTTCCATCTCCCCAGTTCTGACCCTGTCCCCTGGCTTCTTTTCTTCCGTCTGGCACAGGAAGTTCCTTTCTCTCGCGTGTGGTGCAGTAATCGGCAGCCATTGCACTGTGCCTTCTCCCTGGAGCGCTACACCCCTGCCACCACACAGCTGTCCTGCAAGATCTGTGCGCGGCAGGTCAAAGGCCACGAGCAGATCCTTCAAGTGGAAACATCCATCATAGAGGTAGGTCACACTTTTCCAAAGCTGCTCTCTGCTGTGCTTTAATGACAGGCATCAGGAAAAAGAGCTGAGCAGAGACAGAAATGGCTCAGCCTTGTGCTATATGGCTGTGCGTTGCAGGTTTGACTGTTTCCCAAGCAACACCACGGCATAGTGGAGAATATCATTGCAGCTAGTTCTATCTGTTAATTTGCATTGCCTGTGAACAATAATAGCTGGACATTACGAATTGTATATTTTCTGCAGGTGCTGAGCGTTATGCAATCAAAACTGGTTAATTAATAGCATCAATTTAAGCAGTCATCTGGGGGGGGGGGCAGTAATGCATACCACAGACAGATAAGCTCCATTTTAACATATATGCGGCATGATTTGTTTTATCCAAGTGTTTCAGCAGAGTTCAAAAATTAAGCCTAAATACCTTATTGTGCTCTTCTCTGAGAACATCTACTAGCCAATGATTTCCGAACGCAAACACAACATGCACTTTGTGTCCATGTTTCACTCTGCAGGAAGAGGAGAAACAAAAGGTTTTTAAACGGTAAACTGAGCAATCATACCTTGGAAGTCCTGCAGCCGCCATTCGTACCGGCCACTCAGAGACGGGGGTCCTTGTTTCAAGTGACAATTAGCACCACAGGCTCAGTTTTGGCAAAACCCACAGAAAGACGTCTGGTTTTGTTTTTGTTCTTTATCTGTCTCCATTATTTGTAGATTCCAATCAACTTCAAAGCATAGAACAGGGAACCTGATGGCAGATAAGGATCTCATTGCCCGATTTACCCTGCTCACTCCTGCCCATTCAGCTTTTACCCTCACATCCCAGACTTTCTTTTGAATTCTCTGTTTTTGTTTGCATCATCTCCCCTGGGAGTGCACTCCATATCTACCACTCCTAGTGAATAAATCTTTTCTGATGTCACTTTTAAGTTTGTCCCCTGGAAGTCTCATATCGTGACCTCTTGTTCTAGGACGTTCCTAGTGAGCATTAGATGTAGCTTTTGAGATATTTTAATATCTATCATACTTTCCCCTCTCCTTTCCTCCAGAGTATATAGTGCTGGGTATTTAAATGCTACAGTGGTCAGCCGTGAAATTTACATATTCTCCAGATATTCAGTGGTGGTGTCCAGATAGTGGCTACCACTGAATATCCAAATTGTGCAGCCACTATCCACATAAGTGCTGACAATGTCCAGATAGTCACAGTTTGCAGTTGCTCTCCTGAGAGCAGTTTAGGACAACTTTTTAGGCAGGTGAATAGCAGCTGAAAATCACCATTACGCAGCTACTGATGGCAATTATCCAGATAGTGACTGGCAACATCCTCGCTCTGCCCACGGGTTGCCCCAGCTAGTGCCAAGGTAGTATGTGGAGATATTAAACTGCACTATCCTTATAGTGCTGCTAAATATCTCTCGTGGTGCCTTTATATGGATAACCTCTGTGGTTACCCAGAGAAAGTTTTGAAAATTGATCCCTATATATTTAAACCCTTAAGTCTCGTTTCCTTGGGGTTTACAGATCGTACAGTAGCCCACACTGTTTTGCTGACACTCTGAACCACTGCTATGCCACCTATACCATTTTCGAAATACAGCCTCCAAAATTGGACACGGTATACAAGTGGGGCCTCTCTTGTGTCCTGTACAGGTCATCCTTATTTCCTTTCTGCTCGTTAGGCCTTTCCTCATGTACTTTAACATCCCTCTGGCTCTGGCATTTGCACTGTCTTCCTACCCTCAGATCTTTCTCCCAAAAGCGCACATCAGTGCTCCACCCATCACACACCATGCCTTTGAATTTTTGTTCTCCGAATGTATGGCTCTACCCTTAGTTGCATTTAATTTTAGTTGTTAACCTCTTGACCATGCCTCAAGCTTTCTGCTGTCAGAACCTCTGGAATATCACGTACAAAAGCCCTCAATAAAACCAGACCCAGGACTGATCACCAAATTATAGTGCCGGAAGATGCATCTATTCTAGAGAAGGTTATAAATATTTTGAATAGAGAGTAAAAAACAGAAAAATCTAAATGCCATGGACCTAACAAAAAAAAAAAAAAAAAATTGAACTGTACCGCTCCTGCTAGCTTTCACAAATGTGGTGGAGTGGTATTTAAAGTGCAGACAAGATAACAAGCATAAGACAGCCTGAAATGGAAGTGATGATTGTGCCCAAGATATCATTATTATTAAGTGTCAGTCTCTGCTTTTGCATCCTAGCCAAGTGCAAGCTCAGAATTACAGCTGTGAGCAGCTGAAGGCAGAAATAGCTGGGTCCCGGGCGACATCTCAGTCTGGGAACTTTACACATCATCATCCCTCGAATCTACACAGCCTCTCCTACCCCAAAGCTGAACTATGAATCTGATTTCCTGGGGTTACAGTTGACAAACAGTGTCCCTTACAGATAGAATTTGTCTAGACGAGGAAATGTTTATGAAGGAGCAGGCTGGGAATCATAAGAACATGTTACAACGGAGAGGGCTGTTAGGTGTAGAATAAAGGAGTTGAGAGATGCAGCGTGCACTGGTAAGGGCAGGTGAGGAGGGGAAGGTAACAAGCAGACGGAATGAGGGAGAGGACGCGAGCATTTGTTCAATCATATAAAACTTAGAGGACACAACATGGGAGAATGCAAGCCAGTAGATAGAGAGTAGTAGATATCCACATTAAAATTACAAGAACACTACAGCAATGTTCAGTTAGTGGCTATGGTTTATGTCCTGACAGCAGTGGTACAGTGACATCCAGCTTCCAAGATGGCTGCAGAGTAGTCTTGGTTCTAACCCAGATCTCAATGAACATGCTTGGGATAGATACAGAAGGCAGAGTGTGAGCAGGGTTTAAAGGTCAGATAAGATATGGGAAGACGAGGCTGACGTTGATTTAAGTATGAGAATTTTGGAATTTCTGTATTCTTCCATGCTCGGTGTAGAAAACCAGAGGAAGACAACTGGTCAGACTGGATGGACCAATTAGTTACCCATTTTAACAGTGAGGACTATATTAAGCAGGTAAATTCAGCATAACTGCACTTTGTAGTTGGATCATTTACTGGTTAGAGGTAGGGTCTCCCACATACAGTACAATACTGGTATCTTGAAATTCTGTATATTCATTCTAACAAAATCATGCTGAATAATTTCAGCAGAATGTTAAAACATTGATTATACGTGCAAAATAGATACCCAATGTTTTTTTTTCCCGTCTCTGGTATGTGCTTCAAACAACCTAGGGTCTCTTTCAATATTTTGACAGAGAACTAAGCCATTCAGTGCTGTAAGTTCCCCAAGCAACCCCTGCAATCATGGTGGGGGGGGGGGGGTAGCAGAAAGGGGGCCTGCAAGGCGTTGGTGAAGGCAGAATGACAAACATTCAAATGTTTGCCACACTGCTTCCCACTCCTCTCTCCATGGAAAGGTTTTCAGGTTCAGCAGCTGTCACCTCCCTCAATTAATGGCTGTTATTGCGAGACTTTGGCCTAGTCGCAGGAGATGACAGCTGCTGGGCTTGAAAACCTTTCCATGGAGAGAGAAGAGGAGTAGGAAGCAGCACAGCCAACATTTTAAAGTAAGTTTACCGGAGGAGAGGGAGTCCGTCACCCTCCTCCCCCCTGGACAATGGAAGACTCTCGGCAAAATTTTGCTTCATGCCATACTGGGTCAGACCAAGATCCATCAAGCCCAGTATCCTGTTTCCAACAGTGGCCAATCCAGGTCACAAGTACCATGCAGGTTCCCAAAAAGGCACAGAGGTTCCACAATGCTTGTCCTGGGGCAAACCGTGGATTTCCCGGGTCCTCTTTAATAATTGATAATGGACCTTTCATACAGGAATTTGTTCAAACTTTTTTTAAACCCAGCTACACTGACAGCTTTTACGACATCCCCTGGTAATGAATTCCAGAGTTTGATTATGCGTTGAGTGAAAAAGAATATTTCTCTTATTAGTCTTAAATGGGTTATATTGTAGCTTCATTGCATGTCCCCTAGTCTTTCTACTTTTTGATGGTGTAAAGAATCGTTCTATGTTTACCCATTCCACTCCATTCATTAATTTATAGTCCTCCATCATATCTTTCCTCAGCCATTTCTTTTCCAAATTGAAGAACCCTACATTTTTAAGTCTTTCCTCATAGGGGTATCCTTCCATCCCCTTTATCATTTTGGTGCCTCTTCTCTGTACTTTTTCTAATTCCGCTATATCCTTCAACCCCCTCATGAAAACCTATGCCACCAAGACCATTGAATACAAATCTGATTAGTATGGCAACAACCTGTTATTTGTGCAAAAAAGGTGAAGCTAAGGACACAAAAGTCATTTTCTAAACTATACCTTGCATCTAGGCTATTTAGAAGAAATGTTATCATTCAAAGATACAAGCTTGAAAAGGACCAAATCACTTCCAATATTCAAAGGCACACAGTGAGTGTTCATACCAGCAAGAAGCCTAATTCTGACTGAAAAAAAGAACGACTCCTTAGGAAGGTTGCAACCAGCATGTCAGCTGGCCACTGGCATTTGTAAAGAAACTATTTCCACACTTAAAGTGGAATTTTACGAATGATGTCGTAGTGCAATCTAGGACATCCAAGTCAGGACATCTGAAAAAAAAAAGCAGGCACTTCCAAGCTTAGATACCATTTCACCAATGTGGATATGGACGACTGTAGGGCCATCTACATGGACATCCTCAGACTAATATTCCAGGCTGTAGAAATCTAGGACAAGCATAATGGTTAGAGTAGTGGGATAGAAGCAGGAAAGCAAGGGTTCAGGTCCCACTACTGCGGTTGTGATTATAGAGAGCACTGGGGATCATACAGTGTTATCTTTTCTATACTCTCTGGATGTTTTATGGCTTAAAAAAGCACTTTCCCGATGCCTATTTGTTCCTGGAGCATGTATAACCTTAGACATGACTTTGGATGTCCAGGACATTTCTGAGATCAGGCAGTGATGCCCAGGGCCATAGGAACACCCCCGTCATGCCGTCATCATGCTCTCCCCCCCTCCCATTCAGACTTCGATGTCCACAGACCTGGCTTCTAAAATGTCTCTGAAGACATCTCTGTGCCCATTTTCAGATTACGAAACATGAATAGGGTTTCTAAAATAACCCCCATTGAGGAAGTGTCTATGAGCAGAGCCTTTCTGCAATGGAATGACTTCCTTAGGAAGGTTACCATTTGCCATAAAGGCTGTGGAGTTCAGAAATAATGAACACAGTAGGGATCTGTAAAGCAGAGTCAAAGTCTGTGGGTAGTGTTGTGCTTGCGATATGTGTACTAGCGCATTTTCAAAGGGAAATTACCCATAGGGATTCGCGAATACAAAGTGCCTAGAGACCTGCAAGCTGCCCAAGGACTCTGAAAATTGCCCGACTAAACTCTTCCTGAATACAGCATAGAAATACATTAGAAAACAACCATTAAGCCCACTCCAGTCTTTCCAGTTTCATTCTTGGTACATTACTGTAGACACCAGTTGATCTCTAGGTTCTCCGTTATTTTTTTGCAACTAGGGATCCTCTTAGAGGTGGTTTGGGAAGAGGTTGACCAAAGAGGCTGATCCAGTCCTGCTCCTTCCCCATTGTCTGATTTCCTCCGAGATAATCAGATCTACAGCTCCCTGCATACAATGAGACAAAGCCAGCAACAGAGCAACCTGCCTTGTTAGACCCTCTAATTCTCCTGTTCATACTAGTATGTCTTTTAATCATTTCCCTTAGGAATTATCCTAGTCCCCTGTTTGTTCTGTTTGTGTTGAGCAGATTGTAAGGGTCTTTCTATTATGTGTATGTTTATGCCTAGTAGCACTATAGAAATGATAAACAGTAGTTATAGTAGGTCAGGAAGGATAGGAGGGGACAGAGGAAGAATCCATAAGCAGAGTTGCCAAGTTACCCAGTTCCATGAGCGGGAATTTTTTTTCCAGTTCTAGTTTTAAATTCACATTGCAATGGGGTATGATATTTGCAATACCTGATTTTACCCATTGGAATCAGTGCTGCAGCTCCCATCATGCATTAGGATGAGATTGTCATAAATCCAGGCCTGGCTTAAAAATCTCACTCCTGGAACTAGGTAGCTTTCAGTGAGGCTACTTCTTTATCAGTGCTGACACTACACCCTTCCTCCAGAAAACAGACCACTTCAGCAGGACTTTCCATAACGGTTTTCTGCATAAAACCAATTGGCAAATGCAGTTCTTCTCTCGTCTGCCCTCCTCATCACCCAAGGTGATGCAAAGTATAAGGGTTATTGGACCGCAGGAGAAAGCAGCCTGCTTGCATTACAATTCCCCCCGAAGCAGCAGCCTGTTGCATCACCACACTTGTACAGATAATATAAGTCATTCTTCTCCCACCGATATAATTTGAGCAATCAGAAACTGTGATGCATCTTCATCAGTCCCATTACTTTTCGATTGATACATCAGGGAGATGGAAAAAGGCAGAGACAAATTATTTGACTAATCAGAAAGGGGTGGAGTGGGAGGGGAAGAGGTTTGAGAGAGCTATCATAAAGCAATGAACTTTCTTAATGAAATCAGAATCGCCTGAAGGAGCCCAGAGAAAGACAGAAGTGAAAAGAATCTCACACTGTGTGCAGACGGATCTGGCTCTTTGTGTAGATCCAATAGCTGTTCATTTGGATCTTTTAAATCAGTGTTTAGATGCTGTGATTAATTGGTAAATTAGAATGGACTGAAAGTCGACCCTTAATGGTACCTTATTTAGCTCGCACCCTTCCAGTAGAAAGTTCAATGCAAGTTATAATCAGGTCTAGTAGGTTTTTCCCTGTCTCTGGAGGGCTTGTCATCCAAACTTGTTCCTGAGGCAAAGGAGGGTTAAGTGACTTGCCCAAAGCCTGAGGGAGTACTGGCGGGATTCAAAGCCTGGTCGCTTTGGTTGGAAGGGAGTTCCTCTAGCCAGTAGGCTACTCCTCCACTTGTTGAAGTGACTGCATGTAGCCCAAACAAACAGCTGTTAACTTGTACAATGCAATGAGACATGATCATGCCACACTACTTCTTATTTAACAACATTGCCTCCCAGTGCCTTATGTCAGATTTAAGGTGTTGACCCTTACTCATGGGACATTTTAGCAAGGCACACCACTTTCTTTAGAGGATACCTGAATTCCTTACAGGCTACGTTGCTTTATAAGGTTCCAGGCAGATAGATTGCTGTCATGTCTATCTCCTAAAATTGTCCGCCTGGAGTCTCCACAGAACAGTTTCTATTCCCTAAGGAGTAGTATTCTTCACTATCCACATGTGGAATCTTTGTTGGCAAGATTTAAGGCTGGCTTAAAATGCTTTTTTCAAAAAGGCATTTCAAGATAGTCTGTGATCTGTTCATGTGGGGGGGAGGGGGGTGATATGGGATCTGCTATTTTCTGTTGTGGTTGTAGTATCTTGTTTAATGTACTTGTTTATTTTAATTCATCAACACTGCTTTCTTGTCATTTGGCAAAAGGTGGTATATCAAAATATGTTATTAAACTAAAGGAAACTCTAGGAGAAGGGGTCCTGGTGTGAAGCTGAGAGACTGGTAGACCATGGAGTAATATCAAGAAGTATTTCTTCTGGGAAAGAGTGCTGGATGCATGGATTGACCTCCCAAGGTTGATGGTGGAGAAATAGCAGCAGATAAGAAATAGCAGTTGGGTAGCAACACTCAGTCCAACACACAACACTGTTTTCCAACTGCTGTTTTTGTAAAAATATAAAATCCAAGGGGTTGATATTCACAACTGTCTAAACCCCACCTTGCCTGATTTTCACCGGCACTAAGTGGTTAATGCCGCTGAATATCACCATAAATCATCTTAGAAATGTGTGGTTTGTTTTGGGATGGTCTGTGGGTGGAGCAGGGGATGTTTTGGTGCCTACCAGTTAACTACTGTATTCAGTCGCTAACCGGATAGGCAAACTGCCTAAAGTTAGGACAGCCATTGGCAGTTAGGTGAAGTCAATGGATATCCTAACTTTATGTGGTTTTTGCTATCTGCTTAGTGGCTGAATATCACCCCTAACTAGACAGCTGAATATCTGGTTTTAGCTTCAGCAGCGGTGACCAGATGCTTTAAAAATGACTTCCACTGCTGAATATAGACCCCCAGGATTCTTTCCTGATTTCCATTTTTTTTTCTCTTGTTCAATACAAGCAGCAGCAGCAGTAAACTCACTGCAGGCCGTGCACCATAGCAATAGCATGGATATTTTTAGAGAGGGCATGTGTTAAAAGGACTGGTACGGAATGGTCAAGTTAAATATTTGAGCTATTCATAACAGTCTGACAGAAATTGTGTTCAAATGCTCATTTGTGGTATGAGTTTGGGACTTCTCTTTTACTTGAACAAAAGAATCCCATTTTTTTCTTTTTTTGAACCAAACCTTTACTGTTTCAAGAGTTTCCCTCATAAAAATTATTTTCATCAAAACCTCATCTGTGAGAGAGCTTAGAAAAAAATCTGCTTCCTCTCACCGGATCTCACATGCGAATTTTCAGAATAGACGTGGTTTGAGATCTTTGGTAGCTATGGTTTCTGAATGTATTAATTGTTCGGACCACCTTGTATTTCTGTCCAGAATGAAAGAGAAGCCACTACGTTCTTTGCACAAGATGAGAGCACTTTCCCTGCGCAGACCGGCCCGAAAGCCTTCAAAATCCCTCACTCCATCAGACAAAGGATATGTGCCACGTTCGACACACCTAGTTCCAAAGGCAAAGACTGGCAGCTGTTAGCACAAAAGCTCAGCATAACCAGGTACTTAAGCAGCGAAAGAGATAAAAAGTAGCCAGAGAGAATGGGTTACGTTTTCTATGCCACTGCTGTATGAAGAAATTTGATCCAGCTGCAAACAGAGGGGTTTCATAGAGATACTAACATCTCTGCAGTGAGATGTCTAAGAAAATCAGATGCGCATGACCTCCCTGCTGAAGTGCTAAGTTATCCAAATTATTGTCCTGATACATTATGGAACCTTGCAGCTCTGATTTCAGTGGGTAGAATCAGCGACTACAAACACCTCACTGCTTTGGGATATAAGTTCAAAATTCAGACTGGCCAAAAAGCTTCCCTCCTGGATTTGGGTAACTTGGCAGTTCTGCCCCTACCATCCCAGTAGTGGTCTTCCTTAGGTCACCTCTATTAAAGATTCTTGCAATAAATACAACATGGCAAGAACCTTTGCTTCTGCAATTAAAAAACAAACAAACTCTGGATTGTGACTTCTGCTTGCTTGATCCCATTGCTCTGAAAAAAACAACAACAATTAAATACTAGAACTCTGTCAAATTAAATAAGTACACAGTTTCATGTCAGTATACTAGAGAGAGGTGGCTTTGTGTGCTCATAAATGTAAACCGCTTTGACCAGTGGCTAAAGCAGTATAGAAAAATTGTTAAATAAATAACTGAAAACTTCTGGGCAGATATTCAAAAAAACTTTTCTGGACAACAAATAGGAAGCTATTTGGATAAGGGTGCTAAGAGAGAGAGATTCAGCAACACTATCTGGATAGCACTACTGAACATCTCCACAAACCACCCCAGCTCTATCCGGAGAATTCAGGTTCAGTCTGTGGACAGAGTGAAGGTGACAATGACGCCATCTGCTGAGTGTGATTTTTCATTGGCATTATCCAGATAACTTAGGCCACATATAAAAGCAGGCTTAAGTCTACACCCAGATAGGTGCTGGCGGAAAATAGCGCTCTCCAGTGCTGGTGTTCACCTGGATATTTACAGTAGATGCTGCTGCCGAATACCCATGCTGATATTTCAGCACTGCAGCTCACCACTGTGGTGTTTGAAAATTGGCCCTTTTGAAAACAGAGCCCCTAGTGGCCCTTTTGCTAAGGTGTAGTAAAAATTTGCAGCTACTGCACATTAGCTGGAAAATGTAATGCACAGTAACTGCAGAGCCTCTGTGGTAACTGTTGGGAATGTGCCCTTCAGTTTCCCATACAGTTAGCACAGAGGCAATGTACTTAATGCACTAAATAACATTTAGAGGTCAATGCAGAAAGCCGGCAATAGAGTTATGCACTAAAAGCCGTGCGCACGGTTTTCTAGCGTGAGAATAATGTAGATAAGATAGGTAAAGAAAGTGCGCTAAACCAGTAGACACATGAACACAAGTATCTGCGTTAGCAACACCTACTAGATCCTGTGTACAAAACGGTACTTGTGCCCACCCGCTGAGAAGTTTTACTCTGAACAATACTGGTGTCTTTGAACAGCGATATTATTCTGAGCAATATTCTGAACAGAATGGTTGATGCCATGTGCCACTTACGATTCCATCATATGCACATACATTCATTCCAGCACAATTCCCCTGCCTTTTCTTTAAAGAATTCATTTCAGCAAAGCCTGCAAAATACAACTGGCGGGTTATCTGCTCACGAAACAGAGATAAATTCCTCCTTGGCACCGAGCGCAGACCCCTTACATCTCCATTAAGGAGGAGGTAAAGTTCTAGTGTTAAGTTCAGTCTTTGCTCTTCTGTGCAATTCTCTGCACCCAGGTGGAATAGCTAATTCCTTGGTTATCATTGAGTGGATTTACACAGACTGTGCACCAGCATGGGTGCTGGTTTCTGCGCAGTGATTAAATTCACACCAATCCCTTTTCTTCATTGCAATGCAATGTCTATGCATTAAAAATATGTGCAGATGCCCCACTACCTATGACCAGACAGTGCACTCACATTTCTGCATCGGCCTTTAAGTGCATCAAATAACTCTGATGCACTAAAAGTCTCCTGATGTGGTAGTAAATGATCTGCATTATTGGCTGCAGTAGCAATTAGTGCACAGTAGCTTGCTTTGCATTAACTGGACGACGCAGTCTATGTCCATTCCCTACCCCTTTCCACACTGTGTACATAACATGCAAACTAGAATATGCTAATTGTCAATTTGCTGTGTTTATTTATTTATTTATTTATTTAGGGCCAGATTATGTCCCACGAATAGCAGGGATGGACGTCCATCATGCTGTCCCCGCCAGTGTCTATCCTCCCCGCCAGTTGTATGGGAAAGTTGGGCGGGGAAGGGGGCAGATCGGGGGTGGAGTTAGGCGGGCAGTGGGCAGTTGCTGGCCCTGGAAATGCAAGGCTGATTCTAATGTCGGCCCTGTACATCCAGGCCAGCGAATTGTGTGGGGAAGTTATTCCACCTAGGAGGTGGAATAACTTCCCTGGATGTTTTTTTTGGTGGGCCCGGGGTGCGGATGGGACAGGGGGGGCTCAAAGACATTCTCTGCAGCCCGACCCTGGCCTTAGGAGGCCGGATCGGGAGTTGTGCTGCGGGGAAGCCTTTGTTAAGCTGGCGGCCGGGATCGTGGCTTTACAATGGAGCTGTGGTGCCATGACAACTGGACACCATGGCGCCACGATCCATTGTAAAGCCCTGACTGATTTAGTCAGGCTTTTTCTGTACATGCCATTTGGGCTGAATTGCAGTCCTGGCCTGAAGGTACAGGGCTTTTTGCGATTCTGGTCCCACAGGGCGATCAGAATCGCGACCCCCTCTATATGTCCACTTCAACCGACGTACAAAGGGGCTCTACATCTGGGATGGAATCGCGCTCTTAATGGTTTTTCTATAGCGCTTTTCAGGTTATCAAAGTGGTTTACATGGAACTGAACAATTGGGATTACATTGAGTGATCAGAGGTCAAAAAACATATAGCAAGTTAACTTATATACAGTAACTTATGTACAGTATGCTCATCATGGTGGGGTGTGTTTTACATTTTGGGGAGGTGGGGATTAGGGTATGACTTCACATTACATATCGGATGCAAAGAATTCTTGGAATAAGTAGGTTTTCAGTTTCTTTCTTTCATTAACTGTTAATGTGGACCTGTGCTAACACCATGCACTAATTCATGCATTAAGAGCTTTTGAAAGCACTTAATGCATGCTTGCTGTGCGCTGCTATATAGGATACTTGGGCTGCATTTTCCCACTTAGACTTCAGCCGCAAGAGTTAGGAAAGCATATACTAAGGCTCTTCAGCTTTCATTAAATGGTGACACCTCATGGCCACATTTAGGATGCATACTTACCAGGAAGGAGGTGTGCTGTGTGGCCCTTCCCCAAGAACTGTGTGATGGCTAAGATGAGATGTGGGGGAGAGGGTTATCAAATGTGCAAAACCATCCCCAGGTTGTTGAAATGAAGCCTTCTGGTGGTGTAGACCTGCAGAAGAGGTTCAAATTGATCTGGAAGCCCAGAAAAGCGAGAGGAAAACTGCAGGGTCAAACCTCTCCACCCCCATACACATAATAATGAGAACTCAGCCTCAGCCAGTCTAGCAGTCAGATTGTTCCAAATGGCTTCGGGCACTTTTTGATGCTTAATGGAATCCTTTCTGTGCATCTGTGACTTCCCATTTTATTTATTTTTTCAAATCCTGACATAAGCTTGTAGTTTGAATTGTCTTTCATGTCTTCCATTTACAGAAATTGTTACATTGTATTGCTTGTTTTTATTTGAACAGTCCTAGCTTTGAAAAAATGTCCTCCAGATATTACTAGTAGGACTCGCTGGCAGATTTTTGAAGTGTTTTTCACGCCGCCTTTAGATTTGATTATTTCTGATGATCTGTTTGTCACTGTACAAGCTTTTATGGAAAACTGATGCTACAGCTGTCTTCCTGAGAGAACGGGGGAGGGGGGGATTCATGAGTACGGCACACATATTTGCATTTATGGGATATGATGGGCATATCACCCAGTATCTCTGCATTTGTGACTGTTCACTTGAGGCCAATTAATGCAACACCAGCAGGACTGTGCTGGGCTACACTACATCCCAGACCACTCGGGAGGAGGAGGAGGAAGATCCCCTTCTAGTAACACAGCTGGCTGGTGGTCCTTCACTGGCGCTATGGTGGTAGCATGGCACAGGGGGTTGCATGACTTTCCCTCCCCCTTTCATGGCATTAATGCCAGATAGCCATCCCCTGCTTTTAATATTTGGCTGATTATCATATGTGCAAAGCAAGACATTGATAGCACTGGTTAGAGCCAGGCATATTGTCATAAGTAATCACTCTCTTCTTACACGGGTGGTGCCAGGGGCAGTTCAATAATGAGGTAGAGTGAGGTGGTCACCTCAGGTGGCAAAGTTTTGGGGGTAGCAAAAAATGCCCCCAAAACAGCCAAGTGGCCTCACTATGCCTTCTATTGTATAAAAAAATAAACTTGACTAGCTGCTGTCACTGCCACCTCCACTTCTCCCGGCAGTGGCAGATTCAACCCCCCCCCCCCACCCACCCCCTGCTGCCCCAGATCTGAGAGAAAAAAGGAAAAGCCTGCTCTTGTGACTTGGCATGCTTTTAAGTCTGTGCTGGTTCCGCCCCACCCCCTCTGACATGAACAGCGTCATCAGAGGGGCAGGACCCATCAGGGTCTTACAAGCATGTCAGAATCGCAAGAGTCAGTGCCTTTTCTTTCAAAGGTGGTGGTTCGTCTCTGCTGCTTGTCCAGCTCCGAGAATAAGCAGCAGTGATAAGCCATCAACTCTGAAAGCAAAGGTGCTGGCTCTTGCAATTCCAACATTCTTGCAAGACCCTGATGGGTCCCGCCCCCTCTGATGATGCTTTTCGCGTCAGAAGGGGGCAGAACCAGCAAGGACTTACGAGCTTGCCAAGTCACCAAAGCCTGCACTTTTTGTTTTCCTGCCGCTGCTGCTGATGCCTCTCTCAATATTGGCAAAAGGAAGAGAGGTAGAGGTGGGGGGTGGGGGAAAGGAGGACAAATGCTGGACAATGGTGGGGGGGACACAGGTGGACAAATGCTGGAGGGGGGGGGGAGCAGTGAAACAAATGCTGGACCAAGGCTGTCACTACCTGGTAAGCTGGGTAAGCGCAACAGGGGATGCCAAAGTTAGGATGGTGCTATTGCTAGCAGCCCACCCCCACTCCCCATTCTGAATGTCCTGCAGAGCTCCTTTGGCCTAGTGGAGAGCCTGCAGGCAGAAGGCTGTGACTAGAAATTGTGGCCTCTCACAGCCTTCTGCCTTTGGGAGCAACATGTCCTGCGGCAGGCTCTCCACTAGGCTGCCAGCACTCTGCAAATCATCCTGAATGGGGAATGGGGCGGGCGGCCAGCAACGGTACCCTCCTGATGTCAGCTCCTGTGGGCAGTCTCTATTTCTCTGGGCCACAGTCATGGCTTTCACATCCCCTACTCTCAAGACATACTGCTCCCACAGACAGAAGGGTGTAGGAGGCACTAATTGTGGCCCAGAAAAGCAGAGCCTGCCCACAAGATCAGCGTGTCCTGCAGGCAGGGGCTGTGCAAGGCCAACTGTGCCCTGCAAACTCTGGGCTTGGATCACGGCCTGCAGACAGGGCCGGCCCGTCCATTGAGCGAGAATGTTTTTTGCACAGGGCCCCGCGTTTCAGGGGACCCCGCGCAAAAAACATTCTTTTGTAAAAGTAAAATTGAAAAAAAAAAAGAAAACCTGTCTCCTGCCGCTGTCGGGGCCGCCGCGGCAGAATCGAGCGTGCCGCGGGGCCCCCCTGTACCCGGCACAGCCTCTCCTCCCTGTAGCAACTCTCTCTTCTGAGCTGCAGTCAGACGCGCCGGCTTGCAGAGCGCGAAGGGAAGAGTTTCCCTTTCGCGACTCTGTTAGGCCCGCGGGGGCTGATGGGAACTTCCCATCAGCCCCCGCGGGCTTAACAGAGCAGCGAGGGAAAAACTCTTCCCTCGCGCTCTGCAAGCCGGCGCGTCTGACTTCAGCTCCAACGAGAGAGCTGCTACAGGGAGGAGAGGCTGTGCCGGGTACAGGGGGGCCCCGCGGCACGCTCGATTCTGCCGCGGCGGCCCCGACAGCGGCAGGAGACAGGTTTTCTTTTTTTAAAAAATTTCCCTGGGCTGGGCTGGGCGTTAGGAGTGGTGCTGGGCTGGGCTGGGCTGGGGGTTAGAAGTGGTGCTGGGCTGGGCTGGGCTGGGCTGGGCTGGGCTGGGGGGGGGGTGTTGGGTGTAGTGATGGGCTGGGCGGGGCGGGGGGGGGGGAGTTAGGAGTAGTGATGGGGTGGGGGGGGGTGGGGGGGGTTAGGAGTTGTGAAGGGCTGGGCTGGGCTGGGGGGGAGGTGTTAGGAGTAGTGATGGGATGGGCTGGGCTGGCTGGGGGGGGTTAGGAGTGGTGATGGACACTGGGCTGGGTGGGGGGGGTTAGGAGATGTGAGGGGCACTGGGATGGCTGGGTGTGTAGCAGTGGTGATGGGAACTGGGCTGGCTGGGGGGGTTAGGAGTGGTGATGGGTGCTGGGCTGGGGGGGTTAGGAGTGGTGATGGGCACTGGGGGGGTTAGGAGTTGTGATGGGCGCTGGGGAGGGGTTAGGAGTGGTGATGGGCGCTGGGGGGGCTTAAACTAAAAATTGGGTGATGGGGGATTAGGACTGGAAATGGGCTGGTGGGATTAGGACTGGAAGTGGGTTGAGGGGGGGTTAGGACTGGTAGTGGGCTATGGGAGGGCTTAAACTAAAAATTGAGGGATGGGGGATTAGGACTGGGAGTGGGCTGATGGGGAGGTTAGGACTGGTAATGGGCTATGGGGGGGCTTAAACTGAAAATTGGGTGATGGGGGATTAGGACTGGAAATGGGCTGGTGGGATTAGGACTGGGAGTGGGCTATGGGGGGGGCTAGGACTGGTAATGGGTTGGGGGGGTTGCTAGGACTGGAAATGGGCTGAGTGGAAGGGGGCTTGAACTGCAAATAGCTGTTGGGGATGGGGCTTGGAATGGAAATGGGCTGAGGGGAAGTGGGGGGCTTGAACTGCAAATAGCTGATGGGGACGGGGCTTGGAATGGAAATGGGCTGAGGGGAAGTGGGGGGCTTGAAACTGCAAATAGCTGATGGGGAGGGGGAGTTGGAATGGAAATGGGCTGAGTGGAAGGGGGCTGGACCTGCAAATACCTGATGGGCAGGGGGGCGTGGAATGGGCTCTTAGGGGAGGGAGCTAGGACAGGAACTGGGCTGATGGATGGGCTAGGATAGAACTGAGAATTGGGTGTTGGGGGGAGCTAAGATTGGAAATGGGCTTTGGTGGGGGCTTGGATTGAAATGGACTCATGGAGGGGCTAGAACTGGAAGTAGGCTCATGGGGGGCTTGGTTTAGAAATGGGCTGAGTGGAGGGGAGCTAGGATTTAACATGGGCTGATGGTGGGGCTAGGAAAGGACTAGAAATGGGCTGATGGGAGGCTGGTATTGGAAATGAGCTGATGAAGGGACTCGGATAGGACTGGAAATGGATGGGGGAGCTAGGACTGGAAATGGGCTGATGTGGGGACTAGAAGGGAGCGGATACTGGGTGGGGCTGGAACTAAAAGGGAGCTGATGTTGGGGGAGATTAGAAGGGGATGGGGCTGGGAGAATGAAATGGAGAGGGGAAAAATATTTTGTGTGGGAGGGAAGAAAAATGTACAATTGGCCGGGTATTGGGAGACTAAGTGGGGATTGAGGATGGAGGGGTAAAATTTGAGTGGATGAAATAGGAATGAGGAAAGAGCAAAAGGAGAAAGATTATTATGTTAAAGCAGATGTAGAGAGAGAATGGAAAAAACTAGAAGAGAAGAAAGGACAAATGGACAGCAGACGATGGAGAGATAGCAGAAGACACAAATAAACCAGAAGAAAGTGGCTGGAACAATTGCAACTGAAAAAAAAATGCACAAAAGGTACAAAGATATCTCTTTATTTTGAATTTATTAACTGGAATATGTCAGCTCTGGGAAATGTGCATCATTAATGTCTGTGCTTTGTTTAGTACAAGAGGAAATTAATTTATAGTTTTATTTCTACATTGTTGTTGTACATTCCAAGTTTGGCTTTTAGGGTTCCCAGTTTAATTATTGTCTTCCTGTTTTTAAATTGTGATTCCTTGTTTGGTGATAGTCTATGTTCTGCATGTGTAACTGAGCTGAGGTATTCTGTTTATGTAATTCCTATTTGACATTGTCACTTGTTCTCTTTCCCCAGTAGGTCATGTATTGTTATTCTCTGAAATGTATTGGTTAAATATTTGCAGTGTTGCCTTTTGATAGGTAGTGTATGGTGCTTTATGAGTCCTGGTAGTGCTGTTGGGATACGGTGGGTTTGCTATGGGTTCTAAATGGGCAGTGTTTGTAGTAGTTCCTAATGTGCCTGGCGGTTGGCACTGGATTATAGTAATGTAGAAATCTTTGTCTTTTTTTATCCATACACTCATGAAGAGGCATGTTTACTAAAAGTTAGTGTATGGTAACATTATGCAAATATTTATGCAAATGAGGCCCCGCACCGAGTCTCCGCACATGGCCCCGCACCCCCCTTGGGCCGCCCCTGCCTGCAGAGCACCTGTTTGTGGAACATGCTGCTCCATTTGCAGGCTCTGCCTCTTGTAAATACAGGGGCAGAGGCACTGGGAAGGGGAGAGTGGACATAAGGGGGCATTTGGAGGTGGATGTTAATAGGCACAGGGAGTCAGAAGGGAGATGCTGGGTGCAGGGGGGAGATAGGGAGGCAGCAGGGATAAGATCAAGGTGGGGAGATAGTGAGATACTGGACATGGAAAGGGGCATAGAGAGAAGCAAGGAGGGATGATGGAGTGGTAGTGTTGCCCAGGAGGTAATAGGGAGATTATGGGAAAATGCTGGAGTTGTGGAGTAGGAGACAGAGGTGAGATGCTATACACTGGGCAATAAGAAGAAAAGGAAATGCAGGACATGGGGGTAATAGGTAGAGAGAGAGGGGAGAAGACGGACATGGGGTAAATAGGTTGAGAAAGAGATGGAGAGATGCTGGACATGAGAGTAATAGGGAGGGAGGGTATGATGTGGTATGGAGATGGGGTAGATGCTGGTTGCAGGGGGGATAAGAACATAAGATATGCCATACTGGGTCAGACCAAGGCCCATCAAGCCCAGTATCCTGTTTCCAACAGTGGCCAATCTAGGTCATACGTACCTAGCAGTTTCCCCAAAAGACACAGGTTCCACAATGCTTGTACTGGATCAAGCATTGATGTCCTGGGTCCCTTCTTAATAATGATTCATGGACCTTTCCTCCAGGGACTTTTCCAAACCTTTTTTAAACCCAGCTACACTAACAGCCTTTACTACATCCTCCGGTAACGAATTCCAGAGTTTAATTACACGTTGAGTGAAAAAAATATTTTCTTTTATTAGTCTTAAATAGTTTACCTTGTAACTTCATTGCATGTCCCGTAGTCTTTCTATATTCTGATAATGTAAACAATCAATCTACGTTTACCCATTCCACTCCGTTCATTAATTTATAGACTTCTATCATATCTTCCCTCAGTAAAGGAGATGGCAGACATGGAAAGAAAGAGAGAGCAGAGGGAAAGAGAAAGCCAGAGAGAGAGAGAGAGAAAGACACTGGATGGGTGATGAGACATGGAGAGAGTGAGCAAAAGACTAGAGAATAATGGACCAGGGAAAAAGAGTTGGGGAATGGAATGACTGGGGTGAAGGTTGAAAAATGGTGGGTAAATGGTGTAAAAAAGATGGAGATTGAGAACTGGAAAGTAAGGAGTAGTGAAATTTGGGTGGACAGAGAGAAAGAGAAATAAATGGAAGAAAGGTGGATGGAAAAAAATCAATATCAAAGATAAAAGGAAGTAAAGAAAACAAAAGGAGAGACAAGAAATGGCAGACCATAGAACAAGACCTAAGAGAAGATAGAGAAAAGCAGGAACTTTTAGATCAGGACCAGCATGCAGAGTCTGGATTCTTGGGCTTTTAGTTTAATTTTTGTCTATGTATTTATATTTTTACTTTAGGTTATCGTCACTTGTTGTGTACTTGGTGAGGGTCTGTGTTCTGAGTGTGTGGCTGATTTGTCCGGCAACAGCACTCCGGCTGTGTTTTAATTTTGGATTTTGCAGCCTCTGGCCTGCCTCTACCTTCCCATGTGGGAAGGCAGAGGCAAGCCAGAGACTGCAAAATCCAAAATTAAAACACAGCCGTAGTGCTGCCCCTCATCAGAGTGCCGCCCCTGTCAGAGTGCCACCTGAGGCGACCGCCTCTGGTACCTCATGGTATAACCGCCCCTGGTTCACAATATGCCTGGTACTGGAGAATGTTTATGTTAGTGGAATGATCAGAATCAGAATGTTTTTTAATATTTTGAATTCTGTGGGTGATGTCCTACCTCTGCTTTGCACCCATTGTTGAGGGAAAGGTTTCTGTGGATACAGAATATATATTCAAAAAGAAAAAGAGAACTATAATGTAGTGTATAGCAAAATAAACTGAGTTATAATTTTATAATTTGCTATTATAAACTGTGCTGTGATTCCCACTTTTTCTTTTAGTTCCTTGGGGTGCGAGCATCCTACATTTCCTGATTTTTGCGGAACATATATTTATATTAACACCATGATGGTCCAGTGTGCCATTTCAGGAGTTTTACGTTGGGGTTGCCAAGCTCTTCTTGGTGTTTATGTTGGAGTGAGAGGTGTTGTGTTGAAGATCACAAAGTCCCTCTTGTTTTTCAGAGGTTGAGAAGTGCTGTGTAAGGGCCACTGAGCCTCTCTTGTTTTTCAGAGGTTGGGAAGTGCTGTGTAAGGGCCACTGAGCCTCTCTTCTTTTTCAGAGGGTAGGAAATGTTGTGTAGGGGCCATTGAGCCTCTCATTTTTTTTCAGAGAGTAGAAAGTGCTGTGTTGGGGGGTCAAGTCACTCTTGTTATGTGGAAGTGGGAGATGCTGCATGGTGCTGTTGAGCCTCTCTTGTTTGGCATATTTAGCAGTATGTTTCCTAAGCTTTGTGAAGAACATAAGAAATGCCATACTGGGTCAGACCAAGGTCCATCAAGCCCAGTATTCTGTTTTCAACAGTGGCCAATCCAGGACACAAGTACCTGGCAGGTTTCCAAAAAGGTACACAGATTCCACAATGCCTGTTCTGGGGCAAACAGTGGATTTCCTGGGTCCTCTTTAATAATAGTTTATGCACCTTTCCTCCAGAAACTTGTCCAAACCTTTTTTAAACCCAGCTTCACCAACAGCTTTTACTATGGTCCTCCGGTAACTAATTCCAGAGTTTGATTACGTGGGGCTATACGCTAACTGCAGGAAGGCAGTTACATCCTCCTGCAGTTACCACATCTCAGTGTAGCAAAACGGTTCCCGATGCAACTAAGGCCACCGACTGAGAAGGCATTAGTTGCACTTATACTACTTGGGGCTGAGCCAATATGTTAGTTTCTGCCAACAATACAAATATCAGTGTGTGAGACTCTTGCCTCACTCTGGAGTAAAGTATAACATTGGGAAAGAATCCTGTAAACCTAAGAGTATTGGAGTAAAAGCATTTTTTTCTATATATGTCTGTTTTTAGTTTGTATTAATATATTCCCTACTTGGTGAAGATCTATCTCTGTTCTGCATGTGTGACTGAGGCTGTGTGTTCTGTTCACATGGAGTTTCTGTGAAGGGAGCTGTAGTAATCTGGCTTGTTCAGTTTTCTGAATAGGAATATGAATATTTTAGTGTCCACTGCAATATTTATGGTGCTGCCCTTTTCTGGGTACACTCCACGTTGTGTGAGTTTCAGAAGTTGGTGCTGTCATGGAATAGTTAATTTGCTCTATTTATTTATTTATTTGTTTGTTACATTTTCTATACCGCCCCTTCCAGAGATCAGGAGCGGTTTACAAGGACTCAACAACAATTTACATAGAACAGGAAACAATTTTTGAACAGGATAACATTTCACATAGAACATTAGAAAACGTTTAGGTATATCAGCTTAAAACCATAACTATGTACAGGTTAACTATGTACAGGAGATCTTTGTATTTGTTCTTAGAATGCATGCTTTGTCATAGTTGTCTTAGGTGGGGGGCTAGTCTGGTGTTGTGTGAGTTTTTAGGTGTGAGCTGTCATTACCATAGTGTATGGTGAAGAGGTGGGTTTTGAGCTGTTTTCTGAAGTCTTTAAGGTCTTTTGTTGCTCGGATGTGCAGGGGGAGGGAGTTCCAGAGGCAGGGGGCAGTGTATGAGGATGCTCTGGAGCTGGCGGTTTGATTAATTTTGCGGATAGTGGGGGGGGGGGGGGACTGTTATGGAGGGTAGGGCATTTTCCCTACGGGATTTGGTGTTTGCAGGGGTGTGGAGGAGGGTTGAGAGGAAGGAGAGTGCAATATTGTTGATGAGTTTGAATGTAGTTGCGAGGAGTTTGTATATTATTCGACTTTCTATTGGGAGCCAATGTAGGTCATATAGAAGCGGTGTGACATGGCCAGTGAGTCTGGCTTTGCGGGTGATTCTAGCTGTGATATTTTGTGCTCGTTGGAGTATGTGTATGTTTTTGTTCCGGTAGACACTGCAGCAGGCTATTGCAGTAGTCGTGGGGGTGATGATGGCTTGGATTACCGATCTGAAGTCTTCTTCTTCGAGGAGGGGTCTTAGATGTTGTGTGGTCTTTAGCTTGTATAGAATTGTTCTGGCTGTTTGTTTCAGGTGGGGTATCATGCTCAGTGATGTGTCGAGGATTACACTTAGGTATTTAATTTCTTGTTTGATTGTAATTATGGTGTCATTGATGGTGATGGTTTGGGGTAGTGCTAGGTCTTGGTTCCTTGTGATGTGCAGTGCCTCGGTCTTTTTATAGTTTGGGTTGAGATTGTTGGATTTTAGCCATGAGTCGGTTTCCTTGATGCATTCGGTTAGGCTAATGTAGATAGGGTTGTTTACATCTATCGGGAGTGATAGCATGACGTCATCTACATAGATGTAGTACTGGATGTTGTGCTTTCAGAATATTTGGGTGATGGGTTGTGGTCTATGGGTCCTGTAGTCTGGGTTCTTGGTGTAGTCAGCTGTAGGGTGCTGGTTGGAGGGATACTGGAATATGAATTGTCTCTGAGATTTGCAGTTTTGCATTCTTTATGCTTCCAGATTGAAATGTAAAATATTTTGTAAGCTCAGATTCATAAAAATTTCAAATTTTAAGGAAACACCTCAGTTTAATTTTGTTTAGTAGCCTGATAGGGTCACCACTGCTGAGTTCTGGACTTTTCCGCTTTGGAGTTTGTACATAGGGATTTGTCCTGTAGTAATCCTACAGCTCCTCACTGCCTTTCTTCTCTTATCTCTCCTTACAACCCCCCTCGGGAACTCCGCTCGTCTAGCAAACTGCTTCTATCTGTGCCCTTCTCTTCTATTGCTAACTCCAGACTTCTCTCCTTTCACCTTGCTGCACCTTATGCCTGGAACAAACTACCTGTGTCTGTACGCCAGGCACCTTCTCTGACCCTCTTCAAATCCAGGCTGAAAATTCACCTCTTCGCTGCTGCCTTTGGATCTTGACTCATTTGATCTCCTTTTTTCTTCTCCTTTCCTCCTTGTTTTATCCTTGCCTACACCCTGTGTGTTGTCTTTCTTGACTAGATTGTAAGCTCTGATGAGCAGGGACTGTCTCTTACATGTCTCTGCAGTGCTGCGTACAACTTGTAGCGCTATACAAATGCTCAGTAGTAGTAGTAGTAATCTGAATTGTTTTAAATAGGTGTTGGATTTTCCAGGGACCACTGCAGTATTTATAGTTATGCTTTTTTTGGGTAGGCTCCTTATGTGTGTGGTGAATGCTTGGAATGCTCTCCCGATGGAAGTGGTGGGGGCAAACATGGTGACGGAATTCAAAACAGCTTGGGACAAGCACTGCGGATCCCTTTATAGCAACAGGATAAAAACAAAATGAACTGAACTATCTAACTTCTCAACAAATAGGGGTGTCCTACATGGAGTGGTGGGTCCACCCCTAAACAAAGACATGGGGAGGGGTGGCCTGCACGGAGCGACGGGTGCACCTACTCTTGCCGTATATTTGCTGGGCAGACTGGATGGACCATGCTGGTCTTTATCTGCCGTCATTTACTATTTTTACTATAGTGGTGAGTTTTGGAAGTTGGTGCTAGTACAGTATGATAGATTCGCTCTATAGATCCTCAGTGATTTTTGTATTATTTTATTTAACAGGATTTTTATACTGCTTTTATCATTTTTAGTCAAAGCAGTTTACATTTTAACTTAAACTTGGTAATGTACATTAAACAGGGACATTTATAATTTGGATTCTTCAGAGGCAATAGAGGATTAAGTGACTTGCCAAAGGCCACAAGGAGTGCTAGTGGGAAGTACTACTGCTGAGCATTTATTTAGTGCTACAAGACGTAAGCAGCACTGCACAGACATGAAAGAGACAGTACCTGCTCATCAAAGCTTGCCATCTAGTCAAGACAGACAACACAGTAGGTGTAGACAGGGATACATCTAGGGGGAATGGTAAGGAAACACAAAGATCAGATGAGTCAGGATCCGAAAGCGGCAGCGAAGAGGTGAATTTTCAGCCTGGATTTGAAAAGGGCCAGAGAAGGCGCCTGACATACAAACTCAGGTAATTTGTTCCAGGTATAAGGTGCAGCAAGGTGAAAGGAGAGAAGTCCGGAGTTATCAATAGAAGAGAAGGGCACAGATAGAAGCAGTTTGCCAGAAGAGTGGAGTTTCCGGGAAGGGGTGTAGGGAGAGGTATAAGATAGTAGAGGAGTAAAGAAAAAGGAAAGGTGAGGACCCTGGTCTCTTGGCTCCTAAGCCAATGCTCTAACATTAGGCTACTCCTCCACTCCTATTAGTTCACAATATGCCTGGTACAGAAAAACAAGAACCATAGCACAGTTTATAACAACAAAATAAAAATGAGTTATAATTTGGTGTTATAAACTGTGCTGTGGTTCTTGTTCTTTGTTTTAGTTCCTTGGTGTGCCAACATCTTGTATTTCCTTTATGGTTTGGTTCAGTCCCTGTCTGGAGTTTTGAGGAAGCCCCCCCACCCAGCTCATCCCTCGCCTCAGGCAGCAGATTGCCTTGAGCCGCCCCTGCACAGAGCTCATGTGATGTCAGTGCATGCATGCACACACGCACACACACATACATGAACTGCATCACCCTTTCATGTACGGATGCCCTCAAACAGTTCTCCCGTGGCACCTCACTGCTGCCTTGCAGTACCACCTGCTATTCCAGTACTGAGAGACCCTCATTCACAACTCTGTCAGTGCCCCTTACTCCCTCCCCCCACCCCCACACAGTTCTGCCAATGCAACTTACTCCTACCCTGGAGCACCTCGGCTAGTCCACTGAGAGCCCCCACGCCACCCTACCTTACACACAGGGCCGGCCCGTCCATTGAGCAAGAATGTTTTTTGCACAGGGCCCAGCGTATCAGGGGGCCCCGCACAAAAAACATTCTACATTAGCAAAAGCAGACTAAAAAAAACAAACGGCTGCTGCTGCCGCTGCCGCCGTGGCAGCAGCAGAAACAAATGTCCCGCCACGGGGCCCCGCCTGCCCGGCAGAGTCTCCCTTCACCATCAGCTCCGGAGTCCCTCCCAATGCGCGGGCTTTCAGAGCTGCGAGAGCTTCTCTGACCTCTCGTGGCTCTGTTAATCCCGCCGGAGCTGATGGGAAATCCCATCAGCCCCGGCGAGATTAACAGAGCCGCGAGAAGAAAGGGAAACTCTCATGGCTCTGAAAGCCCGCGCATTGGGAGGGACTCTGGAGCTGATGGTGAAGGAGGCTCTGCCGGGCAGGCGGGACATTTGATTCTGCCACTGCCACGGCGGCAGCGGCAGCAGCAGCCATTTTTTTTTAAAATCTGTCAGAGTTGATGGGGGGAGAGGGGTTAGGACTGGTAATGGGCTATGGGGGGGTTAGGACTGGTAATGGGCTATGGGGGGTCTAAGATTGGAAGTGGGTTGATGGGGGGGTTAGGACTACTAATGGGCTATGGGAGGGGCTAAGCCTGGAAGTGGGCTGATGGGGGGTTAGGACTGGAAATGGGCTGATGGAGGGGGGGTTAGGATGTAATGGGCTGTGGGGGGCTAAGACTGGAAATGGACTGATGGGGGGTAGGACTGGTAATGGGCTATAGGGGGGCTAGGACTGGAAATGGGCTGATGGGGGGTAGGACTGGTAATGGGCTATGGGAGTGCTAAGACTGGAAATGGGCTGATGGGGGGCTTAGGACTGGTAATGGGCTATGGGGGTGCTAGGACGTAATGACCTGGGGGGAGTGAAGAAAGGACAAATGGACAGCAGACGATGGAGAGTTAGAAGAAGACACGAAGAAACCAGAAGAAAGTGGCTGGAGCAATTGCAACTGAAAAAAAATGCACAAAAGGTAGAAAAATATCTCTTTATTGAATTTATTAACTGAAATATGCCAGCTCTGGGAAATGTGCATCATTAACGTCTGCGCTTTGTTTATTACAAGAGGAAATTAATTTATAGTTTTATTTCTACAGTGTTGTTGGGCTTTTGGGTTTCCCAGTTTAATTATTGTCTTCCTGTTTCTACATTGTTATTTCTTGTTTGGTGACGGTCTGTGTTCTGCACGTGTAACTGAGCTGAGGTATTCTGTTTATGTAATTCCTATTTGACATTGCCACTTGTTCTCTTTCCCCAGTAGGTCATGTATTGTTGTTCTCTGAAATGTATTGGTTTAATATTTGTAGTGTTGCCTTTTGATAGGTAGGGTCTTGTGCTTTGTGAGTCCTGGTAGTGCTGTTATGATACGGTGGGTTTACTATGGGTTCAAAATGGGCAGTGTTTGTAGTAGTTCCTAATGTGCCTGGCAGTTGGCACTGGATTATAGTAATGTAGAAATCTTTTAGTCTTTCTTTATCCATACACTCATTAAGAGGCATATTTACTAAAAGTTAGTGTATGGTAACATTATGCAAATATTTATGCAAATGAGGCCCTTATGCAAATGAGGCCCCGCACCCTGTCTCCGCACATGGCCCCGCACCCCCCTTGGGCCGCCCCTGCTTACACACACACACGCAGCTCTGCCAATGTACACTCCTCTCCTGCAACATCCACGAGCTATTCCACTGAGACCCCCTCTCCACATACACAGCTGTGCAAATGCACCTCACTCCTTCACTCCAGCATCCACCTGCTATTTCAGTACTGCAGTACTGAGACCGCTATACACTGTTCTGTCAGTGTACCTACCTCACTCCTGCCCTGCAGCACCCACCTGCTATTCTAGCACTGAGATTTCTGCATGCACATACACACACACACTGGCAGAGCCCAATAAAGCCCTGGACTACACTCGGAAAGAAGCACAGAAGTCAGATCTGAATCTCCTGCCTCTGCATTAGATGTAGAGATGCTTTCAAGCCTTTGTGAACATAAACAATAACCCTCAACCACAGGGATGAACTCTCTGCAGAACTGGGGCTATGAGAAGCTGAAGTACCCAGGAGCGCAGGCACTTGCTTCTACTGCCTCTCTTCCCTGCTCAGATCAGCTTTGATTTTAAAAGATTTAACTTTACACAGAACTCAGCATTGAATCATTCTTTATTCTGGACTTGAGGCTCATGCCTCACAAATAATGACTGTGCCTGCATGTGCACGGCGCTCCAGGCCTCTTGCTGCATGACAGTGTGCTCTGTGTTACAGCTGAAACCTCTTCAGAGAGAACCTCAGTGATAGAAATAATGTTTTCCATTATCCGGAATGATGTAATCTTGCCACATCCACATGGCATGGCGTAAAACCTATTGTGGAGTCAGTGTCTGAGATAACCACTTGACCACTAGTCAGCACTCCGAGGGGCTCTTACCATCCTTTAGACAATTAGTTGTATTACTTCCCATGGTTTAGCTGTAGGCATCTGTTCTTAAGACATATGGGGAATATTAGCACATGTCACTCTCTCCCAAAGTGGTGCTGTGGATAACATTGTTGAAAATGTATCCAGAGCAGAGGTAGACCATGGCATATAAAGGGTTTCTTTATTGGAGTACCCGACTTGGCCTTTTATACCCCATGTTCTACCTCCACTCTCTGTGTATGTATTGATTCTTCTGTTTGGACGTCAATATGGAGGAGTGGCCTAGTGGTTGTGGCAAGGTACTTAAGGTCAGGGGTTCAAATCCCACTAGAGGACAGCAACCTTGGGCCAGAAGGACTGGGGTTTCTAGTCCCACAGGTGGTTTTTGTAGTCTTGGGTAAGCCACTTAACCCTCCATAGCCCATGTTCCCTATAAAATAGTTATCTCCAAGTTATAATGCCCTGTTCAATGTAAACCACACTGATGCAGAATAGCACAGTATATAAGAAAATAAATAATATCTTTTATTTATATTTCTACTTGCTGCTGAAAATGTATCCCTCCTAAATCTAAAGGTCTTACTTATTTGAACAGTACAGTCTCCTGTACGGGTCTATTGTTAGACATGCTGGAACTCAGGCCAGAAATTTGGGAGAGGGCCCTAAAGCTTGCTGGCAGACTGTGCCTTCTTTAGCTTCAGGAAGCCCTAGGACTCTAAGCCAGGAGGGTCAAAAGGAACTGCCTTGATGGTATCCTTCCCCCTCAATGCTGGCCCTGCCCAGGAAAAGGCACCTCCAGAAAAGGGCCGGCCTGTATTTTGTCCCTCTGCAGTAACTGTATCGAGTCTGCTGTGCTAAGAAGGTGATCCTCAGAGCAAAGATGGAATATGAACAAGATAGAGGCTTGGCATGGTCATTGTATAGTGCCGAGGGTGGTCACTGAACAGTCTGTGAAGCTAATAAAGTCTTCTAGGTATTGGCATGCCAAGGAGCCAATGAGGAATCCTACTTTTACTTGCTTACATTCTTAGATCTTCTACTGCTACGCACTGACAGCCATGAAATCAAGATTTGGACATGAAATAATCTCAGGGCTATTTGGTCCTGAAGTTTGCTTTTGTACCTTTGGGTTTCCAGATGAATGAGAAGCAGCCTGTGTTTTATCACTATTACTGCTTCCTTATCGTCCCTCCAGTCCAGTCCCGAACCTCTGGGTTTAGTACCTCCTCTAGCAGCTTGGAGACTGAGTAACATCATTTTTTTGATGACACTGGTATAAATACCTGAGGGACCGCCTCCTGGCTCTAGTTATCTCAGTCTCCAAGCAGCTGGAGGTTGTATGAGCCCAGAGGTCCAGGGCTCACCTGAGGGATAATTAAGAAGGACATTTGCAAATTTAATTTTAAGGTTAACGGTGTAGCTTAATTGTAAAGGGTCAAACTATTGATTAGTGGAATTCTTTAGTTTTAGAATTTATTTTTAACCTTGAGTGATCTGAGGTACGCCCCTCCCCCCCCCCCTCTATTTTACTGCAGTCCGTTCGGCGAAAAGGGTAGAAGCAGGATCAGGGGCAGGACTCCGACTCCTGAACCCACCTGTTTGGGTGAGGAGCCGGTAGTCGCAGTGGCCGCCGATGCTAAGAGACTTGGCTGTCTCTCTCAAGTCGCAGATCGTGGCGGATATGGCGATCGCTGAAGCGGCGCTTCCAGAAACAGGTCCGTTCTCTCTCTCGATGCTGAATCAGCACCTTCGGCAGAGCGTGAGGAGAGACAGACGAGGCAACAACAGCAGGCAAACGGAGGTAAGAAAGGCCTGTAGCCCGAATTAAGAGGGGGTGTTTAGGTGCCATTTTTTCCTGAAGCAAGCAGCACAGTGCAGGCCGCGCAGCGTGGGACTTGCGCGGGAAATGGCTGCACGGAGAGTCTGGGGCCCAGAGGTGAAAGAGGGCTCCGATTCCTAGGCAGTCCCTCGTTTTTTACATTTGAGCACTGGAGGCTGCTTGAGGGGGGGGCAGAGCTAGTTATATTTTGAGTTAAAAAAAAAAAAAGAAGGATTAAATTTAAAGAGAAAGTTGCTAAGGCAGGAATCTAGCACTGCCTCTAACAGTTGTCTGAAGCGAGTTCAGGGCTCTAGCGATAATTCAGAGTCTGAGGAGCTGCAAAGGGAACCGCGGAGGCAGAATGCCTTCTAGGCCACAGTGTTTGGTTTGTGGCACTAGAAGAGGAGTGTTGTCAGACACAGGAGTGTGCAGAGGCGTCCAAGAAGCGGCATCTATGAAGCAGGCCTTGGAGGTAGGTGGGGACAGTCAAAAAGGGACGACTTTATCTCTACCGGAATCGGTGTCACCCATTTTGCCATATCTGGAGCCGGTAGCAGGACCTTCCTCCGCTCCAGATTTCCCCCCGGCCCAGACAGTTTTTCCAGGAGGATTGGCGATGTTGTTTTCGCCAGAGTTCATGACTCTCCTTCAGCAGGCATTCAGTAGCGGTCAGAAGAGCACAGAAACAAATTCCACAGGGGGGGAACCAGGCGGGAAGCATCCAGGGCCCTCCCTAGAGTTAGGAGTAAGTGCAGTTCCTTCCAAGAAGCCTAGGAGCAGGAAGGACAGACAGGAGCAGTCGGTGACCTCAGATGAGGTCCATTCCGAAGATGTGGATCCAGATTTAGAGCTGGAGGAAGGCAAACTCACGGAGCAGGAGGACCAAGCTAGAGTGGTTCGGGTTTTCCGATGAGATGAGTTACCGGCGCTGATTGCGGAGATGCTCAAGGTGCTGAATATGCTGGCCGCGGGGCCGGCAGAAGATTCCATCTTAGAGGATCCATTGTTGCAGGCCTTTAGGAAGACTCAGAGGGCCTTCCCAGTGCACAGGGTAGTGCGGGAGATGATTCAGCAAGAATGGGATATGCCCAAGGCAGGACTTAAGGGGTCCAGGATTATGGCCCATCTTTACCCTTTGGTGGACCGGGATCGGGAGTTGTTTAAGCCTCCCAAGGTGGATGCAGCGGTCTTGACGGTTGCCAAGAAGACTACATTTCCAGTGGAAGGTAGTGCCACTCTTAAGGATGCTCAAGACAAAGTTTGACACCTTGTTGAAACAAGTGTTTGATGTCAATGCTTTATCCATTCAAACTTCTATTTGTGGAGCATGGGTAGCCAGAGCCTGTCTTCGCTGGTCTCAGTGGATTCAGGGAGAACAGATGGATGAGTCGGCTACAGAAGCGTCCAGGTTAGAATCCAGAGCGGCTTATTTGTCAGACATTCATTAGGACCTTATATGGGAGTTGTCTAAAAGTATGGCTTCCGTAATTGCAGCAAGGGGGTATCTCTGGTTGCGGAATTGGGCAGCAGATGGTTCCTCCAAAGCAAGGCTTAGTAAGCTCCCTTTCAGAGGTAAGCTTCTTTTTGGTGAAGATTTAGATAAGCTGGTAAATGATCTAGGGGAGTCCAAAGGTGGGAGGCTACCTGAGAACAAGCAGAAGCAGGGGCGTCCAGCTCAAACAACTAGGGGTCAGCAGAGGGACTTTCGTCATTTCTGCTCCCCACGGTTCGGTCAATTTCAGAGAGGCCGTTTCCCTTATAGGAACCAGGGGTTTTGGGGATTTCAAGGAGCAGGCAGAGGATTTGCCGCCTCCTCTTCCTCGAACCTTAGAAAGTCACAATGAAGCCAAGGGGATACACGTAGGACAGGTACCCGTAGGATGTCGTCTGCCGGAGTTTTATCCTGCCTGGGACTAGATCACTTTGGATCAGTGTGTGTTAGAGGTCATTCAAGAAGGATATGCTCTGGAGTTTCAACACCCAGTGCGCGAGTCTTACATTTAATCTACTTGCAAGGTGCGTGTCAAGTGCAGAGCAGTACGGGAGACCTTGCAGAGACTATTGAACCTGAACGCTGTAGTGCAGGTGCCACCAGACCAGCGCGGCTGCAGTCGGTACTCCATATACTTTGTCATACCGAAAAAAGAGGGATCTTATCGACCAATTTTGGATCTCCAGAAAATAAATTGCTATCTTCGGGTACGCTGAGGTCTGTCATCGTGGCGGTACGAAAAGGAGAGTTTCTCACATCTCTGAATCTGTTGGAAGCTTACGTGCACATTCCTATTCGGCAAGAACATCAGAAGTTTCTCAGATTTGCAGTGCCCATGGGACATTTTCAATTCCGGGCGTTACCATTCAGATTGGCGACGGCTCCACGAACTTTCACCAAGGTGATGGTAGTAGTAGCGGCGGAATTACGGAAGGAAGGGGTGTTAGTGCACCCTTACCTGGACGACTGGTTGATTCGTGCAAAGTCCAAGGAAGAGAGCAAGTTGGCAACAGCCAGAGTAGTGGAGGTACTACAAAATCTCAGCTGGGTGGTCAGTGTAGTGATGAGCTGGTTGAGCCCATCGCAGACCCTGGAATACCTGGGAGCTTGCTTCAATACAAACATAGGAAAGGTGTTTCTACCTCAGACTCGAGCGCTAGGTTTGAGAATGCTAGTGCGCAGTTTCCTGGAGAGAACGAATCCCATTGCATGGCATTATCTTCAGTTGCTCGGCACCATGGCGGCGACGCTCGAACTAGTTCCGTGGGCAAGAACCCACATGCGTCCCTTACAGAGAGCGTTGCTCAGAAGGTGGTCTCACCAGGAGGACCCTCTATCTCGAAGACTGCCCTGTCCGCTGGAGACGGGTCAGGCGCTCCAGTGGTGGTTGCAGCCGGGGATTCTGAAAGATGGAATGCCATTGGAATCACCAGCTTGGATTCCGTTAACGATGGATGCCAGCCTAAGAGGCTGGGGAGCTCACGTCGAAGGATGGTTCGCTCAAGGGCAATGGACAGAGACAGAAAGGATGTGGTCATTCAACAGATTGGAATTAAGAGCGGTAACGCTAGCATTGCAAGCTTTTCAACCTTGCCTTTAGAGAAAGCCCATCCGAGTGCTTTCCGACAATGCGACCGCAGTGGCCTACATCAATTGGCAAGGAGGCACGAGCAGTGTCGCACTGGAATCAAAGGCTGAACAACTTTTCGTTTGGGCTGAGGCGAATTTACCGGCCGTGTCGGCATCACATGTTGCAGGAGTGGACAATGTAGAGGCCGATTTTTTGAGTCAGGTCAAGGTGGACCCAGGAGAGTGGGTCCTCAATCCGGAGGTGTTCGAGATGAATGCCAGTAATGGATTTGATGGTGACTTTCCATTCAGCAAAGGCCAACAGATTCTTCAGCCGAAGGCGAGAAAGAATGTCAGAGGGCCTAGATGCTCTCATTCAGAGGTGGCCAGAAGAACAACTCCTGTGTGTGTTTCCACTGTGGGTGTTGATAGGTCAGGTGCTGCAGTGAATAGAGGTACACAGAGGGCAGATAATATTGATAGCCCCGGATTGGCCAAGATTGCAGATCTAATGAGGCTCTTAGTCGACCGACCATGGCACCTACCGACTCGACCGTATCTGTTATTACAGGGTCCTTTACACATGCCTCAGGTGGATCGATTCTCACTTACGGCTTGGCTCTTGAAAGGGCAAGGCTGAGAGCCAGAGGGTACTCCTTGGAGGTGATTTCCACCTTGTTGAGGGCAAGGTGGAAGTCGACCTCCTTGGCGTATGTTCGTATTTGGCAGATATTCGAAGCATGATGTGACGGTAAAAGTGTGCAAGCATTGAAAGCTATGGTTTCACAGATTCTATCTTTTCTACAAGATGGGTTTGAGAAAGGTTTAGCCGCTGTGTCATTGAGAGTTCAGTTGGTGGCACTTTCCTGTTATAGAGGGAAGATAAAGGGAGAGGTGCTTGGAGCACACCCTGATATTAGGCGTTTTTTGAGAGTGGTGTCTCTTTTGCGGCCGTCCTGTAGGCCGACGGTTCCAACGTGGGATCTACATTTGGTATCGGAGGCTTTGGTATGGGAGCCATTCGAGCCTTTGTCAAGAGCATTGTTAAAGGACCTTACTCTCAAAGTGGTTTTTCTAGTGGCTATATGTTCGGCGCAAAGAATTTCGGAGTTACAGGCGTCTTGCAGAAAGTCTTTTTTGGCCTTTTACGATAAGAAAGTGGTGTTAAGGCCAGTTCTGTCCTCTTTGCCCAAGGTGGTGTCGTCTTTTCATGTGAATCAGGTGGTTTCTCTGCCAGTGTTTGAGTGCAGGGGCAAGGACACAGATTCTGTAAAGCTGCATCTCCTAGATGTGCGTAGGGCATTGAAGAAGTATATGCGGAGGACATCGGCATTCTGCAATACCGACAGACTGTACCTGTTGAAGGGTAAAACAGTACCGTAGGGGCTTAATGCTCATTCAGCTTGGGCGCAGGTGGCGTCGTGGGCCGAGTGCAGTTTAGTGCCGGCTGTTGAGATCTGTAAGGCGGCTACTTGGTCATCTTTACATTCCTTTGTCAAGAATTATTGTCTTGACATTCAGGTGGAAAGGGATACATGTTTTGGATCAGTGTTGCTTCAGGCTGGTCTAGCTGGTCCCTCCCGTTAAGAATTGTCACTGCTCTGTTACATCCCCAGAGGTTTGGGACTGGACTGGAGGAACGATAAGGAAGGTGAAATTAGACTTACCTGCTAATTGTTGTTCCTTGAGGAACTCCAGTCCAGTCCTGTATCCCTCCCTAATATGCTATATTTTGGACTAGAACCTGAAGCGAACAGGTATGTTATTCTACATGGTAAGCTGCAGAAGTAGCAATAAGGCTAACAGTCCATAAGGGGTGGGGTAAATGGGGAGTCTAAGGGAGTCATGATCCTCTGTTTAGGAGGAGGGCGCATCTTAGCAGGGCACAGTTAGAAGTTCTGTTTCAGGAAGATTTAAAGGAACGAGTGCACTTTCTCGTGCTTGGTTAATAGTTTTCAGTTGTTAAAATTGATAGGTATGTTTGCTACTTAATTGTTGCTCCGGTGAGTCTGCTTTGTCAATAGGTTACTGGAGCCAGGAGGCAGTCCCTTGGTTATTTATACTAGTGTCATCAAAAGAATGATGTTACTCAGTCTCCAAGCTGCTAGAGGAGGTACTAAACCCAAAGGTTTGGGACTGGACTGGAGTTCCTCAAGGAACAACAATTAGCAAATAAGTCTAATTTCACCATTTTTCCTTCCTTCTCATTTTTAACCCCCCCCCCTCCCCCGATGGAGGCCAGCCATCACAAAAATAGGCCTTGGCCAAGTGTTACTGATTGCATCACTCTGAAACCCGTTACAAGTATATGGAAGCCTGTATGCACAACATGGTTCCAGAGTTAGGTCACGCACAGTATTCAAAAGATTGAAGTGCCTAACTTCAGGAGTTAGGAACCTAGATTTAAGTAAATTAATTTTTAAGTGCCTAAATTTAGGAAACCTGTATTTTTCAAAAGGATTAATGCAAATTTCCACACATGTTCTGATTCCCAAAATCAGGAACAATCCAGATACGCTAATGAGTTTCCACATGCAAAAAAAAATTACGTCTCATCCCTCTGGCTTCAAGCCCCTGCCCCTTTGGATTATCCACCTCCTGGACCCTTCCTGGGTTTACCATAAAACCCCTGGTGGTATAATGGGGGTAAGAGCACACATCCCACTTGCTCATGTTCCGCCAGTGCCATTTCAGAATGGCACTGCCTGACCCCAGAAACCTTTTTGTTTCTCATGCCAAGAATGTTTTTGGGATGTGAGTGGTCACTTCCAGTGCCATGTGACCTCTTTAAAGGATATGGGGCCTGTGACTTTGTGTTGCCACTGATAGAAATATGTGATCTCATTTCCATCTGTGGTGCTATGAGAAAAATGACCATGAGACTTGTTAGACGGCGATACCCAAGTACTGCGGTTTAATAAATCACACATTAAATTGCTATGGAATAGTAAACAGAGGCCTAAATTACGTGCCCAGGCTTTTTTGAATATGGACTTCTAAGTGCTGCTGTTCTTTCAAAGCTGGGGCTATCCCCCTGGGGTCCCTCCACAGATGGCCCAATGACCAAAAACTGGGATTGGGGCTTGAAGTCTGATCTCCCCAGTGGTGATGCACACATGGAGCCTTCAGATTTATTCACCTTTAAAATTCTTGATAAACTAATGAGATTAATATGAAGGAAAACCACAACATGCTAAAGAGGAGATGAACCCACACGCACATGCATATGCACAATGGAGGTAATTTTTGAATCCTTGTTTGCATATCTATGGAATGAGCAGATTCAAAGGGGATATATTCTGGGCATGGTTTATGCGGTCCAAAACTGTACGTGTATTTTCCATTTTACAAAGTTAATAGCACATTTTTTTTTAATAAGTAATTTTCAAAATACACAAACGTAAACTTGTAAAGTATCAGAGACAGAGTAAAGAAGCTAAAAATAAAGCATACCCATTCCAAAGTCATTCTAATAAAAAAGGAAAAGAGCTTCTCTGTGTCTGGAAACTCCTCAAATATGAAGGGCAAAACATCAAAGTGAGTGAACATTCCTCCCTCTAAGAGAATAAAGGCAAAGAGCCACCTGAATGATGCACAGCAAAGTATACAGAGGAACAGAGAAGTCTCAAATTATCCATCAGAGAAAATGGTACATTACCATTTGGAGACAATGCTAAGGGGCCCTTTTACTAAAGTGTGCTGTGGTTTGCAACTAATGTGCCAATAGTGCGCAAAAGCCAGACATTTTAAGTGCAAAGCCACCTTGTTATCACCTGGGTACGGACAGCATTTTCCTGGCAGTAAATGTATGGCACTGTACGCTAACGCAGAGTGCTGTTACCATAGGTCGACATAACGTCACCTGTTGAAGTAATTGCACCCACACTAATTGCAAGTATTGCAGTTAGCAGACTGTGTTTGCCCCCATGATGAATGAGTGGCGCTTACCACACCCACTCTTCACCCCTAACCTGCCCATTTACCACTTCACCATGTGATTCACAGCACAGAAATTGTCCCTCGTGAACTGTGGTGAACCCATGCTAAGTTACCGTGGCCTAAAGGGAATGATTACCGTGCGCTGTAACCCGCGCTAACTGCATCGTGCACTTTAGTAAAAGGGCCCTTAAATTATCACTCATTAAAGAAGACAGTTTAAGAGGGATCAAAAAATATATAGTTAACATTCCTATACTTATACATTTGCAAGGAAAACTGAGAAAAAATAATGCCCCGATCTGAAGAACTTTAGGACACATGAACAGAAATTGTCTCCTGTTCTGTGTAGACTTTGCCACATCTAGAACTATCAGCTTAAAATCGAGGAACAGTTTCTATCTATGCCTAAGGTAGTTTTTATATGAGATCCTGGTTAGATTCTAGAGCTAAGGAAAACCATGTAGATGGAGAAACCGTGTCCCTAGATGATTCTAAAAAAGCTGTAGGATCCAAACTGTCTGAGACATCTCCAACTGCTCACCTGGTGGGATCTCCATAAAACGCTGAAGCTAAGGGTGGCAGAGAGGCTGATGACTTCTTCAGAATCACGTCACCTGAACAGTAGTGAACCATCTTCAAAATGTCTAAGAATAAAAAAGTTCACCCAAAATGGAAAAAAACATACAATGATGATGCAATCTGAATACATCTTAATAAATTGCCAAACTTAGGGCTTCAATAACGACTGCAAATACAGTAGCTGAATTACGAAGAAAACTGAAAACAGAAATTGCAAGCTATATAGCACTAAATTGCATGAGTGGGATGTTCTCCATATTTTCATTCCTGAAAGTACACTGACAGATATACGTTACAGTAATCCATGAAGTCATTACAGTTCCATACTGTGTCCTCTTCCCATTGCAACATGCCAGCCCCATTCCCCCTTCACTGTCAAATGAATAATGGATGATATACTGTGCAATTAGCATCTCAGTTACTATAGGCTAATAAATCTGGCTCCTTTAACACAACCAATGCAGAAATATTCCAGGACTTCAGCACCACCCTGTCAAAAATGTCTTCCATATTTCCCTCTCCTCCCCCATAGTAAAGTTGCTTGATGTATATTAACCAAACAAGTTTGTACATGATTTCTGTATGTATGCTTGTGTCTGTGTGTAAACTGTGCATGTTATAAGCTGAATAAATGAAACATGCTGTGATATATAAGACTTATAAAGGCTGAAACAGGATTGTATAAATCTGAATCTTTGCCTAATACATCTGATTTACTTCAGATAAGGGGCATTGAGGAACCTACTTGATATGCACATTTATATGCAGATAATAAACCATGCAGGACTCAATTGGGTCAATATTCAATCATGACAGTTTCTTTTTTCATGCTGGCCACGGCAGCTTAATAAAAACTAGGAGGCCAATATTCAAAAACTCTTATCTGGAGGACATAAGGATGCACAGACAGATATACAGATGCTGGAATATGGATAAGTGTTGCTAAATATCAACCCAAATGGCTTTTCACTGAGATGCTCCACTGCAAATTGCTAATTTTTGATATACAAACCAGGTGATTTTGCTGCACAGGTCAAACTACAGTGTTTCCCAAAAATCTTTACACATGCTGCTACACAGAAAGCTTTTTGGAAAAGATAAATAGTGTCGATTTTCACTGGCACTTATTCATATAGCAGCAACTATATTCACCAATCCAAGGTCTGATGAGACTAATGCCTCCATTCTTTTTCTTTTCAGAAACTTGGCTTATTTTGCCACACAGAGCAGCCCCTCGGCTGTCATTTTGGACCTATGGGAAGCTCGACACCCCTACGATGGGGACCTTGATTCTCTAGCTTGCGCATTGGAAGAGATTGGAAGGACACAGTCCAAAATCTCTCTGCTTACAGAGACTCCGACAGAAGAATCTGACTTCAGTTACAACCAGCAGAACCCACTGTAGTGAGAAATCTCTCTGTACACGAGCATCCGTGGCCAGCACTCAGACTTTGTACTCAGAGGTTTCGGCTTCTGGGGGAGAAAAGAAGCCGTTCTCCATGTCCTCATGGAGTGCCGAAGCAGAAGCAGCTTCCGCTGAGGAACTTTTAATATTGGAGAACAGAGGAAGCCCACAGAATTGGACCAGCAAACCCCTTCGCCCTTCTTTCTGCAAGATGCAGGGGTGCACTTGAGGTGATGGTTTGTTGTGTTCAGAAATTAAAGTACACCTCTCTCTGTGGCAGCAAGTTCAGATTTGTAGTGAATGTTTTGTGGCGGGAACAGCAGCGCATGTGATGGCTCAGGGTGCCATGAGCTGAGAGCTAAGGTTTTATTGTGAAAATTCAAGGAGCATGGATGGGACCCATTTGTGGTTGCATAGCTATGTGGAACCTCACAGGTGCTTTCACCGTCACAATTTTAGGTCACCAAAAAGGCATTCATGTGATCTACAAACACAGCTGGACACGTGTATGGGACGTTACAACCAGGAAGGTATTACAGGGTTCAGTTTACCCCTTTTGAGTTGCATATAATCCCCTTAACACCAAAAATAGGCTAGCGATAGTATTTTAGTACAGCGCCACCCCAACTTTCCTGGTAGGTTTTATTGGAAGTGATTTTAAGGATGCCCTTGATACTGCTTGATGACACCACATCGAGAGTTCGTGACATGCATGAGAGTTGAACATCACTGTATTAGCTGCATTTAACAATTTCTTGGCCAATGTGTTGTGTTATATGACAGAGATCATAGTGAAGGTACAATCTCAGTATTAAGACAGCTGGGAAGAGTCCTGAAGAGGTTATGGGTCATCTGTAGGGTGTATAGCAACCATAAACTGTATCTGTCAGCACCAAAGGGTGCTGTCCTCTCCTTCCTCCCCCCCCCCCCCCTTTCTTTCTGCCATACACTCTGCTAGTACACAGGAATTTGGGCAGCCAATGACTAACCCACCACCCCTGCCTCAAGTTTTGGCAACAAGGACTATAGTTGGAAGAGAGCCATTCATTCTGTTGCACCAGTTCTAAAGGGAGGATGATAGTAAGGAAAGAAGGTACCAGTGTGTTTAATACTGGCCTTGCCTAGGCCATCAGGTTTCAAAGGTGTATCACTGTTATGTTTCAGGTCATGCTTTGAATTTAGATACAGCCATGGTACCCAATATTTATCTGTAATGGTGCTGGGCTGAAAGAATAACAGCCAAAATAATTCCTCACAGCCACTTCCAACCCAGTATCTATCTCACTGGGGCTTTCTGGCTATCTCAGACACACGCTTTATAAGGTTTTCAAAAATAATCCCTCTGGAATGCTGTCCCATCACAATTATATATCCTGTGATTTTTGTTCTAGAGGTACCTGGCCTTCATATTTCAGACAGAAATGTCCTCAGATTTTTGTACTTAATTATTTCTTTTTTTTTATCAGGACCCTGTAGCTAAAGAGTTAAATTAGGTTGCTTTATTTTTTTTACAGAATTCCTTTAATGTGTATAGTACTATATGCTGTAAAGCAGAGAGAAGTTGAAAAGTGCTTATTATCGCTATGTAGATGGTCTAAGGGAAGCGCATAGAGCGGAATATGATATGCTTAGTGTCCCAAGTTGGAAGGAGCAGCTTTTGGGGAGTTCCGACTCTGGAATCTGGAGGACTCGCTGCTGTCATAATTCCTTAATACTCTGAGCCAGGTTTACTAAAATCTTTATCCCATTCTCTACCAATAAGGTTAACAATTTAGTAATCCAGTCTCTCTTTTGCTGAGATTCCTCTTATGGTTACCAGCTTGAGGAATATTGCCCGACCATGTTAAGAACCCATGTCCCCATTCGGTATATGTGCTAACAGAATAACTAACATATGAGAGTTACTTATTGGGAGAGTGGGGACCACATACTTGCAGCTGGTGAAGGAAATCGCAGTAAAGCATGTTGCACTGTCTTTACCTAGAAGGTGTGAAAATCGCCAAACAAGGGTTTTCAGGGAGCTGAGATATGAGGTTTGGAGTTGCTTATGGGTGTGTTTCATCTTAGACATTCATGTTGTAATGAGTTTCCACGGAGTTTATGCTTACAGATCCCAGGAAGGTTCTCCTGCTGGTGAAGGCTGTGTAACTGGTACCATCCTTCAGTCTGGCTTGCAATAGAGAGCATCTCCAGGAGCTGAGAAATTCCCTGCTTCAGTGCCCGAGGATTTGTACACGAATCATTGCTGTGGAAAGTATTAGACCCATAACGCCATTATTTGGAATGACCTAGGTCTGAAATGTCGTCTTTATAATATTACACCACAAAGAAAGCCCAGTATAGTTGATGATCTTGTCCAGAGGGCATGACCTTGCCAGATTATGATGAAGTCCTGTTACAGGAAACTTTCCAGTTTATAGAAGTGTATCCCAGCTGAGCAGGATCTCTGTAAACATAGCACTTGCAGTCACAATCTTAGACTTGAAAAGCGTAAGAGAGATATTATTTTTTTTTAAGAGGAAACATGTTAAACATCTGCCGATGGTTCCAACATTCAATTACAAATACCAAAAGGATACAATTTGTATTTATGTCTCCAACAGATACCATAAGGAAAGGAAAGCAGACTCTGATCCCTGCAGTGCCCCTAATTAGATTGTTTTCTCCTGGGTTGGCAACACTGCTAGCTGGGTGGGGGGTACTTATCTCTCCTGATGCACTTTGTAAGATAGGAAAAAATCAACCATGAAAATAAGTCTGAATCATGTCATAATGCCACATGATCCAAAACTTTATTATTCTTTTTATGCTTTCCAACCCATTGGTAGCTGGAAAGAATTAAGTAAAAGGGGTCAAGAATATCTGTCTGTCTGGGGACAAAATAACTCTCCAAAAATGTAACAAAATGAGATGAAACTTAGTGTGTGGGAAAAACTGGTAGAAACATGCATCAAGTTCGAAAAAGAGCTAAATGGGACTGGGGGTTCCATAGAAATAAGCTCCCCAAAAAATAGCCCAATGTATATGGGAGAAACGGTTCCAGTTTCTGAAGCATAGAAACTTACATGTACTGAAATATGGCAGTTAGGTTATTGATCCTTTCAGACTTCTCCCTGTTCTCTACTCCCCTAACCTTCCAAACTGCTTCCACCCAAAAGATACTCCCTTGCAACTGTCCTACCAATCTGCCAAATATTGCCACCACAAAAAAATACTCCGCCCCACAACTGCCTCACTATCCTGCAGAACTTCCCCACTCCCAAAACCTACACCCCACAACTGCACAAACACACCACAAACTGCCCTACCCCAATAAGCAGTATCACACAACTGCCACACCACCTTGCAAATTACTTTATTCCCCAAAAATACGTTCTCATAATTGTCCGACCGCCTCACAAACTACCCCATCCCTAAGAGTATACCCTGCAATTGTGCCACCAGTCTTCCAGCATCCTACCCCCAGAACTGCCCCAACAAAAAAGTACCATGCCACAATTGCCCCACCAATCCTCACACTGCCCCACTCCTAAAAAACACTTCCTCACAACTGCCCTACTACTCTTCAAACTGCCCCACTCCTATACAACATCTCCACCACTACCCCTCCACCTCACGAATGCCCCACACCTAAAACTGCTCCCTGCAACTGCCCCACTCTCTGACCAAATGCCCCTGCATATACCCCACCATCGTGTAAACTGTTCTTCCCGCCAAAAATTCCCCTGTGGTTGCCCTACTCTATAAAAAAAAATGCTCCCATGCAAATTCCACAGCCTGCAAAACTTCCCACTGTAATTACCCCACCATCCTGCAAACTACCTCACCCCCAAAACTTTCTCTCCGCAACTGTCACCAACCCAAAAATGTATGTCCTCCATAAATGCCGCACCACTCTCAGCTACCCCACTACAAACACAATTCACAAACAGCATACACACGGAACATGCAACAAAGATACAAACACACACACAGACACAAAGAATGCAGACAATTCCCTTGCTCTGATGTACTGCATCTTAAATTATTCAAATATATATTTCATTTACAAGTGCCCTACCCCAAAAACTGCCCCACTGGGAAAGCCCTATTCCTCTTAAAACTGCTCCCACCACTCTGTCAACTATCCCCATCTCCAAAAACATTAACCCCATTGCCCTCACAACTGCCCTACTACTCTGCAAACTGCCCGCACTCCCAAAAACGTCCCCACTGCCCTCAAAATTGCTCCACCCCAAAAAACAACCACCTGCAACCGCCTCACCACCCTGCAAACCACCACCCTGTCAACTATCCTTATTTTATTTTATTTATTTATTTAAAGTCTTTTCTATACCACGCTCTTTAAAATCAGCTTGGTTTACAGATAACAGTAACTTTGTCCTTGAGTAAAGGTAGAACCTGTACTGGACTTACAGAAAAAAGGGTAGAAAAACTTGGGTTAACTGGGGAAAACTATATATCCCCTGCAACTGTCCCACCACCCTACAATATGTAACCCCCTTTAAATTACCCTACCCCAACTGCCCCATCACTCTGCAAACTGCCCCACCACAAAAAACAACCACCTGCAAGTGCCTCACCACCCTGCAAACTGCTCCCCAAAAAATATCCCTGACAACTGCCCTCCCCATTCCACACACTGCCCCACTAGAAAAATCTAACCCCTCCTGTAGTTGCCTCACCACCCTTTCAACTACCCCAACCATGAAAACTAACCCTCACAACTGTCTCACCACCCTACAAAATGCCTCACCCCCAAAAACTGCCCCATCCCAACTGTCCCATCACCCCACAAAATAACCCATCCCCATAAACTATCCCACACCAAATGCCCTACTACCCTGCAAATGACCATCACCCCCAAAAACTACCCTGCCTCAACTGCCCCACTGCCTCTCAAACTATCACACCCAAAAAATACCCCTGCAACTACCCACCTCTAGCAGACCATGTCATCCAAACAAATGTACTCCTTGCAACTGCCACATCCTGCAAAACTATCCCACCACCAAATGTTACACCCACAACTGCCCCACAATCTACCCATCCCCAAAATCTACACTACCACTGCCCCCTAAAATGCCCCACCCATCAGAACTATCCTGCAACTGTCCCACTGCACCACAAACTAGCTCATTTCCAAAAATGTCCTCTCTGCAACACCATACCACCCTGCAAACTATGCCCACCTCTAAAACTACTTCCCTGCATCTGTCCCACCTGCAAAACTACTTCCCTGCATCTGTCCCACCATCGCACAAACTGTTCCCAACCTGCAAACTACCTCTCCACATCTGACCTGACCAACCCCCCAAAAAATGTAACTCATAAATGCCCCATCTATCTCAGCTACCCTGACCACAGGCAGATTTACTAATAATTCTGTAGCTGGAATGTACTGCATTTTAAATTATCCACATATATATTTTGTTTTCTTTGCTGTTATTACTACTATGAAAGCTGACTGATTCTCCAGGACCAAGCAGGAAGTCAGTCCTCACATATGGGTGACATCGACGTCGATGGAGCCCTTGCGGAGCATTTCTCCAGCTTTCCATTAAAGCCTTTGGAATGCAGGCACGCATGCGCGGTTCCCTTCCCGCCTAAAGGTGCCATCTTACTTCAGTCTCTCTTTTTCCATGAAGCCCACCGGACGTGTGTCCTAGTCATCCCGGAAAATAGTTAGATTTTTTTGCGATCCTTCGCTATTTTTTACTCCAGTTCGATGCCGGTTCCCCTCCCACCGGGTTCGGTACGCCGGTATCGAGCCCGATCTTCTTTTTTAGGTTTTTGCCCTTCGTGGCTGGCATTCGCGCCCTTTTTTTCTTTTTCCCTGGAAGGCCAGTCTTTTGACCTCGCGGGGACTCTTTTTTCCCCGATGGCTTCCAGTGGCTTTAAAAAGTGTGATCGGTGCAAGAAGCTGATGTCTCTCACCGACACACACGACTGCTGCCTTTGGTGCCTCGGTCCTGACCACAATCCTAAGACGTGTGGACCATGTGGGAAAATGTCTTCCAAGGCACTGCAAAGTCGTCAGCACCAAAAGGAAAGGCTTTTTTCTGACTTGTCCTCCGGCCGGGCCTGGACCTCGTCTGAGGCCTCGACATCTCGGGAATCGGATCCCGAGCACCGTCTTGGCTCCTCGGACAGGGGGTCCCCCGACCGGGAACGAAAGAGGAAAAAGAGGCTCGCGAGGACGTCATCGGAAGAGGTCCCTGGCTCCTCGAATGCTAGGTCTCAGACCCCCGACCGTCGCCCCGGACCCGTGGAAGAGGAGAAGCCTTCCAAAGTTCCTTGAGTGGAGCCGGAGTCTGCTGGACATGTAAGTCCTGTAGTCCTCGTGGACTCTCCTTCCAGAGAGCCGACGTCGGGCCCGGCACTGCCGGGGCCCGAGTCGGGGGCTGCTGAGTCTCCTGAGCTGGGTCTCAGGTTGACAGCCTTGGAGAGCAGACTGTCTGCCTTCATGGAACAGCAGCGGGCCCTGATGGCCAGCCTGTCTGGCGCATCTGCCCTGACCACCGGGACATCGACATCGAAGTCGACCCCGGAGACCGAGCCGATACTCAAGACCATGAAGGCTCGAGGTTGACCTCGGTCGCGGTCTCCCTCGACCTCCCGTTCGGGACTGAGGGCGTTGACGCCGGTGCCTTTGGCGTCGGGGCGGGTGCTCACAGGCCCCGTGCGGTCGGACCCCGATTCTTCATCGGACGAGTCCGCCTGGGAGACGGAGGACGAGGAGTCCCCCGACACCTTCAGGACTCTGTGCGTCCCATCGGACTCACCGCAGTCTGAACCCCGGAGTAGATCCCCTCCGGAGGATACCCAGTTCTCGGAGTTTGTCAGGGATATGGCCACCGCATTAGCTATCCCTGCGGACCCCGAGGAGGAGCCTCGAGCCGAGGAGCTCGAGGCCCTGCAGTACGACTCTCCTCCGAAGGAGGCCTTTACTGTTCCGGTTCCTCCGATGCTGGAACGGCTCCTCTTCCAGATGTGGGAGGCACCGGCCTCGGCACCAGTTCTAAGCAAGCGGGTTGATTCGATCTATCGACTCCGGAAGAGTCCTGGCTTTCAAAAGACGCAGCTACCACACCATTCCATGGTGGTGGAATCGACCATGCATTGCCTGAAAAGTCAGAAGATGCACTCTGCGGTGCCCCCTGGCAGGGAGGCCCAAAACCTTGATGGTTTTGGTAGAAAGTGCTTCCAGGGCTCGATGCTTGCTTGCCGTGTCCAGTCTTACCAGCTGTACATGGGCATGTACTTGCGAGACCTGGCCAAGGAGCCGGCCGGGTTCTCTGCTGGTCTCTCCGGGGAACCCTTGCAGAGGTTCAAGTCCTTGTCCTCGGGGATCCGGGAATTCTCCAAGTTTATGTCCCGCGCTGCCTACAATGGCTTCGAGGCTTTGGCCCGTGTTGTGGCGACTCGACGCCAGGCATGGCTGCAGTCATCGGACCTCGAGCCATGGGTTCAGGACAAGTTGGTCGATGTCCCTTGCCGAGGTGAGAACCTTTTTGGCAAGCCCATGACCGAGAAGGCCGCACAGCTCGAGACCGAGCACCTCACGAGGACAAGGCTGTCTAGAAAGACTTCTGCCCCTTCTCACAAGAAGAAGGGCTCGGGTAAAAAGCCCTTTTACCCGAGGAAGGGCACTGCCTACAAACAGTACCCACAGTACCAGGCTGCCCAAGCTGCCCCTCAGGGTCAGCAAGCCAAGGGGCAGGGTAATGGGCCCCGTAGGCAGAGGACCCCCAAGCCTCCAGCCCCTGCTCCCACTCAGCAGGGTGGGGGGTTTTGACTCCTTAGGCATAGCCTCTCCATCCCTGCTCTCCCAACCCTGCACAGGAGGTCGACTCGCCCTGTTTGCCCACCAGTGGCCACTCATCACTGGAGACAGTTGGGTGTTAAGCATAGTCCACAAGGGCTATGCACTACACTTCCAACAACTGCCTCCTCCATTACTTCCCAGGGGAGCCTCCAAGGCCTCCCCTGCACACAGATCTTCTCCTTCAGGAGCTCCAAGGTCTGTTGGTGGACAGGGCGGTGGAGCCTGTGCCTCCCCACTTGCATGGTCGAGGGTTCTACTCCAGCTATTTCCTGGTACCCAAAAGAACCGGTGGCCTTCGACCTATTCTAGATCTCAGAAACCTCAACAAGTTCCTGGAGAAGGAAAAGTTCAAGATGCTTACTCTTGGAACACTTCTGCCCTACCTCCAGCAGGGCGATTGGCTATGCTCATTAGATCTAAAGGATGTGTATACTCACATCCTCATTCATCCAGACCACAGAAAGTACCTCAGGTTCATTGTGGGAGGAAACCATTATCAGTACAGAGTACTACCTTTTGGCCTCACCTCCGCTCCCAGGGTCTTTACCAAGTGCCTGGCAATGGTGGCGGCCTACCTGCGAAATCAGGGAGTCTTTGTCTTCCCATATCTGGACGACTGGCTCATAAGAGATCAGATGTGCCAGGAGGCCAGACAGGCTACTCTCAGAACTATTGCTCTTCTTCAAAGCTTGGGGTTCGTCATAAACTTCGTAAAGTCCACTTTGCTCCCCTCCCAGAACTTGGAGTTCATAGGGGTGAGGTTGGACTCTCTGCTTGCAAAGGCATTCTTGCCAGAAGACAGAGCCCAAAGACTGATAAACTTAGCAAACCAGTTTCTCAGCCGGTCACTGGTCTCCGCCAGACTCTGCCTTAGGCTTCTAGGCCACATGGCTTCAACAGTGCATGTGACCCCCAATGCCAGGCTCCATATGAGGCCTGCACAGTGGTGCCTTCGGACTCAGTGGTCACAGGCCACAGGCAGCCTCAGAGACAGGATAAGGGTGTCCAGACAATTTCTGGACTCCCTCAGCTGGTGGCTGCACCCACCCAATCTACTACAAGGGGTACCTTTTCAGATTCCTGGGTTCACAGTGGTCTTGACCACGGATGCCTCCCTGCAGGGCTGGGGAGCTCATTGTCTAGGCAAGTGCACCCAGGGTCTATGGTCTCCCTGGGAAGCCGCACAGCAAATCAATCTCCTGGAACTCAGGGCTATTCGGTTAGCCCTCAAGACTTTTTCTCAAACCCTGGCTCATCAGTCTGTCCTAGTTCAAACAGACAACCAGGTAGCCATGTTTTATGTGAACAAGCAGGGCGGAACTGGGTCCAGGCTCCTTTGTCAAGAGGCACAGGACCTTTGCTTGTTTGCTCTCAGACACAACATGCTCCTCAAGGCAGTGTATCTACCTGGCCAGGAGAACTACCTGGCAGACAGGTTGAGCAGGATTCTGCAGCCCCACGAGTGACGGCTCCATCCTTTGGTAGTTCAAAAGATTTTCCTGAAATGGGGACTTCCATCCATAGACCTCTTTGCCAGTCCTCTGAACAAACAGCTGCCAAAGTTCTGGTCCAGGCAACCGCATCCTCTGCGGATGGCAGCAGATGCTTTTCTGATTCCCTGGTCTCAGGGCCTCCTGTATGCGTTTCCTCCCACGCACTTGGTGGCTCAAACTCTGTTCAAGATTCTTCAGGACAAGGCCTCAGTCCTGCTGGTGGCTCCCAGGTGGTCCAGACAGCCTTGGTTTTCACTTCTGCTTCAGTTGGCAGTGGATCCCCCACTGCCTCTGGGGTTGCAACCCGACCTTCTCTCTCAGGATCAGGGTACCCTTCTGCACCCCAATCTCAAAGCTCTCAATTTGATGGCATGGAGGCTGCAATTGTAGTTTTGGCTCCCTGGGGCCTACCTCAGGAAGTTGAGGAGGTTGTCCTAGCCTCTAGGAAACAGTCCACTAGGAAAACCTGTGCTCTTAAATGGAAAAGGTTTTCCGTGTGGTGTCAGCTACGTACAGAGGATCCTTTCTCCTGTACTGTACCAGTAGTGCTTCAGTACTTACTGCACTTATAAAATCAGGGACTTAAGTCCAATTCTGTTCGGGTCCACTTCTCAGCTCTAGCAGCTCACCACTCACTGGTGGAAGGACACTCTCTGTCGGTTCACCCCTTGGTGTCCTGGTTTCTCAGAGGCTTGCTCTTGCTCAAGACTCCAATCCGTCCTCCTGCCCCTGAGTGGGAGTTGAATGTGGTCTTGCAGCAACTGACTCACCCACCTTTTGAGCCGATGGCTACTTGTCCACTACGCTTCCTGTCCTGGAAGACACTCTTCTTGGTAGCCCTTACCTCGGCTAGGCGAGTGAGTGAGCTTCAGGCCCTGGTCTGTGACAGGCCTTACACCAGATTTTATAGGAACAGGGTAGTCCTCAGGACTCATCCAAAGTTCCTCCCCAAGGTTGTCTCCTCTTTCCACCTCAACCAGGAGGTGGTTCTTCCAACATTCTTCCCTAGGCCTCATGCAAGCCAGGCTGAAGCAGTTCTGCATACCCTGGACTGTAGGAGGGCCTTATCCTTCTACCTTGACCGTATGCAGGGACATAGAAAGGCTACTCAGCTCTTCATCTCTTTTGACCCTAATAATTTGGGGTTAGCTGTGTCCAAGCGTACCTTGTCCACCTGGGTGGCTGACTGTATCTGGGCTTACAGGGCGGATGACCTTCCTTTGCAGGGTCGGGTCACAGCCCATCATGTCAATGACTGCCTCAGTGGCTCATCTCCGCTCTGTACCGTTGGTAGACATCTGCAGGGCTGCAACTTGGTCTTCAAACCAGACTTTTGCGGCCCATTACTGTATGGAGAGGGAGTCCCGTAAGGACAGTGCTTTTGGCCAGGCAGTACTCCGGAATCTCTTTGAGGTTTAGGCAACTCCTGCCCTCCAGCCCTCCGTTGGGCTACCGGTGGAGGTTCTGTCAGTGAAAAGCCTTTCTTTGATGCTGAGACTAGAGGGCGTTCTCTTGTTCAGCCTGGGTTCCTTGGTAGCCCAGAGCTAGGGAGTCACCCATATGTGAGGACTGACTTCCTGCTTAGTCCTGGAGAAAGAGTAGTTACTCACCTGTAACAGGTGTTCTCCAGGAACAGCAGGAATCAGTCCTCACAACCCTCCCTCCTCCCCTGGGAGTTGCAGTTGTACATAGTTCATTTTTTCATTTTTGTGTGCTGTTTTTAGCTATGTCATTTGACTGAAGCAAGATGGCACCTTTAGGCGGGAAGGGAACCGCGCATGCATGCCTGCATTCCCAAAGGCTTTCATGGACAGCTGGGGAAATGCTCCGCAAGGGCTCCATCGACGTCGATGTCACCCATATGTTAGGACTGATTCCTGCTGTTCCTGGAGAACACCTGTTACAGGTGAGTAACTACTCTTTTTTACTGCTTTCTTATTTTTTACTGTGTTTACTGGCAAATAATTCTATTTTCATGGGAGGGGGGCTGACAAGCAAGGAATATACCTATATTCCAAAGTTTAGAATGTGCAGGAGGTTAGGACTGACAACTGTCTGGGTTGTTTTCAGGATTCTACTGATTTTTACATTAATATCCGGAAGCTGGAAGGGTAGCTCACCTCTGCACATTTTTCATAGTTTAAAACCTCTATTTGCAGTTCTCTAATCCTCCCCCTGTGTAAATAAGCCTGCCCTGCTTGCTTCCATTCTACATAAGAACATAAGATATGCCATACTGGGTTAGACCAAAGGTCCATCGAGCCCAGTATCTTGTTTCCAACAGTGGCCAATCCAGGTCACAAGTACCTGTCAGGTTTCCAAAAAGAGGACAGATTCCATGCTGCTTATTCCAGGGATAAGCAGAGGATTTCCCCAGACCACTTTAGTAATGGTTTATGGACTTTTCTCCCAGGAGCTTGTACAAACCTCTTTTAAACCCACCTACACTAACAGCCTTTAATACATCCTCCAACAACAAATTCCAGATTTTGATTACATGTTGAGGGAAAAATATTTTCTCCATTTAGTCTTAAATGTGCTAATTGTAGCTTCATTGCATGTCCTCTAGTTTTTCTACTGCTTGAAGGACTAAACAACCAATCTATATTTACCTGTTCCACTCCATTCACTATTTTATGGACTTCTATCATATCCCCTTAGCTGTCACTTTTCCAAGCTAAAGAGCTCTAACCTTTGAAGCCTTTCCTCATGGGTATCCTTCCATCCCCTTTATTATTTTAGTCACTCTTCTCTGTACTTTTTCTAATTCCACTGTATCCTTTTTAAGATATGGTGACCAGAATTGCACATAATATTTGAGGTGCGGTCACACCATGGAAAGATACAGAGGCATTATAATATCCTTGGATTTATTCTCCATTCCTTTCCTTATGATTTCTAGCATTCTATTTGCTTTTTTTGGCCAGTGCTGCACACTGGGATGAGGGTTTCAACATAATATGTTTATTTTATTAGAATTTGATATATCACCCTTAAAACAAGTTGGCAGAGCAGTTTTCAATAAAAAACATAAATAAGATAAAAGGGCGAAAGGAACTCCAAAGTCATGGACGGGAAAGATATGCACACATACCAGGGAGAGAAGGAGGAGAGAGAGAGTGGCATTGGCAGAGAGATGGGAGAGAGAGGAGTCATCAAGAGGGTCCAGTAGGGCAGGTGATTGGGATGTCAAATGCCTCATGAAATAGAAGGACCTTAAGCTGAGTTTTGAATCAGACAAGGGAAGACTCTAGACGAAGGGCAGGGGGAAGATTGTTCCACAGGTGGGAGCCAAGGAAGTAGAAGGCTGAATTCTGCATCAACTCATATCTGCCATGGGAGGCAGAGGGCAAATGAAGGATGTTCGAGTGAAGTGAGTGGAGGGAATGTTGTGAGGCATGAAGAATGATGCTAGAGGAAAGGTAAGAAGGAATACCTGTGTGAAGAACTTTATGAAATCAAAACAAGAATTTTGAAGTGGATGTGGAACTGAATGGGAAAACAATGGTAGCGGACCCCAAGGGGATTGATGTGGTAGTAGCATGAAGCATGAGCGAGGATGGACGGCTGTGCTTTGGATGAGTTGAAGGTGACAGAGTTCATACTGAGGAAGACCTGGGGAAATTACATTGCAGTAATCCAGCTGGGAAATCACCAGGGGGAGCAATAAGGTGATTAAAGGAGAGGAGGAAAGAAAGGGATGAAGAGCTCTAATTTGGTGAAGAGTGAAAAAGTATTTGTGAATAATGGAGGAGATATGGTTATGAAAGGTCAGTGCCGAATCAAGGACTGCACCAAGGTTGCGGACCAAGGAAACTGGGGAAATAGGGGTGCCAAGAAGAAGAAGAGTAGCAGAAGTGGGTGGGGGGGGGGCATAGATCCAGTTAGCCAAGTGACCAAGGTCTTGCTGGTGTTGAGGGAGAGCCAGTTAGTATGGAGCCAGTCAGAGGCATGAGGCAAACAGGTGATGAGAGAGGAGAGATCAGGTGAGGAAGGGTTAGTGTGCAAGAGGAGCAGAATATCATCCGCATAATAGTATGCGGAGATGCCTAATTCTTGAATGAGAAAAGTAAGTGGGGCAAGGAAAATGTTGAATAGCAGTGGGGAAAGAACAGAGCCCTGTGGAACACTGCAGCCCAGGAGAAAAGAGGCAGAAGTAGAGGAGTTAGTGTGGACCAAGAAAGAGCGCACCATCTGTAAGGGATGGAGAGAGTATTTGAGAAGACCTTGGTAAATGATATTGCAATAGTCGAGAATAGGAGTAGTCATGGCTTGGGTGACTGTTTGGAAGAGATCTAGTGAAAATAGAGGTCAGAGGTTCTTCAATATTCTTAGTTTGTGATAAATAGAGGAGGTGACCTTCTTTATATGGCTTTGGAAGTTCAGTTGCTGATCTATTACTATGCCTAGGTATCTAACTTCTGTTGAAACTCTGATGTCTATGGTGTCCAGTTTCAGAGTAGGCAGTGGAGAGATGGATGGATTAGAGAAGATGATTAAGGCTTCTGTCTTGTCCATATTGATGTGAAGATTGTGAATTGAGCTATCTTTTCACCTCTGTGAAGCAGTTCTGCAAGATTGTGAAGTCTGGGGATGAGGTATTGAATGGGGTAAAGAACATGATGTCATTGGCGTAGAGTTGCTAAAATATTTTGTGTGAATGGGAAATCTTGCATATTGGCTGAATTAATATGTTGAATAGGAGGGCCAAAAGACATGAACCCTAGGGTACTCCTGTGCATTCAGCAAATAGAAGTGATGAATTCTGTACGATTATTACTTGTTGTCTTCTGTCTTGGAGATAGGAGCAGAACCATTTAATTGTAGTGTCCCAGAGGCCAATATCTGATAGTCGCTGCAATATTAGGTGATGAGGGAGGGAGTGGATGGTGACGGATATGTCAAGGACTATGAGTATGAATCCTTGAAAGATGTTCTGGATACAGGTTAAGACTGTGTTCAGGAGAGAAGTAATGTGTGTCTCGATTCCAGGATTCTGATGGAACCCATGTTGGTGGGGGTCCAGGGGAGTGAAGGATGAAAGGTAGTCTTGAAGTTGGAGCTGGACTATTTTTTTGATTATTTTTGGTATGAACGGTATACTGGATATTGGCCTGTAGGAGTTGGGTGATGCGGGATCCAGATTAGTACCCTTCAGGAGTGGGTGGCTTGAGCTTCATTTTAGCAATGTGGGCATAAGGTCTTGAGTTAGAGACATGTGGACAATGGCCATCAAGTAGGGGCTAAGGTGTACTCTGTCTATCTTGATCCAAGAGACTAGACAAGGGTCCAGAGGGGAGGTAGTTGTGCTATGGTTCTTTATTATGTCCTCAGTATTTGTCAGGGAAGGTAAGTGGAAGTGAGACCATGTGTTCAGAGGCTGGGCCTGAGGAGTCATAGGCAATGGGAAGTGCTTTTAGGGTGGGACAGCTTTTGTTTAGAAAGAAGTTTGTTAGCTATATTCTGTGGGCAAAGTTTGTCCAGAGGATTCCCTGTACTTGGATCTCTGTGGTTGGTTCTGAGGAAGAGAGGGAAGGCCAACCATGGCTATAGCCTAGAACCCCAGCACAACAGGGGTCTCTTAACAAAGTTGAGTGATACCATGAAAGCAGAACTTCAGGATGCCTGAAACTAAGTGGGTCCCCGCCCTTAGTTTTTGCCCAGGGGTGCCCATTGTGTTAATGCTGGCCCTACCCAGGCCATTGGGTTCCACAGGCATTATGTGCCTACTCGCCCTTCCATCTATATCATCCAGCATTAATTCTTGCCACTGTAGCTGGGCCAGCTCAAAACACTGTAGCCTTCCAGGAATCACACTGAAAGCCTCCTAACCATGAGCTTCCAAGTTAGTGACATTGACAATACCCCATGTTTAAGCCCATGACATGAACAGGTAACTCTAATTCTCTCCCCAGATTCTGGAGAGTTTTGACTGTGGTTGTATTTTAATGTGTGACTTTCTCGGGATATGTATTTGGTTTCTGGTTTCTGTTTAGAAAATGTTATTTGTATAAATGCACCCTAAATTGATTTTATGTACATAAAAGCTGCAACTTAATGCTCATGAAGTTGGTTTACACACATTACAGTACTGTTACATGGTTCAATCAAATTGTGCATGCATTAATTTCTGAACCAAGCTGAAAATGTCAGAAAACACTGGTCAACATTGAAATTGTTACTGACTTTAAAAGGCCCTAATCTGTAGTATCTTGGTGAGCTGAACATGAATATAACATTAAAAAAAATTATTGGCTCTCGTTTTGAAGATATTTCATGTAGTTCATTTTTGACGTTTCACTGTGTAAATATTTATTTATTTATTTAACAAGTTTTTTATACCGCCTTTTCCTTCAATCAAAGCGGTCACAAGAAATACAAGGTATAAACAAGGGAAACAAACAGTATAGACATGACAACATATGGTAATGTAGGAAAAATAACAAGGGTTAACAAAATAGTGGATTATTTATAAAATATACAATAGATGATATCTTAGTCATTTGTTGATCCATAGTGCTCAATAAAAAGTAAAGTTTTTAATTGCTTACGAAAGTCACTTAAAACATCAATTGCACGTAAATCAGGGGGGAGAGAGTTCCAAATCAAAGGGGCAGCCAAAGAAATTGCTCGTTGTGATGTACATTTGCGTGATTTAGCGAAGTTTCTTGGGGTATTGAGGGTGTTTGAGGTGGATAATCTTCTAGGTCTGTTGCTGGTATCACGGGATAAGAGGGCATGGAGGCTGGTTGCAGAACTGTTGTGCTTCATTTTGAAGATGTTTATGATTAACTTATACTTTATGCGAAGGGTTATAGGGAGCCAGTGGAGATCTTTAAGGATGGGGGTAATGTGGTCATGATTAGTGGAACCGTTAATTATTCTGGCTGCTGTATTCTGTGCCATTTGAAGAGGTTTGAGAGCATGTTTTGACAGCCCATTGTAGATAGGGTTGCAAAAATCCAGAATGGGGGTAATAAGTGCCTGGCAGACTGTACGAAAGTGTTCATTAGAGATAAGAGGCTTGAGGCGTCTAATTATTTTCATTCGGTAATAAGCGCTTTTAACAGTTTTCTTTATGTGAGATCGCAGGTCTAGCTTCTTATCGAGGGTTACCCCGAGGTATCTTACTTCATCCTTAATTGGAATCTCAGTACTGTTGCATGTGATGTATGGTGGGGGATTAAAGTTGGTGTTTCTAGTGACAATAAGTGCTTCAGTCTTCTTCAAGTTTATTGCAAGGTTGTTATTTGACAGCCAAATGGAAATGCTGGTAATGCAGTTTGAAATCTTGTTGTAGTTTGGGCAGTTGATATCAATCGGAGTGTAGATCATAATATCATCTGCGTAAATTGTGTAGTCTATATGATGAGTTGATATTATGTGACATATTGGTTGGATAAAGAGGTTAAAAAGAAGTGATGAGAGTGCAGATCCCTGCGGTACGCCTTGTTTGATAACTGTATGATGAGAAGTGTTTAGACCGACTTTAACTTGGAACTGTCTACCAATTAGGTAGGACTCAAACCAGTTTAGGACGGTGCCAGTTAGACCGATGCTCTTTAGTCTGGCTAATAGTATTGAATGGTCCACTGAATCAAAGGCCGCTGAAATATCTAAGAAAATCATTAAGGTTCCTCTATTATAGTTGTCTATGGTTTGAGTGATATCATTAAATAAATAAAGTAGCAGCGTCTCAACTCCATGGTTCGGGCGGAAGCCATGCTGATGTATGTCAAGTGGCGCATGCTCATCAATATGGTCTTGGAGCTGTAGTTGTACTACCTTCTCGATAATTTTTGCCAGGAGTGGTAAGCTGGAAATTGGTCTATATGCAGCTGGATTGTTTTTTTCAAGGTTGGTTTTCTTAAGGATAGGCCTTATTGTGGCTAATTTCAGCTGTTCTGGCATGATTCCTTGATTTAGGGAGTTGGTTACGAGGTGGTGTAAAAAATTAATGAAGTTTGACTTAGTAGCTTTGACCCAAGGTACTGGGCAAGGATCTGTGGGTGCGGTACTTGTGTTAAGTGCAGCAATGATGTCTGAAAGCTGCTTAGTTGAGGGAATATGAAACTTGTTCCAAATTGTACTTGGTAAAATAAGATTGTTTTTTTCAGATTGTTTTAAAGGTGGAGTCTGGCCTATTTTTTCTCGAAGATAATCCGCAAACACTTGAGGGTTGATCAGGATGTCTTTATCAGAACAAGGTTCATTAACTAGGTATTTTACTATCTCAAAAAGTTCTCTAGGTTTGTTATAAGCTTTCTGGATAGTGTTTGTGTGGTATTCTTTTTTTGATTTGTTGATGAGATCATTATAACTCTTTTGCTGAATTAAATATAAATCCTGAGAGGTGGTAGATTTGGATCGTCTCCATTGGTGTTCTAACTTCCTTAATTCTCTCTTAGCATCGCGTATGTTATTTGAATACCATGGTGCGTGATGTTTCCTTTTGATCTTTTTTGAGTCTGTTATAGCCTTGGCTGCAGTGCTGATGGTGTCATACCAATTGTTTACTTGTTTGTTCAAATCAAGTTCAGCTGGACATCAACAACATCCCAAATAAGCCTTGAATGATGTAATATTGCATCACATTACATAATACCAGCATGCACACATCATCCAGTTGATTGCATCATTTTCTGATGCAATGCAATACTACTGCCAGACGGCTGCTGAAGCCATCAGACGTCAGCAGTGTACTATACACTGTTGGAAAGGTTGAGCATTTAAAATATTTCAGAATGTGTGTGAGACAGTTTAAGCTACTGTTACATGTAACTTTTATTAATCATATAATTTTAGCCATTTAGGTACAATACAGAACAGTAATGCCGCAAAAGTGCATTAATATCGTTGACAATTTCTGCTACATTTGTGGGGAAGTGACATTTGCCAACCAGAAGAAAAGTATCACTTCTCAACTGAAGAAGACATATCATCTTTACTTCGGATGCAAGATTGGTGACCAAGACAAGCTTTGGGCCCTGCATATATGCTGCGCTGCATGTACAACACAGCTTTCACAGTGGTTGAATTGCAAAAGACCATCAATGCCGTTTGCAGTCCCCATGGTGTGGAGAGAGCCAAACAACCACATAAATGACTGTTACTTCTGCTTGGTTCCTCCTCTTTCCAGCGGAATAACAAAGCAAAAGAAGTCGAGCATAGTCTACCCAAACATTTCGTCTGCATTGAGACCAGTTCCACATGATGAGGGACTTCCTATTCCAGAACCTCCATCAGAATATTCTCTTGATTCATCTGATGAGGACAAGGGTGAGCCGACCTGTTCTTCTCCTGGTCCGTCAGCATGCAGTGGCCCAGATTTTCACTGGGATGCATATCAACTCCACACAGAATAATACAGGAAGAACTAAATGACCTGGTTCGTGATTTGGACTTATCCAAGAACAAGGCAGAATTGCTAGGATCAAGGCTCCAATAATGGAATCTTCTAGAAGAAGATGTCAACATTACTTCATATCGAAAGCACCACTGGCAGTTGGAGCATTTCTTCAGAAAGGAAAGTAATCTGGTATTCTGTTCCGATATTGAAAGTCTCATGAATGCCTTAAAATCACTCATGACCTACAAGACTGGACACTATTTATAGACTCTTCGAAACTGAGTCTGAAGGCTGTGCTTTTTAACAATGGAAACCGTCTTCCATCTATTCCAGTAGCGCATGTCATCCACATGAAAGAGACATACGATAACTTAAAGCATCTACTGACTTCCATTAACTATAACAAGTACAGCTGGCACCTCTGTGGTGACTTGAAGGTAGTTGCCCTTTTAATGGGACTGCAGCAGGGATATATAAAATACATGTGTTTCTTATGTGAGTGGGATAGCCAAGCAAGGGATTGGCACAACTTGCGGAAGGAACGGAATCACAGACAAAATGTAACAGTTGGAGAGAAAAATATCCAGCACCCAGCTCTGGTTGAGGCTCACAAAATCCTTCTACCACCCCTTCACATCAAACTAGGTTTGATGAAAAACTTCGTGAAAGCCATGAACTGCACTTCGCCAGTTTTCCGATACCTGCATAAAAAATTCCCTCGACTCAGCTAAGCAAAGATTAAAGAGGGAGTTTTTGTGGATCCTCAGATTCGAGAGCTCTTCAAAGATGACTGGTTCAACAACTTGCTGCAGGGTGATGCGAAACAAGCATGGAATGCTTTTCGCCTAGTGTCAACAAACTTTCTCGGGAATGTTAGGGCAGAAAACTACAAGGAACTATTAGAAGACATGCTGATGCAGTATCAGAAACTTGGCTGCAATATGTCTCTAAAGATCCATTTCCTTGATTTCCATCTTGATTTCTTTCCTGACAACTGTGGTATGGTTAGTGGTGAACAGGGCGAACGTTTTCACCAGGATATCGCAACGATGGAGCAAAGATACCAGGGAAAATGGTCCACTACAATGCTGGCTGATCACTGCTGGACACTCCCCAGAGAAGCTCAAGAACAGATGTACAAGAGACAGGCAAAAAAATCTAAGAAGTAGTCTATGACTTGTTTTTTTACAGGTATTAACCGAAGGCCTATTATATTTACTATTGACATGCATTTCGTGATGTAAACATTAATTCTTATAGATTACAAAAAATCTAGAGCCAACTTTGCAATTTCACTGTCATATTTGTGTTCAGCATATAAAAATTGATAAGAAATTACTATTTTTATTTCAGTAACATGACTTTTGTAAAAATTTGTTGACCAGTGAAATCAGCGAAAAAAAGATCCAAAAAGAAATGTCTAGTTTAGTTGATTTGAAGTCTTTCTATATTGCTTCTAAAGCATTTACAGCTTAATGAAGTGGTTTATGGAATATTTTAAAAAAGCAAGAAAAGAAATGAAAAAATGTAAAAAGAAAAGATCACCATGATAACCATGGTCTTACAGAAAACACAAGAAGGATCAAAGATCCAAAAAGTAATTGGGTCAAACAAGCCATCTGTCAGCCTCCAAAATCTTCCTCTGTAACAACCATCTTATCCTCGATACTAGCAAATGGGAAGCTATTTCATTCCCCTCTCCATCTGCTTCCTTGCTCCCTTCCCCAGTCATAGCTTCCTCACCATTCCAGTTCTGTGATTCTATTGAAACCTTGAGTGTTATCCTTGACTCTCATTTCTTTCAAACCCTTTGGACTTCTTATCCAAATCCTCCTTTTTTGTCCTTTGTCACCTTTGTTCTGCCTGATCTGCTTTCACTCAGTCTCAGTTAACTCAGCTAGTTCTGGCTCTCGTTATTCCACATCTAGACTACTGCAATTCCCTCTTTCTTGGTCTTCCCAGTATTCCCTTCACCACTTACAACTGATACAGTCCACTGCTGCCAGACTTATTCATAAGGCCGATCAGTTTGATCATATTTCTCTTATCATCTCTTTGCACTGGCTTCCTACCTCTATTTACATTCACTATAAAATCCTTGTTCTGACCCACCGAGCTCTATTCGCATCACACCCCCCTTACCTGGCCACTTTTATTTCTCCTTACCTCCCAGGTCGCTCCTTCATTCATCCAATGCAGTTCTTCTCTCCCTCCGCCCTCCTTCTGCTCTGTGCCTTGTTTCTAGAAACTCTTCCTTCGCCTAGGCTGGCCCATCCCTGTGGAACTCTCTCCCTTTCTCTCTTCAGGCTGTTTCCACATTTTATTTTATTTTTTTTATTTTCATCTTTATTAGGATTTTCAAATTACACATCCAAGTATTAAAATGAATAAAAAGATAATGGCTTATTTAAACAAAACTAAAGATGACTATCAAAAGAAACAAGCAACCATATAACTAGTTCACAAATAAAGGAACTATAAGGAGGTACCAAGAAATACACCAGCAATGGCTGGAAACCCAGCCAAAAGCTAACAATAAGAATGATTAAATTAAACGTCAGCCGTATGGGAAGGAACAGCAGCTTGAACTAAAAGTTCTTCTCTTGCATTTAAGAACTCAAAACGTTGCCTAGGCTCAAAGAACAAATACACTCTATCTTTATAAGTAACACAACATTTAACAGGAAATTTTAACTGAAAAGTGGCACCAATGGCCAAGACCCTAGGCCGAAGGCCCAGGAACTCCCTCCTTCTCATCTGAAAACCCAGAGACAAATCTGGAAACATTCTACCTGAGAGCCTAGGAATATCACATTAAAGTTCCTAAAGTAAGAGCGGAAAATTAAAGCTTTATCTGACTCCAAAGCCAGGGTAACAAGAAGGGTGGGCCTATCTGTAATTACCTCCAAGGAGTTTTCTAAAACCCCCGTTAGATCCCCACCCACCAATGAAACCGACCCAGGGACAACACCTCGTTCTCCGGCCCCCAGAGACAAGTACTGTACATGAGTCAATGGTGGGAAATGCTCCAAGGGAAGTTTCAACACCTCTCCGAAGTATTTCCTCAACATCTCCACTGGTGACAAAATTGGAGATCTAGGAAAGTTGAACAGTCTGATGTTATTCTGACGAACTTGATTTCCTAGATATTCAGTTTTCCGTGTAAATACAGACTTGTCTTTAATCTGGGCCACCACAAGCTCCCGAAGCTGACCCAGTTCTTGCTCCATTAGAAGGATTTTCCCCTCTTGTTGCTCCTGAGTATTGATAATAGTTGAGCAATTATTCTTAACCTCAATTAACTCAGTACTTACAAAACCCACAAGAAGGTTTAGAAATGAGTTCACCATCGCTATAGTGCCCCACAGTGCATCCATTGTAATCACAGTTAGCTTTAACTCCGGAAGCTGGCAATTCTCCAATCTGCCCTGCTGTTACCTCCACAGCCGAGGATACTGGCTCAGCTACCCCTCTGTACTGTATCCCACTCCCTGGAGAAACTTTTCCCACCCACCAGTGAAGTGCCCTCTTCACCCCCCTCCGATGGCGTGTTCGTCAGCAGATCTGTTTTCCCATTTTCAAGAAAAAACACAAGATCTAGATGTTTCAGCAAGCTTTCCCCCAGGCCAATGCCCCGTGACTCCCTTTTTTCAGCCAGTAACCTGCTTATTTTACCCCTTTCCCTCTCCCATCCTCACATTTCAACACCCTAGTATGTCTCTCCATTATATTTGTTTTTCCCCTTTTTATACTTAATTTGTAAACCTCTGCAGTAGCATTTTGCTTGTTGGAAGTATATCAAGTGCCCAAATTAAATAATATATAAATACGTTTTAAATTTGGTTTTGAAGGAGGAAAAATTATTTCAGTGCACATCCCTAGAACTTCCAGTTTCTGTCATACAGTTCTCGTTGCCCACTGCAATCAGAATTTTACAGCTAAGCAAATCTGCATAACACCCGGTAATCAGAGGTTTTCAGTGATATAGCAGAATGCAGTATCTTCTGCTATAGAGCTGTCTACTAAAATAGCCACGTGGCTACCAAAGAAGCTACCACAGCAAAACCAGGGTAAATATTTTGAGATTTGCACAGCCTCCCCCCCCATGAATTTCCTTTCCCTGATTAACTGGGCAGTTTGAAAGGACCACTTGACCCCTGTGATATTAGCCATGGAGCCTGATTCATGTAGGGGCATGTCCAGGCCATCCGGATGACCATGAGCAAGACAGACCCATTTGGACCTGATTCTGGAGCGCAGGAATAAAACGTTCCCATGATGCACAGAATTGGGCCCGTGGACGGCCCAACGTGCCACTGCTGTCTGCGGAGACATCCTCCCCACAGGTCCCTCGACTTCTGCGGCTTCTGCGCCACTCTTCCCTGCCGTCCGACCCACAGCTGGCCTGCCAGGGCCTTGATCAGGTTGCGAGGACCACCCCCGAACCCACCCTGGTCCCGTGGGGGATCCCTGGGCCCGATCACGGGTCAGTGCTGCTTATTCCACCTTTGAGGTACAATAAGCAGCATGTCCCCTTTGCCCTGGCAGGACGTACAGGGCCGTGACCTGAATCTGCCCTGTACGTCCTGCCCCTGCTCAGGACATATGGGGAGATCTGGGGGGCAATCGGGCCCAGACTGAGATGTGCAGCCCCGCAACCCATGTCCTAGAATCGGGCCTTTAGTGCATCCATTGAGGCATAAGCTAACCTATTCATTAATTACTTATTTTCTACATGGCTTTAACAGTGAATCTGTGTATGTTTGCCACATCTAGATTTTTTGCTTTATTGACCTTGAAAAGGTGATCCATTCTCCAGCAGGGCTTTTTAGAAACATTTCTGAGTTTGAAATGTGCTGTGATGGGCTTGTGTTCTCTGCTGAGCCATAAATGCTGAAAAAAATGCAAGTGAGGAGAAAACCGAAAGACCCAGTGCCACCAGCCAAGAAGTAAATTATGGTTGGAATGTGCTGCAGTTCCCTGAAATACATAATGATAGGTTTGCAGCCATTAAATAACATGTTATTCAGGGTTTTCGCCATTGGGGTGGTGTGTTTTTTTTTTCTTGTTGATTGCTGCTTTTCTAATTGCTTTAGGTTCATTAAAAAAAAAGGTTTTTAGAGGCTTGCTGAATTTGCCATACTGTGTTTAAGTCATTAGGGGACTTCTGAATGTGTTTCCCATCACCAGATCATCTGCAAATCTCCGTGTGGGGTATGTGCAGAAAACAGGTGCAAGGCAGAGCGTGAACTACCCCTTGAATATCAGATGTGTGCAGAAGGCTTTTGTTATCAGCGTCAGGGTCTGCCTGACTGTGGGTGAAAGTCATGGAGAGCATTCAGGCCTGCTTAACCTGGAGGATGGGGGTGGGTTGGGGGGTTAGAAAGAAACCTAAATAAAAGAGATGTGTGTCAACAGTTGAGACCACAGAAATAGCTTGAAGGCAGAAAGTTGAGGGAAAGCTGATTAGTGATAGGGTCGCATCTGCTGAGCTGTCGCTGGATATTAAAGAAGTTCAGAAAACAAAATTGAAATAAATTGGTGTGACTCACAGCTTCTGCCATTTTTAATTAGATGGAAATCCGCAGTTGCTTCCATGGCTTGCAAAGTCATTATATACCATAAAATCTCACAGTAATACTCCTGGCTTCTAAAGTCCCTGGAAACAGAAAGATATAGGGAGATGTTTAATCACAAATGAAGTCTGGGTACATTTCTAGAATTTCTGAGTGTTTCTGCTCTCCGTGAATATAGTATCAGGATGAGTGATCTGAAATAGAAGTTTCTGGTCCTCAAGCTGTTCTCATCTGGTACCAACAGTTCAAGGGTCAGTCAAAGGTTGATCTTTATTCACTGCCTTTAATTATTCACACCTAATCCAAGGCATTGGGGAATACTAAACAGAATCCAAAGTCATCGTGCAAGGTACAATTCATCAGTACAACAAACACTAAAACTGGTTTTACAATTCCGTACCCCCCCTCCCCCCCCATGCCTTCCTTCCCACACCATCCCTTGCTCTTTTAGGAAGTTACTGGTGAATACCATTCACAATAATGTGGATGGTTTAAACCAGACAACCAAATGCCTTTAGAAAAGAAAGCATCTCTTGATGAAAGAAAGCCCTTTTAATTATAATAGCTATTTAGTCATTTGTCAATCTTTAATATATCTTTTCCAGTGCCTGTTTTGATTCAAATTCAATCCCAGCCTTCACCAAGTCAGACCAGGATTTAGGTATAGGCAGTTTAGATAATCTTTCCCTAATCCCACCCTCCCCCATTCTTCCCGTTCTCAATTTCTCTGAATAACACTTTCATCCTCCCTGTTCCCTTGGCTTACAACCTTGCGGTCAACTTTGACTCTTCTCTCTGTTTCTTTGCACATATCCAACAGATAGCTAATACCAGTTGTTTCTTTCTGTATAATATTAGCAAAATTCATCCCTTCATCCCAGAACCCACTACCAAGACCCTTATGATCCACTCTCTCGCATTACCTCCAGTCTAGACTACTGCAACTTTGCTGCTCACTGGTCTCCCACTGAATCATCTTTCTCCCCTTCAATCTGTTCAGAACTCACATGCTTTATGTTCGTGTACCCTCTCTTCTGAAGTCTCTTTATTGGCTCCCTATCCGTTTCTGCATACAGTTCAAACTTCTCCTTCTGACCTACAAATGCATTCATTCTATAGCTTCTCATTACCTCTCCTCTCCTGTTTTTTTCCTACACCCCTCCTCGGTTGCTCTGCTCATCAAGCGAATCACTTTTATCTATGCCCTTCTCTTCTACTACCAACTCCAGATTCTGTTCTTTTCACCCTGCTGTGCAGTATGCCTGGAATAGACTACCTGAGTCAGTATGTTAGGCCCTATCTCTGCTCCTGTTCAAGTCCAGGCAAAAAGCTCTTCTCTTTGAGGCTATTTTTGGATCCTGAGCTCCTTATTCTCCTATCTGCACCCATGTGCGTTTTAATAATATCCCTTCCCTGTTCGTCTGTCTTAGCAGATTGAAAGCTGTGGAGCTGGGACTGTCTCTTTATGTGCATGTGCACAGCACGGCCTATGCCGAGCAGTGCTATACACATGATTAAGACCCAAATCCACACGTTGCCACCTAGTATAGGCACAGGAGCCTCAATGCTGCTGATACTTTGCCTAGTGCTTTTGAATACCGATGCCAGAATCCATGAGCCTCTGCCCTATTCCATTTGCGGTTTGACTGCTAAACAGACCGTCCTGTGGGTCACCCTGGACCAATGGACCTACTGGCTTGACTGCAAAACTCGAGAGAGACACAAAGAGATGGCAAAAAGAAGCACACGATCAGTGCAGATTATGAGCTTTTTTCCCTTCCTTCTTTGTTGCTCATCATTACCACCCACACAAAGTTTCCCCACCAGAGCTACGCTCACTTGGCAGCCAAGAGGACATCCTGCCATCAGCTCCCTCAGCACAGTCAGAGGGCTCAGGGCAGGGTGGAATGAGCAGTAGCAGCTGGAGAGATCAAGAGAATAACAGGCTGACTGAGTCACACTCTCCAGGTAGTGCTGCTAACTCTGCCCTGCTCTGAGCCCTCTGGGCCAATGCTTGTGCGCTTGCTCAGGCCGTTGCAAAACAAAAATGAAAAATCTCATGTGCCTTTGGCACCAGCCCCTTGGCAGCAGCAGGGCATCTCCTGAGGCTGCAGCTCGCAAGAACAGCTTATGGGAAGTTAAGTGCTGCCTGCCCCAGTCATCCAAAATGTACTGGCCTGAGAGACTCCTACACAGGGTCTTTCCTGTGCTGCATGTTCAACATAAAAAGCACAGTGACAGGCTCAGGCTGCTTTGCTGTGAGGCCAGTATAACCTTTTCATTTTAAAAGCTGATATGGCTTTTGTTTTTTGGGGGTTTTTTTGCGTGTATTGGCCAGTGAGACCTTCAACTTCAGCTATAAACAGAATGTGAGATTAGCAGACATGATTCTGTATAATACTTATGTATAACAAAATGAGAAGCAAAAGCCAATTGGGCAAGTAGCGTGTAGTAAAACATGCAGATCTTTCCAAATTTATATTGCGAAGGCACCGTGAGGAAAACCTCACTCATTGTCGAGGTAAATCTCACTCTTTGGGATGGGCCACCCTTAACATCTCTGTAGTAGTGCTAGTAGTAGTAGGCACCAGATATTGATGGGCACCAGAATGTTACCACTTGCCTACATCTGGGCCTGTCCTTTCTTTCCGTGCTGGCCACAGCAGTATTGGCGTAATTCCCAGATTGAAACCTGAGCAAGGGGCCTGCTTGCTTTGGTGTTCTGACAGGCCCTGCGATGCCCAGCCTCTCTCACAGGTTTCCATGATAAGGAGAAACTGTGCAGAAAGAGGAAGCAGGACATCACAGGGCCCGTCAAGGTGTGAAATCAGGCAGGGACCACAACACTCAGGTTTCAGTTTGGTGATGATGTTGATACTGCTGCAGTCAGCATGGAAAAAGGGCCACTGACAGGAAAGTGAGGGGGGAACAGAGGAAGGTATTTAGGTTGTGGCAACGGGGGCTGGGCATAATAGGCAATGTCCTCCCACCTGCTACCTATGGATGCTGAAAACATAAATCTGGCCCCACACCAAGTCTTTCCTGGCTAAAACTAGAAGCACTACTCCTGCTGCAATTCTGCATGCACTAATGATTTTTTTTCTGCATTGTATTTTAAATTTCTATGTTCTTTGTAAAGCCATATTGGCCTTGTTGTTTTTTGTAAACCGCTTAGACTTTCAGAATTGCGGTACATATAAGATTAGTTAAATAAATACATAAAGTATCACTGAAAAACGCTTTGCTTTGTTATTTTGACAAACAAAGCATGCAGGACTTTGCATAATTCAAGCCTTTTGGCATGGAAGTTTGAATTTTGCGTGCAGAATTCTAGCAGGATTAAAGCACAATAATCACGGCACCCACCCTATGAATAAAATTGTCCCACTCTAAGCTGGACCTGTGGCTGGCCAGAGAACCTGGGTTCATGTTTATCTCAAATCTTCTATTCCCTAGGTTGGCTGAGAGTGAGCTGCAACCATTGCAGAATGGGTCCCTGGAAAAAAACAGTAGATAAGTTTAAGGCTAGAATAAAATGGCTTCAACTAGTGGCCAGATTTTAGGTCCAGGGATCTAGGATTGTGCAAAGGGGCTTTGTTTCATGGCTTCATATGCACCCAACAGGCTTGATACAGTCCTGGGTCTACCCCATTGCATGCAGGAAGGGCTGGGCCAATCACTAGGCACACGAGGCAGTCGCCTAGGGCAGCAACTTCGAAGGGCAACAAAAGCAGGGCTTTCAAAGCTAAATAATAGATTTTGTGAGCCAGAGGGGGTGTAAAGCTTGACGTTTGCCTAGGGCTCCAACACTTCGGACTAACTCTAGGGCCAGCTCTGCATGCAATGGGGTGACAGTAGGAATGGCTTAAGTTTGTTGGGTGCATCTGGAGTCAGTTGGCAATCCTACATGGCCCGCAGCTGAGCAATGTCACTTTGATGACTAGACTATAAAATTGGGGGAGGGGTTATAAACTAGGGGAAAAAAACCTCAGGTAGTTGAAAAGGAAAGTTTATGGTGCCAGATGCCAGCCCTGGTTCCAGATGAACTGGAAGCCCAAAGTAGCAGGAGGAAACCGCTGGGTGAAAAATAAAAAATAAAAGAAACCTTCCCCACTGCCAGATATCCAGTACTTTATTAATCAGAGGTTCAGCACAAGTATATAGGGAAAAGCACCTTTGTCATGGAGTCTCATAAAAATTCTGACCACTAAACCATAACTTGACTTTATTCTTTGGGCCACACGAAAAGGTTCATTCACAAGTAGAAATGAGCGAGATGGAACCGTGCGTGACAATGGTGAAAATCATTAAGACTGCACCTAATGCAATTCACCTGAGGATTGTGGCCACCAGAAGCTCACCCCTTTTGTTCAATTATTGAGACTTTGAAATGACCACAAGTGTTCCACGGAAATCTGTCGAATATCTGTGACCACCTCACCTCCCACAATACTGTCAAATGTCAGAAAGTACATCATATGACACTGCTAGATTTCTATTATGAAGACAGACCATATTCTTCCATCAGAAATGACATTGTATGGGGGTGAGCACTCACTTCTGAGCAGTGAAAACGAGATGTTCATGAATGGGCTCACTACATCCCTGTGATACCTACACACCATCAAATGTTCTACCAAAGCAGGCAGTTCAAATATGTTCAACCAAGGCAAACCCTGTGTGACAGAAGGTGGAAAATAGATTCTTTCTGAATGAGAGCTCTTTCAATCTAAAACCCCAAACTGCAATTTTATACAGTTTGTGAAATGAAATTCTTTTCCTATTAAAAAAAGAAATGTGGGACCAGTAGTCCCAGAATGAAGTGGGATGTCATTTAGGAAAATCCACAAAGGCATTAGCGGGTAAAAATGGGAATGGGTTCACCCATGATTTCTTTACTTATTCTCTGTCCATACAGACATCAACGAATGGGTTCAGCTCCAATCCTCATGGCCCTGACAGCAGTCATTTGTTTTTTTCAAGACATTAGCACTGACTATGTATCAGACATACAGTAGGTACCCACAGTTGGTCTAAGATCCAAGTCGATTAACGATTAGCTGGTTACTCTACAATCCAGATGCATTTATGAGGCTATTAGGAAGGGAGATTAGCTGACATTTAATATTAAAAACTGCAGGGTCATGCATTTGGGCTGCAAAAATCCAAGGGAGCGGTAGTGTAGGGGACAAAGTACTTCTGTCCTTGAAAGAAGAGTGGGACCTGGGCGTGATTGTTACTGATGATCTTAAAGTGGCTAAACAGGTAAAAAAGGGGATGGTGAAAGTCAGAAGGATACTTCAGTGAACAGGGAGAGGAATGGCCAGCAGAAAAATGAAGGTGATAGTGCTTCTTTGAAAGTCTCTGGTGCAACCTCATTTGGAGTATTGTGTGCAATTCTGGAGACCACACCTTCCAAAGGATATGAGCAGGATGGAGTCGGTGTAGAGGGTGGCTACTAATATGGTTAGTGGTCTTCATTATAAAGCATACAGGAACAAAGATCTTAATATGTATATGTTAGAGGAAAGGTTCTGATGCCCTTCAGCCTGGGTGGTATATCAAGAAATTGCATAAACATAACATGCACAAATATTTCTTTACAGAAAGAGTGGTAGATGCATGTGGAGGTAGTAGAGATGAGGATAGTATCTGAATTCAAGAAAGCATGTAACAAATACAGAAGGGGCCCAATTTTCATTTTGGCGGAGTATGTGCCAATGAGGCACATAGCACCCACCCACCATCCGTCTAAACCGGATTTTCAATGCCATGGTCATATGCAGTCCCAGCATTGAAAACCCAGTTTGTGCCGCACAACCTGGAAGCTGCAGGAGCTAGTTGGGTAGCAGTGATTTTTGATACTACCCGCTTAGCCCCTGCATCTGAAAGACAGGCGAGGAAAAACCTTGCCTATCTTTCAGGCGTAGAAGGCTAAGCGGGTAGCATCGAAAATCACTGCTACCCGGTTAGCCCTTTTCTCTGCCCCAGAACGCCCCACACCCTGATGCTAAGCGCATAGTATCTGGGTGCGCAAGGGACTTTTCCAGGATTTTTAAAGGCATGACCTCTGTAGGTACCTTTCAAAAATCCTGGGTAGGGTATTTACATGGGTAAGTAGGGCAGTTCCCTATGTAAATGCCTTCGAAAATGCTGCCCAAGATCTCTAAAGGGAAAAAAAGGGACCATAGTATTTGATATTGAAGGGCAAACTAGATAGGCCATATGGTCTTTTTCTACTGACATGTTTCTACTAAGAAACACTGGTTTGAACTCTACAATCAAAGAATATGTAAGTTCAGCCAGTATAATATGATGTAAGTTCTCAATATGGTAGGCATTAAGTCCAATCTGTTTTTAAGTGTGTTAAAAATCCTCTCCCTCTCGTTAATATTCTCCGTTTTCTTTAAATCAGTCTCAGTTTAACATTAAAGAAAAAGATACTCAGAATGACCATACTGTTGCCATGCTCAGACACATTTTTCCACCATTTGCAAAATCATACGTTTAAGGGATCTCCAATGCTGTAGATTTGCACTGATCTAGAGAAGTTCCTCCTTATCTCCATACCTCATGGCTACTTAATTTCTGATGTGCAATGTGGAGATCTCACTTAGATGTACTAATGTCCAAAATACATGGATAATTTTATTTCTGCGGATCTTGTAAGCAGCTTTCAAAGAAAATGATGTATATAGTTTCCTTCTGAAAATTAGCTTATGCAGGTACATGGTTGTGAAAGTTAAGATGGACACTGCACGACATTTTTCTGTGAACAGAGGAAAGGTTGAAAAATATACTTGCAAATTTGAAGATGACATTCCCATGACTTAAACATGTCCCCAGGAATGCCTCTCTTTAATATGGCTAACGATAAATGTGTTGTGAACCCTACAGGTGCTTTTAGTCACTCTAATTTTCAGTTCAGTTTACTCAAGTTAATGATTTTGAAAATTGGAAAAACTGCTTAGTACATTAGCTCCTTAATGTGGGAATAAAAACAAATCTAAGCTCACCACTTCCATGATATAGAATTAGGGATTTGTCCTTCTGTTCTAAGACTGAACCTATTAATTTATTTTCCATCAAAGACTTTGATGGAATGGAATGGTCTGCTCAAGTAAGGGCGGGTAAAGTGAGATCCATCTATTGAAATGTGACCTAACTGGGGACAATGCAGCCCAGATCCTGAACCTGGGACTGATTCTGGCTATTGACCTCGCTATACATTGTAATTTTATGTTACTCTTGTTACTTTGTAAAGTATCTCCTCCTGTCTCTTTTTTTCTCTTTTCTTTTTCACCTTAACCTGTAAATGTACTGAAATGGTCATACTGATAAAGTTATCTGAATTGAAATCTGAAAACCAAACTACTCTGAGATCATTCAAGCTCAGTCAGTTATCATCTGCCTTTTGCTCTTTGTGCTACAATAGTATCAGACAGTCATTTATCAGGCTTATTTATTTAACAGTTTTTTTAGACCGCTTTATCAGTTCAGTCAAAGCGGTGTACATTGTAACTTAAACTTGGTAATGTACATTAAACAGGGACATGGATAACTTGGATTTTTCTGAGGCAATGGAGGGTTGAGAGACTTGCCTAAGGCCACAAGGAGCGCTAGTAGGAACTGAATGCTGGTCTCTTGGCTTCCCAAGCCAGTGCTCTAACTATTAAGCTACTCTTCCACTCCATGCTTGCAAGTTAGGAGTGGCGGAGTAGCCTAGTGATTAGAGCAGCAGTTTAAGAACCAGGGAAGCTAGGTCTGAAATCCCACCGCTGCTCCTTCTGACTCTGGGTAAGTCCCTCCTCTTTCCTCCCCCTTGCTTCATTGTGTCAGGTACAAGCTTAGATTGTAAGCCCTCTGGGGACAGGAAATACTGCACCTGAATGTAACTCATCTTGAGCTATTACTAACAAGGTGTGGGATAAATCCAACTGAAGAATGGAAGAGCAATAATATAAGCATAGATCTAAGTACCGAGCACACTGCTTTCATAATTTCTGGTCTGAGTTTGGACAATTCTTGTGCTATATAGCTGCTCAGCTAAGAGTAGACTATATGAAGTTGCCTTCTGTCTCTTAGATTTAAAACAAAAAGTCAAATGCAGAAATATACTGTTGAGGATGGCAACAATTGTTTCCATGGCTATAACGTCATTTTGTGTTCGTATTATGTTTTGAAAATGTGGCACCTACAGTCTGCTGCTGTTCAGTTCTATTGAATAGCTAAGCGCTAGTTCAACAAGGATCAGACAGGACCTGAAGAACCAGTCCTCAAGTTTCTTCATCACAGGGTAATTATAATTAGCAAAGTCAATGGTTGTCATGTTAAACCCCTCTCCTCATACCCCTTCCTTAATGAAGGGCCACGGATGGAGGGGAATCGTGGAACTGCAGTGGTGTGATAGGGCCAGAATAGCGAGGTGTGCAGAGAAAGAGATTTGCCTGGTTATTCTTTGTGCGGTTGCAGAAGATGATGGTTGTGGTGGTGAAAGTGTCATTCAGTCAAACACCTTCATCACCCTACATGCAAAACCCTCTTAGTTCTGCATCCACGTCTGCTGATATAACTTAATAAATAGGAAGGTTAAAAATGCCAGTTTCTTCCATAGGTTTGGAAGTTTTGGGACTATTCTTAGTCCTAGAAATAATTAATTGATGCTGAGACTGCCTCCTGCTAGGAAGAAGTACTTTATCTTGGATTCTTTCAGTGTTACCTTTAGCGTTCCCAGACTGAGAAAAGCCAGATGTGACTACATCAGATGTTCCCAGTTAACAGTATGAGCAGAAGCAACGGTCCTACTTCCGACTGTCTCCACCTAAAGTAGTGTCACTGCTGGCAAATTATATTTTGGGAATGCAAGCAGTTAAAAACCAATGGTATGTGCTATGTGCTACCTCCCACCACCCCTTGTATCAAAAAGAAGCCATCATAGAGCAGATTTCAGTTTCCTTTACACACCAGTTTGGTAATACATTCGGGTTTCCTGAATATAGTCGTAACACACTCTAGAATCTGCTATCAAGCCTGATCACATCTGACCTCCTCCCAAGTTCACATTGATTATACCTGCAATGTTTGGCAGTCATCTTCATAAACCGCCACAGGATTTTATACTTTTAGCAGAAAAGGAGACTAGTTACTGGGTTTTCCTGGGCACAGGGCAGAGAGGTTTCTGTACGTTGTTTTAATTCTTAAGAAAAAATTGTAAAATATTTTCAGTTTGCCTCATCTTCTTGCTTCACTATTATTGACCAATATTTTGTCTACTAGTCATGAAAGGTAAATTGCATTACACCACTGAAGGCAACATTTGGTAAAACATTTTCCCCATAAAAAGAACAATGGCAGACACCCATACCATGGAACAGCTGAAGAGGGACAGATTTTTTAATGTTTTTATTTCTATTAATTAATTTGTTGGCAAAGACAGAATTTTTAACAACCTTGATGCCTTCTGGTAGACTAATGTAAGAAGAATCCAAAGATGTGAGCTATAGGGGTTTTGAGAACACAGCAGGCCTTCTTCATCTGAAGGAGGGACCTATGTGACCTTTGAAGTTCACACACTTGACCGTTCATCTACAGAGATACAGTGAAAGGTGTAAGAGCCCACATAGAGTCCAGATTTATCAAAGACTAAGATGGCTTCTGGAACTCTGCCCTTGACAAATTCAGATATTTTCAACTCCCATTTCCCAGGTGAGATCCTGGACGTGATTCAGACCTGTGTTATTTTTTCATTAGCAGACTGCCATGCCATCTAGGAGGAGACGGCTGTGTCGTGGACTTGTGGTGCTGTTGCTGTGGAATTTTTGTTGTTGTTTTTGATCTGTGTGTTTTTTCAATCTGAGAATATTCTGGCCTTCCCCCCACTCTCTGCACCCTCCAGATTTGCTGAATACACAGAATAGGAAAAAAAAGAACAGAAAAACAAACATATTCTGAAATTTCAATTGAAAGGAACAGGCAAGCCTGAAGAACATTCAGACAAAGCATAGCCTTGGCTTTGTACCACACTTTCTGTGCCTTGTACTCTTGATGTAAATTCTGAATGTTGTACATTAATATTTGGATGGGATCCTTGTAAAAAGGCTGCACTAGCTGTCCTTTTCTCTCTTTTTTTCCAAATCATGTACATATATAAATATATGAATATATTTGGTAATGCCAAACAGCTGTGTTATATTGTATTGAAGAAAACAAAATAATGGACAGTTTGGATGTCTTTCTGTAGAGTTTGCAAAATCTGTATGGCTGCAGCCGTTTGGAAATACATGCACAGAAGTCAATGAATGCATATCAGTTATTTATGAATAAAAGGGTCTTTCGGTGAAAGAGATTATTCATTGAGTTGAATGCTTCATTTCGGAGAGCAGGCACGATGCTCTGCCGTAAGTGGTGCTCATTCCACAATACAATCTCGCTTGCTTTCTTTACAGAATTTAACAGAGAACTATACAGCTGATTATGATGTGGTCTTGGATAGTAAACGACAAAAAGCGGTGGCAACATGAGTGACTTGAAAAACTATTTTCAAAATACAAATAGCAAGTCAGATAAAGACTGTTGAGCTCACATAGCATTGCCCATTTCCCCCCCACAGTTTTTCTCCAGTTTTACCACAGGGTTGCCTATAGCTGAGGTTCCTCACTGCCTGCCCCAGCCTCTCTTGAATCCTTTCACCCATTTGCACAGGGTTGGTGCTAGGAGGGTGCAAGCAAGGCAATTGCCATGGGCTCCCAGGCCGCAAGCCTGCTCAAAATTAAAGGAGGAGCAGCCTGCCAGTGAGCTTTGGGGATCCTGCCAGTCTTTCTGCCCTGGGCCCCAGTATGTATGATACTGGCTCCACTTTTGCTTCCAACCACATTTCTCAAAAAGAAATATTTTCTTATGTTACTTTGCCGTGCACCTCCTTCCATACTTTCATGCCATGAGTCATTCTGTAATGTTCCACTGAATTTGGGTAAAGATGATAACTGCATAAAACAAGTGAATGTTTAGAGAAACAAAAAGGTTGATACACAGCCTTGGGCTGTTTAATTAAAGAAAACTTCTTGTTACCATTAACCAAATATTCACAAAAGTGCCCGGTTAACTTTGGCTGATGAAAATCATTGTCGATGAGATAACCGGAATTATCTGGTTATCTTCAGAGAGTGATTTTTTCCAACCAGACTTACCGATTATCTTTAACCAACTAGAACTGAATATCAGGTTGTTGCGTGAACATTTAAGCAGTGGCTGGATTGGAAAATTCAAAAGCGAAGGTTTGTTTAGTTAATGATCAAAATTAACTAGGCAAATCTTTTGAATATTGAGCCCACATTTTTAGGACCACTAAACCACTGCTCGCCTTCAAGGTGAAGCACTATTGATAGATGGCATGAACAACATAATTTTAAGGTTTATCACTTTCAAAGAGATCAAAAAGACTCAACATTGCTCACTCAGGGGGAAGCCTATAAAGGATGAGATAGAACACTGCAATTGTACAAAGATTTATGCATTACATAAAGTTGCTCAAAGTGCTGATCATATGAAAGAAGGAACTGTCTGAGACCAGATTTACTCTAAAACCTTACTTTAGGAGCTGACCTGGTGCCATGCAGAGGGAAGTGGATACAGTGTCTGGGTCGGATCTTCCACTGATCAATTTGTGGATGCTACAGAAATGGGGAGGGAGTTCCAGTCATCTCAAAATAACACCACCTAGGTGGCCAGAACCATGGCTCATTATTATGGGGTTCTGGAAGTAGTCTAGTGCATGTTCTGCACCTCACTACGATAACTGGTCCCAACATTGAGAGAGGATATCAAAAAGAGAATAGATTTTCATGGCACCATAGTGGTGAATTCTAATTTAGCTGGAAGCAAAATGAAGCGAGAGGAAACTGCTCAGCTGAAAGCTCCCAGACTCCCTACTATGGTAGTTCCTACCCAGCAACTATAGCCCAATATAAATGCATCCTTATCTCTTCCTGCAGTCACATCTGAAGTGGGGACCTCTGTGGTCTTCAAAGTTCATGTACTATGTTTTTGATGTTGGTTCAATAAAAAGTAGCACTACATTCAAAAGTTTCAAAGTCATGATAAATATTTTTTAATAGTATATGTGATACGTTTCTAGAATACGCTTTAATTGAGGTAACTTCACGAAGACTTTTCAGGAGATAAATTGGCCTTAATTTAAGCAGCAAGGAACAAGGGTCGGCACTACCATCAGGCGAATTAGGCAGTTGTGTAGCCTACCACTAGTCTAAGGGCAGCCCATTATTGCTGCTGGCACCCGTCTCTGGGACATGCAGTGGCAGCAATACTTTTAAAATGGCACAGCAGTGCTTACCTTCACTTCTGGCACTGCAGTGCTATTCCTGCTTCCATCCCTGTGCAAAAGGAAATGGAATCGGAGGGGGGCAGAAGCAGGATTAAGGTTACGGAGGGGAGTGGAAAAAGGATCAACACCACAATACTGGAGGTGAAGTTTTAGAACTATTGCCTCCTCTGAATGCCCTGGAGAGGTGTGGCAGCAGCAACAATGGGGGTGGGGACAAAAGCTTGGGAGCTCTAGGAATGAGGTTCACCTAGGGAGCGTCATATCCTTGCAGCAGCCCTGCAAGGGAACACAGATTGATACAGTGTTGTTTAAGAAGAGCTCAACAGTCTTGGTAGAAGGCTAAACACTAATAAAATGACCAGCTGCAGTCTGAACACTCTGCAGTGGTGGCGTCATTTAAAAAATATATATTTATTCGACTCCACTATATGGCTAGGTGGTGGGATTGAATATGGATGCACAGGGTAATATTAGAAGGGTGTGCTTACTTAGGCATACAAGTAGATGCCTAAAAGGGGTTATTCTAGACATTTCTGTGTGCATGTGGTCACATACACACATAAATGGCCTCTCATAAAATAGCACCCAGGGTAAAAGTACATGCACAGATTTGATGGCGAATATGTTATTGGTGGAGTTTGGGCAGAGCACACAAGTACATAAATAGATTATAAAATATTATTGGGTATGTTTACTAAGAAGCGTTAAGGGAGCAAAGGTGCCGCTAACAGGCGCTATCGGCACCCATGAGTAGTCAACGCTGTGAAAAGCGCCGATAGTACTAGATTAACGTGCGGAAACTGGTCCCCTAACATTAAGGTAAAAAAAGATGGAGAGTGGGCGTTACTGGGGCACAGACTGGGCAGGGATAGCATGTGCTCCCCTAATGCTGGTTTGTGTTACCGTGAATTAGAGTTCCTGGCTCTGGGAACCCTAGCGCCATCTGAAAGCTCACAATAAAGATTATTTCTGAGGGGAGAGAGCCTATTTTAATGTATGCAATGTGCTCCATCCATCGTAGGTCTCAAATTGGTGATAGTAGTGCTCCTTTGGCAGCAACATCATGGTGCCCCATTAAGAAAGGGCCCTATGTTGTTGGTGCCAAATTGGCAAAGAAGGTGTCACATGGGTGATGCAGTGGGACTGACTTGTCCACTAGGCTGACAAGGTTGTGGCCTAGAGTGTATATCTGTGATGTCTAATATGACTATACTGTAACAGTGGCAGCATACACACATGCTGCCACAGTCAAAAAGGAGTCATGCCACCCCCACTGCCACCATGCTGCCATGTCAGTAGTGTATGTGGGTGGGGATGGCAGTCGCAGCGGCTGTGACCTGCTGCAGATGAAATCTATGTCCCGGCCCTGTGTGTCAGGTGCAACGCTGCAGTTGCCACTGTCAGTGGGATCGCAAGCATGTCAGCAGCAGGTACAGCAGAACACATGGTGATCCCTCCATTCCAAAGTCTAAGGTATGCCCACATACCCCGGTGGAGGGGGGCAGGAGTGGCATGGTGTGACTAGCCGCATGTGTGCAGCGTCAATAAGGCCACCCGCAGCACTGAAGTGGCAGTTGTGCCACTATAGCAGGGAGAGGGATTGCAGGCATGTTGTCCACCATGATCAGTGGAACCTGGTATCTGGCTAGTTTGCTGAGTGGATGGGCTGGCCCTGGGATCAGAATTCCCCCCACTAGCACATATTGGATGGATATGTGCATGTGGGGGGGGGGGGGGGAAATATGCCACTAAGGCAGGAAGACTGCAATATGATAGCCCATGTCAGAGGAAAAATTACCGCCCTGCCCCCTCATCTGCCAAATGATTCCCATAATCTGTGTGTGAACCATTGACCCTTCCATAAGTAGGTACTCAGTCAGTTACAACCATCTGAACCACATGTGAATCCACATTAGCTATGGTGGTCTGCAAATTCTGAGATTATTCCATGACTGCCCCACAAGCACACACAAGGAAATGGGTACATTGGTCATTCTGCTAGGACACCCATGGTCTGGAATGTGTGTGTTCATGTATCATGGCTTGGCCCTTTGACTGGACAGATCCCATATGTAAGACATGAATGTCAGTTGAACCATCAGCACAGCAAGGCAGTGCAACATACAACCTAACAAGATGTCCCTCTCCCACACCTGCCGAACATACGCTGCTAGACAAGTATGGCACAGAGCCTGCAGAGATCTAAGCAGACATACAGGATGGCCCAAACAAAGTGAGAACATCTCATAAATTAAAAGCTTAAATAGTTTACTTATTTACCTTTTTTAGCTATATAATATCTTTATTTTGACAATTTCCGGTCACCATCTTTTTTTTTTTAAATTTGTCAATAGTTTACATCTGTCTTTTTGAATTTTTAAATAACTTATATGTTATGAGATGTTCTCACTTTTTTTGGGCCATCCTATAGGCATACCCCATCTCATGCCCTCATGCATCCTGACAATGACCACATATATACTCATGGATTGATACCCCCACATGGCTGCTCTGTGGCTCCAAATACATGGCTAGTGTATGTATGACAGAAAGGTCATGGGTTCAAGACCAGCCCGTGTATCAGGAATGGTATGCCTAGGAGTGTTAACTTTACCCTATCTTTCCAGAACTGTATCAACATGTGCATCCTTCAACATTTCATCCAGCATGAGTCCACACACTCAGCTGCCATATTGAGAAGTTGCACCACCCACGGCTGGATGCCAGAGCACACTAAGAGAGCAGGCATTGACAATGGTGGAACATCAAAAGAGGTCTAAGGGACAGGTAAGAATGCCAATCTGCACCACTTTTGGACAGTAGGGTCATGGGTGTGTGTCCCCAGAGGAATGTGAGCTGCAGCAATGCCCTGTGCATGCATGTGGTGGCCAGGCCTTATGGCTGTGCATATAACATGCTGCAAGTCAGCTATACAGCAACCCCACATACTGTGCGAGACATCATTTACAAGTAGAAGGTTAGTTTTCAGTAAGTAGTTGTAACTTGTGACTGTGACACTGTAATGCATTCCCAATTACACCATCATCAAGGCCCATTCATACAGCATTCCCCTACACTTACTTCCCACTATGACACTGTTGTGCAGCTCCCAAATTGCCTGCTGGTTTGACTGAGTGAACAGGGGGTACATGTGTGTGTGCTGCAACCCTCACCTCTGACTGAGCCTCCAAGCCTCAGGACACATCCATTTGCATAGGTGAGAGGCCTGATTAATGCCAACTGACATAACAGCTGAATCCTACAGCCCCTGGTTTTCAGCCAGCAGACTGTAAGTATTACAGCCTTGGGTTTAGTGGTCCTTTACCATCTAATGAATGTTCCAATTGCACAGATCCTCCCTTTCCTCTGCTAGGCAAGTCTCAACAGCCCTAGGAATAAGATGAGACTGATGGGCCAGGAATATCCACAGGGTCAGCCCCAGATTTCGTTTAAGGTGTTGGCACGTAGGCAAACCTTAAGCTTTACATCCCCCTTGACTGTCAAAATCTACTGTTTAGCTTTGAATGTCCTGCTCTTTGCCACCCCCAGATGTTGCCACCCTAGTTTGCCTGATGGTTGGCCCAGCCCTGCCATTGCCTCTGGAAACTGGGACTGCTAAATCTGACAAAAGTAGTACAGCATGAAAAAAAAGGAGAAAATACATTATATATGTTTGTACAGAGTTTCATATGCCTTGTAAAGCTATATAAATCATAAATAGTAGTAGTAGTAGTAGTAGTAGTATCCATGGCAACAATTTCAGCCCAATTGGCACAGCTGCAGCCTATAGGGAAACTAGGCTCAAGTAGAGGGTTGGCCTCTGTGAATGTCCAGTTCATTCACTTAGTTGGTGACACTGGAAAGATTCTGCAATTTACCTACTTGCATGTTGCTCTTGTCCTATGCTGCAGTTGCAGACTGCAAGTGAGGGGATTCTGCTCCATGTAGTGTCCAACATACAGGGAGGTACATATCAAGCAAATTCACACATAATGAACACCACCCCAACACTGTCTACTGATGATTGGCCAAAGCATCCAGCCGTACATTACCTATTACTCCAAATGAGAGTCCAAATGCACCTGTGTGCTTGATTGTGACAGTGGGACACTGACCTCTGAATGATGCATGCACACTTCCAGCTGCTGTAATGTGGCACAGGATGTCAAGTTGGTCTCTGCATCGCCCCCACCATGTGGGAAGGCAATGGTTGGATGTGAATGTTGGGGTGGAGGTAGGGATGTTGGGAACAATACCATATATGTTTAGAATGTGTCCTTCATAGGTGGCATTGCTGGCCAGAGCTATGCGAGCCTACTCAGTCTCTGCATGTGTTACATCAGAGGGCCTGCAGGACAGCCTCACTGACTCCCTATGGGCAACGAGTGTGACACTCACAAGAATGTTGCTAGAGTACAAAGAGGCAGCCAATGCATCTGCAGCATGGGTTAGTGTATGTGCTGCACTGGCCAGTTTTGCAGTATCCATAGCTAGGGACATATGCAAACAGAAGCAGGTCTCGCCACACTATGGATAGCAAACAGGGAGCTTTATTAATATCTGCAAGATCACCCTACACATGTTTCGGCTCGTTCCTTTTTCAGGGGTTAAAGACCTCTAACACAGCTAAATAATACAAAACCCAAAGTAAAAACCATACCAATTATAATATACACCATATCAAGAAATAGAAATAAAATTAAAACCTATAAAATAATGATGAAAACATGAATAATATAAAATGTGCATATATGGCAGCTGTTATGTGCTGGGAGCACACAATGTCCCTGCAGATTACAGAGCTGATGTGATAGACCTCTGCATTCTCCATATGGGCATCAGTTGCATATACCTGCTCAGATTGTGCGATGTATCATGGGTAATGGAGGGGCTAACCGATACCTGCCCCATATCCCCAACTGCAGGAATAGTGTTGGCTGTGATCACTAGAGCATTGCCCTGTACCTGATTGTCCTCCATGATCGTGGGAGGCATGTACATGGCCCCCTGAGGAGGGCAGGATGGTCTGAGATGGTCTGCAGGGATCATAAATTTGGTTTGAGTTGGGCATATGTGCAGATGTACCTATGTTGCAGTGTACAGCAGGTCACAAGGAACTGCATGCCTTGCACATGGCTGCGTCAGGGGTTAGTGCCACACTGCAGTGTAGTAGACCTCTGTGTGCGACTGTTGTTTGGCATTGGAGGTACAGTGGAGGGACGGGCATTTTGACCTCACATGTGGCTTGGCCTTTGGACAAGAGATGTATTCTGCAGCTGTGTGTCTGTTATGCAGCTACAGTACTGAGTGTCCAGTGCAGTATGTACTCACATGTGCCATTGTAGGCAGGCCCTAGATGTGGTGTACCACTGTTTTAGAATGTGCCAGCCACATTGTTGTGCCAGCCATGTTGTTTCATATCCTGGGTTTTGGCCATTGCAGGCAGGGACTTGCAGTTTCTTTGATCCTAGACATTGCTGTGCAGACAGGTGTGGAGGTGTAGCCTAATAGAGCACTGGCTCAGTAAGCAACAGACCAGGGTTTGCATTCCACTTGGTCTCTTTGTGGCTGTGGGAAACCCGCTTCAATATACTGCCAGAAAAGGTCTGGGGTCTGCATTGACTGGAGGACACATAGGGGGATGTTTACTAAACTGCGTTAACGCATCATAACGCGTGTTATGTAACGTTAACGATCATTAACGCATCATAACGTGCGTTATGATGCGTTAACGATCATTAACTTTACATAATGCGCGTTAACGTAACGTAACGATCGTAAAGTTCCGCGGTGCGGTAAAACACCGCAGAAGGTGGAGAGAGGGTGGAGAGAAGGGGTCAATAGGCGGAGAGTGAGCGGGGAGAGGCTCCCTTCACACTAACGCGCTGATCTGAAGAGCTGAATCCTAACGCGATTGAAAACCTGCCGTAAGATGCACATTTGCAGGGGAGAGAAACCATTTCAGTGTCAGCAATGTACAGCATAGGCAGGGAAACCTACAAAAAGTGATAATTGTGATACATGTGCACAGAACAAAAGGGCACATAAACATTGAAAATGACCTCAACAAAATGGAAAAAAAACATAACCAAGCTGGCCAATAGTGAGATTAATGGGAAACAACAACCCCCCCCCCCCCCCCGAGAAAGCTCCACAAAAAAGATATTAATCGTGGAAGGGTCTATGCTCCGTCCCCATACAAGGTGAATGAGCCCACAGTGAAATAGCGCTGATCAGGGTTTTCCCCTCCATCGGACAGGTTTCCTATGGGATGCACATGTCCCGCAACATCAGGGTGGGCATGTCGGAATGGCAACTGGACAGATGCCGGAAAAGGGGATACAGAGGGCCGCTGGCGGCACATGCTGTGGTGCAGCTGGGCCACAGTGCGGACTAGGATGATGCCTAGGTGGCCCATACGAATGCTGAAACAGCAGAGCAGCCAGACAGCAACTGCTGAAGGCCCAACATGGGCACGAGTGTGTTTCCCACAGTGTCACAGGGGATAGTACCCAGCAGCTACCCCCAAGGGTACGGAACATTGGCAGGCAGGGCTGGGGGGAAGCGTGGACAACTATGCAGGCACCCTACTCCAGAACCCGCACCATAGGCAGCCGCCTACCCGCAGACTGGATGGCCTAAGACTGTGCTCCACCAGCACCACCAGCAGAAGGGCATGTCAGCATGGTGGCAGAGGGATACTGGTGGTGGAGGGGGCAGTGGCAGCTGCCCAGAGCAGACCGTGGCCTAGCCCTGTGTCGGTGGGTGCCGTGCACCGCAACAGACAGGCCCTGTCTGACGAACAGTCATGGTATCACCAGGGAATGTACTGACTCTGTGACAACATGGTGGTGCAGTACACAAAACCAGTGTATTCATAAGCAGAAGGTCACAGGTTCAAGTCCCAGCTGTGGCTCCTGCCAACCCAGTCTCAATATTTTACCCACTACTAAAACATGCTAATACAGACAGAACCTTTATTGCAGATGACGTAAACATGCCCAAAACATCTACATTTTACCATACAGAGCACAGACACCATAAACATGTGCATTACCTAGAGCAGAGTCCCCCAAATGCAGTCCTGGAGGGCCAAACACCATTCCGGTTTCATGCTGCCTCTAATAAAGATGTCTGTGCTGCATTTCTATGTGCCACCCCCATGGTATGAGATGCATCTCATGCATATTCATGAGGGACAGCATGAAAACACGAACAGTGTTTGGCACAGCAGGACTGGAGTTGGGAACATCTGCCAACAGGGGCAGACACACCCGCACCCACAGGCTCCATTATCCAATGCCTCCTGGAGAGGCAGGATGTTGGGCCCTGCGTGCATCTCCCAATACTAGCACTTGCATACCTTAGCAATGCCACCCTAAACCTGGGAATATGGTACACAGCTATCAAAAGGTTGCTATGATCACTGGCTGATAGCAATTCCTAAGTTAAGCCCAATTCGCTGATTGAGGTGCATCATAGCAACCTTTCTGATGTCTGTGGAGTTTGCTTCAGGCCTGGTGTCTGACAGTGTTTACCACCCTGGGGAGTGACCCCAACAGTATTGCTTACCATAGCCATGCCTGCACTGTGCCCAGGACTGGTGCAGTGGCCAGGGCTGCCAAACAGTTGCACAATGCTGGAATAGGTGTGGGGAGTGTGGGTCTGTCTATCTAGTGTGTGGTGGCTGCAAACACCCTCCACAGCCCACACTGCTAGCACTGTTTCCAGTATTGGCCTGCCAATGTGCATAATGAGGAGCAAGGTACAGTGAGAATAGCCTGGATAGGGTGTCCTCGCCTGGATGCATCTGCACAGGGCATAGGGCAATGGCTCGGACATTGTAGTGCCCGGCCACCACCTGCACGGACAGGGTGGCCACAGCATGTCCTTCTGGGAGGTCACTGTCACCCTGACTGAGCAGTGACCACGGCATGGCTAGGTTCCCCCATAGTGCTATATAGTATTTGTCTCATGTGATATTTATGGATTTTCTTTTGGGGCTCAATCACTGACTTATCTGCTTGGTGTGTATGCTGACATCCCTGTTCTGGGTACATGCATCTCCTCCAGGACCATGCACTATGGACTAGCTATCAGACTATCTGCAGCTAGTATGTGTCTTGCTAGAACACCTTGCAGGGTGCAGCGGCTGGAGGCTTGCTGCTGGAGAATGTCAGACAGTGGTGGGGGGCAGCTGAGCATTTCCAGGCCTACTGTCTGTCTGCTATTGCGTTATGGATGTGTACCGCTCTGCATTGCCTGCCCTGTAGGGTGCCTGTTCCCCAGCAAGACTGGGGTTGATGGTCCCCTCTACTGCTACCATTGCAGGGGGGTAGAATGTGGATCTGTTGGTGGGTGATCCTGTTTCCCACCCTGAGCCCCAGAGGGTGGGTTGTGTGGTGGTACATAATCTGCCTATGGGTCCAGACACCCCCCCCTTCACCTACATCAGGTAACCATAGCACCAACACAGGATATGCACTATTCTGGGTGCATCATCGCCCATAAGGGCTAGACATGACTGAGAAATACAGAGGGACACAGATGTATCCTAGGTGTGTCTACAGGAACTACCTATCACACACTGATGGGGGACCTGCAGCATGGCGTATTTCAGCCATGAAAGGTGCTGTGGACCTGGTGCTGGGCGCCCCAACTCACCCTCAAGGTGAGCACAGTAGCCGCACAATGTGACTGTCTGTGGCTACTCTGTGCCAGTACCACACACGGTCTGTTCCCCCTACCAGGCCGAGGTGCTGTGGGGGTGCATACCCCATCATGTGCCCATCTGTCGACTGATGATTTGCATGTGCAGTGCATCATGGGTATGGGTGGGTTAACCCTATCCTGGTAACCACATCAGACAGTTTGTGTGGTGACGTGCAGTACTTCTGCAGCCAGCCAGGGCTTTATTCACAGCTATAGAGCTGTAGCCCACTGGTTACTTCACTGTCTGTGAAGCCAGAGGTCATGGGTTCAAACCCATGGTGGGGTTATTTGATAAGGCTGTCTGAAGCATTGTCTATTTTTAATGTACATTAGTGCTGCCAGCAACAATACCCTCAGAGTACTGTAACCTTAAGGTGCCTTATAGGGCGCCCCATAAGGCACCTTATAGGGCTCCCTATGAGAAGCCCTATCAAACGCCTTATAAGGTGTCCTATAGGGGACATTATAGGGTGCCTTGGCGGACAGTACACTTTATAATGTGCCCTATGGAGTGCGTTATGGGGTGCCTTATGCGGCACCTTAGGTTACGCCACCGTGAGGGTGTGTTTGCTGGCAGCACTAATTAAAATACAAGTCAAATGCCTCAACAATCACTACTTAAATGTAAAGGGTGATGCCTCAGCCAGCCTTATACATTAGGCCCACTGGGGAGTCAAACCCATGGCCCCTGTACCATCAGTCAGTGTAGTAACCAATGTGCTACAGCTCTGTTGTTGTGCTTGCATGCCTGCGCGCCATCTTAAGATTAACACGCGGTAACGTGCCATGTAGCGCTCGTTAATTTATGGCGCCTTGTAACGCGCGTTATTGGTAACGATGTACCGCCCATGTCCTTATTTGGGATTTCTGCTTCTACCGCGGATCCTAACGCGAATCACATTACCGCAGTTTAGTAAAAATACGCCATAGTCTTATACTTTTTTATGTGTTAAGATAGTACATTGGGTCTGCAAATATGCACATTGCAATCATGCCCATCTGACAGCCTGACTTTATTGGTTCTGCTGTAGCTCATTGTAAACTGTCGGACATGTTTACCCTGCAGATGTATGACACATGAGTTTTACATGATTGGAATATTTCATCATAATTGTGACTAAACATTTTTGGCTCCATATATGCATTATATGCAGGCACATGGGATGGCCACCTGCAGAGATCATCACACATCCTTACTTGCTCCATATGACCAATATGAGAGACATTTGTCCAGTTGTTATATGCACATATGTCAGGAAGAATGTATGGTGGTTAGAAAAGCTGAGACAGCGGTCATACCCAAATAGTTGGTACTGGCACAGCTACTATTTCTTCACACACATTACAACTGCATTTGCATGGTCACATCAGGTACATTGGGGCAGCAAGGCCAGACCACACCAGACCACACTCTCATCTACCACTATCCATTCTTCAGCCCATCCATCAGCATATGCCCATTATGTACAGCCATGTATTCTTCTGCCAGCTGCTACACTATGGCCCACACAGGAACATTTTAATCATTAGGATGTACCACTTACACCTCTCCTGTGAATGACCTGCACATCACCACTCCTGCTCAGTCATCCTTTTGATACCCACATGGTGGCGAAGCTGGCTCTGCCAGGGGACACCTCTTCCTAATCCTATGCACACATTGACATTACAGCATATTAGGTGGGCACCCCTCACTGGTACAGTACAGATGTCTCCCACATGCTCATCCCACTTATTGACTGACTCATAGGATACATATGGATTTGACATGTCCATCAACTCTTACCTTTCCTTCCATCCATCACCTAATATGTGATTTTCATAAGGACTACTTTATCCGGTGTCCTGTTAGCACCTCATAAGTGGTGCCTAGCGGCCTTACCACTGGAACACCTACTTCCTGCCCCAGCTTTTTCCACACGATAACACCCTTACTGCTGCTGTTAATGCTTGCTTACCGGTGTACCCTTAATGCTCTTTACTAAACATACTCCCATATGTACATACTTGCAAAAATATAGAATCGGATATTTGCATGAACTCTAGGGCTCGTATAAATGCACTTCAAGATGTCATTTCTGCCACTTAAATTAGTATTTTATAAAGCCAGGTAGGTGCCAACTTATCTTTATAAAATAGTGCCCATATAGATGCCTCCTTATAGAATCACCCTCATTATATGGTCAATGCCATCGGCTAGACGTATACTAGTGAATTTCAGCCAATAGACTTTCACATTTGGCAAAACCTTTTCTAAAATATTGCCAGAACTGTGTATATCATGACCTCTGCATCTCAATTCCGATTTCCTCATAGGGCCCAATTTTCGAAAGGCATTTACAGAGTTTACAGCCCAGTAAACCATGTAAATGCCTTACATCAGGATATTCAATGGCACTTACATGGTTAGTGCGAATATCCCCTTCTAACTCCCCTACGTGCCCCAATGCTATCCAGTTAGCATCGGGGCATGTCGGGGACATTCCTGGATGGAGCGGAAGAGGCGACAAGCAAGAACCGGGCAGCAGCGATGTTGCATGCTGCCCGGTTAGCGATCTGCACCGAAAAGATAGCCGAGGAAAACCTGGTTAGCTTCAGTGGCTTCTGGTGTGTGCGGCAATCCTCGGATATTCAATGTCATCACCGTGGCATTGAATATCCGGGTTAGAGGTCAGTGGGGAGGACTATGTGCCAACGAGGCACATAGCCCTTCAAAAATGAGCCTAGCTCAATATCAGGCCTGTACTGTTTAAAATATGCCTTCACATCAATAAGTCCCTTTGATTAATGACCCACCTGGTTTTATTCTGCACCTGGTTTGAATAATGACCCACCTGGTTTCCAAAGTGTTTTGCATATCAGTAAGCCTCCACAAGATGGAGAGGAATACTGTGCAGCTGGCATAAAGAAGCAGTATATTTGAAAATAAAATTTAAAAAACATGGACCATCCTTCCCCGGATGCATGCCATTTATATTGCAGATTAGGTGGGCTAGAAATTTGTATCTAGAACTCTGCTTTTCTGAGATATTCGGTAGTCTTTATGGAGGGGGGGGGGGATTTTTCTGTAATTCTTTACATTCTTGCATGGAATTAGAGACCTATCAATAGACTGAAGAAAAATAAAAACAGAAACAAGTCTCCTCTGTGCATAGTTAAATCACCCTTGGTTTTGTTATCAAACTCTTTTGTTAACTGATACACACAGTCTTGATCTGTGATCCTTTTATCCGACAGCAGGTTTTATAGTATTCAAATAGAAACCAGCCAACAAGAATGTGTTTCTTTTTTTCTTTGGTTTTCTGCTGGCTTTCTTGATTCATTATCCGTTTGACCTGCTGACCATGCAGCCCTGGACCAGGATCACGTAAGGAAAAAACCCTATATACTACTTATAACCATCATTAGCACAGAGGGCTATAAATTTAAGACACAAGTTTTAGCTACAGCTGACACTGGGAAAAGGAGAATTTATTGTCACTGTGGTTAGTTTTTGAAGTGTGAAATTTAGCTTTGTGTTCACACACCATGTATCAAACAGCTAATAAGCATGAAACTGTTCAGAGTGCTGCTATGAGAGTATAGCCTCTTTTTCCATTTTTGGAAAGCACAGATCCCAAATGTTGGAGACCACAGGAAAGAAATAATCTTGGCATTTACCCATCAGCACTAGGAAGCACCCTCCCCCCCCCCCCCGACTTGCCCTTCTCCCACTCTCTTGCTAATGTCTTCCCCTTACCTCTTCCTCATACTGCATAGTTGACTACTTCTCCCCCTTTAGTATTTGATGCCTCTTTCCTCTTTTTTGTTGTCTTGTACCTCAGTTTTCTCCCATCCTTTATTTGGTTTTCCATCCAGTCACTCAGTCCCCATTTCTTCCTCACTTACTGAGGAGGGAGTGTAAAAAGTCTTCAGGCTCTATATTCGTTTGGGCAGGGTATGCGCAGCTACGGTGCATAGCCCTGCTCGTTGACCCTTAACCCTGGATATTCAATACCAGGGTCATATGCGACCTGGAATAGAATATCTGTGGATCACCACACACACCGGAAGCCGCAGCCTATCTTTCAGGTGCAGGTTGCTAACCGGGCAGCATGTAATATTGTTGCTGCTTATTGATCGTCTCTGCTTCTGCTCCTCCCCGGAACGCCCCCGACGTGCCCTGATGGTAAGTGGTCAGTAACGGGGCGCATAAGGGCCATAATCGGGAATATTCAGCAGCACTAACCATGTTAGTGCCATTGAATATCCATCTCAGTGGCAGTTACATGGTTTACAGGGCTGTTTACTGTGTAACTGCTCTTCAAATATCGAGCCCTTCATGTTTAAATCTCCATCAACCTTATCTGAATCTTTTCCTTCATCCCTCTCCTCTCTCTCCATCCTCATCACCCTCCATCTTAGGTTGGACTTTCACCTCCATTTCTTATGGCTCCAAACCACTTTTTATTCCTTTTTCCCCTCTCACCTTCAACTCAAATATCCCCTCCTTATCAACCTCTCTCTACGTTTCCTATTTCTCCTCCTATCTTGTCCTCCTCCTTTTCCTCAGCTCTTGAGTTTCACCTTTTTCTTCCTCTCATTCATCCATCTTCTATCTCTCTTAAACAACCTCATCCTCGTTTCCTTTGTTTCATCTCCTCTCTGCCTCACACTCTTCTCCTTCTCCTTCTTTCATCTGGTGACATTAATCCTAACCCTGGCTCCCCAGGGCTTTTCTCTCCCTCCTGATCCTCACTCAACCACTCTAACCTCATCCATATTCCTCTTCTTTCTCCCTTCTCTCTCCCCTTTTCTTGTGCCTTATGGAATGCTCATTACATAGCTAATAAACTCCCCTTTACCCATAATTTCTTAATTTCTAACTCTCTTCAATTTCTAGCTCTTACTGAAACCTGGCTCCTCCCTGATGACACTGCTTCAGTCTCTGACCTCTCTCACAGTGGCTACCAGTTCTCACACACTCCTCGTGCCACTGGATATGGTGGTAATGTGGGGTTTCTGCTTTCTCTTTCCTGCAAATTTCAACCCATCCCTCTACCCGAGTCTCACTCTTTTTCCTCCTTTGAAGTCCACTCCATCTGCCTTTTTAATCCCGTACCTCTCCGGATAGCTGCTATCTATAATCCACCTCTACCTTTCTCTCTGACTTTGGTTTATGGCTTTCCTTATTTCTCAATTCTTCTTCCCCTTCCCTTATTCTTAGTGACTTTAACATTCATGTTGATAACCCTTTTGACCCCTATGCTTCCAAACTCATTTTCTTAACCTCCTCATTTAACCTTTAGCTTTGCTCTTCTGCCTCCTCTCATCAGCATGGTCATTGCCTTGACCTGGTTTTTTCTCTAATTGTTTACCCTCTAATTTCCAAATCTCAGCTCTTCCCTTATCTGACCATCACCTGGTTAACTTCACTCTTCATCACTCCCCAGTTCAATCTCGCCCAGTCTCCTCCTATCGATCCATTAGCTTTCTTCACTATTGTCTGATCACATCTTTCCTCCACTTTGTCTTCTAACTCGGTTGATGAGGCCATAATTTCCTATAATACTGCTCTCTCCTCTGCTCTGGATTCTCTTGTTTCCCCTATACTACATACTGAGAGATGCACTATACCTCAGCCCTGGCTGTCTTCAACTACCCACTACCTTCACTCCTGTGCCCATTCAGCTGAGCACTTTTGGCTCAAATCCCTCTCCCATTCTAAATTTCTTCACTTCAAATTCATACTTACTTACTTCCAATCTGCCATAGCACTTGCCAGCAAAACTACTATGTCCATCTAACTAACTCTCTTGACTCTGACCCCCTTCGTCTCTTTTCTACTCTCAACTCTCTCCTCAAAGTACCTCCACTTCCAACTCTCCCTTCTCTTTCTGATGAAACTCTTGCTGACTATTTCCATGACAAAGTCCACAATATTACACTCCAATTCCCTTTAAAATCAGCTTCATCTCCTCTTCCATACCAACTTTTACTCAAACTCTGTTACTCTTTCTTCCTTTTCTAAAATCTCCAAAAAAGAAATATCTCATTTTCTTTCCTTCTCTAAACTTACTACCTGTTCCTCTGATCCTATCCCCACCCATCTCCTCATCTTCAATCCCTTCCTTTACATTCATTCTTAACCTATCATTCTCTACTGCAACTTTCCCTGCAGCCTTCAAACATGTTCTGGTCACATCTCTCCTCAAGAAACCTTCACTTGACCCTACTTGTCTTTCTAATTGACCCATCTCCCTTCTTCCCTTCATTTCCAAAATTCTTGAACATATAGTTCGCTGCCATTGCCTTGATTTTCTTTCCTCTCAAGCCCTCCTCGATCCATTTCAATCTGGTTTTCATCTCTTGCACTGAAACAACATTTGCTAAAGTCTCCAGCTACTTGTTCCTGGCTAAATGCAAAAGCCTTTACTCATTCCTCATTCTTCTTGACCTTTCTGCTGCTTTTGACACTGTTAATCACCACCTTCTCCATGATACATTGACCTCACTTGGTTTTAGGGGCTCTGTACTGTCCTGCTTCTCTTCTTATCTCTCCCATCACTCCTTTAGTGTTGTTCTGGCAGTTCCTCCTCCACTGCTATCCCTCTCTCAGTTGGTGTACCCCAAGAGTCTGTTCTAGGCCTTCTCCTTTTATCTCTCTATACCTAGTCCCTTGGTGCTCTCATCTCCTCATGTGGCTTTCAATATCATTTTTATGTTGATGACTCTCAGATCTATCTATCCACAACTGATATTTCTCTTACACTTCATGCCTGTATATCTGCCTGCCTATCTGACATCGCTGCCTGGATATCTCACCACTGTTTTAAATTGAACATGGCCAAAATGGAACTTCTTATTTTTCCACCTAAACCCTCTTCCCCTCTTTCTCCCTTCTCTATCTCTGTTGATAACACTCTTCTGCTTCCTGTTTCCTCAGCTCGCAACCTTGGAGTCCTCTTTGACTCCTCCCTCTCTTTCTCTACACATACCCAACAGATAGCTGAAGGGAAATTGGCTGATAGGTATGTCTAGTATGGCTACATCCTTGCCTGAGGCTGTAATACATCATGATGGCACGAAATTGGTACAAAGCGGGTGTGAAATTAGAAATCCAGTTTTTCACTGTTTGGGGACACAGGGGCGATTTGTTAATAACTTCACTTTTTACTGATAGAGTATCAAACCTCTTTATCTACAGAGGTGTGAAATTACAAATCCAGGACTCATACAGACATGCAATCCTTGTGCTTCGTCCAAACCCAGCCAATTCCCTCGCGGGGGTATGGAAACGTGGATAGGGACACACACCCGCTTCGTACCAATGTACGTACAGTCTCAAGCATACACCAATCAATCCTGGAGTTTTTAAAGACCTAATGTCTGGGCAAACTTTCAAACTTGGGGAATGAAGGGAAATTGGCTGATAGGTATGTCTAGTATGGCTACATCCTTGCCTGAGGCTGTAATACATCATGATGGCACGAAAAAAACACATGGGCTAAGAAAATGAGTACCCAGAGCCCAGCACAACAAGAGTAAAGCCAGGGAACCATACTCTGAACAGAAGTGCACAGAAAATGGACCCGGCTAAGAAAAGCTAAGAAAAGCAAGCTCACCACCAAATCACCTCCCGTGTGAGCTGCGTTTAACCAAGGACATCACCAAATTCAGGAAGGAGCTAAAAACTCACCTATTCCGATGTCATTACAATCAGCTATGACCATCAACTGAGAGAGTATTCAAAACTGCTATATGTATAATTATGTAAATATGTATATATAGATGTAAGAATGTATAAGTCACCCCCTAAGACGCTAACCATGTGTGCTGTGACCCCAGTTCTTTGTTCATACCACCCCCCCCCCAGTCTTGATTGACAATCCCCGAACATAAATCAAACCGCTGCTGATCGCTGGAAGTAGCGGTATATAAATGTGCAGTAAATAAAATAAAATAAATAAAAAAGCTAAGTCAGGCCTGAACAGATTGAACAGGCCTGAGCAAGTTGGCCAAGCCTGGACAAGTTAAACAGGCCAAACAAAGCTGGTGATACAAAGTATTCATAAGCCCTGAAGACTACAGTGCTGAAAGCTACAGTGATTAATGAAACAAAAGGAATGGCAGGGTGTAGCCAGAATGACTCAACACTAGCAAGAATAAAAGCCATTAATATGCTAATAAGGGTGGATCCCAAATGAAAGAGGCCTCTGCAGACTTTTTGCACACGGCCCTCCTTTGTCCCAAAGGAAGGAGGCCTCTACAGGCCCTACAACCTTTTACAGACAGTATAGCAACTTTTGCACACGGAACAAAACTCTTGTGTATGAGTTGCTACAGAGGGTATAGAGTATATAAGGATGCAATTACAGAGCTCAGGGCGGCCTTCTCTGTCTCATTACTGTGGAGATAGGGAATGCTGCCTGTACTCAGATCCCTCAGATAGACACTTGTGTATCTGTGCTTACAGCTTTTGCTTATGCCAAATAAAAGAGTTATTTTTACTGACAAATAATTGTGATCTGAGTTCTTTTTATTTTCTGGTGCACGACTCCCATGTGCCCAGGCAATTGGAAATATTGGTGATATTTGAGGAACTTTTGTGGGAAAACCAGGCCCACATAGCAAAAACCTGTTGTTTTTTCTTTACAACATTAACAAAATTTACCCCTTCCTTTCTGAACAAACTACTAAAACACTCTTTAGTCACTTCTTGCCTCGACTATTGCAACCTCCTCCTTGCTGGTCTACCTCAGAGTCATCTTTCTCCCCTTCAATCTGTTCAAAACTCTGCTGCATGGCTAATCTTTCACCAACCCCGATACAGTCATATAACCCCTCTTCTGAAATCACTTCACTGGCTTCCCTTCCATTACCATATCCAATATAAACTTCTCCTTCTGACGTATAAGTCAGAAAATGCATTCATTCTATTGCTCCTCACTATCTTTCCTCTCTTCTCTCTCCCTATACCCCTTCTCGTGAACTCCGTTTTTCCTCTGGCTTGCTTCTCTCTATGCCCTTATCTTCAACAGCCATTTCCAGACTTCGATCCTTTCACCTTGCTGCTCCTTATGCTTGGAACAAACTACCTGTTTCTTCACGTCATGTTTCATCTTTGCCCCTTTTCAAATCCACGATAAAGGATTACCTCTTTCAGGCTGCTTTTGAATCTTAATCCTTTGTCCTCCTTGTGTCTCACTACCCTTCCCTACTGTATCCTTGTTCTCATCTATTGTACTGGCTGTCTTTATTAAATTGTAAGCTCTGATGCGCAGGGCCTGTCTTTTATATGTGTCTGTACAGTGCTGCATACACCTTGTAGTGCCAAATAAATGATTAATAGTAGTAGTCAGGGCTAGCCCGTCCATTGAGCAAGACTGTTGTTCGCACAAGGTCCCACGATTCAGGGGGCCCTGCGCCAATGCCATTCTGCACATGCTGTTCTGTTTGTAGGGCCGGCTGGCTTCAGAGGGAGCCGGGGAGGCCCAAGCTCCGGCTCACCTCTGCACAGCGCAGGAGTGAAGAGCGGTGTCCAGCAGCTGTGTTCTCCTGGAGCACACTGAGTACCAGGAAACAGAAAATGCCTTTTAACCTCGGTGTGCCAGCATTCTTCAGGATAACACAGCTGCTGGAGTGAAGGAACACACTGCTTTTTACTCCGGCACTGTGCAGAAGTGAGCCGGGGCTTCAGGCCTCCCTGGCTCTGTCAAAAGCCAGTCAGGCAGGCGCGGGGCTCTTCAGGAGGGGGGGGGGGGGGCACTAGGATAGGACTGGAAATGGCTGATGCGGGTCTAGGATTGAAAATGGGCTGATTGGGAGGGCATGGACTGGAAATTGGCTGATGGGGGAGCTAGGATAAGACTGGAAATGGCTGATGGGAGTGCTAGGACTGGAAATGGACTGATTGGGAGGAGCTTGGACTGGAAATGGGTTGATGGGGAGCTAGGATTGGAAATGGGCTGATGGGGAACGGACTGGAAATGGGCTGATGATGGGGCTAGGACTGGAAATGGGCTGATTGGGGGGGCTTGGACTGGAAATGGGCTGTTTGGGGACAAGAATAGGACTGAAAATGGCTGATTGGATGGGGGTTTGGACTGGAAATGGGCTAATGGGGTCTAGGAATGGAAATGGACTAATGGGGGGGCTAAGTAAGAACTGGAAATGGGTTGACGGAAGGGCTAGGATAGTACTGGAAATGACTTTGGGGGCTAGGACTGGAAATGGGCTAATGGGAGGCTAGGATAGGACTGTAAATGGCTGATGGGGGGGGCTAGGATTAGAAATGGGCTGATGGGGGGCTAGGACTGGAAATGGCCTGAAGGGGAGCTAGGATAGAACTGGAAAGGGTTGATTGGGGGGAGCTTGGCCTGGAAATGTGCTGATGGGGGGCTAGGAATGGAAAGGGACTGATGGGCAGCTAGGATAGGACTAGAAATGGGCTGATGGAGGGCTAGGACTAGAAATGGCAGATGGGGGCTAGGACTGGAAATGGGCTGATGGAGGCTAGGATAAGAGTGGAAATGGGCTGATGGGGGGGAACTTGGACTGGAAATGGTCTGATGCAGGGCGATGGGAGAATGGGATTAGAAAGGAGTGGATGCTGGATGGGGCTGGAACTAGAATGGAACTGATGTTGGGGGAGGACTAGATGGGGGCTGGGGGAGTGAGGATGGAGAGGGGAAAAGATATTTTGTGTGGAAGAAAAATCTATGATTGGTCAGGTATTAGGAGAGTAAGTGGGGATTGAGTTTGGAAGCGTGACATTTGAGTGGATGAAAAAAGAATAAAGAAAGAAATGGAGGGAAGAGAAAAAGGGGAAAGATCAGTATGTTAAAGCATGTAGAGAGAGAATGGAAAAAAACTAGAAGAGAGAAGAAAGGAAAAATGAACAGCAGACAATGGAAAGTTAGCAGAAGGCTCAAAGAAAGCATAAGAAGGTGAATGGGGAAATTGCGAATGAAAAATAAAATATCCAAACAACAAAAGGTAGAAAAATATGTTTTTAATTTGAATTTATTAACTGGAATATGTCAGCTCTGGGAAATGTGCATCACTAATGTCTTTGGTTTTGTTTAGTACAAGAGGAAATGAATTTATAGTTTTATTTCTCCAGTTTTGTCGTACATTCCAAATTTGGCTTTTGGGATTCCTAGTTTAATTATTGTCTTCCTATTTCTAAATTGTGATCCCTTGTTCTTTGTTTGGTGACGGTCTATGTTCTGCATGTGTAACTGAGCTGAGGTATTCTGTTCATGTAGTTTCTGTTTGACAGTGCCACTTGTTCTCTTTCCTCAGTAGGAGACGTATTGGTATTCTCAGAGATGCATTGGTTTAATATTTGCAGAGTTGCCTTTTGATAGGTAGAGTTTGGTGCTTTGTGAGTCCTCCTGGTAGTTCTATTAGGATATGGCGGGTTTGCTATGGGTTCTAATTGGGTAGTATTTTTTAGTACTTCCTAATGTGCCTGGCAGTTGGAACTGGAGTATAGTAATGTAGTAATCTGGTAGTCTTCCTTTATTCAGACACTCATTATGAGGCATATTTACTAAAGGTTAGGGCATGTTTACATTATGCAAGCATTTATGCAAATGAGGCCCCTTATGCAAATGAGGACCCCACAATGAGTCTCTGCACATGGCCCTGCACCCCCTGGTAATAGGAGTAGTACGTGGGCATCCCCTCTACCCAGCCATGACTTTTATCTCTTTCTTTTAATTAACTCTCTCCTTGGTCATTACTATATAGTTACTTTAAAATTTCTCCAAATTTTGAAGGCACCTGTTTACATACGGTTTAAGTGGGGAAAAATTTTTTTTATCCATACCTCTGCTATCCAGGTGGCCTTTGGGAAATACTGTTCCAGAAAAGGCCACCTGAAGAAGGAGCTGAAGTATGACTGTGTAGTGCCCCCTTGGGTGCACTTCTGGGTCTGGGACTGGCCTGCTGGAGTCCCCTTGAGGGCCGGCTCCATTGGACTTTGTCAGTTTGGCACCTGGTGCCTCCACCTGGGGAAGAAAGGTGTAGCGAGCAGGATTTCCCTTCTTTCACCCCAGGAAACCCCTCAAAAACTCTGCTGTGAATAACACTGGCTTAAATAGTATTTACGATTTATTTACAAAATATATACATCAAATATTGTGATAAAATAATGCAGTATGTACAACCCATATTATGATAAGTGATTCAACAGGTAAGGTGAAATAGCAATATAGGATAAGAGATAAGCCAGTTCAAACAACAAACTATAACCTTATATGTAATGACTTAAGTACACCTTTAAAGCTTTTTGATTTAACCTTAATAATCTGTCTCCTAACTCCCCTCCCTTTCCCTTTGCCTACCAGCCACTGCTGGAGCTCTAGATGTTAGCTGCTTGTGAAAAGAGAGGTTTAGTAGTTCCATCCAATCGGTGAGACTGTAGCCTTGGCTCCACCTCCTCCTAGCTCTCCTCCAGTCCGGAGAGGGTTTTGCACTCCTGTCCAATAAGAAACAACTGTTGCAGCTCTCCAGTGAGCTTATGTGCCACTCCTAGTCTGGAATGGATTCTCTGCTTCTTGAACTGGTTTTGTGGCTTCTAGTCCAGAATGGACTTCTGCCACTGCAGCTTTCTCTTGAGCTGATCTGCCCCTAGATTCTGCTGCTGTAGCTTTCCCTTGAGCTGATTCGCCACTACAGCTCTCCCTTGATTTGATTCTCCATTGGATTCTCAAATCTGGATTAGGCACTCCAGAATCTCTCTGCTGCCATCTCCACTCCTGGGGGTGGGAGGGGTCTATCCACCCCTATCTTCATTCCTACCTTTGATGGGATCTTTAGGAGGTTTTTCACTCAGAGCCTGTCTAGGCTCCCAGAAGACTTTCTAACATCATCTTCAGAAAGAAGGCCTGCAGAGCAGGAAGAGTCCTGTCCTGTCCTCTCAGATGAGGGTTAAGCTCTTTTTAGATAAAGAGGCCTGATGCCTCCAAATCCCAAGTAATTCTTCTCCAACTCTTCTGCACAGGGCTGCTGGTGCCAGTGCCAACTGATACCATTTTTCTTAGGGTGAGCAATTTCCACTGGCCCCCCAGTATTACTTCTCTACCCTCTGTCTATTGTGTGCACTTTATTCCCCTACACTATTCCCTATTTATTTATTTATTTAGCACGTTTTCTATATCGCCTTTTCTTGTATTCAAAGCGGTTTACAGTGAACATATGAACTTAGAACTTTGCATAGAACAAGGGGATTAAACTTGGAGTTAACAGGGTCAACAAACAATGTAAATTATATGGTGAATTTACTTCAATCTGTGAGATCTGTTGTCATTGTATGTTTGGAAACATGTAAAATTGAAGTCAATATAGGGTAGCTGGGAACCATCTGGATGGGTGTGAGTTGGCCCATGTTTTTCTATGTTGGGTGCATATCCAAGAGTGGTATTAGGTATCTGGTCCATAGTATTCCGAAAAGAGGTGTGTTTTTATGGCTTTATGGAAGTCCTATAGGTCGTTGATAATTCTTATGTTTTCAGGAAGTGAGTTCCAGAGTGATGGTTGTGGTGAGCAGCGCACTCCTGAGCCTATGGAGACAGAGGAAAATCCTGAGGTTCAGCAGGATTTACACCAAAATGACAGGGCAAGGAAAAAAGAGAGACTCTATTCCACAGAGCTGAGCATGGAGACCAGCCCAGGGGAGGAGTCCTGCAGTTCCGATTGGGCACACCCAGCCCTGAGAAGGGGCGTGCCTAAGAGAGAACGTACTTTTAAACCAGAGCATGGCTCTGAGAAGGAGATTCAGCAGGGGAAGCAAAAGGAGAAAAAGAAGGAGTACGAGATTCCGAAGGAGGCTGAGACTCAGTACGAGTATGGGAAGAAGTTTAAGAAGAAGCAGCCCAGGAAGGAATACAGGAGGAAGAAACTAGAGGATGGTTGGAAAGCCAGAGGAGAGTTTAATGATACTTGGGAACCTGGCACAGGAAGAAAACCTGCTCAATTCTATTCAAGGGAAGTAAGCAGAAGTCCCACGGAGAGAGGACTTAGCCTTGAATGGGATAGCCGTTGGAAGGCACCGCCCTGGGGAAGAAAGCCTTCAAGGCAAACACAGGTGAGAGAGCCATCATGCTCTGAAGTGTCGTTTGTACCAGAAAGCAACAAACAGAACAGCTGGAGAACCTTGGAGCCGTCGGAAGACAGAAGGGCTCTGCAAAAAGTGAGTAATTGGCCACACGCTTGCCAAGCTGAATGTAAAGATAATTCTCCTATCTATGAAACAATTGCCAAAGAGTCTAGCAATTATTCTGATGCCTTTAACTTACAAGAAGAGAAGACAAACAGCCTTGAGCAGAAGGGAAGTTCTATAACAGATAATAGTACCCTATCTCACAAGGAACAGGCTGAATTGCTTCTACAAAGCTTTAAACAATTCTTAGAGTTACAAGCTAGACAACAGCTAAATTCACAAGAAGCTAGTAATGCCTTACAGCTTGAAGGAGTAACAGAGAGTAATACAGACTTACCAGGCTGTGAACAAATGGACTGTACGATTTGTTGTATAGATAAGTCAAGCTGAAGGAAATGCTTTTGCCGTCTGTGTTCTGAGAGTTACCAAAGCTGCTGTTTGCATTGATGAAAGAAGCTCTGATTACCTGCACATGTTTTCCCAAACACTGTGAGAGTAACGGTGATCGTAAGAGGCTGCAGTGAGCCTAACTGGCCTCTGGAGGCAAAAGAGAGTAATTGGCTGGAAAGTGGAAAGCAGCAATATACTTTTAAGTTGCATTTATCCTGAGTTTCTGGTAGCCTTTTGAAGCACCTTTGTTTTGCATTATTATATGCCATGTGATGGAACATTTATCTTTTGCTTTAATAAAATACTTATTATCAAGAAACCCCACAACTACAGTTTCTTTAATTCGGAGTGAGAAGAACTGGAACTACAACTCCCAGCATTCCTGGGGTAAAGGTTTTACTCTTCCCTCACGAAGCACCAGCGGCTGCTCCTGCCTTTAACCCCTTGAGCCGGGCAGGGTCGCCGCATGGTACATATATTGAGAAGGCTCTGTTTTGCTTTTGTTTTGTTCTTGGGTGTTATAAATAGGTTATTATTGGTTTTCCATTTTGGTTCTGTTTTCAGGGTCTTTGCTGATGAGTGTTTGTAGAATGAGTGGTGATAATTGATGAAAGATTTTGAAGATAGTGAGTAACTCTTTATATTTGGACCTGGTGATTAAGAGGAGCCAGTGGAGCAGTTTCAAGGTTGGGGTTATGTAGCTAGTTCTTGTTGTTCCCCATAGATTTAAACTTAAATTGTAATAATAGATATAAATGTGAGCAAATATTGCCCTTGCACCTTCAGCACAGGCAGTGATTTGCATATCCCCCTAAGTGTTTACTTTCCAGCTCTGCTAGCACAGATGTTGGTGATGCTAGCACAGATGCTGGTGATGTTGTGACCATTCACCTTTGATTCTACATTATTAAACACACTCTCAAACACCTACCTTGGGGGGTGGGGGTGGGGGTGGGGGTGGGGGGTGGGGGGGGGGTGGGGGGTTCAACTGTAAGACTCCTGACTTGCAATCCAGGCTTTGCAACCGATTGTAGGTCACTTCTGGCAATTTACTTTAACCAACTTGCATCTCTGCTTTTCCTCTGCTCCATGTTTCAGTTTTATCCCAACTGCTATTGGGTAATGATTACAGAGCATCTCATTTTAAAAACACTTTGAGGCATAGGCATAGTTTAGGGAGTATGGGGGGAGGCAGTGCCCCCCCCCCCAAATGTTGCAGACACTAATGGTGAACTGGTTCCCTGCCCTCTTTGCCAGTATGTCTTCCTTACCCTTTGCCCCCCCCCACCCCTAAAAGTAAGAAGGCAAACAATGAGGTCATTTTACTAAGCCATGTTAAATGTGCAGATAGTGCTTGCCAAGCATGCAGTGTTAACAGCTAATGCAGAGAAAATGGAGGTATTGCAGCAATTTTCTGCATTATCTGCAGACTGTGCATTAGCAGGATTGGCATTAGGAGGGATGCAACCTGGCATCTGCCCTGGACCCACAAGCCAGAGAGGGCCTCAGATCTGTCTGAGACTGAAAAAGGTACAGCTTGCTAGTGGGCTTTAGACAATTCAGTGTGTGCCTTTGAGTCAGTGCCCACTCCTGGCAATCCATCAACTCCTGGGTTTTCTTGGCACTATGACTTGAAGTAGATTGCCCGGCTTTTCTTCTGAGGCAATGGAGAGTTAAGTGACTTACCAAGGCTACAAGGAGTGCTAGCAGGAATTGAACACTGGTTGGTTGGTTGGTTACCAAGTCAGTGCTCTAACCAGTAGGCTACTCCTCTAGTTCCAGAGCCTCCCAGAATCAGCTCTCTTCCAGTCCCAGCACCAACCAGCATGAGTTCCCTTCTAGTCTCAGTCCCTCCTAGCAGCAGCTCCCTTCCAGTCCCAGTCCCTTCCAGCATCCTCACGTCTAGTTCTTGCCCCCCCCCCTTCATAATCAGTCCTCCTTCAGTATCAAATCCCTTCCAGTCCCCTATCCTCCATCCTCCAACATCAACCCATTTCCAGTCCTATTCCAAAGCTAATGTAACCCAAAGTAAAAAAAATATTAAACAAGTATTTACCAAAGTTCTGTGGCATCAGCAGAAGAGGGAGAATAGGCAGCATCTGGACTGTGCTGGAGAGCCTCAGCGGAGAAGTTTTTTGTTTGTTTGTTTTTTTAAAGAAAATGCAGCCGTGTTTTTTTGCAGATGTTGAGGCAGGGCAGCAGGATAGCTTCAGGCTGTGATCAGGGCTGTCAGCGGCCATGGTGGACCTGAGTCAGCCCAGGGCAGTGACAGCAGAATTTAAAAAGAAAAGTGAAGCCCCATGATGGTGGCTGAGTGGAACCATGGGGCTGGGTTCAAGCAGCATATGGGGTCATGCAGGCATCAGGTAGAGCCACAATCACCGTGGCTGCTCCCGTTTAAGGCACGCAGTGCTTGTGGCTACTCTAGACTGCTGGACTGCTGTGAGGATTGTGGCGACAGTTCCCAGTAGAAGCCACAAGCAATGTGGGCCTTAAACGGGAGCAGCCACGGTGATTGTGACTCTCCCTGATGCCTGCATGACCCCATGTATGCCTCAGCCAAGCCCCGCAGCTTTACTTTTCTTTTTAAATTCTGCCACTACTGCTCAGGGCTGATTCAAGCCCACCAGGGCCGCTGACAGCCCCAATTTCAGCCTGAAGCTATCCTGCTGCATGGTACGGCTGACCCTGGCAGGGCTGTGCAAGGGTTTCAGGTGCTCCCCTGCAACCTATAAATCAGTGCCCCTCCCAAATTATTATTAATGTTGGCTACACACCACCCTCCTTTTTCCCAAAACTCCTTTGTGAATTCTTTTCACCTGATGCTAGTATTTCTCCTTCAAATCCAATGTTGTAAGAAAATTGCAGTGAAAGGACAAATGCATAGCCAGAAAAAAAATAACTACTTAGCAGTAAATACGTAGCATTATTCAAACAGGCTGTGATAGTCCAAAAAATAAATCTGATTCTGGTTACCTCACTAACAACAACATAAAAATTCTCCAGTATCAGGCAGGGGCAGCCCAAGGGTGATGCAAGTCTATGTGCGGAGACTCATTGCGGGACTTCATTTGCATATACACTTGGCCTCATTTGCATAAATGCAATTTATTTTATTTTAAAATATATATTTTGCCCATCTAAAATTTTAGGTGGCTTTCAAAGGAACCCTTCACAAGCCTCTTTTTTCTCCTGGCAATTGGCTTAGGGGCGTTTATTAAATATTGTATGTTAAATGCCACTGCGCCAATAGAATTAAATGAATGTTCCTGCACTTAACACACATTAACATTTGTGAATGCGTATTAACTTTTACCAAACATGCCTTGTAATGAGTGTCCGAATACCATTTGCATGGGCAGTGAGGATAAAGAAAAACTACCAGATTTCTACATTACTATTCTCAGTGCCAACAAAACCCATAGCAAACCCAGCACTACCAGGACTCACAAAGCACAAAACCCTACCTATCAAAAGGCAACACTGCAAATATTAAACCAATACATCTCAGAGAATACCAATACATCACCTACTTGGTAAAGAGAACAAGTGGCACTGTTACATTAAAACTACATGAACAAAATACCTCAGCCCAGTTACACAAGCAGAACATAGAGCAGTGGCGGACCTACATTTTTGGGGCCCTGAAGCTTATTATTATGGGGGCACCTTTGCAACCAGCAATGAGGTCGGGGTAATCACTATTATCTCAGGACAATGGGATGCTCCTCCATCCCAGTCTTCACTCCTTATGCCTGACAGCATAGCTGCTGAAGAGATAGTATTCGCTGATCTCAACCTGCCACAGGCGGTCAAAGATGTCCTCCTTGCATCACACAAAGATTCCACCAGATGATCTTATGCCTTCACGTGGCATAGGTTTGTCCTCTGGTGCTCCCCAAAGGACATTGACTCCTTTTCTTGCCTGGTGGAGTCCCTTCTACAATATCTCCTCCACTTATCCTTAGTAGGTCTCAAGATTAACAGTGCCATTGTGGCCTCTCACAGACTACTGGATGGGCAGCCTATCTCCTCACACCCCTTAGTAGCATGCTTCATGTGGGGTCTGCTGCTATCCAAGCCGCTCATTAAGCCACCTTCGGTGGCCTGGGATCTCAATGTAGTTCTCACTCAACTGCTAAAGCCTCCTTTCGAGTCTTTAGCCACCACCTCACTGAAGTTTCTATCTTAGAAGGTAATCTTCCACATTGCTCTCACTTCAGCTTGCCACATCAATGAACTGCAGGCTCTGGTGGCAGATCCACCCTATATCAGTTCCACCATGACAAGGTGGTTCTGCGTACTCATCTGTATTTCCTTCCAAAGGTAGTCTCCCTCTTCCATCTAAACCAGTAGGTAATCCTACCGATTTTTATCCTGAGACCACATGCATCTTGGGCTGAAGCAATGCTACACACCTTAGACTGAAAGCGAGCACTGGCTTACTACTTGAATAGATCCTCTCAGTTATTCATCTCCTTTGATCCTAGTCACATAGGCCTACCAGTGACGAAACAAACTCTATCCAAATGGATAGTAGATTGCATTTATTTTGCTTATGCACAGGCAGGGCTCTCTTTGGAGGGTCATGTCACTCCTCATAATGTGTGGGCTATGGCAACCTCTGTAGTCAAAAATCTCCATTCAGTATTCATTGAGGAGATCTGTCGGGCAGCTACCTAGTCCTCCATTCATACTTTTGCTGCACACTATAGTCTTGACAGAAACTCCTGTCGGGATGCAGTCTTTGGTCAAGCTGTATTCCAGCACTTCTTTGGGACTTAAACTCAACTCCTACCCTCCATCCCAGACTTCTACAAGATACCAGACTATCAATGGGGGAATATCACCTCCTGGAATCAAGTCCAATGGCCCACAACTCTTTCAGACTCTTTGGCTACAAGCTTTTGGCCTCAGGGATCACTGCTTCCCCCCCCCCCCCCCATATCAGTCTGGTACCTGGGAGCTAGTGAGTCCCATATGTGAAGACTGCATTCCTGCTTGTTCCAGGAGATAGCGTAATTACTCATCTGTAACAGATGATCTTGAGAACAACAGGAATCAGCCATCACAACCCACTCTCCTCCACTAGGAGTTGTAGGGTTTGTTTATTTTTTCTCTTCCTCTCAGCTACAAACTCAACTGAAGAGAGGAGTTGGGAAGGTGGGAAGGCAGGCATGCGGGAGCAGTGGAGTGCTCCCAAAGGCTTTCCTATTGGATGCTGAGGAGCGTACTCGCATGGGCTCCGTCGGTGCTTTTATCACCCATATGTGAAGATTGATTCCTGCTGTTCCCGGTGATCATTTGTTACAGGTGAGTAACTGTGCTTTTTCAATGGCCAGTTTTAGCTCTCTGCCAGTAGCCAGTCTGCACATATAAAAACTGGCCAGGCCAGCTGAATACCAGCCGGTTGGCAACCCTACCTGCAAAAGCCTACTACAGCTTAGAAAACTGATCTCTTTATATTCAATTGCCCTATTCCATGACATCAATTTATTCACTAATCAGGGTTAACCCTGCCATTGAAAGACACATTTTTGCACATGGCCCTGCTTTTCAGCCCCTATTGACTTATGCAATGAATCTTTGTGCCTGTCCCTGCATCCCATATGGGCTGCTGCCACTGTTACTAAACTCCTATATACCCACACAACTATCAACTTTACTTTTACAAAATACATGGGGTGTGTGTGTGGGGGGGGGGGGGGGGGTCAGCAGCGGTGGTGAGCACAGTTAAAGCAACCAGCTGTCACCACTTTTAACTTTTCAGGAAATCGACATTGGAGGGACAGAAGCAAACAGCCCTGCTGCGCTGACGTTTAAAGGTAAGCACTGCAGGGCTGTTAGCAGCCATTGCTACCGCTGCCTGTCCTGAGAGGGGCGACAGCGGGGGCAATGGGTGCCCCTGGAGGACTGGTGCTTTTGCTCTCTCTCATCTTTAGCAGCAACCAGAACTGAAAAAGCTGCCATGATCTCTACCCCTGAGGTGGCTGCTTGTACATTTCTGAAGTAAAATGACTAAAAGGTACTGAGGGACCCTTCTAGAATGGAAAGTGTTATGCAGGTCCATATTATTAGCATCCAAATTGGAGTTGCCATACAAAGCTAGTGTGTGTATTTTCAGTGCCATTCTGCTGGCGTTCCCAAATCCAACTCTGAATGGCCCAAGCTTTAGAAATAAAGCAGGAACTCAGGCTGTTCAACCATTTAGTCCTTAATACAGCTCTTCTGGGATTAGAGGAAAGCACAAGGGACTGCATTTCTCACAGTTCCTGCATCTTATCTAGAAAACAAAATTAATTCTTTTGTAGTCTGATGTTCAACAGAATATCTAGTTTAGCGTCTACCTCCCCTCACTCTACCCTGGTGTATGGATTAAGCTTTACTCATGCAATTAAAATGATAATTATTCTCATCTCCCACACATTGTACTTGTTTATGGATTTCTGGGGTATTAAGGCTGATTAGAGCATATGCACTCCTAGGACACCTGTTTCTCGCATGCATGGGATGCCAGGAGAAAGGCTGCATTGATTTCTCTGCAAACAGCTGACACTTGGTTGACCCTAGGGTAGTGCCAAAAAGATAAATCCTTTAACACTAAAGGAATCTGGAAACCTAAATGAAATTAGCTCATATTAACCTATGAGAATAAGCAGTTTCATTTAATACAAGGAAGGTTTACCTGTGCCAATTAGCAAATATGCTTAACTGGTGACCTGCAAGCTCATTTTCAAAAGGAGATTCCCCAAAGACCTTCAGTTTGAAATGGACTAGTGTGCACACTGTGAAAACAACAGCACCACCGGCTTTTCACTGACTTTCTAGAAGGTGCAAGGTACCTAGGCCATTCAAACATGTAATTACTGCAACCTGCTAGTGGATGGGCTGGACCTGTGTGAGAAGCTATTTTGCAATGGAATAGTCAGGCTTGCCACCTATTTTCAATCAAATCTGCTTGAAGCTTCATCTGTAACAGCATTACAAACCATCAAGAGTGTCACAAACTCTCCATGCAGGGCCGGCCTATCTACTAGGCAGGCTAGGCAGCCACCTAGGGTGACAGACCTCCATGGGTGGCCTGGCACACAAGGCCTGCCGTCCCCCCTGTGCTAAGCTGTGTTGCACTGCTGCTGCTGATTATGGTGGTGAGGTTGGCTGGGCTCTGCAGCAGTGGCCCACGGCAGGCCATGATTGTTGGCACACGTCCTGCCGCTTCTGACCCCCCGATGTTGTGTTGTGAAGGATTCAGAAGTGACAAGCCATGTGTGCCGAAGCACATGGCCTGCTGCTGCTGAGCCACCCCTAACCCTGTCACCAGAATCTGCAGCAATGGGGAGGAGCAGCAGGGAGGTGGGAGGAGGATGGCACAGCTTGATGTGTGTGTGTGTGTGTGGGGGGGGGGGGGGTGGTACAACCAGGTCTTCTGCCTAGGTTGGCAGAAACTATTGAGCCAGCCCTGTCTCCAGAGGCACCAGAAGAGGGGCCAAGAGTACATACAATGACAGGATGAGTACCAGAAACTATCATTAGTGGGGCAAAACGGTACAAAGAGCACAATGAACACCTTAAGACAATGAAAGAGAACAAAGCAGCATCACAACTGATGAAACTAACCAAGGCATTCTGAGAGGATCATAATGGTAAGGAGAACAGCACAGCACACAGATCAGCTGCAAAGCCCTAAACATGCCAGGAGGACCAGCACAGCACCCAGATTGGCTACAAGCTTAAACATGCCAAGAGGACCAGCACATCACACAGCACTCAGATTAGTTGCAAGACCTAGTACACCAGAGGAGTGCCAAAACAGCAGAAAAGATAGCACAACCTAGGTCACAGGAGTGGGGTGAATTTGTCTAAGCTGTGTGCCTGCAAGTTAGAGTCCTGGCACCAAGGAATTTGGTCCCAATACAGGAACATTAAGTACAGAGGAAGATCCTTTCTGGGGTGAAAGAAACAATCATGGACTGCTTATATGACATGCTGAGGGATTTAAAAATAAGAAAATAAGATTGAAGTCCCTATAGTTAAAAGCTACTATTTGTAGCAGAAAACCTGTAATCACCAAGTACAGTAATGGATGATGGTGGATATGAGGACATCTGCTAGCCCTTGATAACTAGGGTTGATTCATCTAACAGACTGGTAAGGTGGGATGTGCACCTCTTCCCTCACCACCTCATACAAATTCATCCCGACAGAAGAGGCACCTGCAGGAAAGAAGCATTCATGGAGAGCACTCTAATCATTCAGAAAAGGCTAAATACAGTTTGTTAGTTGACAAGTATAGTAATAGAGGATGATGGATGTGAGGGCAGTCTTCCACTCCATGGTAGCGTTGATTCAGCTATCAGGCTGGCTATGCTGGTATCCCTTTCCTCCATCAGTGCTCCGTACTCCTCTCTTCTGATAGAAATACCATCTTTGATAAAGGATATAGAAGAACTATGCTCTTGCCCTTGAACTTCCAAACAAGTATGGTAATGGAAATTTGGAAGGAACTTTAAAGAGAAAATTCAAGGCTTGTTGACTGTGGTAGGCTGGTAGTCTCCCCCTACCATGCTGGATTCAGTTTTTCCTAGATTTGAGTTTTTGGGAAATGCAGGCTAAAGTAGGTAGCAGAAGATCCAAAGAGACATATAATAACAAGTCAAAAGCACCCACCAAGATGCGAAGCAGGAGCAGGATGAAGAGTGGCCCAGAAAAAGTCCAAAGCACACTGGTCACAGAGCCATGCTGCAACAAGAAGGGTCCAAAAAATAACTAGCCTACACTCAAATAAAACAAAAATCAAGCACTTTGTATGCGGTTATGAATACACAATTATTATACAACGCTGCTCAGTTAAACACTGGTTTGTTCTAAGTGAAGGAAAGTCTCAGCATTATCGGGCTGGTGTCCACTGTGACTCTTGCTCACAAACACCAATATTCCATGCCCATTTCACATCAACGACCTCCTACACCGAATCCCCAAACCAATTAGATAGAAAAGCCACAAAAAACTTAGCTTGTAAACACTTCCGCTTTATGTGGTCTTTTCAGCCCCAACGCCTCCATTGAAGCGCTTATGAGCGTTTTACCATTCATGTTGCTTCTTCAGGGGGACTACTAAAAATGTAAACATACAGCAATAAATATAAAACCATCTATGCAAAACCTATACCTAATACAACCAAAAATAAAAATGAAAATGAGCTCACTTACCCCAGCTAATAAGGGTCCTACACGCCAACAACTAGCTATGTGGCTACCGATTTTACTTCTGCCAGCCAACCAGCTTCATACCAATGCGCATGAGCCTGACACAATCCAACACCCTTTTAAACCTACACACAACATTTACATCATGACGCCTAAGGAACACCCCACTCAACTCCTTAAACTAACCTAGCCATCGCTGACAACTCAAATACAGCTTCCCCACTCAATCTGGGCATTCAGCCCCTCGGGAGTCACCGTCCTAACTGTAAAAATCCACTTTTGCTCAGACAGTACTAACGATTGCTCCCGTGTTCATCCCTCTCTTCCAACTAATACCTGATCCAGGCTAAAACATTGTAAATCCTGAAATTGATGACCTTTCTCAAGACAATGCGCTACTAACGGGGCTTCAACAACCTTACAAGAGATACTACTTTTAGGTTCAAGAATGCGCTTCCGAAATGATCTGTTTGTTTTACCTATATATAATAAATCACATGGGCACAAAATACCATAGACCACTGAGCAGGAACTACAGGAGGTATGCTTCTTAAATCTAAAAAGCTTACTATGATAAGTCAACTGAGAAATGGTCTTAGAAACCACACAAATAGAACAGTTTCCACACGGACTATGGCCCTCCTCCACATCCATTCTACACAAAGGATGTAATACTGAGGGGCACAGATGGCAGCGCAATTTGCAGGACTATCTCTGTAGATACAGAGCCTTCTGGCCTGGACTTCCCTCCTCCGAGGATGCAGGGTCCGATGCATTCCAGGCTGGTACCCCTACACACTGGCCCCCAGCATCTGAGCAGGGATAGGGGACAGGAGCTGGGCCAGGTGTTATGGGGCCTCCTCAACTGCCTTATGTCCTTCACTGTCTAGCCACAAAGCTACTTGTACTGCTATATAATAGGCCATGATATAGCAAGGCACGGGCCCCAGCCCACAGTAATTTATAGTCAGGACTTGGGTTGGCCCTGCTGCACACACCTGGCTGTCATTTTGCTATTGCGTATGGCCATTAGCATGGACTGAGCCCATGCAACGCCAGCTCTAAGCTGGCATTCTGGTTCCACACAGCTGCACCTCTAATGCCCACTAATCAGGACTGGCATTTAGCATACCCCTGCTGAGTCCGCCCACTCTCCAACCAGTCACCGCCCCATTCTCAGTCTCTTTTGCTCTTGCCAGTTGCAGCCAGGTTTGCTCCTGTGCAGCATAAAGTGCCTCATTGGTGCTTTATGCTACACAAACCACTACTGCCCACACCACCCACAGATGCCTTTAGCACCATTTAGTAATCATACCCCTTAGTTCCCGGTCATGCTCTTCCACCTTTTAGGCATTTTGACCAATTAAATATGCAATACTCTGCAATTGAGCACACAGAGACTTCTCCAAACAGGATAATCCATCCCATTATTTATTGATTATTTTTTTTAGTGCCATCAAGTCAGTGTTGACTCATAGCAACCCAGCTACCTCTGGGATTTCTTGGCAATGTATCACCAGAAGTAGATTGCCAGCCTTTTCTTCCAAGGCAATGGAGGGCAAAGTGACTGGTCCAAAGTCACAAGGAGTGCCAGTGGGAATCAAATCCTTGATCTTCTGGGTACTAGGCAGTTGCTCTAACCACTAGGCTACTCCTCCACATAAATCCAGCCCATAAAGTTTCAAAATTAAATGTCTCACCAAAGCAGACTTCTGGGCCATAGAAGAGAGACTCTCCAAATCGTCAGGGCACACAACATGAGCCATTATCAAAGTTGTTTATTGTTTATTATTGTTTATTGTTTACATCGCATTTACTATACCGCCTCCCATAACATCGAGGCGGTTTACAAATAAAATCAATGTTTAACAGAAAGAAAAGAAATTACAATAATTAATAGCACAGAGAAGAGTCAAGACAGAGAACATACAGACAGTTTCACCAGGCTTCAGTTGTTCTGCAGGCTTCACAGTCTCACCGAGCATTCAGTGCAAGCCTGTCAGTCCTCCAGAACTCTAGGACTCCTCCCTAGTCCATGGGAGCTGTGCAGGAGGCAAAACGCTGACTTCCTCCTTCAGTATCTGCTCTGCTACACCCGCAGCATACTGCTGTACCAGCTGCTCTGGAGGTGATTGAAACTCCAGACTATGAAATGTTTCATGTTCTCGAGTGGTTTGGAGGTCTCCTTCTACCTCCATGGTACCCAGTGAATGCTCTGAAGTCAACTCCCTGCCTGCAGGCCATACAAAGTTGTCCATCGGCCCGCCCAACGTTTGATCTCTGGAAACAGCCTGCTGCTTGTTTGCCTTTTGTTTTCTGGCTGAATGAGGCATCAATACAGGAAAACAAAGCAGGAAAAGGTAAAACAGAAAAGTGCTGCAGTAGCGACCATCTCACAGGGACCTGACAGCTGCCATCTTGCTTCCCTGGAAATTAATTGTCTGTAAATTCATAGGTATACATACATACAAGTAATTTGTGCACACTTTCATTTTTTAGGCTCACAAATGAACAATGCACACCCTTAATATCCACAAATACACATAAAGGGACACAAATAACAGTGATAACACAGGTACACTAAAAAAATTTTTTTTTAAACTGCCTCTAATGTTTCGATTGATTTTTACGTTTTTTGGTGTGCTGAATCCAAATCTGGTAACCAATTTGCTCCATCACGTACAGATTTTTTGCTACATTGGGTTAGCAGTTTGAGGTGAACGTTTCAGATTGAGTGCGATCGAGATAAAAGTTTCTTGGATGAATTCTTTATACTAATTGTTTAGTAGTTATTCAAATAAGAATAAAGAAAATTGTAACAAGGCAGCACATAAGAATAGAGTAATGTCAACAAAACACACTGTGATGGTAGCAAAATTGTCTGCACTTAAAACAGCCACATACATGTGCACAAACATTGAGCATATAAGAGCGAGGTTAGACACAAAGCAAAGCAAAGAAATGTGCAAAAAATGTTGTACAGGTATGTATGTAAGAATAGAAAACGCAAAACGCACCATTGCAATACATGAAGACAAACACCCGATGGTGTGAAAATAAAATTCTAATAAATGAGATCCGACACTGTGGTAATAACTAGCAAATTTTTATTTCAAAGTTTAGTAAAAACACGATATTTGTCAACACAGTTTAGATTTTAAAGTCATTCTTGGGTCAATCAATCTCCTGGTGGGCCCGTTTCTTCTTCCCCCGAATGCTTCTCTTGGTGCGCTGCTTGGCGTATTTTTCATCTGGGGTTTCCCGCAGCAGCAACCAGCAGAAATCAGCCATCATAGTGGTGTTCCATCTTCCTTGGTACCTTCTCTCTGTGTCCTTGATGTCCTGGTGAAACCTTTCACCTTGTTCTTCACTGTACGCCCCCAGGTTTTCGGGAAAGTAGTTCACATGGGAGTGCAAGAAATGGACTTTCAGGCTCATGTTACAGCCTTGTTCTTTGAAGGCATTGAGCATCCTGGCAACAATATCCTTATAGTTCTCATCCCGCCTGTTCCCCAAGAATTTGAGAACAACATCCTTGAAGGAATCCCAGGCTTCTTTTTCCTTCTCAGACATCATTTCAGCGAATGCTCCATCTGAAATGAGTTTCCTTATATCAGGGCCAACAAACAATCCTTCCTTTAGCTTTGCTTCAGAAAGTCGGGGGAACTTTGAGCAAAGGTACCGAAAGCACTCACCATCTTTTGGAAGGGACTTGATGAATTGCTTAATGAGACCCAACTTAATGTGGAGAGGTGGTAATAGAATTTTATCACGAGGTACCAAGCTCTCATGAAGAACATTTTTCTCACCGGGTCTCAAATACTCCCGAATTGGCCAGTCTTTTTTCCCCCAGTGTAGGTCGCGGACCCGGCTATCCCACAAGCAAAGGAAGCAGGGATATTTGGTGAAACCGGATTGCTGCCCTAATAGCATGGATAGAATTTTAAAGTCTCCACAAATCATCCACTTATGCTCATCATAACGAATCTTCTGAAGAATCAGGGCCAAATTCTCGTATTTTTCTTGGAGAATAACAGAGTGAGCAATAGGAACTGAAGCGAATGTGTTGCCATTATGAAGAAGAACACCTTTTATGCTGTCTTTTGACGAATCAATGAACAGCCGCCATTCAGCAGGATCATACTTGAGTTTAAACTTTTCCATCACTCCGTATATATCGTTGCAAAATACCAAATCTTCCTCTTTGCTGAAATACTTCAAAAATTGTGTCTCGCGGTTGCGGTACTAATAAAAAGTTGTTCCTGGTGACAATAGATTTTTCTGTTTTATGCCGAGAACCTAGCAATTGGGCAGCATCTTTTGGGAGTCCTAAATCCAGGACTAAATCATTCAATTCAGCTTGAGAGAAAAGTTCAGGTTTCGGATCTGGTTCAGTTTCAAACTCGGAAGTACTGGACTCATCGGGAAAAGCCATCTGATGAGTCTCATCATGATCAGAAACGTCCACACAAATATGATCCAAAGATTTTGGTGGTTCAGGCACAGGTACTTCGTTGCTATGAGGCATAGGCCTAATTGCTGAGGGAAGGTTGGGGTAACTTATTACGTTCTTATTTTTTAAGTTGTATCCCTTCACAATGCAAGAGCAAAAATAGCAGTCACTGCTGTGGTCTCTTTGTTCACGCCACATCATAGGTATTCCGAAACGAAATGCTTGTTTTTTACCTTTCATCCATAAGCGTAGATCTTCCTCACATGTCTTGCACACTTTGTGAGGAGCCCACGGTTTGTCTTGATCGCCTAACTTCAAACCGAAATAGGCGAAATATACTTTTTTAATAAATGCAGAAATGTTCCTCTGCCGCTTTTTCACGGTATATTCCCCACAAATAAAACAAAAACTGTCCGAAGAGTTGACGCAACCTCTGGCTCTGTGAGCCATCACAAATACACAGCACTGCAAACTACAACTGTAGTGAACCACTTCGGAATAAAGCTGGATTACGACTGAGCAAACAAAAGGTAATAATGAACTTGCAAGAAACTGAAATTTGACAGGAACGTTCATGTCGCAACCACCGTGTTTGAGCGAGCGAACGAGGCGAGGCGAACAGGAAAGAACATGCGCCAGCGCGAGTACTGGATTTAGCCCCCCGCCTCCCAATTGTCCTGTTAATGTATAAAATGAATACAAAACACTCTAAAATATCATGAGGGAGTGTTTCTAGTTAGTTAACCATTACAACCTCTATTTTGGGCCAAGAAAATAAACTGCAGTCGGCTAAAAAGAAATTATGTGAACATTCCTTATATGGGTAAGAAATCTAATTTTGCAAGAAAACGTGACGTGATGGAACATTTTGGCTATTTTTCCTGGATTCAGCACCCCAAAATCTATAGGAATCAGTTGCAAAACTGGAGGCAGTTTTTTGGTAGTGTACCTGTGTAATTAATGCTGCAGGAAAAACAAACTAAGCCCTAAATATAAAATATATATATATAAAATTGTAAAGTCCAAATTTCATTTCTTTCGTCATCCTTTCACCCTCTCTGTTACAAAACGCAGTTGGGAACAGGGTTATTTTCATTTTCTGACAAAGAAAACATGATTATATTAATAGCTGTATTCTTCATTTAATATAAATATTTTATCTTTTTAACTCAGCAAGTATTCACCAAAAGCTTGTTTGAAATTATCTTTCCTACAGAGAAGAACGAAGCAGATGTTTTCCGTTGATAAACCTTTTAACTAACACACAATGACTTATACAGCATGATTCACTTAAACATTTGTTTGGGAATATATTCTGTAAATATATGTAACTAAGAAGACTATCTTTCATTTGGGAAACCCTTACCAGGTGCTGAATTGCAGATTTGCTAGTGGACATGTACTACTATTCATCAGTATATCCCCTTTATGATTGCTAATATTCACAGAGACCCAAAGTAGTCTACAGTCATATGAATATCTTAGGATGGTCAACTTGTAGTAAAGTCTAAAACCTTTTAATGCAAGAAGAAGGAAGCCCTTGTTCCAACAATATCTCCAGATCATTTTACAGCATGGCAAATGGGCGGAGGGTGAGGCGAGGTAAGGAGGATGGGAACCTCAGAAATCAAAAAGATACAGGATTAAGATAATAGCTTAGTAGATGATGGCAAAGAGAGACCAAGCAGTCTATTCATTCTGCTGAAAGTCTATCCCATACTGCCAAGTGCATATCTCAGCTGCCAACCGTAACGCATGGCTACCTGTAGAATAATGTTCCTTAATCATGGCAGTTTTCCTTATTTCCTCATTTGTTCTCTATCATCTTGGGCACCAGCTCTGCAGACAATTCAGCATCTCCAATATTGTAACTTCCACTTCCCTACTACTGCTACCTCCTACCCTTGAAGTTTATTAGCTGGCTAAGGAATGTTTGAAAAGGGGGCTACAAGGGAAGGAGGGAACTGCACTAGTGTCTAGGATGGACACACTTCCTGTTTTCCCTGCCTTGTTAATTGAGATGGGGTGGGGGAGGCAAAGTTGAGAGATGTAGTGGTAAAGAGCAGATGAGAGAAGGGGAGAGGGAGTATTAGAGGTGAGAAAGAGTTGGGTAAAAGTCAAGGCACTGGTAGTGATGACCAAGAGAGGGATAAAAGGGATGCTGGCTAAAAGAGGGGAAGATAGTTTATGAAAGGGAATAAAGATTTTGACGGGGATATTCAAAGACATTTACATGGTTTGTAGACCTGCAAACCATGTAAATGCCACTCTGCGGGATACTCATTGGCATTAACATGGTTAGTGCCGCTGAATATCCACGGGTGCTGCTGAATATCCATGGGTTCCACCACTACATGCCCCGATGTTAAGCAGTTAACAACGGGGCGTGCCAGGGGGGAACATTCTGGGTCAGCACCCATTGCTAACCAGACAGCAACAATATTGAACCACTGCCCAGTTAGTGATACACATTGAAAGTCAGGCGCAGGAAACCCCGGCCTAACTTTTGCCACAGAAGCTAACCAGGCAGTAGCTGAATATTGCAGCTGCCCAGTTAGCTTCTCAGCCATCTGGGCAGCCCAGATATTCAATGCTGGAGCCCAGATATGGCCCTGGCATTGAATATCTGGATTTTAAGTACAGCACCGGCGACTAGCCACTTCGGCAGTGCTAGCTGCCGGCACTGAATATCAGACCCTTTATTTTTGTATAAATTTAGCATTATGCCATGAGCTTGGGAAAGTCATGTTTAAATGTGAATAAATAGATATTAGCTGATAGACGAGATACTTCTGGGAACGGAGGGATTTTTATCTGAGAGCGGAACTGTGAGGGGAAGACAGGATGGAAAAGATTAAGGGGATGGAATAAGGAGGTAGGAGTAGAGTTGGGGGAGGGGGAGGTTGTTGGATTGAGAGAGGAGGGTAGAGATAAGACTAGATGATGGGACACAGGCTTCCAGACTGTGACAGGGAGAGATCTGAAGCATGGGGCATGGGTAGTGAAGAGAAGAGGGGTTGGGCTGCTAGAGGGGAGGTTAAGAGGAAGCAAGAAGTATTGGAAAATGTGAAAGTAGTCCAAATGTAGGATGGGGCTGAAAGATAACAGAAACTGATAGGAGAAGTTAGCAATAAGGAGGGGATCAGCAGTGGAGGGAAGAAACACAAAGGCTTGAGGAGAAAGAGGGAAAAAAACAGAGAGAGAAGCAAGCAGCAGGAAGGACTGAGACTAAAAGATGAGATTAAAGAGAAATCTACACATAAAGTGAATAGAAATGAGGGAAAGAACTGTCAAAAGAGAAGGAATGAGGAGTCAGAGACTACTAAGAGAAGACCAAGAAGAAGCAGAGACAGGTGGTGAAAAATAATCTACAGGCAGAAAGCTTGGAAAATTGTAGATTCTTGACCCACACTGATCACTTCCTAACAACGCCCCTGTGTAACTTACACATGATTGGGCTATTCATGTGTAAATGTTCCCATTCTAAAATGACTATTTACTCAAGGATGCCATTTACCTGTGTTTGTGTTGGCATATAAAACATGTAAAATACTGCGACGCTCCTACCTGGGCCCAAGGGCTACAGGCAGGAGTGGCCTTTGGAATGTCCTTTTTGGAATAAAGCTATGTCAGTTGTCACCAGGAATTCTGGGACCTGTAGTTTGCTTGTCTCCCTTAAGGACTGAGCTGTAGTTATGACTCGAGTAGTAAAGGCTGCAAGAATATTTATTTGTGGGGATTTTTCTCCAGCGCATCAAAGTTCAGTACAACAAACGCAAAAAGGATGCAACTCCAACATAAAGGTTGAAATAGAAACACAGGAAATGCAACAGAAATTAACTCAGTACTATTTGGCTGTTTCACAGTTCCTCTGACTTTCCACTAGGCACTGCCTCATGTGGTCACTCAAGGAAGAACACATAAACTGAAACAGCTGCTTTTCTTTACAGCACGGCTTCTTACTTTCAACAGGTGATTAAGCTTGTTAAACAACTTGTAAAGTTTTCCAATGTGGCAGCAGGTATGGCAAACTTACTCCATATTCCTTCATACAGTTTTCAATGCTCTTTAACCCTGCTGTTTTCTATTAGACATGTTGAACAGTCCATAGCAAAAGGATCATATTCTATTGTAGGCAAACAAACATCCAACTGCATACTTTCTTCAGAGCTAGAGTTAGTGGTATCTTTGTCAGGTTTATTACCTTTCCCTGACTTTCTTTCCAGAAACTCCTGAAGTTGGCTTAAAAGCAATTCAGCTTGTCTGTGCACATTTTCATTAGAATGACCATCCTCCTTTTCTGATAAAATCTTGCTTATGGCTCCCACCCCAGGGGGTTCAGCTGTCCTGCTTTTATCAGAGGGATAGCTCTCAGCAAGGGTAAGTCCCTTCCCCCACTTGCTATTAACTGACTGTGCTCGGTTTGTCTTTTGGACGTTAGCATAAGTGAAAGGCTTCTCAAGCAAGGAGTTGAAATAAGAAATATCAGCTTTACCTTTGACAGGGACTTTTAGATAAGTGCTGGTACCTTTTCTCCTGCTATCTCCCAGGCTCTGGAGCTCAGCTTTCTTATTGCTATTTCCACTGCCCTTCTGGTAATTGTTAGGCTGATAGCTTTCCCCTTGGCTTTCTCTGCTGCCGTTATAGCCTTGACTGCTGTAGGTCCAACTACCGTTACTCCACATTTCTTCCAAGGTTGTTCCTTGCTCCAATGTTCACTGCTCCGAGGTTCTGCTCTGCTCCAAGGTTCTAGCTTGCTTATCCTTCTGGCAGTTCTTCCTGAACTCCTTCCTGAACTGCTTCCCGTCTCTCTCGTCTCTCCCGTCTCTCCTGTCTCTCTCCTCTCTCTCTGCATTGCTTGAGGATTTAAAAAGGGTTCACTTCCCTGCACTCCCTGACCTTCCCCTGGGCATGACCAATCAGTGAACAAGCCTGTCTCATCCTCTGAGCTGAGGTGTGGCCTAAGCTCAGCAGAGAGCTGTGTTTTTTTCATTTCTGACTTGAAAATCCTGTGTGTCAGTGCAGTGTTATTTACTCCAACAGGATTTTCCCCTATTTCCATCTCTTCTTGAGGGCATTCCTCACTACAATACAAATAAGGCTTCTACAATAACTGCCATAGTAAGTGAAAGCAAAGGATGAGAGAGAGCATGTGTGATATCAATGGGTTGGTGGACAGAAAAAGTGTGTTAAGGACTGGCCGAAGGAAGAATATAGCATGGTGTAGACAGGCTGAGCTGGAGGTAGGAGAGTGTGCAATGGAGATGAGCTGTAGGGGCAAGGGGAGAGAGTCTGGTAGGGATGAACTGGGACTGAGGGGGCTGAGACTTCTAGGGCTTCTCTAGCTCTTCTGCTAGCCTCTGCAGAAGAGTTAATTTGCGTGGCATTCAGTATCTCCAATCCTTCTGAAAAATTGTCTTCTCTAGCTGAGCAGAAAAGATCCCCTATTTAATTCACACCCAGGATCTTTCCATTACCTATGTCTAGACATAATGTTTTGTAATAATCTAATGGCTAAAAACATATGAGATGCTACACTGGGTCAGAGTGAAGGTCCATCCAACCCAACATCCTATCTCCAACAATGGCCAGGTCAAGTCCCAAGTACCTGACAGGATCCTAAAGAATCAATCAATTCCTCATTGCTCAGTCCCAGAGATAAGCAGTGACTTTCCCTATGTAGCTAATAATGGTTTATGGACTTGTCTTCTAGGAACTTATTTAACCCTTTTTAAATCCAGCTCTGCCATGTTTTCTTGAGACAGGAAGACCAGAACTGCACTCAAGGCCACAAACAATATTAAACTGGCAGCAAGAATACAAAGGTGACATTTTACTTACCAGATAATGCCATTTCCTTGAGACCTGCTAGACCAGTCCAGACAAGTGGATTGTGTCCCCTTAGCAGATATGGAGATAGAGAAAACTTCCATAGGCTTCTTTATGATGTCATTGTGCCATATCGGCCAAAGCCATCAGAGGGAACCTTCAGTAATATTCGTAACAAAACACATGATGAGGAATCTCAGAATTCACACAACCTCAGTGAAGGTAACCAGGATCAACAGAACAATAACCAGAACTATGTACAGGATCAACTTCAACAGAAGGCTTGTCAGAAGGATATGAGCCCATAGGGCCAACCACAGAGTATAGCAGACCAAGCAGTTATCTAGGACAGGTCCTGGACTGGTCTAGCAGCACTTAAGGAAAGGACTTTATCAGGCAAGTAAAACATCACTTCCTATATCATCCTGCTAGACCAGTCCAGACAAGTGGAATGTATCAAAGCTATAACACCACTGGGTGGGAAGAAGATATGGCAGCTTTCAAGGATTCTGAGCCAAAGCATTGCCATATGTACATCCAAGCAGTAATGCTTGACAAAAGTGGAAAATGATGCTCACGTCACTGCCCAACAAATATCTGTGGGGGCTACTGAGCAATGCTCCACCCACAAGGATGCTTGTGCCCAGGTAGAATGCACACGTAAACCCTCTGGAATTGGCTTGTTTTGCAACAGATATGCAGAGGTAATCACCTCCTTGATCCAGTGCCCTACAGTAGACATGGCAGCTGCATTACCTTTATGTAGTCCTGTAAATAGCACAAATAGATGGTCTGACTTGCGAAAAAAGTTAGTAACCTTCCAGTACCGGAGAAGCACTCTCCGGACATCGACCAGGCAAAGGTCCTTTTTTCTTTCTTTGACACTGCTTCTTAGAGAACAAGAGCAAACAGACAACCTGATTCACATGGAAGGCAGAAACCACCTTGGATAAGAAGGCAGGAACAGGCTGAATGCACACGGCCTCCTCAATAAATAACGATAAGTAAAGATCCCTGTATCACAAGCTTGAAGATTGAAGATATGTCTTGCTGAACAGATTACAGAAAGACAGTTGTGAGGATCAGGCCTTTAAGTGTAGCCTGCTTCAAAGGTTCAAAGGGCTTTGACCTCAAGGCATGGAGACCAGACCAAGATCCCACAGAAGAACAATTGACCATGGGGGGGGGGGGGGGATGCAGATGCCCTTGGAGAAAATGGGAACCATCGAGATGTGACACAGATGCCATAACCCTGGAGAAAATGGGAAACATTGGGATGCGAGGCAAGAGCACCCTGCCACTGGCCCTCTGAAGTAAGAAAGGGCTGTCACCTGAACCTTCAGGGAACTATCAGGACTTGAAGGAGCTGGACAGTGGGGAAGGAGGGGGGGGGACTGGAAGGGAATGAACACTACTGGCAATCCTGGGAATGCAAGGGGGTTGACAATGGAAGGTAATGGGAGAAGAAGGCTGGAAAAGGGACTGATACTGGGGAGAGTTACTGGGAATGGAAATAGGCTGATGGAAGGAAGTGAAGAAAACAAATGAAGAGACAAGAAATGGCAGATGAACTATAGACCATAGAAAGAGAGCTAAGAGAAGACAGGAAAGCAGAAGCCTCAGATCGGGACCAGCATGATCAAGGAATAAAATGGTCAGACAATAAAGGTAGAAAAAATTATTGTATTTTCAATTTAGTGAATGGACTTTGTGCTATCTTTATATTTTAACCAGTATGGGGAACTGCTCTCTTATTTATCTGATGTTGCACTGCATGCAGAGTCTCTCTTCTTGGGATTTCAGTTTAATTTTTGTCTATGTATTCCTCTTTTTATTTTGTGCTCATTTATTGATGAAGGCCTATCTGTATTGTGTGTGTATGTACAACCAATGCTGGATATTCTTTATACTCCCCAATTGTCTCCCCCCTACCAACACTTTCATTCCCCCCCCCCCCCTTATCTCCATTTTACCATTTCTCCCTCCATTCTGTCCTCTACCCTGTCATCAGCTCTTGAGCTTTACCACTTTTTCTCTCTCATTGAACCATCTCCTCTCTCTCTAAGACAATCTCACTCACGTTATTGCCGTGCTGTATCCTCTCTGCCCTACACTCTTCTACTACTCCTCCTTCTTTCATCCGGAGATATCAACCCCAACCCTGGCCTCCCTAGACTTTTGTCACACTCTGAGAAGAGATCTTCACTCAACACCTCTAATCTTATTCATGTCCCTCGCCTTTTCCCTTCCTCTCTCTCTTTCTCATGTGCCTTGTGGAACGCACACCGCATCTCAAATAAACATGCTTTTACTCATGATCTCTTTATCTCTAATGCTCTTCATCTTCTTGCTCTAACTGAGACCTGGCTCCTTCCAGAAGACACAGCGTCAGTCGCTGCTCTCTGTCATGGCGGTTATTAGTTCTCCCACATGCCTCATCCCACTGGTCGTGATAGTAGTGTTGGGCTTCTACTTTCTCCCTCCTGCTAATTCAACCCCTCCTGCTGCTTCATTCTCATTCCTTTCCCTCCTTTGAAGACCACTCCATCCACCTTTTCACTCCAGTATCTCTCTGGGTAGCTGGTACTTATCGACCTCCTCACAAGTCCACCTATACCTGCTCACTGACTTTGACTCATGTCTTTCCTTCTCTCTGGATTCCTATTCCTCCACTCTTATTCTCAGGGATTTTAACATTTATGTTGATAACCCCTCTGATCCTTATGTTTTAAAGCTCCTTTCCCTTACCTCCTCATTCAACCTCCAGCTTTGCTCTATTGCCCCCACTCACCAGCATGGCCACTGCCTTGACTTTGTATTTTTCTCTAATTGCTTACCCTAAAATTTCTGTACTTCCCTTAACTGACCATCACCTGCTAAGCTTCACTCTTTATCACCTACCACCTCAACCTTGTCTTGTCTCCTCCAAACTCTTTAGAAATCGTCATGCTATTGACCCTTTGGTTCTCTCCTCCATTGTTTCATCACCTCTTTCCTCTACTATGTTATCTGAGTCTGTTGATGAGGCAGTAGCTTCCTATAACACTGCACCCTCCTCTGCTCTGGATGCTCTCACTCCACCTATGCCATGTCCTGTGAGATGTACTATATCCTAGCCCTAACTTTCATCCACTACCCACTATCTACGTTCCTGTGCCTGTTCAGCTGAGTGTGCAGACTTTCTACACTTCAAATTCATGCTTGTCTCTTTCCAGTCAGTCATAGCACTCACCAAACAAGACTATTATGTCCATCTGACTAACTCTCTTACCTCTGACCCTCGCCATCTCTTTACTACTCTTAACTCTCTCCTCAAGGTGCCTCTGCCTCCGACTCCTCCCTCTTTTTCTGTTCAAATCCTGGCTGACAATTTCCATGACAAAATCCACAAGATCACCCTCCTATTCCCCACAAAGTTAGCCACTTCCCCTCCCCCACTCTTCACTCCCAGCTTTCTCCCTCTACCTCTGCTACCCTTTCATCCTTTTCTATGTTGTCTGAGGAGGAAACCGCACACCTTCTTTCTTCCTCCAAATTCACTACCTACTCCTCTGATCCTATTCCCACCATCTCCTAAGCCCCATCTTCTGCAACTGTCTCTGCAGCCTTCAAGCATGCTCTAGTTACACCTCTCCTAAAGAAACCCTCACCTTGACTTTCTCTCCTCTTAAGCCCTCCCGGATCCTTTACAATCTGGCTTTCATCCTTTACATTCTTTTGAAACGGCTCTTGCCAAAGTCTCCAGTGACTTGTTCCTGGCAAAATCCAAGGGCCTTTACTCAGTCCTTATCCTTCTTGACCTCTCTGTTGCTTTTGACACCGTTGACCACAACCCTCTCCTTGATACCCTGTTGTACTATCCTGGTTCTCCTCTTATTTCATCCATCGTTCTTTCAGTGTTTGTCTGGTGGATCCTTCTATGCTGCTATTCCACTCTGTTAGTATACTACAATGATCTGTCTTGGGTCCACTCCTTTTCTATCTATACTCAGTCCCTTGGTGCACTCATCTCTTCCCATGGCTTTCAGTACCATCTTTATGCTGATGACTCCCAGATCTACCTCTCTACACCTGAAATCTCTTTGGCAATCCAGACCCGGATCTCTGCCTACCTTTCTGACATTGCTGCTTGGATGTCTCACCACCACTTGAAATTCAACATGGCCAAAACTAAGCTTCTTATTTTTCCCCCTAAGAACTGCTCTCCTCTTCCTCCTTTCTCAGACTCTGTGGATAACTCTCTACTACCCCCTGTTTCCTCAGCTTGCAACCTTGGGGTCGTCTTTGACTCCTGTCTCTCCTTCTCCACACACATCCATCTGATAGCTAAGACCTGCTGTTTCTTTCTCTATAACATCAACAAAATCCGCCCATTCCTTTCTGAACACACTATTAAGACATTTATCCACTCCTTAATCATCTCCCATCTTGACTATTGTAATCTACTCCTTGCTGGTCTCCCGTTGAATCATCTGTCTTCCCTTCAATCTGTTTAACACTCTGCTGTGCAGCTAATCTTCCGCCAGCCTCATCATGCTCATATTAATCCTTTTCTCAAGTCACTTCATTGGCTCCCTATCTGTTTCCGGATCCAGTTCAAACTTCTTCTGCTGACCTATAAGTGCATTCACTCTGCAGCTCCTCACTACCTTTCCTCTCTTATACCTCCCTACACCCCTCCCTGGAAACTCCGCTCTTCTGGCAAATTGCTTCTATTGGTACCCTTCTCTTCTATTGCTAACTCCAGACTTTGCTCCTTTCACCTTGCTGCTCTTTATGCCTAGAACAATTACCTGAGTCTGTACGTCAGGCGACTTCTCTGGCCCTTTTCAAATCCAGGCTGAAAACTCACCTCTTCACTGCCGCTTTCGGATTTTGGCTCACCTGATCTCCTTTGTGTTTCTTTACCATTCCCCCTAGATGTATCCCTGTCTACACCTACTGCATTGTCTGTCTTGACTAGATTGTAAGCTCTGATGAGCAGGAACTGTCTCTGATATGTCCGTGCAGCGCTGTGTACATCTTGTAGCACTATAGAAATGCTCAGTAATAGTAGTAGTATTCAGTTAGTATGGAATTTCTATTTAAGAATGTGTAGCAATCTTGCTTGTTCAGTTTGCACATTGCCCTCTCTTCAATTATTTTTTGAGGACAGGAGGGTAGGATGGGGGAGGGGCAAAGGTAGAGTGGGGCAAGGGTGGGGTGGGGGCATGGGAATAGCCACTGGTGGCAGGTTTTTCTCTTTCAAAAAGTTGGCAACCCTATTTATGTAGGATCTCTGGGGTATGCCCTCATCTCTTCATGAGAATCCCCTGAACAGGGCTTAATTCTATTTGTAGGGATGGAGCCAGCTGCTGATTTACTCACTGAAATGCTACCTGAAGCAAAGGTTGATTTGAGCCATTTGATCATTTTGTTTTATTATCATTCATTTTAATCTGAATATGGCATGAAAAACTTGAAATTCTGGGGGGATTTCCAATCATTGCCCACTCCTGCAGGTTACTTTGAACCCTGGCCCTGTCTTCACGGGTCACTTCAGGTCTTGGCCCCGCCTACAGTTCAACTTCCTTTTTGCTTACCAATCAAGCCATGTCCTAAAGATGGAAACTCAAATGAAGCAGGAGGTAGCTTCTGTGCCAAAAATGGCTTCCTCTCCCCTCTACCAGCACCACCTTTCCCATAAATAATGTAAGAAAAGCTCATCCTTATTCATTTTATCCAGGCTGTAGTAACAATTTTTCATGGAAGCTTGTTTGTTGGAAGTAATTCAAACTTTAATAACATTGAAGCTACCACTGGGAAAATTTGGTAACTGAGTTGTGTACCCTAAAAAGGATAGCAATACTATCAGTCAACTCAAGTCCCCGATCTCATCTCTTGAAATGGATGCACACTATGCAAAACTCTATGGGAAACAAGGATCCCCCTGCCTCTTTGGAGGGATAACTGGCTCTTTAAATTGCAGCATGAAGGGCATTTTATTAGATAAGGACAGATCTAGAGATTTCCCCTCATATTGAGCAGGATGTTTTTTTGAGGGGGTACAGGGTGGATTTAGGGACCAGCGCCCTTTCCATTGCCTGTTAAATTGACCCATGGTCCTTATGTATTAATGAAAGAGCCCTGTCTATGAGTACCAGCACATTTTTTGCTAGGAAGAAGCACTGACATTTAGTATAATTTTTATCCACCTGCTTATCCCTTTCATTTCTTAACTGCTTTCCTGTGGCAATATAATCCTGTCAAGGATATACAACTATCACTTTGGGCCACTCGTGTAGCCTAAATCTTTCGGTCTTTAGCAGTGACAAGCAGCACATACATACACAAACACACATCCACACACCATGCTGCATAAGGGAGTTGTAAGGAGCCGTTCGGGCTCCAGTAATTGTTACTGCGTGAAAACAAATTCTAAGATTTAATAAGAGCATGAAGCAGGAATCACATGAGATGATGTGATTAATATTTCTCATTAGGATTCAGGATACCTGGATTCTGTTGGGATAATAAATTTAAACTGTTGAGCATCAATGACTTGTTTGATTCAACATTTTTCAACATGAATAGACTAAGGAGAAGCGCACACACAGTCAACACGTTATAGAGCCTAAAAGGAAAGGTAAGGTAACACAGCAGACGTCAGTAGATAAAGACTGATTGGCCCAGTGAGTCTGTCCAATTTGTTGCTAAGACTTAGGAATGTGATTTCATCTGAAAAGAAATTTCCTGTCTTGTTTCCTTTCATTTTGAAAACAAAGTGAAAGAAAAGCAAGCAAACTTTTGTTTGGTTTTTGGCTACATTTTTAGTAAGAAGCAGCAGCTCCGGCCATGTTGCTGTGCTTAGAAAGAAATGCCCCCTGGGCTTGTTTTCCAGCCCTCCTCCCCCTCCCCCTCCCACCCCATTTACCTGCAATCCCTAGGCTTAAAATGAAACAGGAACAAATCCCAATTAATCCTGCTCTTTTTGTGCTGTGTTCCAAAATAGCACCTGCTGACGCAGGATCTCCAAACAATGTGGTCACTTCCAAAATGCCAGATAATACCAGTCATCTGAGGACCTGATGTCCTGCAGTCCCTTACAAGAAAAGGCTGACATTTACAGCCTTCTGATAAAAATAGTTTTCACCTGAGCAAAACGCCATCCCATCCTTAGTAAACCGCCATCTAATAGAATCAAGGTTATCCGATGTCCCCAACAGCTGTTGTTCACACTCTTCTGACCTGAAGAAGGTTTTACCTTCGAAAGCTAGTCTACAAATGTATTTAGTCTATAAATGTAGTTTGTCCAATAAACAGGTATAACCTTATTTTCCTTTTTTATTTAACTACCATTATGGGGGACTAACATGGCTTCCACGTTTCTTTATCCAATTTTCAAAGATAGTCACTAATTTTAGAACTGTGTCCCTCAGAAGTCACATAATTAGTTGGAAGCCTCCTGCCCCTGATTCCAGCAAGGGAGACAGAGTGGATACAAAATACATTTTATTTTCAATTTAATGATTTGAAAATGACAGTTTTTAGAATTTATATCCATTAGATTTATAATTTGCACAGTACAAGGGAAATGCAATACTGTTTCTATTTCTCTGTTGATTTGTCTGCTTGGAAGTGGTATTGTTCCTGTCATGGGAAGTATGGGGGGGGGGGACAGGGCAGGAATTACTTTTCCCTCCTCCATGCAGGGCCGGTGCAACCCAATAGCAGGAACGGCCCTAGGGTGATGCGGGGCCATGTGTGGAGACTCTTTGCGGGCTCTCATTTGTATATCTACAGGGCCTCATTAATATTTGCATAACAACAACTTATTTGGTCAGTGTTAGCCCCAGTTTAATGATAAGGAAGGAAGATATAAAATGAGAAAAACGTAGCTGGAAATTCAAATTATGGTGTGCAGGCTGGATTACACTTTGCCAGAGCTGGAAAAGCCCAGAAATAATTAACGGTGAAGCTATCGGGCCACAAAACAAAATTAAACTGAAATGTTCCATTAACGTTTGAGATTTCCTTGAATCTGAACCAACAAAATATTTGAAAATTTAAGACCAGTCCTAGTCAGTACTAGAGGAGATCAAACCAAAGCTTTCTTTAGAAGCTCAGATGACAAGACTTTGACTTCCATACTTTGGACACATTGTATGAAGAGAGAGATCATTAGAGAAAGACATCATGCTTGTCAAGGTTGAAGGTCAACACAAAAGAGGAAGGCCAGCGATGAGATGGATCAATACAATAACAGTTTAGGACAGCTATCCAGAGAGTTGCCATGAGTCGACACTGACTCAATGGCACTTAACAACAACGTGCAATTTCAAGAACACAAATCTGCAAACCCTAAAGACACCGGTAGCCCCCACCAGTACCCTACTGTTGACTCCACACAGGAAGCAAAAAGAAAACGTGAGAACCACAGCACAGGACCTATAGAGCAAATCTATCATTCCATAAGAGCACTAACTTCCAAAAACTCTTACAAGGAGCCTATCTAGAAAAGGGCAGCACCATAAATATTGCCCTGAGACCTATGCCTGCCATGAAAGGTGAACAAGCCAGATTAGTACAAATCCTTATATAGAAACTCATTCCTAACAGACTACCTGGTCTCAGTCACATATTTAGAACTGCGACGTCCTTGCTACCTGGGCCCAAGAGCTTTAAGGTAGGGACGGCCTATTAAGTGTCCTTTAGGAGTGAAGCTCTAACACTTGGCCCCAGGAGTTCTGGGATATGTAGTTGCTTGGCCTCCTGTGGGACTGAGTTGTAGTTGTAGCTCGAGTAGAAAAAGGCATGCAAGAATATTTATTTTTAAGAGGGTTTATTCTAGCGCATCAATATTCAGTATCTCAGACGCAAAAGAATGTCAATTCCAACATAAGGGTTGAAAATAAACACACACAAAAGATGCAACAAAAATGGCTCAGCTCTACTTGGCTGTTTCACAGTTCCTTTAGTCTCAGACTAGGCAATCATGTGATCCTTCAGCAAATTGAAACAGGTGCTCTTCCTTACGGCACGGCTTCTCAATTTACCATGTGATTAAGCTTATTAAACAAGGCATAAGGTTTTCTCACAGTGGCTGCAGGTATGGCAAACCTTACACTATATTACTTCATATAGCTTTCAGTGCTCATTAACCTGATTATTCTCAATTACACAAGTAGAACAATCCATAGGTGAATCAAGCTCTACTGAAGGCAGACAAACGTCCAGTTGCATAGCTTCCTCAGAGTTACTGGAATTCTGGTCAGGGTTATTATTCTGTTCTGCCCTTTTCTCCAGAAATTCCTTAAACTGACTTAGAAGTAATTCAGCTTGCTTGTGCATGTTTTCAGACTGATAGCCTTCCTTCTTCTCTAACAAATGTTTACTTAGGACTCCCAGCTCAGGGTAATCAGCTATCCTGCCTTTGTCAAAGGAACAGTTCTCAGTAAGGGTAAATCCCTTCCCCCACTTATCATTAGCAGAATATGCTGGGTTTGTTCTCAGGAGGTTAACACATGCAGGAGACTTCTTAAACAAGGGGTTATAACAAGAAATGTCAGCTTTACCTTTTCCAAGGTCTTTTAGATAAGCATTGGTACCTTTTCTCCTGTTAATTCTCAGGCTTTGTTCTTCAGCTTTCTTATCCTTACTTCCAGTGCCTTGCAGGTAAATGTCAGGCTGAACGGTTTCCTCGTAGTTTTCTCTGAAACTGTCTTGGCTTTTACAGCTGTGAGTCCGGCTGCCCTTATTCCAGGTATCTGGCCTGCTGGCTCCCTTAACCAAAGGTTCTACCTTGCAGTGAGACTTCCTCCAGGGTGAATCCTTGCACCACTGTTCAGTGCTCCCAGGTTCTGCTCGGGTCTCAGATTCTAGCTGACTTCTCCTCCAAGCAGTTCTCTCAGCTGTTCCAACATTTTCCCTTCTGCTGCTCCTGACCTCGTGCTTGCACTCGCTCCTCCTCCTCCTCTCTCCCTCTCTCCTCATTGCTTGAGTATTTAACAAGCCTTCACTTCCTTGCACTCCCTGACTCTCCCTTGGGCGTGCCCAATCAGTGAACAGACCTGTCTCCTCCCCTGAGGTGAGGTGTGGCTTTAGATCATCAACTGGCTGTGTTTTTATTCCTGAGGTGAAAATCCTGTTTGTCAGTGCAGTATTGTTTACCTCATCAGGATTTTCTCCTATTTCCATCTCTTCTTGAGGGGCTTCCTCATCACAGATCCCCCCCCCCCTTAAGATATCACGGGCTGGCCTAGTATCGCCGGCACAGCACGTGATACGGCTCAACGCGTCTGCGTTTTGGTGAAGTTTGCTCGCTCTATGTTCCACCTGAAACTCAAAGGCCTGAAGAGCCATGAACCAGCACGTCAAACGTGAATTATGGTTGTGAATCTGGTTAAGCCATTTCAACGGAGCGTTGTCGGTGATCAATATAAACTTTCTTCCCATGAGATAGAAACGAAGAGCATCAATAGCCCACTTAATGGCTAAACATTCACGCTCTATGGTTGAGTAGTTTTTCTCCGCTGGTGCTAGTTTCCTGCTGAGAAATAATACTGGGTGTTCTATGCCTTCATGCCGTTGTGACAAGACAGCACCAAGGCCCATCTCAGAGGCATCTGTCTGTACTATAAACGACTGAGAAAAATCAACACCCCTCAGAACCGGTGCCTCACAGAGTTTCTTTTTCAAGAGGTCGAACGCGCCATCTGCATCTTTGCTCCATTTGAGTTGATTAGGCGCGTTTTTCTTTAACATGTCAGTCAAAGAGGCGCTCTTCTCAGCGAAGTGTGGGATAAACTGTCGGTAGTAACCCACCAAACCTAGAAAACTGCGCAATTGTTTTTTATTTGTAGGTCTAGGAAAGGCTTGAACGCTTGCAATCTTACTGACGAGAGGTTTCACTACCCCATGGCCCACCAAATGGCCCAGGTACTTGACCTCCTGACCTCCAAATAGGCATTTGGCTGGGTTTAGCGTGAGGCCCGCGTCCCAGATCGCTTGCAAGACCGCCTCAACTCTATGCAAATGTTGAGTCCATGTACTGCTGTGTATAACCACGTCGTCCATATATGCGACTGCATAGGCCTGGTGTGGACGCAACACCAGGTCCATCAGTCGCTGGCATGTGGCGGCGGACCCGTGCAGGCCAAAGGGCATTCTCTTGAACTGATACAGACTGACGGGGGTACTGAATGCAGTTTTCTGACGTGCCTCTCTTGTAAGTGGGATTTGCCAGCACCCCTTCGTCATATCCAGGGTTGTGAGATATCTGGCTTGTCCTAGGCGATCAAGGAGCTCTTCAATGCGAGGCATGGGGTAAGCGTCGAACCGGGATATTGAGTTGACTTTCCTGAAATCTATACAGAATCGCATGGAACCGTCTGGCTTTGGTACCAATACAATCGGACTATTCCAGGGGCTCCGGGACTCCTCAATTATCCCCATGATCAACATCTCCCCCACCTGCTGAATCACCTCGTGCTTCTTTGCCTCTGGCAATCTGTAAGGCCGTTGCCTTATTACTTCGCCGGGAGGCATTATAATCTCATGTGCAATTAGTTTAGTCTCACCCTGTACAGGCGTGAGAACATCCCTATATCTAGCCAGCAGGTGTGCGAGTTCTTGTTTTTGTGCCCACGAGAGCCCCTCATCGACTCTAGGTTCTGGGCTCCCCTTGCATTCGGCCAGTTGGGGCCCGAGGTCCTCTTCCATCTCCTCCTCCACGGATGCCGATAACCCTTGAAGGCTGGTACACAAATAAGTTGAACCGAAACAGGAGTGTACAGCTTCACTGCATCTTCTCAAGTTGGGAAATTTGTCTCTAGGCACTAGCTTCCAAAACGATTCTTGCTCAGCATGGGTCTTGAGAAAAATGTCATTTTTAAGGGTTAATATTTTGTTTTTCAAGAGATGGCTTGTTCAATGAGTAATTTTTACTGATAGCAGCTGCAGTTTCTTTAATGTCCACATCTACTTTGAATGGGTATGACAAGTATTCCACAACTGTTCCAATTTTTTGGAAGTCACAGAATCTATTTTTGAATTCCTGGACAACTGAACAGATTTCTGTCACATACTTTTCATTCTGAAAAACAAAATTTGGATATTGTCCCAGATGGTCTTGCACATTAAGAAAATGATCAAAAGTGTTGTTTGCAAGGTCAGTCATCATTAGCTCAAATTTGCTCTTGTAGGATGAAAGTGTACTCATCATCTCGCCAATGCATTTGTTTTTACCTTGTAGTTCAAGGTTCATATCACTTAGTTTGCCTGTAAAGTCAGTGAGAAATGCCAGATTACATAACCACTCCTCATCTTCCATTTCTGCTTGGTCATCTCCCCTCTCCTTCAAAAAACTTCTTATTTCAGTCAGCAAATCACGAAATATTTGCAGAAATCTATGCCTACTTAGACACCTTACATTTGTGTGCAAAATAATTTCCGCTGCCCCATCATCAAGAGCAAGATTGAAAAGCCGTCTTTGAAGTGATCTTCCACAAACTGAATATACAGTTTTGAAAGTGATGTCCATGACAGTCTTTGTATTTAGTCTCTTTGTTTGCCAAAACTTGCTGGTGAATGATGCAGTGGTAAGAAAGGAAATCTGGGAAGTTGTCATGCTGTCTAGAGAGGGCTATGAAACCGTTAACCTCACCTGTCATTGCTCTTGCTCCATCAGTAGTGATGGAAACAAGTCTATGCCATGGAAGATTACACTTTGTCACAAAAGAATGGAAAGAACTGAAAATTTCCTGACCGGTAGTTCTCCCTTTTAAAGAAATCATTCCAAGTAGTTCTTCTTTAACACTGAAGTCTTCAAAAACCATCCGGATAAAGACTAGTAACTGGGCTATGTCTCTTATGTCTGTAGATTCATCCAGTTGGAGTGAGAAAGCAACACAATTTGAAACATCCTCCAACAATTGTTCAGTTGTGTCTCCACACATCTTTTCTATTCGCCACACGATGGTGTTTCTTGACAATTGTACATCTTGAATAGCAGCTATGATCTCTTTCTTATTTTTAAATCCTTCAAAAAGATTGTCAGCTGCTTCAAGAAAACAATCTTTTACAAATTCCCGTTCAGTGAAAGGTTTGCATTTCTTTGTGATCAGGTTGCTGACCTTGAAGGATGCTATGGTTGCATTGACCGAATGTGACCTTGGCTTCACCATCAACTGTTGCTGAGTAGCCAATTTCGATTTAAGTTCTTTGAGCTTCAGCTTTTGAATTTCACTTTTGGGTGGAAAATCAGCATCAAATGTATTGCTATGCAGAGCCTTATAATGACATTCCAGATTACCCTTTTTGGGCAAGGATACTGGGGCGTTACAAATTAGACAACAACATTTGTCTTTCACCATGATGAAGAAGTAGTCCATTTCCCATTCATCATGAAAGTGGTAGGTTTTGCTCTTCTTTGGAACACTCGTCTTCATTATACTGGGGTGGCTGGATGTAAGAAGGCCAAATCTGCTAAGTTAGTATAAACACTGGCTGAATCTGGTCCAAAACTGTCACTGTCCCAAAGTATTAACGATTGAACAGGAATTGAAGACCTCTGGATGATGTGCAATACAAGGACTGGAGATGCCAAAACCACACATGCAGTTCTAAAAATAAAAATGAGAATTCATCATACTGACACCAATAATCAAATACCACCAAACAATCATCAAAAAAACCTCAAACACTTGTCCAGCAAACCAGATAAAATCGAATACCGCCAAACAAGTTCAAATACCACCACACGCGATTTAATAAATTCTGCACACAGTGTAGAATCAACGCAAAGGCAAGGCGAAATAAAATTGCAGTGTAGAATCAACGCAAAGGCTAGGCAAAATAAAATTGCAGAGGCAAGTAAAAGTCACAGTGGTTTGAACCAATTCGAAGGCAAGGCATAGGCAAGTTAGAACAAAATTGGAAAAGCCCACCAAAATCACCAAATTCTTGACACTTTATTGTGTCTGCCCGAAAACGTTTAATGAAAGCGAACTACAAAGCGATCAACAACCAGCACATGACACAACTAATATGGTAAGTGTATTCAGGTAAAGACTGGGCAAATGGATATCGCTCGGTATATAACACACTTCTAAGGGGTGTTGGGGCAGGGGCAGGAATGGGTGATTCTGAGAGGCAGGAGTCCAGGTATGATTGCAGGCCTGTGGTGTCTCGTCACGGGGCACAGGCGGCGGCCCCCTGGGGTACCCACAAACTATTGGCAGGAAAACAACAAGCACCCCCAATACACCCACAGGCAAGATTCCCGCAGGCAAGGAAAAAAGACAGGCAAAGGATCAGCAGCGGCGGCAAGCCCTTGGCAGACAACCTGCTTGCACGAGCTCTCTCCTAGCGATGGGGCAAGCTGCTGCAGAGATGGAGCCAAGTGGGGCTGGCGATTTACCTCTGACCCCTCTGTGATCTACAGGTAGATCGCGATCTACCTGTTGGACATGCCTGCCTTTATCTTTATTATCTTTATCTTTATTCAAAGTATTTGATAAACCGCCCTGTATCAAAGCGTTAAGGCGGTGTACAATGCAATGGACTGCTGGAAAATAAAGAGAGAAAGGAACGCCAAAAATTGATAGGAAAGAAGCGAGAGATAAAGGTGGAAAGATAGAACAGGACAGATGTCAATACAAACCGGGAAGAGAAATGGAGAGGGGGGGCGGGATGGGGGGTGAGGAGGTGAGGGTAGGTAAGGGCTGGGTGGTTAGAATAGAAGGTGTCCAAGAGTCCGGAGGGTTATGAGGGGTAGGGAAGTCAGGGTTGTGTAAATTGATGGGAGGTATGGGAAGCATGACTGGTGATGTGGGGATGACTTAATAAATGACACGTAAATTCCTAGGTGGGGTCAGGGAGTTTGAAGGCTTGGTGGAAGAGATAGGTCTTAAGGAGGGTCTTGAATCGGGGAAAGGATAGTTCAGTGCGGAGGGAGTGTGGGAGAGAATTGCAAAGAAGAAGGCGGCGCGGCGGGTTGACTCAAGGTGTGCATTTGTGGGGAAAGGTAGGAAAAGGCGATTGCCGTGGGAGGAACGAAGAAGGCGAGGTACGGGTTGAAGGTAAATGAGATCATAAAGGTACTGGGGCGTGCTTGTGTGGAGGGCCCTGTGTGTAAGAATAAGGATTTTGTATAGGTAGCGAACTTTGATAGGGAGCCAGTGGAGGGAAAGGAGATGAGGGGTGATGTGGTCTCGGGATGAAGAGAAGGTGAGAAGACGGGCAGCAGTGTTTTGAATGAGCTGTAATCTGTGAAGTTGATAGTGGGGGAGGCCGGCGAGGAGGGAGTTACAGTAATCGAGTCGGGTAGTTACTAAGGAAATCACCAGGGTGGTGAGGGATGGAGCTGAAAGCAGTGGCCGGACAGCCCTAATCCTGCGAAGGTGAAAAAGAGAACTACTTACCACACCAGAAATGTGTTGATGGAAGGAGAGGGATGAATCAAGAGTGACACCAAGATAACGTAGGTGAGAAACTAAGGGAATAGAAGAGTCAGACATGTGTGGTGACAGAGTGGGGGGGGGGGAAGCGCTAAAGGTGAACCATATAGCTGCAGATTTAGAAGGTTTGACCACTAGGAAGTTGTTGAGGAACCAGTCAGAGACGGCAGTTAAACAGGTGTTGAGAAGAGTGAGGTCTGGAGCCAGTGAAGGGGTGTGATGGATCAGGAGAATATCATCTGCGAAAAAGTAGGCGGAAAGACCATGCTGTTGTATGAGAAGAGCAAGAGGGGCAAGAAAGATATTAAAGAGAAGAGGGGCAAGGATAGAACCTTGTGGAACACCGCAGGGAAGAGGAAAGGATGTAGAGGACAGAGAACCGGTGTGAACTGCAAAGGATCGGGAAGAGAGAAAGGAACGGAACCATTGATGAACAGTGCCCTGGATACCGAGGTCAGAAAGGCGAGTGAGAAGAGTGTGATGATCGATGACATCAAATGCCGCTGAGAGATCCAGAGAAACAGCTAATGAAAAATCACCCTTTTCATGTGCGCAGTGTATTTCGTTGAGGAGTGCTACAAGAATGGTTTCTGTGCTGTGGCCGGGCCTAAACCCTGATTGTCGGGGGTGTAGGGAAATGGTGGAGTCGAGGTGAGCATTGAGTTGGTGAAAAACAATTTTCTCGAGAACCTTTGAAAGATAGGGGAGGTTAGAAACGGGGCGCCAATTTGAAGATAAGGTGGGGTCAAGGGAGGGTTTCTTCAGAATGGGGCGGACGATGGCGTGCTTCCAGGTGGAAGGGAAGCAGCCAGAAGACAGACTGGAATTGAGAATGGTGAGGGCAAAAGGAGAAAGAGCGAGTGAGGAGTCAGTGAGCCAGGAAGAAGGTAGTGGGTCTAGAAGACAAGTAGTCTTGTGGGAAGAAGAGAACGCTGAAGCAAGCTCAGAGGAGATAATAGGCCGAAACTGGGACCATGTGTGGGAGAGAGCGGGGGTAGGTGCGGGGGGCAGAGCATGAGAGAGAGGAGGGGAGGAAAGGGGGGGAGGACACGAACTGAAAGAGGAACGAAGAGAAAGAATCTTAGTTGAGAAGAAAGTGGCAAGAGTCGTAGGGCTTGGAACTGAAGAAGGGGTTGATGAGGTAAGAGAGGCAGAGGAGGGAGAAAGAAAGTTCAGAACTTGATAAAGCTGACGGGAGGAGTTGGAGGAAGATTCGATGAGGGTGGAATAATAGGATTGTTTAGCGAGAGTAATCATGGTATGGTAGGTCTTTTGTACATGTTGGAAAGTGGCCAGAGAGGTGTCTGAGGGGTGCTTATGCCATAGTAGGAGTGCACGGCGAAGATGGGACCGTTGTAAGTAAAGACCCGGGTGATACCAGGGATGACGTGGTGACTGGCGAGAAGGAACAGGGCGGAGGGGGGCAACAGAGTCAAATGCGGAGGAAAGAATGGAGGTCCAGACAGTGACCTGCTGGTTGACTGGAAGAGAGGAAAAATCAGCAGGAAAGAGGGACTCGGGACATGGGAAATGTTGTAAGGATGTTGGGGTAATGTGGCGTTTCAGAACCTGAGAGGAAAGAGGGGGGCTTGCGGAAATGCTATCCTGGGAGAGGGGGAGGCAGAGGGAAAAGAAAATGCAAACATGATCAGACCAAGGAAGTGATAGGGGGGTAATGTTGGTTGGTGGGAAAGGCGAGGAGTCTGGAGTAAGGATCAAATCGAGGGTACGTCCTGAGGAGTGGGTGGGGCAATCAACATGCTGTACAAGGGAGAGATCACTAAAAAGAGAGAGGAGGGATTTGTCGTGAGTTCGCAGCTGGGAGTCAAGGTGGGCATTGAAGTCGCCCAGGATGACAAGATGGGAGGATAGGAGAACTGTCTCAGAGAGAGAAAGAAGAAGGGAATCCCAAAGATTTGCACGCAACGATGGGGGTGCGTAGAGCAACAGGAAGTAGGTCGGGTTGGGGACGTGGAACGAAAGAGGAGAGATTCAGGGTAGTGGGGCGCGGGCAGGACAGGAACGACCGGAAAGGAGGTCCGGTGGATAACAGCAACTCCACCTCCAGTGCGGTGGAGTCGGGGCGTATGGAAGGCAGTATAGCCAGGGGGAAGACAGCAAAAGAGAATGCCATCTTCTCCGTCACGGAGCCATGATTCTGTAAGAAAGAGTGCATCAAGAGAGTATTGGTCAACAAGGTCATGGATAAGATGTGTTTTATTTCTAAGGGACCGACAGTTTAAGAGGGCAAGGGAAAGAGTCAGAAAGGACGCGGGAGAGAACGGGGGCTGGGAAACAGAGGGGGCGGAGCAATTAGGCTGGCAAATGAGGAGATTGTGCATGTTACGAAATGAAACCCCACTCGTTGAGAGGGGGGAAGGAGAGGGGCGGTGGCCCCAAAACACCGGGATAGCGGCCATAGGGTGTGGTGGTAAGGTAACCGACCGATACGAGAAGAAAAACCCAGGTGAGAACTCAGGGCGAACAGGAGAGAGAGGGAACGGCTGGAAAAGGTGGGCAAGGCAAAGCAGAAGGAAAGGTATCAGAGGGAGAGAGTGAACGGACCTATTATTGTGGTCGGAGGGCCGGACTCGGGGCCCTTCGTCGTCGCCCCAAGGAGCTCGCCCAAGGAGCACGTCCTGCTCCTTGTGCGCGCTCCTTCGGCGCGGGACGCCGGCGGTCTAATTTTAAAGGGTTGCAGAATACCTAAGTGCTGACGTGGACGCATTGCACGCGTCCACGTCACCTCGGTAGGCGGGACTGGAGCAGTACGGGAGGCTGGGATCAAGGCAGCAGTACAGGAGCTGGGAAAAACACAAATATGGGAGAATACAGCAAGCAGCAAAACAACAATAAGGTGCAGAATACAGCAACACAGCAGCAGCACTTGCGGGACGCCGGCGGTCTAATTTTAAAGGGTTGCAGATTGCCTAAGTGCTGACGTGGACGCGTTGCACGCGTCCACGTCACCTTGGTAGGCGGGACTGGAGCAGTACAGGAGGCTGGGATCAAGGCAGCAGTACAGGAGCTAAGTGCTGATGTGGACGCGTTGCACGCGTCCACGTCACCTCGGTAGGCGGGATTTGAGCAGTACGGGAGGCTGGGATCAAGGCAGCAGTACAGGAGCTAAGTGCTGATGTGGACACGTTGCACGCGTCCACGTCACCTCGGTAGGCAGGACTGGAGCAGTACTGGAGGCTGGGATCAAGGCAGCAGTACAGGAGCTAAGTGCTGACGTGGACGCGTTGCACGCGTCCATGTCACCTCGGTAGGCGGGACTGGAGCAGTACGGGAGGCTGGGATCAAGGCAGCAGTACAGGAGCTAAGTGCTGACGTGGACGCGTTGCACGCGTCCACGTCACCTCGGTAGGCGGGACTGGAGCAGTACAGGAGGCTGGGATCAAGGCAGCAGTACAGGAGCTAAGTGCTGACGTGGACGCGTTGCACGCGTCCACGTCACCTCGGTAGGCGGGACTGGAGCAGTACGGGAGGCTGGGATCAAGGCAGCAGTACAGGAGCTAAGTGCTGACGTGGACGCGTTGCACGCATCCACGTCACCTCGGTAGGCGGGACTGGAGCAGTACGGGAGGCTGGGATCAAGGCAGCAGTACAGGAGCTGGGAAAAACACAAATATGGGAGAATACAGCAAGCAGCAAAACAACAATAAGGTGCAGAAAACAGCAACACAGCAGCATTAAGGCATTAACCCTTCACCATGCTCCAATGGAAGGGGAGTGACATACTCCTTGTTATGAGATGGTGGCGAGACAGTAACACATTGCTGCAATGGATCTACCATTTGGGCCAATGGAATCCTTTCTGCCTTTGCTAAAGAAATATCCCTAGTGGCCAGAAAGTGCCGCCCCAAACTAGCTTGTGAGGAGGGAAAGGGGGTGTGGTGAAGCATAAACAGGCACATGGACTAGAAATACACTGCTTTCTCTACTGCAAATAATATGGAAAGTCTTTGGGAACATCATTCTGAAGTGGTATGCTTCATTTTTCATATCAATTGAAGTTAAATGAGCACATGTTCTCCCACTAGTAATCCCTCCCTTTGCCTATACCCAATGGACAAGATCCCTTGCATCTCATGTTGTAAGCCAAGGCTCCACTGGTTTATAATTGAGGGTCACCATTTATGAGGGGTTCTCTCTGCTTTGACTCCCTGCCCAAGCTATGCTGAAGTATAGAAATGGTACAGACTTTTCCCATCACCAGCTACGAGGGGGGAAAAAAAACATTGGGTTGATATTCAAAACCCTCAGCTGGCTAAGGGCACTGATTCCATTATTCAATGGCACTATTTGGATAGTTCTGTTGAATATCATCACAGATGGCCCCAGTACTGTCTAGTTAGTGCAGGGGTGGTACATGGGCAGAATGGGGGCATGTCAGCGCGAACCAGCTAAGTCTTGGCACTTATCCAGTTTGCCTGATTTTCAGCCAGGATCTAACTAGATTACCTGGGGTGCACGAGTCCTAAACTGTAATCTGGTTAAGTGCTGGCTGAAAATCGGACAACCCAGATAAGTGCAGAGACTTAGCCGGTTCCCGCCACCCAGTGGGGATATTCATTGACAGCTGCAATCCGACTACAGCTGCTGAATCTCCTGCTAATATTCGAGTGCCACGCCTGACTGCTGTGGTGTTTGAATATTGGCAGGTCTGAATATCGGGTCACATGTTCTTATTTTATTAGATAAATCTGCTAAATTAGCTCTCCATTTGGGGAACTTGGAAATAAGACAGCAAACCTTTTCTGATCGATCTTTGAAGATACAAATGCAGCATTTGGGTGTATGGTTAGAGCTGATTTTTGATGATAAAATTTCTAAATTAGTTCAGGGGCCATTTTGTCAATTACATATTGTAAAACAGCTGAAGCCTTATAAAAGTCCGGATACATTTGGAGCGTTGTTCAGGCTCTAGTTTCAACTAGATTAGATTATGCTAAAGCAGTATATGAGAGTTTGTTTAAAAAATCCTTATGCCACATTCAGATTCTTGAAAATACAGCAGCACAATTGCTTGGAGGCCTGGGGATAAGAAATGAAATTACACTGATACTTCAACAATTACACTGGCTTCCAGTAGAGGAAAGAGGGTGGTTTAAAATTCCCGTTTTATATTTTAAATTACTTCATAAGTAGCCCCCCCCCCACCCCCTCTTATTTAGAAGACAGGTTGGTTATACATTCCCCAGCTTGGGATCTGCAACCAGGACAATAAGTGTTGTTGAAAATACCCTTGGTCGAATATTCAGGTATCAGTCCCAGAGGGATAAGTTCTGGCAAAATTGGCATCAGTCAACCCTCTCTTTCAATTACAATATGTTATCTTTCTTTTTTCTATTTTCTTGGACTCTGTACTCTTGTAGTCTATAATTAGTTTATAATGGTGGTTAGTAATCTGTTGTAGCTTAGTATTTCAATTTCTTTTCATTCAAGGATTTTTGGATGTGTAATATTATGCTGTAAAACATTTATTAAAAAAAAAACAGAATATACCCTTGTTGAAGGAGGTAAGGCTGCCGTCCATAAAGAAATGGGTATTTTCAGTAATAGGCCCTATTTTATGGGATTGTATACCATGCTTAGTATATAAAGAGACTAATTACAATTTCATAAGTTAATTAAAGGATGGTTATGGGTCAGGCCTATGATGAAGGCATATGATATACTGAATAGTTTTGGTCAGGGAGGGCTTCTATATGAAGGTTTATGATACTTTAGTGTTATTTCTTAATAAAAATATTAATAAAATAAAAGAATATAATTTGTAGATTTTATTTTTGATTGCTTTATTATGATGTTCTAAATCACTTTGAGCTTTTAAACAGGAGCGATTAATTAACAAATAAAATCAATCAATCAGGAGCATCTGAATGGCCCGGCAGACTGGGCTGGAAACCTATAGCTTGTGTTTTTTTCTGTGCTGCATGGCCGTTAAAGACTCGGAAGAGTGTGTTTTTCAGATTAAACAAACAGCTTCTCACAGTGATGTCCATCGCAGAGAAAAACTCACCAGAATACCTGGAAAAAAATGATTTTCTAGCTCGACACCGGCTGTGTACTAGCTATCGTATGAGCACACCAACTGACTGAATCCTATGGAGACATACAAATACCTTTTATCAAATTTGTTTTGTTGTTGTTGTCACTGCTGCTGTTGCACAGGAAAGAGAAACTTCTTCTAAGTAATACTGTGTATTTTCTAAAGGTCACCCTCAAACACAGCAGCAAAGGCTAGCTCACATTAACAGCACACAATGAAACCTTTGAGAAATTCATGGTCCAAAGAATCAAATTATTAGAACACAAGGACACACCGAGTAGCCAAAATGTTACTGTCTCCTTTGTCATGTGTAAGTTCTGGATGTATTAAAATAGTTCAGAATGGAATCTCTTTAGAGTTGGACAAATGACTTACTGGCAACCTGTCAAGACAAAGTGTCTGTTTTGCTTCCCAGATTTGTTTCTCTAGTGAAAAAGAAAAAAAATACATATATATATATATATATATATGTGTGTAAATTCACCTATAAAGATGTTCCTTTGTGAGTTATTGTGCTACCTGACATTGCTGATGGGTTTCCAGAGGAATCAGGTTTTGTTAGTCAGTCGGTCTTGAGCTAGTTGTATGTCTCTGCTTCCGTCACTTAACTCTAATGGTTATGTAAGTGAGACAATAAATTCTCCTTTACTAATATGACATCTTGGGTCTCACCACGCCTGGTAATCATTTATTCATAATGTGACGTATATGTTCTATATGCCACACTGCATAGGAGATGTCAAGGGAGGAGTCCGTATTTAACAAAACTGAGTTTTGGGAGGAGTCCTTTCCTGTCTGCCCTTTGTATAAGATGTCAGAGCTCAAAGGGTGTGTCTAGATTCTGGAAAGTGAATCATTAGAGCCATGGAGGCTTACAGCATTGGGAGAGGAGGTCAACTCCAGAATATCATGTCATTTGTTGTTTGAGTTGCCTTACAGGAAACCCAGGAGCAGTGGTTCAAGGGTCCATGAGCAGAAGAAGTGTCAAGATGAGAGAAGAGGAAGCTGATGGGTTGCTACTGGCACAGGCCAGTCAGAAGTCTACAAGTCTGCAGGATCCTTGTCCCTGGTAACTGGATATTCATGCTGAGAAAGAAGAAACTCTGACAGATCCAAGGATGCTACATAACTGATACAATTCTCCTGTTTTCAGAAGATTTAGGGGTATGTTTACTAAGCAGTCTTAATGTGCAGCCGGCGTTAGTGTGCAGGATGCCATATAAGGAGTGGGCGTGTCGGTCTTAAAGTAGCATTTCTGGTTACCGTGCGATAAAGGGAGCCGTGGCACGTCAATACACGTTAGCCTGAAGTAGGCGTGCTGACCAACAAACATAGCAAGAGAGTGGTAGCACAATGGTTAATACATTGACTACTGAACCGGGGTCATGAGTTCAATCCCCCAGTGGGGATAGTGAGTAAGGCTGTCTGAGGCATTATCCTTTACTATAAAGCAGTGCTGCTAGAGGCATTTTCCTTTTTACTTTAAAGCAGTGCTGCTGGAGGCATTTTCCTTTTTACTTTAAAGCAGTGCTGCCAGCAAAAACACCCTCACAGTGCTGTAATCTTCATGTGCCGTGCATCATGGGTACGAGTGGATTAACCCTATCCTGGTAACCACAGCAGACAGTTCGTGTGGTGACCTGCAGTCCTTCTGTAGCCAGCCAGAGGTTTGTTCAGAGCTGTAGGCCACTGGTTACTTCACTGCCTGTAAAACCAAAGGTTGTGGGTTTGATCCCACAGTGGGGTTATTTATTGGAGCTGTCTGGGGCAGTTTCTTTTTTTAATTTAAATTTAGTACTGCCAGCTAAAACACCCTCACAGTGCTGTAATCCTCAGGTGCCACATAAGGCGCCTTATAAGGCACCTTAAGGTTATAGCACTGTGAGGGTGTTTTTGCTGGCAGTACTAATTTAGATTAAAAAAAGAAACTGCCCCAGACAGCCCTAATAAATAACCCCACTGTGGGATCAAACCCACATCCTCTGGTTCCACTAAAACTGGGGACAAACTAGTTGAAGGTGGTGCTAGGGATGATGTTTAAGTCTGGTGGCATGATATACAACCCCCAATATATGAAGCTATTTTTGAATATTCCTCCTCTATCTTAACATGCAGTACAAAAACAGAAGGACCTGCCATTCTCTGTAAATCCAGAATTTGTCACATTGGTGAATTAGAAGATTCTGTTGTTTTAAATGAAAGTATACCATCAAACAATCTATTATCTTCTGATTTTTGTATCCCTTCTTGTAAATTGTCCCTCCTCAAATAACCTTATAGGCTTTGAAACTATTAAAGTAATCCCATGTTCATTTGTATATATATTTTACCCTCTAGTCCATTTTTGTTTATCCCTATGCCTTTGTTTTACCCATCATGTCTGCTTATATTTCTCAACTACCCGTGTCCCCTCAACTGCCTATTAGGATGTTTCATTGTATAATGCTGACATTCAGGCCAACGCAGAAAGCTGGTGCCGAAGTTGCGTTCTTTCAGCTTTTTACGCTTGTTTTCAGTGTACCAATAGCGCACGACTTCAGCGCGACCATGCAGAAAGGGGCAAACATGCGAATTAGCCACGTGTTAAACCGTGCGCATGCAAATGAGCCACCCATTAAACTGGGCGCAAAATGGGAGCGTTACCTGGGAGAGCAAGCCAAACACATGCGCACAAGAAGTCGGCACTAGTTTGGCATGCTCTCCCAGAGGAACAGGCACCGCATGGCTAATTTGCATATTGGATCTGACTGTATTTTGATAGCATCGGGGATGATAATAGCATTGGCAAAAGCCCCTGATGCTTTCAAAATACTTTTGGGATCCAGTTCTCTGACAGAAAGTGATGCCCTGGTGGCCTAGTGGCCCCTGAACCCCCACCTGACTTTAAAAAAATTTACTCTGGGGGTCTAGAGACCCCCTGAACTCTCCACCCAACTTAAAAAATCATCCTCTGGTCCAGAAGCCCCCTGAAACCCCCACCTGATTTAAAAAAATTATCCTGGTGGTCTAGCGGCCCCTGAAACCACCCCCCCCACCCAGTACCTTTCAAAGCAGCAGCATTGCCTACATGCTCCTGCTCTCGGTCTGCCATCTTGAGGGAGTCACTTTCTGTTGGGGCAACAGACCCCAAAAGTATTTTCATGGCATCAGGGGCTTTTCCTGATGCTGCAATCACCCCTGATGCCATCAAAATACTGCTGGGTGGGGGGATCGGGGCAGCTAGGCCACCAGGGATTTGCTTCAGTATTTTGATGGCATTGGGGGCTTTGCCCGATGCCTCGATTATTTGAGGGGAAGATGATCCAGGCATCAGGGAAAGCCCCCAATGCTATCAAAATACTGTTGGGGGGCACGCACTAGAGGTTTAAGCCACCTCAGACCCAGAGGTTATCTGTGCAGAAAAGCCATGCTAGTTTTCTGCATTGGCCTGATTGTGAGTATCCTATTTATGTTATCTGAATGTTCTACCATGCTGTCTATTAAGGTATATCAATTGAATTCTGATGACATTATATCATATTTCTGTCTGGCTCTTCTACTGTGTTGTTTTAAGGTATGCATTACTGACACTGTATCAGATAATTACTATTACTAAGATTTAATTTGCCTATCTCTAACTTTATCTCACTGTTCTAATTGTCTCTTATATGGATCTGTGGCCCTATTCAGGCTGCTATTACAATCTAAGGGGTATGTTTACTAAACCGTCTTAATGTGCGCCCGGCGATAGTGTGCAGGCTGCCATATAAGGAGTGGGCGTTTCAGTGTAAAGTAGCAAAACGGGATTAGCGTGCGATAACGTGCGCTGCTGCGCACATTATCGTGCAAAGCGCCGCTAAGCACGTTACCGTGCGGTGATCTTATGTAGGCGCACAGACATCCAACATAGAAACAGAAGTGTAGCACAATGGTTAATACACTGACTGATGATACAGTGGTCATGAGTTTGATCCTCCAGTGTGCCTAATGCATAAGGTTGGCTGAGGCATCAGCTTTGACATGTAAGTATTGTTTTCTGAGGCATTTTATGTGTATTTTAATTATTGCTGCCAGCAAACACACCCTCACATGCCGTAACCTAAGGTGCCGCAGAAGGCACCCTATAAGGCACTCCATAGGGCACATTATAAAGTGCACTGTCTGCAACGGCACCCTATAATGTCCCCTATAGGGCACCCTATAAGGCGCTCCATAGGGCACCTTATACGGACTGTATAAGGCGCCTTCTGAGGCACCTTATGGTTACAGTACCCTGAGGGTGTTTTGCTGGCAGCACTAATGTACATTAAAAAAAGACAATGCTTCGGACAGCTGTATTAAATAACCCCACTGTGGGTTTGAACCCATGACCTCTGGCTCCACAAGCAGTGAAGTAACCAGTGGGCTACAGCTCCATAGCTGCTAGCAAACACCTGGCTGGCTACAGAAGGACTGCACGTCACCACACAAACAGTCTGCTGTGGTCACCAGGATAGGGTTAACTCACCCATACCCATGATGCACTGCACATGCAAATCAGCAGTCTACAGATGATCACAAGATGGGGTATGCACCCCCACAGCACTTCGGCCTGGTAGGGGGAACTGACCATGTGTGGTACTGGCACAGAGTAGCTACACACCGTCACATTGTGCAGGTACTGCACTCACCCTGAGGGTGAGGTGGGGCGCCCAGCACCAGGTCCACAGCAGAGCTAAGCCATGCTGCAGGTCCCCAGCAGTGCTAATGTGTGAGATAGGTAGTTTCTGCAGCCACACCTTGGATATATCTGTATTTTTCAATCAGCTTTAGCCCTTATGGACCCATAGGAGAATTATGTACCACCACCCTCCTCCCCCTTGGCTGAGGGTGGTAAACAGGGTCTCCCACCAAGAGATCCACATTCTACCTCCCTGCAATGGTGGCAGTAGAGGGGACCATCAACCCCAGTACTGCTGGGGAACAGACACCCTACAGGACAGTCAATGCAGCTCTGTACACGTTGATAAAGCAATAGCAGACAGACATTAGGCCTGGATATGCTAAGCTGCACCCCACCACTATCTGATATTCCCCTGTAGCAAGCCTTCAGCCGCTGCAAGGTGTTCCATCAAGACACATACCAGCTGCAGACAATCTGCTAGCTAATCCATAGTGCATGTTCCTGGTGGAAATGCGTGCACCCAGAACTGGGATGCCAGCATACACACCAAGCAGATAAGTCAGTGACTGGGCCCCAAAAGGGAGCCCATAAATATCACATAAGAAAAATGCTATATAGCACTATGGGGGAACCTAGCCATGCCGTGGTCATTGCTCAGTCAGGGTGAGAGTGATCTCCCAGCAGAACATGCTGTGGCCACCCTGTCTGTGCAGGTGGTGGCCAGGCACTACAATGTCCCAGCCAGTGCCCTATGCCCTGTGCAGATGCATCCTGGCCAGGCCACCCTGTCCAGGCTATACACATGGTACCTTGCTCCTCATTATGCACATTGGCAGGCCAAAACTGGCAACAGTGCTGGCAGTGTGGGCTGTGGAGGGTGTTTGCAGCCACCACACACTGGATAGACAGACACACACTCCCACACCTATGCCAGCATTGTGCTGCTATAGAAGTGTTTAGCAGCCCTGGCCACCACACCAGTCCTGGGCACAGTGCAGGCATGGATATGGTACGCAATACTGTTGGGGGTCACTCCCCAGGGTGGTAAACACTGTCAGACACCAGACCTGAAGCACACTCCACAGACATCAGAAAGGTTGCTATGATGGAGCTCAATCAGCAAACTGTGCTTAACGTAGTAATTGCTATCTGCCAGTAATCATAGCAACCTTTTGATAGCTGTGTACCGTATTCCCAGGTTTAGGGTGGCATTGCTAAGGTATGCAAGTGCTAGTATTGGGAGATGCACGCAGGGCCCAATGTCCTGCCTCTCCAGGAGGCATTGGCTAATGGAGCCTGTGGGTGTGGGTGTGTCTGCCCCTGTTGGCTGCTGCTTTACGGCAGAGGTTCCCAACTCCAGTCCTGGTGTGCCAAACACTGTTCGGGTTTTCCTGCTGTCCCTCATGAATATGCATGAGATACATCTGCATACCATGGGGGTGGTGCATAGATATGCAGCACCGACATCTTTATTAGAGGCAGCATGGAACCTGAATGGTGTTTGGCCCTCCAGGACTGCATTTGGGAGACTCTGCTCTAGGTAATGCACCTGTTTATGGTGTCTGTGCTCTGTAGGGTAAAATATAGGTGTTTTTGGGCATGTTTACGTCATCTGCAATAAAGGTTCTGTCTGTATTAGCACGTTTTAGTAGTGGGTAAAAAATGGGGGCTGGGTTGGCAGGAACCACAGCTGGGACTTGAACCTGTGACCTTCTGCTCCTGAACACACTGGCTGTGTGCATTGCACCACTGTGTTGCCACAGAGACAGTACATTCCCTGGGGATACCATGACTGTTCATCAGACGGGGCCTTTCTGTTGCAGTGCATGGCACCCACCTACACAGGGCTAGGCCACGGTCTGCTCTGGGCAGCTGCCACTGCCCCCTCCACCATCAGTGCCCCTCTGCCACCCTGCTGACATGCCCTTCTGCTGGTGGTGCTGGTGGAGCGCAGTCTCAGGCCATCCAGTGTGTGGGTAGGCGGCTGCCTATGGTGCGGGTTCTGGGGTAGGGGTGCCTGCATAGGTGTCCACGCTTCCCCCCAGCACCGCCTGCCACTGTTCTGTGCCCTTGGGGGTCCCTACTGGGTACTATCCCCTGTGACACTGTGGGAAGCACACTCGTACCCATGCTGGGCCCTCATCAGTTGCTGTCTGGCTGCTCTACTGTTTCAGCATTCCTATGGGCCACCTAGGCATCACCCTAGTCCGCACTGTGGCCCAGCTGCAGTACAGCATGTGCCATCTTCAGCCCTCTGTGTCCCCTTTCCCAGCATCTGTCCAGTTGCCCATTCCGACATGCTCGCCCTGCTGTTGTGGAACATGTGCACCCCATAGGAAACCTGTCCAATGGAGAGGGAAACCCTGATGAGTGCAATTGCACTGTGGGATCATTCACCTTGTATGGGGACGCAGCGCAGACCCTTCCACAATTCATATCTTTTTTTTGGAACCTTCTCGGGAGTGCTTTTTGATGTTTCCCATTAATATCACTATTGCACAGCTTAGTTATGTTTTTTTTATATTTTGTTGGGGTCATTTTCAATGTTTATTTGCACTTTTGTTCCGTGCACATGTATCACACTTATCACTTTTTTGTTGGTTTCCCTGATTTTGCTGTACATTGCTGACAGAAATGGTTTCTCTTCCCTTTAATTCAGTTCTAACGCCAGGGTTTCACTGGCGTTAGTTTTGAGCCTTGAATTTCACATCGTTAGTGTGCGGGGAGCCTCTCCCCTCCCACTTTCCACCCATTGACCCCTTTCTCTCCGCCCCTGGGGAGCCTTTACTCCACCTTCAGCGCTCGTTTGCGCCGCTGAGCACCGCTGAGCGCCGCTGCGCACGTTATCGCGCGATAAGGCGCCTTATCGCACGGTAATGCACCATTATCGCGCAATAAGGCGCCTTATTGTGCGATATCATGTCAGAGCACACATTAAGACGGTTTAGTAAACATGCCCCTAAGTTGCTAGAATACCAATTGTACAGCAACTTGGGTGGATCTCTTCATGAAGGCAGTTAATAAATCCTATTAAATACATAAAAAATTTGAAAGGATTTTTTTGTTGCAGGGGTCTTTCAGGTTCTGCATGAGGAAGACAGGAGCTTTTAGCCTTAGCTCATCAGTAATGTGTAATAAGCACACCTGCATTGCAGCCAGCAGGCCACCTGCCTCAACAGTACACCTGTTTGCTCCTCCCTTTCTGACAACGGCTAGAGTTATAGGAGACACACTTGGTAAAGCAACTCTATGCGGTCTTTAAGACACATCATGAGTGTTTTGCTTTGTTTTGTTTTCTATCTCAGTAGTTCCTCTTGTTCCCTTGGACTTCCAGTTCAAGCAAAAATGACCTCTGCTGGGGATATAGTACTATGATCCCACTTAAAACTGCCAAGGGTTTTCCTCCCATTTCTAACTCTCTCCCTCTTCCTGTCTAGCTCATAGGGATGTGCATTTGTTAGGTTGTATCAATTTAGTACATGCAAAATCAATTTAACATGCATTAACCTATGAATTAATATATATACAACTGATTTGTGCACTATAGAAAGTTTTAATGTGCATAAAAAATAGTCAATGAACTAAATATCTAAAGCAAACCAAAAAATACTACAAATCAAGAAAATTCCTGAAGATTCCAAAAATGAACCAAAGATTTTTGGCTGTGCTTGGACTAGTGACAGTGCTTGATTGAGGGCCACAGCCACAGCTCCCCTATAACCTAATGTATGTAGACCCTCAATTTGGCCACAAGTTGTTGCTACTGTGCAGTGACTATGAATCCCTCCCTACACCCTGTTCTATAGCTGTGAACATTACCTCCTCAACCCTGGTTAGCCAGAGAAGTAGACATTCATCTTCAAAGCCATATTTCACAGTCCTAAATGCAACCACCCAGGAATTCTCCAGGGGCAGTATAGTGGTAGGTTTCCCTGGATATTAGTGTCTACGGTATGCCGATGGGAAGTTGTATAACCATTTACCCTTACAGAGCCCAGATGTTGAAGAAAAATCTAAATCCCCTTGGAATACCTTCAACCAGAACACAATTGGGATATAAAAACTATAAATTTAAGGATAAGATCAGAGAGTTTAGCTGTTACAAAAGTATGTTTATTTTCTAAGAACCTTACTACTGGTAAGTATGGGTATAATAACTGTAAAATATAATCACAGATAAGTGTTTTAGTAACAAATATTCTATATGAATAAAGTCAATCAAATATGAACATCAAATTGTGTCCAGGAAGTCTTTCCTTATAAGTACCCCTTATTTGGACACAAATAAATAAATTTCTCAGTTCAGATCAAGTACTTATCCACATTGTCTTCCTTGCTGGGGCCCAGGATGGCTTCTCCGCCTCTCTTGGATGCGGATGTTGGGGTGTTCTCCACGACAAGACTGGAATTCAGCACAGCAATTCTTCAGCTGGAACTTCTTCTGTAAATTTGAACCTAACTCCAATCCCTGTCCGTATGCTCCTCCCTAAAAATCTATTCTAAATAAAAAATATTCAAACATTGAACTAAAAAATGTATTCTGGCCAGACTCAATAAGGACTCATTCAATGAGCAAATCAAGTTTTGTCCAACACTCTTCCTCACTCCAGATCTTCCCTCACAGGTACCAAACACCTGTGCGTGCACTCACACTCTGCTCTAACATCTCACTTCACAACTCCACTCTTTATTGGGAACACTTCTCATGTTCTCACTTCACCTCAGAATCTTTCATTTGATCAGACATGTTTTCTCTCCCAAAACCTCTGTAGCCCTAAACTCAGTCCTAAAGCCTCCTGCAGCCTTTTCTTCTACCTCTAGCTGATTAAGGAACCTTTCCTTATCCACAGTGGAAGACTACTTTGAGTAACGGCTTACTTCCCCTATATCTCAAAATTACCACAAAAAAAAAAAAAAAAAAAACCAAATAAATTCTACGTTCTCTTTCTAAATAGTTTTCTCCTCGTGTTATCTTTCCTTTCCTTCAATTACCTCATCTCACTCACTCCTCTCATTCTCACTACACTGGCACATCTCACTTGCTCACGACACACAAGAAAATAAATTAAAACTCCTCAAATTCGGTAATTCCATCACATAATACCACTCAAACTCACATTTAACCTTCAAACATTCTTCAAGAAATCATTCTTTCAGGGCCCTGATCACAGACACACTGATAAGCAGCCACACTCTCTCTCATCCAGACTCCAACGGCCAACATCTCACCAACAAGCAACATTCTAACTAACCCTCTCTAGCGCTCTTCCACACTCTGACATCATCAAAAAATCCCATTCTAACTAAAATAAAAACTTTGATTTCCTTTTTTCCAAAATTACCTTCATTAGTCTGCTATTCAATCCATTTGTTTTGTTTTTTATTTAAAATTTATTGAACAAATAAGCCATGTCATAAAACACCTCTTAGGGGTATGTTTACTAAACTGCGGTAAACGTGAATAACGCGCGTTGTACGACGTTAACGATCGTTAGCGCGCTATAGCGCATTAACGATCATTAGGGTGCTATAGCACGCGCTATAGCGCATTAACGATCGTTAACGCACTATAGCGCGCGTTATCACGTGCTAACGAGCATAATGCTCCGCGGCGCGGTAAAACACCGCAGAAGGTGGAGAGAGGGCGGAGAGAAGGGGTCAATGGGCGGAGAGTGGGCGGGGAGAGGCTAACATGCCGATTTCCAGAGCTGAATTCCAACGCGAATGAAAACCGACCGGTAAAAACACTGTAAAGGGGAGAGAAACCATTTACGTGTCAGCAATGTAAGCTTAGGCAGGGAAACCAAAAAAAGGTGATAAGTGTGATACATGTGCACAGAACAAAAGGGCACAGAAACACCGAAAATGACCCCAACAAACTGGAAAAAAACAACAACCAAGCTGGCCAATAGTGGTAGCAATGAGAAACATCAACCCCCCCCCCCCCCCGAGTAAGCCCCATAGAACAGAGATAATTCATGGAAGGGTCCATACTCCGTCTCCATACAAGGTGCATGGTCCCACAGTGAAATAGCACTGCTCAGGGATTTCCCCACCATCGGACAGGGTTCCTATGGCATGCACATGTCCCACAACATCAGGGCGGGCATGTCGGAATGGGCAACCGGGCAGATGCTGGAAAAGGGGATACAGAGTGCTGCAGGCGGCACATGCAGTGGCGCAGCTGGGCCACAGTAGGGACTAGGGTGATGCTCAGTTGGCCCATAGGAATGCGTAAACAGTAGAGCCAGACAGCAACTGATGAGGGCCCAACATGGGCACGAGTGTGTTTCGCAAAGCATCACAGGGGAGAGTACCCAACAGCAACCCCCAAGGGCATGGAACACTGGCAGGCGGGGCTGGGGGGAGCGTGGACGTCTATGCAGGCACCCCTACCCCAGAACACACACTATAGGCAGCCGCCTACCTGCACACTGGATGGCCTGAGACCGCGCACCACCAGCTCCACCAGCAGAAGGGCATGTCAGCATGGTGGCTGAGGGATACTGGTGGTGGAGGGGGCAGTAGCAGCTGCCTGGAGCAGACCGTGGCCTAGCCAACAGTCATGGTATCACCAGGGAATGCACCATCTCTGTGAGAACATGGTGGTGCAGTGCACAGAGCCACTGTATTCTGAAGCAGAAGGTCACAGGTTCAAGTCCCAGCTGTGGTTCCTGCCAACCCAGTCCTCATATTTTACCCACTACTATAACGTGCTAATACAGGCAGAACCGTTCTTGCAGATGACGTAAACATGCCCAAAACACCATCATTTTACCCTACAGAGCACAGACACCATAAACATGCACAGTACCTAGAGCAGAGCCTCCCAAATGCAGTCCTGGAGGGCCAAACACCATTCTAGTTCCATGCTGCCTCTGATAAAGATGCCTGTGCTGCATTTCTATGCGCCACCCCCATGGTATGCAGATATATCTCATGCATATTCATGAGGGACAGCATGAAAACCCGAACATTGTTTGGCACCGCAGGACTGGAGTTGGGAACCTCTGCCGTAAAGCAGCAGCCAACGGGGGCAGACACACCCGCACCCACAGGCCCCATTATCCCAAGCCTCCTGGAGAGGCAGGACTTTGGGCTCTGCGTGCATCTCCCAATACTAGCACTTGCATACCTTAGTAATGCCACCCTAAACCTGGGAATATGGTATACAGCTATCAAAAGGTTGCTATGAGTACTGGCAGATAGCAATTCCTAGGTTAAGTACAATGTTCGGAGTGAGCTGCATCATAGCAACCTTTCTGATGTCTGTGGTGTGTGCTTCAGGTCTGGTCTCTGACAGTGTTTACCACCCTCGGGAGTGACCCCCACCAGTATTGCGTACCATATCCATGCCTGCACTGTGGCCAGGACTGGTGTGGTCGCCAGGGCTGCTAAACACCTCTATAGTAGCACAATGCTGGCCTAGGTGTGGGAGTGTGTGTCTGTCATATCCAGTGTGTGTTGGCTGCAAACACCCTCCACAGCCCACACTGCTAGCACTGTTGCCAGTATTGGCCTGCCAATGTGCATAATGAGGAGCAAGGTACCGTGGGAATAGCCTGGATAGGGTGGCCTGGCCTGGCCGCATATGCACAGGGCATAGGGCAATGGCCGGACATTGTAGTGCCCGGTACCACCTGCACGGACAGGGTGGCCGTAGCATGTCCTGCTGGGAGGTCACTCTCACCCTGACTGAGCAGTGACCATGTCATGGCTAGGTTCCCCCATAGTGCTATATAGTATTTCTTTTATGTGATATTTATGGGATTCCTTTTGGGGCCCAATCACTGACTTATCTGCTTGGTGTGTATGCTGATATCCTTGTTCTGGGTACCTGCATCTTCTCCGGGACCATGCACTATGGACTAGCTGGCGGACTGTCTGCAGCTAGTATGTGTCTTGCTGGAACACCGTGCAGCGGCTGGAGGCTTGCTGCTGGAGAATGTCAGGTGGTGGTGGTGGTGGTGGGCAGCTGCGCATTTCCAGACCTGCCGTCTGTCTGCTATTGCCTTATGGATGTGTAGTGCTCTGCATTGCCTGCCCTGTAGGGTGTTTGATCCCGAGTAGGACTGGGGTGATGGTCCCCTCAACTGCCACCATTGCAGGGGGTGGAAAGTGGATCTGTGGGCGGGAGATCCTGTCCCCCACCCTGAGCCCTAGAGGGTGCATTGGGTGGTGGTATGTAATCTCCCTAGTAACCACAGCAGAATGTGGGTGTGGTGCCGTGCAGTCCTCCTGTAGCCAGCCATGTGTTTATTAGCAGCTCTAGCCCACTGGTTACTTCACTGCCCATGGAGCCAGAGGTCATAGGTTCACAACCCACAGTGGGGTTCATTGATAGGGCTGTCTTAGGCATTGTCTATTTTTACTGTATATTAGTGCTGCCAGCAGAACCACCCTCAGGGTACTGTCACCTTAGGGTAGCTACAAAGGCGCCCTATAGGGCACCTTTTACGGCGCCCTATAGGGCTTCCACTTCGCCCTATAGGGAGCGCCTAAATATTCCTATCAAATGGTATATAATACATGACCATGTCAGAGAGAACGTCACTATTGGAACATATTGCATAAGACGGGTACAATTTTCCTGACATATGCAAACTGTAACCCACCTGCAGACTAAAATATTATAGTCGACTTTCAAAGGGTTACACAGGATGCCTCAGCCAGCCTTTTTCATTAGGCACACTGGGGAATCGAACCCATGACTCTTGTACCATCAGTCTGTGTAGTAACCATTGTGCTACAACTCTGTTTCTGTCTTTGGGTGTCTGCGCGCTGTCTTAGGCGTGCACGCAGTGGCACGCGCTGTAGTGATCGTTGCTGCGCGGCACGTAGTAACGCACGCAACTGCGCGTTATCGGTTATGATGTGCCGCCCATGTCCTTTTTTGGCTTTCCTTCCACTAACGCGGCTCCTAAAGCGAATTGCACTAACGCAGTTTAGTAAACATACCCCTTAATCTCACCAACCAACCTGGACAATACAAAACTCAATACATGCCTGGCTATCCCATCCCTCCTCTCTCCCCTACACCTCCCCAACACCAGATACTTAAGGGCATCAAGGGTAACTTAATATAAATCAAAGAAAACACATTCAGTTCTACTGAAGAGCTAACACACAACTGTACACAAAGCATACCAGATGAAAGTTTGCTACCCATGCTAGTCAAAGGGGTATGTTTACTAAACTGGGCTAACGGTTAACCCGGGTTATCTGCAACTAGGTCCCATTGAATAATATGGGACCTAGTGGCAGATAGCCCGGGTTAACCGTTAGCCCGGTTTAGTAAACATACCCCAAAGAGTCCTCCTGCTCCAAAGATGCAGGCTTCGTCATCCTCAACTCGCTGCTCAATGTCATGTAATGCTGCCCAAATGTCCGTCATCCATGTTTGAATGTTCTTTTTTATTCCCTGGATATCCTCTTTGAGTTCAGTAAACCATTGGCACATTTCGCGCTTAAGGGAAAAGAGATCTGTCGTTTCTTCGTCTTCATCACCACACTTAGGCCTGCTGCGGGACGAAGTGCCATCGACATCTTGTGACCGCCCCCTCTAACATTAGGTACCTTGCCGCTTTTGTAGGCATAAGCCTTAAGATCAACAGTGCTTCTATTCATTTATTTATTTAACGGGTCTTCTATACCGCCTTATCATTTACATTCAAACGGTTTACAATAAACAGTTATAGCAACAAGCTTTACTTTGAACAGGGTTATTCAACTTGGATGGTTACATTGGGGTGAAACATGCAACTGTCATTTGCTAACTATAGCTGTGTTTCATGGTCCATTTGCTGTTTCTGTTAAACATCATCTTCCGGGGTAGTTCCAAAGTATTCCAGGAATAGATGGGTTTTTATTGCCTTCCTAAAGTCCATTAGGTCTTTGATCTCATTTGTTGATGTGGGGAGATCATTCCACAGTTTGGGTGCAAATAGGGAGAAGGTTCTGTTGCAGGTGGATTGATTTGCTTTCCTGAAGTTTAGCGGGGTCTCTAGGATGTTGTTATCTGTTCCTCTCGTTGTTCTCAGGGGCGGCTCAAGGCAGTCTGCTGCCTGAGGCGAAGAATGAGATGGCGCCCCCCCCCCCCCATCACCTTAGACGGGGTGGGACTTTTTCAGAAATCCAATCAGAGACTGAACCAAATCAAAAAGCCGATTAGATTATATGGAGGAAATGCAAGATGTTTGCACACAGGGTCGTATCGAATTGCAATCGTGCCTTATGCCTCCCTCTCCCCCCATACCTCCATCCAGCGCTGCCTGCTCTTTCCCTGCTGCTGCCGCCCTCTGTTTTTTTCACAGCCACGCCGGAAGCAGGGAAAGAGCAGGCAGCACTGGACGGAGGTATGGGGAGGAGGAGGGAGGCATGTACCCAATCTGAAAGGCGCCGGCACTCTAAGCAGATCTGTCCCTCCCTGTTCTGACATCGTGTCGGAGGAGGGAGGGACCAGACCTTCTTAAAGTGCTGCGAAAAGGCTTTGGACGCATTTTAACTGTCTGCTATTGTCCTGCCAGCAGCAGCAGGGCAACAGCAGAGAGCTGAAATGTGCCCCCCAAGCCTTTGTGCCCTGTGCGGCTGCACTGCTTGCACAGGGCTAGGTATGGTCCTCTTTGCACACCAAGGAACTAAAAGACAGCAAGAATCAATAGCACAGTTTATAAAACTAAATTATAACCCATTTTTATTTTGTTATAAACTGCGTTATGGTTCTCCCTTTTTCTTTTTCAACATATATTTTGCATCCACAGTAGGTGCAGAGAAGAACCAGGACATTCACCCACAGAACTCAATATTAAAAAAACCCCTCTGATTCTGATCATCTCACTAACAATAGCAGCACAAGTACAGCGGAGGGCAATCAACCACGGCCAACAGATTTTGCTGGGTAAAAATGACTTTATTGAAGACCCAACTTAACAAGTTTCTGCCATATGTATATGATTTGTATCATACTTAATGTACACCTTTAGAGTTTTATCTATTTATATACGTATTTATATATGTATTTTTACTATGTTCCAGATTGGGAAGAGTGGTCGCTCCACCCCGTAGATGTGTTTTATACACTTTCTATGTGGTTAATTGGTAATGTTTTTAATTATTTATTTACATATTTATTTATGTGCATATTAAATTCTTTTAGTTATGTATTTTAATTATGTAATACTATTTATGTGTCTGTTTTTAGACCCCTGATGAAGGCCTTTGGCCGAAACTTGTTAAGTTGGGTCTTCAATAAAGTCATTTTTACCCAGCAAAATCTGTTGGCCGTGGTTGATTGCCCTCCGCTGTACTTGTGCTGCTGCTGTGCTTTTGCGGAAGGCCTCTTCCCTTTGGTTTTCGCATCTCACTAACAACAACAACAACAACAACCACTATTCTCCAGTACCAGGCATATTGTGAACTAATAAAAAACCTTACAAAAAAAAGCAGACCTACCATACCATATCATATTAGCACAAACTTCCAAAAGTCACATAAGGAGCCCATCCAAAAAAAGCGTCACTGTAAATACTACAGTGGGCTCTGGAACATCCATACATCTATTTGAAAAGCTGAACAAGTCAAATTACTACAGTATAGTATAGATCTTTATATACAAACTGCATGTTAACAGAACACCTGTCCTCAGACACACACGCACAACATCGACCTTCACCAAGTACAGAATAAGTAACCACAATCTAAAGTAAAAATAAAAATATGTAGACCAAATTTAAACTGAAACCCCAAGAAGCCAGAGTCCACATGCAGTGCAACATCAGATAAATAAGAGATGCAGTTCCCCAATACTATGTAAAATATAAAAATAGCACAAAGTCCAATCACCAAAATTAAATAAAATTATTTTTTCTACCTTTATTGTCTGATCATTTTATTCTCTAATCATGCTTGTCCCGATCTGAGGCTTCTGCTTTCCTGTCTTCTCTTAGCTCTCTTTCTGTGGTCTATGGTCCATGGTCCATCTGCCATTTCTTATCTCTTCTTTTGTTTTCTTCACTTCCTTCCATCAGCCCATTTCCAGTTTCAGTAACCCTCCCCAGTATCAGTCCCCTTTCCAGTCCTCCCCTCCCAGTACCTTCCAATATCAACCACCTTGCATTCCCATGACTGCCACTTGTGTCCATTCCCTTCCAGTCCCCCTCCTTTCCCAGTGTCCAGCCCCTTCTAGTCCAAATACCATCCCAGGTATCAGCTCAGGTTAATTCTCAGTGCCACCCCCCAGTCAGCTCCCTTCCAGCCACCCTACCCTCTGTCCATCTCTCTTCCAGTGCCATTCACATGTCAGCTCCCTTGCAGCCTCCTCCCTATTACCCAGCTACCTACCACTCCCATCCCCAAGTGTCAGCTACCTTCCGGTCCCCCTTCGGTACATTCTAGGTGTCAGCTCCTTTCCAGCCCCCTCCTTCCCTTCCTGCCCCATCCTTCCCCTGGCAGACCCTCTCAGTATCCGCTCCCTTCCAGTCCTATTCTACCATCCCCCCCCCCCCCCGCATCAGCCAATTTGTAGCCCTAGCCCCTAGTTTTCTTCCAGGGCCAGCAGCACTCTCCTCCCCTCCCCTATTAGCCCATTTCCTGTCCCAGCCCATTTCTAGTCCTATCCCCTTTATCAGCCCACCCCAATCCTAGGCCCCCAATCAGCCCATTACCAGTCATAACCCTCCAATAAGGCAATTTTCAGTCCTAGCACCCCAATCAGCCCATTTCCTGTCCTAGTCTCCCTCAATAGCCCATCACCAGTCCTAACCCCCCATCAGCCCATTTCCAGTTCTAAACCCTCATCAGTCCATTTCCAGTCCTAGCCCCCTCCGATCAGCCCATTTCTGGTCCTAAGCCCCCATCAGCCCATTTCCAGTTCTAATCCCCACAATAGCCCATTATCAGTCCTAACCCCCCTCCTGATCAGTCCATTTCCAGTTCTAAACCCCCATCAGTTGATTTCCAGTCTTAACCCCCCCATCAGCCCATTTCCAGTTCTAACCCCCCATAGCCCATTAACAGTCCTAGCCCCCCTCCCGATCAGACCATTTCCAGTACTAACTCCCATCAGCCCATTTCCTGTCCTATTCTCCCCCCTTAGCCCATTTCCAGTCCTAACCCCCCATCCGCCCCTTTCCAGTTCTAAACCCCCATCAGCCCATTTCAAGTTCTAACCCCCCCCCCCACAATAGCCCATTACCAGTCCTAACCCCCCATCAGCCCATTTCCAGTCCTAAGCCCCATCAGCCCATTTCCAGTTCTAACCCCCCCCCCCTGATAGCCCATTACCAGTCATAGCTCCCCTCCTGATCAGTCCATTTCCAGTTCTAAACCCCCATCAGTCGATTTCCAATCGTAACCCCCCATCAGTCGATTTCCAATCGTAACCCCCCATCAGCCCATTTCGAATTCTAACCCCCCATAGACCATTACCAGTCCTAGCCCCCCTCCCGATCAGCCCATTTCCAGTTCTAACACCCCCATAGCCCATTTCCAGTTCTAAACCCCCCAATCAGTCCAGTTCCTGTCCTACCCCCCTATCAGCCCAGTTCCAGTCCTAGACACCTCCCCCCGCCAACACAGGGAAATTGAAAAAAAACCCTCTGGCGTAAGAAGCAGCTGCTGCTGTTGCTCTAGCGGCGGCAGCGGCGGCAGCAGAATGAGGAGCCCCGCGGCCACCCGCCCGCCCCCCCCCCCAGAGAGCCTGCTGGTTTCCCCGGCTCCGCTTCACAGAGCCGCGGTGAAGGGACAGAGCTTCCCTTAACCGCGGCTCTGTAAAAGCTGAGCCCACGGCACTGCTTCACCCCTTCTCTTTCCTCTCATTTCCACATTCCCTATCTCTTTTCTCCTTCCTCTCTTTTCTCATGCATTCTCCTATCTCTCACCTTTCTTCTTTCCCTTTCCTCCATACCCCACCTTCACAATCTCCATCACTCTTCCCTGACCTCCATCCACATCCCCTCAAGCCCCAATTTCTTTTCTCCATCTCTTGCCCTTCTGTTTCTCTTCATCCATTGCCACTTCTATGTAGCCAGCAGCATGGGCTGCTGGGACTCAAAGCATTCCCAGTGCTTCCAGTTATGCATCCCCATCCTCCTTTTACCGTCATACTGTATTTCCACTTTGGAACAGGAAGCACACATGTAAGAAGAGGTGGGTTCATGGATCTGAAAGCACTGTCCATGCTCCAAGCCCCTGTGGCCTCATGCTGCCGTACTTATCTGTTAGTGATTTCCACTGTGTTCTTAGCCAATGCCCACGATGTTGGGAGCATGCATTACTTCCTCACTCCCCCGCCTAAACTACATCCATGGCTATACTGCTCTAATTGTGGCTAATCCCATCCCATCTAAAGGTCCCATGGCAACTGCAGAAGATAAGCAAGAGAATTTAGAAAGCAGCAAGCTTTAATACAGTATTTCTTTAATAACATAGATGGAGAATATTCCTGCTGCCCAAATGGACCTTCGAAGCATACCTGGTGAATTTATTTTTGCATGAGGTAACCAAAGCATCATCAGGTCAAGATGCAAAGGCACTTCTATGAGTCTAACCATATAAATGATTTCTTTTTAAACGTAGGTGATTGCTAACAGTTACATTTTGGATGGTCAAACTGATGTCTATCCAAACTATATCCATGAAAAGGAAAAGGTGGGGCAAGGGCCATTCTGGGGGCAGGGCCAAAATCTATGCTTATAACAATGATATTCAGGTACTATCCAGCTAAATTTATCAGTTTAGAGGGACTGCACAAATGGCAGCTCTAACATAGAAACATTAAAAATGCCAGCAGATAAAGACCATTATGGCCAATCCAGTCTGCCCATCCATAAGAACTATTAAGCTCTACAATCCCTTCCTCCCCCTCAGAGATCTTCTGCGCTTGTTCCATGTTTCCTTGAATTGAGATACAGATCTCGTCTCCACCACCTCCTCTGGAAGGCTGTTCTACACATCACTTTCTGTAAAAACTGATAAATTATCCATTTAAGTTTACCAAAAAGATAATATCACTGAAGATCAGGCATATAGATAAGCATGGAGGAGATGTCTGATGGTTAGAGCAGCACATTGTGAATCAGGTTTCAAATTTTGTTTTCCCCATTCATGCTCCTTGTGGCCTTAGGCAAGTTGATTAAACCCACCATTGTTTCAGCTACAAACTTAGGGTCAAGTTTATTGCTTCCAGCCACTAGTCCAGCAGGGTTTGTAAAGGTAACAGGATTTTTGCCCACCTGGGGAGAAAGGGGGACTGGCAAAAACACCAGACCCTTTCACACTAGTCCATCAGGGATTACTTGTAGCCGAAGCAGGCAGGTTTCATTTTTTCTTGCCGATTTCTTTATGACTATCTCTGGGAGCATTGGTTCACGCATTAGAATGCCAATACTCTCAGGGGAAAAGTTAACAACAGATCTGGAAGTGTAGTTAATTTTCCTGAAACAACACAGCTTGCAAAGTGCCCAGCTAGCTACACTATTCCTTTGGCATAATAATGAGCTCGTTATATTGGTTGTGCCTGATTTGTGCCACATTATGGCAAAATAGCAAGAGTTAAATGCAATTAACATGAACTATAAGCTTTAAAAATCTGCTAATTGACCTTTAATGTGTGTTAATGTCATAATGCAGCTTGGTAAATAGGCCTTAGATTGTAAACCTTTTCAAGCAGGGAAATACCTGCTGTACCTGATTGTAATTTGCATTATGTTGGAATTTGGAAAGGTGAATAATTAAACCTATAAACTAAATTCAAATCATGCAAGCAAAGGGGCCCTCTGCAGTTGCAGATACTACCCAAGAGGTTGTACAGCAGAGGAACCAAACCTATGCTTGCTGTGAAAGTGCCATTCTCCATGGACTAGCAGGATTGCGTCAGCCACACCTGGTGAAGTCCTCCGGACGGTGCCATAGATATGGAAGTGCTCTCCAGAGCTCAGAAAGTTGAACCTTTCTGAGCATGCCCAGGTAGCCCACCTCACCAGCCCGCCCCCTAGCCCGGCCAGTCTTCTTCCTTCCGCCTTGCCAGCAAGACGAAATCTGCTCTCCTCTACTACAATCAAGCAATCTACAATGCCGAAACCAGGCTTTAAGAAATGCGCACGTTGCAAAAAGAAAATGAGCATCACAGACACTTATGACACTTGCTTGCGCTGTTTGGGGCCCGATCACATCACCGAGAATTGCTCCTGCTGCGGCAGAATGTCCCCGAGGGCCCGGAAAGCAAGAGGACACGATTTAAACGAATACCTGACTTCCAAGGCAAGTTGCACAGCTGCCCCACCTGTGTCTTCTACTACCACTGCTCCGGCTCATGATGTGTCCGTCGGGGCCCCCATCCCAAGCCATGCTGCTGAAGCCTCCTCCTATGCTCCTGCCTCCTCTGGTGTCTCTGACCCTCCACGAGGCTCTGCTGATGCAAGCACTGCCTCTGGTGTCTCCGACCCTCCTCCAGGTTCGTCTGACTTCTCCATTGCCGGCGCCCAGCCCGCAACCTCTCCTCCTCGTGGCCATGTGGCTCCCAGCAATGGCATCGCTCTCCAGTCCTCCAGCTCCATCCACTTCCGGCCAGAAAAGCTTCTCTTCTGGCGAAGCAGCAGCAGCAACCTGGGAAATAGCTCTCTGCACCTCCTTGACTACTCCCAGACTCCGCCTCCTCACATCTCCACCCTGGTGAGCCCTATCGGCACCGGGGGAAAGATGACAGCCTTGCTGCCGTACCCACTGGTGCAAACACAGATACTCGGTGGGGACCGAAGCAGAAGCAGGTCAAAGAAGCACGGCGCCAATTGTAGCAGGGACAAAAAGCGCAGAAGCCCCAGCATCAGCCCTGCAAGCCACAGATCAAGAAGCAGAGGGCACGGAGCTAGGCGCTACAGACACCACAGCAGCTCCTACCATTTCAAGGACCACAGAGACAAAATGTTGGAGTTCCTCCAGCTCCCCCAGCCCTGCCGGAAGCTGGCAGTCTAGGTCCTGCAACCACGCTGAATCCACCAACTCCTCTGCGATTCTGAAGCTGCTCACGCAGCTAGTACAGCAAACTACCCCCACAACTTCAATGGCTCCACTACCTGCGATCCTGACTGATTCCATGGTTCGGGACCCTCCGGATCATGCCTGCCCACCCTCTCCTGAACCACGGTTCCCCGACCGCGCACAATCCTCCACGCAGGCCCTGCCATCCCCGGGCCAACCGTCGCTGGATAGCACCGCGGAAGAGAACGACATTGAAGCGGCCATTGTGGGCTCTGCGGACACCGAACGCACTACCTCGGACAACAGACATTCCCCGGAACCTGAAGGTCCACCGCCCCCTCTGGAGGACCTCATGTACCCTACGTTCCTGAGGAAAGTAGCCACCACTTTGGCCCTGGCTGCATCCGAGGATACGGGGGGAACCCATACCATAGGTTCTGAAGTACCTCGTGACACCAAAGCCGGCATTCTCTCTTCCTATACACCAAACATTACGAGACAACCACTTGAGACTCTGACAGACACCAGCTTCTGGCCACCCGTTCTCTAGAAGGCTAGAATCAAAGTACCAGGTACAGCCTATACCAGGGTTATTTATTATTTATTTTATTTACAGTCTCTTTTATACCGCGCTATTCAACATCAGTGTGGTTTACATGAAACAGAATGACTAGCACAGTGCAGTAAGCTGATCTGTGTTTACAAAGAACAGGTACTAAAACTTGGATAAAACTGGGGTAACTATTTACATCTAGGTGACACGTCATATCGTGTCAAAAGTAATCGTAGTCATGGATGGCTTGCAAATATGTTGTGGCTGTACTAGATGGGGGAGGGGGCTATTGGAGCGCTGTCTTCCAGGTAATATTTGAGGAAGAGGTGGTGCTTCAATGCTTTCCTAAACTGGGTTATATCAGGGATTGCCCAGATGCTGGGTGGTAGGGTGTTCCAGCATCTGGGTGCACAGAATCTGAAAGCCCTTTTTGCAGTTGCATGGGTGCATTGGGTTATTGCCTTCGGGATTACCAGTGTGTTGACTTCTGCAGATCTTCTGGACCTATAAGGGGATATGGTTTGGATAAGCTCTGCTAGTGATGTGGAGGAGAGCCCATTGATGGCCTTGAAAGTCAGCAGTAGGGTTTTGAAAACGAGTCTGCCATGTATAGGGAGCCAGTGGAGATGTTTCAGGATGGGCGTAACATGGTCGCTCCTAGAAGCCCCATGTAGAGCTCTCACCGCGGCATTCATCACGAGTTCGAGCGGGTTCAGGGTGGATTGTGGGAGCCCTTGTAGGATTTCATTAGCATAATCAAAGTGCAGTATAATCAATGCTTGATAGATTGTCTGGAAGTCATCCGGCTCTAGTAGGAAGCGTAAGTGCCTGAGTGTTCGGATTTTGTGGTAGATTGCTCTTGCTATGTTGCTTATGTGCACCTTCATGTCTAGTCATTGGTCTAACATGACTCCAAGGTATCGGATTGTGGATTTGGTTTGTAGCTCTGCTTCCTTAACCTTTAAGTGGGGTGGCGGGGTGAAGTTTTGGTTCCTCGTAATGAAAAGGACCTCAGTTTTCTTGTGCTGTATTCGGAGGTTTTGAGATTCGAGCCAGTTGGATACTGTGTCAAAGCAGTCTGTCAGTGGGGAGAGGTCCAGATGCTCTGTTGAGAATGGCATGTAGAGCAGTACATCATCTGCATATATCAAGCAGTCGACATTGAATGATCGGATGAGGTTACAGATGGGCTGCATGTATATGTTGAACATCAGGGCGGAGAGGGAGGATCCTTGTGGCATGTCTTGCCTCTGGTGGAAAGGTTCTGATGTTGAAGCCCCAGATCATATGTGCTGCCATCTGTCAGACAAGTATGACTTGCACCATTCTAGTGCTGTCACAGATACCCTTCTCCTTGAGGCGGCCCAGGAGAATCTTGTGGCTTACTGAGTCAAATGCAGCAGTTATATCCATAAAGATGAGGACAAACCCTTGAAGGATGTTATCAATTCCAGCAATTATGTTACTGTAGAGGGTGGTGAGGAGTGTTTTGACACCATGGGATGCTCTAAATCCGTGTTGGCAGGGGTCCAGCGGAGTGGCGGTTTCGATGTGCTCTTGTATTTGTCTTTGGACTTCTTTTTCAATTATCTTGGCCAGAAGTGGTAAACTGGATATGGGGCTGTATGAGTCCACCTTCTGGGGGTCAAGCTTGCTGTTTTTCAGCAGAGGCCTGATGGACGTATGTTTGAGGCATTGAGGGAATGAGCCTGTTGCTAAGGATAGGTCCATGAGCCTGGCTATGAATGGGCTAAAATCGCAGCGTAGCTCTTTTATCCAGAAGGCGGGGCAGGGTTCGGTTTGTGCCATAGTGGTGTTGATCGCAGCGATAGTGTCTTCGATGCACTTCTTGGGTGGAGTGGATAAGATGGTCAGGGGTGTTAGGTAGATTTGCTCGTGTATGGTGGTGGGTGCTGAGGACTTATTGGTCTGGCATAGCTTTGATTGCAGGTAGTCTGCGAATTCTTGAGGGTGGATCTCGCTTGGTTGGTCAGGGGCTGGCTCCTTTGTTAGGTTCTTGATTAGATTAAACAAGTCATGTGGTTTGTTTAGTGATCGTTTTAGGGTGTCTGTGTGGAATTGTCTGATTTTCTCTGTTATTGCTTCACGGTGTTTTATCAGGTGAAGGTTATATGCCCTCTGGTCTTCTGTGGAGTGTGATCGACGCCGGCATCTTTCCAGCTTCCTTAGGAGGGTGAGTGATGATCACAGATCAGTGGAGTACCAGGCTGCGGTGGCTCGTTTTCTTGGAGGTTTGTTAGATGATGGGCATTGGGCAATGGCGCTGAGGTTATTATTCCAGTCGAAAACCTAAACATTGAGGTTGGGTGCTGTCGAGGCGAGGAGTGGGCGGGTTTTACTCAGAATAAGGTCTTTGTCGAATGGTCAGAACCTTCGTGGTGGTGCCCTGGTGGTGCTGCTCAGACTTCTGGTGTTCTTCTGGCGGTTGTTGGGTAAGGGTATTTGGAATATGATTAGTTTGTGGTCAGACCAGGGTACTGCGGTAATGGACAGCATGGGGACGTGGGTTGAGTCAAAGGTTGTCTTTGGGGCGAATACCAGGTCTAATATGTTTCCTTTCACATGGGTAGGTTCACTGACTAGTTGCTTGTATCCTAGTTCCTCGAGGGCTTTGAGGAAGGCTGACACCTGAGTATCTTGCAGGGCTGGCAGATTGAAATCGCCTAGTACCCAGCTTGGTGTGCAGGGGCTCTGGACATTGGAGGCGAGGTCAATTATTGTTGCGAGGTCATCAGGGGAGATTGATGGGGCTCTGTAGAGAAGGTTGATGGAGCAGTGCTTGTTAGCTATAGCGATTGTATCGAGGTGTGTTGTACTAGTGGTGTTAATCAGATGGAAATGGAGGTTTGTCTTGGTGAGGACGAGTACTCCTCCCCCTCTTTTGTTGTCTCTATGGCAGGTGTGTATTGAGAAATTGGTGGGTAGGAATTGGTTAAGGAGAACATTGTCATCACTGGATAGCCAAGTCTCTGTGATCAGGAGTATGTGGAGGTCATGGAGTGATATCAAGTCTGAGATAACTGGCCATTTCTTGCGGATTGAGCGAGCATTTATGAGGGCGCATTTTAGGTTTTGGGGGAGGGAGCTTTCTTCTTGTTTGGCTTTCTTAGTATGTTGAAGTGCGACGTGTAGTAAGTGGGGGTGGGGCATGCAGGTATCTTCCTTTGTCTTGTAGTAGGGAGCACTTTACCATCTCCTCTCATGGCTCAGTAGGATTGGTATGTGCTTGTGGGTAGGAGATAAGGCCGTAATGCTACTGAGCCAGACAGAGAGGAGGTAGCAGCCAATTATGGCAATGAGGGAGGGGGCCATTCTTGGTATCTACCCTGTTGTGTGTGGCCAAGGGATTCATCTGGGCTGGCCGGTGAATAGACAGGTAGTTTGATCTATCACAGGTAGGTACACAGGTGTGCAGTTATAACAGGCAGGCAGGCAGGCAGGTACGCAGGCTGAGCTACCACGGTAGGTAACACAGGTATGTAGTTACAACAGGTACATCATATACTATCATAGCAAGGTATCACCGGTACGCATCTGCGACAACCAAAGTTTGTACTATCCCGGACAAGTATTGTAGGCATGCACAGGCAGGTATTATGGGCAGAGACAGATAGGTTCACTGTTGGGTTCATTTAAGTATTGTCATTGGCTAGGTCCATGTGTTATATAGAGGCTTAGATTAGCTATTTTGCTGAAGGAAGTTAAGCTCCGTTGAGGATTCATCTGCGTTGAGCGGTGGTGAAGATGTCCATGCATTACGTTTGTTGTGTCTCTGGAGCTCATTCTGGTCACAGGCATGGTTTCTGTGGAATCACCATGGGAGTCCTGTTAGAGGTCCACGCCTAAGGACCACGCCAAAGGGCCCTCTGGCGAGGCCCTCAGGCGCAGGCCCGCCAGGCGCGGGTGCGCCGGATGGCACTCACTTTTATGGTCCTCTGGGCTGCCCCGATTGGGCAGGCAGACTTCTCGGCAGCTGCGGGCTGGGCTGCCCCGATTGTGCAGGCAGACTTCTGGGCAGCTGCGGGCTGGGCTTCCCCGATTGGGCAGGCAGACTTCTGGGCGACTGCGGGCTGGGCTGCCCCAATTGGGCAGGCAGACCTCTGGGCGGCTGCGGGCTGGGCTGCCCCAATTGGGCAGGCAGACTTCTGGGCGGCTGTGGGCTGGGCTGCCCCGATTGGGCAGGCAGACCTCTGGGCGGCTGCAGGCTGGGCTGCCTCGATTGGACAGGCAGACTTCTGGGCGGCTGCGGGCTAGGCTGCCCCCATTGGGCAGGCAGACTTCTGGGCAGTTGTGGGCTGTCCCCGGCATGCTCGATCCCCTCTGGGAGAGCAGTGGCTGGGCCAGAGCAGTGAGGAGACCCATGCCAATAACCCGTGACCCATGCCAATAACCCGTGACCACAAGCTCCTCGACGATATTGGCAAAAATGTCTTCCAGGGAGCTATGCTCAGCGCAAGAATTGCAGCTCATCAGTTCCAACACATCCTCTTCCAGGATGCCTGTATGACAACCATCAAAGCCGCCATTGCATCCCTTCCCAAAGAGTCCCAGGCGTTGTTTTCCAGCGGACTCGCGGACATGTCAGAGGGCAACAAACATCTGTCCAGCACTGCATTTGACTCCTTCGACATGTCGCTGAGAACCGCAGGCACTGCCATATCCGCAAGATGATGGGCATGGCTAAGAGCATCTGGCCTACGTGATGATACTCACGACAGAATTGCCGACGCACCCTGCATGGGTGAGTTGCTATTTGGAGAAAAAGTCACCGACACCGTAAACGACATGAAGGAGCACTGCACTATGCTCCAGACCTTGGCAGAGGACGAGTTTGAACGCCATAGCAGCACCCATAAACCAAACTTTCAAAGAAAACCTTATTACCCAACCAGCAAGAGATACCCTTCCAACAGAAAGTGACAAACTCCCAGGTACAAAACCAATTCCTACTATGGGCCCTCTCAGCAGCGCAACTCCCAGAGGGAACATAAGCAAAAGAAGAACAGCACACCCGCTAACAAGAGCGGCCCCTCCTTTTGACAACAACTTGCAGGCTCCCACCCATATCGGGGGTTGCCTGACATTTTTCCTGCAGGAATGGGTGCGGATCTCTTCAGACTCCTGGGTGCTACAGGTCATCCGAGAGGGATGTCGCATACGTTTTGCAACATCACCCTACCAACGCAGCCAACCGGTCAGCAACACACCACCTCATCTGCAACTAGCCATGGCCACAGAACTGATACACCTGCTAGCCACACACGCGATAGAGGAGGTACCTCAGGCAGAGAAAAACTCTGGGTTCTATTCCAGATACTTCCCCATTCCCAAGAAGATGGGCAGAGTGCACCCCATCTTGGACTTGCGCAAACTGAACAATTTCATCATCAAGGAAAAGTTCCGGATGTACTCATTCAGCTCCATCCTCCCTCTGATTCAGACCGGCAACTGGATGGCATCCCTGTATCTTTAGGAAGCCTACACACACATTCTAATTCACAAAACGCACAGGCAGTACCTCCACTTCCAAGTACTGGGACAGCACTACCAATACAGTATCGCCTGCTCCACGGGTCTTCAAAAAGTGTGTAGCCATTGCAGAAGCACACCTCCGCAAGCAAAACATCTCCATATTCCCCTACCTGGACGACTAGCTCCTCAAAGCCCCCTCAGCTCTGGAACTGCGGGAATCCATCCATAAAACCACAAACCTGGTCTCCTCCTTGGGCTTTGTCATCTACTTTGCCAAATCACACCTCACTCCATCACAGAGGCTCGAGTTCATAGGAGTGGTGATTGATACGCGACTATTGAAAGCCTACCTCACAGACCGCAGACTGCTCACAATCACCTCCCTGGTGTCCAGATCCACCGCAGCAGTGAATTCCTCAGTCAGGTCCATACTATGCCTACTTGGCCACATGGCTGCCAAGACATCTGTTCTTCCCGTGGCGAGGTTGAAAATGCAGGCACTTCAGTGGCATCTGCACACCCACTGGAACCAACACTCTCAGCCCCTCTCCACCCACATCCCGATGACTCCGCAAGTCAAGTCACAGCTATGCTGGTGGACAGTACCAACGAACCTCTCTGTAGGCAAGGACATCCACACACATGAACACCAAGTTCTTCTGACCACAGACGCATCCAAAACCGGTCGGGGCACGCACCTCCTGCAATTCAGCACCCAGGGAGCATGGTCCCCACAGGTGAGACAATTTCACATCAACCTCCTCGAGCTGAGGGCCATCAGATACGCTCTCGGAGTCTTCCTAAAACACCTGCGCTGCAAGTCCATCCTCATCCAGACCAGGTGGCCATGTTCTACATCATCAAGCAGGGAGGGAACGGGTCTCACGCCCTCTGCAAGGAGGTGCTGAGGATATGGTCGCTAGCCTTGGAAAATGAGTGCAGGCTACAGGCTTCCTATCTCCCGGGAGATTTAAACACCCTAGGGGCAGGCTGAGCAGGCAGTTGCAGCCGCATGAATGGTTTCTCCTCCCGGAGGTCTCCAACCACCTCTTCCACCACTGGGGAACTCCGAGCATCAACCTATTTGCCACAGAACAGAATGCCAAGTGCCAAATGTTCTGCTCAAGACACCCATCTGTCAAGAGATTGGCAGCGGATGCATTTGACATGTGCTGTGGGGAGTGGTCACTGGTGTACGCCTTCCCGCCGACCCCCCGCATCATGGCAACACTTCAACGGATCATACAGGACAAAGCTCATGCCATCCTAATGGTTCCTCACTGGCCACAACAGATGTGGTTTGCCCTATTGCTATGCCTTTCACACAGGGCCCCCATTCGCCTGCCCCTCAGACCGGACCTCCTAACACAGAATGAGGGCACCACGAGGCACCCCAACCTCAAAGCCCTCACTCTCACTGCCTGAAGATTGAACGGTTGACCCTCTCCGCCCTCCAGCTACCCGCAGAGGTACAGGACGTGGTCCTGGCGGCCAGAAAGCCCTCCACCAGAAAGTCCTATGGCCTCAAATGAAAGAGGTTCAGCATCTGGTGTGCAGCACGTGGACTGGACCCAACCACGTGCTCACTCGCCTTCGTCCTGCAGTACCTCAGTTCTCTGTCCAACCATGGCCTGAGGACTCAACCCATCCGGGTCCACCTCTCTGAGATAGCTGCCTTTCATGCACCGTCAGACAGAGCCAACTCTATTGCGGCACTGCCCCTGATGGCCAGCTTAATGAAAGGGCTGACAAACCTAAAACCCCAGGTCAGGCACCCGGTTCCGTCCTGGGACCTAAACACTGTTCTTCAACACTTAACACAGGAACCCTTTGAGCTGCTCCAGTCCATGGACATGAAGTTCGCTTCCTGGAAGACACTGTTCCTGATAACCATAAAATCCACCAGGAGGATCAGTGAACTACAAGTGCTGGTGTTGCACGCTGCTTATACGCAACTGCACCAAGACCATGCGTCCCTGAGGACCAACCCCAGGTTCGTGCCCAAGGTGCGATCGGCCTTCCACATCAATCAGTCCATCGAGCTCCCCTTGTTTTTCCCGGAGCCCCACGCATTGGCTGAGGAACAATGCTTGCACACCCTGGACTGTCTCTGAGCCCTCAGGATCTACCTTCACAGAATGCAGCCCATCCGGAAGGGCGAGCAGCTGTTCATGTCCTTCGACCCGAACAGTCCCGGGAGGCCCGTCACCAAAAGGACACTGCGTCTCCTATTGCCTCGACCCAACCGGCACCCAGGCGCATCCAAGAGTGGGCCCTCATCAGCTCAGAGCACTGGCCACCTCAATAGCCAACCTACACTTCGTTCCGCTGATCGATGTCTGCAAAGCGGCCACGTGGTCCTCTCCACACACGTTCCAAAGACACTACTGCCTCGACCTCAGGTCTCAGGAGGACTGCGCCCTTGGTACAGCTATCCTCTCCACCGCAGGAGAGGGAACCAAGGCCGTCGCCAGTGCTTCCCCTCTTCAGGTGCAGGATAGCCTGACCTGACTCCAGTTCATGACTGCTAAATGTTACTGTACCATGCTGACACTGAATGCTGCATGTTACACTGTGTTATAGCTGATTGCACATAAGTGGGCTGTTTCCCCTTAAGGTTGCTCTGTGCTATTGCTTCTTATCGCTAATATTGACTTATTATTGCTGCACCATTTGCTGCTCATTGCACTGTTGCACCATTGCACTATGTTAACACTTGTTGCACTGTTCTATTCATTAAACCTCTGCCGTAAATCAAGGTCTCCGTAGCCTTCCATAGCACGCTTCCCTCCTCCACCTCAGCACACACCTGCAGCTGAGGAGGCACCAGGTGTGGCTGACGCAATCCTGCTAGTCCATGAAGAAAGCGAGGTTACTTACCTGTAACACGGGTTCTCCGTGGACAGCAGGATAAGTCAGCAACACAATCCCACCCACCTCCCCTGGAGGAGGTCAGCCTGAACGAGACCGCTTCCTAGCCAGTAAGACTAGCTAGGAACACACTGGCCGGGCTAGGGGGCGGGCCGGTGAGGTGGGCTACCTGGGCATGCTCAGAAAGGTTCACCTTTCTGAGCTCTGGAGAGCACTTCCGTATCTATGGCACCGCCCGGAGGACGTCACCAGGTGTGGCTGACTTATCCTGCTGTCCACGGAGAACCCCTGTTACAGGTAAGTAACCTCGCTTTTTGCATTGGATTTACTGAAGGCTATAGACAATGGATTTAGAGACCACATCCTGAGAGAGTACATAATCTACCAGTCAATGTCCTACAGACTGTTTCTGAAAACACACAAGGGGAACCATCTATGATGCCTGGAAGCTCCTCTGCTACATCAAGCACATCTTCCTCTTTGCTGCTAATATCCTCATGCTATACACAGAAGAAGTGTCCACCAGGTCTATTGTAAACTGATCCAAAGCTTGCTTTGCAACTATACCATCATCAATAGGTCCAAGAAGGAAGATAAGGAATAGAGCCTTCAGTAATAAGTAGTTCAATCTAATGGCAACATGGGTGATTAGGAAACCAAGTTAGGAACAACAGGCAATAAGTCTCCAGAAAATGAACGGGTCAGTACACCAGGCACTCTCTCTTAATATGCCAACATGTTAATTTATGGTATGTGGTTGCTTTCTACAATCTGCCACATACGACAGATAAACAATTAGATTTTCTCTAAAACAGTGAAGATGATAATCAAAAGATCTAACTTAGAAAGTTGGGCAGTTAGATTTCCCTAAATGAAAATTTCCCATTATCGAGAATCTGAATTTAGAAGCCTAAAAATTGTGTAGGCAGTGTATCTAATAATATATTATTGATCACAATTGTAAAATTAAGTTCAAAATTTGGGACATGCTTACTAAAGCATCTTATCGTTACCGGTGTTAGTTGCAGTGTTACCGTGAAGAATCCCATATAAGGAAGTGGGAGTTCTGGCATTAAGCTGTTTATAGCACGATAGAGGGCACCTTGCTGTTTTCGTGCGATAGTGTGCGACGTGGCACATTAGTGCATGATAAACATAAGTACATGGCAGCAGTGGGCAAGTGGCTACAGAGGAGTAGCACACTGGTTAGTACAATGACTGCAGAGACAGTGGTCATAAGTTCAATTCCCCAGTGGGCTGATGTACTAAGGCTGTCTGAGGCAATTCTTTTCATGCCTGAAACAGGCAGACAGTTCAACAATCCATGCTGCTAACCAAAGCCCTCAGCCCAGTGCAGTAACCTAGGGCGCCCTATGAGGCGGTGTAGGATGGCACCCACCAAGGCAGCATATACGGTGCCCCATAAGCTGATGGAAGCTAAGGTGCCGCTAAAGATGCCCAAAGGATGTGAAGGTGACCCATGAAATGGTGCTCACGGGCAGTAAAGGGCCCCAAGTTGACAGGCATGAAATGTGTGCCCCAAACACAGATGTAACCCTAACATGGCACCGAGCACCAAGGAAGGGCAATGAACAAGTGATGGAAGGAAGCAGATGTGGGAGCTGATGGAGCTGGCAAGCCTGCGTACAGCCCATGTGGCAGCTGGTAAAGTGGGCAAACCTTACAGAGGCAGCTGTAGCGATGCACAGGATGATGGCAATGTAAAGTGTAACAATGATAGTGTGTGACAGAGGACGGGGATATCTGTCCATCAGAGCAGGTAGAGGTGGCAGGATAAGTTCAATGACAGGTGGACAGAGGAGTAGCAGTGCCATGCAGAGCAGACACAGGAGAGGCAAGCATGAAGAGCCGCAATGCAGAAAAGGGTACCAGTGCAGGACATGTGGTAGTAGCCTGAACATGAGGGCAGGATGCCACACAGCTGGCAGACACAGATAGATGGACAGAAGGATGGGTGGCAACTGGGATGAGGGTAGAATGTGCCAGCAGCACAGATATGACTGTTACAGGAATGAAAAGCAGGTGTGGAGGACAGGCATAACAAAGGAGAACAGAGAGGAACTGAGCCCATGACCACTGGCTGGGAAGGCAGTGTATTAACCACTGCACTATGCCATTGTGGCCTAATCATAGTAATGTCTGGTTACACAACTGCAGGTCACCCCACAAACATTCCACTGTGCTAACCGGGATAGGGTAAAGCCACAGCGAAGGCACTGAACAGGGCACCCTAGGTTAGGGTGTGTTTGGGTGGAAACACTGATCACAGAAATATGTCTAACTGTTACAGGCATAAAAGGGATTTGCTGCAGACAGTGTACTAAAGGAAGCTCACTGTGGGATTGAACCCATGACCTCTGCTATTGAAGTTAGTATACTAACCATTGTGCTACATCAATATGGGGTTTAACATGCCAATGGCTGGCTACAGAAAGAGTGCAGGTCACCGAACAAACTGCAGTGGTTACCAGGATAGGATAGAACCAACAGTACCCAGAATGCAATTCACATGCATAACAATAGTCTACATCTGCTTACCAGATGGGGTATGCACCTCTACAGCACGTCAGCCTGCTATGGGGGACTGACCGTGCGTGTTACTGGAACAGCGTACCTACAGGCCATGCCATTGTGCGTGTTCCATGCTCACCCTGAGTGTGTGGTGGGGTGGCCAGCACCAGGTGTGCAGTACCTGGGTTGGTTGAGTTAGGCCCTGCTGCAGGTCCCCCATCAGTGCTAGTGTATGACAGGTAGTCTTTGCAGACATGCCTATGAATGACCTGTGTCCATTTGTATTGGCTCAGGCATATCTGTTCCTGGTGGACAATGATGCACCTGAAATAGTGCATATCCAGTGTGCTTGCCATGGGTGCGTGTTGTAGGAGCAGGGGTGTGTGTGGATGCACATGATAATGATGATATATGTAGCAGGCCACCCTCTTGGGTTCAGGGGTGGGGGAATTGGATCTGCCCCCAACAGACCCACACTCAGAACGTTTGCAACAGGGGCATTAGAGCCACATGCTGACAGGCAACCACAATCCTATTGGCAAGCAGACAGGTTCTGCAGATCAGTACCTGTGACAGGTCTACTGACAGAAGAGTAGTGGGCCTGAGCAGCTGAGCTGGCCCCACCCTTGATCAGAGGGCACAAACAGTCTGCACCCCTGCAAGGTACAGCAGCCATACACATGCTTACTGCAGACATTCTGCTAGGCCATACATAGTGCATGTTCCCAGAAGAGCAATGTGCACCCAGATGTGGGATATACACAGCAATGCCAAGTAGGCATGTCAGTGTTTGGGCCCCATAAATGGGATCTCACACATATCACTTGTGTAAAATACTGCATAGCACTATGTGGGAAGCTAGACATACCATGGTCACTGCTCAGTCAGAGTGAGAGTGACCACACAGCATGACATACTGTGGCCACCCTGTCCATGCAGATGGCGTTTGGCCACTGCAGTATCCCAGCCATTGCCCCCATGCCTCTGCAGATGCATCCTGGCCAGACCGCCCTGTAGGGGCCATACCCACACTACTTTGCTCCTCATTATGCAAATTGGCAGGGTAACACTGGAAACAGTGCAAGCCTTGGGGGTTCAGTGACGTGTAGGCAGCCACAGAACACTGGAGAAACCTACACAGCCTCCTGCACCTATTTCAGCATCGTACACGGGTAGAGGTGGTTGGCAGCCCTGGCCGCTACACAAGTGCTGGGCACAGTGCAGGCATTGCTACGATACTCAATATTGTTAGGGCACTCTCCAGGGTGGAAAACACTGTCCGAAAGTACAGAGGGAGCACACTCCACATATATCGCAAGGGTTGCTATGCTGGCTCTCTGTTATGCATTGCGTTTACTGTAGGATTGGTTATCTGACATTTATCATAGCTACAGTTTGCTGTATATGGAAAGTGTTGCCATGTGTATGTCAGCATTGCAACGGTATGCAGGTGCTAGTGGTGGGAGCTGCTGCTAAATGCAAGGCACAACAGCCTGACTCTCCATGGGCGTTGGATGGTGGAGCCTGTGGGTGTGGGTGTTTGTGTCCCCGTTGGCTGCTGCTCTAGGGCAGAGGTTCCCGACTCCGGTCCTGGTGGGCCAAACACGGTTCTGTTTTCCGGCTGTCCTAATGATTATGCATGAGGTGCATTTGCATACAATGGGGGCCATGCCTGCAACCGCATCTCATGTATATTTATTAGGCGCAGGCTGGCAACCGGAATGGTGTTTGGCCCTCCGGATCTGGTGTTGGGGACCTCTGCTCTTGGGAGTGCTCATGTTTATTGTGTATGTGCTCTGTAAGATAAAATAGAGGAACATGGTTTGCAGGGGCCACAGCTGGGACTTGAACCTCTGACCTTCTGAACACACTGACTGTGTGTACTGCACCACACTGTTGCACAGTGTCAGGTCATTCCCTGGGGATACCATCACTGTTCATCAGACAGACCTTGTCTGTTGCACTGCATGCCACCCACCTCGACAGGGCTTGGCCTTTGTCTGCTGTGGCCGGTTGCCACTGCCCCCTCCAATTCTAGCACCCCTCCGCCACCATGCTGACATGCCCTTCTGCCAGTGGTGCTGGTGGTGCACAGTCCCAGCCCTTCTAGTGTGACGGTAGGCGGCTGCCTATGGTGTGGGATCTGGGGTAGGGGTGCCTACTTAGACATCCTTGCCTCCCCCCGGCACCACCTGCCACCGTTATATGTCCTTTGGGGTACCTGGTGACTACTGTCCATTGGGGCAGTGTGGGACGCACACCCATGGACATGTTTGCACTTGCTCAGTTGCTGTCGTGCTGTCTTTCCGTTTCTGCCTTCCTCTGTGCCACCTAGGCATCTACCTGGCCCATCCTGTGCCCCAGCTGCCCCACTGCATGTCCCGCCTGCAGCCCCCTGTACCCCATTTGCAGCCATGCCATGGTGCCCTGTCGTTCTTGGGCACTATGCTGTTGCTGCACATGTAACACTATTATCACTGTTCTGGGTCTCATAGTAACATAGTAAATGATGGCAGATGAATACCAGCATGGTCCATCTAGTCTGCCCAGCATGATGGCAAGAGTAGGTACACCTGCCGCTCCGTGCAGGCCACCCCTCCCCACGTCCCTGTTTAGGGGTGAACCCACCACTCCATGTAGGACACCCCTATTTGTTGAGAAATTAGATGGTTCAGTTTATTTTGATTTTATCATTTTGCTGTAAAGGGATCCACTGTGTCTGTCCCATGCCATTTTGAATTCCGTCACCGTGTTTGCCCCCACCACTTCCATCGGGAGGGCATTCCAAGCATCCACCACCCTTTCTGTGAAAAAGTATTTCCTGACATTGCCTTTCATTTTTCCACCTTGCAGCTTCCTGTTATGCCCTCTAGTTTTACAGCTTCCCTGTCTTTGGAAGAGGTTTGTTTGTTCATTATTTCCCTTTAAGTATTTAAAGGTCTGAATCATATCTCCCCTGTGCCTCCTCTCCTCCAAAGTGTACATGTTTAGGTCTTCAAGTCTCTTCTCATAAGGCTTCTGATGCAGGCTCCAAATCATTTTGGTCGCCTTCCTCTGAACAGTTTCCAGTCTTTTTACATCCTTTGCAAGATACGGTCTCCAAAACTGAACACAGTATTCCAAGTGAGGCCTCACCAGTGACTTGTACAGTGGCATAAGTACCTCTTCCTTTCTGCTGGTGATTCCTCTTTGTATGCAGCCCAACATCCTCCTGGCTTTTGCCACCTCCTTGTCGCACTGGTTTTGCCACCTTGAGATCTTCAGAAATAATCACACCAAGGTCTTTCTCCTGATCCGTGCACACCAACCTCTCACCCCCTATTGCGTACAATTCCCTTGGATTTCTGCTACCCAAGTGCATGACTCTGCACTTCTTTGCATTAAATCTTAATTGCCAAGCATTAGCCAATTCTTCCAGCTTTTGTAGATCTTTCCTCATGTTAACCACTCCCTCGGGGGAGTCCACTCTGTTGCAAATTTTCATGTCATCTGCAAAAAGACAGACTTTTCCATTCAGTCCTTCAGCAATATCACTCACAAATACATTGAACAGTGCCGGGCCCAGGACCGACCCCTGAGGCACCCCGCTAATCACCTTCCCTTCATCTGAGTGAGCTCCATTTACCTTCACCCTCTGTCGTCTGTCAGTCAACCAGTTTCTGATCCAATTTACCATCTTAGGATCCATCCCCAAGCTACCGAGTTTATTGATAAGCCTCCTATGAGGAACAGTATCGAAGGCTTTGCTGAAATCCAGGTAGATGACATCCATCGCATGCCCCTTATCTAGCTCCCTGGTCACCCAATCAAAGAACTCAATCAGATTTGTTTGGCAAGATTGTCCTTCGGTAAAACCATGTTGCCTCGGGTCTTGCAACCTGTTGGTTTTGAGAAAGTTCACTATTCTCTCTTTCAGGAGCGCCTCCATGACTTTTCCCGCCACCGAGGTAAGGCTCACAGGCCTGTAATTTGATACTTCTTCCCTGTCACCACTTTTGTGTAGAGATACGACATCAGCCATTCTCTAGTCCGGAGGAACCTCTCCTGTTTCCAAGGATCTGTTGAAAACATCCTTTAACGGCCCTGCAAGAACCTCTCTGAGCTCTTTCAGTATCCTGGGATGTATCCCATCCGGTCCCATGGCCTTGTCCACTTTCAGTTTTGCAAGTTGATCTAATACCTCATCTTCTGTGAATGGTGTGGTAACTACTTCTTTCCCATTTTTATATTTGGGAGTCACAGGTGGTCCTTCTCCAGAACTTTCTTTAGTAAAAACAGAGCAGAAGTATTCGTTTAGCAATTTCGCTTTTTCAATGTCACTTTTCACGAGTCCGTTCGCAGCACTTCTGAGTCCTGCAATTCCACCTCTGATCTTCTTCCTTTCCCGAATATACCTGAAGAAGGTTTTGTCACCACACTTCATGTCTTTAGCCATCTTTTCCTCTGCCTTTGATTTTGCTATCCTTATTTCTCTCTTTGGGGTATGTTTACTAAAACGTCTTAACGTGCGCCCGGCGATAGTGTGCAGGCTGCCATAAAAGGAGTGGGCGTTTCGGTCTTAATGTAGCAAAATGGGGGTGGGTGGGGGGGTTGGGGGATTGGTTGGGGGGGTGGGGTTGGTTGGGGGTTGGGGGGGTTGGGTGGTTGGTTGGGGAGGTGGGGGTGGGGGGTTTGGGGGTTGGGTAGGGGGGTTGGTTTGGACCCATAGGCGGATTATGTACCACCACCCAACCCACCCTCTGGGGCTCAGGGTGGGAAACAGGATCTCCCACCAACAGATACACATTCTACCTCCCTGCAATGGTGGCAGTAGAGGGGACCATCAACCCCAGTCCTCCTGGGGAACTGACACCCCACAGCGCAGTCTATGCAGATCTGTACACATCCATAAAGCAATAGCAGACAGAAAGTAGGCCTGGAAATGCACAGCTGCCCCCCACCACTATCTGACATTCTCCAGCAGCAAGCCTCCAGCCACTGCACCCTGCAAGGTGTTCCAGCCAGACACATACTAGCTGCAGACAGTCTGCTCGCTAGTCCATAGTGCATGTTCCTGGAGGAGATGCATGTACCCAGCACTAGGATATCAGCATACACACCAAGCAGATAAGTCAGTGACTGGGCCACAAAAGAAAACCCATAAATATCACATGAGAGAAATACTATATAAGTACTATGGGGGAACCTAGCCATGCCGTGGTCACTGCTCAGTCAGGGTGAGAGTGATCTCCCAGCATAACATGCTGTGGACACCCTGTCCATGCAGGTGGTGGCTGGGCACTACAATGTCTGAGCCATTGCCCTTTGCCCTGTGCAGATGCATCCAGGCCAGGCCACAATATCCAGGCTATTCCCACAGTACCTTGCTCCTCCTTATGCACATTGGCAGGCCAATACTGGCAACAGTGCTAGAAGTGTGGGCTGTGGAGGGTGTTGGCAGCCACCACATACTGGATAGACAGACACACACTCCCCACACCTATGCCAGCATTGTGCAACTATAGAGGTGTTTGGCAGCCCTGGCCACCGCACCAGTCCTGGGCACAGTGCAGGCATGGCTATGGTATGCAATACTGTTGGGGTCACTCCTCAGGGTGGTAAACACTGTCAGACACAAGACCTGTAGCACACTCCACAGACATCAGAAAGGTTGCTATGATGCAACTCAATCAGAAAATTGTGCTTAACTTCGGAATTGCTATCTGCCAGTAATCATATCAACCTTTTCATAGATGTGTACCGTATTCCCAGGTTTAGGGTGGCATTGCTAAGGTATGCAAGTGCTAGTATTGGGAGATGCACGCAGGGCCCAACATCCTGCATCTCCAGGAGGCATTGGATAATGGAGCCTGTGGGTGCGGGTGTGTCTGCCCCTGTTGGCTGCTCTTTTAGGGCAGAGGTTCCCAACTCCAGTCCTGGTGGGCCAGACACTGTTCGGGTTTTCATGCTGTCCCTCATGAATATGCATGAGATACATCTGCATACCATGGGGGCTGTGCATAGCCATGCAGCACAGGCATCTTTATTAGAGGCAGCATGGGACCTGAATGGTGTTTGGCCCTCCAGGACTGCATTTGGGAGACTCTGCTCTAGGTAATGCGCATGTTTATGGTGTCTGTGCTCTGTAGGGTAAAATGTAGGTGTTTTTGGCATGTTTACATCATCTGCAATAACGGTTCTGTCTGTATTAGCACGTTTTGGTAGTGGGTAAAATATGGGGACTGGGTTGGCAGGAACTTGAACCTGTGACCTTCTGAACACACAGGTTGTGTGTACTGCACCACTGTATTGCCACAAAGACAGTGCATTCCCTGGTGATACCATGACTGTCCATCAGACAGGGTCTGTCTGTTGCAGTGCATGGCACCCACCTACACACGGCTAGGCTATGGTCTGCTCTGGGCAGCTGCCACTGCCCCCTCCACCACCAGTATCCCTCTGCCACCATGCTGACATGCCCTTCTGCTGGTGGTGCTGGTGGAGCACAGTCTCAGGCCATCCAGTGTGTGGTAAGCAGCTACCTATGGTGCGAGTTCTGGGGTAGGGGTGCCTGTATAGCTGTCCACGCTTCCCCCCGCACCGCCTGCCAATGTTCTGTGCCCTTGGGGGTACCTGCTGGGTACTATCCCCTGTGACACTGTGGGAAGCACACTCATGCCCATGTTGGGCCCTCAGCAGATGCTGTCTGGCTCCTCTACTGTTTCAGCATTCCTATTGGCCAGCTAGGCATCACCCTAGTCCGCACTGTGGCCCAGCTGCACCACAGCATGTGCTGCTTGCAGCCCTCTGTGTCCCCTTTTCCAGCATCTGTCCAGTTGCCTGTTTCGACATGCCCACCCTGCTGTTGCGGAACATGTGCATGCCATGGGAAACCTGGCCAATGGAGTCAGAAACCCTGATTAGCACAATTTCACTGTGGGCTCATTCACCTTGTATGGGGACGGAGCATACACCCTTCCAAAATTCATATCTTTTTTTTTGAGCTTTCTTGGGAGTGTTTTTTGATGTTTCCCATTGATATCACTATTGCCCAGCTTGGTTATGGTTTTTTTTCCATTTTCTTCTATTCATTTTCAATATTTATTTGCCCTTTTGTTCCATGCACATGTATTACACTTCTCACTTTTTGTAGGTTTCCCTTGTTTTGCTGTACATTGCTGACAGAAATGGTTTCTTTTACCTTTAAATCGGCTCTAACGCCAGGATTTCACTGGCATTAGTTTTGAGCCTCGGATTTCACAGCATTAGTGTGCGGGGAGCCTCTCCCCTCCCACTCTACGCCCATTGACCCTCTCTCTCCGCCCCTGGGGAGCCTTCCTCCACCCTCAAGGAGCCTTTCTCCACCCTCAGCACTCGTTTGCGCCGCTGTGCGTGTTATCGCGCGCTAAGGTACCTCTGCGCCTGATAAAGCGCCATTATTGCACGATAAGGTACCTTATCGTGCGATAACGTGGCAGAGCACACATTAAGATGGTTTAGTAAACATACCCCTTTGGCAGCCTTGTACTTGTCATAAACAATATTTTCCAGAAAAAATTTGAGGGTTTCTAATCAGCATGTGGAAACAGAAACAAGCAGAGATTCTTCTTGCTGGTGACCAGCCCTGGAGAGAGTGGTTCTGGCTTGAGGATATTTGATCAAACAAGCTTAATGTCAGTTAAGAAGCTCAAAAAAAAAACTTTGATCAGCAGAAACTGAGACTAACCAGAAAATTGACAAGAAGGATGTTAAGCCAATGTGATTGGTCGCCAGTGTATCAGAGTTCTGCTGGACTCGTGTCATGTTGAGATGAATAAGCAGATTCCACCACTATACTTCACTTTCTTGATTTGTTTTGTAGCTAGATCTTCCTGCTGCTAGAAGAGGATTAAAGCCAGCCAAGGCTGACAGACTCAGGGCTCGTTATAGGCTGGTTTTTTTCTTCACATTTTGTGTACATTGCCGTTTTACATTTGAATTGATTAGTAAAAGCCTCCATAAGCTTTCTGGCCTTCCCATTATTGCAGACTCTGCAATGGATGAGACTGAAGTTGCCTTTTATTATGTGATTCACCTTATTTTTTCACCTTTATTTGCTTACTATATTGATTTAAAACTCTTTTGTTCTTAATGTCATTCAGATTAGTATTAAACACTCAGTTATTCCCTTCCAGGCTAGGTGCACAAAGACTGTCACAGATAACACTTGATCATCCTTATTCTCTATTTGCATGGGAAATGCCAAGCCAAAAACACCTTTTAATACCATTAAGCACTGGCATACACAATATTCTATTTATCCTTACAAAGGCATTAAAAAAGCTTTAAAACTGTTTTCATCCACCTCAGTCAATAAACTGCACTTAACTGTATCCACGAGGGCTTTCAGCTCAACTTCAAGTTTGTAATTACTTAGAAAGGGCGGCGTAAACTACCCACAGAAACCGCAGAACCTGAACAAAAGAAGAAAGAGGGAACGTTATGTCAATGCCTGCCTGACTCTGGTAGTGATGTGCGGTTAAGCACATGGTGATGGAAAAGAATATAGGCTCTGTAACAAATCTCCTGACCAACCTGGCCCCATGTCATGGTTTCAATATGCGAAGCAGCAGAAGCGTACCATGCCACAACATGTAATGCATGATACTGGTGGGGCATCTTTTAACTTACAGTTCAGCCTCACTCTTCCCCTTGAATTTTGCCTCAAGAGCTCCACCAAGAAATTTAAATTAGGTATCAAAAACTGGCTCCTTTGGAAAGCATACAAAGATGACTGAATCAGGGTTTTTCTTTTTGTCTTTTTCCCTTTTTTCTTTAATTTGTTGACTTCACATTTGGATGGCTCCCCTTGTTTGCTTTGTATCTCTGCTAAATGTTTTGTCCTAGAGTTTAATTGTTGGGCTACTCATCCCCTGACCTCAAGTTTCCTGTGTGTTTTCTTGTTGTTTTCCACTTCTAATAATGTTTGTACACTGTTTTGATGACTATATTTTAGCCAAATGGTGGTATATCAAATACCATAAATATATAAATAAATTCATCCTAGTCAAGGTACTAAAGTGTTCCTAATCCCTTCGCAGCCAGATCTTTCTTCTAAAAAGCAATTCCCCACTATGTTACAAGCACTTCCGTGTAAAGAGCTTTTCGTTGTGCCTTCACTGAACTGTAATATGTAATATAAATAATTCCTGGTTGTGGAGATCTTGCTTTGGATTTGACTTTTGGATTTTGAAACCTGCTCTTTACAAGATCATGGCTATAAAAAAAGCCCTACTAGCTTCTCAGCTTGACGTTTTGTAATGTAACCTGCTGATCTATATCCTTGAGTAAGACCGCCAATACTCAACTGTGGCATTAACTCAGTTTAATCAAACTTCTTATAACAGAGCTACCCCGTTTGGTCCTTGAGTGCCCCCTAGCCAGTTGGGTTTTCAGAATCTCTGCAATTAATATGCATAACATAGACTCTGCACACAATGGAAGCAATACATGCTAATCTCTCGTAGTGCAGATTTCAAAAATCAGACTGGCTGGAGGGCACTCAAGTGCTGAGTTGGGAACCATGACCTTATAGATAAAAGTCAGGGTTATTAAGGGTTCTTGCTATATCTATCCAGGGGACCCAGATAGGGAATTACTTGCTCTCGTTCTGTAGTCCTCTGGCGTACTGATATTAGAGTGCTTTCAGAGTTTTGAAAGAAGGTAAAAGCCTTTTATTTTAGATAGGTGTTTAGTTAAAGGGGTGGGCCTTTAGATCCTTTTGTCCTTTATTGATAGCTAATTTGTGGGAGGAGTGATGTTGTGGGAGATAGTCTGTCATTTTACCTTGTAAATGTTTGTTTTTGTTTTCCTGGAATGTTTAACCCTGGGAGTACCGATGGGGTCAAAAGTGACCCCATTGCAAGTTTCACAATGCGTATCTCGGAAACTAGTTGTTCAATAATGCAATCTTTTTATGACTTTTCACATGTCAATATTCTCTTTATATTGCGTCATGAGAGGAATAATTTTCATCCGCTAGGTGACGCTAGTGATGAATTGCAGCACAGAGTACCAGTGGGGTCATTTTTGACCCCAGTTGCTTACGTCCGGTTTGGATCGTGATACAATTTGCAGTTTTGTGAAGTTTTTGATCTGACAAAGGTATTTATCATTAATTATGTATCATTTATTTTTTGTACTCTTATTTTATGAAAATTACACATCTTCTGTAATTGATATCATACGTTCTCTCATTATTTCCGATGAAATCTAAAGGCTTTCAGCTCATTCATCATGATTATTGTACACCTATAGTAAAACTGCTTTGCGTTTCATTCAACTTTATCTTTGTTTATTTATTTTAGGTTATTGTTTATGATGTCAAAACGAAAGTATTCAGCTGCCCAAGTAAGAGAAATATTGCAACGAGATGCTGACAGTGACGGCTCTGATTCGTCTGATGATGCAGCATATTCAGCAAGCGAAGAAGCATATCAGACAAGTTTGGGCGATAAATCTGATGATGACAGTCATGATTCAGATGGCGACAGCAGTTGGTCGCCAAGTGAATGTGAGACTGATGTTGAGCCAGTAACATCGCCTGCAGCAAAGAGTCAAGTTACAGGTCGAGGCAAAGGTCGAGGCTGTGCTGGACGGGGAAGAAGGCAGGAGTCCTCGGTGTCAGTATCATCTGTGAGGAATCTTAGTTGTGGTCGTAGAGGAGCTAAGAGGTCATCAACTATAAGCACAAATGTTGCCATTGAAGCCTATGTGTCTAAGGATGCAACATCATGGAACAGGAAACCTATAAAGCAAGCTGCTGAAAGATACGCCAGAGCTAATGTCATGCCCGTACAACAAGGTCCTACAAGGTATGCTGTATGAAATGTTGATGGCCCTCTCACAGCATTCCACTTGTTCATGAGGAAGAACTTATTGAATGAAATCATGATGTGGACAAGCAAACAAGGAAGACACATTTATGACAACACCTGGAAAGATTTGACAGACAGAGAATTTCAACATTTTCTTGGACTTCTGATCCTCTCAGGCATGTACAAGTCATGAAATGAATCCTTAGTTCAGTTGTGGAACCTTGAAGATGGTCATTCTGTTTTTGGCAAAAATATGGCCTGTAACCTTTTTCAGCAAATTTCTTGTGCTCTCAGATTTGATGATGCAACCAACAGACATGAACAACGAGGCGTGGATAAGCTTGCTCCAATCAGAGACGTTTTTGACACATGGGAAGCAACTCTAAGTGACGCCTTTGTTCCTGGTGAAAATGTTACCGTGGATGAGCAACTACTTACATTTTGTGGCCGTGTTCCGTTCAGACAATATATTCCCAGCAAACCTGGGAAATATGGCATAAAGCTATGGATGTTGTGTGACAGTGCAACGTCATATGTTCTGCATCTTCAAGTATATACAGGAAGAGAACTCGGACAAAACAGGGAACAGAATCAGGGTGAAAGGATTGTGCTGCAACTCACTGAAGGATTGACGCGATCTGGCAGAAATGTTACTGTTGACAATTTCTTCTGAAGTTTATCCCTGTCACGTAAATTGCTATAAAAACACATGACACTTTTGGGGACTATTCGAAAGAACAGAAAAGAATTACCTCCAGAATTTTTAACAGCAAAGGGCCGAGAGGTATTCACTTCACTGTTTGCCTTTCGCGATGACGTCACTCTGGTTTCCTATTGCCCGAAGAAAGGAAAAGTGGTTGTTCTTCTGAGCAGTTTCCATGATCAAGAAGACGTAGATAACACACGTCCAGACAAAAAACCGCGCATGATCTTGGACTATAATTCTGGTAAAGGTGGAGTAGATACGGCAGATCAAATGTTGCGCACGTATACCACAAAATGAATGACAAGACGCTGCCCAGTGACAATCTTCTACAACATGTTGGACATCAGTGTTTTAAATGCCTTGATGGTTTGGATGTCACTAAATCCAGAATGGCAGTCCAAGTCAAAGCACAGACATTGTCTATTCCTCTTGGAATTAGGAAAGCAGCTGCTTCAGAGTAATTGCAGCGAGACTTCTTCCAGCATTGAAGAAGCCACTGATGCTGTTTGCAATGTCGGGATCCCAAAGAAAAGGGCAAGGTGTCACTGCTGTTCCAGAGAAAAAGACAAGAAAAGCAACATAGTTTGCACCTCCTGCAAGCGCAATGTTTGCAAAGAACATTCAGAAATTCTCTGTGTCTCATGCAAATGACTGTAGTATTTTTCTGTGTTCATCAAGTGCATGCAAAAACTGCTTTCATGGCAACTCTTCTTCATGTAATTTTATGATAAAGCATTAAATTTCAAAACATTTAACCTTCATATAATAAATAATTAATTCAGAATAATATTTTGTCTGTTTAGTTTAAATTTTTCATGGATAACAATTAAAATTCATCGTGGGGTCATTTATGACCCCAACGGTATTCAGTGTGTGCAAAATATTTTGGTAATTCCAGGGTTAAGTTTTAATGTCTCTGATTTACTTGATTATTTCATATGTTAATCTGTAAATCACTCTGATTGTATAGGATAATCAGAATATACTCATGTGAAATAAATAAATAAAAGCATACACTTAGAGCAAAACTCGACAAATTTGAAGCTAGGAACCAGACCAAAAACTTAGGAGCTAGTAGCTGAGACCTCACTCAACACTGGACAGTGAAGTTTGAATTGGGGGAGGAAATCTCCTCCATGGTCTGTCACAGCTCTTTTAAAAACTGATTTATTAAGATTCTCTCTCTTTGCTCATAGACACAGAATAGGGAGTTTAGAAAATCCAGGTTTTTTTTGAGGGGGTATGTGGTACCGGCACCTTTTTCATTGCCTACTAAAGTTGACCCATAGTCCTCATGCATTAATGAAAGAACTCTGCCTATGAATACCAGCACCTAAATAAACCAATCCCTTATGGTGCATCACTAGCAAAAGCCAGCAATCTCCCTTCCCCAAGCATGCTGTCAAGCTGTGCAATGGCATCCACTTGATAGATGAAGCAAGAATGCAATTTCCTCTTTGCTTCACATATTGTTATGCAATTGCCTGGGATCTATCCAGCCATTACACCATAGGCACTGTAAACGGGGGCGCTGGTCGTGAAAGTCCACAGTCTTGGCAAAGGCAAAAATATTATTATGACTTGCAAAGGATAGTGGGGATTTCAGTTCATTCATACCAGAATCAGCCGTTCACAAAACAATGAGTTGTGATGCTCGAGTGTAAGCAAAGAAAAACAGATTTTATTCATGGGGTTAATTCTCCCACACAGATTTACTTGGTAACACAAAAGGACACTTGCTTCAAGTATTGTACTCAGGAAAAACAAAACATGTTATAAGGTAACTGAACTTCTTAAGCAATAAATCAATAAAGACCTTGATGGGAAACAGAAAAGGTCTTTTTGATGGCTCCTGCTAATGACCTTCTTAGCAGTGCTCCAAAAGGGCAAAAACAAACCCAAAAGTAGGAAAAAAAACCTGTTCTTTACCAAGGATAACTTTCTTCTATTCACACACACAAAGAAGAAGTTTCCTTCTAGAGCTCACGTGCACTTGTGCCTGGCTCAATTACCAAGCCAGCTGCAAACCCCTTTGCTGGTTCACTCTCTCTACGTGGCTCAATCCTACCCTAAAGCTTTCTTGCAGAGACTTTTCTGGGTAGATAAAAGAACAAGTTACAGTTCCTTTTGGTGGTTGTTGTATTAGTGAGAAACTACTTTAAAACAGCAGCCTAGACAGAGAGCAGTCCATGTATTCCAACTGATCATTTGATATATCTCCTTCTTCCTCAAATATCATGGAATCAATATCATGGTCTGGCTCAGAGGAATTCCTTAATTGATCACTGTCAGGATAATATTTGTTTCCCTGCTGTCTTCCAGATGAAGAGCAAGGGCATAGATCAAAGTTCATACCTGAGCTTCCCTTGCTGTTAGGTTTCCTCTCCTGGTATCCTGGCCAGTAAGTAGTCCAGCTTTTATGTCCAGCCTTCCAATCAAGATCCCTGGACACTGGGTCTCTCTTCACATACCTTCTTGCACCGGTCTTAGGGCCCCTTCCAAATGCAGCCATCTCCCTCAAAGGTGCCATTTGGGAGTTCCTGGCTCTATAACCCCAATCCTCTGGCTTCCTCCAGTCCAAAGGAGTATGCTTGCCTCTGGAATCACACCCAACACACGTACTGCTGTGGCCTCCTTCTTTAGACCTCCAAGATGTCTTTCTGGTCTTCCTTCTGCGTTGCTTCTGCTGTTGTAGTCCTCTCTCTTCTTTCTGGTTCTGCAGCTTCTGTGAGATCCGGTTCTCTCTGGTCCCTCTGTTCTCACCGTGCTGCCTGTTCTGTCTCTGTGTAGAATATCTTTTACTTTTAAAGTGCTTAGAGGAACACTCCTCCCTAGCACAGCCCAGGTGTGCTGAATGAAGCCCTGCCCTTGGAGATGAATGATTGGGGATTACCTCATAGCTCTCCTGATTGAACACACGTTTCCCCACTTCAGCCCTTCTAGAGGCTGTTTGAAACCTGGTGCATTCTGGGACTGGTAGTCTTTTATGAAAACATTCTGTTTTAGTATTTCTACCAGCAAAGACAGGTTGCTTGTTCAAAGCCAATTCACCTCTTTTATAGCTCCCTCCTGAACTATGATAAGCTTCCTTATCACAGCACCCAATATAAGAGGCTTGGGGAGGCTAATTCTCCTGAACCCCAACTGTGATCTCCCTCAACCTGCCAACCTGCGAATCATAGCCATTTTTGCCACAATTTGGGGCAAAAGTGGCCTTGTCCCCTCTTCACTGCTATCTGTGACACTGCTGCATCCTGGTACATATGACCTGCAGTCTGTGGCAGTGGTGAAAAACACAAAACAGAAGTGGGGACCTTGACTCCATCTAAGCCACTGGTAGCTCTGCTGGTTCTTGCAGGCTGGCAGAGCTGGCAGCGGTGGCACAGACGGAGTCGTGTCCACACCTGTTGTGTTTTTTGCTGCTGCCACTGTCGCAAGTGACAGGTCCTGCTGGGAGGGGAGGGGAGGGAGGGTGGGTGTTGAAGGAGCTGCTGGATTGATAGGGTGGAGTGGGGGTGAAGAAAGATTCTGGTGGGGGAAGAGGAGATTCTGGATTGGAGATGAGGAAAAAGAGATGACATGGTGGCGTGGGCTGGGAGTGGAGACAGGAGGGTGTGTACAGTGACAGAGGGGATATGTGGGTTGGGGATGGGGAAAGAAAGGCTAGGGACATGAAAGGTGGATGTTGGGGGAAGAGGGGGTGAATAGCGTGACAGAGAGATGTTTGACACAGGAGGAATAGTGAGTTAGAGAGGATTTAGTGGCAGTTACAGAAACATGTTTCACAGAAAACCATGATTGGGATGTAACTATACCTGGCTATACTTTATTCAGAAAGGACTGGGTAGGAAGAAGGGGAGGAGGAGTGGTACTGTATGTAAAAAATAATATTAAAGCTTTGGAATTACAGAGCTTAAAAGGGAGAGAGGAGGCATTGTGGGTTAAACTAGAAAGAGGGAAAGAGAAATCTATTTGCATTGGTGTGATATACAGACCTCCCTCACAAGAGGAAGAGGTGGACAGAGAGTTAATTGAAGACATACGCAGCATTGCTAGGAAAGGGGAAGTGCTACTGATAGGAGATTTCAATATGCCAGATGTTGAATGGCACATTCCTGCTGCAGTATCATCTAGAAGTAAGGAGATCCTGGATTCTCTACAGGGAGAACTATTCAGGCAATTGGTAGCAGACCCCACATGTGAAGGGGCCATACTGGACTTGGTGCTTACCAATGGTGAAAGTGTTTCCGATGTTGTAGTAGGAGATCATTTTGCATCCAGTGATCACCAGATTGTGTGGTTCAGTATTATAAGAACATAAGATATGCCATACTGGGTCAGACCAAGGTCCATCAAGCCCAGTATTCTGTTTCCAACAGTGGCCAATCTAGGTCATATGTACTGTCAGACGGCTGCCTAGGGTGAGAACTTACACAATCTTGACGATGCATATATTCATATGATTCTTGCAAGGTATTGTGGGTATTGTAGTTCATTCACTCCCAAACACAGCTGATGACAATAATTTGAGTTGTGAAACCAAGTGGTAAGATCAATAAAATACTTCTTTTATTGATGGGGTTTAATTCACCCAGCACATGTATGCTTGATAGCACTATAAATGAGGTTACTTGCTTGCAGTGTTTAAAATGGATAACAAAAAGTCACAAAGTAAACCAGAAAACAACCTTCAGCTTGTCAGGCAATTAGCTAATGTTTTCTTAGCAAATAATTACCAAATACAAAGGCACAAAGTAAAGAATAAACTTTGCTGGTTAGGTTAACTTCTGCTTATTTTCCACGCCGATCTCAGCAGTGATTCTCCCTTGCTCACACACACAATCAGGTGCAGCCCTAATTACTATCAATGGACCAGCTGAAAGCCTTTAGCTGGCTGGCTGCTACTGTGTGAGCCCAAATCCTGCTGTAAGAGCTGTTTGCAGTGGAAATAAAGAACAAAGTTAGGTTTCTTTGTGATGGCTGATGTGTTTGCTCAGAGAAAGCTAGCAATAGCATTTAGATAGAGAACAGTCCATATAAACTGTACTTTCATCTGCTGTATCAAGCAGCATAGGGTCATTATCATACATTGGCACAGACGAGTCTTTCATTAAGGCACTATCATGAGAATGCTCATTCCCTTGCTGCCATTCTCTATTATAGATAGGGTCTGGATCAGTGTTCATACCTGAGCCTCTCCTGCTATCATTATTCCTCTCTGTATAGCCTGGCCAATATGTAATCCAATTCTGATGTCCAGCCTTCCAATCTTGATCCCTGGACACTGGATCTCCTCTCACATACCTTCTGACCTTGGTCTGAAAGTCCCTTCCACATGCAGTCTTCTCTCTTCCAGGTAGCCACTGGTGATTCCTATCTCTGCCACTCCATTACTCTGGCTGAATCCAGTCCAATGGACTCTGCTGGCTTTTGGAATACCTCCCAGTATGAGTACTGCCTTGGAATCTCCCAGACCTTCCAATGGCCTTTCTTCTCTTCCTTCCAGAGAGTTTCCTTCTCTCTCTATCTGCTTGGCTTGGCTTCTGTTTCTCCAGGTGATACTGGTGCTTGTAGCCGTTGCTGAAGCTCTCCCCTCTGTATCTCTTCCTGAAGCTGTTCTTGAAACTCTCCCTCAAGCTGTTATCTGAAGAATAAGCTCTACTCTTATCCTGTTCTAATGTGTGCTGCTCCCTAACACAGCGCAGCTGTCTTGAATCAGGCCCTGCCCTTTGAGATGAGTGCTTAGGGATTACCTCATAGCTCTCTTGATTGCACACACATTTTCTCGCTTCAGCCCCTCTCATGGCTGCTGGAAACCTGGTGCATTCTGGGACTGGTAGTCTTTTATGTGAAAACTCTTTTTTCTCACTTCTACCAGAACTGACAGGTTGCTTGTTCAGAGTCACATCATCTTTTCTATAGCTCCTACCTGAGCTATGATAAGCTTCCTTATCACAGTACCTAGCAGTTTCCCCAAGGGACACAGGTTCCACAATGCTTGTATTGGTTCAAGCATTGATATCCTGGGTCCCTTCTTAATAATGGCTTATGGACCTTTCCTCCAGGAACTTGTCCAAACCTTTTTTAAACCCAGCTACACTAACAGCCTTTACTACATCCTCCGGTAACAAATTCCAGAGTTTGATTACACGTTGAGTGAAAAAATATTTTCTTTTATTAGTCTTAAATAGTTTACCCTGTAGCTTCATTGCATGTCCCCTAGTCTTTCTATATTCTGATAAGGTAAACAATCGATCTACGTTTACCCGTTCCACTCCGCTCATTAATTTATAGACTTCTATCATATCTCCCCTCAGCCGTCTCTTTTCCAGGTTAAAGAGCCCTAACCTTTTTAGCCTTTCTTCATAGGAGTATCCTTCCATCCCCTTTACCATTTTGGTGGCTCTTCTCTGAACCTTTTCTAATAACTCTATATCCTTTTTAAGATACGGCGACCAGAATTGCACACAATATTCAAGGTGCGGTCTCACCATGGAACGATATAGAGGCATTATAATATCCTTTGTTTTATTTTCCATTCCTTTCCTTATCATACCTAGCATTCTATTTGCTCTCTTGGCCGCCGCTGCACACTGGGCCGAGGGTTTTAACATGGTATCCATAATGACGCCTAAATCTTTTTCCTGGGTGGTGGTTCCTAATGTGGAACCTTGCATCGTGTAACCATAGTTTGGGTTGTTCTTCCCTAGGTGCATAACCTTGCACTTGTCCACATTAAATTTCATCTGCCATTTTGATGCCCAGTCTTCCAATTTATCAAGATCCTCTTGCAATTTTCCACAATCCTCTTGGGTTTTAACAACTTTAAATAGTTTTGTGTCATCTGCAAATTTGATAACCTCACTCGTTATTCCACTTTCCAGGTCATTTATGAATATGTCAAAAAGCAGCGGACCCAGCACAGATCCCTGGGGTACACCACTATTCACCTTTCTCCATTGGGAAAATTGGCCATTTAGCCCTACCCTCTGCTTTCTATCTTTTAACCAGTTCCTGATCCACAATAGTACACTGCCTCCTATCCCATGACTCTTTAGTTTTTCCAAAAGTCTCTCATGAGGGACCTTGTCAAAGGCTTTCTGAAAGTCCAGATACACAATATCAACCGATTCACCTTTGTCCACCTGATTATTCACTCCTTCAAAAAAACATAACAGATTAGTAAGACAAGATCTTCCTTGTCTAAAGCCATGTTGGCTGTCTCTCATTAGTTCATGACTATCTACATGCTGAGTAATTTTATTCTTTATGATGGTTTCTATCATTTTTCCCGGTATTGACGTCAGGCTCACTGGTCTGTAGTTTCCAGGATCACCCCTGGAACCCTTTTTAAAAATTGGTGTTACATTGGCGATCCTCCAATCTTCAGGTATTAGAGATGATTTTAATGATAGTTCACAGATTACTAATAGCAGGTCTGCAATCTCATATTTCAGTTCTTTCAATACCCTTGGATGTATACTATCCGACCCAGGTGATTTGCTACTTTTCAGCTTATCTAATAGTTGTAATATATCTTCTCGATGTATCGATATTTCCTTCAATTCTTCTGCACCTTTAAATACCACTTCAGTCATGGGTAACATCCCTACATCTTCCTCAGTAAAGACTGAAGCAAAGAATTCGTTCAGTCTCTCCGCTATCGCCTTGTCGCCTCTTAGTGCTCCTTTAACCCCTTTATCATCTAATGGACCAACTGACTCTCTCACAGGTTTTTTGCTACGAATGTACTTGAAAAGGTCTTTACTTCGCGTTTTTGCTTCTGCAGCAAGTTCTTCTCAAATTCTCCCTTTGCCTGCCTTATCAATGCCTTGCATTTGACTTGCCAGTGCTTGTGCTGTTTCCAGGTTTCGTCGTTTGGCTCTTTTTTCCATTTCCTGAAAGATGCTTTTTTGGCAACAACAGCCTCTCTGACCTCACCTTTAAACCATGCTGGCAGTTTTTTGGACTTCTTTCCACTTTTCTTAAAGCATGGAATACAGCTGGTCTGGGCTTCCAAGATAGTATTTTTCAACAACAGCCAAGCCTGATGTACGTCTTTAACCTTTGCAACTGCTCCTTTTAGTTTTTTCTTGACTGTTTTCCTCATTTTATCATAGTCTCCCTTTCGAAAGTTAAAAGGTAGTACTGTGGATTTCCTTACTATCCCTCCTCCACTAATTAAATCAAAGGCGATCATGCTATGATCACTATTGCCAAGTGGCCCCAACAACCTTATCTCTTGCACTAGATCTGTTGTTCCACTAAGGATTAGGTCTAATATGGCTTCCTCTCTGGTCGGTTCATGAACCAGCTGCTCCAAGAAGCAGTCATTTATTTCATCTAGGAACTTTATCTCCCTAGCATGTCCTGACGTGACACTGACCCAGTCGATACCGGGGTAGCTGAAATCACCCATTATTATTACTGTGCTGTAACGTTTGTTAGCTTCCTTGATTTCTTTGAGCATTTCATCATCCATTTGGTCATTCTGGCCAGGCGCTCGATAGTACACCCCCACTGCCATTGCCTTCCCCCTTTTACATGGAATTTCAATCCATATAGATTCTACAGCAGATTTTGTTTCCTGCAAAACTTTAATCCTTTCTGACTCAATGCCCTCTCTAACATAGAGAGCAACCCCTCCAGCAATTTGATCAGCTCTATCATTACGATATAGTTTGTACCCAGGTATCACAGTGTCCCACTGGTTGTCGTCCTTCCACCATGTCTCTGATATTCCAATCATATCTAACCTTTCATTTAGTGCTATATATTCTAACTCTCCCATCTTATTTTTTAGACTTCTAGCATTTGCATACAAGCATTTTAGAGAATGTATTTTATCCATATTAATTTGTCTGTTAGACATGAGTAATTTGGGATCTTTAAGCTCTGTCTGCTCCGTACTTGAGGGCATTTGGGCTACTTTACTCTTTTGTGGAACCTCTCTGCTTTTGGTAGTATCCTTCAAAGATACATTCTTCCGAACCATCTGCTCTTGGGCGACTGTCGGCTTTCCCCTAATATCTAGTTTAAAAGCTGCTCTATCTCCTTTTTAAAGGTTAATGCCAGCAGCCTGGTTCCATCCCGGTTAAGGTGAAGCCCATCCCTTCGGAAGAGCCCCTCCTTTCCCCAGAATGTTCCCCAGTTCCTAACAAATCCAAACCCCTCATCTCTGCACCATTGTCTCATCCACGCATTGAGACTCCGGAGCTCTGTCTGCCTTTTGGGTCCTGCGCGTGGAACAGGAAGCATTTCGGAGAATGCTACCCTAGAAGTTCTGGATTTCAACTTCCTACCTAAAAGCCTAAATTTAGCCTCCAGAACCTCCCTACCACATTTTCCTATGTCATTGGTACCAACATGTACCAAGACAGCAGACTCCTCCCCAGCACTATCTAAGACCTTATCTAGGTGGCGCGTGAGGTCCGCTACCTTCGCCCCAGGCAGGCATGTTACCAGGCGATCCTCACGTCCACCAGCCACCCAGCTATCTACATGCCTAATGATCGAATCACCAACTATAACGACTGTCCTAACCCTTCCCTCATGGGCACATGGCCCTGGAGAAACTTCCTCGGTGCGAGAGGGTTTTACATCACCTGGAGGACAGGTCCTAGTTACAGGATCACTTCCTGCCACACCAGGGTGATGCTCTCCTGTCACGTGACCTCTCTCCTCCATGGCAACAGGGATGCTGCCAGACTGGAGGTGGGACTTCAGGACTATATCCCTGTAGGTCTCGTCTATGTACCTCTCTGTCTGTCTTATGCTTTCCAAGTCTGCTACTTTAGCCTCTAGAGAACGGACTCGTTCCCTGAGAGCAAAGAGCTCCTTGCACCTAGTGCACACGTAAGACCTCTCACCAACTGGGAGAAAATCATACATGTGACACTCAATGCAAAAGACTGGAAAGCCCCCATCCCGCTGCTGGACTGCTGTCTGCATCTTAGTTTTAAGTTTGTGTTTAGATCTAAGTTCTTTACTTACTAAGGGTTGCTATGGATATTTATACTATGGATAAATTATAGCTCTTAGCTGGTGCTAGGCTCTAACTTCTTATGAAATTTAAAGTACAAGCTCTCTGCTGGGTTCTAAATTTAACCAGAAAGCTCTTTTCTGTGTTGTAAATTTAAGCTAAAAGAACTTTGCTGATGCTAGGCCCTGAGTGACTATTAAATGTAAACTACAAGCTCTCTGCTGGGTTCCAAATGTAACCAGAAAGCTCTCTTCTGTGTTTTAAATTTAAACTAAAAGTACTTTGCTGTTACTAGGCCCTGAGTGACTATTAAAATACAAGCTCTCTGCTGGGTATGAAATGTAACCAGAGAGTTCTCCTCTGTGTTTTAAATGTAAACTTAAACTGCTGCTACCAGGCCCTGACTGATTTAACAAAAATAGTGGATCACAGATTAATTAGCTTTAATACGAAGAATTCCTTTTAGAAAATTACCAAAAGTAAATACTCACAGTTGCAGATCTCCCTCCAGAAGCAACAGTCCCCCTTACCAGTCTAGGACTAGGGCTGTTAGAATCCATTCAAAGGTGAGGATCTTAGACTTTAGGAAGACTAACTTTGCGAAGATGGACCAATACCTCAGGGAGTCATTAGTGGGATGGGAACAGCTGGGGGATGTAGAAAAACAGTGGGCAAAACTGAAAGGGGATATTTTAAGGGCAACCAACCTTTTTGTTAAAATGGTAAATAAAGGTAAAAGGAAAAGGAGACCGCTATGGTTTTCGAAAGAAGTAGCTGAAAAAGTGAAGAAAAAGAGGGAGGCGTTCATGAAATACAAGAGATCACAGAGAGAGGAAGACAGGCATCTGTATTTGGAAAAACTTAGAGAAGCTAGCAAAGTAGTCAAGAAAGCAAAGATTCAAAAGGAGGAGGAAATAGCCAATGCAATAAAATGGGGGGATAAGACATTTTTCAGATATATTAGTGAGAAGAGGAAGGGCAAAAGTGGTATTGTCAGACTCAAGGGTGCAAGGGAGGAATATGTAGAAGCTGATAAGGATAAAGCGGAATTGCCTAACAAATATTTTTGTTCTGTGTTCATAGATGAAGAACCAGGAGCAGGACCTCAGAAAACACCCACAAATAGGAACAGAAGTGAGGGACATCTTGAACAATTTTCAGAAGACTGTGTTCTTGAGAAAAGTAGACAAAGCGATGGGACTGGATGGGATACACCCTAGAATACTGAGGGAACTTGGGGACGTTCTAGCAACTCCACTGACTGACCTTTTCAATGCCTCGTTGGAGTCAGGAGTGGTACCAAAGGACTGGAGAGAGGCTCATGTGGTGCCTTTACACAAAAGCGGAAGTAAGGATGTGGTTGAAAACTACAGGCCGGTTAGTTTAACTTCAGTGGTGAGTAAATTATTGGAAACGCTGCTGAAAGAGAAAATAGTGAGGTTTCTGGAGTCCAGCAGATTACAGGATCCAAGGCAGCATGGATTCACCAGAGGCAGGTCTTGTCAGACAAATCTGATTGATTTCTTTGACTGGGTGACCAGGGAGTTGGACCGAGGGAGAGCTCTAGATGTGGTGTATTTAGATTTCAGTAAAGCCTTTGACACTGTTCCTCACAGGCGACTTATAAACAAACTGAGCACTCTAGGGATGGACCCTAAAGTTACTGCTTGGGTTAGAAATTGGTTTGGTGGGAGGCGACAAAGAGTACAGGTAAATGGAGCTCAATCTGAGGAGAAGGATGTTACCAGTGGTGTGCCCCAGGGATCTGTCCTTGGTCCGATTCTTTTTAACATCTTTGTTAGTGATATAGCGGAAGGGCTGTCGGATAAGGTTTGCCTCTTTCCGGATGATACCAAAATCTGCAATAGAGTAGACACCCAGGAAGGTGTAGATAACATGAGGAGGGATCTAGCTAAGCTTGAAGAATGGTCTAGAATTTGGCAGCTGGGATTTAATGTTAAAAAATGTAAGGTCATGCATTTGGGCTGCAACAATCCAAGGGAGCAATATAGTATAGGGGGTGAAGTACTTTTGTCTACTAAAGAAGAGCGGGACCTAGGTGTGGTTGTGTCTGATGATCTTAAAGTAGCTAAAGAGGTAGAAAAGGCGATGGCAAAAGCTAGAAGGATGCTTGGGTGCATACAGAGAGGAATGGCTAGCAGAAAAAAGGAGGTGATAATGCCTCTTGTCACCAGTAGTCAGCCGGTAGCCTCAGCGTATGGGGTAGATAGCCTGGAGACCCTTTATTGAAAGGTTGGAGTCAATGCTTTATGGTTGCATTGCCTCCTGGGAGTTGTAGTTGTGTCCCTTTTCAATAAGATGTAGTTGTGAAATGAGTGTTCAGGCAAAGACAGGCTTTTAATTCCCCTACCGGGGCGGATTCAAACACAATGTAACTTAGGATCAGAAAGCCATACACTCTGGCAGAAGGTAAGAAAAAGAACTAATGACAGCTTCCAAACTTAATTCAAAAGTGGCACGGTATTCACAGCATACAGTCACTTCTTATAAGCAAAATAAACTCCTGTGCTTTTCAATTGCCAGTTAAACAGCTTCCTCAGATTATCTGGCTCAGCACAAAGGAATCACATCATCAGTAACCGTTAATGTACAATCCATTTGGTTATTAGACAATTCTTCCTCTGGAGGATCAATTAGCATTGACTCATGCTGGTTCTCAGCTGAATACAACTTCTGCTTTGTATATAACGTTTCCAGACTTTCCTCCTCTGCCTGTTCCTGAGGCTTCCCTATTACTGCCTCTGTGAGATAGGGTTCAGCCCTACCGTATATCCTGGTATAGCCTAGAGGAGAGTCATACCCTTTAGGGTTTCTAGGAGAGAAATTCTTGTAACTACTTTTATAGTAATTAGACAGCCTACTTTCTGGCTTTGAGGCAGGGGAAAGTCCGTGCACAGCTCTATCAGGACGGGGTTTAAACCTCAGAGGTTTTTCTCTGTATTCTGGCTGCTCACCTTCTTCCTCTGATATGCAAATGTCTTGCACCGTATACTTTTCACTCCTTGGAGCTTGTAACTGCTTCCCAGCTCTCCTTACTTGTATCTTTTCCCTCTGTGTGCCTTCAGCATAGGATAAATGCCTGGAGTTCTGGCCAAAGGGTTTTTGTGCCCTGCTCCTCCAGTTATTCCTGCCAGTTACTTTCTGTCTTTCTATCTCACACTCAGAATCAGAATCCACTGAGTCATTCACATACGTTTTCCTTTCACACCGAGACAGACGCTGTTTCCAAGACCCAGACTTCAGCTCACACAATCCTTCCAGCTGGTTCTGCTCTCTCTCGTCTTCCCTGTTCTCCTTGTTCTCTCCGTCCTTCCTGTTCTCTCTATCAAACTCTAATGAACATTACTTATACGTTTGCTTGGGAGCTAATCTAGCCCTTCCCCCTCCCAGGTGAAAGCTATTAGGCCCAGGAGATGGGGATTGTTTGCTAGCTGGGCGGGGTTCCTGCCCTCGTGGCTGGGATTGTTTGTGTTGCTCCTGGCAACTGGGAGTCCTGAGCTTTTCCTTCCTGCCAGCAACAGACCTCCTGCACTCAGGTTCCTCTGTTTCCATAGCACAGGATGTCTCTTCCCCATTACATCTCCCCCCCTTAAGATATTACAGGCTGTAGCTTCCTGAGTCTGCCAGCTTGTAATCCTGCTTAACGCATCAGCGTTGCCATGTAATCTTTCTGGCCTATGCTGTACCTCAAAGTTGAAGGCTTGCAGGGCTAAATGCCACCTTGTCAAACGAGCATTGTTATTTTTCATCTGGCTGAGACATTTTAATGGAGCATGGTCCGTGACCAGGAGAAATCTACGCCCTGTGAGGTAGAACCTCAATGCCTCCACAGCCCATTTTATAGCCAGGCACTCTCGTTCCACTGTGGAATACTTTCTTTCAGCACCAGATAATTTCCGGCTAAGATAGGTGACCGGATGCTCTATCCCTTCAAACGTTTGGGACATGACTGCCCCTAACCCGGTCTCCGAGGCATCAGTCTGGACTATGAAAGGTAACTTAAAGTCAACTCCTTTTAGGACCGGAGCTCTACAAAGCTTCTCCTTAAGGGATACAAAAGCTTCCTCCGCTTCCGGGGTCCATTTCACAGAGTTGGGTGCATTCTTTTTAAGCATTTCTGTGAATATTGCGCTTTCTTCCGCAAACTTGGGAATAAACCTGCGGTAATAACCTATGAGGCCTAAAAAGCTACGTACATGTTTTTTGTCAGATGGTCTGGGGAAATTCCGGACGCTATCGATTTTACTCGCCAGAGGCTTTACCAGACCATTCCCCACTACATGTCCTAAATACTTGGCCTCCCTGCTGGCAGAAATTTTCGATGGTTTAGGGTTAACCCGGCTTTCCGTATGGCCCTTAAAACCGCCTCTACCCTGGATAGGTGTTCTGTCCACGTGCTGCTATATATGACAACGTCATCCATATAGGCTAACGCATAGTCCTGGTGAGGTCTTAATACCTGGTCCACCAGTCGCTGGCACATAGCCGCTGCGCCGTGCAAACCAAACGGCATACGGCGGAACTGGTACAGCCCCACTGGCGTGCTAAACGCTGTCTTGGGTTTCGAGTTCCTAGTTAATGGTATTTGCCAGTACCCTTTGGTTAAATCTAGTGTGGTTAAATATTGCGCCTGGCCCAAGCGATCCAGCAAGTCATCAATTCTGGGCATTGGGTATGCGTCAAATTGCGATATGTTATTGGCTTGTCTGAAATCGATACAAAAACGGAGGGTACCGTCGGGTTTTGGGACTAACACAATGGGACTCGACCAGGGGCTTCTGGACTCCTCCACTATTCCCATCTCCACCATTTCTTTTACTTGTGCTATAACTTCCTTCTTTTTGGCCTCGGGTAACCTATACGGCCGCTGTCTCACTACTTTCCCCGGTGTTGTGACAATCTCATGCGCCACAATATGCGTCTCCCCTGGCACCGTCGTTAAGACGTCCGAGAAACTTGCCAACACCATAGCTAACTCTTTTTGCTGTTGTATGGACAGATCCACGCCAATTATTGGCTTCGGATGTTCCTTCCAATTGGCTGGTTGCGGGCCTAGGTCTTCCTCTCTCTTTTCATCAGCCAGAGCTGTCAGGCTTTTTACCTCCCCCACTCCGGTAGAACAGAAACCACTCGCTCCCCGACTTGTGGAAGTCAGCGAGGGTACCTCCACTACCACTGGAAAGCCTACTCGCTCGCAAATTAGTTGAGCGATCCTATCGCCTGTCTTCACTTTATAGTCCTCTTGACTGAAATTAAAAAGTAGGACTTTTACCGGGCCTCGATAGTCGGGATCTATTACCCCGGCTCCAACATCCAAAAAGTGCTTAACCGCTAACCCCGACCGCGGTGCTATTCTTCCATAACATCCTTCAGGTATTTGTATTTGCAAACCAGTGTCAACTTATGTTCTCCCCCCCTTTGGGACTACAACATCCTTTATACTAAATAGGTCGTAGTCTGCGGAGGCTTTGGAAGCCCTCTGCAGACTTTGGGCCTGAGGAGATATCTTAGTAAATTGCAAAACAAACTTCTTCTGTGGTAAGGACTTATCACGTACCTTTACGGGGTCTCTCAAATAAGGGACTTGAGATTTTCTTGGCCAGGGCTTCTATCTTAGGGATCCCGGGCTGCATGCTACCCATTCCTGGAGCTTCTATAAAGGCCGGGTCTGGTTTTTCCCTAAGGCCTTTCTCCATTTTCTTAACAAACGGAGGCCAATCACGCCCTAGAACAACATCGTAAGGGAGTTTCAGGACTACTGCCACCTGCACCTCTTCGTTAGTGCCTAGCCCCTGTACTGACACTTCATACAAAGGATAATACGAGGCTGCCCCATGTACACACCTCACTTTTACTCTTCCATCTGCTTGGCTCCGGGTGGATTGGTCATGGTCACTGATGGTCTTCCACAGCTTCTGGGAGACCATACTCTGGTCTGCTCCGGAGTCAAGCAGTACCAGAGCCTCTACCCCTTCCACTCGGACCTTCAGCAGAAATCCCTCCCCTAGGGGTTTCTCTTTTCCTGACATCAAGGCAGTGCGTACTGTACAATCTCTGCGTATGTGTCCTACCTGACCACAGTTATAACATTTTCTCCTAGAAAATTTTTCTACATTTTTGTCAATCACATTCCTGTTAGAGGTCTTTTCTAAGCTCCATAGGTTATCAATGCCAGCCACCTTTAAAACATTTTTCTTAGAGGTCCCGGCTAACTCCGCCTCAAAGTATCTTTCCGTGAGGTCAGCCGCTTCCTCGGTGGAACTGCATTTCTGGAGCACTAGGAAAGCTTTTACCTCGGGAGGTACGGCTTCAAGGAATTGCTCCATAATGATGGTGTCTATCAAAGATTCCATCGTCCTCCTTTCAGGAGCAAGCCATTTCACCGCTAGTCCCTTTAATCGCTGAAATAGTGCTTTTGGTGTTTCTGTAGGCCTAAGCCTAGCTTCCCTGAATAAACGCCTGTAGTGCATGGGAGTCAAACCCAGCCTGTCTTTCACAGCATTTTTTACATTCAGGTAATTGGACGCCAGATCAGCGGGCATGTTTTGTAGGCCGCTAGTGCCTCACCTGACAGAGACATAGCGAACCTGACAGCCCACTGGTCAGTCGGCCAGTTAGCTGACTCTGCTATTCTTTCAAAAGCATCGGCAAAGTCATCAAAGTTATCATTTGCTTTAAACTGTCCTAGTGCTAGTGCACCGCAATTAGAAAGTCCTACCCCCACTTGTAATGAGGGAATAGTTTCCTCTTTGTCCACAGTTTTCTTCAGCAGAGCTCCCAGTAGCTCGAGAAGTGTCTGCTGCTGCGCATTCATTGCGGCTACAGTCTTTTCTTGGATCACCCTGGCCAGTTCGCTCTGCGCCTTCCATTGAGCCTCCATCCAGCTCTTTATGTCCTGGGGATCCATCTCGGGTTTCTGTACCTGCAGGGATAGAAAAACAACAGAGGCCCACCAAGTGCGGCACCAAAAAAAATTTTTCTCTGCCTCCCACCTATAGCACAGATATTGACACTTTCTCACCAATCCTTCTACACCCGTGCCCTCTTACTTTTACCTGAGCACGGTGCAGGATCTTGCCTTGAGAAAGAGGTCTTTGGTGGCTCCAAGTCAGGATGTATCCGAAGTCCGGTCCGGGCTTTTCCTCTTTTCCTCAGGATAGCCGAACGTCTCCTGATCCAAAGGTAATCCTTTTTCTTCTTTAACAAGCTGATATCCTTTTCTTTAATACTGTCCTTGTACTGTGTTTTAAAAATCCGTAAAACTATGCCATTTCCTGTCACCAGTAGTCAGCCCGTAGCCTCAGCGCACGGGGTAGATAGCCTGGAGACCCTTTATTGAAAGGTTGGAGTCAATGCTTTATGGTTGCATTGCCTCCTGGGAGTTGTAGTTGTGTCCCTTTTCAATAAGATGTAGTTGTGAAATGATTGTTCAGGCAAAGACAGGCTTTTAATTCCCCTCCCAGGGCAGATTCAAACACAATGTAACTTAGGATCAGAAAGCCATACACTCTGGCAGAAGGTAAGAAAAAGAACTAATAACAGCTTCCAAACTTAATTCAAAAGTGGCACGGTATTCACAGCATACAGTCACTTCTTATAAGCAAAATAAACTCCTGTGCTTCTCAATTGCCAGTTAAACAGCTTCCTCAGATTATCTGGCTCAGCACAAAGGAATCACATCATCAGTAACCGTTAATGTACAATCCATTTGGTTATCAGACAATTCTTCCTCTGGAGGATCAATTAGCATTGACTCATGCTGGTTCTCAGCTGAATACAACTTCTGCTTTGTATATAACGTTTCCAGACTTTCCTCCTCTGCCTGTTCCTGAGGCTTCCCTATTACTGCCTCTGTGAGATAGGGTTCAGCCCTACCGTATATCCTGGTATAGCCTAGAGGAGAGTCATACCCTTTAGGGTTTCTAGGAGAGAAATTCTTGTAACTACGTTTATAGTAATTAGACAGCCTACCTTCTGGCTTTGAGGCAGGAGAAAGTCCGTGCACAGCTCTATCAGGACGGGGTTTAAACCTCAGAGGTTTTTCTCTGTATTCTGGCTGCTCACCTTCTTCCTCTGATATGCAAATGTCTTGCACCGTATACTTTTCACTCCTTGGAGCTTGTAAGTGCTTCCCAGCTCTCCTTACTGGTAACTTTTCCCTCTGTGTGCCTTCAGCATAGGATAAATGCCTGGAGTTCTGGCCAAAGGGTTTTTGTGCCCTGCTCCTCCAGTTATTCCTGCCAGTTACTTTCTGTCTTTCTCTCTCACACTCAGAATCAGAATCCACTGAGTCATTCACATACGTTTTCCTTTCACACTGAGACAGACGCTGTTTCCAAGACCCAGACTTCAGCTCACACAATCCTTCCAGCTGGTTCTGCTCTCTCTCGTCTTCCCTGTTCTCCTTGTTCTCTCCATCCTTCCTGTTCTCTCTTTCAAACTCTAATGAACGTTTCTTATACGTTTGCTTGGGAGCTAATCTAGCCCTTCCCCCTCCCAGGTGAAAGCTATTAGGCCCAGGAGATGGGGATTGTTTGCTAGCTGGGCGGGGTTCCTGCCCTTGTGGCTGGGACTGTTTGTGTTGCTCCTGGCAACTGGGAGTCCTGAGCTTTTCCTTCCTGCCAGCAACAGACCTCCTGCACTCAGGTTCCTCTGTTTCCATAGCACAGGATGTCTCTTCCCCATTACACTCTCTATAAGTCTTTGGTGTGACCTCATTTGGAGTATAGTGTGCCATTCTGGAGACTGCACCTCAAAAGGATGTGAACAGGATGGAGTCGGTGCAGAGGGTGGCTACTAAAATGATTAGTGGTCTTCATTATAAAGCATATGAGGACAGACTTAAGGATCTTAATATGTACACCTTAGAGGAAAGGCGGGATAGAGGTGATATGATTGAGATGTTTAAATACCTCTGTGGCATAAATGTTCAGGGAGAGAGCCTCTTTCAATTGAAAGCAAGTTCTGCTACGAGGGGACATGGGATGAGGGTGAAAGGAGATAGATTCAGGAGTGATATGCGGAAATATTTCTTATGGATCCGTGGAATAGTCTCCCAGTGGAGGTGGTAGAGATGAGGACAGTAACTGAATTCAAAAAAGCATGGGACATACACAGAGGATCTCTAAAGGTAAAAAGGGGACTGTTGTAGCTGTTGATATGGAAGGACAGACTAGATAGGCCATGTGGTCTTTTTCTGTCATCATGTTTCTATGTTTCTATGTTTCTAAATGTTTGATTTGGGGGAGTAGGGAGATTGAGGGGGATGATGGACACAAGGAGTACTGGAAGTCCGAGGGGAGATGCTGGACATGGGGAGAGCAGAGGGACAGGGAAGATGCTGGAAATGGGGGTGGGGTAGAAAGATATCACAATGCTTTACAAAGATGGGGGGGGGGGGGGGACAGGGAAGAGATACTGAATGGAAAGAGGTTGGAGAGAAAGAACAGATACTGGATGGAAAAAGGTAGAGACCTAGGAGAACAGATGTTGGATAGAAGGGGTAGAGAGATGAGATATTGATTGAGGGTCAGAGAGAAATGGGAGGTTTAGTGAAAGACTGGGGAATAAAAGGGAGGGAATGGGTGATGGAAAGAGATGGAAAGTTGTAGGTAAATGCAAGTTAAAAAGGGAAATTGAAGACTGGATAGTAAGAATGAATGAAATCTGAGTGACTAGAGAGGCAGAAAAATAAATGGAAGAAAGTAAAGCTCAATTTCAGAGATGGATGTGGAGGAAATAAAAAAGACAGGAGGAGAGAGAAAAATGACAGAAATCGCTGGAAAAAGAGTTAAGAGAAAATAGAGAAAAGCAGAAATCAGATACTGGGACCAACACAAGCAGAAAAATTAAATGGTAGAAAAACAATTTTATTTTTAATTTAGTGAGTGGAATATGTGAGTTTTTGAAGTGTACATGTACCATCTATATATTTTGTGCAGTCTAGGGGAAATGCATCACTATGTCTATTTCTCTGGTGCTGCACTGCATGAAGGGTCTGGCTTCTTGGGGTTTTAGTTAATTTTTGTCTACATATTTCTATTTTTAGTTTATAGTTACTTATTCTGTACTTGCTGGGGGTCTATCTATGATCTGTGAGTGTGAAAGAGGCCAGGTATTCTGTTAGCACTGAATGTCTATATAGGATCAATCTGTATTAATCTGGCTTGTTTAATTTCCCCCTTTGGTGTACTGATGTTCTAGTGGCTACTACAGTGTTTGCAGTGTTGCTTTTCCTACATAGGACCCTTATTGTATGACTCCTGGAAGGTATTGCTTTTATGGTGTGGCAGAATTGCTCCATACAGTAGGTTCCGAATGACATTTATGAGTTTTGTATGACTTCACAAAATGTCCGGTACTGGATTTTGGATTTGGATTTACCTCACACCTTTCTCAGTAGTAGCTTAAAACAGGTTAAGTAGAGGAGGAAGTGACGTCACCCGGGAAGATGGCAGCATAATCTTTGTGCTCCCGTCGGGACGCTATTTTACGAGGTGAAAAGTGCTTGATTTACCCCATTCTTCCTCGCAGAACTAGTGCGGGAGGAGATCGGATCTGCGAGTGATGTCGGTGAGGAAGAAATTGGCGAAATTCAAGTCTTCCTATGCGGAGGGAGCGGAGAAAAAGGCTCGTGAGCCACCAGACCTCGTGGCATCAGGCGAGGACTCAGATGAGGAGCCGGATAGGCCAGAGGAGAGTTGCACTCGCGGAGATATGTGGGGATGGATGAGATCCTTGCGAAAGGAAATCATTGCTACCCGAGGAGAGCTCAAGGAATCCCTGTCTGGCATTAAGGCTGATATTCGAGATTTGGGCCATAGAGTGGAGGCGCTGGAAGAGCAGGCCGATCATCTGGCTGAACGGGACACGGATGTAGAGGCGTCTATGAAGGGCTTGCAGGAAGAACAACTCAGCCTTAAAGATAAGCTAGACGACCTCGAGAACCGTTCCCGGCGCAATAATGTGCGCCTGAGAGGAGTCCCGGAGACGGAGGCCTATACGGATGCGGTGGCGGTGACTCAAACAGTATGTCGACACCTACTGAAGGGGGATGATGGAGAGGCTGCCGCACCAGAGATTTCGGTGGAAAGAGCGCATCGGGCGCTGGGCCCGGTACGCAATGGGAAGCCGCGTGATATAGTGGCCTGCTTGACTTCGTTCGCTGTGAAGGAAAAGATTATGCGGACGGCTGCGGCCCGCTGGAGCTTCCTGTGGGAAGGCCAGCCCGTGGAACTGTACCACGATTTATCAGCGGGCACTCTACAACGTCGCCGTGACATGCGTCTGGTTGCCCAATATCTCCGAACTGAGAATATGAAATATAGATGGCTTTTCCCCTTGCGATGCTGTTCGACATCAATGGCAGGAGCTTTCGGGTTCGCGGGGAGGAGGAGGCCGGGAAAGTTTTGCGACAGGAGGGGGCCCCGCGCTTACCGGATCAGGCCAAGAAACCAACACTGGAAGGTCATAAGGGAGGGCCCTCCAGATGGGAGCGAATGCCCTCGAAGGGACAGCGTTTACAGAGGAAGACGGGAGAGCCGGGCCAGGGAGATGCAGCGAGAGCCTCGCCTGCCCGAGTTACCTGAATGCTCCAAGGACTATGTAGGGGATACTGTTGGGTTTGGGCAGCAGGCCTGTTGCCTGATATTGGTAACTGTTGTTCACATTTCTGATTTGGAAGAATTTGGGTGGGGATACCTATGACCGGATTAGGTTCTTTGGAGAGATTGCAAGAAGGGGGTGGGGGAATTTGTAATTGTGCCTGTTATTGGGGGGACTGTTGAGGGACATTGTTGTGGGATTAATATGAGTGATGTATTTGTGGGCATTTTGGAGGGTTTGGGGGGGGGGGGATATGTTTATTGATGCCTAATGATGTTGCTAGAATACCAGAGGGAGGGAGGTTGGGACGTGGTGTAAGGGGCAGATGCCAGGAAGGGTGGGGAATAACGTCCACGGGTGGGTTTCTTCCTCGCAGACAGGCAGAGTGGAGCTCTGCATGAGGGGAGGGGGGAGGGGGAGAGGGAGGGGGTGGGGGAGAGGGAGGGGGTGGGGGAGGGGGAGAGGGAGGGTGTGGGGGGGGAGGCTTTGCAGCAACATGTAGGGGGTAGTCGGGTGGTCTGTTTGAGGTTATGACTGGTGTTCGGGTGGGGAGTCTGAATGTTAGGGGTTTGAACTCCCCTCAGAAACGGAAGCTGCTTTGGAAAGAGGCCCGGGCGTGCCAGTGGCAGGTGGTGTTTGTGCAGGAGACCCATTTGCGTGCGTGTAACGAGCGATTGATGGGTGGAGGTTCCTTCCTGGGGGTTTTTGCAGCGGAGGAGGGAGGACGGAAGAGAGCTGGAGTTGGTATCCTGATTAGGAATGATGTCCCCTTTATAGTTGGGAGGGTGTTTCGAAAAGATGATGGGAGGGCAGTGGGGGTAGTGGGGGAGTTGGGGGGAGAAGTAGTGACTTTTCTCTCAGTGTATGGGCCCAATGTGGCGCAGGGCTTCTTCTGGGAAGAACTGGGGGTGTGGATGGCGGGGAAGGTTCAGGGTCGGCTTTTGGTGGGGGGGGGGGACTGTAATATTGCCCTTGATGGGAGGAAGGGGAAGGGAGATGGTGGGAACCTAGGCTTGAGGCGGTTTCGGGAGTGGATGCAGGCCCATGGGGTGGAGGATTTATGGAGGTTAGCCCATCCTTCCGCCAAGGATTTTACTTATTATTCGGCAGTACATGCGTCATATAGCAGAATTGATTACCTCCTGGGGAATGATTACTGGAGAGAAGCCTTAACTGAGATCTCTATAGGGGTGGCCACCTGGTCGGACCATGCTCCGGTAAGAGCCATGTTTGGACCTCCCGGAGAGCCTGAGCGCAGACGATTTTGGAGGTTAAATGATTACCTTATACAGGGGGAGGTGGTGAAGCTACGGCTTCGGGAGGTAATTAAGGATTACATGGCAAATAATGATAAGGGGGACGTGTCCACAGGGACACTTTGGGATGGGTTAAAGGCGGTAGTAAAGGGTCGCCTGGTTCAGTTGGGAGCACAGCGGAAGAAAGCTCGGGCAGTTGAGGAGTGCCGCCTTAGGGAGCGGCTGGAGAGTTTAGAGAGGGTTCACAAGCAGAGAGGGGGGGTGAGACTGCGGGGACAGATTGAGGAGCTCCGCAGGCAATTAAATAGCCTTCAGATGGAGCAGATCTCCCACCAACTTGACTGGGCCAGGCAGCGCTATTACGAGTTTGACAATAAAGCGGGGCGTCTCTTAGCAGCTAGGCTTGCTTCTCAGAGGCAACGGAGGGCTATTATAAAAATTAAAGGGCCGAACGATAGCTTGTTGTTTAAAAATAGTGCCATACGGGAGAGGTTTCGGTCCTATTACGAGGCATTATACACCGCGGACTCACCAGGGGATGGGGAGGAGATCCGGCAATATCTGTGGAATGAGGGGAAGGGCAGTGCACGGTTGGAGAATTCTCTGGGGGAAGGATTGGAGGGGGAGGTTACTCTTGAGGAAGTGCAGGGGGCTATCAAGGCCTTGGTAGCGGGCAAGGCCCCGGGTGTTGATGGTTTCTCGGGACTCTTTTACAAAGCATTTGTGGAGGAGTTGGGTCCCACGATGGTAAGAGTGTTTAATGCAGTTTTGCGGGGGGAAGATCTCCCGACGTCAATGTGTCAGGCGGCTATAGTTGTTATTCCTAAGCCTGGGAAAGATCCGGCTGTTTGCGGTTCGTACCGCCCAATTTCCCTCTTGAATATTGATGTAAAGATTTTGGCCAAGGTGTTGGCATTGCGACTGGGGACGTGTATGCCGGGGCTTATACATCCGGACCAGTCGGGGTTTATTTCGGGTCGGCAACCGGCGGATGGGGTGCGGCAAGTTCTCCAATTGGGTTGGTTGGCTAGGCAGGAACATCAGAAAGCCATGTTTCTTTCAATTGATGCCGAAAAGGCCTTTGATAGAGTGAATATTGATTTTCTCATGTCAGTTTTGGAGTATATTGGCTTGAGTTCTAACTTTCGGGCATGGATTAGGGCGTTGTATAAGGCTCCAGAGGCGACCGTTTGTCTCAATGGGGGTTACTCTGACTTTTTTTGTTTGGGTCGGGGGACCCGACAGGGCTGCCCCTTGTCCCCGCTTCTTTTTGCATTGGTCATGGAGCCTCTGGCGGCTCGGATCCGTTCGTTGGACGATATTCACGGGATAGCGGTGGGAGATTCGCAGCATAAGATGGCCTTGTTTGCTGATGATTTGATGTTTTCGCTGTCTCAGCCGCTGGTCTCCTTACCGAGCCTCATGCGGGAGTTAGGGGCCTATGGGAAACTCTCGGGCTTTAAGGTCAACTGGGACAAGACTGAGGCTATGTCTTTGACGCTTTCCTCCCAAATGGTGGCGAGCTTGAGGGCCTCGTTCCCATTCCGATGGGCGAGTACTTCCCTTCGATACCTGGGGGTACAGATCACGGCACACCCGCTTCGGTTGTATGGTGCAAACTACCCACCCCTGTTTGGGCAGTTGCAAAAGGATATGGGGCGTTGGAAAGGGGTAGAGTTATCCTGGTTGGGCAGGATTGCGGTGCTGAAAATGAATTTGCTGCCTCGCCTCTTATATGCCTTCCAGACGCTCCCAGTGGGGGTGGGCAGTAGGGATCTTAGGATGTTGCAAAGCCGGATCTTTGCTTTTGTTTGGGGAAATAGCCGACCAAGGGTGAGTCGGCGGGTGTTATATGCTACTCGCGAGGGGGGTGGGCTGGGTGTACCTGATGTGGGTAGATATTATGCGGCAGCTCAGTTGTGGCAGGTCTTTGAATGGCGGGATACGGGAGCGCCATATAAGCGCTTTCGGGAAGTAGAGCAATACTGGGCAGGGACGATCCCTTTACGATATTTGCCATGGATTTGGGATAAGTTGCCTGAGGGGAGATGGAGGGATAATCCTTATATATGGCATCTGCTTATGCAATGGCGGAAGGCCAGGAGGAAGCTCTGCCCTGGGGCCACCTTTTCGTTGATGGGGCCGTTGAGGGGGACGGAGGGATTTCTCCCGGGGAGGGAGGGGTTTTTTTAAAGGTGGGAGAGGTTGGGGTTAGATTCCTTTGATAAGTTTGTTGACAGGGGAGAATTTATCCCCTTCCCAGACCTTCGCGTGAAATACCAGTTGAAGGGGGGTGATTTCTACGCCCATATGCAGGTCAAACACTTTCTAGCTACTAAGTTAACACCGGAAACTCCGAGAGGGGGAACAAGATGTTCGGGAAGGGTTGTGGCGATGTTGGGAAAGTTCAAGAGGTTTAATATCCCAATTGTACAAGGGCTTGGGGGGGGGGGGAATTGGGTGAAGTTTAAGCACCATCTTGACTGGGAACGGGACCTGGGCCGGGTGTTGGATGAACAGGAATGGCAGCGTGTGCATTTGAATATTGGCCGGCAGGCATTGTCGGTAGCAGTCCGGGAGACATCCTATAAATTGCTTTATAGATGGTATTATACACCGTCGAGGCTGCATAGGATGTTTCCGGGAGTGACGGACAGGTGCTGGAGGGGATGTGGTGAGGAGGGGTCCTTTATTCATGTGTGGTGGGAGTGTCCCCGAGTTAGAGTGTATTGGGCGACTGTGCAGGAACGTCTCCAGAGTATCTTTGGGAGGAGAGTGGAGGTTGATATGGGCCTTGGGTTACTTGGGATATGGCCTGCACAGAGTGCGCGGGCAGCGGAACGTCCCATACGGGCATGTATCCAGGCCGCCCGGAGCGAGATCGCTCGAGCCTGGAAGCAGGCAGACCTCCCGAGTCTGGCACTATGGCAGACCCGACTGAGGAGGATAGTTTTGATGGAGCAGCTAACAGCGCTCTGACGCCAGCAATATGGGAAATTTACAGGACTTTGGTTACCCCTATTAAACTTTTTTGAGGATGGCTAGGCCACCGGGTGGGTGGGTGGGGTTGCCACATTGTTGGTTAAAGTTGATGCTTTTGGGGATTATATAGTTTTGTGGCTTTTCACTTGTATACTGTGTATCTTTTGTGAGTGGCTGTGGGGGGAGGGGGGGAAATAACGAAAATGGGTGTTTTTTGAAGGCAGGCTGTCTTTTATAGCAATCGCAGTTTGTACTGTACACTGCTTAATGTTTCATTGTTTTGGATGTTGTGATCTGTAGTTGGATGTGTGCCAATAAAGATTTAAATTAAAAAAAAAAAAAAAAAAACAGGTTAGGTATTTTGCTCTTCCCAAAGGGCTTATAATCTAAGGGGGGCATATTCAAAGGGATTTATGCAATTTGCAGACTTGCAAGCCACATAAATCTTGCTGACTGAAATGAGCTAAATGCCCTGGCACTACCCATATAGCACCGGGGCATTCCGGGGGAGGGGGGAAGGGGGATAGAGGTAGCACCAGTAGTTGGCTGGTTAGCGGTGATATTCAGCTGCTGACTAGATAGTTAAATCGCATAAATGCATGTGAAACAGCAATGTGGTAAAACCAGATATTCATTGCCAGTCGCGGATATGCACTAGCACTGAATATGTGGGTTTAAGTTAAAGTGATGACGGCTAGCCACTTTAGCAGCGATGTCCCCCTAAGTTTGCACCTTAGGTAATGGAGGGTTAAGTGACTTGCCCAAACTCGCAAGGAGTGGCAGTAGAATCTGAACCCAGGCTTCCCTGGTTCTCAGCATTATTGACAGCTCATACAGGTAATACATAGTCTAAACATGTTTAGTTTATTGTTGAATTACCAAAAGCCAGAAGATCTGAAGCCTAGTGGCCATTTGGCACCTTACCAAAACCGAATGGGCATATAATTTTATGGTTGCCAGTAACTACAGGCTTTCTGTTAGAATGCTGCTCGACAACACATTTCCATCAAGAAGACGCTGGACTGGGGAGGCTGAGGCTGACTGGTAGTCAAGTGTTACAGTAATACCTGCATATAATTCCAGAATGCTGCAAATTTATTTATTTATTTTTATTTATTTATTTAACAGCTCTTATATACCGCACTATTTTTATCAGCGCGGTTTACAAATAACAAAGAATACTCAGATCAGCGGAGACTGATTGGGTTTACATTAAAACAGGTAATAGAACTTGGGGAACATGGGAATTTTCAGAATACTGTTCTGCTTAATATGTTGGATTATTGTGGTGCATTGTTTGGTTCTTTTTTGGCACACAATTTCCTCAGTCTTCTTACACTCACCCTCTTTGCCTCTTCCCTTATGCTCTATCTTTCTTTCCTTTTATAACCTTGCCCCTTCACTTCTATATTCCACTGTAACCCCACCCCTTCCTTTATACTCTAACCTTTTTTTCTCTCCTTACTCCACTCCCTCCTTTTAATCTACTTCTCCCTTCTCCTTTTCTCCTCTCCATCACTGCCCCTTTACTTATGTGCCACCTCCTCACCCACCCCTTCCTAACCAGCACTGCAATTCTCTTCCTGCCAGTGGGACCAGGCTGTTCTGCATGTCTTCTCCTCTTTTACTGCTGGTGGGAGCAGGGTCCTGCTGGCACTTCAGAGCTACTTTTTCTGTCTTGTTGCCCAACTCAAAGGGGAAAATTTTGTAACTAAATTAATTGTATCTATATCTCCTCCCACCTCACGACACGTAGGGGTCAATAATAAAGCTCTATTATTGTACAGTGCTCATCGGTACGCTCTCCTAACTACCTGCTCCGGATACCCTCTCTCCAAAAAACTCAACTTAAGCTGCTGTGACTGTGATTTAAACTCCTGATCACTAGAGCAATTTCTACGGAAGCGCAGGAATTGCGAAAAAGGAGAGACAAGGCATCTTAAGAGTTGATAAGGTACCTTAACAGGAGATAAGGTGCCCTAACAGGAGATAAGGTGCCTTAATAGGGGAGAAGGTGTCCTAAGGAGAGACAAGGTACCCCAAGGTGGAAAGCATGCACCTTAAGGCAGGAAAATGACTGTTAAACCAAATGCTGGATAGAGCACCAAGGAATGTCAATGTACAAGTGATGGAAGGAAGGACAGGTGGGAGTTGATGGACCTTCCATGTCAGTGGGCACCCTATGTGACAGCCAGTAAAGCAGACACGTATGTGGGAGGCAGCTGCACCGATGCTCAGGGTGGTGCCAATGTAAAGTGCTGCAGTGACAGTGTGTGGCATAGGAGGGGAAGATATGTCCCCCAGCAGAGGCAGAAGCAGCAGTATGTTTGCGGTGACAGGAGGATAGAGTAGTAGTGGTTACATGCAGATCAGGCACAGGAGAGGCGAGCACGAAGAGCCGTAATGCGGAAAATGGTACCAGTGCAGGTCATGGAGTAGCAGCCTTCCCAAGAAGACAGGACTATACACAGCCGACAGATACAGATAGTTGAGCTGAAGGACAGATGGTGGCTGAGAAGATGGTGGTATGGGCTGGCAGCACTGATCTGCAGAGCTGTGACTGTTACAGGCATGAAAATGATCTGAGTAGCACAGTCACAAAAAGAACAGGCAGTAACCAAACCCCTGTTCCCTACTTATGGAGGCTGTGAACTACACCTCCCCACCTCTCTGCATAGCAATGGCTGGATACAAAGAGACTGCAGGTCACCGCCTAAAATATCTGCTATGTGTGCCAATATAGGGTAGCCCCACCAGTACCCATGATTCAGTGCACATGCAGAACAGCAGTCTACAGCTAATCACCAACTGGAGAATGCATGTATCTATCACCTCAGCTCAGTAAGATGCACTGACAGTGTGTGATACAAGAACAGTGCAGCTACAAACCATGCTACAGAGCGGTTTCTGCGGTCATCCTGAGAGTGAGGATGGGCACCCAGCACCAAGTCCCCAGTACCTGCAGCGCTAGAGACAGTCTCTGCCGCAGATCCCCATCACTGCCAGTGGGTGATAAGTATTGTCTGTAGTGTGCTATGCCAGTCACATCTGGCCCTGTTGGACCAGGACCTACCTAGAACAGTGCATTGCAATACCCACTGTTACCATGGCTGCTAACTACCAGAGGAGATTTGCCTGTAGACCTGCATGGGGTTGTTACTGGCCCTTAGGTCTAACATTTATCTGTACCTGCTGCCCATCACTGAGTGTCCTAGTCATGTACATACCAACTGCAGACAGTCCACTGGCCAGTATGCGTGCATGTGCAGAAAGAACTCATGGCCACTCAGCAGTTGGCTCAGTGATCAAGTCCCACCCCCAAGGACAGGAAGTGCACCCATCTCACTAGAAACAGACACCATATAGCACTATGTGGATACATAGCCGTGCCATGGTAACTGCTCATTCAGAGTGAGAGTGCCCCCCCCCCTCCCAGCATGACATGCTGTGGCCATCTGGTCCATGCAGATGGCAGTCAGGCACTATGATGTCCCAGCCATTACCCTAACCCCAATGCAGATGCATCCTGGCCAATCTACCCTGTTCGGGCCAATCCCACAATACCTTACTCCTCATCATGTGTATTTGCTGGCTAACACTGGAAACAGCTTAGGCACTGCAAAGCTCAGTGAGGAGTAGAAAGTCACAAAACAATGGATAGACATATACACACTCATATCGATGCGCCATGCAAAACTGGGGATGGTTGGCATTCCTGCTTGCCATTCTGGTCCCAAACTCAGCTCGGGCATTGTTAAGGTGTGCTCATTGAGCAGTAGCTAGTAGTAGTGCTCTGGTGTTAACAATCGCTCAGTGTGCCGGTGCCATCAGCCTAACTTCATCCAGCTCAGGATCGTGGAGCCTGTCTGTGTGGGTGCTTGTACTCTTGCTGGCTGATTCATTGGGGGTTGCACATGTTGATGTTGTGCCTGCATTGTGGGATAAAATCTAGAGACATGCACTGCATGATCCACAGCCAGAACCTGAACCTGTGACCCTCTGCGCCAACTGTGTGCCAACTGCACCAACTATGCCAACTGTGTGCCAACTGTGCGTAGTGCATCATCAGTCCCTGGAGCTGACATGCTTCCCATCAGACAGAAGGCACGAATAGCGGGGATGGAAGTCCCATTGGGATGTCCATCCTTGCTATTCGTGGCACAGAATAACCCCCTTAGTGTCCCTGGATATCTGCAGGTGCCGCCACTACACGCTCCAGTGCTACATGGTTAGCATCATGGCATTCCAGAGGCATTCTGGGGCAGACTGGAGGTGGAACCCATCACTAACTGGGCAGTGGTGATATTGAGTTGCTGCCTGGTTAGTGACCCACGGGTAAAGTAAGGTGCAGCAAGGGTTGGCCCAACTTTGTCCACGGGAGCGGACAGGGCAGAGCTCAATTTCGCAGCTGCCTGTTTAGCGTCTTGACTCTGCGGCAATCCGGATATTCAATGACGATAGCCAGATATGGTCCCAACATCGAATATGCGGCGTTAGTATTCAGCGGCAACATCTAGCCACATTAGAAGCACTAGTTGCCACTGCTGAATATTGGACCCTATAATTTTCAAGTTGATACATTTTGCTACCTGGCCTGCATGCGCGATCACATTGAATTGCTCCAGGCTCTCATAGATTTGAGCCACTGAAACCAGTCTGCAGAAGGGAGCAAGTCAGAAAAGTGCCCATTTCTGCTTTATCTCCTGTGAGACCTTGTTCTGGTGTCTCCGGTGGGCTCCAGGTTGAGCTCTGCCGTCTGGTGACATTCACTAATCAATATTGCAAGGAGAGCTGATGATGGCTTAGAAACGATTGATCCCTCAGGTGAATCTCATCACTGACAATTAAGAATACATGGGACTAACGAGCATACCATCCTTTTGAATGAATTTGCCTGAGCAGAGAAACAGCTGACTTTGAGCGAGATTTACTACAGTGTGCCATCTTGTTAGTGCATACTAATGCCGTAAACACGTGTTATTAATAAATAGGTTCTATGGGGCCAGCAGGAATAATGTGGGTTGATGATTATTAGCGCACACTGCCACGGTGGTGCTCTTTACATTTCTTTGGCTTGTTTTCCCCAGTATGTAGGTAGTACTGCTTATCATTTGTATAGAGCTACAAGGTATATATATATATATATATATATATATAAGCATTTATAAGCAGGGACTGTCTCTTACATATCTCTGTACAGCGCTGCATAGACCTTGTTTTTTTTCTGTTGTTTTTTTTTTAAACAAGGTCTATGCAGCGCTGTACAGAGATATGTAAGAGACAGTCCCTGCTTATAAGAGCTTACGGTCCAATCAAAACAGACAACACAACATGTGGGGACTCGGATATATCTAGGGGACTGGTAAGGGAACACGCAGGAGATAAAAAGGAGACCAGGGGGATCAGGATCCAAAGGCAGTCTCAAAGAAGTGAGATTTTAACCTGGATTTGAACAGGGCCACAGTTAGAGCCTGATATACTGACTCAGGTAGTTTGTTCCATGCATAAGGAGCAGCAAGTTGGAGAGATGATGTTGGCAGTGGAAGAGAAGGGCACAGATAGAAGAGATCTGCCAGAAGAGTGGAGTTCCTGAGGAGGGGTGTAGGGAGAGATAAGAGAGGAAAGGTAGGTAGGAGCAGCCGAATGAAGGCACTTATAAGTCAGTAGTAGTGATTCCTATGGTTGCCTTTATCTCATGGATAGTTAAGGCAGTACACTCTTCTAGACTGCCCAAGGTGTCAACTTGGTCACTCTTTGGCTTTCTGAGCGACTTTTCTGGTTTTATTCGTATGTCTCCTTTCTTGGTATAGATAGGAAGACAAATATTGCAGATATGCTGCATATATATATACATTTTATAAACAGACACAAATTGGATCCCCAAGGAAAAGAGCTAGAGCGAGAATAATTTATGTTCTGCCTTTGCATCCCTTCATAACAGGCACTCGCTCTCGGACAAAAATGACTTCACCAGCAGGAATGTTTAAGAAAGCTCTACTACAAATCAGTCTCTGACAAAATCCTTTTGAAACCAGGATGGGTTAGCCAGCTTTCGGACATAGTTGCTAACCTGCGTTACTGATCAGTGCATGTTAACACAGTTAACATGGTTTATTTTATCGCAAGTCAAATTTTATGCAAGGGGACCTAGTTACTTATGACTTGCATTAACCATTCCTTTTGTCCTCAGCAATTTACTGGACTGAGGTGCATGCTTGTTGTCAAGGGATCACAGAACTCTCCAGCTTTGCACATAAATGGATATTTTATAGTTCACTGATGAGGCCTCACCTAGAATACCGCAGGTTGTGTCTTAAAAAGGATATAGATGCACAAGTGGAATTTGATGTATTGGCCTGTTGCCTTTGATTCTTTCCATGGAGGGTGACCCGGAGGTGCAGAGACAGTGATCTTCTCCCGTTTGGGGGGTGTCTTGCCTCGGCAGGATTGCTTAATGTTATATATGTTGGGGGTTCAAGAGGGAAGTGGGGGGAGTTTGATTGCGATTGACAGTAGAGATGGATGTGTGCATAAGAGTGTGCATGTGGGAATAGGTGTAAGGAGGAGTTGGTTTAGGAGGAAGGGGAGGGTTGGGGGTATTTCTCCTGCAAGGGAAGGAGGGGTTTGTAACTGTTTGGTTGGGGGGGATGGGGAGGGTAGGTGGGGTAGGGAGGGTGAAGGGAAGGGGGACCTAGCATGGATGGACCGATGCCTTTGGAAGAGTCTGCAGAGTAAGCAGGGGTGGCTCTGGCACAAAGTGGGGGGTCAGAGATTGTGGCCCTGGAGACGAGGCTGGACGTCTCCTGGAGCGGATATTGTTTTGAGGGGCAGTGCTGGTGACCGCCTCCATATTGGGTGATGGTACCTATAAAATTAGTTTTGTGGAATGTAGGAGGCATTGGATCTCCAGTTAAGCGCACCAAGATATTGCAAATGCTAAAGAGGAAGGGAGCGCACATTGCGATGCTGCAAGAAACGCACTTAAGTGAAGTGGAGCATCGGAAGTTAGCCCGTGATTGGGTTGCAGTGACATATGGGGGCGTCATCGGGCACAAAAAGAGCGGGAGTGGTGGTGTTAGTAAAGCGGGGCCTCCCCTTTGAAGTGACCAAGGTGCAAGCAGATCCTAATGGAAGATATATTCTGCTGACCACCAAGCTATATAACGAACCCATATGGTTGGCGAACGTATATGCTCCGAATGTGTATGATCACATGTTCTTTAAGATGTTACTGGGATTTATCTAGAAGGTGGGGAGTCATAAGTTGATTGTGGCAGGGGACTTTAACTGCCTGCATTTGCCGGATCTGGATAAATCTCAGGGGTGCGGCGTAGGTTCTTGGGGGCGCAGAGGAGTGGGATATCTTTGCAGACTGGGAGACATGGTTGATGTGTGGCGAGTTCTTCACCCTGGGGTTAGGGAATATACTCATTTATCCCGAGCTCACAGTACATGGTCACGAATTGACTATATTCTGGTGAGTGAAGGGGGGCTCTCTAAAGTACTGCAAGCTGGAATTGAGCCAATAGCAGTATCTGATCACAGGATGGTGTGGGTGCTATGGGACAATCAAGGAATGGGCAGTAGAGGGTGGCGGTTTCCAGCATATTTATGTGAGGAAAAGGATTTTCAGTTGTATCTTGCGCAGCAGTGGGATGACTATGTCTTTTTTAACGATCAGGTGGGCTGTTCCCTGGTGTTATTTTGGGAGGCTAGCAAGGCGGTGATGCGAGGTGCGGTAATCGCATACACAGCCCAGCGGCGTAGACATCTCGACCGCAGTATCATTACATTAGAGAGGAGTGTTCAAGATTTGCAAAGGAAGCTTAGTCGTGGGGGGGTTGGTGGATGTCAATGGGAATTTTTGAGGGCGCAGGCAGCTCTGAATGAGTTGCTCCAGAGGAGGGCTGTGATGTCTATGCAGTATTACCGGCACCGATTACACCGGTTCGGTAACTGCACGGGGCGCCTTCTGGCGAAGTTAGTTCGGGATCCTGGGGGTGCTCGTTTCATACCTGTGCTCTGGGATGAAGGAGGGCAATTGCAGAGTCAGCCTCAACAATTAGCGAATGTTTTTAAGACTTTCTATGCTAAGTTGTACAGTGAGGAGGCCCGGGATTATGAGCATGGCAAGGAATTCCTGCGGCAATTAGTCTTGCCGCAGGTGTCAGAAGAAGAATTGTGTAAGCTCAATGCGCCGTTGACAGTGCAGGAAATTCTACAGTGTATCAAGAAGGGAAAACCACATAAAGCTCCTGGTCCAGATGGGTTTAGTATTGAGTATTATAAGATGCTGGCGTCTAAGGTAGCTCCTACTATGGTGGTGATGTTTGATCTCGTACGTCAGGCTGGGGAATTTCCTAGGGACATGCGTTGCGCGGATATATCGGTCATCCCGAAATCTGGAAAGGATACAACTGACCCGGCCTCCTATAGACCTATTTCGCTTATAAATTGTGATATGAAACTTCTTGCGTCAGTGTTGGCGGGGAGGTTAAATCCCATCCTTCCGTCTCTTATTGATCCTAGACAAGTTGGTTTTGTGCAGGGCAGGGAGGCAACCAAAAATATTGCCGACTTGCTCTTAGGTATGAGTCATTGCTTGAGGGCAGAGGAGGCCTTGCTACTGGTGAGTTTAGATGCCGAAAAGGCGTTCGATAGAGTTGCTTGGGGGTATTTGTGGGATGTGCTTGCTGGTTTTGGTTTGAGGGGGCACTTTGTGCATTGGATACAAGCCTTGTATAAAAATCCAATGGCTAGAGTGGGAGTGAATGGGACGTCCTCTGCTCCATTTACACTTGAGCGTGGGACGCGGCAGGGGTGTCCGCTATCTCCCTTGCTGTTTGTGCTTACATTGGAGCCTTTATTGCGAGCTATTCAGTGTGATACACAGATTGGGGGCATCACTTTGGGAGGTGAAGAGATGAAGGTTAGTGCGTTTGCCGATGATATGCTCCTTTGTATAACGAGGCCGCAAGCGTCTTTAGAGCGAGTATTGCAGTTATTGCGTGTTTTTGGCAGTTTTTCCAGGTTAAAAATTAATGCTGCGAAGTCAATGGTGCTGGACATAGGAGGGAGAGTTAAGTCATGTTGGCAGGGTCCATTTCCTTTGGTATGGGCGGATGCGGCGATTAAGTGTTTGGGGATACAGTTGCCGGAGTGACCAGGCGATCTTTATCGGGCCAATATCCCTGGGATGCTGGAAAAATCTAAGCGGACCTTTGCTGGTTGGAAGGGTTTACCTCTGTCCCTTAAGGGGCGGATAGCACTGTTTACCATGGTGGAGATGCCTAGGTGGCTGTATCTGCTTCGTTTGTTACCTATCTGGGTGTTAGCCAAGGATTGGAAGTGTTTTGAGTCCGCCTTAAGTGCATTCCTATGGAGAGGTAAGAGGTTAAGGATTCCGTTCCGAGCCTTGCTGCGGAGGAGAGATGAGGGCGGGCTGGAGTTACCGTCATTGAAGAATTATAATCTTCGTTATCTGTTGTGACACATCGAGGCGCTGGTGGAGGGAGAAAGTGGTTGTGCCCTGTTGCGGCAGCTGCAGGAGATATGTGCGTCCTATCATAGTCTGTATGTGCTTCATATGGATAAATGTGCGGTGTTCAATGGGGGGGGGGGGCTAGTTGGGGGTACATGGGGACCCTGCGGGCCGCTTGGAGGGCCGTGTGTTCCTGATATGGCTGGAATTGGAGGAGGTCGGCCTTGCTTCCCTTGGTGGGGAATTCGGGGTTTGTTCCAGGGTTTTCAGAGCATACTATATTTCACGGGTGGGCTGCGAAGGGGCTCTCCTGTGTTGGAGATCTCTTTGTGGTAGGGGAGACGGTGATGGATACCTTCCAGAGTCTACAAGGGCGTTACCTTCTTCATAGACATGATTTTTATGGTTATCTACAGGCTAGGCATTATGTGGGAAGCCTGGGGATCTTGGGGGGAAATCCTCGGTGTGTTATGGGTAACTTGCTGGGGCGGCAAGCGGGAGGGGTCGAGGGGAAGGAGCTGATACGCCCCAGGGTGGATAATGTTTTTCTCACTGAGTTGGTTCATAGATGGGGTAAAGAGGGGGTGGAGGGCCTCTCTGTGGCCACGTTGCGGGAGGCTTTTGAGGGAATCCCAACGGGGTAGTGGGGGTTTATTTACAAGAGCTGCAATATAAGTTTTTGTGGCGAGCTTATACCACAGATGCATGGGCGTTCCGCGCAGGACTTCAAACTTCTGCCACTTGTGGATAGTGTGGGCTGGCAGCAGGAACACTGTTGCACAAGTTCTGGAGTTGCCATCTAGTGCAGGATCTTTGGATGCAAGCTTGTGGTAAGATGGCGGAGTGGCTTGGGGTTCAGGATGTGATGCAGAGAGAGGTATGCTTGTTTCATGATTGGGACGCAGGAGGTCTGGGGGTTGCAAGGCAGCATAGAGCTTTTTTGGGGAGGGGATTCTTGCTATTGAAAAAGGTGCTTCTGAGTAAATGGGTGGAGATTTCCCCGCCTGTGATTGCTGTTTGGGAGAGAGCTATGATTGAATTGTTATATATGGAGAAGTTGACGGCGAAGCAAAAAGGTGGTAAATGGTGGGATTTGTTTTTGGACCTCTGGGGACCTCTTATCGACACTCTAGCAACGAGAGAGCGTAGTATGGTGCTGAATGTTTAGGGTGTGCCTCGCTGTGAAAGTCGATTTGGAATATGAGGCGCAAGGTGTATGTTGGATGGGGTTTGGTAGATGTGTGGGTCTGTACTGCTTATTGCTGAGGTGGTGATATGGGAGGTGGTAAAGTTCCTCATCCATGCGGGGAGGGCGGGGGGGGGAGGGGGGAAGGAGGGGAAGGGAGGGGGGAGGACTGTGAGTTGGTATGTTTGTTTCTTTGACCTTTGCAGCAATGCAAGTTCGAGCTTGTGGAATTTCATTAGTTATCTCATTAGTAAGCTGGACATGCTGCTATGTTTGTTGTGTGCTGTTCATGGTTTTCTTGCATTGTTGAGGATACCCTTGTACATTAAGGGAGTTTAAGTGTGGAAATGAATAAAAATGATTTGAACTAAAAAGAATATAGATAAGCTATCCAAAATGCTGCAATGTCAGCATCAAAAGCCTTATAAGTTGAGACTGAAAGGCCTAGTATGTATATCCTAGAAGAGAGGGACAAAAATGATATGACAGAGACATTTAAATATCCGGAAGGTACTAATGCAGGGCTATGGTACCTAGACATTGCCTAGGATTTCATGCCCCCAAATCTTTTTTTCTTTTGTGGTCCTACTAAAGAAACTGCAGGTTTTCTGCCTCCCCACTGCAATTCAGTTTTCTGTAAGTTTGAACCACGCAGTATAGGAGCTTCAGAACGATCTCGCGGTTTTACATAAGACTTTAAATTACAAAGCTGGCTTTAAGTTGCAGTACTGAATCATAGTGGGGAGGAAGAAAATCCATTGTTTCATTGGCAGCTGCAGATTATAAGGTTAGCGAAATAGGTGGCAAACTCCCAGGCCCATTATTGCCTAGGAGTGAGGGATAGGAGAGAAAGGGAGGGAACTGACAGGATGCTCTGGGAAGGAAGACTACTGGTTCCTATCAGTGATGTACAGTGGCAACTTAAGAGACTAACTGACTAAATTGTCTTTGCCCATAGACACAGAATGGGAGGAGTCTTTGTAGATCAGTTTTTAAAAGAGCTGCTGCAGGTCTTGGAGGGAATACCCTCCCCTCCACTCAAACTTCACTGAGGACAACTTTGGGGGTGGGAGGTTGGGAGGAGAAGTGAAAGAGGTCTCAGCCATTGGTTCCTGAGATTTTGGGCTGGCTCCTGGATTCAACAAAAGAAATGACAAGGACAGTGTGAATTAAAGGCAAACCTACTTCACCTAATGGTAGCAATGGCCCTGGTTTTGGGTAATCACCTGATTTTATTTTGGGTGCAGTTTTAGACAATTCTGACTGGAGGTGATGTTGGTGGGATTCAGAAGCAAAAGTAGAGAGTCTGAATCTAAGAAATACAGAGGTGGGTTGAAGAGGGCTGCCAGTTGAAAAGAGACTGATTTGAAGTTTTGTTTAAAGAACTGCAAAGAGGGTGTTGGGCTGAGGCTGGAATTTAAGCCTTCAGTAAGGACTTATTAAAGGAGACTGTTTTGCCTAAAGCTACAGTTTAGCCTAACCTGGAAGAAGAGTCAAACATTAAGGAGGCCTGAAAACTGGATACAGACAAAAATGCCTTCCTGCTAAAGGAGAAAGAAGGTGAATGCTATTTTGGAAACTCCTAGACAGCTGAACTAATCGATTATGGGGAGAGAGATGGTCTTTTTTTTCAGGACCAACTTATTTATTTTATTTAAAAGGATTTATATACCGCTTTATCCTGAAATCAAAGTGGATTACACAGCAAACAAATCAATTTCACAACAAACAAATTAAGTGGTTGGGTGCGTGGGTGTGGACATGCAATGAAAAATTGAAGCGTGTGTGTGGGAGTGGTGTGAGGAGGTTGAATGCGTGGGGAGATATATACAGTATGAGCTATGTACAGGAACTATTTACATTTTTTACATTTATGTTTACATTTACATTTTTACATTTTGTTTGTACAGTTCATGTGATGCCATTGCAGTGTTCTGTGAAGAGCGTTGTTTTTAGCATCTTTCGGACGTCTTTGAGGAGTGGAGGAGTAGCCTAGTGGTTGGGGCAAGGTACTTCAGGCCGGAAGGTCGGTGGTTCAAATCCCACTAGAGGACAGCAACCTTGGGCCGGAAGGACTGGGGTTTCTAGTCCCACAGGTGCTCCTTGTGGTCTTGGGCAAGCCACTTAACCCTCCATAGCCCATGTTCCCTGTAAAATAGTTATCTCCAAGTTATAATGCCCTGTTCAATGTAATTTCAGTTTGTTCAATGTAAACCGCACTGATGCAGAATAGCACGGTATATAAGAGAATGTAAATAAATAAATAAATAAATTTTGTTGATCTCAGGTTGTCGGGGAGTAAGTTCCAGAGCGCGTGAGCGGCCAGGGATATGTTTATGTTTATGTATATAGTGCTCTTCTGTAAGTGTTTTTTCTTGTTTTAGCAAAGGCACTGGGTATGATGATAGTGTCTGATGTGCCTCGTCTTCTTGTTCCCCCGGCTCTACCCTGATGTAGGAGGTTCATAATGGGGTTGCATATATCAACTTATTCCAGGAACTTGAAATACCAACAATAACATTATAACATCAAAAACCTGAGTATTCTTTTATACCATTATCTAACTATGTATATCTTAATGAGAGTAATGGGGTGTTCTTTGGTGTAGTTGTTGCGGCTTAGGTTTGCTTGTGGGGTGATTTGGGTGGTTGGTGATTGGTCGACTGTTAGTGTGCTGGCCAAGAAAGAGTAAGCCAAGGCAAAAGATGAAAGAAAGAGAGAGGACTGTGCATAGTGGAAAGCCACCTAAGGATATGAGTTGTGACAATGGTGCTGCACTACAGGGCGATCCTAGAGGGGTGAACCCTCGGATGCTGGTGACCTTCTGGATTAAAGTGGCCAAATTCTTCTCCGAGTCTTGGAAGATCTTTACTGATAGAAAAGACAGATGATTCTACACATGCAGCTAGGCTAGTTTTCTGTTGTTTTGGAACTATTTATTATCCTGGAGTATAATAGCTTTTTTACTGTCGTCTGACCAGCAACTGCAGTGTATCAGGATTACTTGTAAAGTCCTTGGAAGCCAGCAGGAAGAGTCAAGAGGAAAAGGTCTGAGCATGCTCAGTTTAGTAAACTCATGCTATTAATGTGTCCTTGGCAAATAATACTAATGTATTTTCATATTTCCATGCATGAGAACAGTGCAAGCATGTTATTGGTGACATTTTCACCACAAGCATGCTAAATCCTTTTGCATCGTTCATTAAGTAGCAATGTAATGTGCCCATACATTCTTTATGCAAACTTGTGCTAAAAATTGTTTCACACAAATTTTACTGCATAAACCCCATTGTACGGTATGACAGCTGCCACTGCAGGTTTTAAAAAACAGTCAGTAAATACAGATTGTATTGACTTTTACCACTGAATGTTTTCAGTATAATGCAGGAAAGACAGCAAAAACAATTTCTTTTGCATCTCTCTCTCAGATGCAAGACCAGCTGATGGAAATAGGGCTGAAAGTTTGAAAGCCAAGTAATGATCTGACCCAATCTACGAACACCTCAGGTTGCAAAACAAAAACAGCACTTAAGCAAAGAAGAGCAATTATTGTAATGCCCTGGCTTACAGCCTGGCTGCTCCAGCAGACCTTTGCTGGAAAAATCTATTTATATGCAACAGATTGATTGCTGGGTATTTATTTAATCAATCCTGGTCCTTTGGTTTGAGGAGAGGGCTAAGTCAGGTGTTGCACAGGACCTGTCAGTTTTGACACGGAATCATCAAGAAGAATACAAACCAGGGGGCTTGCAAATAACAGGCTGCAACTCGTCACCTCAAATCAGAATATTTTTTGAAGGCAAATATATCCTCCGAACAACCTTTCCACTAACAATTATTGGTACATGATTTTTTAACACAATTGCTTATGTATGCACACATGGACCTCAGCACATAGATTTCAATTATTTATATCAGCGAGTGCATAGTCATTTTAAAAAAAAGGAGAGGAAAAGACCTCGGACATGCTCAATTATTCTGTTTGCTCACTGTTCAGTCACTGGTCAGAGAAACGCCCCAACATGAAAAAGCATTTGATGTGAAATAACTTCAAAATTCTCTAAAATTTCAAATCAAATCAAAAAACGTATCATGCATCTATAGTTAGCAAACAATTTAAAATCCAGTCCAACGAAGGCCTGTGTTTCACCAAGAGCTGTATCAGGGACTCACTAAATTTCTTCATTTGAACAGCTTCCAGGACACTCCTTTCTGATCTTTAACACATCTCAGCTTACTTCTTCTAAGTGAGAAGAATACTACTGCCTGAGAATCTCACTTGTAGAGAAGGTCCAACGTGTCTCCCCAAAATTATAAATACTTCCAACACTAATTAAATATTTAACATACCTCTCCAACTACACTGGCTGAACTGACTTTAGAAAGTCTATGCTCCATTCCAAGCTTTTCACCTTTTATTGTCTTATAGTCTGGGAGTAAATGTATTTATTTATTTAATAACATTTATAACATGCCCATCAATTTTTCCTAGGTGGTTCACAGATCAATAACATGTATAAGCTTAACAAACAACAACATACATAACTAAGAATTACAGCTGACAGTAGCTTAGCAATAAGCGAGGCAGAAAAAATTACTTCAAGCTCCTCTGAAAATCCACATAATCATTACAATTACGGACAGCTGAGGACAGTGAGTTCCATAATGTAGGGAAAGCAATCAAAAGCATTCTAGCTCTCAAACTTTCCTGGCGAACCCAGACCAAATAGGAATAGTCAGAAAGCCCTGTGAACTAGACCGCAAAGATTGCCCAGGAACATACTGTAAGGGAATATCAGAAAACAGAGGTCTGTTTTTACAATCCTGTGCTCAGCCTTGAAGACATAGCATAAACATTTGAACTACACTCAGTACACTATAAGCTACCTATGGAGTTCATTAAGGACTGGTGCAATGTGGTCAGTTTTTTTGAGCCCTGGTAGTGTCTCATATGGCTGTACTTTGTGTTAATTGAAAAGGTTTCAACACATACTGTGGTAAGCCTTAATAAATCAAGTTACAATAGTCTAGTGATGCAACACTATGGCCTAAACTTTACTTTTGGGGGCCTTTGAGTCAAAGATGACTCCTGGCGACCCAGCACCTCCTGGGTTTTCGTGGCAGTGTGACCAGAAGTAAATTGTCAGGCCTTTTACCAGGCTTGAACTACTGCTCCGAAAATCAGAAGGTTTGAAATACAAACTAAGCTTACACACAGAGTGTAACTTAAATAAACATAGGGCTGGTGCTACCATTAGGTGAATAAGGCAGTTGCCTATAGTGCCAATGGCCTGAGGCTAGCCCATTGCCCCTGCTTCTGCCCCTCTCTGGGTTCTGAGCGGTGGCAATGACTTTAAACAGCACTGCAGTGCTTAACAAAACATCAGGTGCTTTGTGCTTCCTGCTTCCTCCCTCTCTGACACAGACTTCCTGTTTGCACAGTGACTTTCTGCCTTAGATGGTTCTGCCAACTCTCCAGGTCTGGGTCCCTCTATCAGCTCCCTTCTTGTATCTGCTAAACTAGACCTACTAGCATAAGAAGCTGAAAGATCCATTGCCAAATCCTCATTGCTCACTGGTTCCCAGGCCGACTCCAGCAGAAGTGCTGCTCGTCATGCTTCCCTTTGGCACGGCCTTAAAGCTTCTTTCCCCCTAATATTGAGCCTTCTTGCAAGAACTGTAGAAGCATTGGCATGACTCCTTCCTGCACTAACAGCCTGCTGAAAAAGGGAGGCCTGACTCAACCACGGGGGGGGGGTGGGGGGGGGGGGGGGGGCGGGGGGGGGTGGGGGGGAACGACTTTACCAACCCCTCCATGATGTCAAGGAACAATGGCCAATTTTGTACTGGAAACCCATAAGGCCAGTCCATCCATCTCTTCCATTAGCATGAAAACTAGGAGGCATAGAAGACTCTGATCACTGAGTATCAGGGGTTCATCTCTGGTCCCTGGCCATCTGGATTGATAGTGACAAAGCACTCATACCCCTCCCCCTCCATCAGGAAACGTTGTTTGCCATTTACACACGTGAAATCATGAACCAACAATGTAGTTCTGTCTGGCTACTCTTTCACATATTATTATTATTGAACTCACAATTTCCATTTACAGAACTTGTCTGGAAGGATACTGCTATCATATTATACAACAGAGTTCATTTATAGGTTTCTAGATTTCCTGACATTTTTAAATCTATTACATCTTCATATTTATAAGGCAAACATGCTATATTCCACCAAATAGTCATCTTTGGGAAGTCATGAGCCTTCCACTTGTTAAGGATGAGCTGTTTGGCTACTCTTAAGGTAAACTGTAGTGGTACTGATAGTACTAGTACTTATTTCTATAGTGCTATAATAGATACATACAGTGCTGCTCAACAGGGATGTGCATGAGAATATTTTCTTTCATTTTTTGTTTAGTTTTCTATTTAGTTTTTTTGCATTTCATTTCCATCATCGTATTCTGTGCTAAATGGTTTCCATGAAGTCTAATTACAGTAATCGTGGAGCTGCATCAACTACCACTACTATTGCTACGTACTACTAATCATTTGTATAGCACTACAAGGCTTATGCGGTGCTATACATATAGATGTAAGACAGTCCCTTCTCATCAGAGTTTACAATCTAGTCTAGACAAAAATCATAGCAAAACTGTGGACTAGAGTATGGTAAGATACACATAAGTGGTGGACAAGAGAGTGAGGAGCATCAGGATCCACAGGCAGCTTGAAAGAGGTGGGTTTTTAGTATGAATTTGAATAGGGCTCGAGAAGAAGCCTGACACACAAACTCAGGTAGTTTGTTCCAGGCATATGGAGCAGCAACAAATGAATGAAGTCTGGAGTTGGCAGTGGCAGAGAAGGGCACAGATAAAAGGGATCTGCCAGAAGAGTAGAGTTCCTGAGGAGGGGTGTAGAGTGAGATAAGAGAGGAAAGGTAATGAGGAGCTGCAGAATGAATGTAGGAGATGTTTGAACTGGATGCGGAAACTGATAGAGAGACAGTTAAGTGACTTGAGAAGAGGAGTTACATGAGCATAGTGACACTGTTGAAAGATAAGCTGTGCAGCTGAGTTTTGAACAGATTGAAGGGGAAAGAGATGATTCAGAGGAAGACTAGCAAGGAGCAGGTTACAATAGTCAAGACGGGAGGTGACTAGTGAGCAGATAAGGATCTTAGTAGTGTATGTAGAAAGGAAGGGATACATTTTTCTGATCCTGCAGAAAAAGAAACAAAAAAAAAATAGCAAACTCCTTATTGCGGCAAAAAACCCAAAATTTAAACATCAAAAACAGCCCTTTTCTCTCAAGAGGAAAAGACCTCAGTACTCAGTAACCCTCAGAACTGCAACATAACCCATGGAAATAGAGGGCGAGCTAACCAGTGTATAAATAAGAGTATCTGGTTAGGCTTGAAACATCAACAGTCAAAAAACCTCTTGTACGCAAAATAAATATAGCAAATCAAAGTTTTGGAGTCTGTCGCATGTGATAAATAAATAGCCAAACCTCTCAAAAAATGCTATCACATGCCGCTCTTACTAATGCCGGGAAGAACATCAACATCAAACATCAAAAAAGCTGTAGTGTAATTTCCCAAAGATACTTAGCTTGGCGTCTCATTTGTGTTACAGTCAGAAATAATCCACATGCAGCTGTAAATCCTACTGGCTTCAAAACCCAGACAATGGGTATTTCGCCAATCTCGGCTTCTTCAGGGAGCCCGACAGCTCAAATACCCAAAACTTGTGAACACAATTGAAAAAAAAACACAATGAAAACTGACAATGCCCCAAAAAAATAATACTAAAGTCTGGAGTTCAAAAGGCACACAGAAAAAAGAAGAGTCAGCCACAAAGGTATCAGTAACATAGAAACATAGAAACATGATGACAGAAAAAGACCACAAGGCCCATCTAGTCTGTCCTTCCATAACAACTACAACAGTCCACTTTTTACCTTTAGAGATCCTCTGTGTTGGTCCCATGCTTTTTTGAATTCAGTTACTGTCCTCATCTCTACCACCTCCACTGGGAGACTATTCCACGGATCCACTACTCTTTCCGTAAAGAAATATTTCCGCATATCACTCCTGAATCTATCTCCCTTCACCCTCATCCCATGTCCCCTCGTAGCAGAACTTGCTTTCAATTGAAAGAGGCTCTCTCCCTGAACATTTATGCCACGGAGGTATTTAAACATCTCAATCATATCACCTCTATCCCGCCTTTCCTCTAAGGTGTACATATTAAGATCCTTAAGTCTGTCCTCATATGCTTTATAATGAAGCCCATTAATCATTTTAGTAGCAACCCTCTGCACCGACTCCATCCTGTTCACATCCTTTTGAAGGTGCGGTCTCCAGAATTGCACACCATACTCCAAATGAGGTCGCACCAAAGACTTATACAGAGGCATTATCACCTCCTTTTTTCTGCTAGCCATTCCTCTCCGTATGCACCCAAGCATCCTTCTAGCTTTTGCCGTCGCCTTTTCTACCTGTTTAGCTACTTTAAGATCATCAGACATGACCACGCCTAGGTCCCGCTCTTCTTTAGTGGACAAAAGTACTTCACCTCCTATACTGTATTGCTCCCTTGGATTGCTGCAGCCCAAATGCATGACCTTACATTTTTTAACATTAAATCCCAGCTGCCAAATTCTAGACCATTCTTCAAGCTTAGCTAGATCCCTCCTCATGTTATCTACACCTTCCTGGGTGTCTACTTTATTGCAGATTTTGGTATCATCCGCAAAGAGGCAAACCTTACCCGACAGCCCTTCCGCTATATCACTAACAAAGATGTTAAAAAGAATCGGACCAAGGACAGATCCCTGGGGCACACCACTGGTAACATCCTTCTCCTCAGAGTGAGCTCCATTTACTTGTACTCTTTGTCGCCTCCCACCCAACCAATTTCTAACCCAAGCAGTAACTTTAGGGTCCATCCCTAGGGTGCTCAGTTTGTTTATAAGTCGCCTGTGAGGAACAGTGTCAAAGGCTTTACTGAAATCTAAATACACCACATCTAGAGCTCTCCCTCGGTCCAACTCCCTGGTCACCCAGTCAAAGAAATCAATCAGATTTGTCTGACAAGACCTGCCTCTGGTGAATCCATGCTGCCTCGGATCCTGTAATCCGCCGGACTCCAGAAACCTCACTATTTTCTCTTTCAGCAGCGTTTCCAATAATTTACTCACCACCGAAGTTAAACTAACCGGCCTGTAGTTTTCAACCACATCCTTACTTCTGCTTTTGTGTAAAGGCACCACATGAGCCTCTCTCCAGTCCTTTGGCACCACTCCCGACTCCAATGAGGCATTGAAAAGGTCAGTCAGTGGAGTTGCTAGAACGTCCCCAAGTTCCCTCAGTATTCTAGGGTGTATCCCATCCGGTCCCATCGCTTTGTCTACTTTAAGTTGAGCTAGTTTCTCACGAACACAGTCTTCTGAAAATTGTTCAAGATGTCCCTCGCTTCTGTTCTTATTTGTGGGTGTTTTCTGAGGTCCTGCTCCTGGTTCTTCATCTGTGAACACAGAACAAAAATATTTGTTAAGCAATTCCTCTTTATCCTTATCAGCTTCTACATATTCCCCCCCTGCACCCTTGAGTCTGACAATACCACTTTTGCCCTTCCTCTTCTCACTAATATATCTGAAAAATGTCTTATCCCCCCATTTTATTGCATTGGCTATTTCCTCCTCCTTTTGAATCTTTGCCTTCTTAACTACTTTGCTAGCTTCTCTAAGTTTTTCCAAATACAGATGCCTGTCTTCCTCTCTCTGTGATCTCTTGTATTTCATGAAGGCCTCCCTCTTTTTCTTCACTTTTTCAGCTACTTCCTTCGAAAACCATAGCGGTCTCCTGTTCCTTTTGCCTTTATTTACCATTTTAACAAAAAGGTTGGTTGCCTTTAAAATACCCCCTTTCAGTTTTGCCCACTGTTTTTCTACATCCCCCAGCTGTTCCCATCCCACTAACGACTCCCTGAGGTATTGGCCCATCTTCGCAAAGTTAGTCTTCCTAAAGTCTAAGATCTTCACTTTGGAATGGATTCTAACAGCCCTAGTCCTAATACTGAACCACACCATCTGGTGATCACTGGATGCAAAATGATCTCCCACTACAACATCAGAAACACTTTCACCATTGGTAAGCACCAAGTCCAGTATGGCCCCTTCACGTGTGCGGTCTGTTACCAATTGCCTGAATAGTTCTCCCTGTAGAGAATCCAGGATCTCCTTACTTCTAGATGATACTGCAGCAGGAATGTGCCAATCAACATCTGGCATATTGAAATCTCCTAGCAGTAGCACTTCCCCTTTCCTAGCAATGCTGCGTATGTCTTCAATTAACTCTCTGTCCACCTCTTCCTCTTGTGAGGGAGGTCTGTATATCACACCAATGCAAATAGATTTCTCTTTCCCTCTTTCTAGTTTAACCCACAATGCCTCCTCTCTCCCTTTTAAGCTCTGTAATTCCAAAGCTTTAATAGTAGTTTTTACATATAGTGCCACTCCTCCTCCCCTTCTTCCTACCCTGTCCTTTCTGAATAAAGTATAGCCAGGTATAGTTACATCCCAGTCATGGTTTTCTGTGAACCATGTTTCTGTAACTGCCACTAAATCCAAGTCAGCCACTCCCACCAAAGCTTCAAATTCAGGGATCTTATTTCCCATGCTACGGGCATTAATACACACTGCTTTCCATATGTTACCCCTGTTACCCATTTCCATAAAGGTATTTAATGTATCACCTACCTGGGGCTTTCACTTACCTGGGGGCTTTCTTCACCCATCCCCAACGAATCTAGTTTAAAGCCCTCTTCAGTAGATTAGCCAGTCTACTACCAAAGATGCGTTGACCTTTCTTGGACAGATGGATGCCATCTCTGCTCTGCAACCCTTGGAACAGCATGCCATGGTCTAGGAAACCAAAACGCTCTCGAAGACACCATCCACGCAGCCATGCATTCATCTCCAGGATGTGAGCCTCTCTGCCTTGGCCTTTACCCTCAGTAGCACAACATCAAGACCGAAAAATCACCGTGCATGCACAGCTTTAAGGCACTCCCCATCGACGTCAGACACTGGAAGCTAGCATTCTCCCCTAATCAAATGTAGCGGCTCATAAAAAGACCCGATAAAAAAAAGTAACAGAGGAGGGAAGTGGAAGAGGATTTTTGACTGTTGATGTTTCGAGCCTAACCAGATACTGCTATTTATACACTGGTTAGTTCACCCTCTATTTCCATGGGTTGTGTTGTGGCCCTGAGGGTTACTGAGGTTTTTTCCTCTTGCGAAAAAGTGCAATTTTTGATTTTTAAATTTTGTTCTGGAGTATAATATGATCTTTTTGCCATAAGAAGGAGTTTGATATTATTTTTGATTAGTCTATTTCTAGCTCCTTCTGATGCAGAGAAAGAAGCGACAGGTTTTAGCTATCTGTTGGATGTGTGCAGAGAAAGAGAGTAAAGATGATCTGAAGGTTGTAAGCTGAGGCAACAGGGAGGAGTGTAGTGTCATACACAGAAACAAAGAAGTGAGGAAGGGGGGAAGCAGGTTTAGGGGGAAAGATAAGGAGCTCAGTTTTGGCCATGTTTAATTTCAGACAGTGGTAAGACATCCAGGCAGCAATGTCAGATAAGCAGGCAGAGATCTGGGCCTGGATTCCTGGAAAGATTTCAGGTGCAGAGAGGAAGATCTGAGAGTCATCAGCAAAAAGATGGTACTGAAAACCATGGGAGGAAATAAGTGCACCAAGGGACCTGGTATGGAGAGAGAAAAGGAGAGGTCTCAAGATAGAGCCCTGAGGTACACCAACTGAAAGCGGAATAGCAGTAGAAGAGAATCCACCAGAACATACACTAAAAGTACAGTGGGAGAAATAAGAAGAAAACCAGGACAGAGCAGAACCCCTAAATCCAAACGAGGACAGTATTAAGGAGAAGGTGGAGATCAACAGTGTCAAAGGCAGCAGAAAGGACAAGAAGGATCAAGTAAAAGACCTTGGATTTGCCGAGGAATAAGTCACTGTTGAATTTGGCAAGAGCCGTTTCTGTAGAATGTAGAGAATGAAAGTCAGATTGCAGTGAATTCAGAAGTGAATTAAGAATAATTAAAAGGCATCAATTTTCTTCCTGTCTTTTTGACTGTCCAACTTTCGCATCCATATGACGTTATTGAAAATACCATGTCCTGGACAAGTTAAATCTTTCTTTGTATGGAGAGAGACATCCCTGCTCTTGAGGATCTTGTCTAGGTCCTTCATAGCCATTCTACCAAGAGCAATACATCATTGGATTTCTTGACTGCTAGTCCTTTCTTTATTGATTGTTGATCAAAGTAAGTTAAAACTGTCAACTATTTCAATTTCTTCTCCATCAGTGATGAACTTATTGATTTTGCCAGTTGTCAGGATCTCTGTCTTCTTAACACTAAGGTGCAGACACATTTTAAGACTATATTCCTTGATCTTGAGAAACAAATGTTTCAAATTGTCTTCACTTTCAGCCAGTAATGTGGTATCATCAGCATAGCGAAGGTTGTTGATGAATTTTCCACCAATCTTCACATCTCGGTTGTCTTCATACAGTCCTGCTTCTCTGATTATTTGTTCTGCAGATAAATTAAACAGGTAGAGGGAAAGTATGCAGCCTTGTTGTACACCTTTGCTGATTTTAAACGATTCTGTTTCTCTTAGTTCCGTTCAAACTGGTGCTTCTTGATCAATGCAAAGGTTGTGCAAGAGAACTATCAGGTGTTCTGGTAAACCCATGCTTCTTAATGTGGCCCAGATTTTCTCATAGTTTATATAGTCAAAAGCCTTTCTGTAGTCAATAAAACACATATAGATATCTTTTTTATATTCTTTTGTATTTTCAAGGTGTCATCTCACATCCGCGATGATGTCTCTCGTTCCTTGCCTTTCCTGAACCCTGCTTGCATTTCAGGCAGTTCTCGTTCCAGGTATGGTTGTAGTCTCTGTTAAATGATCTTGAGAATAATCTTGCTGGCATGTGGGATCAGAGCAATTATGCGATAATTTCCACAGTCAGCTTGGCCACCTTTCTTCAGTATTGGTATAAACACAGATTGTTTCCAGTCAGTTGGCCATGAATTCATCTTCCAAATTTCCTGGCAGAGCCTTGTAAGTATGGTAACAGCTTCATCCAATTGCTGTAATACTTCAATGGAAGTGCCATCAAAGCCCAATGCTTTGTTCTTTGATAAGGCTTTCAATGCTGCTTCGACTTCTTCTTTCATCACCAATGGATCCTGATCATAAGGTACAGATTGAAATAGTTGTTGGTTCACTTGATCTTTATGGTATAATGACTCCATATATTCTTTCCACCTTTTCTTGATCTTCTCAGCATCATTCAAAATGGATTCTTGAGCATCTTGTAGCATTCCAATTCGAGGCTGAAATTTTTTCTTTAACTCTTGTAGCTTTAGAAAAGCCGATTTTGTTCTTTTTCTGATTCTGTTTCCTTGCATATGTTATTGTAGTACTTCTCCTTGTCTTGTCTTGTCTTGCTGCACGTTGGAAATCTCTGTTGAGTTCTGCGATTGCCTCTCTTTTCTCCTCTGGCTTTAACTTCTGTGCATTTCTGGACAATTTTCAGAGTTTCTTCAGTCATCCATTTTGGCCATTTTTGCTTTTTCACCTTATGTAGAGATTTCTTACTTTCTTCCAACACAACCTTCTTGATGTCATCCCATAACTCTCCGCATAGGCATTATGAAATTGTAATTAATTTTATATGATTGTTTTTTTTAATTTTATTGTTGTATTGAATTTTAATTTAAATTCCTTTGAATAAGTTCTTCATATATTGCAGTATACAAATTCTTTAAAACAAATAAACGTTTAAAAAGCAGCAGAGCTAATATTCAAAGCGACTTATTTGGTTAGCAGCACTTGCTATCTGGATAAGGCCCAGTGAAAGGGATATTCAGTGACACTATCCAGATGGTGCAAGGCAGTCTGTGGTCGGAACTGAGGCGGAGCTGATATTAATTCTGATAGTGGTGATCTTCAGCGCCACTATTTGGAAAATAATTTGCATAACTTAGGACAACAAAAATGCTAAACACCATGCGGATTGACTATCTGAATAATGGCCGAATATTGCTGTTATTTGGATAGTGCCAGTGCTGATTGCTAAATGCAGATATTCAGTCCCAGTCGCTAAATATCCAGATTTGTTTTTTGACCACTGCAACTAGCATTTTAAAAAAATGCTGACTGCCGTGGAATAAATATTACCCTCAGTAAGTTTTTCCTCTGATCTACGGTAAAGCAAATCAATTTGTTAGCACTAAATGCTCAGAGCGAATGCAAGGGTTGTTGGTGGAGTTGGCACTTATGTTCTGAGCAGGCAATGTTGCCTAGAAGGGGCTGGTTTTTCCCACTAATACCACATTGTCAACAGTGTTCTAAAAGTGATGGCTACATATAAGATCTGTCTATGAACATTCGGCCATGCTGCTGTATACAGGGTCTCTAATATCCTACCACTTCACTAGAGAGAAAATAGAGAAAGCTCATAAACAGATGAACAACAGGCCCCTTTACAGGAGAGAACGTGCCGAAACATTTCCGCTGCAATCATGCAGTGAGCCATTCGTGCCTCCTTTGCTCATTCATTAGTTTTCTGAGAGTCCTACCACAGTCTCCAGCTTGTGCACGACATAGAGAACTCAGTCACACTGAGGTGGTAATTAAGTGCCTCAGTTGTAGCCTGTGATTCATGAGATTCATATATATTTTGCTCAGTAGTTTAGCTTTGTCGGTCGGCAAGTGGAGACGTTCCCCAAAGACACAGAGCAGCTGGCTGGAGAAGTAACCTCTTTGTGTTTGCTTTTGCCTGTAATACATGCATGGCAAGTTTGTCAGTTCTGCAAGTGAGACATATTGGATCTGTTTATTTCTGATGCTGACTGGAAGACATGGTATAAGGCTGGAACATCCAGGACGTGCCCTGATTCAGGCATCCTGGATGCCTGGCACTTACCCAGCTAGCCAGGGGTGGTTCTATCATAAGGCCAACTGAGGCGGTCGCCTCAGGTGGCAGTTTCTAGGCGGCGGCACTATTTGCCACGCCCTAGAAACTGCCTATTATAGTACCACCGATAACTTAAAATCAAATGAAAGCAGCCGCAGGAACATTTCTCCGTTCCCGCGGCTCTGCTTTCAAACTGCTGGGTCACTGCCTGCCTGTCTTCTTCAATCTTCCTGGAGCCGGCGGGTGGGCGGGCGGGGGGGCTGAGGTCATCTTCCGCTGCCCTTCTGCTTCTGTTGCTACTGGCTGCTTCAGCAATGGAAGCGGAAGGGCGGCGGAAGTGATGACCTCGGGCCCCTCCCACTTCGCCGGCTCCAGGAAGATTGAAGGCAGGCAGGCAGGCAGCGACCCAGCAGTTTGAAAGCAGAGCCGCGGGAACGGAGAAATGTTCCCGCAGTTGCTTTTATTTTAAAGGATAAATCAGTGAGGGGGAGAGGAGGGAAGTGAGCAGACACAAGGGAGGCCTGGAGGGTAGCAGACATGGGGGGGGGGCGCCTGGAAGGGAGCAGACATGGGGTGGGGCTTGGAGGGGAACAGACAAGGGGGGCCTGGAAGGGAGCAAACAAGGGGGGCCTGGAGGGGAGCAGACATGGGGGGCCTGGAGGGGAAGCAGACATGGAGGGGAGCAGACATGGGGGGGGAGCTGGAAAGGAGCAGACAGGGGGGCATAGAGGGGAGCAGATGGGGGGGAACTGGAAAGGAGTAGAGCAGAGCAGAGCAGACATGGGGGGGGGGGGGAAAGCTGGAAGGAAGCTGACACCCGGGGATGGCAGTGGAAGGCAGATGGACAGGGGAGAGGGGGAGCTGGAAGGGAGCTGACATGGGAGGGGGCACTGGGACTGGAAGTTCGCTGATACCTGGGATGGTATTTTAACTAGAAGGGGCTGGACGATGGGGAAGGAGGGGGACTGGAAGAGAATAGACACCAGTGGTGGTACTGGAAAGGCAAGGGGGTTTGTACTGGGAGGGGAGGCTGTAAAGGGGGCCGATACTAGGGAGAGTTACTGGGACTGAAAAAGATGCTGATGGAAGAAAATGAAGAAAGCAAAAGGAGAGACAAGAAATGGCAGATGGACTATAGACCATAGAAAAAGAGCTAAGAGAAGACAGAGGAAAACAGAAACCTCAGATCTGGACCAGCATGATCAAAAATCATCGGACAACTAAGGTAGAAAAAATAATTTTATTTTCAATTTAGTGATTGGACATTGTGCTATCTATATTTCACAAAGTATGGGGAACTGCCTCTCTTATCTGGTGTGGCACTGCATGCGGAGTCTGGCTTCTTGGGGGTTTCATTTTAATTTTTGTCTACATATTTTTATTTTTGCTTTAGGTTGTGGTCACTTATTCTGTACTTGGTGAGGGTCTGTGTTCTGAGTGTGCGACCAAGGCCAGGTGTTCTCCTAACATGGAGTTTGTATGTAAGGATCTATACTGTAGTAATTTGACTTGTTCAGCTCTTCAAATAGGTGTATGGATGTTTTGGGGCCCATTGCAGTGTTTATAGTGCTGCATTTTTCTTGGTAGGCACCTTATTGTATGAGTTTTAGAAGTGTATGCTGGTATGGTATGGTAGATTTGGCCTTGCAGATCTTAGTGACTTTAGTAGGGTTTTATATTAGTTCCCAATATACCTGGTACTGGAGAATGTTTCTTGTCGGTGAGATGTTCAGAATCAGCTTTTTTTTAAATATATTGTCACAACCCCATCCCTTTAGCCACGGGCTTAAAGATCAGGGAGGACATTATTGTTGTATTGAAGGTAGAAACTTTTGTTAGTCCAGAAGCCTTCTGGTACTAGTAGTCCCTTTCTTCATAATGAATAGTTGTATAAGCCATGTGAATGGTAAAGTATAGGGTTTTATTCCCTTAATGCACAAAAGGTTCAAACGAAGACAACAGGATTTTCACCTTGTTCAGGATTTTCACATAAGGTATTTACATAGGCCAGAAACTTGGATATGCTTCACAGTCTTTGTTAGTTATGCAGGGTTCAAACAAAACAGGTTATACAAACAAAAGCAATGCTTCTTCTTTCAGCTTGTCAAACAAAACTGTGTTTCAAAAATATATCCTGCGTGCTATATTTCTCTCAAGGATTCTAAACTCCCAGTACAACAAAACGTACAGTCCATAGGGCATTCAGTTAGCAAAGGGTCAGGTTCAGCAGGGTCTATCTGCATAGCCTCTTGTTCTGCTGAAATATCTGTGGCCCCTGAGCTTTCCCCATATATTCCTGGTTTTACTTCAGAACGTCTTTCTAAGGCTCTCCAGCCTGGCTGTACCCGGTCTGACAAATATGCAACAGGACTTTTGGTAAGCACTCTTTCTATAGGTTCCCAAACCTTTCTCCAGCTGCCTTGGCTGCTCTTACGGCTCCCTGGCTTCCAGGCCTTTCTGTGACCCGGCCTCAGTTCCTGGTTCAGATCTGTGTCTCTTAGACTCCTGGGCTTAGTCTGGTTCACCCACCTCTGAACTCCTTGTGGCTCACATACAGGGGAAGAAGCATGAAGGTACCTCTGAACTCTTGGGTCTGTGTCTCTGGTATTCTCCCTACCAGGCACTCTCCTGGTTCTCCTTCTGTCCTTCCTGAAGACTTCCTTCTGGAGCTTCCCAGCCTGAAACTGGCTCTCCTGGAACTTGTTCCTTTCCTGTAAGGGCTGCAAGTTCAACTGCCTTTTCTCCTCTCTTTGGAGCCGTCTCCTTTCTCTTTCTTCTCTATCAGCAGCTGCTGCGGCTCGTGCCGCTCCTCTCCTCTCTGGCTTGTCTATGCTTTGCTTTGTGATGCAGCGGACCCTCTTGCAGAAGGAAGAAAAGTTTTAAATTTAGAAAAAAACAGGTTTAAGCTGCAATATCCTGAAGGTCCACATAGAGGGAGCAGGAGAGCAAGCATAGAGTCAGAAGAACCACGCCTCTATGGGCAGGACTTAGGCCCAGTCAGTTCCGATTTAAGCAGAGGCAGGCCTGAATCAAGCAGACCAGTCAGGAGACCAGTCCAAAGACAACTCCAGAGACCAGTCAAGGGACAACTCCAGAGACAACTCCAGAGACAAGTCAAGAGACAAGTCCAGAGGGAAGTGCTAAGCCAGGTTGAGAGAGATGTTCCAACACCCAGCCTGGGAGAGAGACATGTCCAGGGAGAAGTGCTAGGACACATCCTGGGAGAAAGACATCCGAGGAATGTCGTGGAAGAAAGATATCCAGTGAAAAGATATCCAGGAGAAAGATATCCAGAAGGAAAAGATATCCAAGGAGAGAAAGGTACCCAGAGAGATATCCATAGAAGTAACCTGAGAGAAAAGTGGAGAACATAGAGGCCTGGTGAGCAGAGAGAAGCTGAAAGGGCGAGGCCACCAGACAACAGCCTCAGGAGTGAAAGCAAGGGCAGATGGCAACAGCTGCAGCCTTGGCTCAAAGGGGTTCCTCCACACACTAAGGCAAGAGAGATATCGTGGGAGTACTTGGGCCATCCTGAGTTGGAGGACAACCAGACTAGGCCTCAAGCCTTCCCTGAGAAAGACAGAAGAAAGCTCAAAGGTAAAGCTTCCATTTTTTGTAATTGTTTGCTTAAGCCTAGCATAGAAGAAAGGCAGGGGAAAGAAGTTTATCTGCATGACAATGACATTTATGAGCAAAAACTAGCAGATAATTTCCCTAAGAAGAGAACTGCCAATATTAAACATTGTGATAAGAGAGCTTTTAAAACTATAGCCGATGAAGAGCCATTGTTTTACCCAGTAGCCAGAAACAGACGCCCTAACCTAACCACCAGGCACTGGGAAACTGTACGGCACGCTTTTAAAAAGCCAGAACTCAGCCATGCAGAAGCCTCAGACTCAGAGCCATCTGATATAGAATGGATGCAAGTGGAATCTGCGGGTGAGGAGGCTGAGGAACCAATGGAATGTACATATTGTACAGCAGTGAAGCTGTAGTCTATTTGGAGTTCCATGAATGCATAAAGTGAATGCAGTCTTTGTCCTACTTTAAGTTACTGTGAAGTTAACAGTTATTACTTTGACCGTTTTTGTGCTTTAAACCTGATGTAAGGACTGGTACAATTCTGTTACTTTCCAAAGCCGTTTGTTTTTGAACCATTTTTGTGCAAAGGGGAAATAAAGCCTTTTTCTTTTTCCCTCCACTTTGGTGTGAAGTTATTCTTTTGGGAAGTTGGTAACGAGGTCGGCACAAAGGACCGCTACCTTTGACCCTCGCACCGGGCCAACCCCAATATCCCTAGTCTTGTGCGCTCCCCAGCCCTTCGGTGGAAAACTACGCCGCCACCAGGGGGGGCTGCGGGGGACATAAGTGGCGTAGTTGGCAGGATATTTACGGCACCCATAAGCCTTCAGGACTGTACCTACAACTGTACAAAAGAAAGTACAATCTTTCTCTTTTTTTTGAAAAAAAAAAAAAAACTCAAAGTAAAACCCGAACCGTCTTGCTACAAAAACTTGACTGGAAGGAAAACCAGGAATAGATTGGAGTTGAAAACGTGGAGTGGAGTTCCTGAAATCCGGACCGGATTTGAAAAAAAAAATCCTGAAGGTTGGAGATCCTGTGGCGAGTCCAGAAGCAGTGGAGCAACCCTCGGATAACTGCATATATTCCCCAAAGCTGACTCAACACTAGAACCAGGTAATGCGTATTTAAGCCTACCTAGTGTTGGATATCTGGGGAAGTCAAAAAAAAAAAAAAAAGGGGTGTGGAAAAGTTGTTGTAAAGAGCCACACTTGGGTTTTTCTCTGTTTGTTCTTTCAACAGGTACCATGGAGCCCAAGAAACTATGTGCCTGGATGGCACACCAGTTCAGCAAGCAGGCGGAGGTGGCATACCAGAGCCAGGAGCAAGCGCTGAAGGCGATACAAGCACAGCAACTCCCAGTCTTAGAGACTATGGACAGGTGGCTCACGCAGCAGCGGGAGGAACTGGCCAAGAGCAAGGCAGAGAAACTATCGCTCGCCGGACTGGTAAACTCTGACCACGGACAATGGTCCTGTTCTGATTTAATGATTGGCAAGCTAAGTCCGAGCCATGACATAGATGACTTTTTAGACACATTTGCTAGAATTGCGCATTCAGCTAAATGGCCAGAGGAGCAGTGGGCAATACGGCTAGCAGCATCACTCACGGGTGAGGCGCTGGCTGCATATAGGTCGATGCCCCCGGATTTAGCAAATTCGTATAAAGATGTAGTAATAGTGATTAGGGATCGTATGGGCCTTACGCCAGTAGCGTACAACAAAATGTTTAGGGCTACCTTTCTTAAGGCTAATGAAACACCTAAGGCACTAGGCCATAGATTACATAGCCTAGCCCATAAGTGGTTACAGCCCGAGAAGAAGAGCACAGGCACCCTAATGGACGCTATAATTCTGGAGCAGTACATGATTGCCCTACCCAGTAGAGTGTAAAATTTCTTAATGCTACAGAACTGTTGCACTACCACAGAGGCAATAGCACTCACAGAGAGGTATTTAGAGGCCGAAAAAGTGACCCAGCCTAGGGCAGGCCCAAAAATAGCCATGGGGTTGGAGGCACAAAAAAGGGAGAGTCCCTCACGTCCTCCAGTTGGCTGGTGGAAAAGTGATAAGCCTCTAGTGAAAGAGAGTGCAAGGAAATGTTTCACATGTGGGAAAAGGGGACATTTACAGTATGAGTGTCATTCACGAACTGCCTTGGTGGGAGAATCACCAAGACTAATACGTAATGGTTTTCTGATTGATGTAAAGGTACAAGGTATAAATGTGCAAGCGTTATTGGATTCTGGAGCCGACCAGACCATGGTTTCTAAAAAATTATGGTCAACGATTCAGGCTCATGGCCTCTCGGTTCCAGAATCTCCACTGGGGTATGTAAAGATAAAGTGCGTGCATGGAGCAGCCACACGCTATCCAGTTTATAAATTGTGGGTAAAAGGTATGGGCATTGTAAAAGAAATGCCGATCGCAGTAGTGCCAAAGTTACCACAGGAATTGGTCCTGGGCCGTGATTGGCCACAATTTAGAAAAACTTTAAAGGAAGGTTTGTCACCTCAGATAAAGCCAGATTCCACTTGTATACAACCTGATCTGTCGGAAGCCCCCATACCCCAACTGAATAGTATGGAGAGGGATACAGGGGAGACCAAGGCTCTAGTCTCCACAAGGGCCCACTGCCAAGATGGTGAGAAGCCCTCTTGTTCAAAAGAGGCTTCCATAGAAGATCTCCCTTCGCATGATGAGCTAATAGGGGACCCATCAAGGAAGGGACGAAAACCTAAAGCTGACCGAAGGAGAGAGAGGAAATGTCGATCCCAGGGGAGAGCCGAGTTGGAGGCAGGAAGAGGCATGCCTTGGATACCGGCGGAGGTGATAGAAAAATTTCCCTCCTTTAAAATGGAGCAAAGGACGGACCCTGCATTGGTCCGGGCGATCGAGCAGGCCCAGGAAGACTGTGAGACGTACCCCAGATTCATCATGGATGAAGATATTTTGTACCGAGAAAGCAAAGATTTGCGAACTGGACTTATTCGTAAGCAGTTAGTCGTCCCGAGCAAATTTAAATTGTCCGTCCTGCGACTAGCACACGACCATCCAACAGGAGGCCATAAGGGCTCACAAGGCACCCTGGACCAGATTTTAGCCAGGTTTTACTGGCCGGGGGTTTTCCGGGAGACAACCCGCTTCTGCGAATCCTGCGCGTCCTGCCAAAGGGTTACACCGCACCGACCAGCGGGAGTGCCGCTAGTCCCGATGCCTGTAATAGCGGAACCCATTAGGAGACTGGCCATGGACATCGTGGGACCGCTTATCAAGACTCCGCGGGGCTTCCAGTATATCCTGGTAATTATTGACCAGGCCACTCGATTCCCCTGGGCAGTTCCCTTGAGGAATATTTCCGCTAAATCAATTGCAGCCGAGATGGTCAAATTATTTTGTGAGGTCGGATTCCCGCAAGAAGTCTAGACCGACAGGGGGAGTAATTTCCTATCAAAATACCTCGCCCAAGTCTGGGATGCATTCGGGATCCGACACGTGAAGACAGCAGCCTACCATCCCCAATGCAATGGGTTGGTAGAGCGCTTAAACCAAAGTATAAAGCAGATGCTTAGACAGGCCTTGGATGTACAAATGAAAGAATGGGACACCATGTTACCCTTCATACTATACGCCTGCAGGGAAAGGAAGCAGAGCTCGTTAGGTACATCGCCGTATGAGCTCATGTACGGACGGACGCCTAGAGGTATACTAGACGTGTTGAGAGAACAATGGATCGAGCCAGTGGAAGAGGAAGTAGGTATACCCCTATTCCTGAGGGATTTAAGAACACGCCTGGAGCGAACTTCCAGGTTTGCCATGGAGAAACTCAAGGAGAGTCAAAGGAAACAGAAACACTATTACGACAGGCGGACGAAACCGAGACACTTAAAGGTCGGGGAGAAGGTAGTGGTTCTAGTACCCGGGGCGGCTCCTAAGTTTGAGTACCAGTGGAAGGGTCCTCATACGGTCGTTAACCCGGTGGGCACCACTTCCTATGTTGTTCGAGACTCAAAGCGACGGGAACAGGTCTATCACGCCAATCTTCTTCGACCTTGGCAGGAACGGGACGTGCTGTGGACGCATACTGAGCATGGGTATCACCTCAACAAGATGCCGGCAAACAACAAGCAAACAACACATGGTCACAAGCAGCAGAGTAAAGCCGACTTCAGGTCCTGTATTACATGCTGCGGAGAAGAATTCCCCCCAGCCCGTAATATTTTAAGAAGGGGGATGTGTGATGCAGCGGACCCTCTTGCAGAAGGAAGAAAAGTTTTAAATTTAGAAAAAAACAGGTTTATGCTGCAATATCCTGAAGGTCCACATAGAGGGAGCAGGAGAGCCAGCATAGAGTCAGAAGAACCACGCCTCTATGGGCAGGACTTAGGCCCAGTCAGTTCCGATTTAAGCAGAGGCAGGCCTGAATCAAGCAGACCAGTCAGGAGACCAGTCCAAAGACAACTCCAGAGACCAGTCAAGGGACAACTCCAGAGACAACTCCAGAGACAAGTCAAGAGACAAGTCCAGAGGGAAGTGCTAAGCCAGGTTGAGAGAGATGTTCCAACACCCAGCCTGGGAGAGAGACATGTCCAGGGAGAAGTGCTAGGACACATCCTGGGAGAAAGACATCCGAGGAATGTCGTGGAAGAAAGATATCCAGTGAAAAGATATCCAGGAGAAAGATATCCAGAAGGAAAAGATATCCAAGGAGAGAAAGGTATCCAGAGAGATATCCATAGAAGTAACCTGAGAGAAAAGTGGAGAACACAGAGGCTTGGTGAGCAGAGAGAAGCTGAAAGGGCGAGGCCACCAGAAAACAGCCTCAGGAGTGAAAGCAAGGGCAGATGGCAACAGCTGCAGCCTTGGCTCAAAGGGGTTCCTCCACACACTAAGGCAAGAGAGATATCGTGGGAGTACTTGGGCCATCCTGAGTTGGAGGACAACCAGACTAGGCCTCAAGCCTTCCCTGAGAAAGACAGAAGAAAGCTCAAAGGTAAAGCTTCCATTTTTTGTAATTGTTTGCTTAAGCCTAGCATAGAAGAAAGGCAGGGGAAAGAAGTTTATCTGCATGACAATGACATTTATGAGCAAAAACTAGCAGATAATTTCCCTAAGAAGAGAACTGCCAATATTAAACATTGTGATAAGAGAGCTTTTAAAACTATAGCCGATGAAGAGCCATTGTTTTACCCAGTAGCCAGAAACAGACGCCCTAACCTAACCACCAGGCACTGGGAAACTGTACGGCACGCTTTTAAAAAGCCAGAACTCAGCCATGCAGAAGCCTCAGACTCAGAGCCATCTGATATAGAATGGATGCAAGTGGAATCTGCGGGTGAGGAGGCTGAGGAACCAATGGAATGTACATATTGTACAGCAGTGAAGCTGTAGTCTATTTGGAGTTCCATGAATGCATAAAGTGAATGCAGTCTTTGTCCTACTTTAAGTTACTGTGAAGTTAACAGTTATTACTTTGACCGTTTTTGTGCTTTAAACCTGATGTAAGGACTGGTACAATTCTGTTACTTTCCAAAGCCGTTTGTTTTTGAACCATTTTTGTGCAAAGGGGAAATAAAGCCTTTTTCTTTTTCCCTCCACTTTGGTGTGAAGTTATTCTTTTGGGAAGTTGGTAACGAGGTCGGCACAAAGGACCGCTACCTTTGACCCTCGCACCGGGCCAACCCCAATATCCCTAGTCTTGTGCGCTCCCCAGCCCTTCGGTGGAAAACTACGCCGCCACCAGGGGGGGCTGCGGGGGACAGCTTATAAAGCTGTTTCTTACGTAAGGATTCTGTCCCTCTGACCAGGTGTATCTGATTATGCTTTGAATTAGTTCTTGCATCATCCCAACCTGGGTGTGTCAGCCTACCTTCTGAATCTCCGTGCATGCTCCCTCTAGCTGCACTTCTCACTAACTACACTTTATGTATATCATTTCCTTTAAAGAGATCAGTGTTTTCTTCTACCTCCATGGGTTTACTGGTGTCTGCTTCATCACAATATATATTGAGTTCTGTGGGTAAATGTCCTACCTCTGCTCTGCACCCATTGTTGAGGAGGGGGTTCTGTGAATGCAAAATGTATGTTCAAAAAGAAAAAGCAAGCATCATAATGCAGTTTATAACAAAATACAAATGAATTATAATTTGGAGTTATAAACTGCTGTGGTTCTCGCTCTTTCTTTTAGTTCCTTGGTGTGTGAACATCTTGCATTTACTCCATATTATCTAATTGGCTTTTTGATTTGGTTCAGTCCCTGACTGGAGTTTTGAGAAAGATCCCCACCTGGGGGGAGGGGTGCGTGCCGGGGGTAGGGGGGGTGCATGCCGGGGGGGGGGGGAGGCCCCATCTCATCCCTCGCCTCAGGCAGCAGATTGCCTTGAGTCGTCCCTGCAGCTAGCCCAGCCTGGCTCCTGCATGGAACAGCAGTGGCATGGCATTCTGTTGCAGGAGCTGCGATCACTGGCTGAAGTCTGAAATCTCCTTTCCCCGCAGCCTGACTCCTGATCGGACCTTCCATGGCCAGGGTCGGGCCACGGGGATCCCCCTACACCCCCTCACCTGCCTCTGGTGCCTCGGCCAGCATCTCCCAATGTCCCCCATTTACATGGCAGTATCTCCCAATGTCCCCCATTTATATGGCTGACCCCGGACATACTGGGCCGACATCGGAATTGGCCCTGTACATCTGGGGTCATGATGCCGCCCACTGCCCACCCTCAGTCCTCCCTCGGCCCGCTCCCTGCCGCCCACAAACAGAGCTCGCCGCACAACTCGCATCTACGTGTGGGGAGCTTTATTCCTGCCACCACGATCCAGGCACTTAGCGGGTCTGGACTAAACTTGAGTCAGAATGAGGGCCTTAGAGGATAATGCCCTGTAATACATCAATGTTAGATTTTCTATGTGAACAATACCATTAAGTAAGGGGAACATATTTAAAAACATTTATGCAGTTTACAGACATACAAACCATATAAATACTGCTGAGAGATATTCAGCAGCCCTAATACGGTTAATGCTGCCGAATATCACCTCTTAAATGGACTAAATGACCCAGCGCTATCCAGATAGTGCCATAGTGTTCCAGAGGTGGAGCAGGCGCGGTGCTGCTGACTACCTGTTCAGCGGTGATTTTTAGCTGTTAACTTGATAGTTAAACATATAAAGTTAGGACAAGTGAAAGGCTATGCTAATTTTATGCATTTTTTAACTCCGGTTAACAGCTGAATATCGTCGCTGATTGTACTGTAAAACTGCAATCCAATTCTGTGCTGGTTTCCAGATATGCTTTGGCACTGAATATCCGGTTACAAATTAAAGGAGCGACGGCCAGCCACTATGATAACATTGGCCACCGTTGTTGAATATACCACCCCAAATTTTTTTATATATGCCATTTCTATTCCACTATGACTGTTATCTTTATTGTCATTTGATATATCACCCTAGGCAGCAAGGCATCAGAGCGGTTTACAAAAATCTAAATTAAAAAAAGGAAAAGGAAAAGAACGCCAGTCATATATAGGACAGGACAGAAAAGAAAGAGAATGAAGAAGAGAGCAATGGGCAGACGGGGAGGAGAGGAGAAGAACTTAGGGGTATGTTTACTAAACGGTCCTAATGTTACCGGCGCTAGTTGCAACGTCAACGTGATGAATGCCATATAAGGTAGCGGGCGTTCCGGCGTTAAGGTAGCAATGGCTGGTTTTCGCGCGATAGAGGGCGTCTTATCCATTGTCGCGCGATAGAGGAGCCGTGGCACATTATCACATGTTAACCTTAACTTCGCGCGGTGACCTGTGGTCAAAGTAAGAGAGGCTTAGCACATTGGTGAGGACATTGACTGCTGATACAGTGGTCATGAGTTCAATCTCTCAGTGGGCTCAGTTAAAAAGCTGTCTGTGGCAATTCCTTTTGCTGCTTGTAACAGTCAGACACATCCCAACAATCTGTACTGTCAGCCAAAAGAAGCCTCACCCCAGTGCTGCAACCTAATTTATTTATTTACATTCTCTTATATACTGTGCTATTCTGCATCAGTGCGATTTACATTGAACAAACTGAAATTACATTGAACAGGGCATTATAACTTGGAGATAACTATTTTACACGGAACATGGGCTATGGAGGGTCAAGTGGCTTGCCCAAGACCACAAGGAGCACCTGTGGGACTAGAAACCCCAGTCCTTCTGGCCCAAGGTTGCTGTCCTCTAGTGGGATTTGAACCCCTGACCTTCTGGCCTGAAGTACCTTGCCCCAACCACTAGGCCACTCCTCCACTCCATGCTTTATGGTGCACCCTAATGCACCTTTTAGGGCGCACCATAAAGCACAACATAAAGCACCACGTCATGCAATGTGGGTCATAATGTGCCCCAGAGGGTGTCACAAAAGGTAGGCACCGTCCAAGGCAGCATATAAGGCGCCCCATAAGCTGGCTGAACCTAAGGTGCCACTAAAGATGCCCCAAAGAGGCTAAGGTGACATAAGATATGGTGCCCAAGTGCAGTAAGGTGCCCCAAGGTCACAAGCATGAACTGTATGGGCCAAACACAGATGTAACCCTAACACTGCACAGAGCACCAAGGAAAGGCAATGAACAAGTGATGGAAGGAAGCAGATATCGGAGCTGATGGACCTGCCAAATCTGCATGCAGCCCATGTGGCAGCTGGTAAAGTGGACAAACATATCGGGGGCAGCTGTACCGATGCACAAGGTGATGGTACTGTAAAGTGCAACAATGACAGTGTGTGGCAGAGGATGGGAATACGTGTCTACCGGAGGAGGTAGAGGTGGCAGGATAAGTGCAATGACAGGGGGACAGAGGAGTGGTAGTGCTATGCAGAGCAGATACAGGAGAGGCAAGCATGAAGAGCCGCAATGCAGAAATGTGTACCAGTGCAGGACATGAGGTAGCAGCCAGCACAGTAGGGCAGAACACCACACAGCTGGCACACACACATAGACGGACAGAAGGATGATTGGCAACAGTGATGAGGGTATAATGTGCCAGCAGCACAGATCTACACAGATATGACTGCTACAGTAATGGAATGTAGTTGTGTAGGGCAGGCATAAAAAAAGGGGAAGAGAAAGAAATTGAACCCATGATTTCTGCCATTGGGTCATTGTAGTAACCATTGTGCTATGCCAATATGGGTTTTATCATACTAATGGCTGGCTACAGAAAGAGTGCAGGTCACCAAACAAACTGTCTGCTGTGGTTACCAGGATAGGACCGAACCAACAGTACCCATAATGCAATTCACATGCAGAACAGCAATCTACATCTGCTCACCAGATGGGGCATGCACCTCTACAGCATGTCAGCTTGGTAGGGGGGAATGACCGTGTGTGTTACTGGCACAGAGTACCTACAGGCCATGCCACCGAGTGTGTGTTCCGTGCTCACCCTGAGGGTGAGTTGGGGGTGGCCAGCACCAGGTCCGCAGTACCCGTGTTGGGTGAGGTGGGCTTTGCTGCAGGTCTCTATCAGTGCCAGTGTGTGACAGGTATTCATTGGAGACACCCTTAGGAGTTTTCTGTGTCCATTTGTATTTGCCAGTCATGTCTGGTCTTTGTGTACCATGGTGCACCCAACATAGTGCATATCCAGTGTGCTTGCCATGGTCACTTGTTTCAGGAGAAGGGGTGTATCATGTCACACATGACAATGATGGATGTAGCAAACTGCCCTCTCTGGGTCAGGGTGGGGGGACATGATCTGCCCCCAACAGACCTGCACTCTCACTGTTTGCAATGGGGGCACATGATGGCAGACTGTGGGACCAGCAACCCCAGTCCTGCTGGCAAATAGACAGCTGATGCAGATGGGATAGGGCCACTGGCAGACAGGTAGTGTGCCTGGTCAGCTCAGCTGTCCCCCACTATGATCTGACATTCACTAGCAGAGGGCAGTCAGTGTGCACCTGCTGTACCCTGCAAGGTGTTGCAGACATACACACGCTAACTGCAGACAGTCTGCTAGCAAATGCATAGTGCATGTTCCTAGAGAAACAATGTGCAACCAAACATGGGATTTAGCACAAACACCAAACAGGTTTGTCAGTGATTGGGCCCCAGAAATAGGAACTCACAAATATCACTTGACAGAAACATTGTACAGCACTATGTGGGAACCTAGACATGCCATGGTCACTGCTCAGTCAGAGTGAGAGTGACCTCCCAGCATGACATGCTTTGGCCACATTGTCCTTGCAGGTTGTGGTCGCGCACTACAATAGCCCAGCCATTGCCCTATGCCCTGTGCAGATGCATCCTGCCCAGACAGCCCTGTCCGGGCCATACCCACAATACCTTGACCCTCATTATGTACATTGGCAGGATAATGCTGGAAAGTGTGCAAGCATTGTGGGCTTAGTAAGGTGTACATAGCCACAAAACACTGGATAGACATATACACACTCCCACACCTATTATGCAAAGATAGAGGTGGTTGCCAGCCCTGGCCGCCACACCAGTCCTGGGCACAGTGCAGGCAGTGCGAAGGAACGCAATACTATTAGGGTCACTCTCCGGGTTGGTAACCACTGTCGTAAACATATCTGGAAGCACACTCCACATATATCAGAAAGGTTGCTATGATGAATCTTTTTTAACAAATTGGTTTAACTTTGTATATGTGATCTGACATCTAGCATAGCAACCTTTTGATATATATATGGAACGTGTTTCCATGTCTATGACGGCATTGCTAAGGTATACAGGTGCAAGTAGTGATAGCTGCTGCTCCACACAGGGCCCAACAGCCTGCCTCTCCATGAGGCTTTGGATAATGGAGCCTGTGGGTGTGGGTGTTTGTGCCTCTTTTGGCTGATGCTCTGGGGCAGAGGTTCCAGACTCCGGCCCTGGTGGGCCAAACACGATTCCGGTTTCCTGGCTGTCCCTAATGAATATGCATGATACATTTGCATACAATGGGGGGCAGTGCATGTAAATGCATCTCATGCATATTTATTAGGGACATCCTGACAGCCTGAATGGTGTTTGGCCCTCCAGGACTGGAGTTCGGAACCTATGCTCTAGGAAGTAGACATGTTTATGGAGTATGTGCTCTGTAGGGTAAAATATTGGGGCATGGTCTGCAGGAGCTCCAGCTGAGATTTGAACCTGTGACCTTCTGCCTTTGAGCACACTGGCTGTATGTACTGCACCAAACTGTTGCCACGGAAGCAGGCTGTTCCCTGGGGCTCCCATGACTGTTCTTCATACAGACCTTATCTGTTGCTCTGCACGTCACCCACCTAAATAGGGTTTGATCCTGCTCTGCTGTGGGCAGCTGCCACTACCCCCTCCACCACCAGCACCCCTCCACCACCATGCTGACATGTCCTTATGCCAGTGGTGTGCAGTCCCATGCCATCCAGTGTGACGCTAGGCAGCTGCCTATGGTGTGGGGTCTGGGGTAGGGGTGCCTACATGGACATCCACACTCCCCCCTGGCACAACCTGCCAATGTTATGTGCCCTTGGGGGTACCTGTTGGGTACTGTCCCCTGGGACACTGTGGGACACACACTTGTGGCCATGTTGGACCCTGGTAAGTTGTTGTCTTGCTGCTTTTCAGTTTCTGCATTCCTATGTGCCACCTAGGTGTCTGCCTAGTCTGCACTGTGCCCCAGCTGGCCCACTGCATGTGCCGCCTGCAGCCCCCTGTACCCCATTTCCACCATCACCATAGTGCCCTTTCCTATGTAGCCACTCTGCTGTTGATGCACACGTGATTGCCACAAAAACAAGCTGCACAATAGACACCACAGAACACCCTCCTCGTCAACACTATTTTAGTGTTGGAACATTCACTTTGTAGGGGGAATGTGACTTGACCCTTCCTGAATTACGATCCTCCTTTTTATTCTTTATAGGTGGTGTTGAGTACCCTTCTTCAATATTGTTTCTCTTGGCCAGCTTGGTGTTTCAGATTTCACTTATGGTTCTGGTCATTTTATATAGTGTTTGCATCTTTGGTTGCTGCACATGTATCACTACTATCACTTTTCTGGGTCTCCCTGCCTTTGCTGTACATTGCTGACTGAAATGGTTTCTCTCTCCTGCAAATGTGCCTCTAACACCAGGTTTTCACTGGCACTAATTTTCTGGTCTTCAGATGCTGTCGTTAGTGTAGCAGGCACCTCTCTCCGCCCACCCCCCAGCCACTGACGCCTTCTCTGCACCCTCTCTCTGCCCTCTGTGTGCCTTAATGCCGCCGGAGACGTTATCGCGTGATAACATTACATATCGTGCAATAACGTTGCCGCTGCTACGTTAAGACGGTTTAGTAAACATACCCCTTAGACCAAGAAGGGAGCAAGCTAAGGGGGAGACCGCCCAGGGGAAGGGGAGGGAAGGTCATAAACCAACTGAAAAAGGTGTGTTTTTAGCTGAGATTTGAACTGTACAAAGGAGATCTCTGCACGTAGTGAGGCAGGTAGGGAATTCCATAAGACAGGAGCAAGGAAAAAGAAAGTGGAATGACATGTTTGCTCCAAATGCGCATGGGAAACTGAGGGGAAGGCCAAGCAGTGAGTGTGGAGGGATCTGAGGAGACGGTGGGGGGAGTGAAAATGAAAAAGGTCAGCCAGATATTGCGGTATGCCTGTGTGGATTGCCTGGTGAGTGAATATGAGAATTTTGTAATTTATGCACAATTTTATGAGAAGCCAGTGAAGTCGGATCAGGGTGGGAGTGATGTGTTCACGGTGCGAGATGTAAGTGATAATCCGGGCTGCTGTTTTTTGGAGAAGTTGCAATCGACGAAGTTGGTAGTTGGGAAGACCGGCAAGGGCACTGTTGCAATAATCTATTCTAAAAATTACTAGTGATAGAAGGAGGGAGGGAATGTGGCCATGAAATGACAGAGAGGAATCTAGAATGACCCCAAGATAGTGGAGGGAGTGAATAAGGGGGACTGGGGAGTGGGACAGAGAAGGGGTTATTGTGGGTTGTGATACAAAGACAAGATTAGTTTCCATCTACTGTAGGATTGAAGACAAACATCAGGGCAAACATAAGTGTTCCCTCTCCTACTCTAGGCCAAACTGGCACAATGACCATCTGTTGCTTATTACTTCTCCTTTACAGCAGAATACCAAGCTCACCTACTACGGGCTGTGACTTGCCAGATCATTAAATCGAATCCAGGAAACCGTGCATACTGCTTCATGCAGTCCTTATAGCAGAGATCGGGATGGTCACTTCACTATATAGAACTCTCTTAGGCAGTCATTGCCTACTATATGGTGAACCCAAGTCAGATACATGCTAATGTAAGCTCTATACCCTTTCAATAGGTCTGTGTTTCTCCAAAAGGAGAGCATATGGATAGAAGTGAGAGTAGATTAGGCCTGAGACATGTAGTATGGTACAACCCTTCTGGGAGCATCCACAATAATGCAGTCCAGGAGGTTGGTCAGTGTGTCTTTAAGGAGATTCACTGACTCTCCTGAAATAGTCTTGAGAAGAAGATTGGGAAGGAAAGCGGAGTGGATATTGTTGGTGGTGGGCAGGAAGTCTTGTGAGGTCAACCTAAGCAAAAAGACATCTCCAAGAAGGCTCTGTAGCAATCAGCAGCAATAAAGTAATTTCTCTGATGATAAACACAAGTGACAAAAATGCCTCTGAAAACAAACTACAAGGAAACTTGTGCTCCCAGAGAAGCAAATCAAATTAGAAAAATATGCACAGAGAAAGAAGGAGCAGCGTGCAGAGGAACTGCAGTTGTCATCTTCTCCCCAGGAGGTGGTTCTGGCAGAGTAAAGGGAATGATGAAATTGAGGCAGGAGAAAGATCAACAAAACAATTTGACCCAATACTACAGGCCATAAAAAATGCCAACATTCCCTGAGAGAAAAGACAGATTCCTTTATTGTTGATATGTACTTCATAAGCAAGATATAAAAATGCTAAAAACAAGGCTGGGGAATACTGAAAAATGGATTGGCTCCTAGGAGGATAGAGTATACTGGTCAACAAATTTTTGCAAAAGTCATGTTACTGAAATAAAAATAGTCATTTCTTATCAATTTTTATATGCTGAACACGAATATGACAGTGAAATTGCAAAGTTGGCTCTAGTTTTTTTGTAATCTACAAGAATTAATGTTTACATCACAAAATTCATGTCAATAGTAAATATAATAGGCCTTCAGTAATACCTGTAAAAAACCAAGCCATAGACTACTTTTTAGATTTTTTCGCTTGTCTCTTGTACAGCTGTTCTTGAGCTTCTCTGGGGAGTGTCCAGCAGTAGTCAGCCAGCATTGTAGTGGGCCATTTTCTCTGGTATCTTTGCTCCATCGTTGCGATATCCTGGTGAAAACGTTCGCCCTGTTCATCACTAACCATACCACAGTTGTCAGGAAAGAAATCAAGATGGAAATCAAGGAAATGGATCTTTAGAGACATATTGCAGCTAAGTTTCTGATACTGCATCAGCATGTCTTCTAATAGTTCCTTGTAGTTTTCTGCCCTAACATTCCCGAGAAAGTTTGTTGACACTAGGCGAAAAGCATTCCATGCTTGTTTCGCATCACCCTGCAGCAAGTTGTTGAACCGGTCATCTTTGAAGAGCTCTCAAATCTGAGGACCCACAAAACTCCCTCTTTAATCTTTGCTTCGCTGAGTCAAGGGAATTTTTCATGCAGGTATCAGAAAGCTGGCGAAGTGCGGTCCATGGCTTTCACAAAGTTTTTCATCAAATCTAGTTTGATGTGAAGGAGTGGTAGCAGGATTTTGTGAGCCTCAACCAGAGCTGGGTGCTGGATATTCTTCTCTCCAACTGTTACATTTTGTCTGCAATTTTATTCCTTCCACAAGTAGTGCCAATTCCTTGCTTGGCTATCCCACTCACATAAGAAACACCTGTATTTTATATATCCCTGCTGCAGTCCCATTAAAAGGGCAACTACCTTCAAGTCACCATAGAGGTGCCAGCTGTACTTGTTATCGTTAATGGAAGTCAGTGGATGCTTTAAGTTATCGTATGTCTCTTTCATGTGGACCACAACTTACTCAATCGGTCTTCTTTCACAGAGTAATTAAATCCAAAAACTACAAAAACTCTGTATAACAATTAGTACTTTCTAGTTGTTATACAGAGTTTTTGTAGTTCTTTCATGTGGACGGCATGCGCTACTGGAATAGATGGAAGACGGTTTCCATTGTTCAAAAGCACAGCCTTCAGACTCATTTTCGAAGAGTCTATAAATAGTCTCCAGTCTTGTGGGTCATGAGTGATTTTAAGGCATTCATGAGGCTTTCAATATCGGAACAGAATACCAGATTACTTTCCTTTCTGAAGAAAGGCTCCAACTGCTGGTGGCGCTTTCGATATGAAGTAATGTTGAAATCTTCTTGTAGAATATTCTATTGTTGGAGTCTTGATCCTAGCAATTCTGCCTTGTTCTTGGATAAGTACAAATCACGAACCAGGTCATTTAGTTCTTCCTGTGTTATTCTGTGTGGAGTTGATAATGCATCCCAGTGAAAATCTGGGTCACTGCATGCTGGTTGACCAGGAGAAGAACAGGTCAGCTCACCCTTGTCCTCATCAGATGAATCAAGAGAATATTCTGATGGAGGTTCTGGAATAGGAAGTCTCTCACCATGTGGAACTGGTCTCAATGCAGACAGAATGTTTGGGTAGACTATGTTTAACTTCTTTTGCTTCGTTATTCCGCTGGAAAGAGGAGGAACCAAGCAGAAGTAACAGTCATTTATGTGGTTGCTTGGCTCTCTCCACACCATGGGGACTGCAAACGGCATTGATGGTCTTTTGCAATTCAACCACTGTGAAAGCTGTGTTGTACATGTAGCGCAGCATATATGTGGGGCCCAAGGCTTGTCTTGGTCACCAATCTTGCATCCGAAGTAAAGATGATATGCCTTCTTCAGTTGAGAAGTGATACTTTTCTTCTGGTTGGCAAATGTCACTTCCCCACAAATGTAGCAGGAATTGTCAACGGTATTAATGCACTTTTGCGGCATTACTGTTCTGTATTGTACCTAAATGGCTAAAATTATATGATTAATAAAAGTTACATGTAACAGTAGCTTAAACTGTCTCGCACACAGTCTGAAATATTTTAAATGCTCAACCTTTCCGACTGCGTATAGTACATTGCTGACGTCATGTGGCTTCAGCAGCCATCTGGCAGTAGTATTGCATTGCATCAGAAAATGATGCAATCAACTCTGGATAATGTGTGCATGCTGGTATTATGCAATGTGATGCAATATTACATCATTCAAGGCTTATTTGGGATGTTTTTGATGTCCTACTGGATAAATTTACATGGTGAAACGTCAAAAATGAGCTATATGCAATATCTTCAAAATGAGAGCCAATAAAAAATGTTTAATGTTATATTCGTGTTCAGCTCACCAAGATACTACAGATTAGGGCCTTTAAAAGTCAGTAACGATTTCAATGTTGACCAGTTGTACCAGAGCTGAAAATTCAAACAGCCATCTAAATTAGAGTAGCTGAAGAGTTGATCTAGCAGAAACAATAGTAGAATACTAGCCATGTCTGAAGGTTCAGAAGGTCCAGATACAGAAATGTTTGTAAGTGACTGATTGAAAAACATTTGAAGGCCATGATACCTGTAGCACTTGAGTGGTGGAACACATACAAATAATCTCTTTCTGTTCTTCCGCTGGAAGCTCTACCAAGGGCAATAATCACCCAATCCTTAATTTTCGAGATAAAGATGCTGTAATGAACTTGACAAGGGAAAAAAATCAATTGCACCTCCACTGCTAATAGCTGCGTTGTTGGACTATTCCAGCCGTGGAGGGAGCAGCTCCACAGATTTGGAATGCCTTGTCATCAATTATGAAGCAAGAACTCAGGGCCCAACATTCAAAAGGGTTCATGTGGATATCAGGACTGGCTAACTACATAAATCCCCCACTTGGGACTGCTAACTTCATCGTTAATGCAACACCCCCCATAGAATCTCTTTAGTCTTCCCTCCCTCCCTCTTGTAATCCTTCCTGACCCCCCCCCTTCCTTTTCCTACTTAACCCTACACCTCTAGACTTTGTTAGCTCTAACCCTCTATCAGCTATTTCACAACCAACCAAGCTACTCCACTAATTTAGCCATGCTTCGCTACATTTTAATCATATTACATGTAATATATAGTTATGTAAATAAGTTCTACTGGCAGTACATGCACACTGCCATAAGTTAAGTTATAGTTCACTGTATTTCTGTTCTATATACATGCTTTTTGCCTTTAGTTTATTACACTTGTGTTTCATGCATAAACCTTGTTAATTCTTCTGTAAACTGCCTAGGCATTAAGATTAGGCGGTATAAAAAAAAAAGCCTACTTAAATAAATAAAATAAATAAATAACCCATGCTGAGTCCACTATTCAATGGCGCTAACCGGCCAGTGCCCCTGAATATCTCAACAGACCGCAATGGCACAATCTGAATAGTGCCGGCGTGGTCCAAGGGCGGCGCTGGGTTGGTTCAGGCACCTATCCGGTCAGCTGCCATTTTCAGCCCTCTAATTGGATAAGCAAATGCATAAAGTTAGGACAGATTGATGACTGTGCTAATTTTATTCAGTTTTGCTATCCGGTTTGCAGCTGAATATATATCACCGCTGACTGAATAGCAACATAGGTTGGCAGCGAAATCATATATTCAGCACCAATGGATATCTGGCATCCAGCACTGATTATGTTTTTTCACTTTTGCCTGCAGTGATCAGGCACTTTACAAGCGTTAACCGCCATGGGCTGAAATATCGGGCCTTCAATTTTTTGACATTCTGTAGATTTCTGATGACTTTACATTTTGATTGGGTTCCTTTCTGTTCATTGCTGTCTTTATTTCTATTTTTGGGCAGCGTTGTTATCATGATACAGTATATGAATGTATTTTTTTGTCAAGAATAATTATCTGGGGATGAACTTGTTTTGATTTTATAGTTGATTATGGCAACTGTATTTTATGGATATGATTTTATTTTATTTTAGAATTGTGTTTCTAATACACCTTGAGCTCATAAGAACTGTAGTGGAATATAAATGTGCTTTTAAATTAAATTATTCAGTGGAGGTTGTGAAACAACAGAAAACATTTGGAAAGCAAAAAAAGCATCTGAGTAGAATTAAAAGTGGAATTTGAAGGTAAAACATGTTTTTTAACTAACCCTGAAATCAAGATCACAGTAGCAAAGTCGTCTTCAAATCCTACTTGAGCTGCCAAAACTCTAAGAAGAACCAATGCTAATTTTCTTAACAGAGAAAAAAAAGACTGGTTTGTTCTTCAGACAGTCCATGGTATACACAGTATTCTTCTCCATCACCATAATTTGAAGGCATTGATTTTTTCCTGTCTTCTTCTCTGACCAACTTTCACATCCATTTGCTATTATTGAAAATACCAATGCTGTGGACCTGTTCAACAAATTGATAATGTTAGCCATGGACTGTCGCTAAAAAATATATTTTGGGAGAGTCCAATGTAGTATTAAGCCATAAACTGATAGCTAAAGTTCTTTCGGCAAAGACCCCTTTTGGCTGAAACTGTGAGTGCCATTGCAGAATATCAAACATGCAGCGGAAAAAATCCAGGACAAAGCTTTCTCATGCTTCTCTACCTCATAATTTTCTTTCCAGAATTTATCTATGTTTCACTTCACATTTGAATCTGAATAAACTACAGAATGCTTATTATTTAAGCAGAGGACTCTGATCATTCATCCTTACAGATTGATTTGCTCCAGGAAAAAAGGGAATACACTCCCAGTTGGAGACTGTCTGGTATCAGTTGAAGAACACAGGACTACTTAATGACATGGGAAAAAATGCATGCCTCTATTTTGAAGAAATAGAACCATCAATGAAGGATAAAAATATTCTTATAAAGCAGTACCGAGAGGTCAGGTTACCTCCTTCATAGCACATAATAAGAGAACCAAGTTGCCTGGTATCAGTAGGCTGAAAACTGAAATACTAAAGTAGGATAAAAATTGTGTGGAAAATCAAAACAGACCCTTTTAGAATGTAAAAAAAATAAAGCAGAAATAGAATCATTAAACTGACAATACTGTGAAATTACCTGCAGCTGAGAGATGAAGACTGTGGGTATGTTTACTAAACCATGGTATCCTTTTGCAGCTATTGCGGTGCAATAGCTGCAAAAGGCCTGTGGGTAAGACTAAAACCTCTGTGGTATTTGCAGGGGGGTGTTTCCAACTTTCTCCATGCAAATACTGAAGAGGTTTTAGATTTACTGTGGAAATCTATGATACCTACATCGGCGGGTAGCATGGGAAGTTTGGGTTTTCCCCTCCATTTCCCTAAACACTGAAGCCCGACTAGCCAGTCAGCTTGGAGGACCTCCCCAACCTCTGATCCCCCCCCCCCCACCCTCCATACTTTGAAGCCCTGGTGGTCCAGTGGTGAAGGAGTGTATGAGCAGTTCTCCCAGCTCCTGCCCTCGTTGATGGGCCTTGAAAATATCTGTGATCACGTGGTGCTGCCCTCTAGCCTCACGTTAGGGAGCAGTACCGCGAGATCATGACAATATTTGTGAGTAGCACTGAGGAGGGCAGGAGTGGCCCTTTTAGGATCCCTAACTTCATCTTCAAATTTGAGCATAAAGCAGAACAATTATAATCACCACAACACAGTCCTCCCATAATGAACCAAAAGTCCCAGTGGAAACAAGAGTGACATGGCGGGTGATCATGCCTGGCAGCAGCAGCTAAGGTGACAGAAACAGTCCAATAACACAATAACCTGTAGAATAGCAGCTGAATATACCAGATGAATTTCTCGACTGCTATTACATAGTAACATAGTAGCATAGTATATGATGGCAGATAAAGAACAGTATGGTCCATCTACTCTGCCCAGTAAGGCGATAAGAGTAGGTGCACCTGCTTCTCCGTGCAGGTCATCCCTCCCCATGCCGTTGTTTAGGGGTGTACCCACCGCTCTGTGTAGGTCACCCCTATTTGTTGAGATATAAGAGAAAGTTAAGTTATTTTGATTTTATCCTTTTCCTATAAAGGAATCCACTGTGTCTGTCCCTTACCATTTTGAATTCTGTCACTGTGTTTGCCCCCGCCACTTCCATCGGGAGGGTATTCCAAGCATCCACCACTCTTTCAGTGAAAAAGTATTTCCTGACATTGCCTTTCAGTTTACCCCCTTACAGCTTCATGTTATGCCCTCTAGTTTTACAGCTTCCCCGTCTTTGGAAGAGGTTTGTTTGTCCCTTAATATACTTCAAGTATTTAAAGGTCTGAATCATATCTCACCTGTCCCTCCTCTCCTCCAGAGTGTACATATTTAGGTCTTCAAGTCTCTTCTCATAAGTCTTCTGACGTAGGCTCCAAATCATTTTGGTTGCCTTCCTCTGAACCATTTCCAGCCTTTTTATATCCTTTGCAAGATACGGTCTCCAGAACTGAATACAATATTCCAAGTGAAGCCTCACCAGCGACTTGTGCAGTGGCATTAGTACCTCTTCCTTTCTGCTTGGAATTCCTCTCTGTATGCAACCCAGCATCCTTCTGGGTTTGGAGGAATAGGTTAGTGGTTACAGCAGCAAGCAGCCACACCCAGGAAGTTCAGCTTCAAATCCCACTGATGTTCCTTGTGACCTTCAGCAAGTCACTAAACCCTCCATTACAGTAGGTGGAAACTTAAACTGTAAGCCTTCTTGGGACAGGGAAATATCTACTTTACCTAGAAACATAAGAACATAAGATATGCCATACTGGGTCAGACCAAGGTCCATCAAGCCCAGTATCCTGTTTCCAACAGTGGCCAATCTAGGTCATACGTACCTAGCAGTATCCCCAAAAGACACAGGTTCCACAATGCTTGTACTGGGTCAAGCACCGATTATCCTGGGTCCCTTTTTAATAGTGGTTTATGGACCTTTCCTCCAGGAACTTGTCCAAACCTTTTTTAAACCCAGCTGCACTAACAGCCCTTACCACATCCTCCGGTAACAAATTCCAGAGTTTGATTACACGTTGAGTGAAAAAATATTTTCTCTTATTTGTCTTAAATAGTTTACCCTGTAGCTTCATTGCATGCCCCCTAGTCTTTCTATATTCTGATAGCATAAACAATTGATCCACGTTTACCTGCTCCACTCCATTCATTAATTTATAGACCTCTATCATATCTCCCCTCAGCCGTCTCTTTTCCAGGTTGAAGAGCCCCAACCTTTGTAGCCTCTCTTCATAGGAGTAGCCTTCCATCCCCTTCACCATTTTGGTGGCTCTTCTCTGTACTTTTTCTAATAATGCTATGTCCTTTACGGTGACCAGAACTGCACACAATATTCATGACAGCAGAAAAAGACCACATGGCCTATCTAGTCTTTCCATATTTACAACAATAGTTCCCTTTTCCTTTAGAGATCCTCTGTGTTTGTCCCATGTGTTTTTGAATTCAGATACTGTCCTCATCTCTATCACCTCCACTGAGAGAATATTCCATGCATCTACCACCCTTTCCATAAAGAAATATTTCCGCATATTACTCCTGAGTCTATCCCCTTTCATTTGATTGTAGTTTACCTTGAACTACTGTACATCTGAGAATTGATGAACTAAATTAAAAACAAAAAAAGAAGAAACAGGGTTGCCATCTACACATTTCTTTAACTATCTGCGGATATTTATATATATATTTGAGTTTTGGGCATACCGCATTTCAAGCAAAAAGATTTTTTTTTAGTTTTTATGGTGGATTGAAAACTAACATATAGGACTGTTGTAAGATAAACGTAGGAAAAAAAGAAGACGGATACTAGAAGGGGAGAAATGTATAAAATACCAATGCTGTTGTTAAGTGCTGTCGAGTCGGAGTCGACTCATGGCGACCCTCTGGATAGCTATCCTAAATTGTGTTCGGTCTTGAGTCAGGCGGCTCATTGTTGACAGACTGGTACCCATAGCTGCTGTTACTGTATCGATCCATCTCATTGCTGGCCTTCCTCTTTTGCATTGACCTTCTATCTTGCCAAGCATGATGTCTTTCTCTAATGATCTCTCTCTTCACATGATGTGTCCAAAGTATGAAAGTCGAAGTCTTGTCATCTGAGCTTCTAAAGAAAGCTTAGGTTTGATCTCTTCTAGTACTGACTGGTTTGTTCTTCGGGCAGTCCATGGTATACACAGTATTCGCCGCCAGCACCATAATTCAAAGGCATCGATTTTCTTCCTGTCTATCTTTTTCACTGTCCAGCTTTCACATCCATATGATATTATTGAAAATACTATGGCTTGAACAAGTCGAATCTTTGTATGGAGAGAGACATCTCTGCTCTTGAGAATCTTATCTAGGTCTTTCATAGCCATTCTGCCAAGAGCAATGCGTCGTCTGATTTCTTGACTGCTTGTTGCTTCTTTATTGATAGTTGATCCAAGTAGGTTAAAGTTGTTCACGATTTCAATGTCTTCTCCTTCAACGATGAACCTGTTGATTATGCCAGTTGTCATGATCTTTGTCTTCTTTACATTAAGGGGCAGGCCCATTTTGAGACTATGTTCTTTGATTGCGAGAAGCAAATGTTTCAGATCATCTTCACTTTCAGCCAGTAATGTGGTATCATCAGCATAGCGAAGGCGTTGATGAGTCTTCCACCAATCTTCACACCTCTGTTGTCTTCATACAATCCTGCTTCTCTGATGATTTTTTCTGCATATAAATTAAACAGGTAGGGGGAAAGTATGCAGCCTTGTCTTACACCTTTGCTTATTTTAAACCATTCTGTTTCTCCTTGTTCCGTTCGAACTGTTGATTCTTGATCAATGTAAAGATTGTGCAAGAGTACGATCAGGTGTTCTGGTATACCCATGCTTCTTAATGTGGCCCAGAGTTTCTCATGGTTTACTTTTCCTTGTCCTGTCTTGCTGCACGTTGGAAATCTCTGTTGAGTTCTGTGATTGTCTTTCTTTCTCCTCTGGCTTTAGCTTCTCTGTGTTTCTGGGCAATTGTCAGAGTTTCTTCCGTCATCCATTTTGGCCGTTTTTGCTTTTTCACCTTTTGTAGAGACTTCTCGCTTTTTACAACACAACCTTCTTGATGTCATTCCATAACTCTTCTGGAGCTCTGTCATTTGTATCTAAAACAGCAAATCTATTTTGCAGGTAGTCTTTAAATTCCAGTGGTATATTCTCAAGGTCATATTTTGCTGCATTCATGAGTGGTTTGCTCTTTTTCAACTTTAGCTTGAGTTTGCATACTAGTAGTTGATGATCTGTACCACAATCAACTCCAGGTTTTGTCTTTGTTGATGTTATAGAACTTTTCCATCGTTGACTTCCACAGATGTAGTCAATTTAATTTTTATACAATCCATTGGGTGACGTCCATGTGTACAGTCGCCGCTTGTGTTGATTGAAGAAGGTGTTTGAGATGAATAGATCGTTGGTGTTGCATAATTCTATCAGTCTTTCTCCAGCTTCATTTCTGTTGCCAAGTTCATATTTTCCAACTACTTTGCCTTCTTCTTTGTTGCCAACGTTTGCATTCCAGTCACCCATGACTATCAGGATATCCCGTTTGCATGTTCTGTCAATTTCAGCTTGTACTTGTTCATAGAACTCTTCAATTTTATTCTCTTCTGCAGCTGTTGTTGGGGCATATACTTGAATTATAGTTGTGTTGATAGGCATTCCTCGTAGACGAATAGAGATTAAGCGTTCGCTGACTGCATTGTATTTCATTACAGTTCTTGCAAGTTTCTTCTTTATTATAAATGCAACACCATTTCTTCTTTGTCTTTCATTTCCAGCATAGTAGACAATGTGATCATCTGATGCAAAGGGCATGTCTTTTGTCCCAGGAATGCATTTTGAAGGTTTCCAGTTCCGTTTAGATGTCGAACGTCTATTGAGAAAGCTTCAATTGAAGATCTATTTTGCTTCCACCACTTTAAACATTATGGAACCCTTGCCTGCACCAGATATACGTAGAATTCCACTCCCGATTAAATCTACTTGGACCCCCCCTGGGGCCACTACACCCTACTTTGGGTTTATTCAGGGAGCTTGTATTAAAGGATGTATCCACTTTAGAAAACCTTGGGCGTTCTACTTCCACTGTTTTTACATCCGTGGAACAAACAGCCCTGAAAGAATTAAAAACACAGACAGATGTGGTAATATGTAGAGCAGATAAGGGTGGCGCTATTGTAGTGATGGATAGATCTCAATATTTAGCTGAAGCTAAACGACAATTGTCACAAGCGGATACATACCAAGTTCTATTAGAAGATCCCACAAAACACCTTCAGAGCCGAATAAAAGAAATCACTACAGTAGCGTTGGATAAAAAATTAATCACTAAGAAAGAGTGGAAATTTCTCAATGATCCCTCCCCCACGCTAGCTCGACTGTATCTTGTACCCAAGATCCATAAGAATTTGGAAAGTCCTCCAGGGAGACCTATAGTCTCCACAAAGGGTTCTGTTTTGGAACCCCTTTCGGTATACATAGACACATATTTGAGGCCACTGATGTCCACAATCCCCTCGTACATCAAAGACACGTCCCATTTTTTAAACATTCTAATGGAATATTCCAAATGGGCTTACAAAGAAACTATACTTTTGGTAACATTGGACGTCTCTGCCCTCTACACGAGCATTCCTCAACGAGCGGCCCATGAAGTAATTAACACCTCCTTGTGGAACTGTCAGGTTCTCTCTGAAGAGCTCATCACTTTTATTTCTCAGTTGGCTGAGCTTACCATCTTTGAGAACTACTTCGAATTTGAAGAAACATTATATAAACAGACATCGGGGGTAGCCATGGGAGCTACGTGTGCTCCATCCGTGGCGAACCTGTACATGAAAGAGTATGAACAGCATTGGTTGGCTCTTTCACCCTATCGACATCAGTTAGTTCTGTGGAAACGATTTATTGATGACGTTTTTGTTTTATGGAATGGTATGGCTAAAGATTTGCAAGAATTCGTCAACTGGTTAAATGGAGTTAATTCACATATCCAATTCACCAGCACATACCATGAACAAAAAATTGTCTTTTTAGATGTGGAGATCCAAAAGAGTTCTCTTGGATGGGACACCAGGGTATACAAGAAATCCACAGATCGAAATACATTATTACATTACAATAGTAGACATCCCCGACAATTACGCGATAGTCTACCTCTATCGCAATTTATCAGGTACAGAAGAAATTGTTCTCGTATACAAGATTACAAACAGCAAGCCAAAACGTTGATGCAGGATTTTTATTCCCGAGGTTACCCTGTAGCGGTAGTTAAATCAGCATACAGAAGGGCTCTTTACAATAATAGAGCGTTGTTATTGCAAACCCGTGAGAAGTCATCTACTTCAACAGTCGATGAGGGACATATAAATTTTGTGACTCAGTACTCCCCGTTCAGCAGAAAGATTAAACAAATCATTACCCGGCATCAAAATGTATTAAGCACCTTACCAGGTTTATCCGACAAGCGTATCCGGTGTGTGTGGACTCGCCAACAAAATCTAAAGGAAATTCTTAGTCCGGCAAAGTTACGAAGAGTTACACCACACTCAGAAAACAGTATCCCTGGACATAAAAAATGTGGGCATTGCAATGTTTGCACTGTTACAGATGATGTGGATAGTTTTGATTATCATGATCAGCATTATGTCTTGAAACAGTCTACCACCTGTGACTCTGACCATGTGATATATGGGATTAGATGTCCATGTGGTCTCCTGTATGTCGGACAGACCGCACGTCCATTGCAAGTTCACATCAACGAACATCGTAGCCGGATCCGGTGTAAGGTTCAAGAGGCTCCTATAGTGCCTCATTGTCTACAAAATCATCATTCATTTGAAGAGTTGCGTGTGTTTGCAATAGATACAGTATCGACCGGCAGAAGGGGAAGATCACGAACACAAACGCTATTGTTATTGGAACAAAGATGGATTTACCGATTGAACACAGTTATCCCAGGAGGTTTAAATAACATGATTGAGTGGCGAGTGTGTATGTGATTCTACCACCACGTCATTTCTAAACTTCCTATAAAACACAGAGGCTGCTCTCCGCATGCGCAGCGTTTTTTGGGAAAGCTAGAGAGCTTCATTGTAACACGCTTTACATTCCATGCTGTATTCGATTGCAGGATCATTTTTGGCGCAACGAAGGTGAGATCTACCCTGTTCATAAATAGTTCACTTAGTAAGATCCATTCTGGCATAGTTCAGATAGCATGAGCTAATATTCAAGTCACTATAATCTCTGATGTTGCTATGCTTCCTCGCAGATAGTGCCGTTTTCAACAAATGTCTACCCCCTGAAGAAGAACTGAAACGTGCAGTAAATGGTACCTTAGAGGTGACGTTGGGGACGGTATTCAATCATTGTTAGACAGCAGCACGACTATCTTTTGCAATTTGAAAAGAAAATTCAAATATTCAGATAAGTTCTGATTTACATTTTATTTATAAATGTTCAATCAACAGAGTTGTGAACCGTATATATAGTCATTGATGTAATCGGAGTTAGCAGCTTTTGGGGCAAGTTACCCCGCGTTGCAAATTTTGAACTGAGACCATCGGTTCATTCTCTTTAATACCCATGTTTCAAGGGTTTTGGTGTGTTGCTTGAGCAAAGAATAGTGCATAATTGGAGCTTTCACTAATCAATAGAGGGTTTCACCTTTAGTTCTAGTAGCACCTACATCTTGCCAGGCTTGCCCGATCAATTTTTCTAAAATGTATATTTGTGAAATGGTTGCTCCCACTACACATGGATATACATCCTCGTGCATCTCTGCACCTCCTTATTCATATTTTAGAAACGGCCCTTTCTGTAGCACAGCCATTTCTAAAATACCAATACAAATGTAAATATGGTGAAGTCAACCTCTCATTTCTGATCTCCATCCTATCTAAAATGTGGGTTTAATGGAGGGAACTAGGAACCTTAACCTTAAGCTAGGCAGGCCGGGGAGGGGGAAAATGATAATAGCAAAAACCCAGGGACAGAATTATGAAATAAACACAATTTAACCTCTTTCTTAAATGCAAACGTAGGGCTTTCCATACAGACCTCAAAAAGTAGACAATTCCATAGCAAAGGGCTGTGTAACTAAAGGCTACTTTGGAAGACTCTATGAAGCCATCGACCAATTGGGTTTCCAACAAATAATAAGCAACCCCACACACGATAGAGGAAACATCCTAGATATGATTTTCATACCCAGAAATCCACAACAAAGCAATGAACCACCTATAATAAACATAACTCAAGTACCATGGTCAGACCACCACCAAATCAACTGTAAACTTAAACTACAGTGCCAACCCAAAAACTCAAAGGAGATGAGAATGACCAACCCCATTAGGAAATTCAGCAAACTCAACGAGGAACACCTCATAAGCACCATTGCATCCCACATAAACCTAGATTCCACAGACCTAGACGAACTAACTAACAGATGGAACACACACATCCAAAATACATCTAACCCAACTCTGAAACACACATCAAACCCACATAAGATCAACTCGGAACCCTGGTACACAGGAACTCTAATAAAATCAAAAAGGGAGCTCCGTAAAATAGAGAGAAAATGGAGACAAACCAAATCCTCCGATCTCAAAACTAAATACATGGCCCATCTCGCAAAATACAAAGACGACGTGAACAATGCAAAAAAATTACATCACACCAACATCATAAACAAGGCAATCAATCGCCCACGAGAGTTATTTGAACTAGTCAAATCACTAACCAAAACCGACCAAAATGCCAACCTCAACAAATCCATCAAGGTCCAAACACTGGAAAACCACTACGCGACCAAACTGATGGTCCCTGGTCCTCCACCCCCCCCCCCCCCCACCAACACCACAAATCAGAAGTGAGAACAACACAACGCAAAACCAGTTATGGGAGCACTTCCACAAAATAGGAACCAAGCAAATCACAGCCATTGTCACAAGCCTGAAAAGCACCACCTCCCCACTAGATCCCTGTCCTGCATCCTGGATCAAGGCAGTGAAACAAGACATAGCACCTCACATAGCACACATAGTTAACCTATCCCTACAACAAGGAATCATGCCCTCAGAACTAAAGAAATCAGTCATTAGACCGATCCTAAAAAACACTACACTCAACGGAGAAGACCCAGCCTCCTACCGTCCCATATCAAGTATCTCATTCCTGGCAAAGATCATAGAAAAAACGGTCCTTCTACAACTCCAAGACCATCTGACTGACAGTGCTCCTCTTGATGACCAGCAATATGGCTTCAGGCAACATCATGGAGTTGAAACCCTGTTACTAGTTCTACTTAACAACCTCCTAAAGGGCCTTGAAAACAAAAAGAAAATGTACATTCTTGTATTCATTGACATCTCAGCTGCCTTTGATACAGTTAATCATGGGACCCTCATAAATAGGATAAAATCAATAGGAATAACAGGAACCCCACTAAAATGGTTCTCATCCTACATCTCAAATCGAACACAACAGGTTCAATTCAACGGAGAAAAAGCAGAATCTTTCTCACAAACACAGGGAATCCCCCAAGGCTCTGCTCTCTCAGCACTTCTGTTTAACATATATATGCAGCCACTATGCAAAATTTTCTCACGGCACGAAATTAATTACCACATCTATGCCGATGATATCATGCTATACACTCAACTAGACACTAAAAACCCAGACTACAACCCACTGGAGACATGTATCGGAGAGATGCAAGACTGGTTACAACAAAGTAGTATGTCAATTAATCACAAAAAAACCGAAGTAATGTATATCTCCAAAGAACCGAATTTTGACCCTCCCACATCAATAACACTATGTAACAACACTTACCAAACAAAAAAAGAAATAAAGTATCTAGGAGTCACATTTGACTGTGACCTAAAGATGGAAAAACACCTCCGAAAGACCAACAGAGCAGTTTTCCACAAGCTTAGAGTGCTCCAACCCATTCGGAATATTATTGATCCCCAAGACTTCAGAACAGTGGCCCAAGCACTCATCATGCCACATTTTGACTACTGCAACGCCATCCTACAAGGTTTACCTAAAAAAAACCTAAACATATTACAAATGGCACAAAATGTAGCTGCCAGGGTCATAATGAAGAAAAATCTAAGTGACCACATCACACCAGTACTAATTCAATTACACTGGCTACCCATAACAGCTCGCACAAAATACAAAATACTAACAACCACCTTCAAACTCATCCACAACTTAGCACCTTCCTTCCTCAACAACCTAGTAAGATTGCAACCTCCTACCCGAAACAGAAGAACCCACAATTCCAACATCCTTCACACTCCAACAGATATAAGATCTGCCAAAGCTAACACCAGCCACAGGGCTTTCTCATATGCGGCGCCAACACTGTGGAACCAACTCCCACCAGAACTACGAGCTAGCAATGACCTTCTAGACTTCAGAAAGAAACTCAAAACGCACATTTTCCAATCACAGTTCAACCTGAACTAAACCCACAGATAGAGCAGCCCCTGACCACTGTGTCCAAGAAGATTATCCTGTATATATGTATTTATGTATATATGTAAATGAACTCCCCCATAGCTAAGAAGTGTTAACTCTGTATGATGTGCTTTTCTGACAATCTGTATGTAAACAAAATTTGTACCTGCCTTGATTCGGCAGTTTCACAATAGTAATCCTACCCGCTTCTGATCGCTGGAAGGAGCGGGCTACAAATGCTTGCTAAATAAATAAATAAATAAAGACAAATCTAGTCTAAGGCCCCTTTTACTAAAGCCCACTAAGGATTTTCAATTGATGTACCAAAAAGATGCACGTTAATTGCAAAGCCTCTGCTTTAGCTGCCAGGGTTGCAAGCAACATGTTCTCCTGCAGCTAATGTGCAATGGGATGTCTTAGAGTGTGCTCCACCAAGGCAAGTTCACTTAATGAGGAGTCATTTAGGGTTGCCAACTGGCTTCAGATTCACTCGGCAGGTTTGATCCAGTCCTGAGTTTACCCTACTGCATGCAGGAACTTGTAGTCATGCTGGTCTTAAGAGGTGTAATAAAGAAAACAGAACTACAACTCCATGCATACAGTGCGTTAATCCCAGGACTGGATCAAAACCCGTTGGGTGAATGTGGAGCCAGTTGGCAACCCTAGAGTCATTAGACAAAGCCATATTAGGAGCTGTGCTACCACCAAGCATGCAGCAATTGTCCAGATGCTAGCGGTGATGCGTTCTCCACGCCTACTCTCTGTCCATTCCCCACCTCATCCCACAATCACCGTTTAATGTGCATTTTAGTTGTAGTGGCAGACACGTTCACGCATTAGTGTTCCAAACTGCCGGTTGCCTCATGTTAAAGTGCCTGCTAACCAGCTAACAGATTTTAGTAAAAGCGTTCCTAGATTTTCATGGAGGAGACATAACAAGAAGATTCACCTGAGAAGATCTTAATGTGTAGTGAGAACAGTAAGGAATTCAGAGTAGAAGGTACAGGGAGCTCAAGTCAGAATGTTGAATTTTATGTTGCGAGTAATGAGGAGCCAATGTTTCACTAATAGCAAAGGAGAGCGGTGATCCGAATGTTTAGCTTTGCATAATATCTTTGCTGAGGTGTTTTGCAATAAATGTAACCCTTTTCAGACTATATAGTATGACCTCCAAGAGTTTTAAGTGCTTTTACAATTAAAAGTAGGCCTAAGCAATCTGATTTCCAGAGAGAAGAGAAGGATTTTTTCACTAGTGAGGAAGTATAGGGCAGCAAAGGAAAGGAAAATATCCAATAATATGCTTAATGAGCAGATTTGTTCAATGGATGTTTTGCACCTGATAAACTAGTGTTAGGAATCAATATGCATGTGACTAACAGAATACGGGTAAATGAATATATAAATTGGGCTGGAGTCTATGCAAAAATACCATTACCTCAGATGTTTATCTAACTGCTTGAAGCTGGCTACAAGCAGTCACTCTTGGTTCTGAGCACACTGATTGAACTTTCTGTGAACTTACTGTTCTATTTATGTTTAACTCATTGTTATTCAAAAACCACAAAGCATCATAACAGTACAAACAATGACCCCACGATTTTCATTGTTACTGAGATCTCTGTTCCACAGTGCTGTGAATAAAGTTCTTATTCTGCAATATTGTCTGACTAATTTCCCTGATAGTAGGATGAAAAGAAAGAGTTAAGGAGGGGTACATTCAAAGCGACTGACACGGCTAACACACCTGCTAACCGCGTTAAACAAGCTGAGCGGGATATTCAGCAGCACATAGCTGGTTTGTACCACTGAATAGTCCCCTCTAATCCTGCAAGATGTCCTGATGCAATGCGGTGAGCATCAGGATATTCCAAGAGCATTCTGGGGGTAGCACTGGAGATAACCACTCAGTGGCAATATTCTGCTGCTGGCTAATTATCTTAAAGTGGTGAAACTTAGGCCAAAAAAATGGCTGTCCCAGCTTTCACCACGTTAGCTAACTGACCACCCCAGACATTCAGTGCAAGTGGCCAGATATGACCCCTAGCGTTGAATATCTAGGTCTACCTTAGAGTGGCGATGGCCAGTCGCTTTAACAGCATTGGCTGCGACTGCTGAATATCGGCCCCTACGTTTTTCCTCAGAAACCAAATTTTGTCAGATTTAAAGGGGTTATCAACTTATATGACTTTATCCAGTCCTCTATTCTACTTGAGGCATTATTGCAATGATGCTGAAATTGTAAATCCCATGAATCATGAAGAATAAGTATTTAAATGAGATATACCCCATAACACCAAAGTCTGAATTAAGATCATGATGGGGACAAGAGAGGCATTTTGTGAGATACTAGGGAAGTTGTGGAGATATTTTTAGTGAGGGAAGTAGGGCACTTGTGTGGGAATGTTTTTTAGGAGTGGGAGATTGTGCAGGTTGATGAAGCGGTTATAGCATGGTAGTTTTTGGGGGTGGGCAGGTTGTGGGGTGGTAGGGCAGTAGAGAGGGGTCTTTTAGGGGTGGAACAGTTTGCAGGCGGTGAGGGAGTTTTGTGAGGGCATTTTTTTGAGGCGAGGACATTTGACAGGTCAGTAGGACAGTTGTGAGGGACTATTTTTAGGGCAATATATGGGTAGTGAAGCAATTGTAGGTAGGCAATTTTGGGGGTAGGGACACTTTGGGAGGTTTGGAGAGTAGTGAACAGGGAGAGGGAGTTTGATAGGAGCAATTTCCTAACTGCTATGTTTCACTATAGAGGTCATTCCAGTACACAAATAAGGTGTTTGTGCATGCGAAGGGGATGTTTATGTGCTGAAAACATCTCTGACCGTATTCTGAAATACTGCTGTCATACACATCCACGGCGCTTATACAGGGATCCCAGAACGTGCTCAGAAGAGGCAGAACGGGGGTGTGGTCAGTTGCGGAGACATGTATAGCGTATTCCAGAAAGGTTCATGTACGTTCTGCAATATCCTGTGTTGTGAATACTGGGACTGTTGATGTAAGAATAGTGTGTGAGTGAGTTTGGAAACAAATCATGTTGGAGTGAGAAAGGGAGATCATATGTGTAGTCCTGGGATGTCATGCCATTATGGTACAGCAGCTGTTAGTTATAGGTTCTGTTTGGCAGAATGATGTCTTTTGTGATTGCAAGTAAGAGTGTGTGGTTTGGAGGTGGTACGGGAGGATCTGGTGTGCTGCTCTGCAATTCAGGGAGGCCATGAATGGCTGGCCAGTACCTGGACCTTATAGATAACCGCAGTGTCACTAGGTGCCAGTATGATAGGGCATACATCAGCTGTAGCAGGCACTGGGAGACATACCTGATGTTGTGCCAGCATCCCTCAGATTGTGTCATGAGGCCTACATCCTTCCCCAATCCAGGATCTATGCAAGCTGCGAGAATGATGATATATCTGGATGCTGGCTACCTGTTTATGATGGCACAGGGATGCCCCCTCCCATACCCAGGCCTGACCAGGGGAACAGTGCCAGAAAGCAGACTGTGGGAAGGCAGACAGGGTTGCCCCACAGATAGCAGATGTATACAGATCAACATACACCATGATGGGACAGGTGTAGCTGCTATGAGAAATGCCAGTACCCAGATATGTAGGAATCAGATGCCATAGCCAGAAGGCCATACTACTATCACTACTACTGAGACTAATCATTTGTATTGCACTACAAGACATATGCAGCGCTGCACAGATGCATGTAAAAGATGGTCTCTGCTCAGCAGAGCTTACAATGTAGTCAAGACAGCAGCTGTGGACAGGATACATCTAGGGGAAATGGTAAGGAAACACAAGAGAGATTAGGTGGATCAGATCCAAAAGCGACAACAAAGAGGTGAGCGTTCAGCCTGGGTTTGAGAAGTGTCAGAGAAGAAGCCTGACATACAGACTCAGGTAGTTTGCTCCAGGCATAAGGAGCAGCAGGGTGAAAGGAGTAAAGTCTAGATTTGGCAGTAAAAGGACACAAATAGAAGAGACTTGCCAGAAAAGCGGAGTTCCCGAGGAGGGGTGTAGGGAGAGATAAGAAGGGAAAGGTAGTGCGGAGCAGCAGAATGAATGCACTTATAGGCCATTGGCATGAAAAGGGTATACATTTGTTGCTCAGCAATATTATGCATCCTTAGGGGAACTGCAGTGTTAAGTTCAGGCTTTGTGCACGTGGTAAGGGTCCACCTTTAGCAGTTTACAGCGTGTTTGTAGAGATGACCAAGGCAGAAATCACTGGGGTTGTTTTATAATGCCAAGTTCATTAGATGCAAGGTGTGTCCTGACATATTCATATTTACTTTCTCTTATACCACATTAGGGTGCACTGGGATTACCTGGCACTTTTCAGGGCATGAAGAGGACTGATATATGGTCTAGGTTACAGCAGCAGTCATTTCTCATAGGTATTTATGTCTAGTGTGCATCAGCAAACTACTGTCAGTGTGAAGGAGACACACATTTTTCCTGAGAGGCGTGACATCCATGGATACATCATGAAGACAGGCAGGATCCAAAATGTGTAACCTTTCAGAATACGGTGGGCACGGGGACATCCAAAATGTTTACCTGTGTCCAATAATATTGATGGAGGATGTGTTTCTCCATTATATTGCATGGCCTGTGCCTGCATCTTGCGTGGGCCACGCCTCAGATGCGTACATGGGTCGGCTGAATAGCATTTTTTCTGTGCCACATCGGGCATGTCTATCTTCCTGATCCGGATCCATGGAATTAGGTTCAAATGGGGCCCATTTTCAATTTAAATATGACCATGAGCTGGATGTGCATGTTATCGAATCCGCCTCCACATATTTATTTCTGTAACAGAAGCTGAAATTCCTTATCCCATAAAGGGCATTGGGCTTTTTTGGGGGGAGAGGGAGGGCTTATATAACTGGAACCCCTAGTTTTATTTGGCCAATTTTTGAACTTCATAGAGTCCAATATTGAGCGGCAGCAGCTAGCCAGCATTGCTGAACTTTATTCAATGCTGGGGCCATAACCAGCCCTGACATTGAATATCCGGGTTGCCCAGATTGCCATGAAGCTAACTGGGCAGTGGTATTATTGAGCTGCTGCCTGTTGCCATGTTGCAATAACTGGGCAGTGGCTCAATATCACCACTGCCTAATTAGTGGGGGCCTCCCTCAGAACATCTCAATACTAGCTGGCTGTTCAGGGTGTCTCCCAGGGATACTCAGTTGTCCTAACCATGTTAGTGCCGCTGAATATCCCGGCCAAGGGGATTAATGAGGTTCGCAGGTCTGCTAACTGCATTAATCCCTTTCAATATCGGGCCGATGTGTTTTTTTTTTACTAGTTTTAAACAAAACACCACAAAAGGAGTAACACTTCTGTAGTAGATTCAGTCATTATACAGAAGGAGCGGAGAAATGGACCAGGCCTTATAAACACACAAGGTAGTTATGGCGATTTTTGCAGCTACTGGCAGATTTACAGTCACTTTCGTTATTATCATTCACTTGCTAGGCTTACAAAGTTCTTTTAATACCATCTTGGCTTACCCCACCAACTCAGAATGTTAGCCCTACATTAGGGTCCTGAGGGTGATTTTGCAAAATATCTTTAGGTCTTTCGTAACGATAGAAGTTTGCCGCAATCAGCATTTGTCCTTTAGCAAATAGCTGTTTTATTTATACAGTGTTGGCAAGTTATGCATTCCTAATTGAGAATATCTATGAACCTTTTTAGGACCTCTTTTGTGATGTGTTTAATGTTTGCCCTGTTTTTATCTATTTTACTGTAATGTTTTTTAACCATCTACATGAATATCATCTATGTATTTATGTATTTTTCTCCTTTTTTTAGTAGATGCAGTTTTTACGAAACTTGCAAAAGTTTTTTTCTGTCATTTTGGAAGTCTGGTATGTCTCCCCCTTTTCTAACATTTTTTAACATTTTTATGTCTTTGGAGAGTATTTATTAGCTGTTTTTATTTGTTTTTATGTATGATGTTTATCTTTTGTTTGGTTGTTATATTTATATTAATAGTGGGTCCAATATTCAAAGGGATTTACATGGTTTAAAAACCTGTAAAGCATGTAAATGCTGCTATAGGGTGATAATCATTGGCACTAACATGGTTAGTGATGATGAATATCCATCAGTTCCACTGCTACACACCCTGATGCTGTCCATATAGAACCTGGGTGTGTCATGGGCCTTCTGGGGCAGAGCAGAGGTAGCATCCTTTGCTAACCGGACAACGGCGATATTGAACTGCTGCCTGGTTAGCGACCCACAGATAAAGATAGGCGTGAGAAAACCTTGACTATCTTTACCCATGAGAACTTACTAGACAGCGACTCAATATTGTCGCTGCCCAGTTAGCTTCTGTGCCATGTAGTTCATTGCAGCGCATTATGGCAGACTTGGATATCCAATTTCGGTAGCTGGATATGGCCTTGGATTGAATATCTGGGGTTAAAATTCAGCGGCGATGGCTATGTGCCTTAGAGGCGCATTGCTGTCGCAAATCAGTATAGGGCCCATTATTTTTATTATTATATATATTTTTTATGTATCTTTTATGTTTACTGTTTTAGACCCCTGACAAAGGCTTAATTTGCTGAAACTTGGTCAACTTGGGTTATTCAGAATAAAGTCTTGTGTGTTTATAAGGCCTGGACAATTTCTCTGCTCCTTTTTACTAGTTTTTCTCACATCAACTTTCATCACATTCTGTTACATTTTCAGAGTTATTTTGTCTCCAGACACTCAGACAGATAGACATTCTCACCCCCTTTTGTATAATTCTTTCCAACTTCTGTTGGGATGGAAAGAATAAAATCAATAAAAGTTTTATAAGAAAAGGGATGGATATTGTCTCCTGGCTCACTGAAGAGTTCTATGCTGGGAAAGGGAAAATTCATGCCCTTAATTATCTGTGGATATGGAGAGGAAGGCTGCCTATGCTTTGCCTCTCATTTATGTTGTATGGAGTGCTGAGGACCTGGCCCAGACGTTTCTGTAGGGGTGCTTCTAGCAGTCTAAATGATTCATATTCTGAGGCAATTTCTATGGGGATAAAAGGAGTAATGACAAGAGCTACCAACCTGGTGCTTGATCCAGGAGGAATAAAGGAGAAAGTCTATTCATTAACATCACATAACAAACTCCCAGATCAAAAAACCTTAAAGAACAATCAAATTAGAACATTCAAAATTACCAAAAATGGTCAAGAGATCAAACAGGAAACCACATTCAAATAGGGAGGAAAAAACCTCAGGACAATGTCTCATCCACTATGTGGCCAAATAAAGCCATAGAGAAAGCAAAGAGCTCAACATCATTGGCTTCAAAAGCCTCCCCAAGAATCTCGTATTTATTAGGAATATCCTGAAAATCTGGCCTGTTTGTGGCCCTCAAGAACTAAATTTGGACAAGCCTGGTCTAGAAGAAAGGGTCTAACTCCTATTCTGCTCTTTCTTTTTGCACATCATATTTGCATTGGAACCTGTCACCACTGACTGCTTTGAAAAATACTGCATTGCCTGGAATGTTTCTCTAACCTAGAAATAGTCTGCCTTGGGCCTTGAAATGGATGATCATTTCTTTCCACGAGAGAATCCACATCCAGGTTTTGCAGGGATCCCATGGGGCAAAGACCAGGAACCAAGTGAACCCTTCTGCTTACTATGCATACCCATTAGAGGGGTGTAAATTTGCAGTCGTGGAAGGCCACAAAATTGTCAGGTATTCAGGAATTCTTTTATGAATATTTATTTATTTAGGAGTGGATGAGTAACCCAGTGGTTAGAGCAACTGCCTAGTACCCAGAAGATCAAGGATTTGATTCCCACTGGCACTCCTTGTGATCTTGGGCAAGTCACTTTACCCTCTATTGCCTCGGAAGGAAAGGCCTGGCAATCTACTTCTGGTGATACATTGCCAAGAAAATCCAGAGGCAGCTGGGTCGCCAAGAGTCACTAAAAATATATACATATATTTATTTATATAAGTTTATACCACTCTTCTGACAAAAATGTCATTCAAAATGGTGTACAAAAGGAATAACCCATCCAAATAGGGTACAAAAAGCACAAACTACCCCACCTCAACATGTCCCCGCCCACCCACTACCAACTCCATAACAAAAATCCAAAAATCGCCCACAAACAGCAGTGGTCAACCACTCTCCTCCCCCCGGGGAAAAGCCATGTCTTCAATGCCTTCTGAAACAGTGACAGTGAGGGAAGACTGTTTAACTCAATGGATAATGCATTCCACCCCTCACTAGCAGCAACACAAAAAGTCCTCTCCCGGTGAACCACAGTCTGCATCACATCCAATCCCTGTACTACCAGTAGCTGCACCTGCGACGACCACAATGGTCGGGCCAGGTGATACCAGCCAAGGAGAAGCTGCAAGTAGTCTGGATGATTATATTGCATTATCTTATACAAAAGGATCAACAATTTGAACAAGCTGTGCTGCCACACCAGCAGTCAATGTAACATTAGTATATAAAGCAGTGACATCCAATGTTACCAAAATAGAATTAATAGGTAACTCTCCCAGATCATTCAATTTCCCCCAAAAATGTGTTGTGTCACGAATGTAAGAGTCCATCCTACTAGCAGCATGATTAAGAAATATATCAAGAAACTTTGAAAGAGGCTCCAACAACGAATCACGACAGGACACTATGGGACATCCTGGAGGTTGTTCCAAAGAGTTATGAATTTTGGGCAGTAAATAGATAGCTGGGACTTTTGGGTGTGCCACATTCAAAAAAAAATTTCTTAGGCCATAAGCCACCCATGCTGGAGCGCATCCTCTGTCAGCTGACCAATTTGACTTTGTAGAGAAGCTGTAGGGTCCCCAAGATCTCATAATATTTTGTTCAGACAACTGTCATATCATCTCAATGTGATACTGGTCAACAGATTGTATAACAACTGCACCACCTTTATTGATGGTATAGATCAAAATAGATAAATTATGTGTACGTTTTTGAAGTACGACATGATCTTGAAAAGAGGATATATTTATCAAGCTAACCCCCAGATCATTTATTGGACAATCAGGATCTGGAGTTAGCTTAGAAAATGTCTATGATAGAATATTTAGACATGGTGTCACAGAATTTCTGGTTCAAGAACATGACAAAAGTCTTTGGATGAAGTCTCTTGAGCAGAAGTCAACAGATTCACAAAGCAAAAACTCCAGGAGGAGTTTTCCAGATCAGAAAAGCTTAGGGACAATAAAGAAACAGGAACAATTAAGAGCAAGCTGGTTAGAGCTATCCCCGTGGAGATATAATAGCTATTCTTGTATGATACCCGCCTTTCAACCTGTCTCATTGGTTCAAGGCCAGATAATACTGGGGGGAAAACAGAATTTTTTTCATGTTGTGTTTGGATTAAAAGTCACAAGAAACACGCAGGACATGTTGATATTCCCTTGTCCTTTATTTATTTATCATTTCTTATATACTGTCTTTCATGATATCAAGGCAGTTTACATTGAACAGGGCATTATAACTTGGAGGTAACTATTTTACAGGGAACATGGGCAATGGAGGGTTAAGTGACTTGCCCAAGACCACAAGGAGCACCTGTGGGACTAGAACACCAGTCATTCCAGCCCAAAGTTACTGTCCTCTAGTAGGATTTGAACCCCCAACCTGTTGGCCTGAAGTAACTTGCCCCAACCACTAGGCCACTCCTCCTTTCAAATGAATGAACATCCCTAACTATCCAGATAAGTTAGGACAGAAAAATAGCTATCCAGCTAGCCACCTTTTCTAATTCTATATCCTTTTAAAGATATGGAGACCAGAATTGCACACAATATTCAAGATGCAGTCGCACCATGGAATGATACAGAGGCATTATAATATCCTTTGTTTTATTCTCTATTCCTTTCCTTATGATTCCTAGCATTCTATTTGCTTTTATGGCCACTGCTGCATATTGGGCAGAGGGGTTCAACGTATTCTCCATGATGAATCCTAAATCCTTTTCCTGGGAAGTGGTTCCTAATATGGAACTTTGCATCATGTAACCATAGTTTGGGTTGTTCTTACAGAGGCATATAACTTTGCACTTGCCACATTAAATTTCATCTGCCATTTGGATGTCCAGTCTTCCAATTTATCAAGGTCAAAGACTGTCTGCTCGCGAGAGATTGGCTCCCCATGAGCAGAACAGGAAGGGAAGGCAGCAATCACGACCCCCATGCAGGTTGTCTGCCCACGGGGATCCCACCTGAGTTGGAGCCTGATGCACCAACTCAGGTAATCTGTTCTAGGCCTACAGTACAGCAAGGTGTAAAGAATGCAGTCTGGAGTTGGCAATGGAAGAGAAAGGCACAGAGAGAAGGGATTTGCCTGACGACTGGATTACCAAGGAGGGGTGTAGTAAGAGATAAGAGAGGAGATGTAATGGGAGCAGTAGAGTGAATACACTTACAGGTCAGGAGAAGTTTGAACTGGATGCGGAAACAGATGGGGAAACAATGAAGTGACTTGAGGAGAGAGGTTATGTGATCATAGGGGCTCTGGAGAAGGATTGGCCTTGCGGCTGAGTTCTGAATGGATTGAATAGGAGAGAGACGATTCGGGGGAAGACTAGAGAGGAGCAGGTTGAAGTAATCTAAATGAGGAATGACTAGAGAGTGGATAAGGACCTAAGTAGTATCTTCACAAAGAAAGGGGTACATGTTGCTGATATTATAGGGAAAGAAACACGTTTTAGCTATCTGTTGGATGTGTAGGGAGAAGGAAATACAATAGCCGAAGATGATCCCAAGATTATGAGCCGAGGAGACATGGAGGATGATAGTGTTATCCACCTAAATAGAGAATGGAGGAAGGGAAAACTCTTGCTCTCGTCTCCTGTCCAGCATCTCAGCATTTCATTTCCTCTCTCCCCCTACACCATTCCTTGACCTGGATTGCCTTTTTTTTTCTCACTTCCTTCTGCTTGCAGATTCATCTTTCTCCCCCCAGCAAACATCCTTGCCCTGTATCCAGCTTTCCTGTCACTCACTGACAGGAATGTGAGGCTATCTTACAAACAAAACAGTTCACTAATCGAGCAGATCAACGTGTCTACAAATTAAAGTCCATGATGAATTATGCATTGGTGTTCCTGGGATAAATTACATGTAGGTAAAACAACCAGACAATTCCACCAGAGTATTGAAACATAGTTGCTCTTTGAATTAAAAAAAAATGGAAGAAGAGCCAATTGTTTGACATACAGTATAGACATTGTTTTGAGTCTTTGAAGGATTTTTTTATTATTATTAAAAAAGTACTATGATCTATTAGAAAAGGAAATAGAAAAAAGAAGTTAATTCAATCAGACTAAGGATGGATTTTCAGAGTATGAACAATGGAACTAGATGGATTAATTCAAATGTAGAAAGGGCATTTTTCTGTGAATAAAACCAAGGATGTGAAAGCCACTAATGATATTTTCAATTGAGGCCACATGATATGCATTGCAACAGCCGATTGGAGGGTTTCTGAACCTTTGATATTTCTATAAAAAGCAATAGCCATTTTTTCAAGCTATAGATTCATAGAAAACCATGGCTCCTAAATAGCTGTACATTAATCAAGTTGGTGGTGATTGTTATGATACTGTGTTTATAAATATATTTTCTGTTTTTCAGTACTTTAAATTACAGGAAGAAACGTATTGATTTTTGATTAATTTTGATATATCAAGGCCTACCCAATCACACACTTCTCCCAATGCAACTCGCCCAGAACACTGCAGCACAAACCATCTGCCGAGCATCCAGACAGACTCACATCACACCCATACCCAGAATCCTCCACTGGCTACCCATCACCTTAAAAATCAAATACAAGGTCCTCATCACCATCCACAAAGCACTAAACTACCACTCCTCCAAGCACCTTCAAACACTGATCAACAAACCAGCAGACTAGCAGACCGAGAAGACATAGCACACAAAATCTCCTCAGCCTCCCAACCCAGCTTTGCAAAACACATACCACAGAACATTCTCACTCTAAGCCCCCACCCTCTGGAACTCACTACCCCGACAATAAGAAATATCAAGTCAATTGGGGACTTCTGGAAGAGATTAAAACCCCACCTCTTTCAAGAACACTTCGGCTCTGTCTCCCAATCGAACACAATGCAACATGAAGTGTCACTAGCCCACAGGATTTCTCCCACCCTACCTCCCTGAATCTCTCACCTGAGAGGCCTCAACCAACACCCCCCCCCCCCCATGGCCACCCCACCCGTATTTCACCGCTAGCCCATACCGACTATGTGAATCCTCGTTATATGTTATATGCCTTGTATTAAACTTTTGTAATCTCTTTTCTTAACAATGTTTTATGTAATCCAAGTACATGCAAAAGTACTTTGTTTTCACCCAGTTCCATGTAAACTGTTTTGACTGGTAGAAAAACGGTATAGCAAAATCTATTAAATAAATACCTTTTTTTTAAAGTGCTGACTCCTGATTGCCAGGCCTTTTCTTCCAAGGCAGTGGAGGGTCAAGTGACTTGCACCAAGGTTACAAGGGGGCCACTGAGAATCAAACACTTGATTATCTGGGTACTAGGCAGGTGCTCTAACCACCAGGCTACACCTCCACTCCCAAATACCCTTATGAAGCAGTAAAGCAAAATGAAAGGGGCAGAAGAGAAGGGTGGGTGGAAGGGTGTAGAGACAGATGGGGACACTTGAAACCTTTAACTAGTCACCTTTGGTATAGAATCTTTATACATGGATGTATCTCAAATGATTATTAGAACCATTCTAAGAGGACTGCAAAATTAAGAAGACCCACTGAGTTCATAGTAGAACTTGTAGCTATTGCTCTGATTATAAACTTTCTGTTTTCAAGAAAAATATTTTCAGCAAATTAAAGGAATTTCAATTGGAACCATGGTGGCTCCTGGTATTGCTAATTTACAAGTTGTAGAGTTTAAACAAGTCTTTTTGGAAACCATCCATACAAAAAATGGTTACATTCGCAACAAGATTTATTGATCAGGCCTGGATTTAGGCATAGGCAACATAGGCAAATTTCAAAGGCACCAATTACACAAGTCTAAAAGGAACTGATTTCTACTTATTTGGGGCCAGATGCATTTTCTGCTTCAAATAGGGGAGCCGCTGTGGCACTATGGCTTTCCTCTGCTCCACTTCTGGCTCGCTAATCTTTTTTTTTTTTATGCACTTTACGAAATAAAGTAACATATGCAAGAAATTGTGATTCTGTATTACAAAAAAAAGAAAAAGAAAAAAAGAACTAAGAGATTTAGCAACCGCCCACATCAATGGAGAGAGAAAAACAATTTCAACCAGCAACTAGTTAATAAGCAATAATAAGGAGATCGTTGGGGAGGATCCCCTAATATAATTCTGGCAACTGCATTTACTTAGACCCAATTTCAATTGGCTTTCCAATCAAAAAGGTTTCCAATTGAGATGAATCATAAAAGAAATACGTATTTCCGTGCCAAGTTACTATACACTTACATGGAAACCGCAAAAAGAAAGTCACACCAATACCTATTGCCCTGGATTTCAGGGACAGAATCTGCTTTCTGCAGAGCTGAGTGCCCTTGGAAGCATTCAGAAAGACATTCAGCTTTTGACCGCAGAAAACTGAATCCTTATACTTAAAGAAGGACTTTATGACCCTGTTTTAATCAGCAATAGACCCAAAGGTCACTAATAATGTAGCTCTTTTAGTAATAACGTCTGAAGAATCCTCCAAAAACGTAGCCAAATCTTGACTAGCATTTGGAGTTAAAACATCTAAACCATCACCAGCAACATTCCCAACCAGCTGTCTAGATGGTAAAAAAAAGCATTTTTGAAAAGAAATAACATCTGTAATTTTCAGTATCTCCTTCAAATATTTAACCAAAAGAATCTCAGGAGGCAGTAGATGTGTTCAAGGGAAATTCAAAAAACAAAGGTTGTTAACCCTGGAAAACTTTTCCAGAGATTTCAACTTATAATGAATACAACAGAATCTTTTATTGCAGAAGCACTAGTCTGTTGCAGAACCTGCAGCTGACTTTCAATCTTAGAAATACTAGCATCCACCCCAGAAAGCCTAATATCCACCCCCTGAGCTTTAACTACTGATTCCTGCATAAATGAACAAAGAGATGCTACAGTACTGGACAGCTTAGAGTCAATTCTGGTAATGGCAACCACAGATCCTTTAAGGCAGTGGTTCTTAACCTTGTTGGAGGTACTGAACCCCACCAGTTTCATATGCACATTCACCGAACCCTTCTTTATTGAAAAATAAAATATGATTTTTTTCAAATTCAAGACATAGGTATATGTTTTACTAGTTCACAAAATGAATCGTGCATTAACATCACTGTGTTCAAAGAACAAAACCAATACAATGCATAAACTCACAACAAATTACATACATAACTTTTCACAAAGACATGACCTTTTTTAATACTACCACACTGAAATGTTTTTAATTTTTAACCTTATGTATTCCAATAATGTGTGTCTTGACCTCCGCCGAACCCCTGAGACTGACTCACCAAACCTCTAGGGTTCGATCGAACCCAGGTTAAGAACCACTGCTTTAAGGTAACGACCTGCAAAGGCTCTTCCGGGGCAGGTACAACCTCTGGTAACACCACAGGTTTTGGTAATAGACATGGTAAAAAAGGAGGTACCAACTGCCTCGGTGAGCCATCAAATAAACTGGTGGAAGATAACTGAGGATATGTTATGATGATAATAATTGTCCTGTGTGTACTGCACCACAGCTATGGCCACAGACATACCTTGTGATTCACCCTTAGCTTTACGATTACCCATTTCACAAACAATACACAGCAAACCATTCAGCCAGTAAAGTATCTGACACAGTTCCATGTTCCCTCCTTCGTGTCCGTTCACCACTGGTTAACCGAAGGGGCACCAAAGGGGTGCGGTCTGGGCTAGATGATATAGCACCAAAGGGCCTCGGCATGCTGACATCGCAGGAGGACAGGAGTTGCCGACACACTGCCTGCACAGAAAATCTCCCGCTGGCATTTCTCCCCAAACGCTAAGGCACAGACAGCAGGCACAGCCAGATGGAAAAGCTCTCTCTCTCTCCCTGGCTCGCTAATCTTTAGGATCTCTGATCCCTTAAACCCTCAAGGATCTGCTGTTTATTCTTGCCAATGAGTGCTAAACTCCTAAATCCGGTTATGGAGAGGCAGTCATTTATTTATTTATTTATTTGTTACACTTTTTGATATCTCCTTTCCAGAGATCAAGGGCGATTTACAGAGAACCAACAAGTTACAGCGCTGCATATGTCTTGTAGCACTATATGAATGCTTAGTAGTAGTAGTAGGTATAACAGCAGAACAACGTGGAACTATTTACAGTTAGCTATGTACATGCTTTACATGGACAGATTGCTGACCAGCTAATAGAATTTTTGCACGCCTAAATTCGAGAGAGATAAGTTTAAAGTTTCTGATTAATGTGCTATTTATAAGCTTTCTTTTATAGATATATTGATCAGAAAAACAGACTATTATTTTTCCCTATTTCAAATTTCTTTATTAATCATAAAGAAAAGAAATACAATAAAGTCCTCGTCAAGAGTGAGATCATTTAACATCAGAAAGTAACAAGCAAAACCCCTAACAAGCAGAAACAAACAGGGAAAATATTCATCAAAATCCCTGCAGAATTTCTATTAAGCTAATGCCCATTTAAACTTAAGCCAGGAAGTCTGAACAATCTAAAGGAAAATTCAAAGATTAGACCTCCCCAGCATAAAAGCCTCTAGTTGCTCCAGTTCTAAAAAAAATGTATTTAACTCCCTGTAAGACAACAGGACATTTACAAGGACGTTTCAGAAAAAACGTAGCTCCAAGTGCAAGCACCCATGTCTTCAATACCAAGAAGGCCTTCTTACGTCTCTGTGTTGCCTTGCAAACATCAGGAAATATTTGAATCCTACTTCCACTAAACGTGGCAGTCTTCTTGTTAAAATACAACTTCATTACCAAATTCTTATCACTCATATATAAAAATGGTATCATCAATGTTGCACGATACGAAATTACATTGAGAGATGATTAGAAGAAAACGGAAATATCTAATGACTCCAAGGAGGGAGGAAATAAAACACCTACTTCCTTGTGCATTACTGCCTGACCAAAGGGGATCTAAAAAATATTAAATAACTTTAGCGTGCCAACATCCTCAATCAATAGTACCTCTTTCAAATACTTCTGAAACAATATAAGCGGAGCTAAATAACGAGTGTGTGGAAAATTGAGTAACCTCAAGTTCCTGGCTCGGGCAGAATTTTCCATTGCCTCCAGTTGGTGATGGAGCACCAAACTATCATGAACATTTGAGAAGAGAGCTGCCTGAACCAAGGAAACTTGCCCCTCCAACTTAAACAAAGCAGTATTACAAAGAGATATTTGACCCTGGTGCTCATTTAACTTATCAATGACATCAACAGAAAACTGCTCAACCTGGGAAAGAGATGAACGCAGAGACAATTCTGTGCGAGTCACCACCTCCCAAAATCTGCACAGTGAAACTTCCTTTGGGGGAGGTACTTTCTGGGGAACTTCTGGAAACGACAATGGACTAAGCATCCACTTTAAGCCAGAAGAAACAGTTGCCTGGTCTGGAACAGAAGAAGACCCCAGTGGGGAGGTGAGCAGATTACCTTCCCCCTTAACCACAAAGGGGGAGGCATCTTCTCAAAGGCAAGTTCTGTGGCGGGGCTGGGCAACACCCATGCACGATGGAGAAGAAGTCTCCAAGGGAATACTCACAGTACCAAAAGAAACTCAAGCTCTGGTAAACAGGTCTCCATGCTGGTTGATTGAAGATGATGATCCATTGGCCCGACAATTTTCACAGCCTTGACCACCTGTATTGGAAACACTTTCTTTCTCCGCTTCCCCATCTAACTCCCTCAGCTGTTGTTTCACTCCTCCAGGCTCCGAAGAGGCTCCAAAGGGGCAGAGCGTGCCCCTTTGGTCATGCTCCTTCAGTCACGAGCCCACTGGCATGCACCTGCAACCGCGTCCCATGGCAAGAAAGGGCTATTATAGCAGCACACTAGTGATGTCAGCAACTGCTCCTCCTTTCCAGAGGCATACAGGGGCTCCAATTCAAAGCAAAAAAAAAAAAAAGTAGCAAGCAAAGTTCCTCCCTCACAGACTATTATTTTAACTTAACTCTCATAATGAAGCAAGCATTCTGAGAGTTTTCTTACAATTCTTAAACATAATTTACTATTCTCAGTTTTTACACCTACTCAGATTGTTTACTGGCTTTCCACGAAAATGTGTCAATGAAGGATATTTAAAGCCTAAAATGTCAGATAGAAATTCCGCATTACAAGGTAGCAAAAGGAAAGATAAAGCAGATATCGTTAGTACTTTAGGATTTTCTAATTTAGCAAAAAACATTCAAGATATTTAAAAAAAGGCATATCCTCCAGGGACTCAAATGTTTTAAGAACCAAACATTAGTTGTAGCTTATTCCGAAAAGAGAAACTGAAAAGACCAATTAGTTCCATCAACACTTCCCACATTAAGGAACAAAAAGTCTCAGAAATATGGGCATTTCAAAGATGGGAGTTGTTCAGTTTGTTCAAATACTCTAAATGTTATTACATTTCAGTATTCAACTACTAATTATACGAAGGGGCCTGTTTACTAAAGAGTGGTAAGCAGCTACCATGTGGTAACTTAGTGTATGGCTACGGTAACAGTTATCGCATGGCCGTGGTACTTAGCACATACTAAGCGCTTATTATGGAAGGGGTGAGGAAATAGCAGAGAATGGGAGAGTTATGTGTGTGGAGTGCGCCTTGAGGTTAGCGCATGGTAAGTCATTGTGTGCTAGATAGAATGGATGCGGTTTTGCCTTTTGAATAGGAGGCGGTAAGTGCATCTGCACTATTTTATTTATTTATCTGTTTTTTATACCACTTTATCATTTCAGTCAAAGCAGTTTACATTGTAACGTCAACTTGTTAATGTACATTAAACAGGGACATCGATAACTTGGATTTGTCTGAGACAGTGGAGGGTTAAGTGACTTGCCCAAGGCCACAAAGAGTACTGGTGGGATTCAAACCCTGGTCTCTTAGTGCCCAAGCCAGTGCTGTAGGCAGTAGGCTAGTCCTCCACTCCTTCATTGATGATGCGCTTATTGTGCACTGCTACAGCTAAAAAAAAATCCCCCACATTCCCCTATGCCACTTCTGAGCCCTCCTCCACCACTTGATATCACCAATAAGATCGCCTATCCTGATATAACCCCTCCAACATCATCCTTATTTGGCAGCATGACTACTGGCAGTAATACCACAAGATTACTGCTAAGGATCAAAGCTGCCATTTGGAACCCTGATGCCCACAGGAAGGGGTGAGTGAGGACTGTTCCTGCCCCACTAGTCACCAGAGACGCTGGTGAAATCCAGGAGGGTGTCAGGGGGTTGAGGGACTTTACTGGTGATGTTGGGTGGTGGGGAGGAAGTTCTGGGGGTGAGAGTTGTTGCAGATGGGGGGGGAGGGGTACTTTGATGGATGCAGCAGTCCCTTAGTGCATTGCCATAAATAAACTATGTGGTAACTGCATGGGCAGGTGCTGGGCATTTCCCCAAAAACTTATCACATAGCCTTTGAAACTACTACACATTAAGTTTTGCAACTAACTTGCAGTAACTGCAAAATCTTTCTGCACTTTAGTAAATTTTCTTAAATGCCAGTCACCTTTCTCCATTGCTCCTCCCTCCTCCTCCTCCCCCTTTCCCTTCTCCTATCCCCTCCATTTCTGTGAAATAGTTATGTATGTAGGGATTTCAGTATAAATCCATTTCTATTTAATATTTATATTTACTCCATTGCTATCCATTTTAGCTAAACCATTTGATTTAGGACAGTCGTTTTGCTAAAATTAAACCACATAGCTATACTAGTATCAAGAGTGGCCCTCACTCCCTCCCAGCACTATTCCAGCATTAGTACCAGACGGTCTGTAAGAATTTTCAGTGGCACTAAATGGATAGTGCATTGAAACTTCATGAATAGAAGACTTACCTGTATAGCAGTGTCCGCTATACAGATAGGCACGATATTCAATTGGGTCGGCTATGCACCACTACTGCATATAGCCATCGCTGCTGACCTCTAACCCCAGATATTCAATGTCATGGTCATTCGGCTATCAGACTGCTTCATTGACATCACCAACTGGCTCCAAGAGAACAACCTATCCATCAACTTTAAAAAAACCAAAGCCCTCTTCGTAACCAAGGACCAAACCTTCACCTCGCTGCCACACCTCACGTTGGGAACCACTCAAATACAAGGCCAACCCTATATAAGATATTTGGGAGTAATCACTGATCAAGCGCTCACATTTAAGCAACACATTGAAAGAACAGCTAGAATGATATTCCTCAAGGCAAAGATGGTACAACGACTCAGACCACTCATTGACCCCCAAGACTTCAGATCAGTCATGCAGGCCATGACGCTCCCCCACCTGGACAACTGCAATGCAATCTATCATGGACTTCCAGCCACCCATACCACCTCCCTATGGACTGCTCTCAACACCACCGCAAGAATCATACAAAGGGTCAAGAAACACAAGCACATCACCCCTGTCCTGAGAGAACTTCACATTCTACCTCTTGAAGCAAGGATAAAATACAAATATCTACTGCTTATCCACAAAGCCCTCCATCAAACACAGACATCCCAGCTCCGAACTTTACTTCCACAGCCCACCCTCAACAGACCAACCCGTCAATCCACCAGCAATACTCTCACAGTCCCACATGAAAGAACCAAATTCAATCAACAAACCTGCAACATGGCATTTGAACTCTACGCGCCCTCCCTCTGGAACTCCCTTCCCAACCAGCTCCGAAACAACAAGGACCTCTCCACATTCAGGAAACAGTTAAAACCCCTACTGTTTCACAAACATCTTGGACCTGAGCTGGTCACCTCTCAATATCTGCCGGCTTCCTGACAGCCCCCCAACCAGATTGATTCTGACCCCACCCCCACCAACTGAGAGACTCAAGTCAAAAGTCTAATACTGTTAGTTGTCTGTCCACATCCTAATTGTTGGACCCCCTAGTGCTGCCTCCCCCTGTTGAGCAGATTCTTGTACCCTCCCCCTTTCTTCTGTTAAAACCGCTTTGACCCGGTGAAAAGCGGGATATAAATGCAGCTAAATAAATAAAGAAAGAAAGAAATATGCGGCCCCAGCATTGAATATCTGGGGTCACCGCACAAGTCTCCAATGTTGAAGAAGCTAACCGGGTAGTAGTGATATTGGACCGCTACCCAGTTAGTGATGGTGTTCTCCCGCGACACTCCCCATAATACCCATGACATGCCCTGATGCTAAGTGGTTAGTATCAGAGCGTATAGCGGCATTAGTTAGGGATATGCCCGTTCAGCGGCATTGACATGGTGTACAACCTTGTAAACCGTGTAAATGCCTTGGAATATTGGGCTTATAAGTCCTTTTGAATACCGACCCAAATATGTTTGTTTTTTCTGTTCTGCCAATTATATCTTAGGTTTCTTTTCTTTTTAACTTTTTTATACTCGGATATATAACCGATCACGTGGTTGAATCCTTTGCAACAGTTCATTTTGCTTTGTGGTCCCCACTCCCAGTGAAGACTTAGATGTCAATTCAAACTCAGTGCAGGAAAAAGAGACATGTGTGGTGTTTGTGCCAGATTCGGAAAGTGAGCTGGTGTTTCTTTCCAATAATTTAAGAAATAAGGGCCCCAGATCTAAAGGATTTAAGCTCCGAACTGGCCTCTTTGAAGGTTTTACTAGGGTTGAGTGCCTAAATTTATAATCAGAATTTCGCTAAACTCCTAAATATAGAAGCATAAGAGAGTAATTTTATAACAGGATGCCAAGTTAAAGCATGCTTTAATGTGCCTAAATTACGCTTGTTTTATAAATGAGGTACCTACTAGTGTAAAGGATAAAGAATACACTGTAAATTAAGGTGTGATCACTTGTACTGGCCCTAGAGCTACATTTTGCAAGTCTGCATGCAAATGATTGTGCTTCATAAACAATGCACGGATTGCTTGCTTGCACAGCTCATGCTCCACCCATGTGCATGCCCGCAGTGAAGGTACACGCCATGTAACAATTTGCATACTTTTGCACTATGCAGTATATTATGAGAGGACATTTACATGCACCTAACACGCATAAATGATTAAAATACTGCCATTTATGTGTGCTATTAGAGCCTACAAATAGGTACCTTTTTAAAAAATTACCCAAAACGTAGGTAGCAAAAGAGGCAAATTTAGGGAGGAGAAAAAGTTAGACTCTTAATTTTGATTTTCAGCACTAGGCTCATAAATCTAGGCAAATGAGTAACAGACCTAAATTCATAAGCGTAACTTTTAAGCTCCTAAATTAAGATGAAGTTTCAGCTTTAAAGCTTGGCTAAAAATAGGGCACAAATTTAGGTTCCTAGCTTAGGTGACTAAGGGGTATATTTTCTGAATGCCCTATTATAGTGTGTGTTAAGCCCCAAAATTTATCACGGGGGTTGTAGTAGACCTACGTTTATTGTTAGGGGCATGGCTGGCATATCCTCCTAGAGTTATCATGGGGAGATGCACCTCATTGTGACAATATGGATGAGCCATACTGGATAATAGTCAGTAGGCCTCATGAACCTCTGTAATCTCTCTGTAAAGTCTTGGATCTTGGTACCTAGCAGATGGCACACCTTCGAGGACATCATGTCTTGTTGGCAGATGGATGCCTCCATATACCTCGAAAGGAATCACCAACCACAACTACCCTTCATTTCCTAAACATAGTGATTACTGATCCTGCAGCTTTGGAGTTTACAAGTCTCTGTTCCTCCATATCCCAGGATAGTTTCAACTCTACCTCTTTCAGGGCTTCATATTGCATTCTCAGTTCAAGGGTAGGTAGAATTCTTAGTTCCATGGTAGGTAGAACTGGAGTGATAAATTTACTAGCTTTCACGACCTGTGTCCAGCTATAATCTCATGGTTCAGATTTGTCTTTCCTTCTCCTGGAGATATTTGTGCATCAAGAAGCATTTTATCAATGTAGTTTTCATTGCCATTGAAGCTTCTCAGCCTTGACACTACTTCCTTCATTTCTGTCATCTGTTTCCAGAGGGAATCCAGCTGCCCGGCATCTCTCACATTGGACTGACTCCACATAATCAATCACAGTATCTGTCTGGACACATGCATAAGTAATGGCAACACAATGTTTCCCAGCCATTCAATGGCATACTGATGGGGGTTGGAGGTTGGGGGTTGGGAGGGAGTCAGGACCTCCAGGCACCAGTCTGAGAGGGGCACTGGAGAAGGAACTGGAAGATAAAAAAAAAACCATGGTATCTTTGTGATGTTGCGAGAGAGGGCAAAAATGCATCCATCTTCCTGCTGTTCAGAGCTCTGGTACCTTTCAAAAAAAGAGAAAACTGCTAACAAAGTCCTTACCTTTTCCTCAATTGTCTTCCAAGTCTCCAAGCATAAACAATCAATCTCTCCTCTGTGAGATCTCATCCTTCACACTGATTTCCTGTGTGTGGTCCTGTTTGCTTGCTCACTTGTTATTGAAGGATGGAATAGTGATCTCTTCAGACTATAAAATGTGTTTATCTAAGAGGTGTGTAGTGGAGTTCCCTTTAAAGACTTATCTCAAAGAACTAATAAGGTATCATTAATCAATGAAATATAATTGTGTTCTTTTCACAGATAACCAAAATTTGATCTAATTAACTTCCTTGTTTTTCCATTCCAACTAATGAAAGAGAATTCTATTTAATTCATCTGGCTAATTGGTGAATGGATCTATTTAGCAAGATTGGAAGATGGGGTAAGTGAGATTTGTGGAGGAAGGGAACTTACACCTGAGAACTGCTTTGACTTCCTCCTCTTTGAACCAGAAATAAACAGAGGCAATTTCGAACTGGCCGATGTTTAAACACCATGGCAGTCCTGCTGCAGTGCTGAAATATAACCTGGCTGGACATCTAAGTACCCGGTTTTGCAGGCATCCAATATGGAGACGTCCACCTTTGAATTTGCACAAGTTATTTAAGTAAAAAACACTCTGTAGAGCACATACAAAGGAAAGATATGTCTCTTGAGTCCTTAGTACTTGATGTCCTGGGCATTTCAGTGTTACTTAATCTTTAAGGGGTTAATGTTATAAAACTTCTCATGTGACAAGTCTGTTTTAGATGCAGAAAAGGACGTGTATAAATTGCACGACTGCATATGCATGCAAAAAGTAGTTTGGGCAGAGAGGATGTATGGAAACACAGGTACCTGTGCAGGGGGCATGCAGGAGCATTTGTGAGCTGTAGGTGCTAGTTCTGCAGCCTATTTTAGAAAGACACATAGGTGTCCACGTAACCTTTATAAAATAGGCATTAAAAGGCATCATTTTGGACGTCTCACATAGGCATCCTATTATAAAATTCCCCTAAAATACTAGGTTAGATTTATAACTAATATTTTGGCATATGTCCCTCCCCATTCTTAGGCTCAGAGGGGATCCCACCTGCCATCCTCCCCACATCCTGCACCCTTGTCCCTTCCCGACCGCTGAGTGTCCTATAATGGTCTATGGAGAAGTCGTCAATCCTAAACTCTGATTGCTTGCAAATCCCTCCTTTCCCTTAGCTCAGAAGGAAGTTGGGATTTAGACTAAACCAAATTTGCCTATCCCTAAGCAAAGGTCCAGAAACTGGCTTGTACTTGCCATAAGCATCGGCTCAGGGAGTATAATGATTGCTTGAGCACCTTCAGTGTGTCAAAAGAGGAGTAATTTGTGTTGACTTTAGCATCTCAATCATTTTGAAAAGTTGGCTCTTATGGCACATTTCATACCATCCCTAGTGCTGAGGAAGGGGCGGGGGGAGAAGGGCTGCTGAGACGCAGAGAGAGCAGACGCTGCTCTTTACACATGATTACCAAATAGGCAGACAACGCAGGAGCGCGTGGTGTTTGTACTGTGAAACACTTATCCCTTAAAGTCTCAATGGTCGGTTTTGCTACTTCTGCATCAGAATGACATCTGGCAGAAATGATAGGAATGAGATGGAGGAGAATAAATATCTGGCAAGCAGGTGCCAGGGAGATGTAATAATTTATTTTCTCACAAAGGACTGAACATACTATACCATTAAATATCAAGTGTTATAGTCATATCTGCAGAAATAGAACTCTTGAACTCCTGCTTTGACTCCTGAGCTCTTATCAGTGGCAGGAGAAGCTTTCCTTTCATTCGTGATCCATCTGCCCCATCCAGGGCCAGCACTACCATCAAGCAAACTAGGCAATTGCCTAGAGTGATGGCACCATTTGGGGGGTGCTCACTGGTGCAATCTCAAGGGAATTACAACTCAATGCCCCCCTCTGATGCAGACTAACTCACATATAATCGCTTTGCATACATAAAAATGTTCTAGTGCATGGACAGCGAATGAGCAAAATGCAAATAGGTAAAACAAGCATGAAAAATACCCCAAACTCAGGAAAAGTTCATTTGAAATGAGCAAGATTCTAACATACCTTTTGGCCATGCACATCCCTAATGACGAGGGAAGGGTATAAGGAGGAAGCCTGATGTATAAAAATTGGTCTTTCAGTTTTAAAGTGACGAAGTGGATGCAATCAATTATCACAGAGTTTTAGTTTAGTTTATTGATTTTCTAGACCACTTTCCATTGAACAAGTCCATTTACATAACAGTAAAATAATAAAGCAAAGTGGAAGAGGTTTCAGAGGTTTTACAAGAATTAGAGAAATTAGAACGATACCAACAGAAGAAAATCCAACACCAGAATACTAGGTAAGAAAATAAAGGTCTGAACAGTGTCTGAGTCTCCACCACTCAGGAGGCCGGGGAGACTGGAGGGGTGGGGGAGGTCTTTCGGTTGGATCATCAGCGGGATCTGGATGTGGGGTGGGAATCATCGGGGGGATTAATATCGGGCGGGGGATTGATATTGAGGGGATTATAGGGATGGATGCTTTTAGGAGCAGTGATTTAAAAAAGCTGCTCCCTCAAACAATTGGAGAAGAAAAGGACGCTCTTTTTCCCCAAACGCAGCTTAAAATTGCTGCTCCCCCTGGATATGGTGGGAAATCCATAAACAGTCCTGCACGTCCTTACATGATATATTTTACAAGAGGCTCTGTATATGGCAGAACCTTTGCAAAATCCAGTGGAATTTTCTATGTCCTGAACTGGATGTCTTAACTTCCCTCTCCATGACCTGTCTAAAATTGGCCTTTAAGAAAGTAATTTTATTAAATTTATATATTTACTGATGTTTTGAGATCATACAACAACAAAACACATAGGAAAAGGAAAAATCTCCATAAATACAAAATAAATTATTCCTAGAATAATAACAAAAAGAAAATGGATATTAGCCCACATCGAGGGAGCAATAACTAAATAAGAGAAACATTCAATAGAAGAAAACAAGAAACAATGGTCTCACAAAGCTGCAAAACTCCTACCCCCAGAAGAGACCATGTAAGAACACGGTCTCTAAAACCCCTCATCCATTCCTCAGCCACAGGGGCAATCGTTTCCTTACTAACCAGAAGTTTCTCCAAGTGAGAAGGATCAAGGAAAACATATTTCACCCCTAACAGTGTAACAAGACACTTACAGGGAAATCTTAAGTAAAAGGTCCCAGAAAGACCCAATACCCGGGACCTAAGAAGCAAAAAAGCTTTCCTTCTGACTTGGGTAGCTCTGGAGACATCCGGGAAAATCTGAAGTTTCCCACCACAGAAAAGATCTATTCTATTTAAAAAAATAAAAAAGAAAGTAATTTTATAAGGAATCAGTGAACTCATGTGCCATCAATGCAGATAAGCAGGTATTTTCCATGAATTAGGTGGCTGGATGAACCTCTACATGCAAACTTTAGGCAGTGGCTTATACTTGCAGTATGGACATGCACAGGGGAGGAGCACAAATCTATGCATGTAAGTTAGAAAATACTATGGCCCTCATTCTATAACGTGCCTAAATCCTATTCCCCCACCGGTCTCCCTATACATCCTGTGCTTCAGGATGGGGAGAGTCACTGGGGGACGGGAGTTGGCAGGATCGGAGGTAGAGCATGGGTGGGCCGCTCGGCAGCATGTACAGGGCTGATTCGGGTGACGGCCCTGTATGTGCTGCCGGGCCTGTTGAGCTGTACTGTTTATACCACCTCAGAGTTGGTATAAGCAGGTTTTTTCAGTGAATCAGGGCACGGCAGCAAACACCGGGGCCGGGACCGAGTGTGGGTGGGTCACCGCCGCCTGATCAAGACTGTGGGAGGCCAGCCATGGGTCGGGCGGCAGGGATCTTAGGGTCTGGAGCTGCAGCAGTCTGGGGCACTTGCGGGGAGGACATCACTGCAGGCTGGAGGGGCACGCCGGGCCTTCCTCGGGCCTGATTCTGGCTCCCCTAACTATTCTCTATTTACCCGCCCACCCTACTCATGATTTTATATACCTCTATTTTTCCCATCTCAGTCTTCTCCAAGCTGAATTGTCTTAATTTATTCAGCCTTTCTTCATAAGGGAGCCATCCCATCCATTAGATCATTTTTAGCATCCTTCTCTGCAATGTTCCTGCCAAGCTGCATGGGAGTCCTATGTCCACATGGCTGCTGGTAGGGGGAGGTGCTGCGATATTGCACTTATAGTTGGGAAGAGCAGGTAGTGTCTGCTCCTCATGATTACAGATGTGATATCGGAGCACCTCCCCTTATCAGCAGCGACACGGGCAGAGGATTTACGCACAGCTTGGTAGGAATGTTGCTTCTCTGTACTTTTTCTAGTTCCACAAAAGCTTTGGGGCAACCACATCAAATCACATCTGCCATTTTCAAGTCGCAGAATGCCAATCCCTCTCGGTTCAAAACGATGCCTCTGACCCCTAGCAGTAGTCTCACGGACTACAACTAGGGGTCAAGCTGCCAAATAAGGACTGCATGCCTTTATTTTGCAGCTTGCCCCATAATAGTAATAGCATAAGGCAAGAGGCACCATTTTGAAACCCGGTGCCTGATGTGTTGGAGCACCTGGGTATCACTCTTTTATCTTCCTCTGCGTTTACATCTTCAAAGAATGTAGCAGGTTGGTGAGACAAGACTTCCCTTGGCTAAATCCATGTTGGTTTTGTCCCATTAAACTATGTTTATCTATTCATGATTTGCACGTCTGAAAACGCCCATTCAGACCTGCCAATCACATCCATGTCCCAATAGCCATTTTAGAAAAGCCTAATTTTACACATTTATGACACAATCACCTCTGTGTCACACAGGGGCATGGCAGAGGCATGTTTGGGGTGGTCTGTGAAAGATTCATATGCATGTCCAATTTTAGAATGATGCCGCCCATCTATGACCACCGGCTGACACATCTATGTCTATACCTACTCCCGGCGATGAATGAACATTTGAAAAATGCTCATTATGGCCAGCAAGCAACAGTACAGAAATGAAGGGAATGCCCTCTGACTTCCCCAATAATTTCCACCCCCTCAAAGTGGCATACAGATAAATACAGAGGCCTTTGTGTGACCTGCTGCGCTGCTTGTGCACGTCCTCTCACAAAATGGCATCAAATGCATGTGCGCATTCTGAAATACCGTTACAAATACATCTTTGTTGCCAGTTTTATAAACATGCAAGATTTCTAAAATCATCCATTTCCCTGCATGTGTCTGGAGCTTGTACTGCACACCCCCGTTCCCTTGTATGCTGGTGGAGACATTTTTCTTGTGGGGTGGAGATAGGTTGATTTTAGAGCACATTTACAATGCCCATGGAATTTCAGTTGTTTTGACTTGGATATCCCAAATGGCACCTAAATGGTGTTTCTAAAATGGTTTCTACCATTTTCCCGTCATTGTTGTCAGACTCACCTGTCTGTAATTTCCCAAATCACCCCATTGGCCACTCTTCAATCTTCAGGTATTATAGAAGATTTTAAGTATAGCTTGTAGATTTATAGTTAATAAATATTAATTATAATAATATAATAATAATATAATATAATATAATAATTAATTATTATTAATTATTAATTATAATTAGTAATTTCAAATTTGAGTTCTTTCAGCACTCTGAGATGTATATATCCAGTCCAGGTGATTTGCTACTGTTTATCAACTTGCCCTATAACATTTTCCAGACTGATCGAGATTTGTTTCAATTCCTCTGATTCATCATCTTTAAATATCATTTCTGATATGGGTATCTCCCCTTTATCTTCTTCACTAAACATCAAAGCAAAGAATTAAATTTAGTTTCTCTACTATGGGCTTTTCTTACCTCAGTGCCCCTTTTATCTCTCTCTCATCTAATGATCCAATGACTCCCTTGCAGGCTTTTTGCTTCAAATATACCTGAAAAGAAGTTTTATTATGAGTTTTTGCCTGTCTTATCAACGCTTTGTATTTAATTTGCCAGTGTTTATGTTATTACCTGTTTTCTTCATTTGGATCCCTCATGCATTTTTTGAAAGATATTGGGGCATGTTTACTAAACACCGTTGCTGTGCGGGTTCCCGTTAGTGTGCTGGTGCCATATAAGGAGTGGGCGGGCCAGGCAGAAAAAAGAAAAAAACCGGACCGTACGTGTGTGTGTCGCGCAAATGTGCGGGGCCCACATTAGCGCATGGGAAGGCTAAGTGGGGCGCTGCTGCATAACCAAACAACAGAGCCGTAGTACAACAGTGAAGACACTGACCTATGGTGCAGGGGCCAGGGGTTCAAACCCCCATTGTGCTCAATGAAAAGGACCAGCTGAGGCATCAACTTTTATGGGCAAAAGTGGTGTAGGAGGTATATTGATTATGGGTGGCAGAAGGCGGCGCACTCTTTTTTTATACGGCATGAGGCGGCGCACTGTTCATTGTGGGCGGCAGATGGCGGCGCGCTGATAAAATGGGGCAACAGAAGGCGGCGAGCCTGTGGGCAGAAGGCGTCGCGCTGATGTGTGAGGGGGCAGCCCAATAGTGGGAGGGATAAGTGGCGCACTGATGTGCAAATAGTAGGAATGGAGCCATAGCACAATAGTTAAGACACTAACCACTCGTGCAGGCATCATGGGTTCAATTCCCCACAGTGCCCATTGAAGACAGCTGGCTGAGGCATTATTTTAAGGGGCATGCCCATGTTGGGCGGCATAAGGCGGCGCGCTGTTAATGTTACGCGGCAGAAGGCGGCGCACTGCTAATTTTGTGCACCACAAGACGGCGCGCCGATGGCTACAAGGCTGCGCGCTGCTGCTCAAGCACAGGAACAGAGCCACAGCACAATGGTTGTAACACTGACCAATGGTGCAGGGACCAGGGGTTCAATCCCTCACAATGCCCATTGAAAAAGACTAGCAGAGGCAGCATGTTTTATGTTGTGGAGTGCTGTAGTAGGCCCACTAATTTTATTTTGTGATAACAACTAGAAAACGCATGCTCACAGCATGTTAACATAAGGCAGCCCATAAGGCACATGTGACAGTGCACCGTCCGCCAAGGCACCCTAGAATGTCCCCTATAGGGCAGCATGTATGTTGCGACACAGGATAATGTATAGTGCACCCTATATGGATGGCAACCATAAAGTGCCGTATACGGCGCCCCATAAAGCGCCCTCAGAGGCACCTTATGGGTACAGTACGCTCAGGGTGTTATTGCTGGCAGCAACATATGTACAGTAAATTAAAAAGATGCTGTGGACAGCCCTATCACAGAACCCCACTGCAGGTTTGAACCCATGACCTCTGGCTGCACAGGGAGTGATGTAACCATTGGGCTACAACTCCATAGATGTAAGCAAGCCCCTGGCTGGCTGCAGATAGCCTGCACGTCACCTCACAGACAGTCTGCCGGTGTAAACAGGATAGGGTTAGGCCACACGTACCCATGATGCACTGCACATGCAAATTAGCTGTCCAAAGATGGACACAAGATGGGTAATGCACCCCCACAGCACCTCGGCCCTGTTGGGGGGAGTGACCGGGTGCACCCACACAGCACCTCGGCCTGGTAGGGGGCACTGACCGGGTGTTTTACTGGCACAGAGTAGCTGCATACCGTTACATCGTGTGGGTTCTGTGCTCACCCTGAGTGTGCAATGAGGCACCCAGGACCAGGTCCACAACACCTTCCATGGCTGATGGAGGCCAAGCGGGAGTTTCAAAGCAGTGTTAGTTTCTGCACAAACACCATGGATATCCCAGTCAGGCTCAGCACCCCCAGGGCCCCTCCTCCCCCCCCCCAGCAAACATGGTCCCCCATCAAGAGATCCACACTGTACCTCCCTGCAAAGGTGGCAGTAGAGGGCAACATCAACCCCAGTCCTGCTGAGGAATGAACACCACTCCCACCCCACAATAGCAGACAGACATAGGACCAGGATAAGGTAAGCTGCACCCCACCACCAGATATTCCCCTGCAGCAAGCCAACAGCCACTGCACCCTGCAAGCCATTCCAGCAAGACACATACCAGCTACAAACAGTCTGCTGGTTAGTCCATAGTGCATGTTCCGCAATGGATACACATGCACCCAGAACTGGTCTGCCAGCATACACAGCAAGCAGATAAATCAGTGACTGGGCCCCAAATAGAAACCCATATCTATCACATGAGAGGAATACTGTATAGCACTATGGGGGTGCCTAGCCATGCTGTGGTCACTGCACAGTCAGGGTGAGTGTGATCTCCCAGAAGGACATGCTTTGGCCACCCTGTCTGTGTAGGTAGTGGCCGGACACTACAATGTCCCTGCCAGTGCCCTATGCCCGGTGCAGATGCATCCTGGCCAGGCTACCCTGTCCTGGCTATACCCATGGTACCTTGCACCTCATTATGCACATTGGCAGGCCAATACTGGCAACAGTGCTGGCAGTGTGGGCTGTGGAAGGGGCTTGCAGCCAACACCCACTGTATAGCCAGACACACACTTCCACACCTATGCCATCATGGTGCTACTATTGAGGAAGTAATTAGCCTTGCCCACCAAACCGGTCCTGAGCACGGCAAGGCATGGATATGGTACGCAGTACAGCTGGGGGTCACTTCCCAGGGTGGTAAACACCGTCAGAGGCCAGGCCTGGAGCACGCATCGCAAACACCTAACAGATTGTTTGGATGGGGTCAACTAGCAGTATGTGCGTAACGTATGGATATCTAGCTGCCTGTGCTCCTAGCAAACGTCTCAGAGCTGTGTACCATATACCTCAGGTGTAGGGTGACATTGGTAAGTTATGCAAGTGCTAGTTTTGGGAGATGCATGCAGGGTCCAATGGTCTGCCTCTCCAGGAGACATTGGCCAATGAGGCCTGTGGGTGTGGGTGTGTCTGCCCTTGATGGCTGCTGCTTTACGGCACAGATTCCCAACTCCAGTCCAGGTTTGCATCACACTGTTCTGGTTTTCCTGCTGTCCCTCATGGATATGCATGAGCTACATCTACATACCATGGGTGTGGTGCATAGATATACAGCACAGGCATTTGTATGAGTGGCATCATGGAACCTGACTGGTGTGTGCCCCACCAGGACTGCATTTGGGTGAATCTGCTCTGGGTACTGGCCCTGTTCATGGTGTCTTTGCTCAGTGGGGTAAAAGATAGACGTATTGCCATTGCATATGTCCAAGCCAGGAAAGGTGTGCCCTTACTATCACTGTTTACTTGGGGGAAAAATATGTGGGCAAGATTGGCAGTTGCCCCAGTTGGGCTTTGAACCTGTGACCTTCTGCTCTTGCATGCAGTGTCTGCGTGCACTGCACCACTGTGTAGCCACAGATTGGGTGGATTCCCTGGCATGTCCATGACTGTGGATCCGGCAGGGCCTGTCTGTTGCAGTCTGTTGCAGTGGATGGTGGCAGCCTGCACATGGCTAGCTAGGCCTCTGTCTTCTGTCGCTAGCAGCCACTGCCCCCTGCACCACATGTACTCGTCCGCCAACATGCTGGCATGAGCTCCTCCCATAAAAAGCAGGTGACCTGATTGGAATGTGGCAGTACGGGACTGCATTTGGGGTACTTGGCTGTGGGTAATGCCCATTGTTGTGGTGTGTGTGTGCGTTTTTGGGTAAAATATGGGTGTTTTCCCCATGCTTATGTCACCTGCAATACAGGGGTGTCTGCGCTATCTGTGTTTAGTGGTGGGTAAAATATAGGGACTGGGCTGGTAAGTGCCCCAGCTGGGCTTTGAACCTCTGGTCCTAGAGGTACTGACTTTGTCCGCTGCACCACACTATGGCCACAGAGACAGTGCAGCCCCTGGAGGTAGTAAGCCTGGCAGGATGGAGTCACAAACCCTGCTCTACGCAATTTTACTGTGGGCATATGCACCCTGTCTGGTGACAAACGTGCACATCAACCACGGAAATGACCACGGGAACTGGGGGAAACAATATCGCCATGCTGGGCAACAGTGATATTAATGGGCAACCATAGCAAACACTCCCAGGACAGCTCCACAACAGGAAATGTTGTTTGGAAGAGTCTCCGCTCCGTAAACCCTTCCAAAATTCATTTCTTTTTTCTGGAGCTTTGTTGGGTGTGTTTTCTGTATTTGCCCATCACTATCACTGTTCCCCAGCTGAATTACTATTTTTAATAGTTCTGTTGTGGTCATTTCCTATTTTTATGTGCACTTTTGTGCTGTGCACATGTATCACACTGCTCACGTTTTGCTGGTTTCCCCGGTTTTCCTGTACATTGCTGACGGAAATGGTTTCTCTTCCCTTTTTACATGCAAATTCGGGCCTGATACTGTGCGGGGACCCTCTCCCCTCCCACTCTCCACCCATTGACCCCGTCCCTCCGCCCCTCCGGAGCCTTCCTCCGCCCTCCTTTAGCCGTTCCACGCCTCTATCGGACATTTGCGGGGTGACACACACGTGTGCGGGGTGTTTAAACGCGTTTATGTGCGTTTCAGTGGCGCGTTGCCGTGCGCTATTTTGCGGCGCGCAAATTTGCGGACTTTAGTAAACATGCCCCATTGTTTTTGGCTATAACAGTCTCTTTCAACTCACCTTTAAAACATGTTGGCAGTTATTTGGCCTTCCTTTCACCTTTTGAAAGCATGGAATATATTTTGCCAGGGCTTCCAAGACAACGTCTAGGCCTCATATAAACCCTTAACCTCTGCAGTTGCTCCTTTTTCATTTTTTTCCTATTTTCTTCATTTTATCATAATCTCTCCCTTTTGAAAGTTAAATATTAGCTCAGTAGATTTCCTCATCTTCCTTCCATTAATTAAATGAAATTTGATTATGTCCCCAAACCCATCACCTATCAAACTAGGTCCTACATTCCACTAAGGACTAGGTCCAAATTAGCTCCTCCTTGCATCAGTTACTCAAAAAGCTGCTCCAAGAAACAGGAATTTATTTCATCTAGAAACTTAAAGGTAAATCCAGAATGTCCAGGGTGAAACTTGCAGAAAAAAAGCCAGGAACATCTATGTCTTTGGCCGATTTTAGCAACATAGGGGTATGTTTACTAAAACCCCGGTAATGTGCGGGCCGCGCTAGTGTGCGGGTGCCATATAAGGAGTGGGCGTTTCTTTCTTAAAAAGCAAAACCGGGATTTAAATATGCGCTAAGGTGCAGGGCGCCCATGTGCGCCCCGCACATTAGCGCATGAGAAAGCTGCGCGGGAGGCATAAGTGGCGCGCTGATGTGCAAGCAGAAGAGCAGAGCCACAGCACAATGGTTACGTCACTTACCAATGGTACAGGGATCAGGGGTTCAATCCCCACAATTCCCAATGAAGACAGTTGGCTAAGACATTACTTTAGGAGCCAGTTCAATATTGGGTGGCATAAGGCAGTGCGCTATTGCTTTAGGAGGCATTTTAATATTGGGCGGCATAAGGCGGCGTGCTGATGTGCAAGTACAGAAACAGAACCACAGCACAATGGTTAAGACACTGACCAATGGTGCAAGGATCTGGGGTTCAATCCCCCACAGTGCCCAATGAACAAGGCTGGCTGAGGCATTACATATTATGGGGAAGACTGCTTTAGAAGGCATTTTATTTTTATTTTAATTATCACTACTAGCAAACGCACTCTCAAAGCGTGTTAACATAAGGTGCCCCATAAGGCACATTTTAAAGTGCACTGTCCACCAAGGCACCCTAGAATGTTGCTTATAGGGCGCTTTATAGGGTGCCGTATGAGGTACCGCAAGGTCAGAGTACTGTTTTTGATGGCAGCACTGTGCAGTTTAAGGAATGAAAAGCATAAGTAGGTGCGCTGACATGCAAGGAGGAGCAGCAGTGGAGCACAATGGTTAAGGCATTGACTGCTGATACAGGGGTCATGAGTTTGCTCCCCAGTGTGCCTAATACATAAGGCTGGCTGAGGCATCAGCTTTGCAATGTACATTTTGTTTCTTGCAGCACTTTATTTTTATTTTATTAATTGCTGCCAGGAAACACGCCCTCACGTCCCGTAATTGAAGGTGCCGTATAAGGCACCCTATAAGGCACTCCATAGGGCACATTATAAAGTGCACTGTCTGCCACGGCACCCTAAAATGTCCCCTACAGGGCACCCTATAAGTTGCATCACAGGATAATGTATAGTGCACCTTACATGGACGGGAACCATAAGGTGCCCTATAGGGCACCCTATAAAGCACCCTCAGAGGCACCTTATGGGTACAGTACGCTGAGGGTGTTTTTGCTGGCAGCAAAAATGTACATTAAAAAGAGATAATGCTTTGGAAAGCCCTATCAAATAATCCCACTGTGGGTTTGAACCCATGACTTCTGGCTTCATACGCAGTAAAGTAACCATTGGGCTACAGCTACTAGCAAGCTCCTGGCTGGCTGCAGAGAGCCTGCACGTCACCACACAGACAGTCTGTTGTGGTCACCAGGATAGGATTAGCACACCTGTACCCATGATGCACTGCACATGCAAATCAGCTGTCCACAGATGAACACAAGATGGGGTATGCACCCCCACAACACCTCGGCCTGGTAGGGGGAACTGACCATGTGCACCCCCCACAGCACCTCGGCCTTGTAGGGGGTACAGACCATGTGTTTTACTGGCACAGAGTAGCTACACACCGTCACATTGTGCGGGTACTGTGCTCACCCTGATGGTGCGGTGAGGCGCCCAGCACCAGGTCCACAGCACCTTCCATGGCAGAAATAGGCCATGATGTAGGTTCAAAGCAGTGTTAATGTGTGAGATAGGTAGTTTCTTCAGAAACACCTTGGATATATCTGTCTGTCTCAGGCAGGTGTAACACCATGCACCCCCCCCCCCGGCCAGGGGTGGCAAATAGGGTCTCCCAACAACAGATCCACATTCTACCTCTCTGCAAAGGTGGCAGAAAAGGGGACCATCAACCCCAGTCCTGCTGTGGAAAAGACACCCTTCAAGGAAGTCACTGCAGCTCTGTACATATCCATAACACAATAGCAGACAGACATTAAGCCTGTATATGCTAAGCTGCACCCCACCACTATCTGATATTCTCCTGCAGCAAGCCTTCAGCCACTGCACCCTGCAAGGCACTCCATCAAGACACATACCAGCTGCAAACAGCCTGCTAGTTAGTCCATAGTGCATGTTCTTGGTGGAAATGCATGCACCCAGAACTGGGATGGCAGCACACACAACAAGCAGATAAGTCAGTGACTGGCCCCCAAAAGGAAACCCATAAATATCACATAATAAAAATTCTATATAGCACTATGGGGGTGCCTAGCCATGCTGTCGTCACTGGACAGTCAGGGTGAGAATGATCTCCCAGCAGGACATACTGAGGTCACCCTGTCTGTGTAGGTGGTGGCCAGGCACTAAAATGTCCCAGTCAGTGCCCTATGCCCTGTGCAGATGCACCCTGGCCAGGCCACCCTGTCTGGGCTATACCCATGGTACCTTGCTCCTCATTATGCACATTGGCAGGCCAATACTGGCAACAGTGCTGGCAGTGTGGGCTGTGGAAGGTGTTTGCAGCCACCACACACTGTATAGACCAGTGGTTCTTAACCAGTCCTCCTTGAACCCCTAGGCCAGTCGGGTGTTCAGGATAGCCCTAATGAATATGCATGAGATATATATGCATTAGAGATATCCTGCCAACCTGACTGGTTTGTGGCCCTCTAGGGCTGGATTTGGATACCCCTGCCTTACATCTCTGTCATTTAAGATTGTGAGTGGGCAAGGTGCAGATGTCCTAGACATCAAAAGAGTAGATAGAATGTGTGACATGCCTCCTCAATTCTCAACACCACCAAAACGTTGTCTAATAGACAATATTTTGGTGGTGGTGAGAAACAAAGAGGCATGGGACAAATTCTATCTAACGTTTTCGATGTCTTGGAGCTCTGCACCTTGTCCACTCACATTCTGAAATAAAAACATAAGAACATAAGATATGCCATACTGGGTCAGACCAAGGTCCATCAAGCCCAGGTTTCTGTTTCCAACAGTGGCCAATCTAGGTCATATATACCTAGCAGTTTCCCCAAGAGACACAAGTTCCACAATGCTTGTACTGGGTCAAGCATTGATATCTTCGGTCACTTCTTAATAATGGTTTATGGACCTTTCCTCCAGGAACTTGTCCAAACCTTTTTTAAACCCAGCTATACTAACAGCCTTTACTACATCCTCCGGTAACAAATTCCAGAGTTTGATTACACGTTGACTGAAAAAATATTTTCTTTTATTAGTCTTAAATAGTTTACCTTGTAGCTTCATTGCATGTCCCCTAGTCTTTCTATATTCTGATAAGGTAAACAATCGATCTACGTTTACCCTTTCCACTCCGTTCATTAATTTATAGACTTCTATCATATCTCCCCTCAGCCGTCTCTTTTCCAGGTTAAAGAGCCCTAACCTTTTTAGCCTTTCTTCAAAGGAGTATCCTTCCATCCCCTTAACCATTTTGGTGGCTCTTCTCTGTACCTTTTCTAAAATCGCTATATCCTTTTTAAGATACGGCGACCAGAATTGCACACAATATTCAAGGTGCGGTCTCACCATGGAATGATATAGAGGCATTATAATATCTTTTGTTTTATTTTCCATTCCTTTCCTTATCATACCTAGCATTCTGTGCACATTTCTCTGCACACTGGGCCGAGGGTTTTAACATGGTATCCACAATGACGCCTAAATCTTTTTCCTGGGTGGTGGTTCCTAATGTGGAACCTTGCATCGTGTAACCATAGTTTGGGTTGTTCTTCCCTAGGTGCATAACCTTGCACTTGTCCACATTAAATTTCATCTGCCATTTTGATGCCCAGTCTTCCAATTTATCAAGATCCTCTTGCAATTTTTCACAATCCTCTTGGGTTTTAACAACTTTAAATAGTTTTGTGTCATCTGCAAATTTGATAACCTCACTCGTTATTCCACTTTCCAGGTCATTTATGAATATGTCAAAAAGCAGCGGACCCAGCACAGATCCCTGGGGTACACCACTATTCACCTTTCTCCATTGGGAAAATTGGCCATTTAGCCCTACCCTCTGCTTTCTATCTTTTAACCAGTTCCTGATCCACAATAGTACACTGCCTCCTATCCCATGACTCTTTAGTTTTGCCAAAAGTCTCTGATGAGGGACCTTGTCAAAGGCTTTCTGAAAGTCCAGATACACAATATCAACCGACTCACCTTTGTCCACCTGTTTATTCACTCCTTCAAAAAAACATAACAGATTAGTAAGACAAGATCTTCCTTGTCTAAAGCCATGTTGGCTGTCTCCCATTAGGTTGTGACTATCTACATACTGAGTAATTTTATTCTTTATGATGGTTTCTACCATTTTTCCCGGTACTGACGTCAGGCTCACCGGTCTGTAGTTTCCCGGATCACCCCTGGAACCCTTTTTAAAAATTGGTGTTACATTGGCGATCCTCCAATCTTCAGGTATTAGAGATGATTTTAATGATAGTTCACAGATTACTGAAAGCAGTTCTGCAATCTCATATTTCAGTTCTTTCAACACCCTTGGATGTATACCATCCGGCCCAGGTGATTTGCTACTCTTCAGTTTATCTAATAGTTGTAAGACATCTTCCCGATGTATCGATATTTCCTTCAATTCTTCCGCACCTTTAAATACCACTTCAGTCATGGCTAACATCCCTACATCTTCCTCAGTAAAGACCGAAGCAAAGAATTCATTCAGTCTCTCCGCTATCGCCTTGTCGCCTCTTAGTGCTCCTTTAACCCCTTTATCATCTAATGGACCAACTGCCTCTCTCACAGGTTTTTTTGCTACGAATGTACTTGAAAAGGTCTTTATTTCGCGTTTTTGCTTCCGCAGCAAGCTTCTTCTCAAATTCTCTCTTTGCCTGCCATATCAATGCCTTGCATTTGACTTGCCAGTGCTTGTGCTGTTTCCAGGTTTCGTCGTTTGGCTCTTTTTTTCCATTTCCTGAAAGATGCTTTTTTGGCAACAACAGCCTCTCTGACCTCACCTTTAAACCATGCTGGCAGTTTTTTGGACTTCCTTCCACTTTTCTTAAAGCGTGGAATACAGCTGGTCTGGGCTTCCAAGATAGTATTTTTCAACAACACCCAAGCTTGATGTACGTCTTTAACCTTCGTAACTGCTCCTTTTAGTTTTTTCTTAACTGTTTTCCTCATTTTATCATAGTCTCCTTTTCGAAAGTTAAAAGGTAGTACTGTGGATTTCCTTACTATCCCTCCTCCACTAATTAAATCAAAGGCGATCATGTTATGATCACTATTGCCAAGTGGCCCCAAGACCCTTATCTCTTGCACTAGATCTGGTGTTCCACTAAGGACTAGGTCTAATATGGCTTCCCCTCTGGTCGTTTCATAAACCAGCTGCTCCAAGAAGCAGTCATTTATTTCATCTAGGAACTTTATCTCCCTAGCAGGTCCTGACGTGACACTGACCCAGTCGATACCGGGGTAATTGAAATCACCCATTATTATTACTGCGCTGTAACTTTTGTTAGCTTCCTTGATTTCTTTGAGCATTTCATCATCCATTTGGACATTCTGGCCAGGTGCTCGATAGTACACCCCCACTGCCATCGCCTTTTATATGGAATTTCAATCCATATAGATTCTACAGCAGATTTTGTTTCCTGCAAAACTTTAATCCTTTCTGACTCAATGCCCTCTCTAACATAGAGCGCAACCCCTCCACCAATTTGATCAGCTCTATCATTACGATATAGTTTGTACCCAGGTATCACAGTGTCCCACTGGTTGTCCTCCTTCTACCATGTCTCTGATATTCCAATCATATCTAACCTTTCATTTAGTGCTATATATTCTAACTCTCCCATCTTATTCTTTAGACTTCTAGCATTTGCATACAAGCATTTTAGAGAATGTATTTTATTCATGTTAATTTGGCTATTGTTAGACATGGGTAAATTGGGATCTTTAAGCTCTGTCAGAGCTTAAAGACAGAGATGTAAGGCAGGGGTCTCCGAATCCAGCTCTAGAGGGCCAGAAACCAGTCAGATTGGCAGGATATCTCTAATGCATATATATTTCATGCATATTCATTAGGGCTATCCTGAAAACCCGACTGGCCTAGGGGTTCAAGGAGGACTGTTTAAGAACCACTGGTATAGACAGACACACACTCCGACACCTATGCCAGCATTGTGCTACTATAGAGGAGTCTATCATCCCTGGCCACCACACTAGTCCTGGGCACAGTACAGGCATGGATATGGTACGCAATACTGTTGGGGGGCACTCCCCAGGGTGGTAAACACTGTCAGAGACCAGACCTGAAGCACACACCACAGACATCCGAAAGATTGTTATGATGGAGCTCAAACAGCAAACTGTGCTTAACGTAGAAATCGCTATCTGGCAGTAATCATAAAAAATGTTTGATAGCTGTGTACCGTATACCCAGGTGTAGGGTGGCATTGCTAAGGTATGCAAGTGCTAGTATTGGGGGATGCACGCAGGGCCCAATGTCCTGCCTCTCCAGGAGGCATTAGCTAATGGGGCCTGTGGGTGTGGGTGTGGGAGTGTCTGCCCTTGTTGGCTGCTGCTTTACGGCAGAGGTTCCCAACTCCAGTCCTGGTGTGCCAAACACTGTTCGGGTTTTCATGCTGTCCCTCATGAATATGCATGAGCTACATCTGCATACCATGGGGGTGGTGCATAGATATGCAGCACAGGCATCTTTATTAGAGGCAGCATGGAACCTGAATGGTGTTTGGCCCTCCAGGACTGCATTTGGGAGACTCTGCTCTAGGTAATGCACATTTCTGTGATGTTTGTGCTGTGTGGGGTAAAATATAGGTGTTTGACCCATGCTTATGTTTTCAGCAATAAAGGTTCAGTCTTTACTACCATGTTTTCTGCATAGGTAAAATAAAGGGACTGGGTTAGCAGGAGCCCTAGCTGGGATTTGAACCTGTGACGTTCTGGTCTTAAAGGCACTGGCTGTGTTCGCTGCACCACCGTCTTAGCACAACAACAGTGCATTCCCTGGGGAGTCCATGGCTGTTTGTCAGACAGGAGATACACAAAGAGCAAGAGACGAGTCGTCAAGGATGATAAGCAATGTTTATTGACCAACCCCAATAAACATTGCTTATCATCCTTGACGACTCGTCTCTTGCTCTTTGTGTATCTGCTGTCCTTGCAAGAGCCCTGCTCTTCGTTGTGCCTGTTTGTCAGACAGGGCCTGTCTGTTGGAGTGCACTGCACCCACGTGAAGGGGGCTAGGCCACCGTCTGCTGTGGGCAGCAGCCACTGCCCCCTCCACCAACGGTACCCCTCCGCCACCATGCTGACATGACCTTATATTGGAGACAGCATCACAGCTGAATGATATGTGGCCCTCCAGGACTGCATTTAGGGGACTGTGGTCTAGGTAATGCGCATTTTTCTGGTGTCTGTGCTCTGTAGGGTAAAATACAGGTGTTTGGACCATGCTTATGTTCTCTGCAAAAAAGGTTGGTCGTTATTATCACGGTTTAGTGGTGGGTAAAATATGGGGATTGGGTTTGCAGGGGCCCCAGCTGGGACTTGAGCTGCTGACCTTTGGCTCCTGAACACACTGTCTGTGTTCACTGCACCACACTGTGGCCACAGAGACAGTGCAGTCCTTGGAGATAGGAAACCTGGCCAAAGAAATCAGAAACCCTGCTCTGCACAATTTCACTGTGGGCTCATTCACATTGTATGGAGACAAAAGGGCAAATAAACATTAGAAATGGCCTCGAAAAAAAGGGAAATAAAACATAACCAAGCTGGGCAAAAGTGATATCAATGGGCAACAGTAAAAAACACTCCCAGGAAAGCTCCAAAAAAAAGAGCTTTTTAAAAGGGTCTACGGAGCGTAGACCCTTCCAAAAATCATTTCCTTTTTTTGGAGCTTTCCTGAGAGTGTTTTTTATTGTTGCCCATTGATATCACTGTTGCCCAGCTGGATTATCATTTTTTAGAATTTTGGTGTGGTCATTTTCAATTTTTATTTGCTATTTTGTTCTGTGCACATGTATCACACTGCTCCGGTTTGTAGGTTTCCCTGGTTTTGCTGTACATTGCGGACAGAAATGGTTTCTCTTCCCTTTAAATCGGCTCTACCGCGAGGTTTTCACTCGCGGTATTTTTTTAGTTGAATTTCAGCCCCGCTCCTGTGCGGGGAGCCTCTCCCCTCCCACTCTCCACCCATTGACACCGTCCTCCGCCCCTCGGGAGCCTTCCTCCGCCCTCAGAATGCCTTTCCACGCCTCTATCGCACATCAGCGGGCCCGTTAGAGCAGCTCGCACGTGTGCGGGGCACAAAAAAGCATTATTAGCGTGCGCTAAGGTACCTTAGTGCACGCTCAAGTGCGCCCCGCACAATTGAGCGGTTTAGTAAACATACCCCATAGAGTGCTCAATGTAGACATCCACACTGGTGGCCAGATAGACAGTCCCCTTAGGAAAGCATGGGGTGGGGACGTCCATCTCATACAAGCTAGCATAAGAAGACGCCCAACGGCATAGCACAATAAAAACATGAGTCGCCATTCCCCATTAGTGTTTGCTGGCATATTGCAAAATAAAGGGGAAATTAGTGTAGCTCCTTCTACACACCCTCCAACCTTTGCATGACAAGAAAAGCACTTTTAAGATACCTGTTCATGCCTGGAGGAGGTATAAACTTAGATGTGACTCTGGATGTCCATGATGTTTCTGAGATCTGGTGGGGACTTCCAAGTTTTTGGGAATGCCTCGGCCGCACCTCTGCCAAGTCCTCATTCAGACTTGGATATCCTCATGCTGGGGATGTCCACAGACCCTGCTTCTAAAATGGTTCTGGAGACATCTCTGTGCTTTGGATGTCTCTATGCCCATTTTCAGAAGTCCAAAGCTAGAATGCGGCTTCCAAAATAAACCCATTTATCTGCCTAGCATGTCCTGATGTGATAATAATGCAGTCAATATTGGGGTAATCAAAATCACATTATTATTACTGTACTTCCAATTTTGTTAGCTTCCCTAATTTCTGTTAGCATTTCATTATCTACACCCATATTTCTCTTCCCTTCCCCTTCTTGCTTGAAATTTCCATCCGTAAGGATTTTAAAGTATATCTTGTTTCCTGCAAAACTTTATCCTGTTTGACTCAATGTCCTCTTTAACATATGGTGCTACCCTTCCACCAATTTGATTTACCCAAGCACTGCAATATAATTTGTGCTGTGGCATCACAGTGTCTCATTGCTTATCTTCCTTTCACCGGGCCACGAGATTCCAAATATATCTATCTCTTCATTCAGTGTTACATATTCTAACTCTCCCCTCTTATTTTTCAGACTTTTAGCATTTGTATACAGGCATTTCAAAGTATGATTTTTGTTCCTATTGACAACTTGCTTATCAGGAATCTTTCATCTCTGTCTGCTTTTTACTTAAAGGCACCTGGACTATTTTTACCTTTATTGAAACCTCTCTAGCGGGATGTCCTAACCTCCCTGTTTTGAGTGTATCCTTCAAGAATATATTATTCTGAACTATGCACTCCTGGATAACTGTCAGCTTTCCCCCAATATTAGTTTAAAAGCTGTTCTAAAGATGCCAGCAGCTGGGTTCCACCCTGTTAAGGTAGTGCCCATCCTTCCAGAAAAGGCCCCCTCTTCCCCAGAATAATGCCCAATTACTAACAAATATATAGTTCTTTTCTCTGCACCATCGTCTCATGCCCGCATTGAGATTCTGGAACTCTGCCTGTCTCCTGTGCGTGGAACAGGGACATTTCTGTGAATGCGACCCTGGAGGTCCTGGATTTCAATTTTCTACCTAAAAGACCAAATTAAATTTCCAGAATCTCCCTCCCACACTTTCCTATGTTGTTGATGCCCACATGTACTAAGACAGCTAGCTCCTCCCAAGCACTGTCTAGAATCCTATCTAGGTGACATATGAGTTCCACTACATTTGCATTAGGCAGGCAAATCACCAAGTTATCTTCACACCCACCAGGCATCCAGCTATCCATGTGCCTAATGATCGAATCACCACTAAAAAGGCCATTATAACCTTCTGATTCTGGGCATATGTGAGAAGATACTGCATGACCTTGGTGGCAGGTCCTGGCTACAAGATCAGTTCCTGGTACAACAAGGTGGTGCTCTCCTTCTAGATGGCCTCTCTCCTCTAAAGCAGCACAGAGGCTGCCAGACTGGAGGTGGGACTTTTCTACTTTGCCCCGTAGGTCTCCTCTATATACCTCTGTCTGCCTCAGCAATTCCAAGTCTGCTACTCTAGCCTCCAGAGATCAGATTTGTTCTCTGAAGGCCAGAAGCTTTGTGCTGAGTAGGCACATGACCTCCCACCAACTGGAAGATAATCAAACATATGGCACTCGGTGCAAAAGACTGGACTTGATTTAATAAGTGGAGGAAGGATGGTAAGGAAATCCACAGTACTACCTTTTAACTTTCAAAAGGGAGACTGTGATAAAATGAGGAAAATAGTTAAGAAAAAACTAAAAGGAGCATTTACAAAGGTTAAAGATTTACATCAAGCATGGGTGTTGTTTGGAAGCACAGACCAACTGTATTCCACGCTTTAAGAAAAGTGGAAGGAAGTCCAAAAAACTGCCAGCATGGTTTAAAGATGAGGTCAGAGAAGCTGCTGTTGCCAAAAAAGCATCTTTCAGGAAATGGAAAAAGGAGCCAAATGATGAAAACTGGAAACAGCATAAGTACTGGCAAGTTTGATACAAGGCACTGATAAGGCAGGCAAAGAGAGAATTTGAGAAGAAGCTTGCTGTGGAAGCAAAAATGCGTACTAAAGACTTTTTCAAGTATATTTGCAGCAAAAAATCTGTGAGAGAATCAGTTGGACCATTAGATGATAGAGGGGTAAAAAGGGCACTAAGAGGGGACAAGGCCATAGTGGAGAGATTGAAAGAATTCTTTGCTTCCGTCTTTACTGAGGAAGATGTAGGGATGTTACCCATGACTGAAATGGTATTTAAAGGTGATGCCGCAGAAGAATTTAAAGAAATAGCGATAAACTGGGAAGATGTTTTACAACTATTTGATAAACTGAAGAGTAGCAAATTACCTGGACTAGATGGTATACATCCAAGGGTGTTGAAAGAACTAAAATATGAGATTTCAGACCTACTATTAATAATCTGTGAACTATCAATAAAATCATCTGCAATACCTGAAGATTGGAGGATGGCCAATGTAACGCCAATATTTAAAAAGGGTTCCAGGGGTGATCAGGGAAACTACAGAGCAGTGAGCTTGATGTCAGTACCAGGAAAAATGGTAGAAACCATTATAAAGAACAAAATTACTGAACATGTAGTCATGGCTTAATGGGAGACAGCCGATACGGCTTTAGCCAAGGAAGGTCTTGTCTTATTAATCTGTTATGTCTTTTTGAAGGTGTGAATAAACAGATAGACAAAGGTGAGTCAGTTGATATAGTGTATCTGGATTTTCAGAAAGCCTTTGACAAAGTCCCTCATGAGAGACTTTTGGCAAAATTAAAAAGTAATGGGATAGGAGGCAGTGTACTCTTGTGGATCAGGAACTGGTTAAAAGATAGAAAGCAGAGGGTAGGGCTAAATGGCCAATTTTCCCAATGGAGAAAGGTGAATAGTGGAGTACTCCAGGGATCTGTGCTGAGTCCACTGCTTTTTAACATATTATTAAATGACCTGGAAATGGGAATAATGAGTGAGGTAATCAAATTTGTACATGATACAAAATTATTCAAAGTTATTAAAACCGAAGAGGATTGTGAAAAATTGCAAGAGGAACTTGATAAATTGGAAGTCTGGACATCCAAATGGCAGATGAAATTTAATGTGGACAGGTGCAAAGTTATGTTCCTAGGAAAGAACAAACCAAACTATGGTTACATGATGCAAAGTTCCACAATAGGAACTATCATCCAGGAAAACGATTTAGGTGCCATTGTGTATAATAAGTTGAAACCCTCCACCCTGTGTACAGTGGTGGCCAAGAGAGCAAATAGAATGCTAGGTATCATAAGGAAAGGAATGGAGAAAAAAAACAAAGGATATTATAATGCCTCCCTTGATGAGACCACATCTTGAATATTGTGTGCAATTCTGGTTGCCATATCTTAAAAAGGATATAGCGTTATTAGAAAAGGTAAAGAGAAGAGCCACCAAAATGGTGAAGGAGATGGAAGGATATGCTTATGAAGAGAGGCAAAAAGGTTAGGGCTCTTCAACCTGGAAAGGATACGGCTGAAGGGAGATATAATAGAGGTCTATAAATTAATGAATGGAGTGGAATTGGTAAACGTAGATCGATTGTTTACGCCATCAAAATATAGAAATACTAGGGGACACGCAATGAAGTTACAGGGTAATCTAAACTAGTAAGAGAAAATATTTTTTCACTCAACGTGTAATCAAACTCTGGAATTCATTACCAGAGGATGTAGTAAAAGTTGTTAGTGTAGCTGGGTTTAAAAAAGGTTTGGACAAGTTCCTCGAGGAAAAGTCCATAAACCATCATTAAAGAGGACCTGGGATATCCACTGCTTGCCCCAGTACAAGCATAGTGGAACCTGTGTCTTTGGGAAAACTGCTAGGTACTTGTGACGTAGATTGGCCACTGTTGGAAATAGGATACTGGGCTTGATGGACCTTGGTCTGACCCAATATGGCATATGTTATGTTCTTATGATAGCCCCTATCTCAAAGCTGAACTGCTATCTGTCAGGGATGTACCGAGGGCTGTGCGAGTGGTGTGGACACACAGGGCGCAAGTACAGAAATAGGGCTGATATTATCACTGGGTTTCCACAAAGCTCAAAAACAGTGAGTTACTGCCAGTGGATGGGGCAGAGGGGGACCTCAGATTCATCAGTCACACAGGCTGCATTTCTAGCTTGGTAGAGTCCTGCTGTCTGCATTTTTGTATTAGTGAGTTTAGTTGTTTAGAGCTGTTAAGGGAGTTATTAAAGGAGTAGGGATACTTAAACTAATATAAAGGTCTTTAGGATTATTTGATATATGTTAATTATTTTATGTTTGGTTCCCAATGAACTACTAATAATCTGTGAAGGGTTAATCATTTGTTGATGACATACATTGTCAAATTAAACTCTCTCTTAATTGGGATAACAAACTATAAATTAAGAGATGTGCACCCATTGGGTGAGAAAAAGACTAACTATGGGGCTTGTTTACAAAGCCGCAGTAGCGGTTCACGATCGTTATCGGAGCCGCGGCCCCATTGATTTCAATGGGGCTGCGGCTCCGATAACGATCGCGAATCGCTACCGCGGCTTTGTAAACAAGCCCCTATGTGTCTATTTTCTTTTAAGACTATAAGGGCCTACCTACATCTAACAGAAATTAATTTACAACCATTAAAGCAAGTTGCTCTTTGCCTACAAGTCATTGCTTACAGAGATTTAAATGCCAGTATCCCCCCAATATCCTCTACCACAAAGACTAAAGCAAATAATTCATTTTGAGTTTTATTTAATAAATTGTATTGGCTAAGAAGAGTGGAATGGGGAATTGTGACTCAATTGTTTACTCTTTTAAAAGGTACAAAGTCTTTGGGGGTATTTTACTAAAGGGCGCTAAGGTGTTGCATCTAACGCGTAAATAGCTTCAAACCATGGTGTGTTAGGGGCAACATCACCATATTAACTGTCGGGGATGTGGACAGCATTTGGTAAGCAGTTAACACAAAACCCTGTCCCTTAACACATGCCACATTAGTGTTAGTGTACTTAACTCCACCTATTGAGGTGACGTTAGGTGAACCCGCACTAATTGCGCAGGACAAAGTTAGAGCACAGTATGTCTCCCATGCCAACTGTGCATAGCTCACCACATCTACTCTATACCTCTAACTCGCCCACTCACATCCCTAACGCAGGATGCACAATTAGTGCAGGAATCGGCCTGAACTGTAATGGCCTCATGCTAGCTAGCAAGCGTATCTAAGGCATGCTTTTAGCGCATGCTAGACACATACTGCCAGCTAGCGCCTTTTAGTAAAAGACTAACTTTGTAACCATAAAATTAGAAAGTAGTGCATTTAAAACAAATAGGAGGAATGTCTTTTTCACTTCATGCATAATTAAGCCCTGGAATTCATTTCTGAAGAATATAGTAAAAGCAGTTGGCATATCTTCAGTATGGAGAAGAGACAGCTAAGGGGAGATTTGATAGAGGTCTATAAAATAAGTGGAGTACGACGAGTAAAACTGAATCGGTTGTTTACTCCTTCAACAAGTACAAAGACAAGGGGACATGCAATGAAGTTGCAAAATAGTCCATTTAAGACTAAATCTGAAAAAATATTTTTTCACTCAGTGAATAATTGATTCTGGGATTCATTCCTAGAGGATATAGTAAAAGCTGTTAGTATAGCTGGGTTTAAAAGAAGTTGGACAAGTTCTTGGAGAAAATATCTATAAACTGTTATTAAGATAGACGGGAAAGACACTGCTTATCCCTGAGGGTAGGCAGCATGTAGCCTTGTTAAGAACATAAGATAAGATATGCCATACTGGGTCAGACCAAGGTCCATGAAGCCCAGTATCCTGTTTCCAACAGTGGCTATTCCAGGTCACAAGTACTTGTCCAGTTCCCAAAAAGGTACACAGATTCCACATTACTTATCCTGGGCATCCGGCCTCCAGTGGCTAATGGCAGTTAGTCACTCTGCTGACAATTCCCCCAGCAGTTGTTCAAGTCCAAAAGACTTTACAATCATCTTCAACCAAAACAGACAAACACAATTCAAGTGCAAGGGGTTTAATTCAGATGTACTTCTGCCCACAAGAAGTTTCCCAACTGATTACTTTTCACCCACTCCCTGTACTCAAGTATCCTTTACCTTGCACACAGATGGCTCATCATCCTGACAATGTCTCAGGATCCTACTTCAAACACCATATGTTATCCAACATTGCACTAAATAAGCTGGTCAGTGTTCTCTGGTAGTTCTCCACAGGCTTGAACAAGCTGGTCTGTATTCATCTGATAATCCTCCAGCTAGCCACCACCACCCAATCAGGATAAGCAATTAAACCTCTAGGAATGTTCTTCCTGTTGGCCGAAACTGACCTGAGTACCTCTTTTCCCTTACTAGGTTATTCAGGGTGAGGCAGAAACATAAAACAATCAAAGCTTCTTGCCTCCTTATGGTCCTCTCTAATCCCCCATATGGTTCTCTCTAACCCCCCATATGTCCTTTTCAGGAGGATGGGATTCTCTTACTATTTGTCCCAGGTACCCTTGTATGTAAATGAGAGTATGTGAGTTCTTTGCATAATTTCCCATCCACCCAATGGGTGGCTCTATTGAGTCAAACTATCTGATTCTCCCTTATAGTCCTTTGTCTATCCAAATCTTGAGCTTGACCCAGGGGTTTTACCTAACTACCCTTCCTCCCCCATTGCCAGCCCATTGCCACCCTCATAGCTTTGTTAATGGCTACATCCACCCGCACGGGTCCTTTCTCAGTGAGTATGTTTCAGTTATCTCATCTTTGAATGAAGTGAGTACAAGTCCTTCTGGACACCTTTCTCCAGTTCCTAATCAGAAAGCGATCTTAGAAAGTAGAGTTTCTATCCCTTCCTCTTGGAGTGAATCTGTAAGGGGAGTTATAGTAGAGTCTATCTCCATCTCGGAGGCATCGGTGGTTGATCCCTGTTTCATCCCTTGCTGAGGATCGCCCATCTCTACCTCCATCTCCTAGGCATCCTCCCCTATCACTGGGCTAGGGTCCTCTACTACTTTTGGAATGGGGCGAGGCTCGGGAATCCAAGGCAAGGGATTCTGTCTGTGGGATTCTGCCCGCTGAGAAGGCCCCTTGGCTTGCCTTTCTCTATTCCGGGCTTGCCTCTAGTTCCTTGGCAGTGGGATGGGACATATACCCTGTCACAACTGCCAATAGAAACCCGTGTTTTGTTTAAGGTGTTGTGCTTGTCTTTTAAAGTTATTGGCCCTATCTATTTGTCTAACAGACTGTTTCATTGTTTCTGTCTTTCAACAAAAAAGGATCAGAGAAAGGTGTTTTTTAGATGGAGTTCCAAAATCATGGAATGAATTACTTGCTATATTTAAGGACATTGAGGATTATGTGCAATTTCAAAAATTTTTAAAGATGTGGTTATGGACTAAATTGATTAATCATATTTAATGTGAATTCTCAATACTTCAATTCTGTTCTCCGCTTTGTACTTCTGTAGATTGTAAGCACTTATTAAATTTAATTAATTGAATTAAATTTGGCTGTTAACCTGAGGTAACTGCTAAACCTTAACAAGTTTTACTTAACAGGCACCTTAGTTTTTCAGTTTTGATGCTATCCTCCCTAAAGTCCCTCTTTACTCCCTGATCTTCTAATGGCCCAAATGACTCTCTTATAAATACCTTGTTCTTAATGTACTTGAAATATTTTTATTACAAATCTCTTCTCATATTCTCCTTTGGCCTGTGTGATAGTGTGGCATGTGGTGGGCAGGGGTTTTCTTTAAAACACAGGCCAGACAGCAGTTCAGGGAAAATAAAAGCATTTTTTTTCCTGTCTCAGCTTGTTAAACCTCCACAAAACAAACCCAGAGCAGACAGCAGTTCAGGGAAAACAAAATCAGCTTATGTCTATCCCAGCTTGTTAAACCTCCATAAGCTTGTTCTCCTGGCCATTCCCCCAGCTCCAGTTAAAGTTCCTTCCTCAGAACTCCTTTGCATAGCTTGCTTTGGAAAGACTTTTGATGCCATATGCCTCTCTCCCTTTTGCAGCCTGCTGGGTTATTAACCTCTCTCTCTGTGAGCCACGCCCTCCCAGCCCTGGGCTGCAGAATCTTTTAAAGGGGTCTATTGATCATCCTTTGGGAGAGAGATGGGTAGCATTCTATATACCCCATCACACACCCTCCTCCTCAGCTCAATCATGCCCCATTGAGCATCTGGCTCACCTGGGACCCCCCACACAGGAAAGGAAGTCTGCGTTCATGTGAGTCCAATCATCCCTATGGTGGACTCTGAACTGGTAGGGTTGGAGACTCAAAAACCACCAGATAATATGGTCGTTGGACTCCTTGTTGAGCCAGCCACTTGAGAGGTTGGTGGTTCCTTAACAGCATAAATGGATGGCCGAGCAGGTAGTATTTGAAGGTTTAAAGCATCCACTTGATAGCCCAGGATTTCTTCTCAATCATTGCATTTCTTCTCAATACATTTATTCTCAATACAAGCATTGTGGAACCTGTGTCCCTTGGGGAAACTGCTAGGTACGTATGACCTAGATTGGCCACTGTTGGAAACAGAATACTGGGCTTGATGGACCTTGGTCTGACCCAGTATGGCACATCTTATGTTCTTATTGCATAATGCTTCTCCCGAGGAAGCAGTTTCCTGCTGATGAATGCTATTGAATGTTCTTCACCCTGATGTCCAGGGCCAGAATGACTCCTACAGTAGGCCCACCTCTGAGGCATCAGTTTGCATAATAAATGGTAGAGAGAAATCAGAGTTAATCAGGATGGGTTTAGGGCACACGGCCTTCTTGAGACTCTGGAAGGCCAGGTTTAGGTCTGGTGACCACTGAATCTGTTCAGGAGCTCTCTTCTGGAGCAGATTAGTTAATGACTCCACCACCTCTGCAAAATTGGGGATGAACGGCAGTAATAGCCAATCAATCCAAGGAAGGCACAAATCTTTCTTTGATTTTGGGGTAGGGATCTGGGCAATGGTATTCACCTTCCATAGTTTAGGTTGTATCTGCCCATTGCCAATTAGATATCTCAGGTATTGAATGTCTTAACCTCCCAGAAAACATTTTTGGTGTTGGCTGTCAGCCCGGTCTTCTGCAGGCTGTCAACATGGCTTGTACTTGGCTTAGGAGGGTGGTTCATTCTCTTCTGTAGATGATGTTGTCAAGAAATGCCGGATTATTTGCCAAACAGAAGTGGACTCTTCACTAACTTTAGTGCCTATTCTTCTCAGCAGTGTTACCACAGATTCATCTACAATAGCACGGGGTTTCTACCTTTGTGTCCGCTCAACTCTCCCCTTGAGAAAGGCGTTTGCCGAAACGCGTCGGGGATCTTCAATAAAGCATTTCTGAATTTACCATAAGCATCTGGGTCGTCCACTGCTTCTGCTCCCTGTGTACTGTCAAGAAATGCAGTCACATACTCTTTGTGAGGTCTCAACAGGCAGTTGGCTAGGCATTTAAACATGGCTGGAGCTCCGTGTAATTCAAAGGGCAGAACTATAAACTGGAACAGACCTTCCGGTGTCAAAAAAGCAATCTTCTCCTTGGCAGCTGAGTCAAGAGCACCTGCCAGTATCCCTAAGTCAAATCCAAAGTTGATATAAAGCATGCTCCATTGAGTCACTTGATTAGCTCATTTTATTTATTTATCTATTTATTTATTTATTACATGCACTTATATACCGCGCTATTTTCCATCAGTGGGGTTTACATAGAACCAGTTAAATACACATCTCAAACAGTTGATTTGTGTTTACAATTAACAGGTGACAGAACTTGGATAGACATCAAGGGGTAACTATTTACAACTGGACAGAAAGAGCTGGCTGAACGTCTGTTTGACGTGGTTAGTTTACTGAGCACCTGCCAGTATCCCTAAATCAAATCCAAAGTTGATATAAAGCATGCTCCACTGAGTCACTTGATTAGCTCATCTATTCTGGACATGGGATACGCTTCCATTATAGAAGCTGCATTGACCCTCTGGAGGTCAATGCAGAATCTGATGCATCCATCTGGTTTAGGAACCAAGATGATGGGGGATGACCAGACACTCATAGACCCTTCTATCACTTCCAGGTTTAGCATCTCTTTCAGTTCTTTGATGAAAGCCTGTTGCCGGGCCTCTGGAATCTGATAGGGTCGTTGCCGGATAACCAACCCAGGGTTAGTAACAATATCACAACAGATGAGATGGATTCATCCCAGGCAGGTAGAGAACACCTTTAGGTTCTGGTGGATCAAACCTTCTAGATCTCTTCGCTAGGCAGCAGAGAGCTGATCTACAGCACTCAAGGTCTGGGCCCTTGCCATCTCTGAGAACTGCTGGCTCCAGACCTCGCACCTCCCGGGGGAGGACAATCAACTTGCGATCACCTCAGCCAACAGCTCGACCCATGCGAGTGGTCACTCAACCCCGAGACAGCAACACAATTCTTTAACCAATGGGGACAGCCACACATGCACCTCTTCGCAAGCGAGGGGAACACAAAGTGTGTATGATTTTGCTCAAAATGCCAATCACCAAACAGCCTCAGCTCCAAACCATTCCTTCTACCATGGTGGGAGTGGCCTTTCCAATACGCCTTTCCTCCCATACCACTGAGCTCCAAAACCACCAAGAAGACCATACAGGACTGGGCACGGGTCATCCTCATCACACCATACTGGCCACAGCAGATGTGGTTTCCCTTCCTGAGCTGCCTTGCGCAGGAACCTCCAATCCAATTCCAGCCATCACCGGGATTCATCACACTGGACGAGGGCAAAACCCTATACTCCAAGTTACCAACACTTGCCTTGACAGCGTGGATGTTGACTGGCTAGTGCTGGCCACCCTCAACCTCACCGACGAGGTACAGCACATACTGGCTGCAAGATGTCCTTCGATGTGGAAGTCTTACGGATTCAAATGGAAACGCTTCTCCATATAGTGTACCTCAGAGGGGGTGGAACCTCTTCCTGCCTGATTGCCCAACTCCTGTAGTACCTCGCCACACTGGCCAGCAATGGATTCAAGACCATGTCCATTTGGTGCCATCTGTCCACTATTGTGGCCTACCAATGATCGACCCAGTTCCATCGCCACACACCAGCTGGTCTCGTGGTTCATGAGGGGTCTGACCAACTTGAGACCAGCAGTCTGATGCCTGGTGTTCCACTAACTCACGCAAGCCCCCTTCGAGCCCATGCTATCTGCTATGCTTACATAAAAAGAACCAAACCCCAATGAATATGCTATGCTCAAGCATTTTATATGGAAAACACTCTTCCTCATTGCCATCACTTCGGCCCTATGAGTAGGTAAACTACAGGCCTTGGTGGCACAACCACCCTACACTGCATTCCACCAGGACTGTGCCACCCTGTGGACACACCCAAAATTTGTGCCGAAGGTGGCTTCCCCATTTCATGTCAACCAGGAGATTCTGCTGCCCACCTTCCACCCTGAACCCCACTCCTCACTGGAGGAGCAACACATGCACACACTAGACTGTGTGCACACTCTGCAGGTGTACCTCCAGAGATGCACAACTGTTCATCTCCTTTGACCCCAACAAGTCAGGGTATATGGTCACCAAGAGGATGCTGTCACTCTGGATATCGGTCTGCATTGTCTTCTGCGATGAATTAGCAGGAGCTTGGCCAGTGGGCAATATACATGCGCACCAACTCAGGGTCTCGGCCACAACGCTGGCCAACCTGAACTCAGTACCGCTCCTGGACATCTGCAGAGCGGTCACCTGGTCCTCCTTCCACACCTTCCAGCGTCACTACTGCCTGGACCAGGCCACACAGGCAGACAGTGCCTTTGGCAGGACAGTGCTGAGTGTGGAAAGACTGCCTTAATGGCTGGAGATTGCTTGCCAGCAGCATGGATAGCTGACTTCACGCAGCATTAAAAAAAACCCAAAAAACAAAAAAACCCTGTTATTGAAATTCCATGTTTTGGAAGTTCCTTGAAGTGATAATGTTCCTCAGTTAAGCTGTTCAGTTATCCTGTTATCCTGTTAAGCAATTAATAAAGCCTTCAGACTAACTTGAGCCTCTGCTTGACTCATTTACCTCAGCTTCACAGCGCTGCCTGCAGCGTGGCTTTGGAGTCACCAGGTGTGGCCGACTCATCCTGAAATTGGGTTTACTTACCTGTAACAAGAGTTCTCTCTGGACAGCAGGATAAGTCAGCCACACGTTCCTGCCCATCTCCCCTCTGATGACTGCACGCCAGAACTCCATGGCCCAATCTGCTAGCTACCAAGGGCTCTGCTCTGGGACAGACTGGGCTAGCTAAGGGCAGGCCAGGGAGGTAGGGCTATCTGCACATGCTCAGAAAGGTTTATCTTTCTGAGCTCTGAAAAGCTATTTCCATCCTTGGTGCCGTCAGATGTCGTCACCATGTGTGGCTGACTTATCCTGCTGTCCATTGAGAACTCCTGTTACAGGTAAATAACCCTGTTATTTTGCTTTCCTGGCATATATGATTTGATTCTTTCTTTTCTCTCTTGGGATCCCCATTGTTGTTGGGCTAGAGGGAGTGGGGCATTTAGTATTTTCCTGTTTTGCTTTTTTAAATTATTATTATGGGGGATTTTATCTCCCGTTTCATGTCTTTTCTATTACCTGTGCAAGCGTAATCTGTTTGGAATTTATGTTATAATTGATAAATGTAAAATAAAAAAAAAATCCTAAATGCAACCCAATTCTGACTCCCTCCCTGCCCATGTCTTCCACCAAACCTCTCAGTCCTCCTCTCCTATCTGTTTCAAGAATGCCAAAAATCTGTCACAGTATTCGCTTCTCCAAGCTTCCTTGGAAACCTTTTCAATTGTGCCACTGCTGTGTAGGACTGTAATGTCACGATTGCACCAGGGGCTCTAGGAAAGTATGGGGAAGTCATGACAATATCACCAGTTTAATTGTGCTTCACAGGAAAATTTCATGTAGGCAATTACAGACAACCACTTCCACTCCAAACTGGGAAGACACTGGCTCTCTTGATGACCTCTGGAGGCAAGTGCCCATTATCTCCCACCAGTCACTATATCTCCTCTGGACCATACTCATTATCGGAACAGTTTTTCACGGGTCTGCGACTAAAAAGCTGTTTGATTATTTTCATCTAATTTCCATGTATTTTGGTGTGCTGAAAACAAATAAAATATTGAAAAAACTCCTAGATGTCATGATTTGCCACAACATGCAAAATTGTCTTCAAATTTATCAAATTTTTTCAAATTACTATTAATTAATTCAAATTACTATTAATTAATTCACATAAGTGCATTTAAGATATAAAATGCCAAAAAAACCTTAAAGGGGTTATCCGAGTTATGTAAAAAGAAATATAGCACTGTAAATCTGATGGTTAGCAATATATACATAAGTTAAGCAAGTTTTAAGTCCGTGCTTCTAATGGTAGAAGGTGGTTAATCTTTCCTGAAGAATCCAGTGGGAGGGAGACACAGGGCAGATAGCAGCAGCTCTGGTCAGTGCAGGGGGGCGTGGCCAGCACTGTGACGTCTCATGTACAGACACAGAGCTGCTCTCTCCTGCATGCCACACTTGTGCACGAATCATCATCAGGTTCTTGGTTCTAGGCTGTTCACACTTTTTCATCGCAATTCGTGTTAGCTTGTCATTCTTCAACCGTTATGTTATGGCTCCGCGAAAGTGTATTAATTCGCCAGATAGTTTCTGTTTCATCTGTGGTGAATATACAGTGTTGAAGCAACAGCAGAATATTACAGACTTTGTGAAAAAAGTATACTTTGCATACTTTGGACTAAAAATTGGAGATCAAGATAAAGTCTGGGCGCCTCAAAGTGTGCAAACGGTGTGTTGAGGACCTCCAAAACTGGTTCAAGGGTAAGGAAAAATCTTTTCGTTATGGGATTCCTATGGTATGGCGAGAGCAAAAGAACCATAGTGACGACTGTTACTTTTGTTCATGCGATGTGAAAGGGTATAATTCCAAATGGAAGCATTCCATTTCATACCCCAATCTTCACTCGGCAATTCGTCCCATCCCCCATGGCACAGATATACCAGTACCCAAGCCCCCTGCTACCTTGGAAGAGATACCTAGCTCCGATGAAGGTGAAGTCATACCTGAACCAGATGACGAATCAAGTTCTGACTTTGAAGATGATACAAGACCAAAATTGTTTTCTCAGGAGGAGATGAATGATTTGGTAAGAGACTTGAATCTTCCCAAAGATGCCGCTGAGTTATTCGGATCAAGGCTGAAAAGCAGGAATTTATTGTTGCCAGGAGTGTCATCTTCATGGTTCAGACATCGTGAAAAGGAGTTCGTTCCTTACTTCGCCCAGGAAGACAAGTTGGTTTATTGCATCGATGTCGAAGGTCTGATGGGTCAATTTAAAATCCAATATGATTCAGAGCAATGGCGTCTTTTTATAGATTCTTCAAAAAGAAGTCTCAAAGCAGTTTTACTCCACAATGGTTTTTACGCTTCCATACCTGTAGGTCATTCCGTACACTTGAAGGAAACCTACGAGAACTTGGAATTGGTTCTTCGTAAACTTAAATATGAAGACCATGGTTGGCAAGTGTGTGGGGACTTGAAGGTCTTGTGCATGCTGCTCGGGCAACAAGCTGGGTATACCAAATATCCTTGTTTTCTGTGTCTATAGGACAGTCGAGACCGACAAAATCACTGGACCAAGAAGAGTTGTCAGCCGAGGGTGCTAACAGTCGGTGAAAAAAATGTCCTCTGAGAAACTTTGGTACCTTCCCATAAAGTTCTTCTACCACCTCTCCACATAAAATTGGGATTAATGAAGCAATTCGTAAAATCACTTCCAAGAGATGGAGAATGCTTCAAATACTTGGTCACCAAGTTTCCAGGCCTGTCGGAGGCAAAATTGAAGGAAGGTGTGTTTGTCGGACCAGACATTAGAAGGCTTATAGTTGATCAAGAGTTTGTCAATACCATGACGGATCCTCAAAAAGAAGGGTGGATTGCATTTAAAGAAGTCGTACAGAAATTTTTATGCAATAACAAAGATCCTCACTACAAAAAGATCGTCGGACGAATACTGAAAGCATTTCAAGCTTTAGGTTGCCTGATGAGTTTGAAAGTGCATTTCTCCAGTCCCACCTTGACTACTTTATGTTTATGTTTATTAAATTTGATATACCGCTCAGGCCAAAACATCAGAGCGGTTTACAATAATAAATCATTTGAGGAAATATGAAAGGAACGCCATTTGTAAGATAGGACAGAATAGAGGACAGAAACAGTCAAAAAAATAAGGCAAAGAGAAGAAAGGGAACAGCAGGTTACCAAAATATATGCGTATGACAATCCAGACCACATCTTCAATGCTAACTTCAGGACAAACGCCATGGTCCAATGCCTAAAGGCCACGCCAAAGGGCCCTCTGGCGAGGCCCCCAGGCGCGGGCCCGCAAAGCGTGGGCGCGCCCCTGAAGCGGAGATTTAAGCCGTTGTTGATGACTTCTCATTGGCAGGCTATAGGAGGAAGGAGGGGCTCCTACTCACAGCTCCGGGTGACAACGCTGCTCTCCTGCGCGCCCCTGAAGCGGCGGTTTAAGCCGTTGTTGATGGCTTCTCATTGGCAGGCTATAGGAGGAAGGAGGGGCTCCTACTCACAGCTCCGGGTGACAACGCTGCTCTCCTGCGCGCCCCTGAAGCGGCGGTTTAAGCCGTTGTTGATGGCTTCTCATTGGCAGGCTATAGGAGGAAGGAGGGGCTTCTACTCACAGCTCCGGGTGACAACGCTGCTCTCCTGAAAATTTGGGAGCTGTGAGTGAGGAACAAGGTGAACGATTCCACCAAGACATTAAAGAGATGGAAAGGAGATACCAGCGAAAATGGAGCATTACAATGATGGCAGACTACTGTTGGATGCTTCAAAGAGACATTCCAGATGCTACTCACGTGTAAATGCACCAAGAGGTGCCTCACAAGGAAGAAGAATCGAGTTTAGTGTGTGTAGGTGAGCTCATTTCAGTTCAAAAAAGGATTTTCATGAAAATATTGTAATAAAACTTTAATTTTATAAGTCTATTTCCATTTATTTTGAGGTATTGCCTTATTTAACATAGTTACCTAAATTGTCAGGAAACGTGATGTCCTATGACAAAATGGAATGTCATTTTTGGATTCAGCGCACCAAAAAACATAAAGATTACGTGGAATAACCAAAACAGCTCTCGAAAAAAAGTTTTTTGCAGACCTGTGTAATGCAATGACATGTTAATGAAAAATGTAAAGTCATGCACTGGAAATACATATGACACAGACAAAAATATTTATTTAATTTTTAACTGATTTTATATACTGCTGTATTTTGCAGTCAGAGCGGTTTACCTAAAACAGTATATGTAAACAGCATACTGTACATAGAACAGGTAGGTTAACTTGGAGGAATTAACAGGAGAAAATTTAACAACTAAGTTCACTCAGAGGAGCATAGACAATATATTTAAGACATGAGTCTGTGAGCTAGTAGTGAGGGTGGGTTGTTGAACGTAGGTGTTTATGTTTATTTGGTTATTTAATATACCGTACCTTCATTGCACCAAGGCGGTTTACATTACACAAAAATATTCAGTAATGGTAAATGGTAAATGACAGGATAGGGACAGAACAACCACACAAAGAGTTAGGAGAAATGGCAGAGAGGGGTTAGGAGATGCTGGGAGACAGGTCAAATGCACTACAGAAAAGGTGGGTCTTCAGAAGGTTCTTAAATAAAGGGAAGGAGAGTTCCTGGCATAGAGTTGAGGGGAGGAAGTTCCAAAGGGAAGGGCCTAAAAAAAAGAAAGTGGAACGACAGGTGGTCTGAAGGTGCACATGTGATGGGGACAGGAGGACCAGACCATGAATCTATCGAAGGCTACGGGTGGGTGGGTGAAACTGAAGCAGGTCAGCTAAATATTGTGGTTCAGAGGCATAGATGATGTGATGGGTTAGTATAAGAACCTTATAACGGATGTGGAAAGCCAGTGGAAGTCAATGTAGATGAATTAGGATGAGTGTAATATGGTCCCTGCAATGGGTGTGGGTAATGATCCGAGCGATGAAGGTGATGAAGTTGGGATTGGGTGATGCCAGCAGGAGCTAGATGGTGAAAGTCAAGTTGGGACATAACTAGTGACAAAAGAAGGGTGGTTAACACTATGGGGACAAGAAAGGATGGATGGTACATATCTGGTGAAGGTAGAAGAAAGACCAGTGAGTACGAAGTGAGATGTGATCGTGAAATGAGAGTGCGGTATCCAGAGTCACACCCAAGATAGCAAAGTGAAGATACCAGTGGTATGGTGTAGTTAGAGAAAACTGGTGCCAATGGGGGACACGGACTTCCAAAGGTAAACCAATTGCAAGCGTTTTAGAGACATTCAGGTGCAGGCAGTTGGTGGAGAGCCAGTCAGAGACCCTAGCCAAGCAGTCATTGAGTAGAGTGAGATCTGGTTGAGGAGGATTGGCATGGTGTAGTAGAATTATAACGTCAGTATACCAATATGCTGATAAACCAGATTGCTGTATGAGTAATATGAGTGGGGTCAGGAAGATATTAAATAAGAGCGGTGCTAAAACAGAGCTCTGAGGAACATCACAGCAAAGAGGGCCAGGATCAGAATAAGTGTTGCCTGAGAGCACATAAAAGGAATGTGAGAAGAGAAAGGAATGGAACCACTGAAAGACTGTCCCAAAGATCAGCATCGCGTAGCTGAGAAAGAAGGATAGAGTGATCTACCAAGTTGAAAGCTGCCGAAAGATCAAGAGAAACAGCTAAAGAGATGTCACCCCCGTCATGTGCAATGTGTAGATCATTTGAGAGCATAATGATTTCAACACTGTGGCCAGGGCAAAAGCCAGACTTATGGGGATGTAGGAGATGGGTGGAATCCAGGTGCTGAGACAGTTGTGAGTTTATGGCTTTCTCCAGAATTTTTGAGAGGAATGGGAGGCTGGATACTGGGCGATAACTAGTGGGGTCAAGAGGATCAAGAGACAGCTTTTTTAAGAGGGGGAGAACCAGAGCATGCTTCCATGTGGTGGGAAAGATCCCAGAAGAGAGGCTAGAGTTAAGCATGAAGGGGAGAAGAGCTAGAGAGGGTTCCAACAGCCACGATGATGGAATAGGATCAAGTGGATAGGAGGTCATGTGTGATATAGAGATGAGTTTAGAGAGCTCAATGGATGTGATGAAATGAAACGTAGACCATTGGAGGGAGAGAGACAAGGAGGAAGGTGGGGAGGAGGGTAGAGGAGACCCTAAAGGAGAAGGGCAGCCAATAATTGATGAATGCAGGACTTTAGAGGCAAAGAATGCAATTAATTAGGGGGGGGGGGCAGAAATAATGGGTAAGTTATCAGTGGAGTAATGATCATAACCGCTCCCTCACTTTAACTCTCGACATCTTATGATATATGCTCATAATACTACTGGAATAAGTGAGACTTGAAGGTCTTGCGAAAACTTAAGATGTTTGTGTTGGCTCGGATTGGGTCCGGCAAAGAGTTCCAAAGGCTTGGAGCATAGATCGAAAATGCCCGGTTACTTTGGTTACTTTGTGTCGTCTCTGCAGGGATCAGAAGCGTGTTATACATGCTTTTCTTCTACTTCTATTTTCGGGCATCAGTTGTATTAGGGATAAGAGAGAGATTGCAGATTGCTTGTGCAGAATCATAAACACTAATATGCATTCTTGTTTTCACAAGTGGTATCAGTTTTTTTATAGCACATCAGAAAAAGTCAATACAGTTCTATTCTGTGGTGAAACTGGCAGAATGTTTGGTCCACAAGTGTCTGTTTGGAATATGAAATTGTTTCTGTGCTGTATACCATTTGTTGGCCGACTTAATACTCCTGCCTAAACTTCATTTCCTCTATGCTCTATGATCCAGAAAAATATTCTGCTCACGTACTTTCCATCCAACCTAAGTTTTTCTTATATTAGAAAAAAAATCACAGGTCAGCTAGGGTTAATATCTTGGCTGCTAGCAAGATGTAGTTTACTCCAAACCCACGTCTCCTATAGGTACTTTTCCACATCTTCAAAATAAATAGCTACTTCTTTTTTCAGAACAGAACAATTATTTTTTTTTTAAGTCAAAGGGGGGGGGGGGGAATAAGAGAGAATGGATGGTGGAGGAAAATGGAAAAAAATCCCAGACTTCTAGAGTAGATGAGCACAATTATACGAACTGGTCAAAAACATAAACTGATGTGTTCCGGCAATTACCCTGATATACATTTCATTGATTTTCTTTGCACAGTCATAGAAGGTACCGTACAAAAAAAAATCTTTAATCTGGTTTTCAGTCCTCTCCCCATTCTCTGATTTTTTTCTTTTCATCTTTCTTCTTTACCTCTGCTTTCTTTTGGTCTCAGTATCCTTCCCTCCCTTACCCCTTCTCTCAAGCAACAAATATTTAAACATATCCTCCATACTCTCATCCCTCCAGTGGCGACTGGCATGACACTGCAAGGATGTTCACATCATCAAAATAACTGTTCTTATTAATGGAAAATCAGCTCTAGGTAAAGCAGTCCAGGATCTCTCTGGCTTTTTCTGTCTTGTTGGAACAACACTGATTCATCCTCTTTCAATTGCTGTGTCTACAGCAGGTGGAATGAGAGAAAAGCCATTCTTTGCCCGATAGCAGCCTGGCTGTAACCAGATCTTTGAGAACAACTAGGTAGTTGCTGTGTGCTCAAATATTTACAGTGAAGAGCCGAGCTAAGGTAAAGGGGGGAGTGAGCAGGACAGCAAACAGATCTGGCTGCCAGAGACTTTTCCTAATTGAAAAGAGCAGAGGGAAGGGATGTTTAACTTATGCCTCTTTCAGAAGTAGCTCAAGACGAGTTACATTCTGGTACAGTAGATACAGAGCTCAGGCTGATGCTGCTGGTCTGGGGCTCAAAAGAGAAAAGGTAGGATGGAATCTCTACTGTCACTGAGGCAGAAAGGTGTCACTAGCTAACAGCTACCCTTCAAGAAAATAAACAGGTAAATATTCAAAAGCATTTACCCGAATAATGGTGGCTGCTATACGGATAAATGTCTTCTATGTTAATTTTCAGTGGCACTACACAATAGTGCTGTTGAAAAATATTATTGACTGTCTGGATAGTGGATGGAGAGTAAGTATTCCTCCCAGCTTTACAGATAGGGATGATACTCAATCCACTATTGAGATAGTTATGTGGATAAACTGAGGCTAGCAAAAAAGATGTCCTTTATTTATCTAGATAGCTATATGGATAGAGGACTCACCGCTCTATATGTATATTCAGCATGGTCCACTATCTGGATAGCAACACTGAATATATGTGTGAAAGTACATTTTAGATAGTACGTGGAGACTGGAATTGAGATGTCGAGGTTGGAACATACCCAATTCCGATGATATGTCAAAGGTGGAACTGGCTCTAAAATACAGAGTAGGAAGTTCAGAAACACACAGGGATCTATATCCACATGTAGCGGGAGGAACCATTTCACAAATGTGCATGTAGGAAAAATCGACAGGGGGAACCTGGCAACTTACTCGTGTAAATGTCGGCATTTCACAATGTGCACATGTAAGGGGCTTGTTTACAAAGCCGCGGTAGCGGTTCGCGGTCATTATCGGAGCCGCGGCCCCATTGAAATCGCGAACCGCTACCGCAGCTTTGTAAACAAGCCCCTATATGTCAGCACTTTTACATACATCTGAGCCATTTTGCAAACCTAGAGAGGACTCTTGTCTTTACCTCATTTCAATTTGGAGGAGGAAATAAACATTGAGGAATTAAGGGGGATGTTCACCTTAATCCCTCCTGTAAAGAGATGGCCAAAAGGAACAGCTGTAAATTTGGGCATGAGCTATTTTGAGTTTACACATGCATTCCCTGTATGAAATAGAGACTACATGTCCATGTTTCTCTGCTGACCAGGCCATACCCCGACATGCCCCCTTGAAGCTTTGATGTGATTATGGATATCCACGTGTAAAATGAACCATTTCTAAAATGGCCCTTTATACGTGGATGCAATTTACACATATAAGTGGTTGTATTTACACATGTAAATTGCACTTGAGCCTTCAAATGACCCACTCCCCCCATTATATTTAAAAATCATGGCTGTAATTTAAAAGAAGTGCTAACTGTGGCATTTCAATATTGACCCAATGGGAGGGGGTAAAGAAAGTAGAGGCACAGGGCAGAGGACAAGGAGAGAGAAAAAAAGGAAAAAAAGTGGAAGTGTGTGCAGGGAGAGAAGTTTCACTCTTTTTATTTTGTAGTCCACTAGCTGCCACTGCCTTTCTCATCCAATACTGTTGATCATGGTTCATTGCTGAGCTCAAAACCTTTGAATATCAACATCTCTTTTTCTAAATGGTTTTCCGCAAACCAAAATATAAAATAGGAAGCGAGAGGCAAATATGGAGCTGGTCTTAGTTAAATCCAAACCCAGCAGATGGGCACATAGAGTCAAGCTAGGATAAATTTGAGCCACATTTGTCCTCAGCTGAATGGCCCAACTATTGGAGAATTTGCAAATACACTCATACCTTCACTGCATCTTCAAAAGGTTTATGTTTTTTCTGGAGATTTCAAATCTCTTAACATTTGCATAAATCTGAAAAAAAAAATAAAGACATGAATGAAAACAGGTTGAAGATGTATTAGAGTAAAATTTGAATTCAGATGTAAAGGTGTTAATGCCTCCCTAACTAGTACTGGTGTCCCTTCTAACACCGAGTTTCTGAGGTCAGAGAGTAGGGGTAAATGGTACAGTAGCTTGACGTGTTCCAGTGGGAAGGGCTTTTCAGAAAAATGTGTTCCACAAAACTTATAGATCCATTTGGACTTGCATTTTTTTCTCTGTTCTGTCCTAGTAGAGTGTTGAAGCTCAAGGGAGGAGACCTCATTTATTTATTTATTTAGACAGTTTTGTATACCGCCTTATCCTTCAATCAAAGCAGTCACAACACAATTGGGGGATACATTTAACACACAGGGATATGAGACACACACTAATCACACACTAATACTTACAGGGAACATGGGCAATGGAGGGTTAAGTGGCTTGCCCAAGACCACAAGGAGCATCTGTGGGACTAGAAACCCCAGTCCTTCCGGCCCAAGGTTGCTGTCCTCTAGTGGGATTTGAACCCCTGACCTTCCGGCCTGAAGTACCTTGCCCCAACCACTAGGCTACTCCTCCCTCCTGGGTTCAGGAGTAGGACTCTCTGAGGAAGCAAAGAAGATCTAAAGGCAAGAAGAAGCCAGAAGCTGAGTTTGTGGAATGAGGAGATAGTCCCATACAGCTGGAGTTGGGTAAGAATGGTTTAAATGTTCATAAAGTGTAATTTCAGGCTGGAGTCAGTATAAGGCTCCCAAGCTATTGAGTTCAGAGCTGGTCTACCTCTTTTACTGAGTGGGGCTTGCCCCAGTGAATTCCAGTGGAGCCCTTCACAACCTCTCTTTTGGATCAACATGATGAAAATGTTCTGAGGGGTAAATGTGCTAGTAGCAAAAATGATGGAGGCAAATGGCACCTTGTAGAGTAACCAGTTTATTGAGGCATGAGCTTTCAAGACAACAGTATACTTTGAAGTCCAGCTGTCTCTGTCATTTTTGTCCTGGAATTAACCTAACAAGTGTATGAATATGTGAACATCATTTACATGTGCAGTGGGGTTAGAGACAGGCTATCATATTTCTATATGACTTACCTCCAGTGCCTTCTACTATATACAGAAGACCCTGCAAAAAGACCACTCAGATCCCATAGTATACCTACAAAAACAATAATAGCAGTGCAATGCAATGTGTGCCTTTGAGTCATTCCTGACTCCTGGTGACCCAGAAGCTCCTAGGTTTTCTTGGCAGTGTCACCCACCTGAGAAGCTCCTGGATTTTCTTGGCAGTGTCACCCACTGGATGTAGATTGCCAGGCCTTTCTTCTGAAGCAATGGAAGGTTAAGTGACTTGCCCAAGGCCACAAGGAGTACTAGTAGGAATTGAACCCTGGTTGCTTGGTTACCAAGCCAGTGTTCTACCACTAGGCTACTCCTCCACTCCCAATTGCAGCAATACCAGGACTCAAATGGCACCAACCCTACTTTTGAAAAGGCAGCACTACAAATATTGAATCAATACATTTTATAGAACATCAATACCTTTCCTACTTAGAAAGCATAACAAGTCAGACTGCTACAGATCTTTACACACAAACTATAAATATTTCAGTGAGCCCTAGATCAGTACACCTGTTAGGAAAACTGAACAAATCAGAATGATGACACATTCTTACATAAAAACTCCATGCTAACAGAATAATCAGCCCCTGGCAGATATACATTGCAAAAACTGACATATTCCAATAACGTAATAGAAAATTATTTTTCTACCTTTGTTGTCTGACCATTTTATTTTCCTTATTATGCTGGTCCCAAGTTCTGGTTTCTGCTTTTTTCTGTCTTCTTTTAACTCTTTTCGGGATCTCCTATCCATTTGTCATTCTCTTTCCTCCTGTCTTAATTTCCTCCCTTTTATTCACCTCTGATACTGATCTCTTCCTTTCAGCTTTCTTCCATTCATTTTTCCGCTTCAATATCCAGGTTTCTCTACTCCTTCCTACAAACCAGCTCTCAATCTTAATTTTTACTGCATCTACCTACAACTTTCCCTGACCCCAGCCCTCGCATTCCTCATCGCTCACTCCTCTTCCAACATCTTACTGACTTCCCCTTTTCACTCTCCACCAACTCTCCATGCCCAAAATTGTCTCTCTCTCCTCCTCTCCTGATCCAGCATCTCTCCTTTTCCCTCCTCCCTTCGTCCAGCATCTCCTTTCTCACTTTCTTACATCCAGCATGCACTCCCTGTCCACTCTCCTTATCTCCAGCATCCTCTCTCTGTCCCCCTAGTCCTCCTGCCAGGTGATCCAGCATATCTCACTGGTGCCCCTCCCCTCCGTAATCCAACATCACCCACATCTGGGTCTCTATTTTTCATCCTAGGCCCTATAATGTCCAACATATCCCCTTCAATTTCTCTACCCTCTCCCAGGCTCTCCTTATCTGTGTCCCTATTCTCCCTCCCACAGATCCATCACGTCCAGCAAATCCCCCCCTCCCCAAGTCCACCATTTCCCCCACCCATTTCCCTATTGTCCTTCCCACAGTTCCTGAGCTTCATCAAATCCAGCAAACTAGTACATCCCCTCCGTCGCCCATTACTTTCTCATTTCTTGCATTTCCCTCATCTGTGTCTTTATTCTTCTCTCCTGCAGCCCCATCGAGTCCAGCATGTCGCCTCCTTCCCAAATCCTGTATATTATTTTCCCAGTCCAACCTGCTGCACCAGCAACCTAGTGACAGTCTGCATCCCTAAGATGAGTCCCCATGGAGGTCTGCCATAGTCCCTTACACAGTGCATCCAAAGTTTGGGTGCTGTCAGTCAGTGTTGATTTTCTACCAAATCAGCACCTCTAGAACCTTTTGGAACTTGCTTCCTTTTACCTACTGCAGCATCTGTCTCCCTTACCATGCTCCGTTTTCCCTTCCTTTACCATTTACTATCATAATTGGAAAAGCAACAAGTTGAAAAGCGTACACTAGCAGTGTAACACAATGGTGCATTTTCCCCCATTTCCAGAATCAGGCATACTGGGTATTCCTATGTGTATCTCACTGGAAGTATCAGGTGTTATCAGGGGCTAGGTAGGTGCAGGGTGTGTGTCTGTGTGTGTCAAGGAGAGAGTTGGTGGCTGTATGTATATGTGTATGTATGTCTGTCTGTCTCTCATGGGAAGTGTTGGGGGCTGCCTTTGTGTGTTCTGGGAGTGTGCAAGCATGTGTGTCTGTCGGTCATGGGGAGTAGTAGGGGCTGCATATGTGTGTTTGTGAGTATGGCATGGGGAGTGTCAAGGGCTGGGTGCATGTCTGTCTGTCTCTCTCTCTTTCATGACCTCCCTCTCAGGGTGCTTCCAGCCGGTTTCTCTCTCTCTCATAGCCCTCAGACATCACCCAGTGTCTCTCTTTCTCTCATACCTCCCCTAGCCATTACCCAATATCACTCTCAAAGCCCCCATCACTCTGTGTATATCTCTCTCATTGCCCCATCCATCAACCAGTTTCTCTCTCTCACTGATTCCATACATCAACCAGTTTCTCTCTATCTCTCGTTGCCCCATCCATCAACCAGTCTCTCTCATTGCCCCATCCATCAGCCAGTTTTTTTCTCTCATTCCCCCATCCCCTACAGTTATCACCCAATGTCTCTCTCTCTTTCTCTCTTTGATGTCCCCCCTCCCCAACAGCCATCCCCTGGATATTTTTTCTCTCTACCTCTGTCTCATTCCCATCCTCCATAGCCAACACTCGATGTCTTAGACTTCTTTTGCGGAGAACAGGAAGCTGCACATAGTGTGGGACTTTGAAGACCATGCACACATTATACGTCAGATGTGCAGCACATGCATGGTCTTCAAAGCCCCGTTCTGTTCTTTGCAAAAGAAGTCTAAGATATTGAGTGCTGGCTACGAGGAATGGGAATCAGACAGAGACAGAGAGAAAAAACATTCAATGATGGCTATGGGGGGAGGGAGGGAGCATGGAGAGAGACATTGGGTGATGCCTGTGGGCCCAGGAAGCTACACACAGTGCAGGGCTTTGAAGTCCATGCATGTGCTGGCATGTTTGATGTATAGCGTGCACATGGACTTCAAAGCACCGTGCTGTGTGTAGCTTCCTGTTTGCCACAAAAGAAGTCTTAGACATCAACTGCTGGCTGCGAGGGAAGGAAATAAGACAGAGACAGAGAGAAAAAACATCCGGGTGATGGCTGTGTGGGGAAGGGGACATGGAGAGAGACATCAGGTAATGGCTGCAGGGCTAAGGTGGAAAGATATATATAGAGAGAGAGATCGGCTGATAGTTGCAAGGTGAGCAAGGAGAGAGAGATTGCATGATGGTTGCAGAAAAAATGGATTTTCCATTGCCGGTTTTAAGGGTCTGCCGGCAGCCCGCCTGGCCATGTAAAAACCGGCCAGTTGGCAACCCTACCTTGGCTGGGGGTTGGTGAATGAAGAAACCCCTAATGTGTACAAATAGTTTCAGTAAGAGTGTTTAATGAACTTTTTAAGTGTTGGATTGAACCAGATTAAATGCACTATATGCCAGATCATTCATTTGTGTCAAGTTCTCCAGTGTAGTAATATGTGTGAACAGTTGGAGTACTGGGCCTGTGGTGAGGCTTTCAAACAAAAATAAGTCTAGCTAAGTCCATGTTGAGATCTAAAGGAAAAGTATTTATTTATACCAACAAAATACATGCCTGTCTTACCTTTCATGTTTGAGCATATTCCTTCTTCCAGTTTTCCTCATTCTGGGCCTGGACTTTTAAGTTCTTTACCTGGGCCCCACCCATCTCCCCAGATTCTCTCCCATTGAGGTTCTGCTTCCATTAAGGTGAATTAACCTTTAATATTTTAAGGAGGACTAGGGATATCTTTTGTATACCCCTTTACATGCCCTCTCTCTCAGCTCAACTGTCTTGGGTTGAACATCTGCCTCTGTTAGGGTCACCTTCAGGAAAGAAAGCCTGTGATCTGGTGGTCTCTTTTTGCCCTGTGTTGTACCGAGGGCTGGCTCAAAGGTTTCTGCCACCCTAGGCAGAAATCTTGGCCTTGCCGCCCCCCCCCCCCCCAGCTGCCACTGTCAGTCCCTCAGCTGCCACTGATTCTGTCTCTGGAGGGGGAGGTGGGCATTTTGGAAATACTGCCACTGCCTGCCTCCCCCTCCCCCAAATGGAATGCCTGGGGGGGTCGGCAAGGCCGGTCATGTGTACTGCTGCTGCCACCACCTGGGCTAGGCCCCTTGCTAGTCTAGTGGATGGGGCGGCCCTTGTTGTACCTCACTTTTATAGGGGTGGAGACTCAGGAACCATTGCATTGCATTGGCATTCATCTCCTTGCACTTGGCTATCCATTTCAGCAACTAGTTATCTGATATCAGTGTCCATTAATCCCCAATGTCTTTTTCTTAATCACTGTATATGCTTTCTCCTGAGGGACTAATTTCTGACTTATAAAGGCCACTGAGCTTTCCTGAACTTTTCCCCTGGGCCAGAACTGCTTTCAGGCCTACATCTGAGGCATCCATCTATACTATGAAGAGTCAATTGAAGTCAGAGTTTATCAGAAATAGTTCTAAAGAAAGGACCTGTTTTAGCCCTTGGAAGGCTTCCTCTAATTCTTTTGACTAAGAAATCTTCTCGGGCTCTTTCATCTGCAGCAGGTGGATTAATGGTTCTGCCTTCTCTAAGAAGTTTTGGATAGAGCATCATTAATAATCAACTAGTCCTAAGAAGGCTCTGCTTCATTGACAGGGAAATGGGAACTCATGCGATGATATCTACTTTCTATATCTGTGGATGGATGTGCCCCTTCCCTATGGAATAACCCAGTTACTGAATCTCTTGTCCTCCTAGGAAGCATTTCATTAGATTTACAGTCAAACTAGTCTTTTGAAGGCTTGCAAGGACAGCTTGTACTTGTGTTAAATGAGTTCCTCTCTCATCAGTTGATTACAACATTAAGCTAAGCCACTGCATAATTGCCATAAGACCAATAGAGGTAGTCCACCACATGCTGGAATGTAGCAGAAGTTCCATGAAGTCTAAATGGTATTATGGTGAAATGGAACCGTTCCTGAAGAGTAGAAAAGGCTATCTTCTCCTTGACTGCTTGAGTGAGGAGCACTTGCCAATATACATTGATTAGGTCCAAAGAAAAATAGAAATATGAAAGCAGAAAAAGAGCATATGGCCTATCCATCCTGCCCTTCCATACTGACTACTGTAGTCCCTTTTTTTCCTTTAGAGATTATGTTTGTCCCAAGCTTTCTTGAATTCAGATACTGCCCTTGTCTCTACTATTCCATGCATGTAACACTCTTTCCATAAAGAAATAACATGATATAGTAACATAGGGCCTGATATTCATCTAAGTCGGCTATGCGCCACTAAGGCGCATAGACGTCTGTGCCGATCCTTAACCCAAATATTCAATGCTGGTGTCATATGTGGCCCCAGCATTGAATATCCGGGTTTGCTGAACTGCCTCCCAGCCGCAGCAGCTAACCAGGCAGCAGCGATATCGCATGCTGCCTGGTTAGCTCCAGTGACTAAAAGACAGGCGAGCTTTTGCTTTGCCTATCTTTTAGCCGTAGGTCGCTAACAATGCAATATCACCGCTAATGTTTATTGACTATCACCACATCTGGAATGCTCCCAGAATGCTCGCAACATGCTCCAATGCTAAGCAGTTATCATTGGGGTGTGAAAGGGAGAAGACTGGGGATATTCAGTGGCACTAACTGTATTGAATATCCTATTTAGATGGAATTTACACAGTTGACAGGGCTGTAAACCATGTAAATGTCTTTCGAATATCTGGACCATAGTATATGACAGCAGATAAAGAACAGTATGGTCCATCTAGTCTGCCCAGTAAGGTGACTAGAATAGGTGTACCCGCCGCTCCGTGCAGGTCATTCCTCTCTATTTGTAAATAGTTACCCCAGTTTTATCCAAGTTTTAGTACCTGTTCTTTGTAAACACAGATCAGCTTGCTGCACTGTGCTAGTCATTCTGTTTCATGTAAACTGCACTGATGTTGAATAGCGCGGTATAAAAGAGACTGTAAATAAATAAATAAATACATACATAATAAATTTGTTGAGGTACTGTAAAATAAATAGTTATGTTTATTTTGATTTTATCCTCTTGCTATATATTTCCTCATATTACTCCTGAGTCTATCCCCTTTCACTTTTATCCAATGCCCCCTCGTTGCAGAGTTTTCTTTCAATTGAAAGAGACTCTCCTTCTTTGCATTTGTGCCATGGGGGTATTTAAATGTCTCTATCATATCTCCTCTCTCTCGCCTTTCCTCCGAAGTTTACATATTGAAATAAATACAGAGATAAATTGGGCTACTCCCGATCTTTCAATAAGTTCATCAACCTGAGGCACTGGGTAAGCTTCAGGCCTGGAGACTTCATTGATCTTTCTGAAATCAATGTAAAAACGGAGAGACTTCCATCTGGGACAAATACAATGGGAGATGACAACTTACTGCTGGACTCTTCAATCATGACAAGTTTAAGCATTTTCCTCACTTCTGAGGCTACTGCTTGCCACCAGGCCTCCAGAATGTGGGATGGTAGCTGCCAGACAACTACTTTTGGATTCATGATGATATCATTATAAAATAGATAGGTCTGTCCAGGAATATTAGAAAAGATATCAGCATATTGACTCACTAGAGCCCCTTAAGACAGCAGTAAGTCTGTAAGGCCTGATATTCTTTTGGGCAGGCTATGCGCTCCTACGGCGCATAACCATACCCATCGACCCATAATCCCAGATATTCAATGCTGGGGTCATGTGTGACCCTGGCATTGAATATCTGGGGATCGCCACACATGCCAGAAGCCGCAGTAGCTAACCAGCCAGCAGCGATATTACATGCTGCCCGGTTAACTCCTGTGCCTAAAAGATAGGCAAGGTTTTTCCTCACCTATCTTTTAGGCACAGGTCACTAATCGGGCAGCATGCAATATTGCTGCTGCCTGGTTACCGATTGTCTCTGCCTCTGCTTATCCCCAGAACACTCCTGGCACGCCCTGATGCTAAGCGATTAGCATCGGGACACGTAAGGGCCATAATCGGTGATATTCAGCAGCACTAACCATGTTAGCGCCATTGAATATCTCTCTCAGCAGCAGTTACATGGTTTACAGGGCTGTAAACCATGTAACTGCCCTTCAAATATTGGGCCCATAGTCTTTAGGTAGAAAGACAATAAATCCCACTGCTACCAGAACATATAGCACAGAGTGTTTGAATGGCCATAGAAACATGATGACAGAAAAAGACCACAAGGCCCATCTAGTCTGTCCTTCCATAACAACAACTACAACAGTCCACTTTTTACCTTTAGAGATCCTCTGTGTTGGTCCCATGCTTTTTTGAATTCAGTTACTGTCCTCATCTCTACCACCTCCACTGGGAGACTATTCCACGGATCCACTACTCTTTCCGTAAAGAAATATTTCCGCATATCACTCCTGAATCTATCTCCCTTCACCCTCATCCCATGTCCCCTCGTCGCAGAACTTGCTTTCAATTGAAAGAGGCTCTCTCCCTGAACATTTATGCCACGGAGGTATTTAAACATCTCAATCATATCACCTCTATCCCGCCTTTCCTCTAAGGTGTACATATTAAGATCCTTAAGTCTGTCCTCATATGCTTTATAATGAAGACTACTAATCATCTTAGTAGCAACCCTCTGCACCGACTCCATCCTGTTCACATCCTTTTGAAGGTGCGGTCTCCAGAATTGCACACCATACTCCAAATGAGGTCGCACCAAAGACTTATACAGAGGCATTATCACCTCCTTTTTTCTGCTAGCCATTCCTCTCTGTATGCACCCAAGCATCCTTCTAGCTTTTGCCGTCGCCTTTTCTACCTGTTTAGCTACTTTAAGATCATCGGACACAACTACGCCTAGGTCCCGCTCTTCTTTAGTGGACAAAAGTACTTCACCTCCTATGCTGTATTGCTCCCTTGGATTGCTGCAGCCCAAATGCATGACCTTACATTTTTTAACATTAAATCCCAGCTGCCAAATTCTAGACCATTCTTCAAGCTTAGCTAGATCCCTCCTCATGTTATCTACACCTTCCTGGGTGTCTACTTTATTGCAGATTTTGGTATCATCCGCAAAGAGGCAAACCTTACCCGACAGCCCTTCCGCTATATCACTAACAAAGATGTTAAAAAGAATCGGACCAAGGACAGATCCCTGTGGCACACCACTGGTAACATCCTTCTCCTCAGAGTGAGCTCCATTTACTTGTACTCTTTGTCGCCTCCCACCCAACCAATTTCTAACCCAAGCAGTAACTTTAGGGTCCATCCCTAGGGTGCTCAGTTTGTTTATAAGTCGCCTGTGAGGAACAGTGTCAAAGGCTTTACTGAAATCTAAATACACCACATCAAGAGCTCTCCCTCGGTCCAACTCCCTGGTCACCCAGTCAAAGAAATCAATCAGATTTGTCTGACAAGACCTGCCTCTGGTGAATCCATGCTGCCTCGGATCCTGTAATCTGCTGGACTCCAGAAACCTCACTATTTTCTCTTTCAACAGCGTTTCCATTAATTTACTCACCACTGAAGTTAAACTAACCGGCCTGTAGTTTTCAACCACATCCTTACTTCCGCTTTTGTGTAAAGGCACCACATGAGCCTCTCTCCAGTCCTTTGGCACCACTCCCGACTCCAACGAGGCATTGAAAAGGTCAGTCAGTGGAGTTGCTAGAACGTCCCCAAGTTCCCTCAGTATTCTAGGGTGTATCCCATCCGGTCCCATCGCTTTGTCTACTTTAAGTTGAGCTAGTTTCTCACGAACACAGTCTTCTGAAAATTGTTCAAGATGTCCCTCGCTTCTGTTCTTATTTGTGGGTGTTTTCTGAGGTCCTGCTCCTGGTTCTTCATCTGTGAACACAGAACAAAAATATTTGTTAAGCAATTCCGCTTTATCCTTATCAGCTTTTACATATTCCCCCCCTGTACCCTTGAGTCTGACAATACCACTTTTGCCCTTCCTCTTCTCACTAATATATCTGAAAAATGTCTTATCTCCCCATTTTATTGCATTGGCTATTTCCTCCTCCTTTTGAATCTTTGCCTTCTTGACTACTTTGCTAGCTTCTCTAAGTTTTTCCAAATACAGATGCCTGTCTTCCTTTCTCTGTGATCTCTTGTATTTCATGAAGGCCTCCCTCTTTTTCTTCACTTTTTCAGCTACTTCCTTCGAAAACCATAGCGGTCTCCTGTTCCTTTTGCCTTTATTTACCATTTTAACAAAAAGGTTGGTTGCCTTTTGGGGGGCGGAGCCCGATGTCCAGCGGGATGGTCGCATAACGCTGAGGCTCCCGAGAGGCCTACTCAGAATCCTGAATTAACACCGGACATACTTGAATTTCTGCTCTGATCTTGCCGGGGCACATTGGTGAGATGGCGGGGACCAAACCTACGCGCCTGGAATTTGGATCTCCAGCGGCTTCTCACGGCAAACGCTCCAAAACTGAACCCCCGTCTCCGCAGAAGGGGCTGGCTTTGCGCGAGGGCCCCGAAATGCAGCAGGAAATCCTCGCAGAGATTAGAGGGGTTAAGGACCTCGTGCAGTCAAACGGTGAAGCACTCCGAGCGCTGCGGGAAGATCTTGGTGTGTTACAAGGCAGGCTAGAGGGACTCTCTTCGCGTCAGGACAAAATGGAGAGCGTATTAGACTCCCACGCGGTCCGGTTGTCCAAACTCGACAAAGTTGAACGTCAGGTGCGGGCCTTGCAGAAAGAAGTGGAAGATGGCAATAATAGAGCGCGCCGCAACAACCTACGACTCGTGGGCATACCGGAGGGAGCGGAATCGGGAGACATGAAGGAGTTTTTATATAAAATCCTCCCTTCCTTGCTCCAAATCACCTTTACCAAAGAATTGGAGATCGATCGTGCTCATCGTGTACCCACAAACATAACGCTCAACAGGAAGACCCCGCGGCCTATCATCTTTCGACTTTTGAGATATCAACATGTGGAGCAAATTCTCAGTGCCTCTCGGGCAAAGGGCCATATGGAGTTTGAGAGCCATAAGATCTCCTTCTATCCTGACTTGGCTAAACCCACGGTCGACCGCCGAAAGCGCTTTCTGGAATTCCGGCCGAGGCTTCAACAACTACAAGCACGCTATGGCCTGATGTACCCGGCCAAACTCCGAGTCACGCTTCACAATCAGACAAGAACATTTGAGGACCCTGATCTACTAGCGGAGTTTTTGGATGCTAAAGAAGCTGACTTGATGCGTTGATTTCCAGAATATTCCTGCCAGTATTCTCATGTCCACTGTGCCTGCCATATTGGACTTGCCGCGGCTCAGCAAAAGTCTGCCGAGGGCGGTTTGTTGCCTTATCTTGATGATATCTGTGACCCGACTCCATCTACCCATCGTAGCCTCGATGAGTATCAGAGACAGTGTTAATTATGGACTCTGGTGTTTTTTTTTTCTTTTTTTTATGTTTCTATCTTCCTCTCTAGGGCCTCCTCCCGCAGACATATGGTCGCCATTTTCATTGGGGGTTTTGCTTCTTCTCTAAGTTACTTTGGTACATACTTTTCAATATGGGGTGTATTAGTCAGCAGACTCGGTGATTCTATCATTTTTGTACAGTTTTTGATTATGTTATTTATTTATTTATTTAGTATACATTTGTATACCGCTACTTCCAGCGATCAGCAGCGGTTTGATTACAGATTGGAAATTGTCAAATCATGACAGGAAATTTTTGAGGTATAAACACATTGATTAGACAGGAAAGCACAGCACACAGAGAACTATTTTACAGGGAACATGGGCTATGGAGGGTTAAGTGGCTTGCCCAAGACCACAAGGAGCACCTGTGGGACTAGAAACCCCAGTCCTTCCGGCCCAAGGTTGCTGTCCTCTAGTGGGATTTGAACCCCCGACCTTCCGGCCCGAAGTACCTTGCCCCAACCACTAGGCCACTCCTCCACTCCACTTGTATGTTTTCCAGCGCCCTTATCTAAAATGTCTATTACTGATCGATGGCACCATGTAAGATTTTATCATTGAACGTAAAAGGAATCAATAATCCGATAAAACGGAAGAAAATCCTAAGCTATCTAAGTCATGAAGCTGCGGATCTGATTTTCCTCCAAGAAACGCATTTAAATTCGAAGGAAACTCTTAAACTCAATATTAAACCTTACATGGTGGCCGCCTATTCTCCAGCCGTTTCTAAGAAATGTGGGGTTGCCATACTGGTTAGGAAATCTCTGCATGCTACTATTATTGCGACTAGCTCAGATACAGCAGGTAGATGGTCCAGAGCTCACCTCAAAATAGGTAACCTTGAAGTTACATGTATATGCCTTTATGCTCCTAATGTGGATGACCCTGCCTTTTTTGCTACCATTGCTCAGGTTGCGCAGGCCTCTGCTAATACCTCTTTGATAATAGGGGGGGATTTCAATTTAGTTCTTGATCCCCTGATTGACAAACAGCCGCCTAGGACAAGTGGTCCCCCCAAGAGTCATACCACGCTTACCTCTGTGATCAAAGATCTTGCTTTAGTCGATCTATGGAGGTTACTACACCCCAATGAGCTTGACTTTACCTTCTTTTCTTCCCCTCATAAATCCCAGTCTCGTATAGATTTCTTTCTCATATCAAAACTGTTAGTCCCTCAAGTGGACACTGCAAAGATTCACTCCCAACATATTTCTGATCATGCTGCTATTTCTTTTCAATTACACACTACTGCACCCCAAGGGAATTCGGGGGCCTGGTTCTTTGATAGAGCCCTATTAACTCAGCCAGAGTTCCAGTTAGAAATTCGCGCAGCCATACAGGATTACTTCCATTTTAATTTACCCCAGGATACTGCAAATTGGGCTTGGTGGGAGGGTTTCAAAGCGGCCATTCGTGCAACGATCACCAGTTATCAAATTCGCCTGCGGAAACAACGCAAACAGCAGCTACTTATACTAGACCAACAAATCAAAGCAGGCGAACGAGTTCTAACTTCCCGTACTGATCCATGCGTCTTAGTTCGCTTACAGCGTCTCCGTTTTCAATATAATGCAATCCTCTCAACTGCAGCTTCTAAGAGTATTGAACTTCAACGAGGGACATACTACCGTGAAAGCAACCGAGCCGGTCGACTTTTAGCCAACGCCTTGAAAGGTCAAAAAGAAGCCAAACGCGTAGCGGCCCTTCGAGCCCCACAGGGAGGGGGCATACTGACCACAGACTCCGATATCGTAGAACTCTTTCGGGATTTCTATACCCGTCTCTATCAATCTGAATGTGATTTCTCATCAGAGACCTTCGAGCGATTGTTTTCTGATATTCAGCGGCCGACCCTTTCTGAAGCTGATAGGGATGCGCTAGATGAACCTTTCTCTACTTCAGAGATCCAATTTGCCCTAAAACGCACAGCCTCGGGTCGAGCCGCCGGGCCTGATGGTCTCCCGACCGAATTCTACAATACGTTCAGTGCAGATTTAGTACCCTACTTAAAACTCTATTTTACTGCCCTTGCGGTAGATACATCCTCTTTGGGATCCTTTTCTGCAGCTAATGTGGTAGTATTTGAGAAAGAAGGCAGAGACCCGCTGCTAACCGCCAACTATCGTCCAATCTCCCTACTTAATGCCGATTATAAGATCTTTGCAACGATCTTGGCCTCCCGGCTGTCTGACAGGATGGCCACCTTAATCCATCCCGACCAATGTGGTTTTATACCCGGCCGATCCACCGCTGACAATGCTCGGACTTTGTGTCATGTGCTCTCCAGTGCTGCCAACTTGGACCACCCCTGGGTGGGTCTTTCCCTAGATGCTGAAAAAGCCTTTGATCGCCTAGAATGGCCCTTTTTATTTGCAGTTCTCCGATGGTATGGCTTTGGGGAGGGCTTTCTCCGATACCTCCAAGTCATGTACACTCAACCTGTTGCCAGTATTTGTGTAAATGCTATTAAGTCTCAGCCTTTTAATCTCCAAAGAGGCACGCGTCAAGGTTGCCCCCTATCACCAATGCTCTTTGATCTTGCTCTTGAACCCCTCGCCCTCCTTATTAGACAGTCTGCACGTATTCGTGGTGTCCCCTTCAGTCACAGAGAGATTAAACTCTCTGCATATGCAGATGACCTTATGCTCTTCGTATCCCTTGATTCGGTTCCAGCTGTCTTGGATCTGATTGATGGATACTCGCAATTATCGGGCTATAAAATAAACTGGACCAAATCCATAGCATTCCCACTGAACCGCTGGGTACATAAGGCTGACATGCAGGCCTTTCCTTTCCTTTGGCAATCCCGCATGGTGAAATACCTTGGGGTCCATTACTGTTCTCCTTTAGAAGACACTATTAGTTTTAATGCCAAAGAGGTAGTCTCCAAAGTCCGTGAGCTCACAAATCGTTGGTCTCCCTTATCCCTTACATGGTGGGGCCGCCTAGAAACTGTGAAAATGATGATAGTCCCCAAGGTGAACTATATTTTAGAAATGCTGCCATGCTTACTCCCGCTACACACCTACAAAGATATTGAGGGCCTTCTCGTCCGCTATCTCTGGCAGGGCAAACCACCAAGGATAGCTAAGCAAAAACTACAGTCTGCGAAGGAACTAGGGGGTACCCGCTTTCCTGATTTTCTCAAATATCATCAAGCCTTCTTACTTAAACAAGGTGCCCGATGGCTAGATGCCTCGACAGACAGCAGACCAGTTTGGCTTGACATAGAAGAGGAGCTTAGTAACCCAATTCCGTTGATCCATCTCCCCGGTATGTCCCATCAAGTAGACACCCGCCATCCCCCAATGATTGTTGATACTCTTGCGGCCTTTAATACTCTCATTCTATCACTGGGCCCAAACGTATGTCCTCAGGACGGACTCCCGCTGTGGAATAACCCCAGAATTCAAGTCCTAAATAGAACGATAGCATGGAAACCCTGGTACTCTAGGGGGATCTGGACACCCCAACAGCTCTTCTCTGCAGCTCGTTGGAAAACCTTTTCTGATTTACAAAAGGAATTTGCGTTACCAGCGAAACATCACTTTCAATTGATGCAGCTTCAACACTGCCTCAAAAGTGCTCGAATCCTGCCACCCTCTGTCTCTACTGAAGACGGGCTATTAGACCTAATTCACTCTATTAGTAGTACACATGGGGTAGCCTCTAACTTTTATAAACTATTATGTCAGGGTACAGATACTGCTACTTGTAGAGCCCAACAAGCCTGGGAGCGCGAACTGCAAACCACTTTAACCCCTGTACAATGGAGCTTTTTCTGGAGCAAAGTAGTGCGGGTTTCCCGATCTGCCTCAGTTACCCAAACTCTCTTCTTTTTTGCACATAGATGCTTTTATACTCCAGAAAAAATAGCCAAATGGCACACAACTGCTAGGGACCAGTGTTGGTCTTGTCATACTGCTGTGGGAACCCTTGCTCATGTTATTTATGAATGTCCTCAACTACAGGTTTACTGGGGGCGGGTCTGGGGTCGTATTCAACTTATCTTACACCTCCACGAGCCTCTTTCTTGGAAGATTGTGGGACTCCGCTCAGTGGCGGAGGTCCCCTCTCTTCCTAAGAAGGGTCGCTTTCTCCTTGATTTCATGCTGGGTATAGCTATATGTTTAATCACGAGGAATTGGAAGGATAGCTCTCGACTTACTGTCAACGAATGGTGGAACCTTGTCTGCCTATATAGTAAATATGAGCAGATATCTCGGAGAGCTATTCCCCATACCCAAACTCACTCTCGCTTGTCTAAATGGCAGATGCTCAATGATTATGTACAATCTGCTCATTGCTCCGACATGTCTGTTTAATGTACACTCATCATGTTTTCAGATCACCGTTTGGTTTTGTAACACAATAATGTCAGTACACGCCCGTTTCGGGAATGATTAGTTTTCTAGAGAAGAAGCAGGGGGGAGGGGGGTGGTAGGGGTTTACTTTGGTGTATGTATCTCATTCTATGTATGTATCTGTCTTTTAGCTGTATGTCTTCCTTTCCTTTGTTGTTATAAAACGAAAATAAAGAATTAAAAAAAAAAAAAGGTTGGTTGCCTTTAAAATACCCCCTTTCAGTTTTGCCCACTGTTGTTCTACATCCCCCAGCTGTTCCCATCCCACTAATGACTCCCTGAGGTATTGGCCCATCTTCGCAAAGTTAGTCTTCCTAAAGTCTAAGATCTTCACCTTGGAATGGATTCTAACAGCCCTAGTCCTAATACTGAACCACACCATCTGGTGATCACTGGATGCAAAATGATCTCCCACTACAACATCAGAAACACTTTCACCATTGGTAAGCACCAAGTCCAGTATGGCCCCTTCACGTGTGGGGTCTGTTACCAATTGCCTGAATAGTTCTCCCTGTAGAGAATCCAGGATCTCCTTACTCCTAGATGATACTGCAGCAGGAAAGTGCCAATCAACATCTGGCATATTGAAATCTCCTAGCAGTAGCACTTCCCCTTTCCTAGCAATGCTGCGTATGTCTTCAATTAACTCTCTGTCCACCTCTTCCTCTTGTGAGGGAGGTCTGTATATCACACCAATGCAAATAGATTTCTCTTTCCCTCTTTCTAGTTTAACCCACAATGCCTCCTCTCTCCCTTTTAAGCTCTGTAATTCCAAAGCTTTAATAGTAGTTTTTACATATAGTGCTACTCCTCCTCCCCTTCTTCCTACCCTGTCCTTTCTGAATAAAGTATAGCCAGGTATAGTTACATCCCAGTCATGGTTTTCTGTGAACCATGTTTCTGTAACTGCCACTAAATCTAAGTCAGCCACTCCCACCAAAGCTTCAACTTCAGAGATCTTATTTCCCATGCTACGGGCATTAAAACACACTGCTTTCCATATGTTACCCCTGTTACCCATTTCCATAAAGGGTTCTAGGCCTGTGATGAGACTTTTAGACACAACTAAGTCCAGCCAAGCCTAGTTCTTTCTTGGGCCCCGCCCTTCTCCCAGGTCCCAGCTGTACTTCTATTAAGGTGGGTTGGGCATTTGTATTTTATGGAGGACTAGGGATATCTTCTATATGCCTCTTTACACCCAGAAAAAAGGATTTATTTTAGAATAGCCCTCTATTCTGGGACAGTGTATTTATTTCAACAGGGAGGTGCAAGAGAACTATTCCGTAAGTCCAGGGCATTGAAAGAACCCAAGGAGCACGGGATGTAGTTTTGTCCCTGAGTTGCTAAAGCATTCCTGCATCTGATTAAAGGAAGGAACATGGGCTATACAATATTCAAGATCCCATCCTTGGATTTTAACAAGGATGGGAGAGGATCACTTATCCTTAGCTCTTTATTACTCATCACAGAATAATCTGACTATCTTCATCCACCTATTGGTCAGCAGATGCAACCTCTTCAATACACCATTTCTTTTGATCTATAACATGCACTGGGGCTTTCAGGGCAGTGAAAATATGGATCATACTCAACCTCATGAGCTCTGAAAATCTCATGCAGTTTATTGCTTTTCACATAAAAGACAATCAACAGTTATTTTTAGCTACTTAACATCCCATGAAATTGGTAATTATTATATAGCCTACTGTGCTGTCTTAACAGACCTTTTACTATACTGAGCTTCCAAGGGAAAATATTTAGACTAGAACTTTTTATGAGGCATGGTTCCCTACAGTAAACATTTTATTGGTTCATTTCTGCCTTTATCACTGGCTGTTGTTTACTGTGGTCATGATTAGCCGCCTTTATGCAAATGGACTGACTCTCTTTCTTTCCCCTCTAGCCTCAGACATAAACACAGCCATTTCAGCAAAGCTGTCCTATATGAAGTTCATTATGCTTAGTGGATTTTGTGCCTATGCTGCATCAGTAATTGTGAAAAAACAAACCCTGCAATAAAAATACAGGTAATGAGTACTTAGTTGAGTTCACAGGAAAGAAAGGTAGCTTTATAGGCTATTTACTTAGGGAATGACTTTCCGAAGCACATCTTGTAACTGGCTAAGCCCTGCTAACCTGGAAATAGTCATCAGTGGAATCATACTGTACGACATTGATGGCACTGAGTATTCATTTTTGCAAGCCATATCTAGTTCTTGATGAACAGTGAATTATTTAAATTCCAGGGCCATTTAATAGATACATCTATGAGTAAAAATGATTTGGATGTTGTCAAATACTGAGTATCAGTAATGCTTCTTTTAAGGCCCCTTGAAGATACATAGCTCAGAGCCAGTTTTTGTTATAATGTCATAATGGATTATGAACCAGTGGTACCAAGAGATGCCGCCTACTGTATTCTTGTGCCTGGGGGAAGACCTCACAGTTCTGTTGACTCAGTGGAACAACAGTCTAGACAAGATGAGCAAAACTGTTTACCTGGAGACATCTAGCACAATCTCCTTATCGACCACTCACACCTTTGCCGTTATCAATGTATATCCTCTGTGAACGCGACATAACATACACTGTAACCATGAGAATGTAACATACACTGAGGGCAAGAACAAATACTAGTGTTATTAATGGCATTATTATCCATCATATAGCAGAGAAACACTAATGCCTATGGGGGAAGCTATTTTGCAATGTAACAATCAGATTTGCCATCTATTTTCAATCAAACCTGCTGGACAGCGGCAGGATGAGTACCAGAAACCACCATCAGAAGTGCAAAGCAGAAGGGCACAGTGAATATCTCACATACTGGAAGAGGACAAAGCAGCACCACAGTTGGTGCAAGTAAATGAAGGCACGTGGACAGGAGTAAAATGGCAGAGACCAGTACAGCTCCCAGCACTGTAAAATATGATAAGAGCACCAGCAGAGCACAATATCCAGATTGCTTGGAAGGCCCTAAATTATGTCGAAAAAACAAACTAAACCAAATCAAATCAAAATCTGTAGTGGAAGTAGAAAAATAATCACAATCAAAAGGATCACGATGATTATTTAGCTGACAATGCCCTTTACTCTGAAACAAAGGGTTAATCAGTGACAAAAAAAGGAGGAAATACCTCAGTATAAAACAGCCTTTAAAATATGATAAACCAAGCTGAGTTATATGTCAGGCTGTGTATTTATTGATCCTAGGTCTGAAAAAACTCCTAATCAAAATACAACATAGCAACCGTTTCTGTATCACAGACTATCAGCATTAATCTGAACTAGATGGTGTTGTCCTAGCCAACGTGTATTAGATGATATTGTCCTAGCCCCAATTAACTTAATCATTAGTCAGTATTCCATACCCCCCTCCCTCAGCCTGAGGTGGCACCAGACTGAGGTAACTTCTAGAATCGTAGTATCCTTTTGTAAGCTGAGCCCAACATGGCAGTGATACCCATGTCGCGGGAGGCTGCATACTACTAGTTTCTTCTCTCTCTCCCCTAGCCATTCTGTTTTATCGACCTTGGGGGCAAATCTCCACCCACTTCTATTACCGCCACTGGCAGGGACTGCAACTTGCATGTCCCCACCATCCTACAGTATTCCTGAGCTGCAGCCAAAAATGTCTTACCATACCCTTCCAACAAATCCTGTACAGAACTAATGAAGAAATCCTGGCCAGTGTCCAATAAATGGACACTATCCAGGCAATAGAATCCCAAGCAGACAGGGGAAATCAAATCATGAGCTAGTACCAGCACCAGTGGTATAAATTCTGCCCAAACAGCCCCCCGATGCATGGGGCAGAAAGGAGGCCCAAACAGGGCGGCGCAGAAGCACGGCAAACTTACTTTATCCTGTTTGCCACTTTGCCTCTACTCTTAATTCTTCTGTGGGCCTGCTGGCTGTTCGTCCCCGGGCCGGTCTTGCAATAACAGCCATACCACAAGGCTTTGGCCCAGCAGGGAACAGCTGCCGGGCCCACGGCAAACTTACAAGAGCAGAGGCAGCACAGCAAACACTATGAAGTAAGTTTTATGCTGCCTCCACATGGGGGAGGTGTCACCTCCATGACAATGGGGGGCCCTCAGCAAAATTTGGCTTTGCTCATTGTAACTTACGCAACTGACCAGCACCTTTAACAAAGCTACAGATTTGGATATCTCTATATTCACATGCTTCTGCAGTTGTTTCACTGCTTTTGGCTTAATTACATTACATCAAGTTCTGCGAGGAATGATTTGTGACCAAATAATCATAAGATAAACCATCTCGACTCTGCTTCTCTCTTTTGGGGCCAACAAATGTAAACGTAACTAAACAGCTAGATCAGGAATCCACAAATTGAAAGAAACAACAAATGAAGGTCATGCAGAGGACCTACTTGCTAGCCGATATAAGTCTTGTAAGAGTTAGAATACCAGCTTCCAACTCGCATGTGTAGCACCAAATATTGCTGCCCCAATTCTAAACAAAGGGCCTGATTCCATTCTTGAAGTTGATCTCCTTTTATGTCTAGGCTGACCCAGACGTACAAAGGAGATCGTGATTCTGATCCCGCGGGTCACGTCTAGCTCTGCGATTCAGTCCCGGCCTGCACATACAGCAAAGCCCGACTAACTCAGTCAGGGCTTTTAAATGGAGCCATGGCATCATGTTGCCATGGTGCCGCGGCTCCATTTAAATGCCGGCCGCTGATGAAAAAGTTAATTCCCTGCAGCCTGACCCCGAAATGGCCTCCTAAGGCCAGGGTCAGGCTGTGGGGATTTAACTTTTGCTCCCCCAGCCACTTCCGCAGCCCGGAGCCACTGAAACAGAATGTCCAGGGAAGTTATTCCACCCTAGGGATGGAATAACTTCCCCGGCCATTTCGCTGGCCCAACATTAGAATCGGCCCTGTATGTCCAGGGCTGGCGACCGTCCAATCTCTGCCCCTGGACTGCTTCTTCCCCACCCCCGAATAACTTCCTTGCACAATTGGCAGGGAGGTTAGTCAGGTGCCTGCATCCCTGCTATTCGCAGTTCAGAAAGACCCCCATTGTGATCTCAGGGGAAGCCTGCTGCCACTAAAATGCTCTTCAATAAACTGTTATCTGGTTAAGGGATCTCCATCTCAAAAACAGCCACTCTAGGTCCTAACTCATAAAAAAGGCTTGCTCCCAACTGATTGGCCTTGCAGCTCCATATCCACAAGCTCATTTCTCCTGGCAAAAACACCACATCATTCCATAACAAACCCTGTTCCCTACATGAGGTCTTCGCCACTGTTACTAAATTACTAACTCATTAGGCAGCAAAGAAGACAAAAGAGAATGCCACTCTGAAAAACTCTACCTTGAATAGAGTAGCACCGATCTTTGGCATTGTCAGAATTAAAGTCCACAGCTTATCAAGCGAGAAGGCTGTCATGATAGCCATGCTACCACAACCTTACAAGATCCTGCAAAACCATATACCAGCTTAAGCCAGGAAGGATGCCGTGTGATCCCTTAGCCAGAAAAGTAAAACTGGCCAGGGATCTCAATAGAATGTGAGGGGACAAGTTCCGCTATACTGCTCGCCCAATAAATTCTAGCACTGCCTTTTCTCCATTCAGCTTTCCTGGGGAAATAGTTTCAATGGCAGAATAACTACAAAGTGGCATCATCCAGCTTCATAGGTCTTCCAAGTATTACCTAACAGTGAGGATCTCAGCAGTCTCACAAGTGGCCCAGCACAACTCCCCATACATGTTTTGGCAAATGTGATAGGAAGTGATTTGCTTCTGGGCCACTGTAAGCTAGACAGAGTTCACAATTGCATTACCAACACCAGGAAGATGCTTCACTGCAATTGTCACATTCAATTGCAAGCACCAGAGGACCACCCAGCTCATCACCTAAAAGGAAGATTTACATCAAGCATGGGCGCTGTTTAAAAATACTATCAGGAAGTCCAGATCAGATGTATTCCATGCTTTACGAAAAGTGGAAGGAAGGCCAAAAATCTGCCAAAATGGTTTAAAGGTGAGGTTAGAGAGGCTGTTGTAGCCAAAAAAGCATCTTTCAGGAAATAGAAAAAGGAGCCAAATGATGAAAATGGGAAAAAACATAAGCACTGGCAAGTTAGATGCAAGGCATTAATAAAGCAGACAAAGAGAGAATTTGGGAAAAAGCTTGTCTTGGAAGCAAACATACAAAACCTTTTTCAAGTACATTAGTAGCAAAAAAACAGTAAAAATCAGTTGGACCATTGAATGATAGATGGGTAAAAGGAGCACTAAGGGAGAACAAGGACATAGTGGAGAGACTGAATGAATTCTTTGCTTTGGTCTTTAATGAAGAAGATGTAGGGAAGTTACCCATGCCTGAAATGGTATTTAAAGGTAATGTATCAGAAGAATTGAAAGAAATATCGATAAACTGGGAAGATGTATTACAACTATTTGATAAACTGAAGAGTAGGAAATCACCTGGACTGGATGGTATACATTCAAAGGTCTGAACGAACTGAAGCATGAGATTGCAGACCTACTATTAGTTATCTGTGAACTATCATTAAAATCATCTGTAGCACATGAAGATTAGAGAATGGCCAATGTAACGCCGATTTTTAAAAAGGTTCCGGGTTTATCCGGGAAACTACAGACTGGTGAGCCTGACATCAGTCCTGGGCAAAATTGGTAGAAACCATTATAAGGAATAAAAGTGCTGAATATGTAGACAGTCATGTTTTAATGGGAGAAAGGCAACATGGATTTAGCCAAGGAAAGTCTTGTTTTACTAATTTGTTTTTTTTTAAGGTGTGAATAAACAGGTAGACAAAAGCTGGTTGATATAGTGTATTTGGATTTTCAGAAAGCCTATGACAAGGTCCCTCATGACAGACTCTTGGCGAAATTAAAAAGTTATGGGATAGGAGGCAAAGTACTATTGTGGATCAGGAATTGGTTAAAAGTACTATTGTGGATCAGGAATTGGTTAAAAGATAGAAAGCAGAGAATAGAGCTAAATGGCCAATTTTCTTTATGGAGAAAGGTGAATAATGGAGTACCCCAGGGATCTGTGCTGAGCCCGTTGCTTTTTAACATATTTATAAATGACATATTCATAAATTATTCAAATTTAAAACACAGACACCCCCCCCCCCCCTCTGATTTACCTGTGCAGTCAGGTCTTTTGGATGCATTCCTTATGCAGCCAGAGTGGCAACCATTAGTGATGGGCGAGAAATGCTCTGCTGCTTTGATGCTGTAGTCGGGTGACTCGGTGTCTTACTGGGCCTCTACTTCTCAATTCCCAGCAGGTAGCTGGCATACCGGTGGTTGGTTTGCTGACATTTTGACAAGGGCTGATCCCCGGACCTGACTCAAAGGCTTCCTTGACCCCGCGAGGTCATGTCTTTGGCAGCGCACACCCAGAGGAAGAGGGAGCGGCAGTGACATCTATTGCTTCAGTTGCAATACCAGCCTTGACGGCCAGAGCGAGATCCACAGCTGACAGTGAGGACTTGGGATCCTTTACTTTTTCACTGGCTAGACTAAAGCATTTCAACTTAGAAGCCATCTGGTCAGCAATTGTGAAGCTGGGAGAACCATTGGTACCACAAGTACAATCTTTAGCTTTGCAAGGTCGAAACAGTGTCACTGCAATTAATACGATTTAACAATGCTGCAGACTTCTTTGGCTGATCTTAATGTGCAGACTGCCCATCTGGAGGGCTATTCCGACTCTTATGTTAAAGACATTATTGCACTTAAAGCCAAGATAAAGCAGTTGGATAACTCCTCCAGATTAGCTAACTTGCATTTCATAAATTTTTCTAAATCATGACTTTCAGTGAAGGAAATGTTTAAAATGTATTTAACTGAGGTCCTGGGAGTTCCCCCAGAATCTCATCCACCTATGATTAAGGTATATTACCTACTAACTGCTAAGAAATCCCTTGTTGGTGCTGAGGTTTCAGGCCTCCAGCAGGTTGATTCTCTAAATATATCTACAATTCTAGAAAATTTTGATACCAAGTCAGGAGAAGGGAGTTCCTCCTTCTCCGACCTGGGGTTTTGCAGCTAGGGGTATTTTTCTTGAAGTATCCTTGCAAATGTTTGGTAAAGTTACAGTCTGTTTCGTATGTATTTGCTGAGCCATCAAAGTTGCTATCCTTTACTAATGCCCATCATATTGGCGCCTATTGACTCTCCTCCTCCGTGAATAAATAGAGTACGTATTGACTGTTATTTGCCTGCCTGTTTTCCTTCATTTTTGCTCTTTTTTTACTTTTATTATACTTCTTTGGGATCCTACTTTTGTAGACTGGAGAAGGAGCAGGATGGTATTGTTTTTCTTATTTGACTATTTCTTATTGTATTGAGAGTTCTGAGTTATTTCCTGTATTCCGTACAAGTTTTGATTATGCATATAACTATGAAAATTCAAAATTAAAAAAAAAAAAAAACAGAAGAGGATTGTGAAAAATTGCAAGAGGACCTTGATAAATTGGCAGACCGGGTATCCAAATGGCAGATGACATTTAATGTGGACAAGTGTAAAGTTATGCACCTAGGAAAGAACAACCCAAATTACAGTTACATGATGCAAGGTTCCACATTAGGAAACACCACCCAGGAAAAAGATTTAGGGGTCATCATGGATAATATGTTGAAACCCCCTGCCCAGTGTGCAGCGGTAGCCAAGAAAGCAAACAGAATGCTAGGAATCATAAGGAAAGGAATGGAGTATAAAATCAAGGATATTATAATGCCTCTATATCATTCCATGGAAGGCGTCTCTTGAGGGAATTTATCAAGTTCCTTCTGAAAATGCAAATACACAATGAGGGTCATTTTAGAAGCTCTATTTATGATTTTCAGGTCTGACAATGCCCATTCAGACATGCCAATCACATCCATGCCTCAAGAACCATTTTGTAAAGCACCAAAGCACCATCTATATTGCATGAGGGTGTAACAGAGGTGCATTCAAAGCAGCGATAAAAAGACCCAATTTTGTCTCCAATTTCAGAATGGTGCCACACATTTAAAACAGCCAGTGGACATGTCCGTATCTCTACCCACCCCTTGGCACAAATAGGAATTTGAAAAATGTTTGTTTTGGCTAGCTGTCAAAAGTAAGGATAACTGGGGCATTGCCTCTTGTCACCAAAACCATATTTTCTCCCACATAGAAGGATAGCAGGTGCAAATCTATGTGATTTGAATTCTGCTGTGGCGCTGCATGCCTCTGTTTCTAAAATGACAGACTGGGCCTTAATGTGTACATTCTGAAATGCCGTCATTGACACTCTTTATTAATTACCTAACTGAATAATGTGTTACTGAGTAGCCTGTACATAGTTTCCCCAGCTAGCCAAGTTGTAATTCCTGTTCTTTGTAAATACAGTGTGGACACCGCCTGCACTGTACAAATTTGTTTTACTGTAAACCGAGCTGATTTTAAAGAGCGCGGATAAAAAAAACTTCAAATAAATAAATAAAATAAAATAAATAAATAAATAAATGCCAAAAATGTCTATGTTTCGCAAATGCACATTTCTAAAATCATCTCCCTGCACGTATCTGGGCCCTTAACTCTGCCCATCCCTGCTTCTTTATGTTTGCAAAATATTTATCTTTGGAGGCAGTGACAAGTCAATTTCAGAAATCATTTACACATATTCACCTTCTCTGCTGTCCCTCCCATAGAATTTCAGATGTTTTGACTTAGACATCCCAGGGGGCACCTAAATGGCCTTTCAAAAATGTGCCTTCATATCAACCAGCTCACCATTATTCACTAGTTCATTTGTACCTTCAAAAACATCTAATAAATTGGGAAGGCAAGACTTTCCTTTCTGTAACTCATGCTGATTCCCATTAAGCTGTGTCTATCTATATGGTCAGTATTTGTATATTTTGATACTGTATAGCTTCAACCATTTGGTCCAGCACTGATGTCAAGCTCACTGGTCTATAGTTTCCCGGGCCATCCCTAGAGCCTTTTTTAAAAATTAGTGTTACATTGATCACTCTCTAGTTCTCAGGCATTTTGGTATTTTTAAATATGTATTTACAATCTGCGAAACAGTGGATGGGGTAATTTGGAATCATTTATTTCCATCTGTTCTTTGTTTAAATAGTCCTCGGCTACTTGGGTTTGTATCGTACCTCTCTATTGGGATATTCTGACCTCTGCATTTTGCCAGTATCTCTAGAGAATACCTCCCTCCGAATTATGCATTCCTGAGCAACTGTCTGCTTTCTTACTTTCTTTCTTTTTTTAACAGTTTTTATAGACCGTCTTTCTTAGATCAAAGCGGTTTACATTTAACCATAATGCTTTTAAACTTACATAGGACACTTGAAGGCCTTTTTGCTAAAGGGTGCTAGAGAGTTTCACCGAATGCGCCGAAAGCACCGGAACTATGATGCGTTAGGTGCAACGCCACTGTGTTAACAGCCGGGTGCATGGAAAGCATTTCTATGGCAGTTAACATGGAGCCCTGCCCCTTACTGCATATCACATTAGCAGGGGTGTACTTAACTCCACCTATTGAGCTGGCGTTAGGTGATTCCATGCTAATGCAGTTAGTGTGTGGTGTGGTGTGAACCGGGCGATAACTGCACGACGCACACCACGCCCACTCTCTGCCTCTATTCCATCCACTCATGACCCTAATGTTGTTTAGACAGTTGGCACAGGAATCCTCCTACGCTAATTGTCATGGTCCTGTGCTAGCTGAAAGTGTGTGTCCCAACACACATTCGGCTCGAGCTGGAAAACATATTGTCAGCTAACACCATATAGAAAAGACTCTCGTAATGATAGAACGTGTTGAACAGATTAACACAGGTTACATTAGAATCTGACAGCTCTATACAGAACATAATGTACTTAATGTGAGAACAACATAAATATAATTACATCCTCGAAGCCCAGACCAGCTGTATTCCACGCATTAGGAAAAGTGGAAGAAAGTCCAAAAAACTGCCAGCATGGTTTAAAGGTGAGGTCAGAGAGGCTGTTGCTGCCAAAAAAGCAACCTTCAGGAAATGGAAAAAAGAGCCAAATGATGAAAACTGGAAACAGCACAAGCACTGGCAAGTTAAATGCAAAGCATTGATAAGGCAGGCAAAGCGGGAATTTGAGAAGAAACTTGCTACGGAAGCAAAAACACGAAATAAAGACTTTTTCAAGTACATTCGTAGCAAAATGCCTGTGAGAGAGTCAATTGGACCATTAGATGATAGAGGGGTAAAAGGGGCAGTAAGAGGAAACAAGGCTATAGCAGAGAGACTGAATGAATTCTTTGCTTCGGTCTTTACTGAGAAAGATGTAGGGATGTTACCCAAGACTGAAGTGGTATTTAAAGGTGATACTGCAGAGGAATTGAGAGAAATATCGCTACACCGGGAAGATATATTACAACTATTTGATAAACTGAATAGTAGCAAATCACCTGGACTGGATGGCATACATCCAGAGTGTTGAAATAACTGAAATATGAGATTGCAGACCTGCTATTGGTAATCTGTGAACTTTCATTAAAATCATCTGTAATACCTGAAGATTGGAGGGTCGCCAACGTAACACCAATTTTTAAAAAGGGTTCCAGGGGTGACCCAGGAAATTACAGACCGGTGAGCCTGACGTCAGTACCAGGGAAAATGGTAGAAACCATCATAAAGAACAAAATTACACAGCATGTAGATAATCATGGCCTAATGGGAGACAGCCAACATGGCTTTAGACAAGGAAGATCTTGTCTTACTAATCTGATATGTTTTTTTGAAGGTGTGCATAAACAGGTAGACAAAGGTGAGTCGGTTGATATAGTGTATCTGGACTTTTGACAAAGTCCCCCATCAGAGACTTTTGGCGAAGCTAAAAAGTCATGGGATAGGAGGCAGTGTACTATTGTGGATCGGGAACTGGTTAAAAGATAGAAAGCAGAGGGTAGGGCTAAATGGCCAATATTCCCAATGGAAAAAGGTGAATAGTGGAGTACCCCAGGGATCTGTACTGGGTCCGCTGCTTTTTGACATATTCATAAATGACCTGGAAAAGGGAATAACTAGTGAGGTTATCAAATTTGCAGATGACACAAAACTGTTTAAAGTTGTTAAAACCCAAGAGGATTGTGGAAAACTGAAGGAGGATCTGGATAAATTGGAAGACTGGGTATCCAAATGGCAGATGAAATTTAATGTGGACAAGTGCAAAGTTATGCACCTAGGAAAGAACAACCCACACTATAGTTACACGATGCAAGGCTCCACATTAGAAACCACCACCCAGGAAAAAGATTTAGGAGTCATCGTGGATAACATGTTAAAACCCTCCGCCCAGTGTGCAGCGGCTGCCAAGAAAGCAAATAGAATGCTAGGTATCATAAGGAAAGGGATGGAGAATAAACAAAGGATGTTATAATGCCTCTGTATCGCTCCATGGTACGACCGCACCTTGAATATTGTGTGCAATTCTGGTCACCGTATGTTAAAAAGGACATAGCGTTATTAGAAAAAGTACAGAGAAGAGCCACCAAATTGGTGAAGGGGATGGAAGGCTACTCCTATGAAGAGAGGCTAAGAAGGTTAGGGCTCTTTAGCCTGGAGAAGAGACGGCTGAGGGGAGATATGATAGAGGTCTATAAATTAATGAATGGAGTGGAACGGATAAACGTGGATCAACTGTTTACGCTATCAGAGTATAGAAAGACTAGGGGACATGTAATGAAGCTACAGGGTAAACTATTTAAGACAAATAAGAGAAAATATTTTTTCACTCAACGTGTAATCAAACTCTGGAATCTGTTACCAGAGGATGTAGTAAGGGCTGTTAGTATAGCTGGGTTTAAAAAAGGTTTGGACAAGTTCCTGGAGGAAAGGTCCATAAACCACTATTATAAAGGGACCCAGGATATCAATGCTTGACCCAGTACAAGCATTGTGGAACCTGTGTCTTTTGGGGATATTGCTAGGTACGTATGACCTAGATTGGCCACTGTTGGAAACAGGATACTGGGCTTGATGGACCTCGGTCTGACCCAGTATGGCATGTCTTATGTTCTTATGTTTAAATGGTATGTCCTAACATTAGTATATGGGTTTCGACTGATAACTATGTTACTATTGGGTCATGATCAGTGGGCACTAGTCAGTCTGTTATGCCATCATTAGGCTTGCTGTGCTATGTATTCTCTCCAAAGTGTTCTTTGAATAATAGTGTTCTTAGTTCCTCAAGGCTTTCCCCTAGGTTCTAGTTTAAAAATAGTTTCTTTTTTTAAGAGCTAGCACCAGCAACCTTGTTCCACCCTAGTTAATAAACTTCTCTTTTCCCAGAATGTTGCCCAGTAAACTAAATCCTGCCTCTGTGCACCATTGTCTCATTCACGCCTTGAGACTCCAGAGCTCTTTCATTCTCTGGGGTCCTGTATGTGGAACAGAGCACTTCTGAAAAAACTGCACTGGACATTTTGGATTTCATTTAGAATATCCCAGCTAGAGGAGCACAGATAAGTTACTCACTTGAAATAATCCTCCTTTTTGGGTTCAGTCTGAAAAAATGTTGCAGTAGATTTGTGAATTTTGTGATTCTTATTCCGTTACTTGTTTATCCTTGTAAACGATCCTTATTTTATTTGGTGGTGATAGCATAGTACCAGATAAATTTTTCATGTTCGTGGACTTAGTTAATTATTTAGCTGTCCTCTGAGTAGCAAAATGCTTATGGTAATGAGCTAATTATATTGATGAAAGCATCTTCCTCTCCTTTAACTTCATGCAACCAAGGGCAGAGATCTACTGCCCCAATTAGTGAGACTGAAGGCCAATGAGTGAGATTTTTCCAGCAGAGTTTCAGGAGTATAAATTTATGCGCATAAACTCCCCCCCCCCTACCTTAAACAATTAGCCTCCATTAGTCACACTCTTCTTCAGCATCCTCTCTTGACCTCAATTATTCTTTCTTTATTCTTTATTGGACATGATACACTGCACCTTTACGGTTGTAGTAAGGCGATGTACAATTTTAAAAAATAATATAACAGAAAATGAAATAGAAAAGGAATGCCATAATTAAACAGGAAAGTTGCTACAGTTACACAAGGAGGCAGAAGGAGAGTAGAAAAGTTAGGGAGGGAAGGGGGAATGGAGGGACTACATGCTAGGTGGTGGAATGCTGTATGCTAGTTGGAACAAGTGTGTTTGTTTACATTTGAATTTGATTTAAAATAGATCCAGATAGTTCTGCTCCAAGGTGGTCAACAATGCCCTTTCTCCTCTCTACTCCTGCCAAGATAGCCAGCAACACCCTATCGCCTCTGTACTCTTACTCAAGGTGGCTTTCAACTCCCCTTTCCTCACTACCCCTCCCCCAAATGTGGCCAGCATATCTCCTTCTCTATCCATACTCCAGCAGGTTCCATCATTTCCCCTCCCCTCACCTTCCTCTCTCCTCCGTGTCAAGCATAGCTCCCATACCCCTTCTCTTTCTACCATGAGCAGTATCTCTCCCCTTTCCCCTTCCCCTCTTCTCCATGTGTATTTCTTCCTCCCTCCCCCCTGCCATTTATTTATTTGTAACATTTATAGCCTCCTTTATCTACTATCCTAGGCAGGGTACAATAAAACATGCATAAAAATCATTACAAAAGCAAAAATAGCAATACATAAACTTAAAACAACATAAATATTACCCATAATCATCCCACCACAACTAAATAAAATGAAATAAAATCAATCAGAAATCCCTAAAGTCACTCATTAATAGCCAAAGCAAAACAAAAAAGCTTTAAGTTTCTTCTTGAACATCAATACATGAGTAATTCTAGTGGGCTCCATAATTGCGCTTAGCAATTGAAAATGCTCAGCAATGCATCTCATTCAAATGAGCAGCATCCAATTAGGGAACTTACAAGTAAAACTGATCTGCTAGACACAGCCTAGGGCCTGGGACATGAGGTCGCAAAACTGAAGAAAAATAATGTAGGGCTTCTCCAGCTAATGTTTGACTTACTTCTACTATGTTTTGAATAATTTGAAGAGCACAAATAGAGCTTGCACGTAAACCCAACTAAAGGTCATTACAGTAATCAATCTGCATTAATATCAATGACTTTAATACAGTACAGAAATCAATATAATCCAAAAACTGTTTCAAATGATAAACTAGTCTGAGTTTTAAAAAAGCAGACCTACAGTAACGACTGATACCATTTGAGGCTTCAAAGTCAATTTATAATTTAACAAAACCCTTAAATCATGAACTTGATTGGTCACTGAAACTGTCAAAACCATCAAGCATCACATTTTTTGGTGCAAACCCCACTGAGGAATGAGACAGCAATAAAATCTCAGCTTTACTGACATTCAAAACTAATCTAGCATCAACCATCCCTTTCTTAACTGCGGTCACAGTTGACTGTGAATGGCATGATTTAGATCGCTAGTATTGTGAATTAAAATTTGAACATTATCGGCGTAAACAAAATAATGCAGCTCCAGACTTTCTAAAAGTTTACACAATGGCTGCATATACAAATTAGATAGTACGGCAGATAGGGCTAGGCCTAGAGGTATACCAGTTTCAATACTGTACCAAGAAGAACACTCTCCCTGATACCTCACTTCTGTCTACCCTGTAACAAAGATTTAAACCAAGCAAGCACATTCCCAGACACTGCCAAGCTCATCCTCACTTTTCCCCTACCTCTCAATGGCTCCCTGAATTGCTTGGGAATAGAGGAGCAGGGACACGAAGGGAGGTGCTGGACATAGTGGTGGCAATGGGGGCTGGGGAGGGGTGGGAGCAGCAGCAGCAGGGGGCACAAGGGATGATGTTCTCTTAGGCACCTCATATCCTTGCACCGACCTTGCGTATGATCAAGTTTCAAACAGAGGAGAATGGAGAGAATCACTATCTCCCTTTTTTTGCAAAAATGAAACATTCATTCCCCCTGCTATATTCCATCGAAGGCAGCGTTGGTGACCAAGTGGGCTTATGGCAGCAGCAGGAACAAATGAGAGGAGAGATGGGTGGAGTTTGGAGGGGGCAAGGGGTGTATTGCCCTTATGCATTTCTTAGTTCGGTTTCCTTTCTGGCTCAGCTACTGAATATCGACTTCCCTTCACGCTCCCAGCACAACAATAGTGTTCAACTCTTAGCTCAGTTCAGGGCCAGCATTTGGAGTGTGTGACTGACTTGTGCAACTGCACACAGGGCCGGATTTACGTATACGCCATGTACGCCATGGCGTAGGGCCCACAGCCGGCAGGGGCCCACAAAAAAAGAACCAGGTTTTTTTTTTCAACTCAATTAAAAAAAAAACCTGGTGGCTGCCACCGCGGGGCCCCCTCTGCTGCCGCGGGGGCCCCGTCTACAAGCTGGTCGGGTCCGGTCCGGTCCGGTCCGGTCCGGTCCGGTCTGGTCGGGTCGGGTCGGGTCGGGTCTCTCTCTCTCCCTCCCTCCCTCCCTCGCTGCAGGCTGCGAGAGACGCGAAGATAGAGCGTCTCCTCGTGTCTGTGTTAAGCCCGCAGGGGCTGATGGGATTTCCCATCAGCCCCTGCGGGCTTAACACAGAAGCGAGGAGACGCTCTCCCTTCGCGTCTCTCGCAGCCTGCAGCGAGGGAGGGAGAGAGACCCGACCGGACCCGACCAGCTTGTAGACGGGGCCCCCGCGGCAGCAGAGGGGGCCCCGCGGCGGCAGCCACCAGGTTTTTTTTTAAATTAAATTTTACTTTAGGCCGGGGGGGTAGGACTCCTACCCCCCCCCGGCCTAAAGTAAAATTTAATTTAAAAAAAAACCTGGTGGCTGCCGCCGCGGGGCCCCTCTGCTGCCGCGGGGGCCCCGTCTACAAGCTGGTCGGGTCCGGTCCGGTCGGGTCGGGTCCGGTCGGGTCTCTCTCTCCCTCCCCTCCTCGCTGCAGGCTGCGAGAGACGCGAAGATAGAGCGTCTCCTCGCGTCTGTGTTAAGCCCGCAGGGGCTGATGGGATTTCCCCTCAGCCCCTGCGGGCTTAACACAGACGCGAGGAGACGCTCTCCCTTCGCGTCTCTCACAGCCTGCAGCCTGCAGCGAGGGAGGGAGAGAGACCTGACCGGACCCGACCCGACCCGACCCGACCGGACCGGACCGGACCCGACCAGCTTGTAGACGGGGCCCCCCGCGGCAGCAGGGGGCCCCGCGGCGGCAGCCACCAGGTTTTTTTTTTAAATTAAATTTTACTTTAGGCCGGGGGGGGTAGGACTGGTAATGGGCTATGGGGGGGGGGGGTAGGACTGGTAATGGGCTATGGGGGGGGGGTGGTAGGACTGGTAATGGGCTATGGGGGGGTAGGACTGGTAATGGACTATGGGGGGGGTAGGACTGGTAATGGACTGGGGGGGTAGGGCTGGTAATGGGCTATTGGGGGGCTGGGGCTGGAAATGGGCTGGGCTGGGCTGGGGGGGTTAAGGCTAGAGGTGGGCTGATGGGGTTAGGACTGGTAATGGACTGTGGGCTGTTGGGGGGGCTTAGAACTGGCAATGGGCTTTGGGGGGGGGTTAAGACTGGTAATGGGCTGTGGGCTGATGGGGGCTGTCTGGTAATGGGCTATGGGGGGGGGCTAGGACTGGAAATGGGCTGGGGGGTTAAGACAGGAGGTGGGCTGATGGGGTTAGGACTGGTAATGGGCTGTTGGGGGGGGTAGAACTGGTAATGGGGTTATGGGGGGTTAAGACTGGTAATAGGCTGTGGGCTGATGGGGGTTGTCTGGTAATGGGCTATGGGGGGCTAGGACTGGAAATGGGCTGGGGGGTTAAAACTGGAGGTGGGATGATGGGGTTAGGACTGGTAATGGGCTGTGGGCTGATGGGGGGGGGTAGGACTGGCAATGGGCTATGGGCTATGGGGGGCTGACTGGAAATGGGTTGATGGGGTTAGGACTGGAAGTGGGCTGATGGGGGGTTAGGACTGGTAATGGGTTATAGGGGGGGCTTAAACTGAAAATGGGGTGATGGGGGGTTAAGGACTGAAAATGGGGTGATGGGGGGTTAAGGACTGTAAGTGGGGTGATGGGGGGGCTAGGACTGGTATTGGGTTGGGGGGTTGCTAGGACTGGAAATGGGCTGATGGATGGCTAGGACTGGAAATGGGCTGATGCAGGGACTAGAAGGGAATGGATGCTGGGTGAGGCTGGAACTAGAAGGGAGCTGATGTTGGGGGAGGATTAGAATGGGATGGGGCTGGAAGAGTAAAATGGAGAAGGGAAAAATATTTTGTGTGGGAGGGATAAAAAATCTACAATTGGCCGGGTATTGGGAGAGTAAGTGGGGATTGAGGATGGAGGGGTAAAATTTGAGTGGATGAAATAGGAATGAGGAAAGAGCAAAAGGAGAAAGATTAGTATGTTAAAGCAGATGTAGAGAGAGAATGGAAAAAAATCTAGAAGAGAGAAGAAAGGACAAATGGACAGCAGACGATGGAGAGTTAGCAGAAGACACGAAGAAACCAGAAGAAAGTGGCTGGAGCAATTGCAGCTGAAAAAAATGCACAAAAGGTAGAAAAATATCTCTTTATTTTGAATTTATTAATTGGAATATGTCAGCTCTGGTAAATGTGCATCATTAACATCTGTGCTTTGTTTAGTACAAGAGCAAATTAATGTATAGTTTTATTTCTACAGTGTTGTACATTCCAAGTTTGGCTTTTGGGATTCCCAGTTTAATTATTGTCTTCCTATTTCTAAATTGTGATTACTTGTTTGGTGATGGTCTATGTTCTGCATGTGTAACTGAGCTGAGGTGTTCTGTTTATATAATTCCTATTTGACATTGCCACTTGTTCTCTTTCCCCAGTAGGTCATGTATTGTTGTTCTCTGAAATGTATTGGTTTAATATTTGCAGTGTTGCCTTTTGATTGGTAGAGTATGGTGCTTTGTGAGTCCTGGTAGTGCTGTTAGGATACGGCGGGTTTACTATGGGCAGTGTTTGTAGTAGTTCCTAATGTGTCTGGCAGTTGGCACTGGATTATAGTAATGTAGAAATCTTTTAGTCTTTCTTTATCCATACACTCATTAAGAGGCACGTTTACTAAAAGTTAGTATATGGTAACATTATGCAAATATTTATGCAAATGAGGCCCCTTATGCAAATGAGGTCCGCACCCCCCTTGGGCCGCCCCTGCTGGGGGCCCACAATTTTTGTTGGCGTAGGGCCTCACTCAAGGTAAATCCGGCCCTGGCTGCACAGGATGCAATGAATAAGAAATACTGCCATCCTAGGGTCTCAGTCCCTCTTGCGCTTCCAGAGAGAAGGGGGAAAGCAAGTTAGGAGGTGCTTGGCAGAGGGGATGGGGCATTTTGTAAAAGGAGAGAAAAGGAGGGATATAGTGTTAGAGTCACCACCACTACTAAAGAAGGTGGTGCAGGACTAAAGATGGCACCAACAAAGGGCATGCCAATTTTCATTTTTGCTAAGACCCCCAATTAGCCTAGATTGAGGCCTAACTCATATACCTAGCCCAGCCACTCACTTACTGACCATTAGAGATTTATGAGATGGGCTAGCAAGCAGTGGCCCAGTGGGAGTGCACGCTTCTGAGTCCAGGGATTCTGGTCATATTGAGGACTCCCACTTAGCATATGATCTGTGGAATTTCAGGCTGAGAACAGGAAGAACCATGTGCTGCTGGGGTCCTGGGATTGTGGAACTGCTGCTTGGCTTCCAAGGCTTGGGTATGTAGGTGGTAGAGCAACTCATAGAGACTTTCTGGGTGTGGAACCTCTGCTGTCCTACAATTTGTGAGTTTCAGAAGTGCTGTAGAGGATGGAAAGATAGGAATGGTCTCAGGAAACAGAGCTCTAAGAAGGGGGAACAGGAAGATAACCCATGCCTGTGGGGAAGGGGGAATAATAAATAGAAACTTGAGTTGAATGTGCCAAAGAGTGGTGAAAGATGGGTGAGTTTAGCCTGCAGGGGTGAGATGCTCATTAGGGAGAGGTGAGGGGGAACATAATGGGGACAGGAACTAGAAGAGGGGAACATAGGAGAAAGTAAGGAGCAGAGAAGTTTAGGATTTTTTTTTTAATTCATTTTAAAATGGCAATTCTATCCCACTTGGAACAAAAATTGAGAGGCAGGCTACAGTAGATAAAACCATAATAGAGATTCAAATTGCATTCAACAATACACCTAACTAACAATAAGGACTGGGAGAGAGGTACTAGTGGGGGGGGGGGATATTAAGCATTTTACTCTCAAACATAAGCCAAACTATACATAGGGAGTAAGAAGTGTGGAAAAAAATAAGATAAGAAGACAAGAGGTGGAAGAAGAGATTAAAGAGGAGGGAGTAGAGAAAGAAATTGGGGTGGTCTGGGAGAAGAAATAGTATGTGTGTTGGGCAGGCTGATTAGGGAAGGAAGACTGTTGAGAAATGGCTGAGAGAGTGTGGTTAGTATGGATGAGCCAGGCTGGATTGGAAGAGTTATAAATATGGGTGTGGGGGGGGGGGGGTTAGAGAAATGTGAGGTGGGGTAAACTGCTGGGGATGAGCTGGGGGTTGGGGAGAAGAGAGAGACTTTCAGTCCTTCCTTTGCTGTTCCTTTGACCACATGAGTCCTCCTAGTGTGAATACCACCTGCTGTGCTCTACATTTAAATATGGTCTGGCCAATTGTGCCCATGACCCAGCGTGTTTGGTCTTCTTTTTATGGCCCCTGGCAATGAACGTTGAGTATGGCCAGGCCATCCTTTGTGAGCATGATCTAAGAAGCTAAGCAAGATTGGTCCTGGTTAGTATTAGGATGGGAGACTACCTTGGAACACCAAGGGCTGTCAACTTATTGTGCAGAAGAAAGGCCTGGCAATCTACTTCTGGTCAACCTTGCCAAGAAAAAGCAGGGTATAGGGACAACTATCCACAGGGGTCACCAGAAGTCAGCATTGACTTGTTGGCTCTTAACAATAACAATGTGTGCTGAGTTAAGCACCCCCAATTGTTTTGAAAAGTTGGCTCAGCTACCTTGACCCTTGATTCCCCTCATATTTGTAAATAAAGAAACAATAATGATTTCAGATATACGCAGTGGGCAGATGTTAACTTCATGGTGCATTTAGAATTCCCAAATGCTTGCCATAAATAGGAGGAATAATGGGAAAAAGAATTGGAAAAGCACTTGGCCAGAAAATGAAAATATATCAGAAAAGGAAGTTGTTCTGGTACTGTTTATGCTGTTAAAAACCCTTTAAAATATGGTGTTTTTTAAAATTTTATACTTGTTTTGCCTCCATTGTGAATTCCCAGTAGAGTATTTCAAAAGTTGTATTTAATGGCCAAGATTTACACTTTCAGAGAAAGCAATTTAAAATTGCTTCTTTTCATGGGTGTCATGAAGAGATGTAAAGTGAAGGAAGTAAAAAAGAGAAATTAGGCCTGTCTCAGAATTTCATGCCTTCATAAAGTTTTCCACAACTATTACCACATACTGTCAATGGCGTTCAGAACGATGAATCCTCCAGACTTGTAAGAGAGCAATAGAGACTGCTGAATGCTCCAATTCACACAAAAGACAGGATAGTGAGAGCTAAGCCATAAATCAAATTCTTAGGGCTGTGCCTTTTGTTTCAAGTCATGTGCTTAAGATCGCTGCCTGGCTGCTCCTCAGAGAACAAAGAAATCACTACTGAGCATGTGCTAAGCTGTGATGCAATTGCCTTATATGGGAATTACACTAGCATAATCACTGTGATTGGCTAAGAGCCAAGATTGAACTTTGCCATGTATGGGAGCTTAGGGATGTGTGTATGGTGAAAGAGTATATGAGAGCAGAAGGGATTGGTAAGATTCATGATGACATGGTGAAAGCCCACCTAGTATATAAACTCCTGCACAGGAATGCTCAGGCAGATTTTAGTGGGCAGCTGGCTGGCAATATAATCTCGTCTGCAGCAACAGTCTATTTTATTTTTGTTTCCTTTGTAATAAAGCAAACCTGTTGTTTCAGGGATCTGGTCTCTTGCCTCCTAAATTCTAAATTTCTACAAGGCCAAAACAGAATGTTTTAGTAACCACCTTAGCTACATTTAGTGAACTGGTTGGATTACTGGGAAACATTGTACTCCAAAGATTACTTTTGACTATGAATCCAAGCTATGATGTCATGTTCCCAATAATAAATTTGCACTCTGCTGTTGCCAGTGAGGAAGGAGTAAACTGATGGATCATTAGCAGAATAACCATGGTTTTAAAGTTGGTGGAACAACAATGGCAGACCAACAGCCACAGAGAGCCTAGGCCCTGAAGTAATCTAGCTGTGATGCGTGTGTTAATAACATTCAAGTAGCCTTCTATGTAGGAATGGAAATGCACGTTTTGCAGGATTCAAATTCTTGTTTCCCCCTGCCTGAATTTTATGATGGTCACTGGTAGTAGGATAGCCCCTGAGGGAGAGAGAAAGAGTGTGAAGCAGGAGGTCCTGGGGTGTGGGCAAAAATTGAGGTCTGGGCCAGAAGGGGGCTGCCGGTGAAAGGGAAAAATGTGATGGGTGGCAGAGTTGGAGTTGCTCATTCATAGCCTCCCAGTATGGGTATTGGAGTTGTCACCCCACTTGATGCATTCAAAGTCACTAGAGTGATATGCTTTCCTTTCTCAATTAAATATTCACTGCTGTGTATTAATAAGGAAAATCCTACTGTTCTTTGAGCATCAGTGCAATGACACTTTTTATGTCTGCCTTCATTAAGTAGCACTTTTTCTGTTCTCTTGTAGCCTAGGATCCATCTCATCCTGTGCTAGATTATTTTTATCCCTCTGTTATGCATGTCCAACATGGCACCTGCACTTTTAATGCTTTGCAGATAAAGTGGTCCCTGTCAGTCTGCGCTTGTCATGCCTAAAGAAGGTTTTACTGCTTTATAAAACTCTTCAGTGCCTGAGTGTTTAAAAAAGATCTATTGCTCCATCAGTGGGTCTTTATAATCTCAGTGAACACTGAGCAATCCAAGAACAGCTCTTCAAGCAAGAAGTGACAAAGACGGATGTGTTGCTTTCTACTAATGAACATGAACAAGAGAAAGAGGCCTCATCTATATTCAATCCAATGCTTTCAGTTTATCTAATAATAGTACATGGGGAATGATCTTTTCCCTCATATATTTCAAAGTTTCCTTAACATAGTAACATAGTGTATGACAGCAGATAAAGACCAGTATGCTCCATTAGTCTACCCAATGAGGTAGCTAGAGCAGTTGTACCCGCCGCTCCATGCAGGTCACTCCCCCCCCCCCCCCATGCCTTTGTTTATGTTTGTACCTGCCACTCCATGCAGGTCGCTCCCCTCTATTTGTTGAAGTATAAAAAGATATTTAAGTTTGTTTTTATTTCACCCTCTTGCTACAGAGGGATCCACTGTGTCCCATGCCATTTTGAATTCCAGCACTGTATTTACTGTCACTGTCCAATTTAAAAGTCTAAAGGCTACCTTCAAGCAGTATTTAAAATAATATGCAATTTTAAACATTGCTCCCAAGATGGCCACTAAATATATGATGCTCATTTGAAAATACCTAACTCGCCACAGTTGACAAGGTTCAGGCTATTTCCTCAACTCTCTCGAAAGCTTTTATAAAAAGGCAAAGGTGGAGGAGGGGAGTCCAATATATTCTCAATCCATTCGCAAAACACAAGAAACTCATAACAAACTCAAAAGTAAATACCACTATTTGATAACTTAGATTTTACAAACACAGTGGGCCCTTTAACTGACTACTATGAGTTATCTGTTCCATGGCCCATTTAATTCCTAGAGTGCGCTAAGCATTGTAAAGGGGCCCAGTGTGGTCTATATGTATCTAAATTGGGCACGACTGTGCACAGTTTGATGAATCTTAAATTCGCTCCTTCCCTAATCCTGCTTCAGTAGTGATGTCAGATCTGTGAAAAGCATGGTTTGATAACAACCTCCATCTCTCCAACAACAGAGCAAAAAATCCCTATTTGAGGATGGGATGAGTAATGCACCCCACACTAATCCTGGGATAATACATGTTCTACTTAGCTATTTTGTTAATTTGTTTTTAAGAAATTTTCATTTTTAATGAGCATGTGACCATTTCCAGATATAAATATCCCATCATGATGGATAGGACAGATGTACTGTTCTTTTGTCCATTGTATTCAATTGAGTTTGGAGTGATTTCATCGCCCGCTGGCTATTGGTATAAGTGTATTCCAGCTCTGTTGTTTGCATGCCTATATATCTGTTGATGTAACAGTAATGGCAGACAAGACCAAATTGCCCTATCCAGTCTATCCAGTTATGATTCTTTTACTTTGGGGAGATGAGCACATCAATAACCACGCTCAATCCAGTTTTTTACTTGATCTTTAAATTCCATTCCTACCATTGCCCTCCACATCAGTCTCAAACATGCCCAAATTCTGTTAAAGATCTGGCATCCACACCTCCCCCACTAGGTCATTTCAGGCCTTCTCATCTTTCTGAATGGCTGAATCGAAATCCAGGTTCCCTTTCATTTTATCAACTTTTCTAATATTCAATGCTGCTACCAAAACTAGCAAAACTGTCATCCAAAATAGTTGGTTTCTCCATGATAATTGAAGTTTGGGCTTTACCGTGCCTCTTGTCTCCCATAAAGTTTACCTCAGTGCCTTCTTGGAAGCTCGATGCAGTCATACCACTGCTGTGCTTTTAGGGTTGTAGCCCCTACTTCATGCAAGCTACCCCATTGCTTTGGAAGTCTGAGACACTGGTAGAAAAGGCTGTCCGCTGTGCTGCCAGAACTTCTCTACGTGCTTCCTTTACATGCCATCTAGCCCATGGTGTTAACATTTATTTTGGTTTGCTTCACACATTCTCAATAATGGGAAGTAGAGGGGTCAACGATATTAATACAAAAAATCCTCTGAGCCCATCAGTGACACAATTAAGTAGATAATACCTCCAACCACATGGTCCATTTTACTTTTATTCAAAAATCGTTCAGCTTATCACAATAGACATAACACATCCTGCCTCCATAGACTTCTAATAACAAACATTTATAATTAGCCTATACTTGACACAGCAATGCATTTCTAATCAAAAAACATTACCGTTCTGAATCAGGAGAAAAAAAATTCACTTATGTATCTGTGTCTTCAACATTTAATCCTCTAAAAATAATCATCTCACAGATGAGCCAAAGCTTCTTTCCTTCAAGTTACCTAACATCATGGTGGTGGCATCTTCAAATGAAAACGAGGCTCCATATGGCCCCATTTACTCCAGCAGCTCTGACACCTGAATTCAAATCAACAAGAACCAATCCAGTTCATTATTCAATCCCTTCAGCTGGACAGTGTAAAGATCCAAAACTGTTCATGTTTATTTATGAAGGTATCCAAATTCCCTCCCTGTGAACTGGGTGGCTTGATTGGTAACCCGCCATTTGATCTCACTAAAATTTACTTCTCTGGAATTGACGTAAACATTTGCTTTTCAAATTTTGCACAAACCTTCTTTACTACAGAATTTTCCAGTAAAAGTATAAGTTAAAATTTCCAGAGTCCTTTCCATAGTGGGTTAACTTAAACATACAAGTAGGAATAAAGTTTCCTTTGTTCTGTTTCAAGCCTGCCTCTCCCTACAGGGTTAATTCACGCTCAGGCACAACGTGCACGTTTCGGGTGGAAACCCTGTTTCAAGTGCCGCCGTTAGTAAGACAGATGAAGACAGATGAATTTACTAACGGCGGCACTTGAAACAGGGTTTCCACCCGAAACGTGCACGTCGTGCCTGAGCGTGCCTGAGTAGTCTGCGATTGATCAAGCTAAGTGAAGTTTTTCAAAGTTTTATAATAAAATGGATGTGACTGTGTGGTGGACATAGTTTTGATACAATGTTCCTTTCCTGAAAACATCCGACAAAAATAATTTTGATTTTAATTTTTTTTGGGGTTTGTTTTGGTGATTTTCTTGAGCAGACAGAAAGCAGTTTGTTCCAGTACTTTCCAGCACACAGTTCACTGATTCAGAAGAATCTGCACAGCTAAGATATTCTAACTTTTTACTTTCTGGCTGCTTTTGATAGAGACTTTCTATTGCTTACCTCTTATAATACTACTTAGCCACTGTGGTGTGTTAGACACACACACACACACACACACTCCTCTGACCTACAATCTAGTGGCAAGCAACATAAATTTTGGTTAGAATCTTAGAAAAACTTAGCTAGTCTGTATTCTTTGCCTAGCCTTTTTTAATCAGAAATTTGAGTGTACCCTCAATTTATGTGGAGGCCTATTCACATCTGTACGTCTAGCCCCTTGTGTGGCCGGGCAAAATTGGGACGTACAGCAGTAGACCCAATTCTGTTCCCATCAAAATTGGATCTACCAGCCTGGATATGCAGGTCAGCCCCAATTCTGATTGGCTGTATGCCCAGCCGCTTACCCAGCTAACTCCTCCATCCCATACAAGGAAATAACACTTCCATCCCATACAAGCAAACACAAGTAGTCCCCAAAGGATCCACCCTCTCCACCATATTCTTCAATCTCTACCTGCGACCACTCTGCACAGTCATAAAATCGCAGTCTTAACATCCATGTTTACGCAGGCGATATTATGATATATGGACCCATCAACACAAACCAACTCATCCCCTCTGCTCACCAAGAATGTTTCATGGAAGTTTCCGACTGACTAAGAGACAACAACCTGCAAATTAATTACAACAAGACTGAAGCCCTCTACATAACAAGAGACACCACATTTGTTGTTCCCGCTATGATAACACTGAACAGCAGCTCAGAAGTCAGAACCTTGGAGTCACCCTGGATCAACACCTAACATTCAAAACCCATATAAATAAAACCACCAAAACAATTTACCACAAAACAAAGACACTTCAATGACTTTGACCACTCCTCGAACCAGAAGACTTCCAAACTGTACTCCAAGCATCAGTAATACCCCACCTAGATTACTGTAACGCCATATACCAAGGACTACCTCAGGCCACACTTCTACCACTCCAAGCAGTTCTACACTTAGCAGCAAGAACCCTGAAAGAAGCAGCAAGGCAGGATCATATTACCCCAATACTTAAACAGCTCCACTGGTTCCCGCTGCAGAACCGTATAAGATGTAAAACAATAATGCTAACCCATAAAGCCATTCACTCAGACCCCCCCCCCCCTCACGTACCTCAGCTCACTTCTGCAACCCTCCCAACCACAAAGAACTAGATGAACCTCCATAAAAAACACCCTGGTAATTCCTTACACTAGGACTAAATCAAACCAACAAGCATGTAAAAGAGCATTCCAGTTATATGCACCCTCCATATGGAACAAATTACCAGACAAGCTCAGGTTCATCACTGACCTCAAGACTTTCCAAAAAGACTTAAAAACACAACTATTCATGGAACATTCAACACAACCGCATAACCCCCTCCTTCACAAAGAAAATAACATGATAGATTATCTTTACTGATGTACATAGTCTGAAATGTATATAGTTAAGAACCCCTCTGGGTTTGATCGCATGTTGTATATATAGTTTCATACCATTCTTACAATGTAATTGCATTTGTTCTATTTAAAGCACCTTGACCCAGTGAAAGGTGGTATATAAATACAGCTAAATAAATACATAAATAAATAAAATAACTCAGCCTGGCTCCGTAATGGAGTCGCAGTGCCATGGTGTCTTGTTGCCATGACATTGTGGCTCCATTACAGAGCTGTGAATGCTGCCTGCTTCAGAAATTGTCCTTTCCCCGCAGTCAAACCCCCCCATTCAGCCTCCCATGGCCAGAGTCTGGCTGTGGGGAAAGCCTCCTTGCTCTGTCCTCACTGGCCACTGCTGCTACACAGTGTCCAGGGGGACTTATTCCACCCCTGAGGTGAAATAAGTCCCCTGTCTAACCAGCATACCTCAGACGCACAGGGCTGACCTCAGAATCAGCCCTGTATGTCCAGGGTGTCAGCCTGCCCATGCACCACCATTGCCAACCCCCTCTCGTCCCCTTCTAAGGCTCCCCATACAACTCTGTTGTTTGTACAGGGAGTCTTGCACAGGGATGGCAAGGGGAACAAATAGCAGAGATGTACATCCAGGCAAGGTGTACATCCCGCAATTTGTGACTTGGAATAGACCCCATAAGGTCCACTGGCCTGGGACACTTAAATTCCCACCCACCACACCCCTCACCCCACCCACCCCAGAGCTGTACTTGGCTATATAGTCTTCATATTCAATTAAGTGAAATGCCCACCTTTCTCCTTTTCCTACAGCTGCTTTATAGCTCTCTCAATCAACATGTCATGTGTTCATTGCAATAACTGTGATGCCTTCATTCTAAGAAGAACCATTTGGAGCCTTAGAGCTTGCCCTATGTCTCAAGCTAGCTGCTATAAATAAAGAATTGTCTCTATTAAGGGACAAATTAGATGCATCTCTCTTTGGGTACAAATGGAAAACAACATGTCATCACTCCTACAAAAATCAGACAACCCAGGAACAAATGGATCACAGTGGGTTCTGGTAGGTGCGACCTGTAACATGGAGACACCCTCTCCTTCAAGAGATATCCCTGCATAATGTCTTCTCTGCCTTGGAAAATGAGTGCTCAATTAGTGGAAACTGAAGTGACCTTAAATGAAGTTAAAACCGAATCTGCTGGTAATGCCCCAAATGTGAACACGAAATCATAAAACAGACAACTATTATTACTTGGAGACTCCATCATCAGAGGGATTAACTTAGGAACAAAGTACAAGGGACAGAAGATGGTCAAATGCCTCCCAGGTTCTTCAGCCAGCAGGAATACAAAACAAATTGTTAGCATAGTCAATGCAGAAAGTAACCATTCCCAAATTGATGTTGTTATCCACTTGGGTACAAATGACCTGGCTAGAAGCAGTACCCCTATAGTACCAAGGGACTTTCAGTTTTTAGGAGGGAAAGTTAAACCCATTGTCAACCCTATAGCATTCTTATAAATTCTACCTGTTCATGATAAGGGGGAGGAAAGGCTGTATCACATAACAAACTAATCTGTGGCTTCAAACTTGGTGGGAAAGGATTTAGTTACATAGGTAAATGGGGCAATAAATGGAATAACAAGAAGTTGTACTGTGTTGATGAACTGCATCACTCTGGGGCAGGAAAAAGGATCCTAAGTGAAATATTCAGGCAATATGTTGACAAGCATTTAATCTAGGGAAAGGGGGTGAAGGATGGGAAAAAAACAAGTTCAGGATGTCATTCCCAGCAAGAACATAATAACATTGATAATAGTCATTATATTAATCCACACATCAATGACACGAGGGACAAAGAGCCTGGAACAAAATCCATCCAAAATACAAGTAAGCCAACCAACAACAGATGGAAGGCAATGAGCACAAATGTTCAAAGTCTAGCCAACAAAGTTCCTGACCTGGAAGCCCTGGTGCTGGAAATGGACTTGGACATTGTGGCCATTACAGAAACATGGTTTAACGAGTCGCATGAATGGGATATAGTCATAGCTGGCTATAATTTATTTAGAAGAGATAGAGAAGGCAGAAAAGGAGGAAGAGTAGCCCTGTATGTCAAAAGCAATATTAAAACTGCTGAAATGCAGGGGATGTGGGGAAAAGAAGAAGTGTTGTGGATTATGTTGGAAAGAGGAGGTGGCACTGTCATCCACACTGGTGTAGTCTACATGCCTCCTATTCAAATTGAGGAAATGGATAGAGACTTGATCGCTGATATTGTAAAAATAGCTATGAAGGGAGAAGTGATCATATTGGGCAACTTTAATCTACAAAATATGGATTGGAGTATTCCTTCTACAAATCTGGAAAGAAGTAAAAAGATTGTGGATGCCTTCCAAGAAGTACTGCTCAGACAAATGGTGATAGAACCAACCAGGGAAAGTTCAGTGCTGGATTTAATACTCACCAATGGAGATAGCGTGTCGAATGTCCAGGTGGATGCCCATTTGAGCAGCAGTGATCATTACTCAGTGTGGTTTGAGGTAAAAGCAAAGGAAGAGTCCAATCACAGCAAACTCAAAGTCTAGGACTTCAAAAAAGCTGACTTTGGTAAAGTGGGAAAGTACCTGAAGGAGAAGTAGCAGGGTGGGGGAAGATAAGGGAAGTGATATTGCAGTGAGCTAAACTAAAAGAGGCAACAAAAGGGGCAACATATATATATGTAAGGAAAGTAAATAAAAACAAGAGGAAAAGAAAACCTATATGGTTCTCCAAAGAAGAGGTTACACGAATAAAGGCAAAAACCACAGCTTTCAGAAAATTCAGAAGATCTCAAAAAGAGAAACACAAAATATAGGATAAAGCTAAAAGAAAGAGAGTAATAAGGATAGCAAAAGCAAAGGTAGAAGAAAAGATGGCTAAAGATGTGAAGTATGGAGACTATATTCGGGAGAAGAGAAAGATCAGAGATGGAACTGCAAGACTCAAAAGTACTGAGGAAGGATTTGTGGAAAGTGACATTGAAAAAGCAAAAATGCTAAACAAATACTTCTGAATTCACTAAAGAAAATCCTAGAGAAGGACCACATATAATTGACAAATATATATCACACCATTCACAGAAGATGATGTGTTTGAACAGCTTGCAAAACTGAAAGTGGACAAGGCCTTGGGACTGGATGGGATACATCCCAGGATACTGAAAGAGTTCAGAGAGGTTTTGGCAGGGCCTTTAAAGGATGTTTTCAATAGATTCTTGGAGACAGGGTTGATTCTGCAGAACTAGAGAAGGGCTGATGTGGTACCTCTTCACGAAAGTGGTAATAGGGAAGAGCTGACAAACTATAGGCTGGTAAGCCTTATCTCTAAGGTGGGAAAAGTAATGGAGGCACTCTTGAAAGAAAAAATAGTGGACTTTCTAGAAACCAATGGATTGCATGATCCAAAGCAACATGGTTTTATCAGGGTAAGATCATGCCAAACAAATTTGATCGAGTTCTTTGCCTGGATGACCAGAGAACTAGATCAAAGGCATGTGATGGATGTGGTATACCTAGATTTCAGCAATGCCTTTGATACTGTTCCTCATAGGAGGCTTATCAAAAAATTGAGCAGCCTGGGGATAAGTCCTGAGGTGGTGAATCGGTTCATAAAGTGGTTGACTGACAGACAATAGAAGGTGGTGGTAAATGCAACTCGCTCAGAAGAAACGGAGGATTTATAGTGGCGTGCCTCAGGGATTGGTCCTAGGACCGATACTGTTTAACATATTTGTGAGTGATATTGTGGAAGTACTGAATGGAAAAAGTTTGCTTTTAGAAGATCACACAAAACTTTGCAACAAAGTGGACACTTCTGAGGGAGTGGACAACATAAGGAAAGATCTAAAAATATTGGCAGAATGGTCTAATGTTTGGCAGTTATGATTTAATGCAAATAAGTGCAGAATCATGAACTTGGGATGCAGAAATCCAAAGGAATTGTATGCAATAGGGGGAGAGAGGTTGGTGTGCACTGACCAGGAGAGGGACCTCGGAGTGCTAGTGTCTGAGGATCTTAAGGTGGTGAAACAATGCGAAAAGGCGGTAGCTAAAGACATAAGAATGCTGGGCTGAATACAAAGAGGAATAACCAGTAGAAAGGAGGAGGTATTAATGCCCTGTACAATCTTTGTTGAGGCCTTACTTGGAGTATTGTGTTAAGTTTTGGAGACCATGTCTCACAAAGGACATAAAAAGAAATGATTCAGAGGAAGACAACCAAAATGATTCATAGCCTGCATCAGAAGACGTATGAGAAGAGACTTGGAGACCTAAATATGTATACCCTAGAGGAGAGGCGAGACAGGGGAGATATGATACAGACTTTTAAATACTAAAGGGTATTAATGAACAAACAAACAAACCTTTTTCAAAGATGGGGAAGCTGTAAAACTAGAGGGCATATTCTGAAGTTGCAAGGTGGTAAACTTAAAAGCAATATCAGGAAATACTTTTTCATTGAAAGGGTGGTGGATGCATGGATTGCCCTCGCGATAGAGGTGGTGAAGGCAAATACAGTGACAGAATTCAAAATGGTATGGGACAGATACAGTGAATCCCTTTATAGCAAGAGAATGAAATCCAAGCAAACTTAAATATTTTTAATAGATGATGACCTGCATGGAGCTGCAGTTACAACCACTCTAGCCACCTTACTAAATAGACCATATTGGTCTTTATCTTCCATCATATACAATGTTACTATCAGCTATTTTATGCCTTTTTAAATAAAGGCTATTAAAAGACAGTCCTTGCCCTGAGCTAAATAAGAACTCAGTTCCAATAAATCGCCACCTCAGTCATCTACTCTTCACATCATCTCTCGTGAATGGTCCTGTAGGTGTGTTTCATAAAATATGCACATACATCAGAACTCTACCCCAGTTCCATCCAAACTATGCCCCTGAGAATGCCCACATGCAGATCACATAAAAGTTGCTGCATTCTGGAAGTGTGCCTACTTTTTCTATGTGCTTATCCCCATTGCAATTTTAAGAGTCATTTTCTTTGTGTAAAACACGATCCACGTACACCAGAAGCTTTATAAAATTACCCTCATATTGTCTATCAGCATGGGGACTAGGTTTCTCAAGGAAATGGTCAAATAGAGGGTAATATTATAAGCACTTGCACAGGTTTCACACACGCAACGTGCAAATATAAGCCCTATTTCATAAAGTAGAGCACACGTACATTTTACTTTATAAAACAGGGGTGTACGGATGTGCTGGAACCTAGGTGTGGTCAGTTATGGTTGCTCTAGGGCAGGAGTAACTTGTTGCACCTAGATTAGCATATTCCATAATTTACTGTAGGCATGTCAATCGAGGCTGTGACTATAAACCACCCAAGCTCCGCCTCCATGCATGCCTCATGGGAACTTATCCACGATGAGCAATTATGTGTGACTTACAGAACAGCGCCTAAGTGCCCATGCACGCACATAATTCCTTGACAACAGGGACTTATGTGGGTAACTCACGCATCATTTTTCATGCTGTCCATATAAAATAAGCACCATAGTTCCAGTCTTAATAAGGCAGCCTAATGTGAAATAAGTTTCTGATTCTAGTCCAGTTTCCACAGTCCATAACAGACACATTTATATCTCAGCCCCCATCATTTTCCTATGAACCCTGACAAGGATATAAGGAGGCAAAGCCATGCTGTTCTCAGTGTATTACAACTGCAAGAATAACTCTTGGGCAGTAATTCTTGTATGAGTTGCTAGTTAGGATTGAGTCTTGAGAGCTCCATATTTTGACCTAGGGCCTGATGTGGAGGTGTAGGATCAGCTGTATACCAAGCACTGGAGCTTCAACTGAACATATGAAAGTTACAGACTTCTGATCTTAACCACCAGGTAGTCTTATTTATGTGAGAATCTTCTTTGAAAATCAGGGTATTTAGTGTATGTTTGAAATGACCTGACTAATTGAAAATGTACTCATTAGTGTTCTGTTTTTCCAAACTTCCTTTTGATTTTACCACTCCTACAGGAAGGCTATGAACTTTGGGTGTTTAAAGAATTGCAAGGTTCCTAGCTCTGTGCACTGCTGCAATAAGTCTACACTTCCAGCCCCTGGCGTGGGCATGCTGTGCCAAGGTCTAACCTTGAGTACGTGAGGAGGAGAATGGAGTCACTGACAAGGTGGGAGATGGTGATACAATAGGGGTTAAATAGGTAGAGGCTGAAGTGAAGACATGCCAAGAAAGTGGAATATGAGACATAGGTAAACCAATTTGCCAATTAGCCCAAAGGAAGTAATCAAGAAAACATTGAGAAGACAAAACAAGAACCTTGAGAGGAGACAAAATAATTAGCTGAGAACAGCAGGTAAACGGAAAGTGATCTGATTTTGGTATATAATCTCTGACAGGTTTTTATGGTGACAGTGGCTGACAAACTGCAATTTTGTATTTTCAAGATGTGTCCCGATCTTATCATTATCCAGGCAGAGTATTTTTAGCACTCCAGAACAAGCATTCCCCCCTCCTCTCCTTTTAGATAAAATGCCATGTCAGAAATTTCTAAAAGTATCTTTAACAAGACACAGAGCTCTTTCATACCAAAAATAGGTCACTTTATATAGCCTTCTGCCTGCTTTTTAAAGGTTAAGTTTGATTTCCAGCAGAGCAGTCTGAACCTCTGGTGATCTTAAGCATAAACCCAAGCCTTCAGCAAATGCAATACTGTTACTAGGACAGCAGCTGAAGGAATGATAAATTGTCAGCATGGAAAAAGGACAGACATATCAGTTTATTCATCCTTCAGCTTCTGCTAACAAACCAAGCAACCATCTCACTGGCTGACTCTCTATAGAATCAGCCTATTTTCTATCCTACAGTATATTCATTGTTACAATAACTGCCCAAGTTAAGGGTTGAATGTAGGTGCAGAGGGAGCAATGGTCACTGAGACAGACCACATCAAAGCCCCTTTGCAAAAAATAAAAAAAGATTCCATTTTTCTGAGTTATGTTGAATCTCTTTATTTGCCTAAGACAAAATGAAATAACAAAATACCTGGCATGTGGGGTTCCTTACATATACCGAGCATGAATAAAGCCATGATTTATATTATATTGTTTTATCGTTTATCAAATCTCATCTCCCCCTACAATGCTTGTAAGTATCATATCAAGGATGTCAGGTTTCAGGATCCATGAGATATTTGCATGCACTGCCCCCATTGTAAGCAAATATATCTTATTCATTGGGGACATTTTGAAAATCTTTATCTTTATCTTTATTGGGGTACTTGATTTACCGCACCTTCTAAACATGAAGGTGATTTACAATACAGCAAAATGCAACGTGGCCAAGGCCCGAAGCAGAAAGGAACTACAATTGCTGACAGAGAAGTGCACAATCACACCAGAGAAAGGAAAAGAAGAAGAGAGAGGGAAGACGGAGAAAGAGAAAAAAGATTAGAGGGGATGAGGAGAAGGAAGGTCATAGGTAGAACAGAAGAGATGTGTCTTGAGAAAAGCCTTGAATTTAGGATATGATTATTCTTGACGGAGGGCAGTGGAAAGTGAGTTCCAAAGGGAAGGTCCTAAAAAGAAGAAAGCTGAGTGGTGGGTCTGTTCCAAATGGGTAAGTGCTGGGGAGGGGAGGTGTAGTCAGTTTACATGCACAGAATGGAGGCTACGGGACGCAGAGCAGAACTGCAGAGTCGGCTAGATACTGTGGGGTGTGCGTGTGGCGTGCCTTGTGGGTCACGATTAGAAATTTATAAGTGATGCAGTGGAAAACGGGTAACCTGTGTAGATGGATGAAGTGAGGTGTAATATGACTGTAACGAGTGATGTGAGAAAGAATACAGGTGGCAGCATCTTGGATCATCTGAAAGTGGTGAACCTGATATTGGGGGAGGCCAGCAAAGATAATATTATAGTAATCAATTCAAGAAATCACCAAAGAGAGAAGGAGAGTGGTGAGAGAAGAAGAGGACAATACAGCATTGACAGTACAGATTTGACAGAGGTAGAAGTAAGATCAACGAGTGAGAGCAGAGATGTGATCATGGAAAGATAAGTCTGGATCCAGTGTCACACCGAGATAATGAAGCGATGGCACAAGTGGGATTGGGTTGCCAATGAGGGTGGGGGGATAGTGTAGGGTAGGGGTTGCCAAATGTAAACCACATTGCAGAGGTTTTGGAGAGATTAAGATGGAGGAGATTTGTGGACAACCAGTTAGCGACACAAGACAGGCAGGTATTGAGAGCTGAGAGATCTGGGCTGACAGGGGAAGTGTGATGGACCAGAATAGCATTATCAATGTAGTAGTATGCCAAGATGCTGGACTGCTGCTCCAGTAGAGTGAGGGGAGCTATAAAGATAACACAAGCGAAGCCAACACACTAACTATAACCAACAAGTGTCTAACCATCTCCCTCACATACAGACCACCTGGAACCACAACTGAATACTTATCCACAGTAATTGAAATGATATGCGCACATAACAGAAAGCACAAACCCCTCGTTGCACTAGGAGACTACAACCTAACATCGGCACCTACCAGAGAATCTGCAACGTTCCTAAAAGCCATGGAGTCATTAAAATACTGCCAGACAACTAACGCCCCAACGCACCAACATGGTTCAACTCCGGACATGGTATTCATGCCAACACAACTAGTGGAACAGAACAAAACCACAAAACCAACAATCACCCCAGTCCCTTGGTCGGACCACCATGTAATTGAATTCACCATGACCCTGAATAGCCCCACCCAACACAAAGAAGAAGAAAGAATAACCAGACGGTTTAAAACATTTAACAGAGACTCATTCATAAACGACATCACCCCACAACTTCAACAGGATCACGACACCCTGGACCTAAACATAGAAGAATGGAACACAATAATATCCAACACAGCATCTGCCACAGCCATTAAAGAACCACAAACCCGCAAAAGATCCAACACCGCATGGTACTCACACGAAGTCAGAGTCGCAACGGGCACACTAAGAAGAATAGAAAGAAAATGGAGACGGAACAAATCACACAACCTCCTAACACAATACAGAGACAAACAACAGGAATACAACAATCTAATAAATGAGCATAAACAGCAACACCATACCAACCTAATCATGAAATCTACCAATAGATCAAGAGAGCTTTTCAGCATTGTACAAAAGCTCACCAAGGATGACACGCAACAAAGCACCCACCATCTTGACCTACAAAAATATGCAGACTACATGAAGTCAAAAAACACTAACCAAACATACTCTGCTTCACCACAAACAAATGACCACATGATAAAAAAGCAACACCAAGCATGGGAAAGCTTCAATATACCAACAAAACAGCAAGTAGAAGACATCATATCCAGTGTCATGGATCAAAGCCACAAAAAGTCAGCTCTCTCATCACATTCAAAAAATCATCAAAGATTCACTCCAACAAGGATACATGCCACAACCCCTAAAGCACGCAATGATATGACCAATACTTAAAAGTAGCAATCTGAGCCCATCTGAACCAATGTCATACCATCCTATCTCCAGCCTGCCATTCCTTGCTAAAGTCGTGGAAAAAGCAGTCCAAAGGCAACTTCAAGACCACATAGATATCAATGCCCCACTGGACATACATCAGCATGGATTCAAGCCCCAAAATGGAGTGGAAACACTACTCACCTCCCTCTTTGACAATCTCCTAAGAGGCATAGATAACATAAAAAACAGCTTCCTGCTAGTGTTTATGGACATCTCTGTGGCCTTTGACACTGTGTCACACTGTAAGCTATTGCAACACTTACAACAGATAGGACTTTGCAAGAATTTTTATTTATTTATATTCTCTTATATACTGTGCTATTCTGCGTGCAGTTTACATTGAACAAACTGAAATTACATTGAACAGGGCATTATAACTTGGAGATAACTATTTTACAGGGAATATGGGCTATGGAGGGATAAGTGGCTTGCCCAAGACCACAAGGAGCACCTGTGGGACTAGAAACCCCAGTCCTTCCAGCCCAAGGTTGCTGTCCTCTAGTGGGATTTGAACCCCCAACCTTCCAGCCTGAAGTACCTTGCCCCAACCACTAGGCCACTCCTCCACTCCTGAAATGAATACCCTGAAATGGTTTACATCATACCTGGAAGGGCGAACGCAACAAGTCAAATGCGATCAAAAGAAATCCCTACAATTCCCCGTCACGCAGGGAATACCTCAAGGCTCAGCCCTATTCTCAATGCTCTTCAACATCTACATACAGCCCATATGCAACATCATCAAGCACCACAAATTACACTACCACATTTATGCTGACGACATCATGGTGTATGCTACAATCAACTTACTAGCACTAAACACTACAACAATAAAAAAATGCCTCGAAGACATGAATGAATGGCTCATAGCCAACAACTTAACGGTCAACTATGAAAAAACTGAGGCAATGTTCGTCACCAGGAACCCCACCTTTATGCCTCCACAAACTATCAGCATCCTGGACAAACACATAGTAGTCAAAGAAGAAGTTAAGTATCTGGGCATAACACTAGACAGAACTCTCAATCTAAAATCCCACATCACCAAAACTGCAAACAAGGTATATGATCGATTGAAAATACTCAGACAAATCAAACCAATGCTCTGTCAAGACCACTTCCGCATAGTGTGCCAAGCACTCATTATACCATTGCTTGATTATGGAAACTCACTATATCAAGGCCTTCCTCCTCAGACACTACAACCACTACAGATGGTACAAAACACCACAGCACGCATCATCACAGATACCCCAAGAACCGAGCACATCACTCCCATCCTACAACAACTACACTGGCTTCCAATGGTGGCAAGAGCTAAATACAAAACAATCATAATAATCTTCAAAGTCATTCACCATCTCTCAGCAGACGTACTCCAAAACGTTATAACAAGAGACATCAGCAATAGACCAAGAAGAACCAATAACAACAACATGATCGGCACACCTGCAGGCTACCACAAAACCAAACAAACAACCTCAAAAAGAGCACCATCACTACTGGCATCCTCAATATGGAACTCCCTACCATTGAGCCTGAGAGCTTTAGAAGACCCCACAGACTTCCGCAAAGACCTCAAAGCATGGTTTTTTATAGAAACCTATGAGCATTCAAGCAACATCTCTTACCCAAACAGCAACACTACTACCTCCGTCAAGTAAACACACCCCCATCCCATCCACACACACAAATTCAACACACCTCATTAGTAAATACCTTTATGTTAAATGTTACTTCAATTGTACTGTCTAAACATTGTCTAAATGTCTAAATATTGTTATATAACTGTACTGTCTAAATGATTACACGTACCCTAATGTTAAATGTAACCCTCCAATTGTGATGTGACGTGACCACCTTGATTGAAGGAAAAGGTGGCATACAAATCTGTCTAAATAAATAAATAAAGATGTTAAATAGGAGTGGTGCGAGAACAGAGCCTGAGGGACCCCACAGACTGAGGGTCAGAGGTGCGGGAATCAGAGATAACAGAGAATGAACGAGAGTAAAGGAAGGAATGAAACCAATGAAATACAGTACCCCAAAGACCTGCTTCCCTGAGGGAGAGAGACGAATGGTGTGGTCAACAAGATCAAAAGCAGCCGAGAGATCCAAGGAAATCAGACTAGTGGCGCTCCAGACCTGGAGTTTGACACCCCTGCATTAAACTATATATGGCCATGACTCCTTACAACCATCACAAATGATTAAAAAGTATTAATGTATTAATGTGCAATATCATGACATAGTAGTCCCACACAGGAAACTTTGCAGCCTTTGCAAGTTGAACTTTAAACGCACAAACCCCACAAAAGCCTATCATAGCTACTATAACTCTCCTTGGTTTCTCCCCACCCCACTCCCGTTCCCAACTTTTGCTGATTTAATTGTCCAGAATGTTCCTGTTGGCCGTTCCGTTCTGAAGTATCTCATGATAAAATACGGACAGCCAGGGCATTTCAGCCCGTGAGAGCAGTAATCCCCTCCAGGCAGAGCTTTAATTACCAGCAAATACTCTGCTAATGGAGATTACGAAGCTTAATGCCAAATGACTGAACTGGAATATTTGTCACAACAATTACTATATGTGTGTGTATTAGTATTTTCTTAAATAGAATTTTAATACACTTTACAATTGCATCACTTTAGAAATATACATGGGGTCAGCTTTGGGATAGATAATTTGTAGGAACATTTATGGTGAATAGACTGCAAGGCACCAGAAAAAAGAAATTAAGAGAGTAAGAACTGACAAGGTGGGTCATATGAAGTATGAGCAAGGGGCCATGGCCCTTACTTAGTCACAGAGAGGTAAACTGACACCCACATATAGAGTCTTGACAACTCCTAGGATTTCCTCAGAACTTTAATCACTAGCATGCCAACTTCCCAGAGACAAATCTGCCCCTTGGAAAATATTACTAAGACCTGGCTTGAGAGAATAAGTAGAATGCTTTATACCTTTCAAAGGAAAATTTTCAAAGTCCCCCCTGCAGTGTATAAAAGTGAGTTTTGTGTCTCTAGGGAAAGAAGCACTAGGATGATAGAGCCCTATGGGATGCCTTGTCCTATCTAACCTGGTAAAATTCAGGGGACGGAAAACATTTTTAGTATCCATTTTATCTGAAGCAGCTTTCTCCCATGTCCATGAGAAAGTCAAGTAGCCCCGGGATAGGAAGCCGAGGTGAGTAAGGTAGAGTTATGTGTCTGTTGTGCAATCCAGAGAAAGCATATATAACTCACAGAGGGGCACAGCAGTTCCAGTCCATCTTTATGTTGAACCACCCTGGGCAAGTCCAGTATTAGATACAAAGCATCTCCCTTTAGTGAGCTGCTTGCCATAAAATATCCCGGTTTACAGCTCAGCATAATGCAATGCAGCACATGCACACATCTCGCCCTCTTCCCTCTTTCTCTTCCTCATTACACTGACAAAACGTAACAGAAGGCAGCTGTCAGCACGAGGCACATCACCACTGCTTTCTAAATAGGTGGCCAAAGAGAACGAGGCCTCCTGAAGATCACCGCTCCACAGATTACACCTTAGGGGTGCACTTTCATTGTGATTAAAACTGCAGTTTCAACAACATTTCTCTTTTGTTTCATTTGGCTTTTTAAAAAAAAAGAAAATGACAGAAAAATGCATGAAATGTGATTCATTTTTGTTTTATGTCAGCCATTAAATTCTACCCCACTAAACCCTTTGAAGCACAACAGAAATTAACAATGGTGCCTACCTCAGATTGGCACGTGCCATTTCCTACTGCTGCACTGGATCACTCCTGCCCCACAAAGATACCATGGATAATGTATGACGCTGGGGAGGGAGTGAAACAGAGGATGGCTCTTTTCATTAGGGCTGGATGCCATAGTTAAATGGTTTAAGTGAAGAAGGAGGCAGGAAGAAGAGGGGAAATGTTGCCTTTGCTGCTACTACCAGTTGCCACAGCAGCTTCTGCCCTGCCCAAGAAACCAAGGGCCCGATATTCAGTGGCGGCAGCTAGTGTAGGGCTGCTGAAACTTCAACCTGGATATTCAATTCCGGGGCCATATCTGGGCCCTAGTATTGATATCCCAGATGCCCAGATTGCCAGGAAGCCAACCAGGCAGTGGCGATACTGAGTCACTGCCCGGTTAGTGTCTGCAGCAAAAGTTAGGCCAGCCTTTACTGTACCTGACTTTCACTGTGTGCCAATAACCAGGCAGTGGCTCAATATCACCACTGGCCGGTTATCAACGAGCACACCTTGATGCTAGCCAGCAGATATTCCGTGGATAAGAGCATTAACATAGTTAGCAGATTTGCTAACCTCATTAAATCATTTGAATATTCCCCCCCCCCCTTTTTTTTTTAAAGAAATGTTTCTTTGTAAAATTTATAAGCATGTATTGTCAATGTATCACACAAGCATTTACAGAAGGGGTGTTGGATGCTGGTATCAGTATTTCTTCTGAGTAGGGTATGTTTATAGAACAGTACTGTATTTGAAAGGTAAAGCTGCAATAACGCCAAGCCTCTACTCTATTAAGAGTTTATATATGAAAAACAGGAACTGCGGTGGAGAGACAATTAAGGATGAGAGGGAGTCACATAACCCTGAAACCAAGATGAACTATGAAAGAGCAGAGAATCCCCTGAAGAAGATTGCCCTTAACCTGCCTTATGAAAGGTTTGATCCATTTCCAGCAAATTGAGGATTTTTCAAGAAAATGATAAAAGAATACAAGTTGAAGAGTGCAAACTTGCATTGTGACACAATGGTGTGTTTCCCAGAATCAGGCATTTAGAGGTTCATCTGTGTGTCATAGAAAGTGTTGGGGAGTGCAAGCATGTGTGCGTGTCAGTGGGGTCATGCGTTGATGTCATTCTGTGTGCCATGGGAACTGTTGGGGACTACATTCATACACTTGTGTGTGTGCGCGCGCCATGGGAACTGTTGGGGACTACATTCATACACTTGTGTGTGTGTGCGCGCGCCATGGGGAGTGTTGGGGACTACATTCATACACTTGTGTGTGTGCGCGCCCCATGGGAACTGTTGGGGACTACATTCATACACTTGTGTGTGTGCGCGCGCCATGGGGAGTGTTGGGGACTACATTCATACACGTGTGTGTGTGTGCGCCATGGGAACTGTTGGGGACTACATTCATACACTTCTGTGTGTGTGTGTGCGCCATGGGGAGTGTTGGAGGCTACCTACATGGTTGGTCTCTGGGCAGTTTCTCCAAATGTGTGTGCATGGTTGTGTCTTGAGGAGCATCAGGGGCTGCATGAGTGTGTGTATGCTCGGCTGTGTATGTTCATATCTGTCAGGGACTGTGTGTGCATGTATAAAGAGCGCATTTATATTGTGAAAAACCATTGATGCCCATGTCCGGGTGCCACCACTGCACACTCCGATGCTAACCAAGGTGTGCTGGGGATGTTCTGGGGATGGCACCCGTCGACATCTGGGCAATGGTGACATTGAGCCACTGCCCAGTTATTGACGTGCTGCGAAAGTCAGGTGCAGTAAAGGCTGGCCTAACTTTCACTGCAGACGCTAACCGGGCAGTAGCCCGGATATGGCCCCGGCATTGAATATCTGGGTCTAAGGTTCAGCAGCTGCAGCCACTGAATATCAGGTCCAATATGTTTCCCCTTCCTTCATTTGCAAAATCATACATGTCTTGGGGGAGGGGGGATAAGGGAAGATTGCAAAGAGAGATCAGAATTATTGTCTTCCTGTCCCTCTCCTGCAGCCCCCATTACTATCAGTTCTCTTCCCAAGCTCTGCCCTTTCTCCCTCCACCTTGCACTCTCACCCACTGCCCTCCATTCCTCTCTTCTTTCTTCCTTTCCGAAACATAGAAACATGATAGCAGAAAAAAAACACATAGTCTATTTATGTTCCATATCAACTACTATGATAGTCCCCTTTTTTGCTTTAGAGATCCTCTGTGTTTGTCCCATGCTTTTTTGAATTCAGATACTGTCCTCATCTCTACCACCTCCACTAGGAGACTATTCCATGCATCCACCACTCTTTCCATAAAGAAATATTCCCGCATATTACTCCTGAGTTTATCCCCTTTCACCCTCATCCTATGTCCACTTGTAGCAGAGCTTGCTTTCAATCGAGAGAGGCTCTCCTCCTGTGTATTTATGTCACAGAGGTATTTAAACATCTCTATCATATCACCTTGTCTCGCCTTTCCTCTAACATATACATATTAAGATCCTTAAGTCTATTTTCATATCCTTTATAATGAAGACCACTAACAATTTTAGTAGCCACCCTCTACCACTGACTCCAACCTGTTTATATCCTTTTGAAGGTGTTGTCACTACAGTTACCCACAATGCTCCAAATGAGGTCGCACCAACGACTTACTGTATATAGAGGCACTATCACCTCCTTTTTTCTGCTGGCCATTCCTCTCCCTATGCACCCAAGCATCCTTCTAGCTTTCACCGTCGCCTTTTCTACATGTTTAGCTACTTTAAGATCATCAGACACAATCACGCCCAGGTCCTGCTCTTCTTTTTTGGACAGAAGGACTTCTCCCCTTACACTGTACCGCTCCCTTGGATTATTGCAGCCCAAATGCATGACCCTGCATTTTTTAGCATTAAATCTCAGCTGCTGAACATTCTTCAAGCTTAGCTAGATCCCTCTTCATGTTATCTACTCCTTTCTGGGTGTCTACTCTATTGCATATTTTGGTATCAGTTGCAAAGAGGTAACCTTACCTGACAGCCCTTCCACAATATTACTAACAAAGATGTTAAAAAGAATCGGACCAAGGAGAGATCCCTGCGACATACCACTGGTAACCTCCTTCTCTTCAGAGTGAGCTCCATTTACTTGTACCTTTTGTTGCCTCCCACTCAACCAATTTCTAACCCAATCAGTAACTTTAGGGTCCATCCTTAGGGTGATCAGTTTGGGTCCAATTTTGAGTTGGGCAGGCTATGCACCATGTCAGCGACTAGCCTCTCCGCTGACCCCCTAAACCTGGATCTTCATATATAAATCCGAAACACTCTCGATGACACCATCCACACAGCCATGCATTTATCTCCAGGATGCAAGCTTCTCTGCCTAGGCCTTTACCCTCAACAGGGAGGATTGAAGAAAACACCACCTACGCACCTGTCTGCTTCACTCTCTGTCCCAGAGCCATGAAGTCACTTTTGATATGCTCAGAGGAATAACTGGCAGTATCATTTGTGCTGACATGGATGAGCAACATCAATTAATAGTCAGTAGGCTTGATGAGTCTCAGCAGACTCTCCATAACCTCTTGTATTTTGGCACCTGGCAGACAGCAGACCTCTTTGGAATTAAATTTGGTCGGCAGATGGATGCCTCAGTACCCCTCAGAAGAGAGTCACCAACCACCACTACCCTTCGTTTCCTTGTGGAGACTGATTCTGCAACTTTGGGGTGCTAAAGTTGTGGTTCCTCTCTTTCCTGTGATGCTTTCACCTCTTTCACTTCCAGGGCTGCATATTGGTTCTTCAATTCAAGGGCTGGAGGAGTTGGATTGGTGTTTCTGCAGGCCCTGGTGATTTGTGTCCTATTTTCATCATTTGTAGGCTCCCTACTACCCTTTAAATTTCTCTTACCTCCTCTTTCAAAAACAGCCTCGGACACAATTGTGGCTTCTCTCTCTTCTTCAGCCTATGGGAAATGTGCATGCATGCGCAAACAAACAAGCAAACAGACAGACACTTTTTCTGAAATCTGCAGGCTGGTGAACCCTTGGCGATAGGTGCTATGTGAAATGAAATAAGCCTAATATGTGATGCCATACTGAATTGGACCAAATCCATCATCTCCACACATCTTGTTTACAGCAGTGGCCAATTAAAGTCCCAAGTACCCAGCAGTATCCCAAAGAAAAGGGATCCTGCTGGGATAAGCCGTGACTTTCCCAAGTCTTCCTGGCTAATAATAGGTTAAGGATCTTTTCTTCAACTCTGAAGCACAGAGCCCTTTTCCAAAAAGCTTCAGCTAAAATGTTCACTCATAAATGTTCGATCAGCACAAAATAAAATCCAGCTGCTCTCAGAATACCTCTCTGATAATCAATTATATATTCTTTGTATAACTGAATAGAATCAATGTACAGTATTAATAAACCAGCTGGCAGCTTGCAACTATAGCATTTTCAGTTCCCCAACAGCAAAGATATAATAGCAGTGGCCAATGACTCCATAACCATCCTCCTCATATAAAGATCTCCCAGTGCTAGCCCAGAAGATTTAGACCTCCTGTGAGAGCTCATATGCAATCACAGTTCTTCCACTAACCCTCATTTACCCCTAGGTGACTTCAGTCTCACTGTACTTCCACCCAGAACTTCAATGGCCTTGTTGAATTTCATGAAAGCTCTAGGATTTGTACAAATCGTCAATCAACCCACTTACAATAGAGGAATCATACTAGACCTAATGTTTATACCTAAATGCCTCCTTTCCAACAATACCCTCCCAATGCCCACATTCCTAACCATCCCTTGGTCAGACCATAAAATTATTAGTTTCAACCTTTCACTTGAATTGCTTGATCAATATCAACCACATCCAAAGCCTACCACCCACAGATTCTACCACTTAGACAAAGAGCAAGTTTTGAACAATGTTTTACCAAATTTTCAGAACACTTCATATGACCTTGATATACTCACTCAAAACTGGTACAATACCATCAGCAATGTAGCCATTTTACCACAGTCACCCACTATTCACAAAAAACCGGAAAACAGCTCCATAGTACAACACACAACTAAAAGTCATGAAGTGCGCCCTTAGAATCAAAGAAAGAAGATGGAGGCACTCTAAATCCCTGAATGATCATAAAACTTATATGTCTGATCTTCATGCATACCAATTGGCTACAAGGGGAGCAAAAATAGACTACTATGCCAAATTCATCCAATCTTCCTTAAATCGCCCTAAAGAACACTTTAACCCAGTTAAAGCTTTAGTAAAAGACCCCCCTCCAACACAGAGATGAGCTAGATAAAACTCCATAAATATTAGCTGACCACATTAAGACTCTAGCATGCCCACAAGTTCAACAAATGCAATCCTCTATGCCCCAGCAGAATCTTGCTGTCACTAGTACTCAGGTAGCTTGGAATTCTTTTGCACCTACTGTATATCTGAAGAACACCTTGAAAGAATCTTTTTAGGAATCAATACTATGGATCCATGCCCAGTCAGCTGGATTAAAGCTGCTCATAAGGAATTAATGAAAACACTGCTTAAAATCACCAGCCTCTCATTGCTCTTGATCTAAAAATGGCAGCTAGTTGTCCAGTCAAGAAAGGCGCTGCATTGGACCCAGAACAACCTAGCTCATATCGTCCTATTTCCAGCTTATCCTTCTTGGCAAAGATAACAGAAAAGGCCATCTTATTCCACCTCCAAGACCACATTGATGCCCATTTCCCACTGGACTCAGGAATATGGCTTCAGACCACAATACGGAGTTGAAACCCTACTAGCAGCCCCAACTGATACCATTATAACAGGCTTAGGCAAACCTAATTCAGGGTTTGTCCTCATCTTTTTAGACATCAGAGCAGCCTTCGACTCTGTCCCTCACAACTTACTCATTCAGCACCTTCATGCTCTAGGCTTAAGAGATGCCACTCTTGGATGGTTTAAATCATACCTTTCAAACTGACAGTTACAGGTCAAAATTGACCTTGAAAAATCATCCATTTACCCACAGCTGCAAGGTGTCTCACAAAGATATGCCTTATCCTTTTTACTATTCAACATTTTCCTTCAGCCAATATGCTTGTTCATACTGGAGCACAATATCCTTTACCATCTATATGTTGACGATGTTATGTTGTATACTCCTATTGACACTAACAACCCAGATATCTCGCCTCTAAAAAAGTGTTTGAACTCCATTACACATTGGATTATGGGACAAAACTTTGCTATTAACTACAAAAAGACTGAAGTTCTCTATGTTTCTAGGGATATTAGCTTCACTCCACAACCCTATATTACCACTGATGGTATTCAACTACAAGTGAAATCAGAGATATGTTACCTTGGTGTTATTATTGTTCTAGTTTATCATTATGATGTAAACCGCCCCTGATCTCTGAAATGGGCGATATAAAAATATACACAAATAAATAAAAATAACATTATAGATCTACGATTCACCTTCTCTTCACACATCGCACAGTAATAAACATTTTCTATAAGCTCAAGAGTATCCAACACCTTAGGCTGCTCTTAGAGCCTCATGACTTTCACTCTGTTTTGCAGGATCTCATATTCCGACACCTCAACTTCTGCAAACTCATGCTTCAGGGCATGCCTAACTATGGTATTCATCCTCTCCAACTTGCAATGAATACAACTGCTCATCTCCTCTATAATGCTCCAGATAAGAGCACATTGCACCACTTTTTAAACAGCTACACTGGTTACCTATCTCCCAGCGAATCAAATTCAAATCTCTATTAACCACATTCAAAGTCTGTCTCAATTGATGTGCCTCCAGCTTATGCCAAGGTCAGTTTTGCAACATCAAAGAGAGCTTTCTCTTTTTTTGCTCCAACTCTTTTGAACATGCTCCCATATGAACTTGGTGCCATCAATGATCTATTGGACTTCAAAAGGAAACTGAAAACACACATATATATGTAACGGTTCTCAAATAACATAATTGAATTACTAGCTCACATACTTTGTCTATCATAGTTTTATGTAACATTTTCTTTTCTTTGTTCTATGTAAAGCCTCATTGGCCTTGTTGTTTTTTTTAAACCGCTTAGACATTTAGATTTGCGGTATGTACATTTAGCTAGATAATAATTGAAAATAGTCTTTGCATATAATCATTGAGACATGCAAGGTATTACATAGTAACATAGTATATGATGGCAGATATAGACCAGCATGGACCATCTAGTCTGCCCAGCAAGGTGGCAAGAGTAGGTGCGCCTGCTGCTCCATGCAGGTCACCGATACCTATGCCTTTGTTTAGGGATGTACCCATGGCTCTGTGCAGGTTACCTCTACTTGTTGAGATATCAGAGACAGTTAAATTTATTTTGATTTTATCATGTTTCTTTAAAAGGATCCACTGTGTGGGTCCCATGCCATTTTGAATTCTGTCACTGTATTTGCCCCCACCACTTCCATCAAAAGGGCATTCCGAGCATCCACCACCCTTTCAGTGAAGAAGTATTTCCTGATGTTGCCTTTCAGTTTACCCCCTTGTAGCTTCATGTTATGCCTTTTAGTATTACAGCTTCCCCGTCTTTGAAAAAGGTCTGTTTGTTCATTAATACTTCTTAAGTACTTAAAGGTCTGTATCATATCTCCCCTGTCCCTTCTCTCCTCTAGAGTATACATATTTAGGTCTTGGAGTCTCTTTTCATATGTCTTCTGGTGTTTATGTTTATGTTTATTGAATTTGATATACCGCTGAGGAAAAATACATCACAGCGGTTTACATAGTAAAACTAGAAAAGGTTGTGAAGAGAAAGGAAGTTACAATATGGGATAGGAAAGCAAGAGAACAGAGGCATACAACAGGACAGAGACGGGGAGAGGAGGGGAGGACAGAGAGGAGTAAGGTCACACAGAGGGATCTGGTAGGTCAAAGGCACGGGCAAAGAGGTGAGTCTTGAGGTTTTTCTTAAAAGTAGGGTGTTCGGATTTAAGTCGGATGGAGGAAGGCAAGGAATTCCACAGGGCGGGGGCCAGGAAGAAGAACGCGGATGAGCGGGTGGACTGAAGACGAGCAGAGGAGGGTGAGGGAAGATGGAGGCGGTTAAGGTGGAAGGATCGGAGAGAGCGAGTGGGGGCATGCATGTGTAAAAGATTGGACAAATACTGGGGTGTGTGAGTGTGAAGGACCCGGTGGAGGAGTACCAGAATTTTATAGTGAATACGGAATTTGATGGGTAACCAGTGGAGGTGGATGAGAAGAGGTGTGACGTGATCACGGATGGAGGAATGAGAGATAAGTCGGGCCGCGGTATTTTGTATAAGTTGGAGACGACGGAGGTGGACGTTAGGAAGACCGGCTAGAACTGAATTGCAAAAGTCAAGACGGGACATAACGAGTGAGAGGAGGAGAGTGGTAAGGGCTGACGTAGAGAGAAAGGGCCTGATGGCCCGGATTTGACGGAGATGAAAGAAGGAAAGTTGTGAGATATGTGCAATGTGGTCGCGAAAAGTCAAGGCAGGATCAAAGATGACGCCAAGGTAGCGAAAGGAAGAGACTATGGGAACTGGGGAACCAGAGAAAGAGGGGGAGAGTGTGGGCGGGGAGGCATCACGGGTGAACCAGATGGCAAGGGTTTTGGTAAGGTGAGGTGTAAACAGTGAGTAGTGAGCCAGTTGGCGACTGCAGCAAGACAAGTGTTAAGAGGAGAGAGGTCAGGTGCAAGGGGGGAGGTGTGGTAAAGAAGGAGTAAATCATCGGCATAATAAAAGGCAGATATCCCGTGCTGTTGGACTAGGAGGGCAAGAGGTGTGAGGAAGATGTTGAAAAGCAGAGGTGCTAGGACTGAGCCTTGGGGGACCCCACAGAGAAGAGGAGTAGGTTCGGAGGTAGAAGAAGAGGAGGAGGCATGGGAAGAGCGGACAGAGAAGGACCGAGAGTGAAGAAAGGAGTGAAACCAGTGAAGGACTGTGCTGCAAAGACCGGCTACACGGAGACGGGCTAGGAGAAGGGAGTGATCGACAAGATCGAAAGCGGCTGATAGATCAAGAGAGACTGCCACCGAGAGGTCACCCCGATCGTGACCAGTGTGGATTTCATTCAGAAAGCCCAAGAGAACAGTTTCAACACTGTGACCGGGTTGGAAGCCAGATTGACGGGGGGTGAAGAAAGTGGGTGGAGTCAAGATAGGATGACAGCTGGGAAAAAACAACTTTCTCGAGGATTTTCGACAGAAAAGGAAGATTAGAGACGTGGCGATAATGTGCAGGGACTAACGGGTCAAGTGAGGGCTTTTTCAAGATAGGGCGAACCAGGGCGTGCTTCCATGGCTGGGGGAAAGCACCGGAGGAAAGACTAGTGTTGATCAATGTGAGAGCTGGGGGGGAGAAGGGCCAAGGAGGGAATGAGTAGCCAGGAAGACGGGATGGGATCAAGAGCACAAGAGGTTTTCTTAGAGGAGGATATAACTGCAAGGAGCTCAGAGGAGGTGAGTGGATGAAAAGAATGCCAAGCATGAGACAGTTGGGAAAGAGGGGGAGGAGAACAGGGAGGGGGACTGGGAATAGGAGGAGGGCAATGGGGGAGAGATTGTCGAAGGTCAGTTATTTTGGTGCTGAAGTAGGTTGCCAATTGAGAGGAGGAAGGTGAAGGAACAGGGGGGGAAGGAGAGGTATGAGACTGGAGGGAAGTGAGGGAACGGAGGACAGAATAGAGATGACGCGTCTGGTTTGGTGCAGAGGAGATCGCAGTGGAATAGTAAGCCTGCTTGGCCTTGTGCACTTGGGTTCTATAGTAGGAGTGCGTAGAGCGGAAGTGGGAAAGAGTGAGTGAGGAAGGGACCTTGCGCCATCGGCGCTCAGCACATGGAGCTGAGATCGAAGAAGCAGGAGACCAGGGTGAAACCAGGGCCGGGAGGGACGAGGGGCAGACGACCAGGGGCGAAGGGGTGCGATAAGATCCAGGGTGGATGAGAGGGAAGAGGACCGGGTAGAAGCCTGAGAGGAGGGGGAGAGAAGGGGGAAATTGGCTGGGAGCAGATCGGATGCGGGAGGGAAGTGTTGAGGAGTCTCTGAGGAGATATGGTGGGAGTAAGAAACCGTAGCAGAGAGAAGAAGAGAGGGGCGGGGAGAAGGGGGACTGGTGGATGAGATGGGAGAGGAGAGAAGACACTGAAATGTAATACAGAAGTGATCGGTCCAGGGAAGGGGAAAAGCGTGGAAGGACTGTAAAGGATAGGAGGAAGTAGAAGGGGAAAGAAGAAGGTCAAGAGAATAACCAGCAGAGTGGGTTGGGAAGGAGATATGCTGGAGAAGGGACAAGTCATGTAGGAGAGTAGTGAAGGAATGGTCCCTGACAGAGACGGGGGGATCAAGGTGCAGGTTGAAATCACCAGCGATAAGCAGTTGAGGGTAGGCCAGGGATAGATCGGTAATAGAGGAGAGAAGTAGATCCCATAGATCAGGACACAAGGCTGGAGGAGCGTAGAGAAGAAGCAGATGCAAAGGGGGGGGGGAGGGTACAGTGGAGTTTTAGAAGCAGAGCTTCTGGGTAGCGCAATAAGTAAGAAGTGACGGATGTGAAGGAGATAGTGGAGCGGAGGAGGGCCGCCACGCCACCACCTCGGCGGCCAATACGGGGGATAGAAACACCAGTAAAATCAGGTGGCAGACAGCGAGCTAGGAGCGCGTCTTCACCTTCTTTCAGCCAGGTTTCAGTTAACAGTAAGACGTCGAGGGAGTTGTGAGAGGCAAGGTCAGAGATAAGGAGTGTTTTGGAGCGGAGAGAGCGGCAATTGAGGAGGCCGAAGCGAAGGGGAACGGGGGATGAGGGAGGAGGTTGAGAGCTGGCAGATGATGAGATGGGCAGGCAAGGGAGAAGATTTACAAGGGAATGGAAGGAAGAGCCATGACAGTGATATTGTTGAGAGAGGGGGACGGGGCGGTTCCCCCAGAATACCGGAATAGGAGGCATAGAGGGGGAAGAATCACAGACAGCAGCTAGTGGAAATAAGATGTCAGAAGGGAGCAGCAAACTTACCGGAGTAGAAGCAAGCTGAGCGAGGGAGGATGTCCACAAGGATCGGAGGGGGCCGACCAGGGCCGGAATTGAGAACAGACAGATCACGAAAAGGACAGGGAGAAGCGCCCTGCGGGAGCTGCCCCAAGGAGCGCACCTAAGGAGCACGTCGTGCTCCTTAGGTGCGCTCCTTCGGTGCCCGCCTCCGTCGTGCGCCGCAGCGACGAGCGCCGCCGGCGCACGAGTTAAATAGCAGGGGCTACATCTGGGAGTGTGACCGCGTGCCCGCATTCACGTCACTTCCGGAGAAGGCGGGAACAGCAGTTGGAGCAGTGGGAGAGCAACCAGGAGAAATCTGTGAAAACACAAGGGGAGCACACAGGATACACACCAAATAGGTGCAGGATTCAAATCATTTTGGTTGCCTACCTCTGAACCACTTCCACTCTTTTCCCTCACACAATCTGTTCTATGTATAAAGTTCTAAACCTTGTTACATGTAACTGTTATTGTTAAAGTTCATTATTATAATGTAAACCGCCCCTGATCTCTGGAAGGGGCGGTATAAAAATGTAAGCAAATAAATAAATAAATAAATAAATCTTTTATGAGAAATGGTCTCCAAAATGGAACACAATATTCCAAGTGAGGCCTCACCAGTGACTTGGCATTAGTGGCACAGTAGCATTAGTACCTCCTCCTTTCTGCTGGCAATTCCTTTCTGTATGCAACCCACTATCAATCTGGCTTTGGCCACCACCTTGTCACACTGTTTCACCACCTTGAAATCCTCAGAAACAATAATTCCGAGGTCCTTCTCCTGGTCCGTGTGCACACTGACCTAATTGCCCCCATCTCATACAATTCTGCATCCCAAGTGCATGGCACTGCACTTCTTCACATTAAGTCTTAACTGTCAAGCATTAGACCATTCTTCCAGCTTTTGCAGATTTTTCCTCATGTTATCCACTCCCTCGGGGGAGTCCACTCTGTTGCAAATTTTCGTGTCATCTGAAAAAAAAATAGACTTTTCCATTTATTCCTTCAGCAATATCACTCAAAAATACATTGAACAGTACTGGCCCAAGGACTGATCACTGGAACACGCCACTAATCGCCTTCCTTTCATCTGAGAGTTCCTCTTACCATCACCTCCTGTCGTCTGCCAGTCAAACAATTTCTGATCCAGTTCACCACCTTGGGACCCATCCCCAGGCTGGTCAGTTTACTGATAAGCTTCCTATGAGGATCAGTATCAAAGGCTTTGCTGAAATCTAAGTAGATCACATCCATTGTATGCACTTGATCACTCAGGTCACCCAGTCAAAGAACTCAATCAGATTTGTTTGGCATAATCGTCCTTTGGTAAAACTATATTGTCTCTGATCTTGCATCCTATTGATTTTGAGAAAGTCCACTATTCTCTCTTTCAGGAGCACCTCCATTACTTTTCTCACCACCGAGGTAAGGCTTACTGGCCTTTAGTTTGCCACTTCTTCCCTATCAACACTTTTGTGAAGAGGTACCACATTGGCCCTTTCCTAGTCTTGCGGAACTTCTCCTGTCTACAAGAACCTATTAAAAACATCCTTTAAAGGCCCTGTAAGAACCACTTTGAGCTCTTTTGGTATCCTGCGATGTATCCCATCTGATCCCATTGCTTTGCCCACATTCAGTTTTGCAAGCTGTTCAAACACATCATCTCTTGTGAATGGTGTAGAATCTACACCATTTCCATTTGTATATTTTTCAGTAACAGGTGGTACTTCTCCAGAATTTTCTTTGGTAAAAAACAGAACAGAAGTATTTGTTTAGCATTTTCGCTTTTTCAACGTCACTTTCCATGAATCCATTCTCAGCACTTTTGAGTCTTGCAATTTCACCTCTGATCTTCCTCTCCTTCCGAATATACCTGAAAAAAAGGTTTTATCACCATGCTTTAGATCTTCAGCCATCTTTTCTTCTGCCTTTGATTTTGCTATCCTTATTTCTCTTTTTATCTCTTAGCTTTATCCTGTATTCTTTTCGGTGTTCCTTTGTTGGTGAATTTCTGAATTTTGTGAAAGCTGTGTTTTTTCGCCTTTATTTGTGCAGCTACTCCTTTAGAAAACCAAATAGGTTTCCTTTTCTTCTTGTTTTTATTTACTTTCGTTACATATGTATCTGTTGTCCTTTTATTGCCTCCTTTAGTTTAGCCCACTGCAATTCCACTTCCCTTACCTCTTCCCACCCTGCCCACTCCTCCTTCAGGCACTTGGCCATCTTCCTGAAGTCAGCATTTTTGAAGTCTAGAACTTTGAGCTTGCTGTGTGGGGACTCTGCCTTGGCTTTTATCTCAAACCACACTGTGTGATCATCGCTGCTGCTCACATGGGCACCCACCCAGACATTCGATACATTTTCTCCATTCGTGAGTACTAAATCCAGCATTGAACTTTCCCTGGTCGGTTCCATCACCATTTGTCTAAGCAATGCATCTTGGAAGTATCCTCAATTCTTTTACTTCTTTCCAGATTTGCAGAAGGAATCCAATACACATCAGATAGATTAAAGTCACCCAATATGATCACCTCTCCCTTCATGGCTATCTTTGCAATATCAATAATCAAGTCTCTATCCATTTCTTTTGTTTGAGTTGGAGGCCTGTAGACTACATCAGCATAGATGATAGTGCCATCTCCTCTTTCCAACACAATACACAGCACTTTTCCCCATGTCCCCTGCATTTCAGCAGTTTTAATATTATTTCTGACATATAGGGCTACTGTTCCTCCTTTTCTGCCTTCTCTTACCTCTTCTAAATTAATTATAACCAGCTATGGTTATATCCCATTCATGTGACTCGTAAAACCATGGGGTATGTTTTCTAATCGGTGGTAAGGGAACATGCGTTTCCAAGTGTTAATGGCAGTGAAAAGGGGTTTTCCATGTGAAAAAGGTTCTGGGCATGTAGGAGGTGTTCCGGCATTAAGGGCACTATGGGCTTTTTAACGTGCAGTAACAGGACACCTCAGACAAATGTGCTGATAACAATTGCACAGGTGTTATCTATACCGGGCAAATAGGGTACGTATGGACATGAACTGAGACCTACAGGTGGATATCCGAGGGGTAGGATGTGTCCACATGTACTGAAGAGATGGAAAGGAACCAAAGCTGTACAGTAACAGACATGATGTCACACATGACTCATGTTTCTCAAGTAGGTTACAGATGTATGCATGTAACTGCCTGTTAGTATACTGCTGAAGCAGTGCAGTTACATCAGGGTATATCTCACTGTCAATTACTAATGTCTGATGAAAACCACAGACTGTACAGACCTGCAGTCAGCTGAACAATTGGTGGCTTAAGTGTCACTGCACAAGGTCACAAGGAGGTGTTGTCAGTCCATGAAGGTTGTGGCTGACATAAAATGTGACAGTAACTCATTCTGCAATGTCACATAAGGAGTGTTAGTGGGCCTCAAACTGTGGTATTTTGGCCCACAAGCCATTGCATCTACCATCACACCATGCCTCTAAGCAGGGGCCTGACATATGCAGGGAGACCATGTCAGACCCCCTGCAATGGGCTGTAGCAGAGGCAATAAAGCCATGCTCGCAGAAGGCCATGATGTAGAATTGGGTGTTCACTGACCCAAAGTGTGGCCAGAATGCATAACAAAGTAGAAGGATGAGTGTCTGCAAGTCACAGTAGAGCCAGGACAGTTAAAGGTAGGGAAATGGTCTGAATAGCACACAGACCCAAAAATAACCAAGTGGAAATTGAACAGTCCGCTGCAGATGATAATATTGCACAAATCAGTAGGCTAGACCTCTACATCCCTAAAACGCAATGTTGGGATTCAAATAGCCTGCAGGTCACTAGCTAGACTGCCTGCTGTGTGTGTTGGTATAAGCTAGCCCCCAGGGCCGGCCCGTCCATTGAGCAAAAATGTTTTTTGCACAGGGCCCCGCGTTTCAGGGGGCCCCGTGCAAAAAACATTCTACATTAGCAAAAGCAGACTAAAAAAAAAAACAGCTGCTGCTGCCGCTGCCACTGTGGCAGAGCCTCCCTTCACCGTCAGCTCTGGAGTCCCTCCCAATGCGCGGGCTTTCAGAGCCGCGAGAGCTTCTCTGACCTCTCGCGGCTCTGTTAATCCCACCGGGGCTGATGGGAAATCCCACCCGCCCCAGCGAGATTAACAGAGCCGCGAGAAGAAAGGGAAACTCATGGCTCTGAAAGCCCGCGCATTGGGAGGGACTCCGGAGCTGATGGTGAAGGGAGGCTCTGCCGGGCAGGCGGGGCCCCGTGGCGGGACATTTGATTCTGCCGCTGCCACGGCGGCAACGGCAGCAGCAGCCATTTTTTTTTAAAGCTGTCAGGGCTGATGGGGGGAGGGGGGTTAGGACTAGTAATGGGCTATGGGGGGGGGTAGGACTACTAATGGGCTATGGGGGGGCTAAGACTGGAAGTGGGTTGATGGGGGGAGGGGGGTTAGGACTGGTAATGGGCTATGGGGGGTTAGGACTACTAATGGGCTATGGGGGGCTAAGACTGGAAGTGGGCTGATGGGGGGTTAGGACTGGAAATGGGCTGATGGGTTAGGATGTAATGGGCTATGGGGGGGCTAAGACTGGAAATGGGCTGATGGGGGGTAGGACTGGTAATGGGCTATAGGGGGGCTAGGACTGGAAATGTGCTGATGCGGGGGTTAGGACTGGTAATGGGCTATGGGGGTGCTAAAACTGGAAATGGGCTGATGGGGGTTAGGACTAGTAATGGGCTATGGGGGGGGGGGGCTAGGACTGGAAATGGGCTATGGGGGGCTAGGACTGGAAATGGGCTGATGGGGGTTAGGACTGGTAATGGGCTATGGGGGGGCTAAGACTGAAAATGGGGTGATGGGGGAGCTTAGGACTGGAAGTGGGCTGATGGGGGGCTTAAGACTGGTAATGGGCTGTGGGGGGGCTAGGACTGGTAATGGGCTGGGGGGTGGCTAGGATTGGAAATGGGCTGAGTGGAAGGAGGGCTTGAACTGCAAATAGCTGATGGGGACGGGGGCTTGGAATGGAAATGGGCTGTTAGGGGAGGGAGCTAGGACTGGAAATGGGCTGAGTGAGGGGGGCTAGGACAGGAAATGGGCTGATGGGGGTTTATGATAGGATTGGAAATGGGCTGTTGGGGGGGCTTGGATTGAAATGGACTCATGGGGGGCTAGAACTGAAAGTAGGCTCATGGGGGGCTTGGATTGGAAATGAACTGAGTGGAGGGAAGCTAGGATTTGACATGGGCTGATGATGGTGGGGCTAGGAAAGGACTAGAAATGGGCTGATGGGGTGCTGGGATTGGAAATGAGCTGATGGAGGGACTCGGATGGGGGAGCTAGGACTTTAAATGGGCTGATGGGGGTTAGGACTGGTAATGGGCTATGGGGGGCTAAGACTGAAAATGGGGTGATGGGGGGCTTAGGACTGGAAGTGGGCTGATAGGGGGCTTAGGGCTGGTAATGGGTTATGGGGGGCTTAGGACTGGTAATGGGCTATTGGGGGGGCTAGGACTGTTAATGGGCTGGAGGGGTGGCTAGGACTGGAAATGGGCTGAGTGAAAGGAGGGCTTGAACTGCAAATAGCTGATGGGGACGGGGGCTTGGAATGGAAATGGGCTGAGTGGAAGGAAGGAAGGCTTGAACAAATAGCTGATGGAGAGGGGGGCTTGGAATGGAAATGGGCTGTGAGGGGAGGGAGCTAGGACTGGAAATGGGCTGAGTGAGGGGGGCTAGGACAGGAAATGGGCTGATGGAGGGCTAGGATAGGACTAGAAATGGGCTGTTGGGGGGGCTGGGATTGGAAATGAGCTGATGGAGGGACTCGGATGGGGGAGCTAGGACTGGAAATGGGCTGATGCGGGGACTAGAAGGGAGCGGATGCTGGGTGGGGCTGGAACTAGAAGGGAGCTGATATTGGGGGAGGATTAGAATGGGATAGAGTTGGAAGAGTGAAATCGAGAGGGAAAAAATATTTTGTGTGGGAGGGAAGACAAATCTACAATTGGCCGGATATTGGGAGAGTAAGTGGGGATTGAGGATGGCGGGGTAAAATTTGAGTGGATGAAATAGGAATGAGGAAAGTGCAAAAGGAGAGAGATTAGTATGTTAAAGCGGATGTAGAGGGAGAATGGAAAAAAACTGGAAGAGTGAAGAAAGGACAAATGGACAGCAAACGATGGAGAGTTAGCAGAAGACATGAAGAAACCAGAAGAAAGTGGCTGGAGCAATTGCAACTGAAAAAAAAATGCACAAAAGGTAGAAAAATATCCCTTTATTGAATTTATTAACTGAAATATGCCAGCTCTGGGAAATGTGCATAATTAACGTCTGTGCTTTGTTTAGTACAAGAGGAAATTAATTTATAGTTTTATTTCTACAGTGTTGTTGGGCTTTTGGGGTTCCCAGTTTAATTATTGTCTTCCTGTTTCTACATTGTGATTTCTTGTTTGGTGACGGTCTATGTTCTGCACGTGTAACTGAGCTGAGGGATTCTGTTTATGCAATTCCTATTTGACATTGCCACTTGTTCTCTTTCCCCAGTAGGTCATGTATTGTTGTTCTCTGAAATGTATTGGTTTAATATTTGTTGTGTTGCCTTTTGATAGGTAGGGTCTTGTGCTTTGTGAGTCCTGGTAGTGCTGTTATGATACGGTGGGTTTGCTATGGGTTCAAAATGGGCAGTGTTTGTAGTAGTTCCTAATGTGCCTGGCAGTTGGCACTGGATTATAGTAATGTAGAAATCTTTTAGTCTTTCTTTATCCATACACTCATTAAGAGGCATGTTTACTAAAAGTTAGTGTATGGTAACATTATGCAAATATTTATGCAAATGAGTCCCTTATGCAAATGGATCCCCGCACCGAGTCTCCGCACATGGCTCCGCACCCCCCCTTGGGCCGCCCCTGCTAGCTCCTCTAGTACCCATGAGGCACTGCACAAGGAGAACAGCAGTCTGCAGCTGATCACTAAATGGAGAATGCACTGATCCATCACTTCTGCTCAGTAAGACGCACTGACAGTGGGTGCAACATGCACATAACAGCTACAAACCATGCTACTGTGTGGTTTTAGCCCTCTCAACTGGGCGCTCATCCTCACCATTAGCAGTCACCCTTAGAGTGAGGATGGGCGCCAGGCACCTGGTCCCCAGAACTTGCACTGTTAGAGATGGCTTCTGCTGGCTGTACTGCAGGTCCACATCACTGCCAGTATGTTATGTTAGTCACCTTGTTTCCTGCACAGTTGTATCATGCTGTAGGTGCCAGCCACAGCTTGGCCCTGTTGGACAGGGACCCTCCTAGAACAGTACATGTTAGACCCCAGTGTGGAAAAGAGGAGGCCACAGATGCTAAATGCAGTGGGGGCTTTTAGGTTGGTCCTACCATGACCACAGTGAGTAGACCAGGAACAACTGCTGTCCCAACTACTGAAGACTAACATTCCACCACAGCAAACTCAGTCAGACTGCACCTGCTCCCCATCACTGGGCTGTTTCAGCCATGCACATACCAACTGTGGCCAGTCTGCTGGTCAGCACACATTGCATGTGCACAGAGCAACCATATGCACCCTGACTTGGAATAAATGGCATAGACATCCAGCATGTGGCTCAGTGATTGAGCTCCTCAGACAGAGATTGCACCCATGTCATTAGAGCCAGACAGTATTCAAGCACTATTTGGAGACATAGCTGTGCCATGGTCACTGCTTGGTCAGAGTGAAAGTGCCTTCTCAGCATGACATGCTGTGACCACCCAGGCCATGCACATGGCAGATAGGCACAACAAAGTCTCAGCCATTGACCCTACTGCTGAGGCAGACACTGGAATTCATTACTGTAAGATGTAGCAAAAGCTTTATGTGTAGCTGGGTTCAGAGATGGTTTGGACAGGTTCCTGGAGGAACGGTCCATAAACCATCATTCCATGGGACACGGGAAATGTACTTCATGCCCCACTACAGGCATTGTAGAACATGTGCATCTTTTGGTGAAACTGCCAGGTACCTGTGGCAAATGTGGGACCCAGAATACTGGCCTCGATGGACCTTGGTCTGACCCAGTACGGCATATCTTATGTTCCTATGTGCCATCTGGGCAGTATGGCATATCTTATGTTCCTATGAGCCATCTGGGCAGCTGGATAGTCTGCCCTGTGCACCAGCAACCCCCACTGCATGACCCACGTGCAACCTCTGATGGCCGATCATACATGGGCATGCTGTTGCAGCTAATGGAGCACTACTATCACTGTTTGCGCTCCTCTGTCAGTGAATCACCTTGCAGATATTTACATTGGCTCTCTCTTCCCTACATACACCCTCTCAGCTAGTTTCTGCATGGTGTTAGGGTTCCCAGCATTAAAGGACTTTTAGACACGTTGCACAACAGGTGTTAAGGGAGCATGTGATGGATAAGGGAAGCCCTTTGAAAGACAATGTAAATGTGATGGATGGAAGGAAGGAGATGTGTGAAGTAAGGGATCTGAGAGCTATGTGTCCAGTCTATGTTGCAGTCAATAAGTTGGATGGTGACATTGGACTTAACATATGTGTATAAAGGAGGAGTGCCCAAGTCATCAGAAGTCACTGTCAATGTGTGGCTGCAGAAAGGCCAGAACCTTGTCTGTGTGGGTACAGCATGTGTTTGATGTGGTAAGCAACATTTCCACTGTCCATAAATGGTGCTGTACAGTAGTCACAGGTGAGTTGTCTATGGTTTCACAAACTGTAACAAATGTCCTGGTGATGGCCATGGTGTGCCAGCTAAATGGCAAATATATAATTGCACATAATAGATATACTGTGAGTGCAGACTGGTGGCATGGCTGGTGGCCGCAGAAAGTATGCCAGATTTGTGTGGCTGCACAAATCCTGTCTGTGTGTGTGGGGGATGCCAAATAAGCTGTGCCATGGTCAACATCAAATACTACTGTTGTGGGTGGCACTGCTGCCTCAGCATGTGGAACTGCAAGATAATCAACCTGACACAGTTGTAGGAAGAAAAAGGGCACATTGTTCCCATATGCACCATATGGTCAAGTAATGATGGGTGAGGATTGCATGAGATGATCATGCAAGGATTGGCAATGTATTTGTGAGATATATGTCCTGTAATCAAAGATGGGAAGACACAGTGATGTATCAATATTAACATATGGGGTCATTCTGAGATAAACATGCAGGTCAAACGGACACCTTGAACACCCAGACCGGCAAATCTGATACACAATGTCGTATAAACAAACCTGCATGTGTCCCTCAAGGACGGAATACCAAACACAACCACTCTGTGTGCACATGTACACCCAGTGCAGCTGTCTCTCTGGCTCAGGTGTGGGAAGTGGCTTTGATGTCTCATAACATATGGTACTCTGAACATCCGCATGTGCATGATGTTACCTGTTGGTGTTACATCACCCCACAGGACTGCTACCTTTAGAAAATAAGCATCCCTGAAGCCCCCCAGGCATACATACCAATGAGAAATGTCAGCTGATGCAATATAGATCATAGACTAGACCCCACATGACCTGAAACAAACATGGTAAGCCCAGAGCACCCCAATAAGCAGGACCCAGGAAACAGTGTTTGCTGCACTTGGCAGAAACCCTGGCCCTGCTGGCCCCTGCGACCATAGCCACCACTGTACCCCACCGCTGTCCCTCAGTGTACGCAGATCCTGCCTCAGGAGGAGGAGACGGGCAGTGGCAGAGGCAGTATCTCCAAAAGCTGCTGGCTTTGTCTATGCTTTATGCAAATACCTCTGCTGCTGTTGGCTGCCTTACCTTACACAAAGGAGTAGGCTGTGGCAGCATGTTTGGCTGCCCTATCTGCCCACCTAGCTTTCAGAGTGGTTTTGGTGGGCAAGGAAACAACGTATACAATACTGAACATATACACATGTGTGTTGGGTCATACTGTGCAGCAAATGGTATGTTCTAGTACAAACCTGCCCCACTGAGACATGCGCTGTCAGCACTGTCAATAATCCTGTCAATGCTAGGGATGGACCCTCATCATGGCCATGGAATCAGCAGCAAACTCTGATGCTACACATATGATGCACAATACTGCAGGTCAATGTGTGTAGGCACTATCCATGCCTCTGGCCTAGTGGTGCAATCTGTCTGTGCTTGGCACACCAGATCCCCCTGTGCAATGTGTGATCCACACACATACACCTACACACCCCAACCCCTTCCCACAAACTCTCACCTATGACCATTAACACATATGCCTGCCCACATGCTGCACTGCCCCTGTCAACAGCAACTGGCATGTGGTCTGAAGCTATGTCCACAAGTCTCTTTTCAGGACATAGGATCTGTTGGTAACCAAGGCTGTGCTCCTGTAGCACAGCCAGCAACCATCAGCACAGCTAGGATCTACAGTAGTACTGATCCTGTTAACACATTAGGAGCGCCCTTCCCCTTCCCAACCTTACCACTATCATTCCCCTCTGCGTTGGACCTGTACAACTATGATATGTTATTTGCCAGACTGTAGACACACAGGTACACAACATATGTGGCACTCCAGTCTGCTAAATGGGATACAGTATAGAGGAGATCAGAATAGTTTGACAGATCCAACCCGAATTCCACATTTCGGCATGAAGAATGTGTAGGTCTGTGTGTATGTATACTTAAGGGTGCTGAATATGCCCTGTATGTCTCCACAGCTGGCCATGCACCCGATATGCCCATCACCACAGATGTCCAGTTATCCCTGTGCAAGGGGCCACAACATGCATGTGTGATATGTCCAGAATATGGTTTGGGACATCTGTGCTAGCAGACATGTTTACGGTCATGTCGAAGCAATGTATTTGTGGTTTGCAATGTCCCCCACAATGTCTACCATGTACTCCATTCATCTTCTGTGTCAAATGCTATGATTCTCTGCAGTGTCATACAACAGAGGCGACAAAATGGTCTAGTCAGATATTCATGATAACAATGTGCTTGGTGCACATATTTAGAAATGCATGGTACAAATTCTAAAATCATACATGTTGAACTAGAAGTGTGGCTGCAAAGATTGTGACAAACGTTTCGCAACACACTGAGTCAAGCATGTTGGATATTAAATGTGGTCAGCTGTGTTCACAGACAGTGCTATAAATGGTATGCTATGCCCTCACTCCACAAGCCACAGCAGATCATAGTCATAAAGTTATGGTATGTTACAGCATGTAATGTATACACAGGGTTTCAGAACCTCAGCACTCCTCTGCGCTGTGGATGCATGTCCACCATTTTTGTGAACTATGCAAAGATCTGCTGTCTGCATTATGGTCAAACCCAAGTATATGTGCACTGTGTCAGTCACATATATTTTGGATTCAGATCAGCAATAAGTTGTAGTGAACCTACAACACATCCACAACAGTGTGCTTGTCAGATAGGCATGATAGCAATGATCAGAGCAGGAATATATTATAAATTTTTTTAACTAGGCTTATATACTGCTTTTCTACCAGTCAAAGTGGTGTGCATTCAGGTACTGCATATTGTGATGATGCAAAGGGCTTAAACACCAGAAATAGGGGTTTAAAACAGCTTCTTTCCCCAAAAGCAGACAGCAATACAGGCAGGGAAAGGGTTAAAGCTTCAGCCCAGAGAAACTCTCTGCATAGAAAGTCAGTGAGAGAGCCACACCCCAGCTCCATGACAACCCCTGGGAGCTGACGTAAGAGGCAAGGGGCGGAGTCAAAGCAGATAGGGCAGCCCCATGCTCTTAACCAGGAAGGAGATTCAGATAGAGAGAAGGAGAAGGAAAAGGGGAAGGAGAAAGGAAGGAGGAAAGAAGTGGACAGAGTTTTGGACTCTGGCTCAGGTTCTGGTTCGGATTCAGATCCAGAGGGAGACCTGAGGAACCGAGGAAGCAAAGGAAGGAGCAACCATTACCAAGGTAGCACACGGTGCTTGGGGAGTTGCCAGCAAGACTGCTTAGAGAAAGAAAGGTCTCTGGAAAAGCGTCTGACAAAGCTTTCTGTAAAGGAGAGGAATTACCACGGGCCGAGTAGCCGAGAGAAGCAGGTCAGAAGTAACTTTAAACCTCGAGGGGAGAGGCTGGAACCCTTACCCAGGAGAGACAGGAGTTCTTCCCTGGAGTCTTCTCTGGAAGCTGTGGTTACAGGTGGGAGATTAGGCTGGAGTAAAGTTCCAGGTGAAAAGCTGCAGAAACGTTCCCAGGGCAGGCAGCGTGTCTCTAGCTCAAGCTCTGAGAATAGCCCAGCTGCTCATAAGCAAACAGCTGATTGTGTGCTACGGAGACGGAGGTTAGAGCCAGACCCTGCTGAGCAGTTTGCCACCCGGGAGATAGTGAAGCAGTATCAGGACAAATACTTGCCTTTTAACCAAACTGGGAAAGCCAGACATACCAGAAGAAAGGTGAGCCCTTTTTCCATTAATTCAGTTTTAAAGGAAGCTGGTAATTTCAATTTCTCACATATACCAAGAAGTAAAAAGGATTCTAAATGGAAACAGCTTAAAAGCTTACTAGAGCAGTGGAAGCCAGTTGCTCTGCAGAACCCTGACTATAACCAGGACCTATCAGACTCAGAAGTAGAACCAATGCAGACTGAGTCAGCTGTAATAGATAGCAGTTATTCTGATATGGAGACAGAGTGTGCTTACTGTCATAAGGAGTGAAAGCTGTATAACTTTGTGTAAGTGATAAGTGCTGGAGAAGTCTAACTTCATGCAATTGAGCTTTTACACGGGAAGAGGCAGCGTACTGCCTAAGTGTAAAACTCAACCTCATTAAGCAACTGTGGAAAGCAAATGCAATGCTATTGAGTTATCTGCAAAGTAACGTTGTTACATGAAAGTAAAGCTTCTAGTGTGAAGAACAGACCTTGTTCAGAGCTGGAGAGAAGTTTGGATAGCTTGTTTGGAACTGACAACCCTGAGAAGTATCAGGTGGACTTTGTTACATCTTTGACTTTATTTGGTTGGAAAAAGTATCCACATTTTGTTTCTGTTATTAGGGGTAGTAGATACAAAATTCCTGTGCTAACAATAAAGTTATTGTTACCCCAATTAACCTTGGCTGTTCATGTCTTGGCCCACAACTACACGGAACCCGGACATCAGCACTTACAAGGATCTATAAATTTGTGGTCACGTCCCCCCTCTTCCAGGCAACCGCGTATACGGGGGAGGAGGGCGTGACAATATGTATATTTTTCCCTTGTCCTTGCAGGACTCACAATCTATGTTCTTATACCTGAGGCAACTTGCCTCAAACTTTAGGCTACTGCTCCATGCATGGGAAAAGAGTACATGCGTCAGTGCAGATAAGGACTTCCCTCAAAATGCTTATGCAGGTGAGTGTAAAAGACATGGTAAAAGAATCTGTGGGGACAGAAGTGTGGTATGCTATGTATACAGATAGTGCTGTAACCATTATGCTATGCAACCAGGCCATTCTTCCTATGAAGGGGTGCCACGAAAGGCACTGTAAATACCCACATGAAATCTGTACACATGTTGCAAGTTGGACATCGGTAAAGTGGTATGTGGTATTTTAGTGAGGACATATATAAGATGTTGGAAAACATGTGCTGCCACAGTGACTCCAGATTTGTATGGCATATGACAGGCACATGTTCATTGAGCACATGGTCACATATCACATCTATTGGCTATTAGGGGCAGGCATGGTATCTGATGAGCACTTCATGTAGCTAGTCAAGAGGTGTGATGTTGCAAACTGTAGAGATGATATGTGATGGGGCTCAATGCCCCCTGCTGCCTTTTCCCAGCCCCAGGCCTGCCAATCCCCAATGTTCAGGGAAGTTATTCCACCTTGGAGGTGGAATAACTTCCCTCTTCAAGTCACCGGCTCCAGACGTAAGGGCCGACATTAAAATCATCCCTGTACATCTGGGGCTGGCGACTGCCCACTGCCTGCCCTAATGCCGCCTCTGATCTTCCCCTTTCCCACTCCCATCTAGCTTCCTCGTACAACTGGCGGGAGGGGGCACGAATAGTGGGACATCCATCCCTGCTATTCATGGCTCAGAATGAGCCTGTATTGGTCTATGAATTTTAGGAATGTTACTCGGGTCTCCCTTTGGAAGGAGAAACGTTCTTCCTGTACTAAGCCATTGCGGTGTTAAGTCCAGTTGCTTGAACAATTGATTTTTGCCGTTCGTCATGTCTTGGTGGAGTGATGTTAACTGTTTGAGCCAAATGCTGGCTACTCCATCTGGGCCAGTGCTCTTCCAATTTGGACCTCAATTTAACCTGCTTTCCAGCTCTTCCTTTGTTACTGCAGGCCATTCTATAGGTTTGATGTTTTTTTTTTTTTAAATGCTTCTGTATGCTGGGTAACCATTCTGCTTTGTGACTGTGCTGTATAGGGATCTCATATAGCCTTCTCCATAAGGTTTTGATTTTGGCTTTGATTGGAGGTGCTTATACCATACTTCTTCCACCAATTCCCTGTAGAATTGTTTTGGGTTCTTTCTAAATAGTTTATTCTGATATCTTTCTTTCCTGTTTTCTTCATATCTTCAAAGTTTTTGTGCTTCTGCCGCTATTTTCAATTTATTGTTGTAACATATAAATTTCAGGTCTTCTTCTGTTAATGCAGCATTCTTCAGCTTGATGTCTTGGATCTTCCTTAACACTAGAAGCCCCAAAAGGAATTTTACCTAGAAACCCAAAATGTGTCAATTGATGCATTATCACGACGACTGCGTTTAGCATGACATGCAGATGTGAATTAATGTGAAGTTACTTATTTGTGCTGTATGTGATGTCATTACATGACATCATTGTGTGTTTATTCTTTGTAATGTTGGAGTAAAACTGTAAACAGTGATTGAGATGTGCCACCTAGTGGGAACATGAATTTATACCTAGAAGCCCCAAAGTACGTCAATTGATGCATCCAAGACAATTGAGTGCGTCAATTGACGTACTTTGGGGCTTCTAGGTATAAATTCATGTTCCCACTAGGTGGAGCATCTGTCATTAATTTTCGGTGCACATATTTGAACATGACCTTGCTAACAAAGTCATGGAATATGACTGACATGGTTCTAGCAGTGGCGCTGGTATACAACTTCGAAGATGCATTTGCGTCAATTGACACACTTTGGGGCTTCTAGTGTTAATATCTTTGATGATCTTAATCCTTTTAGATACCCATCCATCAGGGATACCTCTGCATGCAATGATTGTATTTTTTCTTCTATGCGCTTTTTCCAAGGAGGAATTGTTATTGTTCTCTTTTTCTTCTGGCCTTGCACTCTAGTTGGTAGTATTCTTGCAGTAATAATTTTAGCTGCATAATATTGTATTTAATTAATTGCGGTGATGTCAATAAATGGTCCCTTTATACTGGATATGGCCTTGTTCATCTTAATTATAATACTTCTAGCCTTAGGTGTTAAATTTAGTTTGGGTAATCTTACTCTTGCTTGGAACCCAGCATATTTATCTCTTTCCATATGGACTAAGAGTTCTATCTTGAATTTCTCCACCTCTTCCCTTTCTTCTTCCTCCTTTGCTTCCTCCAATTCAGTTAATTTGTTGACCCTTCCTTTATTCAGCTCACTCTCCTGCAATTCCTAATCTCTCAACTCCATCTCCCCCTCAACCTCTCTTTCCTTTTCTGTGTCTTCCTTTCTTTTGGTACTTTCACCTCCCTGTTTTACTTTCCATGGAATCCCTTAGTTGCTTCAAGATGTTAACATTCACATACTTCTTTTCTTTGATCTTTAAAATTAAAGATCTTAAATTTGCATCTGCTACTTTTTACAGTTTTTCTAATGGAAATTTTCCTGTTTCTTCTAACTTTTAGCGGACTCTCTTTGTATACCTTCTTGATTTAAATATACGGTTTGTAGCATAAAAATAGCAGTACATTATCTCCTCTTTATCTGCAGAATTCCACATAACCATAGTTAATCCTCTTACTTTTTCATTAATTTCTGTGGTTTATCTCCTGCCACAGTGGGCCCATGAACAGGCTCACCGTGGCCTTTATCTGTGGCAGGGATGTTATCTGCATCTGCAGCACTTGCACTATCGCAACCACCATCGTTAGCCCCAGTGCGTAAGCTATTGGTGGGCATCTTTTTTATCCTGGGCGACGTGTGGCCAGTATGTATTTTTCTTCTTCATTCCTAACATACTTTAATTGTAGTGTTGCCTTGCTGAGATGTGCTATAGATGTTATACAATGGGTTCACCAGGTGGAGGTACTCAGCAAGACTTCAGGAGGGAAATTTATTCTCTCCCCCTAAGAGTTGCACATCAGTTCAACAGCTGCTGCACACCCCTTTAACCCCTCTGTATCACATATGAGGAACATTCTAGAGTCCTTCCTCCTAAGTAATCCCTGTTTTGATTTGTAATGGAGGGGGGGGGGGTCCTTCTCTGGGATGCATCAGGGTGTCAAGTCCCTCCTACTGCCCTGAGTCAATGTTTCTATTATTTCCTTTCATCTCTCATTTTGGCGGGAAGTATAAAGGGCCTGAAAAACCACTGCTCAGCATATACCTTCACAGTAGTACAGGTAGTAAGGGGAAGCTGACTATGCCCACTATTTGGGGCCTAGCACATGCTGGATGCTGGTGCCTAGGTGTCCCACCTAGCCACTGTCTGCAGGACAGCGGTAATCCCAAACTGGCTAAACCTGAACCAGTAGCTTGTTCTTTGTGGCTTTGAGCAAGCCACTTAATCCTCTGTTGCTTCAGTTACAAAATGTAAATTGTGAGCCCTTCAGAGACAAGGGAAATATATACTGTACCTGAATGTACACCACTTTGACCCGGTGAAGAGCAGTATATAAGCATTGCTAAATAAAAACAATCCAAGGGAATAAATACTGTTACATAGACAAGAGAGGCCTGCAGAGAAGAGAAGAAATCCCAAAGCTGAGAAGCTGATGTACCATGAGAGGGGTAACTATCTTCAAATCTGTGAGATTAAAGGAAAGAACAGAAGCTTTGACTCAGGGTAGTAGGAGACCTTATTCCCAGGTGCATCACTTCTTCACTCTGAGGGCTCCCGCACTATGTATGGAGAAAGACTTCTCTCCCAGGTGCATCCCTAGCTTCCCAGTCAGAGAGTTACTTAATACACTGTTGATTGACTATCTTTTTGTACTTGCGCTCAAGGGGAGAACATATGAGTCTCTGAGAAGCAGGTCTCCTGATTAGGAAGTATATCTCTCTTGGTTAGAAGTTCAATAGGAGGCTTAGGTATTTTTGATTCCAGGGCAAGTATATATTGTTAGTACTTGATAGCAGGGCCAATAGCAAATTTGAAGGGAAACTGCTCTCTCAACTAGGAGAACATCTACAGAAGAAGAAGAGGAGAAAGGGAAGAGGAACGCACCTGGGAACAAACAGGAGGGAGCATGATATCCAAGGATTTAGAACAACTAGTGGCATTTTATTTTGCCTATTGTTGTGTTTGTATTAAAAACAGTAGATACTTTGTAGGGGGTTGGGGGTGATCACTTAACGATGATGCTTTTATTTAAAAATAATGAGGGCAATATTCAGTAGGGCTTATGCAGTTAGCAGCATCTGCTAACTACATGAGCTCCACTGACTGTGATATTTATTGTCACTATGCAGATGGTACCACTGAATATCTCCTCTAATTGCCACAACACTATCCGGATAAGACCATGGTGGTCTCCAAGGTTATCTGATTACTGGCAATATTCATTCCATGAACTGAATAACAAACCAAATAAAGTTAGGCAGTCCTAACTTTAGGTAGTTTGCTATCTGGATAATGCTGGTGGTCAGCAACAATGGTCATTACAGGAAACATCATCAATCAATCAATAAATAAACAAATATGAATCTACCATTTGGGTTACAAAGGAGAGTAGTGGAAGCGTAAGATGTCATCACCAGAAGTTCATCTTCCAAACATTGCCAAGATGTGGTTACTAAAGTACAATGGTAATGAGGCTAACTGAACTACACCCAATACTTCTAACGAGACTATTCATAAAAAAAAACAGCTGTGATGATATATGAAATGGTACCATGATCCTGCTCAACATGAATTTTTCTGATAGTAGACTTTAGCATGTCTCATTTGGCTCACCTAGCCCTCTTATTGGCCCTCCTCCCACTATACCTAGCCTGACTATTTGTAAGAGGTTGCTCCTTATCTTTTCTGGCTTTACCTGGGAACTATAACCAAGTCTTCCTGCAGCCCATTGTAAGCAACCTCCATAGCATCATATCCTGGGACCATTTTCCACACAGTAAGCCATCTTGATACTGTATCATGGAGGTAATTCTCCCCAAATTCAGCCACTGCAACTCTACATTATGAGGTTCCTTCTTCCTAGATTTTGTCACTGCGATGCTGCATCATGGGAGCCATTCTCCTTCAGAGTATTCACCCTCACATTGCATACTGGGGGTCTTTATCATTCTCCTTGAAAACAGCCATTGTAATGATGCATTCCAATGCATCATAGCATTACATTAAATGTGTCTGTTACCAAGACTGATGATCACCTATACTTTAATTGCAGCTGGGCTTCCAATGCTCTAGATTCACAGTCTAGAGGCCTGAAATACATCTTTTGTCATTTAAAATAACAAAATGAAGCAGAACAAAAAGTATAATAAAAAAAAAGAATTCCCAGCTCATTCTGCCAAGTATTCTACTTCAAAGCTGAACAATATTTTGATGAATTTTGCTTCCAGTAACTCATTTTCCTGCTGTTATTTTCTTCTTCTGCTTACTTCATTCAAAGGGAGAAGAATAAGGCAGCAAGCACTTCTCACTTAAGATTAGCTCAAGTGCTCATCCCACTCATGTTGGCTATCAAAAGAAAAGGTGTACAGAGAGGCTGAAAAGTGGTCACATCATTGATCTGCAGCAGCAGGTTGCAGCGACTGAATAAGCTGCTGTTGCTGGAAGCAAAAACTTGAAAGGCGACTTGGTAACCAGCCAGGAACAAGGATTCAGCAAAGTGTGTCCAGAAGATCCACAGGATGCATGGGAAACTTCTCAAACACAGAGAACAAGTTTGCGACTCGGGAAAACAAATGCAGAAAATAGGTGTGGGTATGGGGCTGGAGAGAGAGAGAGAGAATGCTGGGTCGCATACTGTGCTGACCACTTTGCCCCACCTAAACCCTATTATGGTAGAAGGAACATGGACAAGCCAAAAGTCTTATGGAGACAATAGGTGGTCAGAATAAGATTTACACAATTGTTTTAAATTGTCCTGTCGGTAAAGAAAATCAAGTAAACTGAATGGAGATGTGTATTGAGTGACTGGACTATTGTGAACACATATGTACAGACCATATTTCTTGGTGTTGGTCAAGAAATCTGCAAGAGGAACACTGCCTGCAGAAATGAGACACATTATCATTGTTATTATTTTGCTGTTTCTTTAGCACCTTGATAGATATGATACATAGAAAGAATATTACAAGTGTAATGGAAAGTAGTAAAGTCAATTTCAATTGTATTCATATAGCTGTGTGTATGAAAGTGAGAATTCATGTACTGAAATTACAATCCCTGTAGACATATTGCATATACCAAAATGCAAATCATCAAAGGTTAACAAGAATATAAATAGGTAAAATATAATAAAGCATAAGGGATTGATGTGTTGCAGAATTTGAGATCAGTCAGTAGCAGCAGGGAGCTTGTATCTTTATCTTTATTTAGTTTCTTGAAATACTGCCCAGGCTGAAAGGCATTAGAACAGTTTATAAATGTTACAAGCAGGTACTGGATATATTCCCTCATCAACAAAGGGCTCACAATCAATTTAAACCTCAGTCAGTAGCAGCAGGGTGCTTTAAGTTTAAATCTTAGTAGCAGCAGGGAGCTTTTTATTAAAGTTTAAACCTCAGTTAGTAGCAGCAGGGAGTTTTTAGTTTTAAGTTTAAACCTCAGTCAGTAGCAGCAGATAGCTTTTAGTTTAAATCAAATTAGAGCATAGCTTAGCAAAGAAAGAAGAATAGTATAAACATTGTTTGACTAGAAAGAAATTGTTTCTAGAGAACTTTCCAAAGAGGCCTTCCAGTTAGGGGACAAAAGACCTGTGAAATTGTTTCAAATAGGTGTTAAAGGAGCAATTTGAAAGGCTCCCTTTATCAAACTGAGGGCTGTGTGAATCACCCAGGAAATTGTTAAGAGATTACTTTAGAAGCACAGGTCAGGGCACTGTGTAGTAAGCTAGCTTTTACTAAGGGGTATGTTTTCTAAACCACTGTAAAGGAGCAAGGGTGTCATTAGCATGTGCTAACAGTGCACTTGCATCATTAGCATGTCCAAAAAGCCACTTTAGCATGCGCTAACGGTACCAGTAGCATAAGGCACCCTGTAGGTGGAGAGAAGGCATGCATGGGGTGGAGAGTGGGAGGTCAATGGGTGGGGAATGGGTGGGAACAAGGTTTGCAACCTTAATGCAGGCACCTTAATGACAGGAACCCTAATGCAACTCAAACCTCGCAGAAAGGGTGTTTTTTGAAGAGAGCCTATTTTAATGTCTGCAATGTGATGCACAGACAGGGGAGCCCAAGAGAGTGATAGTAGTGCTCCATTAGCAGCAACAGCATAGTGCCCAAGTATGAAAGGGCACTATGTTGATAATGCAAATGGAGCAAAGGAGGTGGCACATGGGTATGCAGTGGGGGCAGCTGGTGCACAGGGCAGGCCAGGCAGCTGCCTAGGTGGCACATAAAATTAGAAAATATGCCAGACTGTGTCAGACCAAGGTCCATCATGCCCAGTATCCTGTTTCCAACAGTGGCCAATCTAGGTCACAAGTACCTAGCAGTTTTCCGAAAAGACACACAGGATCCACAATAACTGTAATGGGGAAGCAGTGCATAGCCTGGGTCCTCTTTAGCAATGGTTTATGGACCGTTACCCAGGAACCTGCCCAAACCTTTTTAAACCCAGCTACACTGATAGCTTTTACCACATCCTCCAGTAATGGATTGCAGGGTTTACGCGTTGACTGAAATAATATTTCCACCTAGAAGACCCAAATGGGTTACACTGTAGTCACATTGCATATCCCCTAGTCCTACAATTTGGTAGCTTAAACAATCGATCTATGTTTACTCAATCCACTCCAGGCAATATTTTATAGACCTCTAGCATAACACCCCTCAAATATCTCTTCCTCAGGTTGAAGAGACATAACATTGGCAGGCAATGATGGGGTCCTTGGAGAGGCAGATGGGTGTGGGGGGGATATATGGCCATCCATATATGCCTCCGCCCCCTCTCTGGATCTGCTGCCCTAGGCACCCACTAACCCACATGTTGGATAGACTGGGACTGCGCACCACCAACACTGACAGCATATGGACATGTCAGCATGGAACTCTGGGTGTTAGCGGAGGGGGCAGCGACACCGGCCTGCAGCAGACCAAAGCCATGCCCTGGTCCAGTGCACCATCTGCAGTGCAACATATGCCAAAGTATGTGTGATGGGAAGCATGTCATTCCCAAGGATCTTTGTAGCCATGTGGTACACTACACATAGTTAGTGTGTATATGAGTGGAGGATCACAGGTTGAGGTCCTGGTTGTGGATCATGTAGTACAAGTCCCTGTGGCTATGTTTTGGCCCACTGTGCAGGAACAACACCATCATGTGCAACCCCTAATGATTCGACCAACAAGGGTAAAAGCACCCACACATACAGGCTCCACTATCCTCAGCTGGATGGAGAGTCAGGCTGACAGCACCGGCACACTGAACGTGCATTAACATCAAAGCACACTACTAGCTCCTGCACAATGAGCACACCTTAGCAATGCTTGAGCTGAGATTGGGACCAGAGAGGCAGGCTGGAATGCCAACCATCCCCTTTTTTGCACAGTGCATCAATATGAGTATGTGTGTGTATGTCTATCCATCATTTCGTGGCTTTCTACACCTCAGGCAGCCTTGCAGTTTCTAAGCTGTTTCCAGTGTTAGTCTGCAAATGTGCATTATGAGGAGCAAAGAATTGTGGATATGGGCTGAGACAGGGTGGATTGCTAGGATGTGTCTGCATCGGGGGGAGGGTCAATGGCTGGAGCATCATAGCACCCGACTGCCACCTGAATGGACGGAGTGACCACAGCATGGCATGCTGGGAGGGCACTCTCACACTGATGGAGCAGTGACCATGGCAGGTCTATGTATCCACATAGTGCTGTATAATGTCTTGTTCTGGGGGTCTTGTCACTGCATCAACTGCTGGTTGTACATGCAAAGTGTACTGAGCATGGCTGGAAAACATGGTGGTGGGCAGCAGGTGCAGTCTGACTGTGCTTACTGTGGGTAAATGAAAGCCCTAGGTGGTTGGGATGTGAGATTTTCCAGGCCTACTCCCAGTGGTACTGGTAGGACCTGCAGTATCCTAGTAGCAACCTCTTAACAGTCTAGATACCCATCGCAGGTAGTTGGCAGTCATAGCATCAGTTTTGTAACACTAGGTGTTGATATGCACTGTTCTAGGTGGGTCCCTGTCTAACAGGTAGAATACAGAGCCAAATGTGACTGGCATGTGCTGAAAATTTGCAGGACACAAGGTGACCAGCATATCACACTGCAGAAAATACCTGCCACACACGCGGTAATGAGGATCTGCAGTGCAGGCGGCAGAGACCATCTCTAGCATTGCAGGTACGGGGGACCAGGTGCTGGACACCCATCTTCATCCTCAGAGTGACCACAGAACCTGCTCAGTATCACAGTTTGTAGATGCTTTGTGCTTGTATCACACAGTGTTAGTGCATCTTACTGAGCTGAGGTGATGGATAAGTGCATTCTCCAGTTGGTGATCAGCTGTAGACTGCTGTTCTACATGTGCACTGCATCATGGGTACTGGTGGGACTACCCTATGCTGTCACACACAGCAGACATTTTAGGCAGTGACCCGCAGTCTCTTCAAATTCAACCATTGCTGTGCAGAAAGGTATAAAGTTATACATTACTAGTTAGTGCATTGTCTCCATAGGCAGGCGAGAGGGGTTCAATTCCTACTTGTTCTTTTTGTGACTGTGCTACTCAGATAATTTTCATGCCGGTAACAGTCAGGGCTCTGCACATTGGTGCTGACAGCCCATTCCACCCTCTCCTCTGCCGCCATCTTTCCTTCAGTCCATCCATCCGCCTCTGTCGGCTGTGTGCAGTCTTGTGCAAGTTGCTATACCATGGCCCACACTGGTACTCTTCTCTGCATTTCGGCTCTTCACGCTCACCTCTCCTGTGCCTGATCTTCATGTCACCACTACTATGCTGTCCATCTGTTGCTTCAATCATCCTGACACCTCTGTCTCCGCTGGGGGACATGTCTTCCCCATCCTGTGTCTTTTGGGGAAACTGCTAGGTACTTGTGACCTAGATTGGCCACTGTTGGAAACAGGATACTGGGCTTGATGGACCTTGGTCTGACCCAGTATGGAATATCTTATGTTCTTATGTTATGTTCATCCTATGCCACACACTGACATTGCAGCACCTTACATTGGCACCACCCTGTGCATCGGTACAGCTGTCTCCCACGTGCTCATTCACTTTACTGGCCGCCACATAGGGTGCCCACTGATATGGCAGATCCATCTGCCCTCACCCATCCTTCCTTCCATCACCTTTACAATGACTTTCTATGGTGCCCCATCCAGCATTAGGGTTACAGCTGCTTGCGTGCCTTTAGGTGCATGCGTGTCAGCTGAAAGCACCTTGACCCCTTCCGCACCTTAAACCTCTTCGGGCACCTTAAGTTCAGGTGCCTTAAAAACCTTAGGACACCTTAAGTTCAGGCACCTTAAATTCTTTAGGGCACCTTAAGTTCAGGTGCCCTAAAAACCTTATGGCACCTTAGGTTCAGGCGCCTTAAACCCCATAGGGCACCTTATGGTCAGGCACCTTAAACCTCTTAGGGCACCTTAAGTTCATGCACCTTAAAAACCTTAGGGCACCTTAAGTTCAGGTGCCTTAAACCCCTTAGGGCACCATATGTTAGAGCACCTTAAAACCTTAGGGCACCTTAACACTTGTCACCTTAATGTGAGTTGTCCAGTTAAAGTGAGGTATATGGCCAGGACGCCCTGTTCCGTGCCCATTGCTCCCTTTAGGACGGGCCGCCCACTACCGGCCCAATGCTTATATGGCTTCAGACACCTTAGCGCTGCCCTTACCGCCGGTGACTTTACTACATTTTAGTAAATATACCCCTAAGTGTTCTTTCCCTCCCACCCACCCCACTTCGCATCCACTCCAGACATAATCTCAGCTTTATAAGCTCTTAAACCTATTAAAGGAGAAGAGGTGGTCAAATTCACTTTCAGGTTTAGCTGGTTATCCTTACTAGGAATAGATTGCTTAATCTTGAGGTGAACTAAGTCCTTTAAGCTTATTAGGTATAGTTGTATCAGTATCAGCATTTAAGTTAGACAACTTAAATAGTTAAACAAAACCTTAAAACTAAGATGCAGACAGCAGTCCAGCAGCGAGATGGGGGCTATCCAGTCTTTTGCATGGAATGTCACATGTACCATTTTCTCCCAGTTGGTGAGAGGTCTTACATGTGCACTAGGTGCAAAGAGCTCTTTGCCCTCAGAGAACGAGTCTGATTTCTAGAGGCTAAAGTGGCAGATGGAGGACATAAGGAATACAGAGAGGTATATAGACGAGACCTACAGAGACGTAGTACTGAAGTCCCACCTCCAGTTCAACAGACTCTCAGTTGCCATGGAGGAGAAAGGTCACATGAAAAGAGAGTATAATCTTGGTGAGACAGGAAGTGATTTTGTAGCGAGGACCTGTCCTTCAGATGATGTAAAACTCTCTTGCACTGAGGAAGTTTCTCCAGGGCCATGTGTGCATGAGAGAAGGGTTAGGACAGCTGTTATAGTTGGAAATTCAATCTTTAGGCATGTAGATATCTGGATGGCTTGTAGTTGTGAGGATGACTGGGTAACATGCCTGCCTGGTGTGAAGGTAGTAGACCTCATGCGCCACCTTGACAAGGTTATAGATAGTGCTGGAGAGGAGTCTGCTGTCTTGGTACACGTTGGTACTAATGACATAGGAAATTCTGGAGGGGAGGTTCCGGAGGCCAAATTTAGTCTTTTAGGTAGGAAGTTGAAATCCAGGACTTCCAGGGTAGCATTCTCTGAAATGCTTCCCATTCCATGCACAGGACCCAAAAGGCAGGCAGAGCTCCAGAGTCTCAACAGTGCAAAGAAGAGGGGTTTGGATTCATTAGGAACAGGGCAATATTCTGGGGAAGGGAGAGGCTTTTCCAAAAGGTTGGGCTCCACCTTAACCAGGATAGAACCAGGTTGCTTTAAAAAGAAGATAGAGCAGCTTTTAAACTAAATAACAGGGGAAAACCAATAGTCGCCCAAGAACACATAATTCGGAAGGATGCATCCTTGAAGGATACTAGCAAAAGAGGGAAGTTGGGCATCCAAACAGAGAGGTTCCATTAAAGATAAAAGTAACCCCGATGCCCTTAAGTACAGAGCTGAAAGATTCCAAATTATCCCTATCAACTGAAAACCAGATTAATCTGAATAAAATACAGCTTCTAAAATGCCTGTTTGCAAATGCTAGAAGTCTAAAAAATAAGATGGAAGAGTTAGAATATATAGCACCAAATGAAAGGTTAGATATGATTGGCATCTCAGAAACCTGATGGAAGAAGGACAACCAATGGGACACTGTGATTCCTGGGTACATCACAATGATAGGCTAGATGAAATTAGTGGAGGGGTTATGCTCTATGTTAGAGAGGGCATTGAGTCACACAGGATTAAAGTTTTGCAGGAAACAAAATAAACTGTAGAATCTCTATGGATAGAAATCCCATGTAAAAAGGGGAAGGTGATGGCAGTGGGGGTGTACTACCAACCGCCTGGCCAGAATGAACAGATGAGTGATGAAATGCTAGGAGCAGGGAAGCTAACAAAAGTCACAACACAGTAATAAAGGGTGATTTCAATTACCCAGTATCGGCTGGGTCAGTATCATGGCAGGACATGCTAGGACGAAAAGGTTTCTAGGTGAAATAAATGACTGCTTCTTGGAGCAACTAGTTCATGAACTGACAAGAGAGTAAGTCATTTTTGACCTAGTCCTTAGTGGAACACCAGATTTGGTGCAAGAGAAAAGGATATTGGAGCCACTTGGCAATAGTGATCATAGCATGATCACATCTGGAAATCCACAGTACTACCTTTTAATTTTCAAAAGGGAGATTATAATAAACTGAGGAAAATAATTAAGAAAAAACTAAAAGGAGCAGCTGCAAAGGTTAAAGATTTACATCAAGCATGGGCGTTGTTTAAACATCCATGTTGTTCAGACATCCACAGAGTGGAGGAGTAGCCTAGTGGTTACAACATAGGCTTGGAAAACACAAAACCAAGGTTTGATTCCCACTACCACTCTTTGGGCTATATTTGCTAAAGAATGCTAAGGTAGCCATTGTGCTGTTAATGCATATTATTGGCACACTTTCACCCATAATGCTGTAAAAATACTACTTTCATGTGCGTTAAAGGCTCCAGCAGCGTAAAGCAATGAGTGGGCGTTAACTACCTATGTACCTTTAACAGGTCTTGTTCAAATGTGTCCTAAAGTGCCTTAATTCTGGGAACTCTAACACAAAGTAAAACCACACAGAAAGGGTGTATTTTGAGGAGAGAGAGCCTATTTTAACGTCTGCAATGTGATGCACAGACAGGGGCGCCCAAGAGAGTGATAGTAGTGCTCCATTAGCAGCAACAGCATAGTGCCCAAGTATGAAAGGGTACTATGTTGATGATGCAAATGAGGCAAAGGAGGTGGCACATGGGTCACACAGTGGGGGCAGCTGGTGCACAGGGCAGACTAGGCAGCTGCCTAGGTGGCACATAAGTTTAGAAAATATGCCAGACTGTGTCAGACCAAGGTCCATCATGCCCAGTATCCTGTGTCCAACAGAGGCCAATCTAGGTCACAAGTACCTAGCAGTTTTCCAAAAAGACACATAGGATCCACAATAACTGTAATGGGCAAGCAGTGCATAGCCTGGGTCCTCTCTAGCAATGGTTTATGCACCGCTACCCAGGAACTCGTCCAAACCTTTTTAAACCCAGCTACACTGACAGCTTTTACCACATTCTCCAGCAATGGATTGCAGGGTTTGATTACGCATTGACTGAAAAAATATTTTCACCTAGTAGTTTTAAATGGGCTACACTGTAGCCACATTGCATGTCCCCTAGTCTTTCTACATTCTGATGGCATAAACAATCCACATTACCATCTGTGATATCTGCCATGATCCCACAGTAACAGTGGCAGTACACAGACATGCTACTGCTGTAGAAAGGACATGTGCCACATGGTGCTGTCCAAGGGTCTTGGCACCCCATGCAGAGATCCCAGCTGCTCCCCCTGCTACCACTGAACCCAACTGTGGGGGAAGAGGTAGATAGTGCCAGCAGCAGTAGTCCTCCATGTAGCTGAAACATGCAGGTGCCCAGGGGATTATAACAGCAATGGCTGTCATCCTCCCCCTGAGACGTATTGTTGGCAGGCAGTGATGGGGTCCCTGCACAGATAGATGGTTGAGAGGGGGGGGCTGTGTGGCTATCCATGTATGCCTCTGCCCCCCCCCCATCCAGATCTTGTGCCCTAAGTACCTGTCAACCTGCCTGTTGGATGGACTGGGACTGTGCACCACCAACACTGACAGCACATGGGCATGTCAGCATGGTGTGTGGGTGTTGGTGGAGGGGGCAGTGGCACCTACCTGCAGCAGACCAAAGCCATGTCCTAGTCCTGTGTACCATACACATTGCAACATGTGCCAAGTTCTGTCTGATGGAGGGCAAGTCAGTCCCAGGGACTGTTGCAGCCATATGGCAACACTGGCTCAATACACACATTTGGTGTGTATATGAGTGGAGAGTCACAGGTTCCGGTCCCAGCAGTGGATCATGCATTGTATGTCCCTGTGGCTAAACTTTAGCCTACAATGCAGGTACAACACCAGCATGTGTAACCCCAATGAATCGGCCAGCAAGCGTACAAAGATCCATCAGCCATGCAGAAGGCTCCACTATCCATAGATAGATGGAGAGTCAAGCGGATAGCACTGGCACACTGAGCGGGCATTAACATCAGAGTGCACTACTAGCTCTTGCACAATGAGCACACATTAACAATGCTTGAACTGCTATGGAGACCAAAGTGGCAGGCAGGAATGCCAACCATCCCCAGTTTTGCACAGCACAGCGATATGAGTGAGTGTGTGTGTATGTCTCTCTATTGCTTTGTGGAATTCTACACCTCACTGAGCCTTGCATTGTCTAAGCTGTTTCCAGCATTAGTCTGAAAATGTACATGATGAGGAGCAAAGTACTGTGGGTATTCCTGAAACAGGCCGGATTGGCCAGGATGTGTCTGCGCGGAGGTAGGGTCAATGGCTGAGACGTCATAGTGCCTGTCTGCCCCATGCATTGATGGAGTGGCCACAGCATGTCATGCTGGGAGGGCACTCTCATTCTGACCAAGCAGTGACCATGGCATGGCTATATATCCACATAGTGCTATATAGTGTCTTGTTCCAGTGATGTGGGTGCACGTCCTGTCCTGGGGGACCATGTCTGGGTGTACATTCAATGTGTGTTAGCCAGTGGACTGCCTGCAGTTGGTATGTGCATGGCTGCAAAACCTGGTGGTGGGCAGCAGGCATAGTCTGACTGTGGGTGATTGTTAGACACAGGTGGTGTTCCATGCCTATTTCCTTTGGTAAGGGTAGGGTCAACAGGACTCTAGCAACACCCCCCTGGTAGTTGGCATCAGCAGTTTAACACTGGTTATTGACATGCACTGTTGTAGGTGGGTCCCTGTCCAACAGGAGCAAGACACAGTACCAGATGTGTTTAACACATATAGCATGCAGCAAATGTGCAAAAAACAAGGTGACTAGCATAACACACTGCCAGCAATACCTGCCACATACTGACAATAATGTGGATCTGTGGCATGACCATTAAAGCCATCTCTAACAGTGCAGGTACTGGGCGCCCATCCTCACCCTCAGGGTGACTGCAGAAATTGCTTGGAAGCACAGTTTGCAGCTGCTCTGTGCTTGTATCACACACTGTCAGTGCATCTTACAGAGCTGAGGTGATGGAACAGTGCATTCTCCATTTGGTGGTCAGCTGCAGACTGCTGTTCTGAATGTGCACTGCATCATGGGTACTGGAGGGGATAACCTACACTCGCACACACAGCAGACGTTTTAGGCAGTAACCTGCAGTCTCTTTGTATCCGGCTATTGCTATGGAAAGAGGTGTGGAAATGTAGCCTACTGGTCTGTGCAATGTTTTGGTAAGAATGGGGTAGGGGGTTTGTTTCCTACTTGTTCTTTGTGTAACTCTGTCCTACTCAGAGCATTTCCATGCCTGTAACAGTCAAGGCTCTGCACATCGGTGTTACCACCCTCTCCTCAGCCGCTACCCTTCCTTCAGCCCATCTATTCTCCTCTGTCGGCTGTGTACAGTGATGTCTTCTTGTGCAAGCTGCTACACCCTGACCTACACTGGTATTCTTTTCTGCATTTTGGCTCTTTGCACTCGCCTCTCCTGTGCCTGATCTGCACCACTACTATTCTGTCCTCCTGTTGCTGCAAACATCCTGCCACTTCTGGCTCCGCTGAGGGAGACATCTTCCCCATCCTATGCCACACACTGACATTGCAGAACTTTACATTGGCACCACCCTGTGCATCGGTACAGCTGCCTCCCACATGCTCATCCACTTTACTGACTGCCACATAGGGTACCCACCAATATGGCACGTCCATCAGCTCCCACCTATCCTTCCTTCCATCACCTTTGCATTGACTTTCCTTGGTGCTCCTTGGTGCCTTAAGGTGTATGCTTTCCATATTAAAGCATGTTTGTCACCTTAATGTGCCTTAATGTGCATGCTTTCCACCATAAAGCTCATTTGTCACTTTAACATTCCTCAAGGTGCATGCTTTCCACCTTAAAGGACATTTGTCACCTTAACATGTCTTAAGGTGCATGCTTGTCACCTTAATGTGAAACGTCCTGTTAATATGTGTTAAATGGACCAAGGAGCCTTTTATGCCAGAATGCCCCCTACCCGCCCAATGTCTTTTAAGGATTAATGCCTCTTATCCCTGCCTTTAACACCTGCTACCTTAACGCGGCTTAGTAAACATACCTCCTTGTGTCCTTGGACAAGTCACTCAACCCTCCATTGCCTCAGAAGAATCCAAATTATCTATGTCTCTGTTTAATGTACATCACCAAGTTTAAGCTTCAATGTATACTGCTTTGACTAAAATGAAAAAACGATATAGAAAAACTATTAAATAAATAAATAAAATAAAAATACTATCTTGGAAGCTCAGACCAGCTGTATTCCACGCTTTAAGAAAAGTAGAAGGAAGTCCAAAAAATCGCCAGCATGGTTTAAAGGTGAGGCCAGAGAGGCTGTTGTAGCCAAAAATGTGTCTTTCAGGAAATGGAAAAAGGAGCCAAATGACAAAAACAGGAAACTACGTAAGTATTCCCAAGTTAGATGCAAGGCATTGATAAGGCAGGGAAAGAGAGAATTTGAAAAAAAGCTTGCCATGAAAGCAAAAATGCATAATAAAATCTTTTTCATGTTCATTTGTAGCAAAAAGCCTGAGAGAGAGTCAGTTGGACCATTGGATGATAGAAGGGTAAAAGGGGCACTAAGAGAGGACAAGGCCATAGCGGAGAGATTGATGAATTCTTTGCTTTGGTCTTTACTGAGGAAGATGTAGAGAAATTACCCATGCCTGAAATGGTATTTAAAGGTGATGTATCAGAAGAATTGAAAGAAATATTGATAAACTGGGATGATGTATTATAAGTATTTGATAAAATGAAGAGTAGTAAATCACCTGGACCAATGGTATACATCCGAGGGTGTTGAAAGAACTGAAATGTGAGATTGTAGACTTACTATTAGTAATCTGTGAACTATCACTAAAATCATCTGTAGTACCTGAAGATCGGAGAATGTCCAATATAACTTTGATTTTTAAAAAGTGTTCCACGAGTGAACCGGGAAACTACAGACCAGTAAGCCTGACATCAGTACTAGGCAAAATGGTAGAAACCATTATAAATAACAAAATTACTGAATATATAGATAGTCATGGTTTAATGGGAAAAAGCCAACATGGATTTAGCCAAGGAAAGTCTTGCCTTACTAACCTGTTCTGTTTTTTTGAAGATGTGAATAAATAGGTAGAACAAGGTGAGCCAGTTGATACAGTGTATCTGGATTTTCAGAAAGCCTTTGACAAGGTCCCTCATGAGAGACTCTTGGCCAAATTAAAAAGTCATGGGATTGAAGGCAGTATACTATTTTGAATCAGGAACTGGTTAAAAGATAGAAAGCAGAGAGTAGAGCTAAATGGCCAATTTTCTCCATGGAGAAAGGGAATAGTGAAGTACCCCAGGGATCTGTGCTGGGTCTGCTGCTTTTTAACATATTCATAAATGAACTGAAAATAGAAATGAGTGAGGTGATCAGATTTGCAGATGGCACAAAATTATTCAAAGTTGTTAAAACACAAGAGGATTGTGAAAAATTGATAAATTGAAAGACCGGACATCCAAATGGCAGATGAAATTTAATGTGGACAAGTGCAAAATTATGTACCTAGGAAATGACAAACTGGATGCAAGGTTCCACATTAGGAGCCAACACCCAGGAAAAAGTTGTAGGTTTTATAATGGATAATAAACTGAAACCCTCCGCCCAGTGTGCAGTGGCAGCCAAGAAAACAGATAGAATGCCAGAAATGATAAGGAAAGGAATGAAAAATAAAATTAAGGATATTATAATGCCTCTGTATTGTTCCATGGTGTGACTGCATTTTGAATATTGTGTGCAATTCTGGTCTATAAATTAATAAATAGAATGGAATGGGTAAACGTAGAACAGTTGTTTATGCCATCATAAAGTAGAAAGACTAGGAGACATGCAATGAAGCTACAATGTAACCCATTTAACACTGATAAGAGAAAATACTTTTTCACTCAATGTGTAATCAAACTCTAGAATTTGTTACTGGAGAATGTAGTAAAAGCTGTTAGGGGCTTGTTTACAAAGCCGCGGTAGCGTTTTCCGCCCAATATCGGAGCTGCAGCCCCATTGAATTCAATGGGGCTGCGGCTCTGATATCGGGCGGAAACCGCTACCGCGGCTTTGTAAACAAGCCCCTTAGTGTAACTGAATTTAAAAGAGGTTTGGACACGTTCCTGGAGGAAAGGTCCATAAATCATTGTTAAAGAGGACCCGGGAAATCCTTTGCTTGCCCTGGGACAAGCATTGTGGAACTTGTGACCAGGACTGGCCACTGTTGGAAACATGATAGTGAGCTTGATGGACCTTGGTCTGACCCAGTATGGCATTTCTTATGTTCTTATATTATGGATGAATGATCAGACTACTGTGTGCAATTAAGATTTATGTGCATACATCTAAATGCATGCATGTGCAAGAGACTGCCCGTAATTAAGCAGAAATTGCTCTTCTTTTTTAACCTTGTTGAAGACCCAGACAGCATAAAGCTGTTACAAATTCAGTCTGTTTCATCTAATCGCCACAAATCTAGAGACTTATCCATCGACTCAGAACTGACATAAATCTTGCAGCCCTGATATTGCTACCTGTGCCCTATCTGAATGCTAGCTATAGCAAAAGAATGGCAGGAGGCTTTTATTGCCCAGACTCCACAGGGAAAGGCAGAGCCATCATTTCATCATTGCTATAAAATGTTTGAAACATTTAGGGATTCTTTTATTAAAGTGTGGAACGGTTTGCAGCTACCGTGCATTAGTTGTAAAGATTAACATGGAGAAACTGCAAAGCCTCTGCAGTAACTCCTGGGGGCATGCCAAGCATCTTCCCAAACAGTTAACAGGTGGTGTTAAATGGTCTGCAATTTTTGCCATGGTGAGTTGCCATGCATTAACTGCAAGGTACATCCACATCCATTTTCTGCCCTTTTCCATGCTATGCACTGCATGCAAGAATTAGAGTGCGCTGTCAAACTGCTACATTAACAACGCATGCTAATTCACATTTTGAGTGCTTAACACACATTGGGAAAAAGGCCCCTTAGTTAACTTGGAACATAAGCCCTCTTATTTCCCCCAGATTGAGAGAGGAACTTTCTAAGAGCAGCAGACAGTGGAAAGATAGTGGAAAGAATACAATGCATTTCTTTTCTTTGAGTAAGGGATATGTTTACTAAAGAGCGCTAAGGGCATACCAATTAGCAAGCGGTAACAGCAGCAGTAAGAGTGTCACCTGCGGTAAAGGCTGGGATGGGCAGTAGGTGTTCTGGTGGTGAGGGAGCTTTGCTCCACTTATTGGGTGCTAACAGGACATTGGGGGATAAGGTGTCAAGCGTGCACCTTAATGCCCGAAAATGGCAATCACTTTAACACAGGATAAGGGAGCCCCTGTGAAAGTCAAATTTTAGGTGATGGATGGAAGAAAAGGTAGGAGCTGATGGACCTGTCAGATACATGGGCATCCTATGTGTCAGTCAGTAAGTGGGATGAGCATGTGGGAGGCAGTGGTACTGTATCAGTGAGGAGTGGCCATGTAATATGCTGTAATGTCAATGTGTGGCACAGGATTGTGAAGAAGTGTCCCTGACAGAGCCAGAATTGCCATGATGTCGGCATCAAAAGGATGACCGAGCATGAGTGGTGACCTGCAGATCATTCATAGGAGAGGTGTGAGTGATACATCCAAATGATTAAAATGTTCCTGTGTGGGCCATGGTGTAGCAGCTAGCAGGATGGGCTGAAGGATGGATAGAGGTAGCACAAATGCAGTTGCAGTATGTGTGAATAAAGTGTAGCTGTGCCACAGAGAGGTCCTAGTACCAGCTACGTGGGTATCACAGCTGTGTCAGTTTTTCTAACCACCATACAATCCTCCTGATACATATACATATAACAACTAGACAAGTGTTTCACATATTGCCCATATGGAGCAAGTAGGAACATGTGTTGATCCCTGCAGGTGACCATCCCAGGAGTGGATGTGCCTGCATGCACTGCATACATGTGATGGAGCCAAAGATGTTCAGTCACAGTCATGACGAAATATTCCAATCATGTACAACTCATGTGTCATACATCTGCAGGGTGAACATGTCTGACGCTTTGCAATGGGCTACAGCAGAGCCAATAAAGTCATGTTGTCAGATGAGCATGATTGAAATGTGCATGTTTGCAGACTCAATGTGCTATCATAACACATAAAAAAATATGTCCTCCAGACAATGCATATCCCAGACTGTTTCTGGCAGTATACTAAAGTGAGTTTCCTACTGCCACAATGAGAACAAATGGGGTCAAACATTGGTCTGTCATTTACCCAGACAGTGCAGTAATGATTAGGCTACACCTGCATGCTTTTCTCCATAGCACTGCCTAGAATCAAAGAGATTCGTCCCTGCCTGCATTGAGCGAAACCCAGGACATTAAACTCTGTGGCTGGCATAGTCTGAGACACTGGTACACCATACCTAGGGCCTGTCTACAGCGGTGCACATTCAGCATGCGCTGCACTGCACTGCACACTCAGTATACTAGCCGCATAATAGACACACAGCTGCAGAATACATACCTTATCCAAAGGCCAAGCCACATGTGAGGTCAAGATGCCCATCCCTCTACTGTACCTCCAATGGCAAACCACAGTCACATGCAGAGGTCCGCTGCACCACAATGTGACACTAACCCCTGAGGCAGCACATGTGCAGAGGTTGCAGTCCCTTATCACCTGCTATACATTGCAAGATAGGTACACCTGCACATACACCTAACTCAAACCACATTCATAACCCCTATGGTCCATTGCTGACCATTCTTCCAAGCAGGTACTGGGCAATGCTCCAGTGATCACAGTGGCCTCTATGGCTGCAATTGGGGCCCTGGGTGGCGGTATTGGTTAGCCACCCAATTATCCATGATGCACTGAACAATCTGAGCGCAGATATGCAACTGATGCCCATATGGAGAATGTAGTGATCCATCACCTTAGCACTGTACTATGCAGAGAAATGTCTTCTTCCTGCACATAACAGCCACAATATGTGCAAATGACCTGTTTCAGCAGTCACTCTGATTGTGAGGGAGGAACATATCACCTGGTCCCCAGAGCAAGCCCTGGAATATATGGACTCTCCTGATTCAGGAGAACAAGGGCAACAGATACAAGGACTGGCAGTAATTCAGGTAAAAACCTCTTTTATTGATGACCCAGGGCTGATTCAGGGGCAGATCTCTATCACTATCAGTGTATGACAGGTCTTGTCTGCAATGTATAATACTAATTGCTTGATGTTGTGTAAAATTGCTGCATGCCGGAGTAGCCTGCTCCTGTTGACCAGTGACTCTCTTAAAACATCCCATGTCAGTCCCTAACATTGTGGCAGCTATTAAAAAGGTATCTAAATGCAGTGAGTGTTCTCCATGCAGGAAGCACACTGACACCAAGCAGAAGGGCCTGCCTAGACCATAGTTACCAACAGCTTAAGAACTTCTGCAATGCTCACACTCCAACAATTTCAATTAACCAGATCAATTCCATAGGCATATGATAACCACTCACATACCATCTGTGCCCAGTGTACTAGCCACCATGAACACATTGGTCTTGTATGGACAGCCAACAGGCTGTGTAGTGACTGGACTGCTATAAAAGAAAAAGCCCACAGATCACTACAGATTGACTCATACATGCACCATGTCCATACATAGTCGTGATATAGTCACAGTTTGGTCAGGGTGAGAGTGACCTCTCAGCATGAACAGATGTGTGCATCCAGTCCATGCCCATGGCAGACTCATGCTAAGATGGCTCAGCCACTGACCAATCCTCCAACATATACAGTATACATCCTGTGTAAACCTCTCAGTTTTGGGCAATACACAGAATCCTCTGCTCTTCATTATGTACCGTTTTATCTTGGACGTGGGGATAGCTCATGCAATGCGAGAAACAGTGGAAGTGGTCCAGAGATTGGTTGAGAGTGCATGCTGGCCCACAGTGGGCTACATCTGTCGCATACACAAATAACACAAATACGGTGTCCCCCTACCCAACTCTTTGCTGTGAGCATTGAACCTAGTTCCATGCCTGAACATACTAACATAGTATATGACAGCAGATAAAGACCAGTATGGTCCATCTAGTTTGCCCAGCAAGGCGGCAAGACTAGGTGCACCTGCCGCTCCATGCAGGTCACCCCTTCCCATACCTTTGTTTAGGGGTGTACCTACCGCGCCGTGCAGGTCACCTCTACTTATTGAGATAGCAGAGACAGTTACGGCTATTTTGATTTTATCCTATTGCTATAAATGGATCCACTGTGTCTATCCCGTGCCATTTTGAACTCTGTCACTGTTTTTGCCCCCACCACGTCCATTGGGAGGGCATTCCAAGCACCCACCACCCTCTCAGTGAAAAAGTATTTCCTGACATTGCCTTTCAGTTTACCCACTTGCAGCTTCATGTTATGCTCTCTAGTTTTACAGCTTCCCCATCTTTTGAAGGGGTTTGTTTGTTCATTAATACTCTAAGTATTTGAAGGTCTAAATCATTTCTCCCCTGGCCCTCCCCTTCTCCAGAGTGTACATATTTAGGTCTTCAAATCTCATACATCTTCTGATGCAGGTTCCAAATCATTTTGGTTGCCTTCCTGTGAACCGTTTCCAGCCTTTTATATCCTTTGCGAGATACGGTCTCCAGAACTGAACACAATATTCCAAGTGAGACCTCACCAGCGACTTGTACAGTGGCATTAGTACCTCTTTCTTTCTGCTGGTAATTCCTCTCTATATGCAATCCAGCATTCTTCCAGCTTTTGCCACCACCTTGTCACACTGTTTCGCCACCTTGAGATCCTCAGAAACAATCACTCCAAGGTCCTTCTCCTGATCCATGCACACCAACCTCTCGCCCCCTATTGCATACAATTCCCTTGGATTTCTGCTTCCCAAGTGCATGAAAAGGCACTTGTTCACATTAAATCTTAGGGAGGAGTGGTCTAGTGGTTAGGACAAGGTACTTCAGGCCAGAGGGCCAGGGGTTCAAGTCCCACCTGGGGACAGCAATCTCAGGCCGGAGGGATTTGGATTTCTAGTCCTGTAGGCACTCCTTGTGGTCTTGGGCAAGCCACTTAACCCTCCATTGCCCATGTTCCCTTTAAGTATTAGCATATGTGTCTCATATCCCCTCATGTTAAATGTATCCCCCAATTGACCACTTTGACCCGGTGAAAAGCGGGATATAAATACAGCTAAATAAAATAAATAAATAAAAAATAAATCTTAACTGCCAAGCATTAGACCATTCTTCCACCTTTTGTAGATCTTTCCTCATGTTATCCATTCCCTTAGGGGAGTCCACTCTGTTGCAAATTTTTGTGTCATCTGCAAAAAGACAGACTTTTTAATTCAGTCTTTCAGCAATATCACTCACAAATATATTGAACAGTACCAGTACCAGAACCGAACCCTGGGGAACACCACTAAGCACCTTCCTTTCATCTGAGTGAGTTCCATTTACCTTCACCTTCTGTCGTCTGTCAGTAAAAACAATTTCTGATCCAGTACACCACCTTGGGACCCATCCCCAAGCTGTTGAGTTTATTGATAAGCCTCCGATGAGGGACAGTATTAAAGGCTTTGTTGAAATCTAGGTAGATCACATCCATCGCATGCCCCTGATCTAGTTTTCTGGTCACCCAGTCAAAGAACTCAATCAAATTTGTTTGGCAAGATCGTCGTTTGGTAAAACCATGTTTCCTAGGATCATGCAACCTGTTGGTTTTGAGGAAGTCCACTATTAGCTCTTTCAGGAGTGCTTCCATTACTTTTCCTGCTACCAAGGTAAGGCTTACTGGCCTGTAGTTTGTCACTTCTTTCCTACTACCACTTTTGTGAAGAGGTACCACATCAGCCCTTCTCCAGTCCTGTGGAACGTCTCCTGTCTCCAAGGATTTATTAAAAACATCCTTTAATGGCCCTGCAAGAACCTCTCTGTGCTCTTTCAGTATCCTGGGATGTATCCCATCCAGTCCCATGGCCTTGTCCATTTTCAGTTCTGCAAGCTGTTCTGACACATCATCTTCTGTGAATGGTGTGGTATCTACTCCAATCCCATTTGTATATTTGTCAATCACAGGTGGTCCTTCTCCAGAATTTTCTTCAGTAAAAACAGAGCAGAAGTATTTGTTTAAGATGTTTGCTTTTTCAATGTCACTTTCCACAAATCCATTCCCAGCACTTTTGAGTCTTGTAATTCCTCCTCTAATTTTCCTCCTCTCCCGAATATACCTGAAAAAGCTTTGTTGACACACTTCACATCTTTAGCCATCATTTCTTCTGCCTTTGATTTTGCTGTCCTTATTTCTCTTTTTGTCTCTTTTAGTTTGATCCTGTATTCTTTTCTGTGTTCCTCTGTTTGTGAGCTTCTGAATTTGCCTTTATTTGTGCAGCCACTTCTTTGGAGAACCAAATAGGTTTCCTTTTCCTCTTGTTTTTATTTACTTTTCTTACATATGTATGTGTTGCCCCTTTTATTGCCTCCTTTAGTTTAGCCCATTGCAATTCTACTTCCCTTCCTCCTTGCCAACTCCTCCTTCAGGTACTTGGCTATTTTACTGAAGTCAGTGTTTTTGAAGTCTAAGACTTTGAGCTTTCTGTGATTGGATTCTACCTTGGCTTTTATCTCAAAACACACCGTATGATGATTGCTGCTGCTCACATGAGCACCCACCCGGAAGGTAGAAAGCGAGGTTACTTACCTGTAACAGGGATTCTTCATGGACAGCAGGATAAGTCAGCCACACCTGGTGATGTCATCCGACGGCGCCATGGACGGAAATGCTCTCCAATAGCTCAGAAGAGTCTGAGACCCTTCTGAACATGTGCCAGCCACCCCACCATAGTGCCCACCACTTTTCACCTCAGTCCATTCCCCAGCTGTGGGCAGATTTGTCCTAGAGGAGGATCATCCTAGTGGACAGGTTCATCCTAGAGGGGAGGAGGGAGGGTTTGTGTGGATGACTTATCCTGCTGTCCATGGAGAACCCCAGTTACAGGTAAGTAACCTCGCTTTCTCCATGGACAAGCAGGATGAGTCAGCCACACCTGGTGACCTCCCAGTCGAGGGCTATGACAGAGGGTTTTTGTTTTGTTTTTGTTTTTTTCTTCACAGTCCATGTGGTGCTGTGGTAGGATGAAACTGTCAAGTGGACCAGCTACCCAGTGTGGACATCCATACAGTGCATAGGTATTAGCCATCCTTTGGCTCGACCAAAGTGAGCCAGTGAGCAGTGGGAGGACTGCCATGACTCCGTGAGAGGCTGCCATGTCTTTCTGAGGAAGTGGTATGGCAGAGGATAGATTCCAGAGTTTCTTTGCCAGAGGAGACAGTGCTGAGAATGTCTTGTAGTGCTGTGTACTTTGGAGGGGACTGTGTTCCAGGAACCGCTAATGGCTGCGCCCGCGGGATGTAGCCTATTGTGGATAACCTGGCTACTGTGCTCCCAACATTGGAGCGGCCACTTTTAGGGTGCCAGAAGTGTGCAAGTGGCTTGTGTTTTTTTATTTATACTCCCCGATGGTTAGTCATTGTGTGGGACCCCCTGACGGTGTTGTGGATTGCCTGTCCTCCTGAGGTCAGGCAGATGAACTCTGCACGGGACCGGTTGGAATCACTGGCCATTGAATTCCCCAGTATGTGGCTCCCTGATGCCAGGTACTTGTGCTACCTGCAACTATTGCCTGCATATTGGCCTAGTCCTCTTTTACAGGTAGATTTGTGGTGGTCCACTGGTAGGGTCCCAGAGTGATGCAGTGCCGGGCTCCCAAGGGAACCATGCCTCTGCATCCTCTGCTGCTCCCCTGGGGATTACCCCCTTGGGGAATTACCCCTTTTGCCCTTTTGGTAAAAGTCGATCTCTCGAGTGGACTGTCTTGTCCTTTGCCTGTGGTGAGGGTCCAGATGGCAAGTGGTGGTAGCTAGTGTGTAGGACTGCCTCCGCAATCATCTTTCCTTTTTATTGTATGTATTTATTTAATTATCATTATTTTTATTTATTTATATATATATATATATATATATATATATATATACACACACACACATATATATATATATTTATTTATTTATTTATTTTTAATACTGTGCAGATGAACAGTTGAGGTTCCTAGGAATTTGGGTTGGGATGAAACCGAAGTGGAGAAACCAAACCATGTGCTCCGCTTAAGGCGCTGGGTTGCTGCCTTAGGCCACAATAGTCCTCTGTTGAACAGATAGAGGGCCCGATGAAGGGTGGGAAACCTCCACCACTTCTGTTGTCTGGCAGAGCCACATCAGTCGTCGTCTGTGCGACTGTGGGGAAACTTCATACTCCAGCCGTAATTGGTATGGGGAATGAGTGCCCCATCCAAGAAGAATATCTATGAGTTTCTATCATTGCAGATAGGAGTGTTGCCACGTCATTATGGTGTTAAAGGAGAGCCTGCCTTAAACCAGGGCTCATCCGGCTGCCCCTGGCACTGGCTAGCTTTGTCACTTTCCTGGCTGTGCTGGTATGTGCCATTTGCCCTGGTAATCCTGCGGGCCTGATCTTGGGCCAAGCTCCTGAAGCTTATCGAGGCACTACACTGCTGGGGCCAGGTCAAGGTTCTATGCTGGATGCTGCATTAGAACCCATGCTGCATTAGACCACTCTAGAGCCACCGCATCCCTGCCATTCCAGGCGGAATCGGAATTGGTTTCCCGGTGCTGGTGGTATGGAAGATAAGCCCCATATCCCGGTTGAATATTCTTCTTCACTTCCCTGTTTTATGCAATTGATGTTGCCCTCCCTGGGGCTCCGGGAGCCAGCGGGAACTCAGGGGAGATGCCAGCACCTGGTGGACATGCATGATGGAGGAGGTGCATTTAGAGTGATAAGCCCTCTGGGAGATGCAGTAGGAGAACCAGATACTCTGATCACAGCCATCAGGAATGTTCCCAAGTCAGTGTGGTGACAAGGGGAAGGCTCCATAAGACAGCCGGGACAGTTGGGTTATGGGTTCATTTGGAAACCCTTGATTGTGGGCTTGCTTCATTGTGTTCTGTGTCGTTTGGGGGGGGGGGAGTGCGGTGGTATGAGGCATGGTTGCCTCAGTCGTTCTGCAGACATGAGCATGGACCGTGCTCCTGGAGACTGCTACAGCCTTGAGCTGCTGGGATCAGGACAAGCCAAGCTGCCTAAGGTTGCTTGCAACTCTATTCCTAGTACTGAGCAGGTGACTAGAGTCACCACATCCCTGTCCCTCAGGTGCAAATCCAGCCATGCTGTGGCTAGAATTGCTCAGGGCTAGAATTGCTCAGTGAAAAGCCAAGGCAGGTTGCAGCTCCGAATGGATTGCTCTATTAGGTCCCATCAGAGTGTTTGTAGGCCTTGATAGTGAAGGGAGCAGTAGAGCGAATTGGACCTGGCTTCGACGGTACTTGGGCGCACCGCTCTAATCCAGTGAGTTACCTTTATCCCGATTGATTTTCTTTCTTTTTTATTTTTTTTTATTTTTATTTAATAAATTTTTCAACCAACTTACAAAAGCAAAGTTCAAGCAACTTAAAGTGGCATTATACAAATAAAAAAAAAAACATTGCAATACACTCCATAAAGGAAATTCATACTAGCTAACATCACTTATTTCTAGCCCTCTATACTGGGGAGATACGAAAAATAAAGGAAATAAAGGAAAGGAAAAAACATTAAGAGTTAAATCACTCTAGTTACTAAACAGCATTTAAACAATCACTCCAAAACCCTCCCTACTCTTTACTCTGACTCTCCTTACCAACCAAAAATAATTCCAATTGTGAAGGTTCCATAAAAGTAAATTTTGAACCCTGCAAAGTAATTAAACACTTGCAGGGATAACTAAGAAAAAAAGAAGCAGTAAGAGCTAACACTCTAGGTTTCAGTGCCAAAAAGGCCTGTCTCCTAACCTGTGTAGCTCTACATACATCTGGAAAGATCTGTATTTTTGCACCATTTGTGGTATCCCAATTGATTTTCAGTGAAAGAATGGTTTCCAGGGATTCAGAATCAGTGATCCGACCACTGGGCCACAGAGCTTACTTGCTATGGTGCCCACCTATGCAGGATTGATGGCAAAGGTGGGGAAGATGATTTGGTGCGATCTCTGGTGCTATGCCTTGGGGTTGGAGCTCGATAGAGAGTTCAAGTGAAGTTTCCACCTTGGTTGGCATGATTGGACTGGATCTCTCAGCATGCCTTTTTAGAGCGGGTTTCCATTGGCATGGAAGCAATGTGACAGAGGGTACCAGAAGTAGATTTCCAGACTTTTCTTCTGAGGCAAGAAGTGCCAGTGGGGGTCGCACCCGGATCTCTTAGACATTAGGCGGTTGCTCTAATACTAGGTTACTTGTCCACATAGTGCACACGTCCCCCCGGCTAAGACAAGAGAAGGTCTGAAGACCAGCACCTATTGGTGAAGAAGCAGGTGTTATGGCAGTCCAGGTATGCAGTCACTGGTCCATTTGAGGAGGAATGATGCAGGGGTAACGCATGGGATTTCCGGGCATGCTATGGATCTGGGCTGCTTTCTGGGAGAGCGACAGAGAGCACCAGTCACTCCATCGGTTCAGAGGAAGTATGACAGAGGAGTAAGGTCCAGCATAGCGGTTGGACACACTGTGCTGGTATCTCTGCAGGGGCATCCACCTTGTTTCGCTACACTGTTTGAGGACTGTGCAGTAGCTATAAGGGCCCTCAGCACGGATGGGAAGTGGTGCACCATGGGCGGATTTGGACAGACCTCCGGTAGAGTTCCTGTTCGAGCTATATCCAGCAATGGGGTCACCAAGAGCTGGAAGGCAACTCAGAGGTGGTGCTGCGAACCTGCACTAGAGTCCCTACTGCTCCGTGCATCTACCAGAGAAGAGCAGGGTTTGATTGGTGCTTTGCAGAGAAGAGCATGGTCGATACTTTGCCCTTGGGGGCATAGAGTATGTGAATTGGTGACCCGGGAATGCTGAAGGGCAGCAGGGAGGGTTGAAAACCCCAGGTCTCCCCAAGTCCCCCCCCCATCACGGAATGGGATAGAGAGGTTCCTGCAGCTACCTTATCTCCCTGAGCTCCCCCTCAAGGAAGGGGAGGGAGGTTGGAGTGACACTTTGGTATACAAACCCCAAAGCTCTGGTTCCAGGTCGCTGCCTTCATTACTACTCTTAAGAGCTTTGAGCAGCCCTTGGGTGGGGAATGCAGCATGGGAGATCTCCCCTTGGGTGTTGCACTGCATGGGGGGGGGGAGACCACCCAGAAATTGAACAGAGGGCCCTTGGCTTGAAGGCCTGTGGTACTTTCTATATGGGGCAGTAGCATCTCAAGATGTTCTCTACCATATACCCAAGGGTCAGTGCTGACTTCCAGGTGACCCTGCAGTTCCTGTGCCCTTGACCAGAAATGATTGTCTCAGTCTTCCTTAGGAGGCTGACCTGATCGGTTGCCAGGGGAACCATCCCTAACTGGTATGGATCCCCTACTGCCATAACTCTGGAGTGCACACTGCCTTGAGTGTTGATGGAACTATAAGGCTGTTCTTAGCCCACTGTTTGGGGGAGGCAACATGAGTCTGGGTGGAAGCTATGCCCCGGAGTCCCTCAGCACCATGCCATTTTTTTTTTTAAAGAGGCAGGAAGTGAACCTTAGCTCCAACCAAGGGGCTGTCCACCTTGGTTCAGGACTCCCCATTGTACTGTTTCTCATTGTACTGTTCTATTTCTGAAGCCTCTATGGTCTTTCGTCCAGAACCCACAGCTTTGTAGCGGGTAGTGATTCCTCAGTCTTTGGGCTTCGGGGCACATGATCTGCCACGATGTTAACCCAGCTCCCATGTTCCTGGAGGGCAGAAGAGTGATATTACCTGCTATCTGAGGCAATGGGAGAATACACAGAGCATGGAGTCACCGCTGTGTCAGCCGGGGGTTCCACTCCACGCCTCCGGATACACCGATGTTCAGTACAGCATCAGAAAAAAAAACAGCATTGAGTGCACAGAAGCATGATCTTGCCACTGGCACAGGCTGGTCAGGCACTCTGCGCAATGTCCTGCCGACGAAAAGGGGAGGAACCGTTTGCTCGGGTTGATGGCGCATGTTGGGTGGCGAGGCCGAGACTCTCCCTCTTGATGCACAGAAAAGAGTTCCCTGTTGCCATGGCGTCATCCAGTGGCAGCAGGAAGGGAGGAGGCAAGCGGTGGGAGAAGTTTCAGTGCCAAAGTTGTTCGGAGTCAAGCGGTGAGAGGAGTTTCAGTGTTATCTTGTTCTGCTGCCATAGGGAGGCGCTAGGGGTTTGACCAGCTCCCTCCACCTATAACCAGGCCGGGGAGGGAGGCCTTGTTCTGGCACATCCCGTGCTGCAGCTGTTAGGTCACGGTCCCCTGCTCTTCCTGTGGGGACCCCTCCCCATGTGACATTGGCTTCCATATGTCATCGGCGGCCCAGGGGCCTCATGGTGAAGCTTTCCATTCTTTTGTTTTTCTGCTGGAGCTTTTCCCTTCTAGCAGGTGCCGCCAGGCATGCCATGCTCAAATCTGCCATAGGACTGGGTCACCAGCATGTGAGGCCAAAGCGCGAGGATGAGTGTATTCGTGGACCCAGGAGCTGAGCGCATGGCCAGACAGCAGAGGTAGGGTAGTCGTGTTCCGCTGAGGTTTCCCCTCCACTCCCTCTGACTGCTGAGACTGAGCAGATGCCCAATGGTCCAGAAACCTCTAATCTTGAAGGATATGTTAGACCATGCGCTCGGAAGGGCATAGCAGGGAGAAGTATGGCCAGAGGGCAGAGAGCACTGGTTGCAGCGAAGGAAGAGGTCTCACCGGAGGACTCCTCTGTTGATTCTGTGAAAAGGAAGAGAAATTAACATTAAGGGATCTTTAGTTTAAAGAGATATGAAAGAAAACATGGAGAGCAAGAGAGCCGTCTGCATGGCCAGACGGAAAAAACAGACTGAGGTGGAAAGGGGTTGGCACTATGGTGGGGTGGCTGGCACATGCTCAGAAGGGTCTCAGACTCTTCTGAGCTATTGGAGAGCATTTCCGTCCATGGCGCCATTGGATGACATCACCAGGTGTGGCTGACTCATCCTGCTTGTCAATGGAGAACTTCTGTGAATGCTATAGTGTTAACAATGGGCTTGAGTTTTTCTCCCAGAATCTGGAAGTCCCTTTGAACTGCAGAGGCACTGTTTCTAGCCAGGTCATTTGTACCTAAGTGGATGATAACATCAATTTTGGAGTGCTCACTTTCTGCACTAACTATACCAAAAGTTTGGTTTGTATTACTGCTGGCTGAAGAGCCTGGGAGGCATTTGACCTTCTTCTCTCCTTTGAGCTGTGCTCCCAAGTTGGTGCCTCTGATGATGGAATTTCTGAGTAGTAGTAGTTTTCTGTTTTGTGATTTTTTTTTCTTCCTATTTGGTACATCATCAGTAGATTGGGCATTGACTCTTTCATTTAAGGGCAATTCAGTTTTCATGGATTGGGACCCTCATTATCCAAGGCAGAGAAGGCATTATGCAGGGATATCTCTTGATGTATAAGGTGTCTCTGCGTTACAGATCGCAACCTACCAGAGCCCACTGTGATTCATTTGTTCCTGGGCTGTTTTCTTCTTTGTGGGAGCAGTAGTGGATTTTGTTCAGTTTGTATCTTAGAGGAGGTGTGTTTAATTGCAGCTAATTCTTCCCTTAGTAGAGTCAATTCTTTATGTATAGCAGCTAACTTGAGGCATAAAGGGCAAGCTCTTAGGTTCCAAATGATTCTTCTCAGAATGAAAGCACCATAGTTATTGCATTGAAGACATGATGATTTAGCTATGCAAAGGTCCCTGTAATCTTAAAATTTATACCTTTGTTGCAAAATTAAATAGGAGACCTAAGTAGAAGACCAGGTCGCCGTATCTTAAAAAGGATATAGCGTTATTAGAAAAGGTTCAGAGAAGAGCCACCAAAATTGTAAAGGGGATGGAAGGATACCCCTATGAAGAAAGGCTAAAAAGGTTATGGCTCTTTAACCTGGAAAAGAGACGGCTGAGGGGAGATATGATAGAAGTCTATAAATTAATGAACGGAGTGGAACGGGTAAATGTAGATTGATTGTTTACGTTATCAGAATATAGAAAGACTAGGGGATATGCAATGAAGCTACAGGGTAAACTATTTAAGACTAATAAAAGAAAATATTTTTTCACTCAACGTGTAATCAAACTCTGGAATTTGTTACCGGAGGATGTAGTAAAGGCTGTTAGTGTAGCTGGGTTTAAAAAAGTTTGGACAAGTTCCTGGAGGAAAGGTCCATGAACCATTATTAAGAAGGGACCCAGGATATCAATGCTTGATCTAATACAAGCGTTGTGGAACCTATGTCTTTTGGGGAAACTGCTAGGTACATATGACCTAAACTGGCCACTGTTGGAAACAGGATACTGGGCTTGATGGACCTTGGTTTGACCCAGTATGGCATATCTTATGTTCTTATGTTCTTATGTCTCTGCAAATTTAAAAGCAAATGTGTATTTCTATTCCAAGTAGCTATATATCACAAGTATCCCTGGCCAGTAGACTTTATGTGAACTGAGGGCACACTCAGATATCTGATTTAAAGGCTATGCAAGAATGTAGGCAGTTTGAATATTCCTAAAAGCTTATATCCAACAGTTAAAATCTATATTAAAAAACAACAACAGGCAACTGTAAAGTCTGAAAGCTTAGCTGTGTGTAGTCTCTTGGAGCTGTGATGTGAAGTAGAATAAATCCATGTCTATAATGTCCTGTCCATAGCCATGGATGCTCCAAACCTGGCAAGTGCAGCACATGCACTCTCCTATGCTGCAGACGCATTGTTACCCACCCCAGGAGTGCGAGAAATCATGGCAGATTGGATATGGGGTTGGATGTTGGAATAGTTGCTGGCGACACATACGCCACCTTGCCCTGCCTCTTTGTACTCTAACACCATCTTTGGGACTGTCACACTTGGTGTCCATGAGGAGCCAGTGAGGCTGTCATGCAGGCCCCCTGATGTAATACTTGCAGACACTGAGTAGGGTCGCAGTGGTTCTGGCCATGTGAGCATAGGCTTTGCCCAGCAATGCCACCTATGAAGGGCACATAATAAATATGTATGGTACTGTACTCCCACTCCAACATTCACCTCCAGGCACTGCCTTCCCATATGGTGGCAGGTGATGCAGAGACCAACATGCCATCCTGTGCAACATTTTGGCAGCTGGAAGTGTACACACGCCATTCAGAAGTCAATGCCCCACTGTCCCAATCAGGCATACAGGTGCATTCGAACTCTCATTTGGGGTGATAGGTAATGTACTATTCGATGTATTGGCCAATGATCAGTGGACAGTGTTGAGGTGGTGTTTCTTGCATGCAGATTTGCCTGATACGTACCTCCCTGTATGTGCATACACTGCATGGAGCAAAGTGTAACCTCGCTTACACTCTGTGAATGCAGCATGGGACAAGAGCAATGTTTATGCAGATAAATCGCAGAATCCTGCCAGTGTCACCAACTAAGTGAATGGATTAGACATTCCCAGAGGCCAGCCCTCCCCCTGAGCCTAGTTCCTTATAAACTACAGCTGCACCAGGTGTGCTGACACTGTTGCCACGGATACAGTTGTTATGGCAGTTGGCATTAATATGGCTTCTCACCTGTGCAAATTGATGTGTTCTGGGGCCTACAGGCTGAGTCAGAGGTGAAGATTGCAACACACACATATGTGTCCCCCTGCTCACTCCAGTCAAGCCAGCAAGACGATCTGTGAGCCACTCCTGCCCCTCTCCACCAGGGGTTGTAGGCACACATGCTGCTGTTTTAGACCTCGGTAGGGAGGGATCGCCATTTGCTCTGCTGTTGACATGCTTGCCATCCCACTGACAGTGGCAACAAGCATTGCACCCAACATACAGGGCCGGGACAAAGATTTCATCTGCAGCAGGCTGCATGCATTGTGGCTGCCACCCTCACCCTCACACAATGCTGACATGGCAGCATGGTGACAGTGGGGGTAGCATGAATTCTTTTTGACTGCGGCAGCATGTATGTGTGCTGCCACCGTCACAGTGGAATCATTCTAGATATCACAGATGTACACCTTAGGCAGCAGCCTTGCCAGCCGAGTGGACCAGCCAGCCCCACTGCATCATCCACATGCCACTTCCTTTGACAATTTGGCACAAGAACATAGTGCCCTTTCTTAATAGGTCACCATGCTGTTGCTGCCAATGGAGCACAACTATCCCATATTTGGGAACTGGCAGTTAGAGCACATTGCATACAGTGAAATAGGCTCTCTCCCCTCAGAATTAGCCCTTACTGCAAGCTTTCAGATGGTATTATGGTTCCCAGCTCTGTGAGCTCTAATACACGGTAACACAACCCGACGTTAAGGGAGCACATGCTATTCCCGCCCACTCTCTGCCCTATCAACACACACTCTCCTCCTCCTTTCACCCAAATGCTAAGGGCCCCGCTTCTGCGCATTAATCCAGCATTATCGGTGCTTTCTGCTGTGTTAACCGCTCATGGGTGCCGATAACGCATGTTAAGGGTACACTTGTTCCCTAACCACCCTTTAGTAAACATACCCCTAAGTATCCTTAACTAAATCTGTGAGAACAAGAAAAATACTCTTCATACTCTCGTAATATGCAGAATACTCTTCAGAAACTAGACTTAGCTGGGAAAGAAGTTCAATTGCTATAATAACAAAAGCAGACTTTAATTTACTGGCTGCATCACCCAGCAATTCCCAGCAGACTCACACACAATCTTCACAGCTGTCGATGCTGGTCTCTTCTTCAGCAGTATTCGTACGCTGCTTGGGCATTACCAGTAATTGAAAATGATTTTTCCTTCGTACACGCAGGTAGAGCTCTATACTGGCTCACTTAAATATCTCACCAGGGCGGAGAAGGTCTCTGTGGGCCTGGATGATCACAATTAGTTTAGTGGCTAGTGCTATGAGAGCATCCCTTGCAGAGAGACGGATGCCTCAGCATCAAATAGCCACTCAGTGAGAATTAAAGATTTGGCATGTCTCTGCGTGTTCTCTTCCAGCAGGACCACCAGCCCAGGATTTTATGCTAGCTCTGAGCTCTAGGCTATACGTGTTCAATTTTCTGGATGAAATTCTGTCTTATTAAATCTCTCTATTGCTGATCGGTGACAATGGCTTGAAAAACATTCACGTGTGTTCTCTTCCATGCTCAGGATTCAAGACAAACAGTCAAGCAATTTAAAATTATGAGGGAACTCTTATTTTAAACTCTATTATATGAGTTCTCATGGGCTTTTCATGAAAATCTCTTTCCTTTCTTTGTGTGTAAGTGTATTTTTTAATGTTAAAGCTTTCATAAATATGACACCACAGAAAACGAAAGTCTTCCATTTAACCATAGACCAAATACAGAATGGCTGGAGCCATGCAAATACCCTCCGTCTTATTCCAACATACACACTGTCCTGCTAAAATGCGCTCAACCTGCTTTGAAGGGACCACTTCTATGAGTGAGAGGGTAATTTAGTCTCTATACCTCGAGCAGTCTTTGGCCAAACATGATATCAATTAGTGCCTATGCCCAACTACAATGGCTACCTTTTGACTAGGAATTGGACTGAGTCCACTTCATTTCTCACAGATCAGTTAATGGCTTTCAAATGGCAGTGACTTTTGATCACCAGTAATTTAAGCAGTGGTCCCTCACCGGCATGTTTCAGTAGAGCCAAAAGCTTTATAGCAAGTGACTCCTAACAAGAGCTTGAAGCTAGCACTACTTCTAGTTTGCGAGGAACGAATCTATCACCTTGCTTTTTGAGTGCCAGAAAGATCATAACTCAGGGTTTCTCCATGCAACAGTGAACTGGAAGTAGAATAAATCCATGTCTATAAGAGACAATAGAAACTCTTCTGGTCAGGTTTGAATTCACATTTGGATCTGTAAATCTTGACTCTATATCAGCTTCACATTTACTTGGCCTGGATCAGACTAAGGTGAATCCTCTCAGATTTAAAGATACTGTTAGTTTTTCTGGTATTTGGAAATAGAGGCATGTGAAGAAAATTATTTTTTGTTTCATTTTCTTTCATTTGTCCTTAGTTTTCTTTCATTTATTTGCAACAAAAAGAAAACCAACAAAACTTTAAAAAATGGTGGACCAAACCCCACACCTATCCACCTCTATGAAAATAAACTATTAAAAACTTCCTGGGCCCTGTTTCCAGTCCTCTGAACCCTCAAACTCTCTCCACCCCCCTCCCCAGCCACATAGTTCATCCATGGTTTATGGTTTATTGTATTTGATTATCTGCCTTGTAAAGATTCATTAAAACGGAGTACAGTTTATAATCAAAAAGAAATGATCACATCAATAATTATATGACATAATAAAAATTCAAATTTTACAATAAAAGAGTTAGTTTAAGGTAAAATAAATAACACAATAATATCAAAGATTAAAAAATAGTTAAAATATTGAGCTGATAACCATTGCAACGTCCCTGTGCTTGCTCTTCTTCTTCCCCCTCTATCCTTCCGTGTTGAGTGATTGCCTCTGTCATTTAAGTTAATAATGAAGGGGGGATATGCAAAGGCATTTACATGGTTTGGAGACCTGCATACTGTGTAAATGCCATTCTGCGGGATATTCAGCAGTATTAACATGGTTACTGCCACTGAATATCTGCGGGTGCCAGCACTACACACCCCAAGGCTAATCGGTTAGCATCAGGATGTGCCTGGGGCATTCTGGAGTGGAACTCATCACTAACCAGGCAGCGGCCATATTGAGCTGCTACCCGGATAGCCATACACGGTGAAACTCTGAGGCACTGCCCGGTTAGCAAGCTTGGCAGCCTGGATTTTCAATGCTGGAGCCCGGATATGGCCCCGGCATTCAATATCTGGGTTTTAAGTTCAGCACTGGTGGCTCTGTTGATTCAAAGGGCATTATATCAAGTTTTTAATAAACCATAAACTTATCCATATAGAAGCAGCTGTTATATAGATAAAGCAGATGGAAGAATACCCCTGTGAAGAAATGCTTAAAAGGTTAAGGCTCTTCAGCTTGGAAAAGAGGCGACTGAGGGGAGATATGAGAAAAGTCTATAAAATAATGAGTGGAGTGGAACGGGTAAATATAAATTGGTTGCAACGAAGCTACAATGTAGCACATTTAAGAGTAATCAGAGAAAATATTTTTTCACTCTGCATAATCAAACTCTGCAATTCATTGCCAGAGGATGTAGTAAAAGCTGTTAGCATAGCTGCATTGAAAAGAGGTTTGGACAAGTTCCCGGAGGAAATGCCCATAAATCATTACTAAAGTGGACTTGGGGAAATCCACTGCATATCCCTGAGATAAGCAGCATGAAATCTATCTACCTTCTGGGAACCTGATAAGTACTTGTGGCCTGGATTGGCCATTGTTGGAAACAGTATACTGGGTTTGATGAACCTTTGGTCTAACTCAGTATGGCATTTCTTATGTTCTTATGCTCTATCTGCACATTTTCAGCAGCACTATCCATATAGTGCTGCTGAAAATTCTTACAGACCACTCCAAAACTATCTGGTTAATGTTAGGAAGGGCAAGGATGGAATGGAATGGAATACCTCCATGGCATAAATGCACAGGAGGAGAGCCTCTTTCAATTGAAAGCAAGCTCTGCCATGAGGGGACATAGGATGAGGGTGAAAGGGGATAGACTCAGGAGTAATATGCGGAAATATTTATTTACGGAAAGAGTGGTAGATGCATGGAATAGTCTGGCAATGGAGGTGGTAGAGATGAGGACAGTATCTGGACTCAAAAAAGCATGGGACAAACATAGAGGATCTCTAAAGGAAAAAAGGAGACTGTTGTAGTGGTTGATATGGAAAGGCAGACTAGATAGGCCATGTGGTCTTTTTCTGCTGTCATGTTTTTATATTCCTATGTTTAATATGGGTAAAAAGGCTATCCTAAATTAAGCTGCCTAGCTAAAATGGGTGGAGGTTGATTCCAAATGATACACGCCTGTGCTGTCCGCATGCCAAAACATGGACGGAGCCAAGTTGTACCCGATTCTGTAAACCACAGATTGCAGAATTGGGCACCTAGACAGCCCATTATACACCGAATTCTGCTACAGAGGATGTCTCCGAGGCTGCCCATCCCCACCACACAATAATCCAGCTGGCATGAATGTGCATTGGCGTCCCGTCGCCATGGCACTAACATGCCCAGTTGGAAGCGCCATATGCCCACTCTGACAGCAGCCCCAGAGCACACCATCTGACCATCAGCAGGGGTCCCCAAGGCCTGGATGGGGTGGTGGGAGCTGTCCCGTAGCATCGCCATGGGATAGGGGGGCTGCAGCCCGCAAAATGCACAGTGCCCGGAACTTATTCCACCTTTGGAATAAGGGTGGAATAAGCCAGACATCCATCTTGGCGCTGGGGTGCATACAGAAGCTTGTCCTGAATAGCCTCTGTATGTCCTGGCACCTGGCTACTCCCACGCTCTGCCCCAGCTCCACCCTCTACTGCCCACATATAGCGCTTCCCGCCCAAAAGCTGTGTACGTGTGGGAGCACTTACAGAGGAACAGGGGTGTTGAGCTGAGCATGGGTTGAATGTCCAACCCACATGTCCAACCCCACTATTCGCAACTCGGAATGTCCCCATTAGTGGCTGCATATCACTGCTATCCATAGAACAGCAGTGGCCACTGATCATTGTATATTTTCAGTGCCACAGGCTATCTAGATAGCAGTGCTGTGTACACATGCCAGATAGATCATCACTTGGTTAGATCATGCCCATCTGGACCTATGGAGCAGGTATGGGGAGAGAGATGGCTTCCAGGCCTAAGTGATGAACATCGCCAGCCTAAATGACATCTAATTTATAGAGGAGAAGGAGCAACATTTGTGGAGCTGTGGGGTCTATTCTGAGCCCCGAATAGCAGAGATGTATGACCTGCCTGGATGTACATGCCCGCTATATGTCCCCCTTGCCGTCCCCATGCAAAGCTCCCTGTACAAACAGCGGAGTTGTAACGGGAGCCTTAGATGAGGCATGAGGGGAGTGGGTGAAAGATGGAGTGAGGGCAGTGTGTGGGTATCATGACCCCAGACATACAAGGCTGATTCTGAGGTTGACCCTGTACGTCCAGGGTATTCTAGTTAGACGGGGGACTTATTCCACCTCAGAAGAATAAGTCCTCCTGGATGCAGGGTAGCAGTAGCAGCCAGCAGGGAAAAAACATGGAAGTGTACATGGGGAGCCCGGCAGCCAGACGCTGGCCATATGAGACTGGATCGGGGGTCTCGCTGCAGGGAAAGGGTAGTCTTGGTGGCGGCTGGCAATCATGTCTCCTGAATGGAGCCATGGTGCCATAGCGATGGACGCCATGGCATCATAGCTCCATTCAGAAGCCTGTCAGGGGTGGGTGTGGCTGGACATGCGGCCCATCGGAATCGAGGCCCGGCCTGCACATACCAGCCGGTAGACTCAATTCTGATCCTGCGGAGGCTAGGCATCCTCCACAGGATCAGATTCGGGTTTACCACAGTATGCCCTGATTCTGAGGGGATGTACACAGGCCGGACGTCCAGTAGAGAATAGGCCTCCACATATTTTTGAATGATACTGCAGAGGTGGGAATGATTAGAGTGTGGGATGCTCTGAAGGCTATAATATTAGGCAAATTTATTGACTATAGTGTGTAAAGCAAGAAGAAGAAAGGAGAAAAGTTATAAATGTTAAGCAAGTTTAAAAGTGCACACTTGCAGGGTGACACACTGGTGTGTTTCCCCATTTGCAGAATCAGGTATTCAGGAGTCCATCTCTATGTGTCATAGGACGTGATGGAGAGTGCATGCATGTGTGCGTGTCAATGGGGTCATGCATTAGTGTTTTTTTCTGTGCCACAGGAACTGTTAGGGCTACATTCACACACATCTGTGTGTGTGTGTGTGTTTGTGATGGGGAATGTAATGGCCTGCATGCATGTGTGTGTGTGCTGGGCTGTGTATGTTCATATCTGTCAGGGACTGTGTGTGAATGAATAAAGAGCACACTTACAGTTGCTGAATAACATGTTTCTCCTTTCTTCATTTGCAAAATCATATGTGTCTGGGTAGGGGGGCAAAAGTTCAAAGAGAGATGATAAAGTGTGTCTTATGGTAGCATGGACTGTATGAGGAATTTTCTAACTGGTGTTATCTATACATTTGTGTCTATCTTCAGACAGAGTGTGTATGTGGTGCAGGTCTGGGGTGCTTCTGTGTGTATGTACGTGTTGCAGGACAGCAGTGCCTGTGTGTGTGTGTATGGTGTGGGGGCGGGGTACTTGTGTGTGTGTGAATTAAGAAAAGGGGGTGAGGCGCCTGTCTGTGTGTGTGTGTGTGTCTGCCACGCTGTAGGGCTGACGTGCACATGCATGCGCATGCATGTGTGTGTGTGTGTGTATGTCTAATATAGCGGTGTGGTGCCTGTCTGTGTGTGTATACATGTCTATGTGTCATAAGGGGATGGGAGCACTGTTCCCTCTAAGCTGTGCGTGTGTGCGCGCACAAACACCTCACTGAGCGAGCGCACATACTTTACAACAGAGCGCACAAAAATTATGGCTCTGATTCTGATAGAAAACAACACAGACGTCTTAAAATTTAAAAGTTATGATTGTAATTACTAGAAATTTCCCACTTCATTTAGTAATCGTCTATTTTCATTTAATTTGATTAAAATCAATGTGGTGTACATACTGTATTCTGATGTGTAGTCAAATTTTAAAGTATATAACTCCGAGTGTCATTATGTGGCGCACAAAAATTTAACCTTCCTTCAAAAGCTGCACACAGCTGCACACAGCCTACAGAAAATTAGAGGGAACATTGGATGGGAGTGCCTGTTTTTCTTGGGATGGAGGTCTTCTCCCCATGCATTCATCCAGGACTGGCTCAAGGGTTTCTGCCACCCTAGACAGAAGCCCTGGTGCACCGCTCATCCCCATGGGCTGCCCTGCACCACCCTCCCCTCTCCCCATGCTGAGCTACGCTGCTGCTGATTCTGGCAGCAGGAATCGGAGGGGAGGCTTGACTTTAGAGGCAGGCCATGTGCTTTGGCACACATGGCCTGCCGCTTCTAACCCCTCCTGCACAACTTCAGGGGGGGGGGTCAGAGGCGGCAGGTCATTTGTGCCGAAGCATATGGCCTGCCGTCAAGCTGACCCCTCCACCAGAATCAGTAGTAGTGAGGGTGGCGGTGTGTCTTGACTCAGCAGGCCACGTGTGCCATACCACCCACATAGATCTGCTGCCCTAGGCAACTGCCTAAGTTTGCCTAGTAGACAGGACAGCCCTGCATTCATCTCTAGCCTACAGCCCCTTGCACTCTTCCTGCCCTTCTCTTGCTTCCTCCTATTTTCTGTTTCCCTTCTTCTTCCCGGCCTCTGTCTCTTTTCCCTTTTAAGAACATAAGATATGCCATACTGGGTCAGACCAAAGGTCCATCAAGCCCAATATCCTGTTTCCAACAGTGGCCAATCCAGATCACAAGTACCTATCAGATTCCCCCCTTGCCCTCTCACCCCCACTCCAATCTTCCTTTCCCAAACCCACTGGCCCTTTAAATTTCTCAAAGCTTCTCTGCCTCTCTCTGACTCCAGTTCCTCTTCCTGCATCAGTCTGAGCCATAATTGTGGCCTATCTCTCTTCTTTTGCCCATGGGAAACGTTGCTCCCACAGGCACAAGGCAGCACTCTGTCTTTTCCATGTTCACAGCCCCCGATGCTCTAGTCATGTGCAAACAAACATGCATTCAGACAGATACTTTTTCTTCAATCTGAAGGCTGGTGAAGCCTCAACAATAGGCGCTCTGTGAAACAAAATATGCCTAAAAAAGAAAGGAGGCAAACTGAGGCAGAATACAAGTGCTCCCAAAACAATGAAATTGCCTGCAAGATTTTTGCCACTAAGGGGAAAAATAATGCTTTCTTAACAGAAAAAGTTGAATTCTTACATAGGAAATTAGGTCATCAGCATTGTGTTTACGGGGGAAGGTAGATAAATTATTGGCAGTACAGCTAAAGCAAAGAGCCTCTCAAACTATTGTCATGGAGATTTGAAATGAAGCAGGGGGAATCTCTGATAGCAGGGAAGAAAATACCCACGGTCTCATGGGTTATTATGCGATGCTGTATGCAGTTGAGAATCAAAGTATGGTAGAGCAAAGAGATACCATTATGGCGAGCAATGTATATAGAATCCCAGCACAAATAAAGCTTCTGTCTTGTTCAAATTCATGGAGAAGCAATTTTCCTGCAACCAAGATATAACTGAAATTAAGCAGTAAGCTGCTACTCAAGTGCATCCACAGATTGAGAGTTCACTGGGAAAGACATTTGTAAATCATTGGTGTTTAGCTGTAGTGCAGATTGTGGTGCCAATTGGTATGGATACTGACCAGACTTTCTTCTTTAAGAAATCTAAGTGGCTAGTAGTCATAAATCCAGACAAAAAATAGATCTTGAGAATTGACAGAACAGATATGTAAACTTTCTGCTGACGTGTTTTATTTATCATCTTTTTTATACCGCCTTTCATAGTGTCAAAGCAGTTTACAATGAATATGGTCAAAATTCAGTCTCAGTGAGGAGGCACTATTAGACAATGGTAAAGACACATTTACAACCTCATTAGGAGTTAGTACGACATGTTTGTCCATAGGACCTATTGCTTTAACAGTTTTAGATGGATTCATCGTACTCACACCAGTCACCTTCTTTTTTCTTTTACCCATGCCAAAATGCACCACCACTCCAGCACTCCACAAAGCTCCAAAGAGGCTCTGTTAACTCCTCACATATTGAAGTGGGTGTTATCCCTCCCCCACTAGCCAAGGGGGCTTTAGTGGTGGAGTTAACCTCTTCCCCTATTTTAGGTGAAGGGTCTACTCCCGCTTTTTCCTTAGTGGTGCCTTCTCCTGCGTTGAGTCCTCGGGCTGGGGTGGTTCCCCTGCCCCAAGTGATTCAGGTGGGCGAGGTTCCAAAAATTTCTTCTGAGTTGGTGGATCCTATTGTCCAGTCTCCTAAACAGGATGTGTCTTTGGCTGATATATGGAGTTTATTAACTCGTACGGAAGTTTCTTTATCTATGTTAATGCCTCGATTTGTAAAGTTTACTCAAGAGACAGTTGATAAGCTTGCACATCAGGATGTTTGTTTCAACTTTTTGGATTCTCGTTGTGTCAAGTTAGAGTCTCAGATCTCCACCGTGCAAGGTGCTCTCTCCTCCTCTATAAAAGATAGTTTGTTGTTGCATCGTCAACACGAACAATTAGAAAATAGTCTTAGGGCTAAGAATCTTCGGTGTCTCAATTTTCCTAAAACACACTATTTGTCTGCTGATATTCTTTTTCATAAATATTTGAAGGAAATATTGGGATATCAAGATCCTTCTACGCTTGTTTTCGATAACATTTATTATATTTCTAGCTCTAAAAAAGAGGTTAGAGGGGAAGGAGATGTGGATGTACTCGGCTCAGTAGAGTCATTGAATATTTCTGAATTTATAGAATCCTCGTTGGATGAAATTTCAGTTAGAGCAACCTTATTGGTCTCCTTTCATTCTGAAAGTGTGAAGAATGAGATTTTGAAATGTTTTTTTTCTAAAAAGAATGAGTCGTTTTGTGGGCAGAAAATAAATATATTTCCTGACGTATCTAAGCAAACTCAGACCCGGAGGAAAGGCTTTTTGGCCCTTAAATCTAGGGTCCTTGCAAGTGGTGCAACATTCTTTTTAAAATTCCTTTGCAAGTGTTTGATTACCTCAGGACAATCTTCCTACGTGTTTTATGAGCCTCTACAGTTAGAGGAGTTTTTGAAGTCCTGTACTGGGGATTGATATGTGGGTTTCATCTTGGCTAGTCAGAATTAATTGGGATTTGAATTTGTAGGATAGTGTCTTGCTTTCTTGGTCTTTTTGTGGTGTATTCTTTAAAAAAGTGTTTGTCTTGTAATCTGGGCACATTTTCCCATGATGTGGGCTTGTACTTTTAATTTCTTGTATTGTTTTTCTTGTATTCTTGTGTGCAAGTTTTTCCTTTCTGTATTACTTTGTAATATTGATGTAAAACTTTATAAATAAAAATAATAAAAAAAAGAATTCGGTCTCAGTGACTGTGGTATCAACTGGAAAGTAAGGCTAGATGGTGAATTTATGTTAGAGAAGCAAGTTGTCCAGATTTTGCCTATATTATTTTACTTACATGGAGGCCAGAAAATTGCAAAGAGGTTGCAGATGTAAATTAAAAAGTACTGGAGATAGTACACATAGGGAAGAGAAACCCTTCCCAGTTTTGACTTGGAGCAGTTGAGTTGATAAGAGGGAATGAAACAATTTCAGCACACTAAACTCAAGACTCGGGTCCTTCAGTCTGGCCAACAACAAAGAGTGACTTAAGATGCTGAAAGTTTAAGTGATATCTAAATACATCACCAAACAAAAGTGATCCTGATCCAATTCACTTCCATATAAAGGGAGTACAGCAGGGATACTACTAATGTCTCTATGCTGTGCTCTCTTTTAAATCCATACTGAAACTTATCTAGCAGTCCATGATCATCCATATCCTCTTGCAATGATATCTTAGCAAAAGTTGTTTCAACACTTAACCAACAAAGAGAAGTTGACTAAGGTCCGCTAACTAGTGGGATCTAGGGAATCTAAATTGGACTTCTTCTGTATTAATCAAATTAGGTTCTTTAAGTCCATAGGAATTAAATCCTCTATAAAGGAGATATTTACACTTCAAGTTATCTGATGAATAGTTGTCTGGCAAAAGAGGAAGCCAAGCCTGTAAGTCTTCCTTGCTGTCAAATAGCCTCTTCTGTGCCAAGATTCTTGCAATGACTCTTTATGGCAACATGCAAGTAACTGGGACTTCACAACCCCTGTATAAACTGCTCAGGATGTTGGGAAAGTTTGGACCCCAAAGACAATATGCACAGGAACTCCAATAGATGGTTACACCTTGGTATCTTGTCAACCATGCTTCCACTGTTGATCAAACAGTATGAGCAAGTAGTGCTCCTGAGCCTTGGGGTAGTAACCTACACAGGGGAAGGTTGCTGCAAGAGGAACTGTCTGCACTTATGATTTGTGTCTTTATCCCTTTTTTTTCTTTAAAATATTTTTACAGACTTTAGTGTGGGCTTCTTTGTTCTTTGGGCCAAGGGCCTATTTGTATGTAGACATTGTCCTGATTGTGGTACCAATTGGTAAGAATACTGAGCACATCTTTTCTCATAGAAGTGCAGGTTTACTGGAGATATGTACTGTAAATAGCTAGTATAGAATAATCTGGTCTTGAATAAGATCTTGAGTATTGTCAATAAAGATTCATATAACTGCGATCTGGTGGAAGAATGTCTAGGTTATGCTATGCACGTTTGAGGAAAAAAGCAAATAAGTGGAGGCCAATTCCGAATGGGGCATGTCCAGCACATCTGGACATCCAAAATCTGGATGGGCCGAATTTGCTCCGGATTTTGCCCCCATGGAAACTAGACATTTGGCCTTAGACGGGTCGGACATGTCCCGATTCAGCGGGCCTGGACATGTGGCAATCACCCTGTCTAGCACTCCCAATCCTCCAGCATGGAGCCTCAGTGCCATGGTGTTCCATCACCATAGCACTGGGATGCCATACGGTAGCAATGGGAGGGCCCGACTGCCAAAATAGCCCTCCCTCCCTCCCACCACCCAAACCTCTGCAGGAGATGCCAGGGCAAGTCTTGGGCAGCAGGTGCCTCCAAGACACTGTGCTGTGGGTTGGGGAGGCCCTGGCCTGATCGCCTGCATCGGTTTGACTTATTCCACCTGACCCCCCAGACGTAGAGGGCCGTGACTTGAATTGGCTCTTTACGTACGGATTGTGTGGCCTGCCCTTGCTCCACCCAGACTCCTCCTCTGGCCATCCCCCTCCCGCCTCTGTCCATAGCTCCATGCACAAAGCCATTGTATGTGCGGGGAGCTCCATGGGCAGAATCGGCACACAGTGGATAGCGGGGGTTGTACGTCCAAAGCAGACGTACATCCCCGCTATTTGCTGTGCAGAATCCATGGTATGCCCAGCATGTTCCCAGCAGTTACTGCACTGAAAAGTACCCTAACATGATCCAAGAACAATTGCAATCAGACAAATGCACTTCATGCCGCCCATTGAGGTGATGTTAAGTGTGCCTGCGCTAACTGCAACATTGTTAGCATGTGCAAAAGGCATGTGTGCTAACTTCAATGTGCAGTCCATGCCCACTCTCTATCATGCGCTGTGCAATGAATGTGGGCATTGGCATGGGGTGACCGTTATGCCAGTGCACTAACAGTTACCACATGCTAATGCCCAGGTTAACTACTTAGCACACTTTAGGGAAAGGGCTCCTGAGTCAAAAGGTTCTGAGCAAAGTAAGAAAACTATTTTTGTAGAGCCTTAAATGGTTATGATTTAATCAAGGCAAATTAAGCTGGGATGGACCTGACCTGTATTGTATTCATATTCAGTTGGAGTCTGATTTTTCTGGCTTTCTTCCTGCTCCTTCCCAGTACTGGACACGGCCAGGATGTAATTCAAGTGATCTCGTCCATCCCTAATGTGCACATTCTTTAACTCATGCAAATTTTTTCTGAGGTACTTTTCTTGTGTTGGGCCAAAATGTTGGTTTCTTGCTGCCCTTTCACAGACTAGTTACTTTGTTGGCAGATTATCTTTGTACTCTGTTGTATGTGAAAAAATGTGCATGTATTGGAAATTAGACGGCATCTTACCAGATTCATTCCATTTGAGCTTGGGCTACGCTAAGCAAAGCACTGTCTTGTCTTGCCACCAGCCATGGAGCCCTACCAGTAAATTAATTGGGTGGTAGCAGACAAAAGTAGCAATCTGTGCGGGTTAATTAGCTTTTTCCTTATGTTAGATCTGATTAAACTTAATGCCATGCTCAATAATTTATGTAGAATGTCTAACAACATTGTGTACTTGAAATCTATTTCCTTGGCTTCAGCCGAAGGTTGGGACGCTAGAGACAAGGAGATGGAAGACGAGGGATGCAGTGGGAATGTAAGGTAAATGAGGACTCTGCACAGGGAAATTTGGGTAGTGTGCTCTTCAGCAATAGAAGCTGCTGAATTACTTGGCAAGATTTCACAGGGCATACTGTTCCCTATAAAAAGTTCATCCATAATACATTTAACTCAAGTTCTTTTTTTCTAATGATTTCATTGTGCGCCACTGGACTGCAGAGGAGAACTAATTTGGGAACACGGTTACAATTAAAAGACATCAATAACTGCTATAAAAACACTTAGATGGAAATATTTAAAGAGGGGTTTTTGCAGCCTGCTCTCATGTATCCTGAAGGGAATACATCAGTGACACAATCATGGATGCTATGATTTTATTTACCGCATTTTAAGACACAATGTATTTATTAATTTTTAAGAATCACATTGGGAGTATGTTGCTTAATTCTATGAATCGAGTTCTCTCACTGCTCAAAGAGCTGTTAGGAGAATATTTCAACTGGGTTTAGCTTGTTTCGTAGAAATATTTCAACCTGCTTTGGGCAGAGCTAGTGGAAAAAAACAGATAAAAATGAATTGAAATTAAATTGAAATTAAGAATTGGGAGGAAGTGACATCATAAGTGAAAGGTGGCAGTCTAGGTTTGAGGCTCCCATCTGACCGCAAATAACTGAACTTTCTCCAGCGGACCCTGAGTTCTGCCCTCGAAGAATAAGCTGTTGTGGATCCCCATGAGTGCAGTGATGCTGGTGCAGAAGCATTTGGAGAGGTTTAAATCCTCTTATATAAGTAAGAAACTGGGGGGGCAATTGGGCGAGCCACAGCAGCACGACTACTGAGTCTGACTCTGAAGAAGAGCTAGAATGTGCTGAAGAACCATGTACCAGGGAAGACATGTGATGCTGGTTCCAGGAGCTGTGGAGGGATGTTGCCTCAGTGAAGAATGATTTAAACAATGCAGTGGCGTCTGTATGGTGAGATTTGCAGAAGTTGGGGCAAAGAGCTGAGACTGTAGAGGAGCACATGGAAAAACAGGCAGAGGAGATCAGCATGGTGCGTGGGGACATGAACGCTCTGCATTGGGAGAATGAGCAACTGCGAGATAAAATGGAAGATTTCAAAAATTACTAAAATGGCATGTGGTTCTCATCATAAGGCATATGGGGATAGATTTAAAGGTCTCAATATGCATACTGTGGAGGAAAGGTGGAGAGGGATGATATGATACAGATATTTAAATACCTCCATGGAATAAATGAAAAGAAGGTAGGCATCTTCCATTTGAAAGGAAGCTCTGGAACGAGGGGTCATAGCACAAAGGCAAAAGTGGATAAACTCAGGAGTAATTTGAGAAAATATTTCTTTATGGAAAAGGTGGTGGATACATGGAACAGGCTCCCAGTGAAGGTGGTGGAAACAAGAACTATATCTGGAGATCAAGAAAGCAAGAGACAAATAGAAAGGATCTCTGAGGAAGTGGAAGAGATTGTAGAACTTAATAGTTCTTATGGATATGCCATATAGTCTTTATCTGCAGTCACCACGGAACTAAATATGCTAATAGTACCAAAGGAAACTTTAAGATACAACTCTACAACAGTAAGCCGAGCCTTCAGTTTATGTGCTCCAAAACTTTGGAACACCCTTCCAGCACACATTAGGGCCATCTCTGATCTCATCCAGTTCAAGAAGGCCCTGAAACATCACCTTTTCCTCAAATACTTCCCAGAGGACAAAGAAATACAGTTACACCCAAATAGTAATAATTACCTTCCGACTACATAATCTTCCCTGACTCAACAACACATTACACTATTTTACCATATTAACAGTACATTTTTCAGACAATATGACACTTGTATGTAAATAGTTGCTCTTGTTGTTGTTTTGTTGTAAATAATTGACCCGGTTATCCAAGTTAATGTTCCTGTTATATGTAACTTGTCTGAAGTTTTCTTGTTCCATGTAAACTGCGCTGATAATGAATAGTGCGGTATATAAAAAATGTTAATAAATAAATAAATAAATTTTCTAGGTTTATATGAAATTAGTACCACTCAGCAGCATCTTCTGATGGAGGTTTTAAGGATCACAGATAGGATATGAACATGAAGATGTAAAGATTTCCAATTCTTTTCTACCCAAACAGGTGACCTGAAGATCAAGAGTTGTACATCTCTCTGCTAATCAGCCAAACCATCCACTTCCTGAGTAGAGCAGATCATGAAGCTCAACACGTCCCGAGAGAAATATGGCGATATGGCACAAAACACAGATGTCATCTTTTACCAATATTTGCAGTATCCACACCATCAATGCTGTATGCCTATTTTAGTTCCCGGTCATTTAAAATCTTGTGCAGTTTACTGCCTTGGAAGAGGCTGCATTTCAACAGATTTTTGTTTCTATTGTGCAGCCTCAGCAGTTACAATTAAGCTAATCCAGTAGTCTGCATTTCCTAGAGGATTTCCCCTGGAGATTTTCCATCTCTTCTCCCAAACTGGGTATTAACTAACCTCACCTTTAATTAGCAAATCTTCATGCAATGCTGTCTTTGACCTACACAGGGAACAGGTTTTTGTCAGAAATGGTAAGCAATCTTGTTAAATTTGCCGTGCTATCATTTGTTCTAAAGCATTCCATTTGCAAAGAAAATAGACACAACTGGGCTGCATTATCTTTGCTGGATATTTTTGTATTTTAGGAGACAAACTGGGCTTTTAAAGACTTCTCATTACTGCACTTTCGTTAGCTAGAAAGTGATTGACCTGCCAGCAGCACTTTCATACCCCTAAAATACGAATATCAACTGAACAGTGACATTCCCCTTCCCCCCACCCCTAATGGAGAAGGTTTACAAAATAAGCATATTGATGCAGGTTCAGTAAGGTGAGGCCTACAGTGCTCTCTCCAAAATCTATGCAAATGCAAAAACTGTATACATCCCTCTTGTTCATAGATAACCTAAAATCTAAAACCTGGCAGGCAGTGAGCTACTGTATAACACCAGTTAATACCATAGGACAGCTAATACAACAGAAAGCAGGCTTGCAGCTCTCTTCACCCCTATGCAAATCCAAAGAGACTCAATCTACAGTAGTACTGTCAGGTGCAGATTCTGCACTAGGTCTGCAGTTCTCCAATGTTCCATGAAGTTTTGTGGGACTTTTTTTTTACCTGCGCTGTTGCAAGTGGGAGCATCGTGCTGCAATTTCATGTCATCCAATCACCTCTTCCCACCAGTAGCAGTGTGGGCGGGGGACTAATGTGCAAGTTCGCGGGACTCTTGCTCTTCTCTTGATGGATTTCAAAGTAATTCAAAAATTAATTACTTTCAATTATCTGGCCAGTAGTAAACATGAATACATCTTAATGAAACTTTTAGAATGCTTACGGTTTCTGATGCATTCACTTTTTAAAGAGCATTTCCATTTGCTTTTAACCTGCTTTTTTTCTGCATATATGTTTCATACATTTAAAGAACTGTCAAAGTTTATCGGCTTTTTCGGTATTTGTTGTTTTAAGGGGTAAATATGCTTTGTGGTTTTATGGTTTTGTTATTTGGTCTTTGTTTTCCCTTGGATTGTAAATGCTTAGATGTGTTTTGGTGGGGTGACATTTTATATTGAATAAATAAGTAAAATAAATATATGCAAATATTTTAGCAGATTTTGCCCCAGGTAATAACTGAATAGAAACTACCCACTGAAAAGTATTTCTTATTTTTGTATTTTAAATACAACTTTTCCAGTTAAAATCAGCATTTGTTCAAGGACATATTTCGTCATTTTTGATTTGGTGCTGGGAGGTGCATTTCAGTAGGAGCAGCAAGAGCTAAAGTATCCTAAAATGCAATCAGTGTTATCCAGAGAAGAGTTACCTACTCATAAAAATGTTCTATACTGACAATTGGCCATATTTTTACTGAAAACCAAACATTATTACAAACATGTCTTACATAAGAACATACTAGGTCAGACCAAGGGTCCATTAAGCCCAGTATTTTGTTTCCAACAGTGGACATTCCAAGTCTCAAATACCTGTCAGGATCCCAAACCTATACACATTCCATGCTGCTTGTCCCAGGGGTAAGCTATGGATTTCCTCAGTCCTCTTTAATAATGGTTTTCCCTCAGGAACTCGTCCAAACATGCTTTGAACCTAGCTACACTAATAGCTTTTACTACATCTTCTGGTAACACATTCCAGAGTTTGATTATGCGTTGAGTGAAAAAATATTTTTTACAATTTGTCTTAAATCTGCCACATTGCAGCTTCATTTCGTATCCCCTAGTCTTTCTATTTTTTGAAGGAGTAAACAACTTACCCATTGCACTCCATTCATTATTTTATAGACTTCTATCATATCTCCCTTTAGCAGTCTCTTTTCCAAGTTGAAGAGTCCTAACCTTTCAAGTCTTTCCTCATAGGGATATCCTGCTATCCCCTTTACCATTTTTGTTGCTCTTCTCTGTACCTTTTCCAATTCTGCTATATCCTTTTAAAAATATGGCGACCAGAATTGCACACTATATTCAAGGTGTGGTTACACCGTGGAGAGATACAGAGGCATTATAATATCCTTGATTTTATTTTCAATTCCTTTCCTTATGATTCCTAGCATTCTATTTGCTTTCTTGGCGACTGCTGCATTCTGGGTAGAGGGTTTCAATGTATTATCCACAATGATGCCTAGATCTTTTTCCTGAGTGGCGATTCCTAATGTGAAACCTTGCATTGTGTAACTGTAGTTTGGGTTGTTCTTCCCTAAGTGCATAATGTTGTACTTGTCCACATTAAATTTCATCTGCCATTTGGCTGCCCATTCTCCCAATTTATCAAGGTCCTCTTGCAATTTTTCACAATCCTCTTGTTTTTTAACAACTTTGAACAATTTTGTGTCATCTGCAGATCTGATCACCTCACTCATTATTCCCATTTCCAGATCATTTATAAATATGTTAAAAAGCAGCGGGCCCAGCACAGATCCCTGGGGTGCTCCACTATTCACACTTCTCCATTGAGAAAATTGTCCATTTAGCCCTACTTTCTGTTTTCTAACTTTCAACCAGTTCCTAATCCACAATAGTACACTGCCTCCTATCCCATGTCTTTTTAATTTCCAGAAGAGTCTTTCATGAGGGACCTTGTCAAAGGCTTTCTGAAAATCCTGATACATCATGGGGGGTCATTCTGGGCTGCCTGCATTGCGATGCCGAAAGCAGAGCTCCCTGCACATAGATCTGAGTTGAGTGGAGGAACTCTGTTCGTAGCCGGGAGGGGGCAGGCTGGAGGTGGAGCGAGGGCGAGCTGTGAGCAGCACCATGACCCTGGATGTACAGGACCGATTCCGAGGTTGGCCCTGTATGTCCAGGGTTGGCCATTTAAATGGGGGACTTATTCCAATATGTACAAAAAGATCAAGTCTCTTCACGTCCATTCCCACAAGAACAGGGAATCCCACAAGGCTCCGCTCTTTCTGCTCTACTGAAAGCAGGTCGAAAAGAAGAACTAACCTCAACATGTTGCTAGTTTGTGAATCTATACGGAAAACAAAGCAGAAAACAAGCAATTCTGCTTTTTCGTACTTTGCACCCACTCTGTGGAACAATCTCCCTGTGAACCTAAGAGAGATTAAAGACCTCCAAACTTTTAGAAAGGAGCTAAAAATATACCTTTTTTTCCAACATTTCTACAATCTGCAGCACACCCCTGATCAGACTTCACAAGAGCATGCTGATCATCAAGCCCAAACCGACCCTACCTAGACACTGCAGACACAAGCTCAATATCCTCGGTCCTCTGCATAGTCATTCATTAATCCAGTCCATGTAAGTCACATAAGGGCAACTTGAAACTTAAATTTAATATACAAGCCTGTAAATAGTTGATATGTTTGCTGTTTCCTGCCCACTGTAAATAGTTATGTTTCTGTTTATTGTGAATAGTTATTATGTTTCAGAAATGTTCAATGTCAATATGATTATCTTTCTGTTCTCTGTAAACCACCCCTGATCTCTGGAAGGGGCAGTATAGAAAAATTTACAAATAAATAAAATAAAAAAAAATTCCACTTCAGAGGTGGAATAAGTCCCCCTAGATGGAGACGGATCGATGAGCCAGGTCTGGTAAGGAGAGTGAAGGGGTGCAGGGGATTCAGAGGGTCCCAGTAACTCGGCCCTGGCCATGACAGGCCCAATCAAGGGCTGGGCTGTGGGGAAAAAAGTTAGTGATGGTCTGCTGGGCATCACGGCTCCTGCATGGAGCAGCAGTGCCATAGCAACATGACACCAAAGCACTGTGGCTCCATGCAGGAGCCTGGCTGAGCTAGTCGGTGATGTGGCTGAATGTCCAGGGTGCCTGAATCGGGGCACATCCTGGACGTCCAGCCACTATGCTGCGATTCTGCTCCAGTGGGCAGTCTAGCCCCCACGGGCACAGAGTAGGATGCATCCTTGGGCCCTCCTGATGTCTGGATGTCCGGATGGCCCAGGGACACACAGCATGGTATTGGCTTCCACGTCAACTGGCTCACCTTTATCTACCTGTTTATTCACACCTGCAAAAAAATATAAAAGATTAGTGAAACAAGATTTTCCTTGGCCAAATCCATGTTGGCTTTCAGTCATTAAGCCATGACTATCTACATGTTCAGTAATTTTGTGCACCGTTGCATTCACTGTACTGGGATTTATCCCTTATGCACCATGTAGTTCACTCTACCCTCATCAGAACTCTTTCAGATTATGTTTTGGCCACAAAGTTATGCAACAGGTATTTTCCCTTGCACATGATATCCAGCCATGATCCCGTAGGCTTCCTTCTCTTCACCGTATGTTGACTTTCCTCTGCTTTCAGTGTGGGGCAGACCAACCCAACTAAGAAATGGATACTTAGGGGTATGTTTACTAAAGTTAAGAGTGCACCAGTTAGCCAGTGGTAATGGCAGTGGTAAGGGTGTTTCCATGTGTTAAAGGCTGGGGCAAGGAGTATGCATGGTAAGGGCACTTGGCTCCACTTATCAGGTGCTAACAGAATACTGAGCATTAAGGTACCAAGCATGCACCTTAATGCCTGAAAATGGCAGGCACCTTAACGCAGGATAAGGGAGCCCTCCTGAAACTCACATTGCAGGTGATGAATGGAAGGAAAAGTTGGAGCTGATGGACATTTCAGATCCATATGTATCCTACATGTCAATCAGTAAGTGGGGTGAGTATGTGGGAAGCATCTGTACTGTATCAGTGAGGGGTGCTCATGTAATCTGCTGTAATGTCAGTGTATGGCATAGGATTGGGAAGAAGTGTCTCTTGGCGGACCCAGCAGATCCACGATGTGGGCAGCTAAAGGATGACTGATCAGGAGTGCTGACATGCACATCATGCACGGAAGAGGTGTGAGTGATACATCCTAATGAAGAACATGTTCCTGTGCAGGCAATAGTATAGCAGCTGGCAGGAGGATACATGACTGCACATAATGGGCATATGCTGAAGGATGGGCTAAAGGATGAATGGCATTAGATGAGAGTGTGGTATGGCCTTGCTGCCCCGATGTACCTGATGTGACCACACAAATGCAGTTGTAGTGTGTGAAAAAATCATAGCTATGCCACGGTGAAGCGCCAATACCAGCTATGTGGGTATGACAGCTGTCCCAGCTTTATAATCAGCATACAATCCTCCTGACACATGTGCATAAAACAGCTGGACAAGTGTTTCTCATACTGGCCATATGGAGCAAGTAAGGAAGAGTGATGATCCCTGCAGGTGGCCATCCTAGGAGTGAGATGTGCCTGCATGTACTGCCTATATGTGATAGAGCCAAAGATGTTCAGTCACAGTTATGATGAAATAGCCCAATCATGTGCAACTCAGGTGCCATACATCTGCATGGTAAACATGTCTGACTCTTTGCAATGGGCTATAGCAGAGACAATAAAGTGGTTATGTCAGATGGGCACGATTGCAGTGCACATGTTTGCTATCGGAACACATAAAAAAGCTTTAGAATATGTGTCCTCTAGTCAATGCAGACCCCAGACTGTTTCTGGTAGTAAAATGAAGCGAATTTCACACATCCACAAAGAGAACAAGTAGGATTCAAATCCTGGTCTGTCCTTAGTGAGCCCATGCTCTAACCACTAGGTTACACAATTTTCTGTACATCAATATCTAGAATCAAAGAGACTGCAGGTCCCTGCCTGCAATGGGTAAAACCTAGGACATGAAATAATATTGCTGCCACATTCTGAGACAGTGATACACTACATCTAGGACCTGCCTACAGTGGGGCACATGCAGTACATAATGCATTGGAGATGCAGTACTGTAGCTGCAGAGCAGACACACAGCTGCAGAGTACATCTCATGTCCAAAGGCCAAGTTACATGTGAGATCCAGATGCCCTTCCCTCCACTGTACCACCAACAACAAATAACTGTGGTACGTAGGGGTCTGCTGCGCCACAGTGTGGCACTAATTCCAAAGGCAGCAAATGTGCATGGTGTGCAGTCCCTCGTGACCTGCTGTACACTGTGAGATAGGTACTACTGAACATACACCAAACGCAAACTATAGTCATGACCCATGCTGTCCATCTCAGATCATCCTGGCCTCCCCAGGGGGCCATGCACATGTCTCCCACCATCACAGATGACAAGCAGGTACCGAACAATATTCCAGTGATCACAGTCACCACTATGGCTGCAAATGGTGCTCTGGGTCCAGTATTGGTTAGCTCTTCCATTACCCATAATGCACCGCACAATCTGAGCAGCTTTATGCAACTGAGGCAGCATGTGGAGAATGCAGCATTCCATCACATCAGCTATATAATATGCAGGGACATCTTGCGCTTTCTACATATAACAATTGCAAAATATGCTAATGACCTGTTTCAGCAGTCACTATGAATGTGAGAGAGGGGCACACATCATCTGGTCCCCAGAGCTAGCACTGCAATAGATGGATTCTCTAGTTTCTGAAGCAGGTCTGTTTCATTGCTAGTATGCTACAAGTATTGCCTACAGTGTGTGATGCTAGTCACCTGGTAGTCTGCACAGCTGCAGTATCTTGGTGTGGCCTGTTCTAATTGGGCCTTGTGTTCTCCTCCTTTTGGCCAGGGACTCCTCTATGAAAATTATGGTCTTCTTCCGAGCGACTAATGCTATGACTGTTATCCAAAAAATCCTCAATATAAACAAAATGGAGCACAATCTTCTACAATTCTTTTTTAGTTATTAGTTATTCAAGAACATTTTATGTCACTAAAAGGTCTCAGACTGGTTCGGCACTCTGTTATAGACTTGTAGCATGTCAAACTGATGTGCCTAATAGCATTAATGACATTCAGTGTAAATTGCCCAGTAATAATGAAGTAAAGAGGTGCCAGCCCGAAAAGTCACTAAGGAAACTTCTAAAGCCACCATGAAACGCTTCACTTTTATCAGAGCATTTTCATCACATTGAGCTCAACACTTAGGGGTATGTTTACTAAACTGCGTTAGTGCAATTTGCGTTAGGAGCCACGGTAGTGACAGAAACCCCAAATAAGGACATGGGCGGTACATCGTTAACACTAACGCGCGTTCCAAAAACTAACGAGCGTTACAGGGCGCCATGGCGCGTTACTGCGCGTTAATTGTAAGAAGGCGTACAGACACAAATCACTGAAACAGAGCTGTAGCACAATGGTTACTGTACTGACCGCTGTTACAGGCAGCATGGGTTCGAGTCCCCAGTGTGCCTAATGCAGAAGGCTGGCCCAGGCATCACCCTGTACATTACATAAGGAATGAGGAGGCATGTTTTTCTTTACGTTGAGTAGTGGTGTCAGAAACACACCCTCGTTGGTGCGTGCGTGGCTGCGTGCGTGGCTGCGTGCGCTGGTAGGTGCGTAGCTACGTGCGTTGGTGCATGCGTACAATCGTGCGTGGGTATGTGCGTACAATCGTGCATGGGTACGTGTGTTTTTACCAGCATGGGCACCTTATATTACAGACTCTTTAGGGTGTCTTGCACCTATGCATTATGCTAACAGATGTACGTGTGATGGCCTATGGTTTATCAGAGCCTGTGAGCAGGTGCTGGATTTACCCAGGGTTGGATTGTGCCAGTCACACCCATGATGCACTGCACATGCAAATCAGCTGTCCACGGATACACACCATGGGGAATGCACCCCCACAGCACCTCGGCCTGGTAGGGGGAAGTGACCATGTGCACCCCCACAGCACCTCGGCCTGGTAGGGGGTACTGACCGTGTGTTGTACTGGCACAGAGTAGCTACACACCGTCACATTGTGTGGGTACTGTGCTCACCCTGAGGGTGCAGTGAGGCGCCCAGCACCAGGTCCACAGCACCGTCCATGGCTGAAAGAGGCCATGGCGCAGGTCCAAAGCAGTGTTAATGTGTGAGATAGGTAGCTTCTGCACAAACACCTTGGATATCTGTGTCTGTTTCAGTCAGGTGTAGCCCCCATGGATTCCCTAAGTGGCCCATGTACCACCATCCCCTCCCCCAGGGCCAAGGGTAGCAAACAGGGTTTCCTAACAATAGATCCACATTCTACCTCCCTGCAAAGGTGGCAGTAGAGGGGAACAGCAACACCGGTCCTGCTGAGGAAGAGACACCCCACAGGGCAGTCAATGCAGCTCTGTACACATCCATAACACAATGGCAGACAGACACCCCATCCCTATCTGATATTCTCCTGCTGCAAGCCATCAGCCACTGCACCCTGCAAGCCACTCCATCAAGACACATACCAGCTGCAAACAGTCTGCTAGTTAGTCAATAGTGCATGTGCCCAGTGGAGATGCATGCACCCAGAACTGGGATGTCAGCATACACAGCAAGCAGATAAATCAGTGACTGGGCCCCAAAAGGAAACCCATATCTATCACATAAGAGAAATATTATATAGCACTATGGGGGTGCCTAGCCATGCTGTGGTCTCTGCACAGTCAGGGTGAGAGTGATCTCTCAGCAGGACATACTGAGGTCATCCTGTCTGTGTAGGTGGTGGCCGGGCGCTAAAATGTCCCAGTCAGTGCCCTATGCCCTGTGCAGATGCACCCTGGCCAGGCCACCCTGTCCGGCCTATACCCATGGTACCTTGCTCCTCATTATGCACATTGGCAGCCCAATACTGGCAACATTGCTGGCAGTGTGGGCTGTGGAAGGTGTTTGCAGCCACCACACACTGGATAGACAGACAGCCACCCCCACACCTATGCCAGCATTGTGCTACTATGGAGGAGTCCAGCAGCCATACCCACCACACCAGTCCTGGGCACAGTACAGGCATGGATATGGGATGCAATACTGTTGGGGGTCACTCCCCAGGGTGGTAAACACTATCAGAGACCAGACCTGCAGCACACACCGCAGACATCAGAATGATTGTTATGGTGGAGCTCAATGAGCAAAATGTGCTTAACGTAGGAATTTATATCTGCCAGTTATCAGAGGAAACGTTTGATAGCTGTGTACCATATACCCAGGTGTAGGGTGGCATTGCTAAGGTATGCAACTGCTAGTATTGGGAGATACAGGCAGGGTCCAATGTCCTGACTCTCCAGGAGGCATTGGCCAATGGGGCCTGTGGGTGTGGGTGTGGGTGTGTCTGGCCCTGTTGGGTGCTGCTTTACGGCAGAGTCTCCCAACTCCAGTCCTGGTGTTCCAAACACTGTTCGGGTTTTCATGCTGTCCCTCATAAATATGCATGAGCTACATCTGCATACCATGGGGGTGGTGCATAGATATGCAGCACAGGCATCTTTATTAGAGGCAGCATGGAACCTGAATGATGTGGGGCCCTCCAGGACTGCATTTGTGAGACTCTGCTCTAGGTAATACGCCTGTTTATGGTGTCTGTGTTTGGTGTGGTAAAATATAGGCGTATTAACCATGCGTATGTTCTCTGCAATAAAGGAGTGTCTTTACTATCACTGTTTAGTGGTGGGTAAAACTATGGGGACTGGGTTGGCAGGAGCCCCAGCTGGGATTTGAATCTGTGATCTTCTGGTCTTATAGGCACTGGCTGTGTCTGTTGCACCACACTGTGGCCACAGAGGCAGTGCAGTCCCTGGAGATAGGAAACTGGCCTGACGAGTCAGAAACCCTGCTCTGCACAATTGTACTGTGGGCTCATTTACCTTGTATGGCGACACAAGTGCAAGGAAACCTCACAAAAAACCTCTAAAAAAGGGGCAAACACCCATAACCAAGCTGGGCAACAATGATATCATTGGGCAACATTGAGAAACACTCCCAGGAAAGCTCCAATAAAATGAAATGAGTTTTGAAAGGGTCTACGGAGCGTAGACCCTTCCAAACATCTTTTCTTTTTTTTTTAAGCTTTCCTGGGAGTGTTTGTTATTGTTGCCAATTGCTATCACTGTTGCCCAGCTGAATTATACTTTTTACCATTTTTCTTGTGGTCATTTTAACGTTTTATTTGATATTTTGTTCTGTGCACATGTATCACACTGCTCACGTTTTGTAGGTTTCCCCGGTTTTGCTGTACATTGCTGACGGAAATGGTTTCTCTTCCCTTTAATATGCCTTTAACGACAGGTTTTCATTCGCGTTGGAATTGAGCTCTGAAATTCAGCGCGTTAGTGTGAGGGGAGCCTCTCCCCGCCCACTCTCCGCCAATTGACCCCTTCTGTCCACCCACTCTCCACCTTCTGCGCTGTTTTTACGCGCCGCAGGGCTTTACGATCATTAACTACGGTTAACGCGCTTAGTATGATGTTAACGGTCGTTAGCACATGATTACGCATGTTATACTGCACTTACGATCGTTAACGTCATACAACACGCGTTATTCATGTTTACCGCACTTTAGTAAACATACCCCTTAGCTTCTTAGTGGATTTCTTAACACTTCGCTTCTCAGTGAATCATTTTACGGCCAGCTGTCCACCATTGCCTCATTCAATCCAAACGCCTTCCTCCGGTACCACTGCGTTTCACTAGTAGTGTTTCATTAGGGGATCTCAATCGCTTCTTAACAATGTTCTATAAAATAAAACCCATGCACATCCATAAAAACAAATTATTCCCTCCAAAACACGTACCTCTATCTCCCAAGTGTAACAACACAAGAAATACACCTACCACAAACAAAACAGATGCTGCATGCGTCTTCCTGTTTCTCTCAATAAGGCAAGCTCAATGTTCCTCTGAACTTCTTTCTCATTGCCCTTGGAAAAACGCTGCGCATGCGGAGCACTGGACAAGTCTTACCTCTTATAGGTCCAACCCTATGACCAACCCTACGACTCAATTAGAGGTTCCCAACGCTTCTAAATGATGTCATTAATGTCTACTATATTATGGGCTTGCTCAATAAAAACCTTGCCCCCAAAATCGCCGCAGGATCACAAACTCACTAAAAAGTTATTATGAAACAATCCTGACATTTTATTGGTCATGTCCAAATCCTCCCATCTGCAAAAATCATAGTTAAAAACCTTCAACCTACACTCAATTCCGACAAAATAGTAACTTATAGAGGCACCTTTCTATAAATTCGATAATTGTCCCACCCGACCCATACTACTATTGTTACAAAACTATTAAAAGTCATTGCTAACTTTCCCACCATCCACACAACGTAACTACCTTCCAAAAAGTTTTTATTTAAACAACCCTTATCATAGGCACGAAGCCCAATCTATAGCTGCGTTTAACCCCATAGGAGTAACCAATTTCAACTTCTAGATCCATTTCTGTTCTCTGAACAGAAGCGTCTGATCCTGAGTTTTCCCTAATACCCCACGTTCCACTTTGTCAATACAAAAGCACCGTAACTGTTCAAAAATATGCCCTTGTGCTATGCAATGCTGAACCAACGGAGCTTCCTTCACCTTACAGTGCAGCCGACTCTTATGTTCCCCCATTCTTATTTTAAAGGAACAAATAGTTTTGCCCACGTAGATTAATTCACATGGGCATTGAATAACATATATTACCCCTGTAGAATCACAGGTAGTGTAAGATCTTAAAGGATGAGTGAACCCATGCTATTTAAATTTGCTCAACATCTACAGTGATGTTGCAAATACTACATCCTCCACTTTTCCTATGACCCATCACTGCTATCATATCCTGTTATCCCACTAAAGGATTCAAAATCACCGGGCTAAGACACTCCTTAAGGTTGCAATTTCTCTGCCGTACACAACATATTCTCATTCCCGCTAATCCAGGGATTGCTGCTATAATATTCCCATGCTTTTTTAATATCCTTTGAATGCCTAAACTCAGGGGAGAATATTTAGTTATTAAATTGATGTTATCGGGGTTGATATTGTCCTTCTTATTGAAGCCCCTAGTCTCTAATAACAAACTCCTATTATTGTAAAGAGCCCTACGATACGCTCGCCTCACTGTCACTTTTGGATAACCTCTTTGTACAAAATTAGCAGAAAGTTGTCTTGAGAAGTATTTAAATTCATGCAATAATGAAGTAAAGAGGTGCCAGCCCCAAAAGTCACTAAGGAAACTTCTAAAGCCACCACGAAATGCTTCACTTTTATCAGAGGCACATCAGTTTGACATGCTATAACAGAGTGGCAAACCAGTCTGAGACCTTTTAGTGACATAAAATGTTCTTAAATAACTAATAACTAAAAAAGAATTGTAGAAGATTGTGCTCCATTTTGTTTATATTGAGCGTTTTTTGGATAACAGTCATAGGGACTCCTCTATGACATCTTGACAGCTTTTAAGGGTGTGGCAGCTGTTTCTAAGGACCCTGAATGCAGTGAGTGTTGTCCAGACAGTAAGGGAGGGGGTGCTGTTACTGGGCCTGCCAAGACCATAGTTATCAGCCCAAGAACAGTTGCCAGCCTCACTTTCTGGGAATTTCAATTAATTAGAGCACTCACAGGCAGTCTGTATGTGCTGGGCAACCATGAGCACATTGACTGGGTGCAAACAGCATAATCACTCACCAGGCTGTCTAGTGATTAGATTACCATAAAAAAACAGCACCCATATTTCTGCAGCTTGACACTATATAGCACCATGTAGATACATAGCCATGACATGGTCAAAGCAAGGTCTGAGTGATAGTGGTCTCTCAGCCTGAACAGATTTGTGCACCCAGACCATGGCCATAGCAGATGCATGCTAAGAAGGCTCTGTTAATCCTACCTCTGACTCATGTACATCCTGTGCAAACCGCTCTGTATCAGGCAATACCCACAATCCTCTGCTCCTCATTATGTACCCTTTTATTTTGAACTTGGAGTTAGCTTATGCCATGCGAGGCACAGTAGAAAGTGGGCCAGAGACAAGCTGCAAGTGCATTCTGGGCCACAGTGTCCTACAACATTCACATACCCCAATATGGTGTCTCCCCACCGTAAGGATTGGCAGTAAGGATTGAACATATTGCCATGCTTGTACTCCCATATAAGTTCATGTCCCTAGCCATGGATAGAGCAGAACTGGCCAGTGCAGCACATGCACTCTCCCATGCTGCAGAAGCATAGCTCCCTTCTCCCCCTCCCCCCCCCCCCACCAAGAGTGCATAGTAGCATTGCAGGTTGGACATGGGGTTGGATGTTGAAACAGTTGCTGACCAAACATACCCCACCATTCCCTGTCTCCTTGTATTCTAAAAACATCCTTGTGACTGTCAGAATCGGTTCCCATGGGGAACCAGTGAGGCTGTCACTCAGGCCCTTGGATTTAGCACATGCAGACAATGAGTCGGCCCGCATAGCATCAGGACATGTGAAGATAGTCTTTGACCAGCAATGCCACCTATGCTGGGCACAGTCGAAACTTGTATGTTGCTGTTTTCCCCCACCCCTACCCCCACCCCCACACCAACAGTTACCTCCAGGCACTGCCTTCCTCTCTTTTCTACACCTGGTCATTCTTTGTCCAAGTCTCTTCTGTTGAGGTCCTTAACCTCTTTAAGTCTTCTCATAAGACTACATCTCCTGTGGATCCAATTCCCACCTTTTGGCTGGCCACTCCTTCCCTAGCCCTTTTCCCTCTGATTGTCTCAATTCTTAACAACAGTTTATTCTCCGGCACCTTCCCCTCAGTCTGGAAACATGCCATAGTCTGACCCACCCTGAAGTCTTCTTCCCTAGATCCCTCTACTCCTGCCCACTATCACCCTGTTTCCACCCTTCCATCTCTTTCTAAGTTACTTGAGAAACTGGTTTTTGCTCATCTTTCCTCTCATCTTGATTTCACTAATGCCCTTCATCATCGTGAATCTGGGTTCCATCCCAGTCACAGCACAGAAACTGTTCTCCTTTCTTTTATCAGCAAACTTCACCAATCACATGATCAGGGTGACATATCAGTGGTGGTCTCTCTTTATCTCTCTTCTGCTTTTGATCTTGTTGATCACGTCAGTTTGCTCACTCGGTTACACAATTTTGGTCTCTGGGGTACTGTTCTCAATTGGTTTTGCTCTTTCTTAACTCATTTTCTGTGCTAGTTAACAATTCCCACTCTTCTACTTTACCTCTTACTTGTGGTGTCCCTCGGGGTTCTGTTCTCGCTCCCCTGCTGTTTGATATCTTTCTTATTCCTTTGGCTCTTCTTATACAACAAAATGGAATGTCCACCTACCTTTATGCAGATGATATTATACTACTCCATCACACTAGTACGCTTATCTCAGACCTTTCTCCTCTTAACACTTGCCTTTCTAGTATCTCTGCTTGGCTATTTGATAATTACCTTCATCTCAATCCTAAAAAATCAGCTGCTCTTTGGGTCGCATTTGGTAGCCCTGTTCCAGTTCTCACTCCCATGCTTCCTAGTTCTCCTATCCCACTTGTCAATTCTCTACACTATCTTGGAGTTATCCTTGATTCATCACTGTCTTTCAATACCCAACTCTCATCCCTGATAAGTTGTTGCTTTTTCTCCCTTCATCAAATCCATGCTGTCTGCCCTTTCCTTTCTTTTTCCTCCTTGACCACTTTGCCTCTCAGTCTCATCACCTCCAAAATAGATTATTGTAATACCGTTTACCTTGGTCTTCCCCAATATCAGTTATACAATGTATTCAGAACACTGCCACTCGTGTCCTTTCATCTGAAGCATGTTTTGACCATATTGCACTGCTCCTTATCCGTTATCATTGGCTTCCAGTACACGTTCGCATTCAGTATAAATTATTCACCCTGGTTTACCATGCATTGCACTGGTTCTCCCTGTTATCTTTCAGACTCCCTGCTCCTTCATTCCCCTCACTACACCCTCCATACTGTCCATGGAAATCATCTACACCTTTCCTCAGTCTCCACTCGAACATAGGGTTGCCAACTGGCCGGTTTTCAGCCGGCCTGGCTGGTTTTTCCATGGCCAGGCCGGCTGCCGGTGCAGAGGTAAAACAGGCCCTTGAAAAGCCGGTTTTTTGCTCTGGCCGCAAGATCGGGAGTGGCCAGAGCAAAAAAACGGCTTTTCTCCCAACCCGTCCAAAAAAAAAAACCTTCCCCGGGGCGGCCCACACACTGGAGGGCTTCAGAGGGAGCCGGGGAAGCCCGCGCGAGGCCCCGGCTCCCTCTGTACAGCCGCCAACGTGAAGAGCCTTTTCCTTCATGCTGGCGGCTGTTTCTGTAAAGCCGCGATTGCTGGGAAAGGTTAAAGGCAATACCCTTTAACCTTTCCCAGCATTCGCGGCTTCACTGAAACAACCGCCAGCGTGAAGGAAAAGGCTCTTCACGCTGGCGGCTGTACAGAGGGAGCCAGGGCCTCGCGCGGACTTCCCCAGCTCCCTCTAAAGCCTCAGACAGCCGCGGTGCTGATGGGTGGGTGGGTGGGTGGGGGGGGCAAGGACTGCATGGGCTGTGATGGGGGGAGGGGACCTGGACTGGAAAAGGGCTATGGGTGGGGGGGACTTGGACTGGAAACAAATGGGCTGTGATGGGGGGGGGGACCTGGACTGGAAAAGGGATATGGGGGGAGGAGGGGACATGGACTGGAAATGGGTTGTGATGGGGGGGGGACCTGGACTGGAAAAGGGCTAAGGGGGGGGACTTGGACTGGAAATGGGTTGTGAAGGGGGGGGGACCTGGACCGGAAAAGGGTTATGGGGGGGGCATTGGACTGGAAAGAAATGGGCTGTGATGGGGAGGGGGACCTGGACTGTAAAAGGGCTATGTGGGGGGGGGGGGAAATGGACTGGAAATGGGTTGTGAAGGGGGGGGACATGGACGGGAAAAGGGCTATGGGGGGGGGGGAGCATTGGACTGGAAAGAAATAGGCTGTGATGGGGCGGGGGACCTGGACTGTAAAAGGGCTATGGGGGGGGGACATGGACTGGAAATGGGTTGTGATGGGGAGGGGGACCTGGACTGGAAAAGGGCTATGGGGGGGGAATAGACTGGAAATGGGTTGTGATGGGGAGGGGGACCTGGACTGGAAAAGGGCTATGGGGGGTGGGACTTGGACTGGAAATGGGCTATGGTGGAGGAAGGGGGAACTTGGACTGGAAATAGGCTGTGATTAGGGGGGCTAGGACTGCAAATGGGCTGTGATGGTGCGGGGGGACTCGGACTGCAAATGGGATGTGATGGTGGGGGGGCCTAGGACTGTAAATAGGCTGTGATGGGGGACTTGGACTGGAAATGGGCTGTGATTGGGGGGGGGGGCTAGGACTGGAAATGGTCTGTGATGTGAGGGCTAGCACTGGAAATGGGCTGATGAAGAGCTGGAATAGGACTGGAAATGGGCTGATGTGGGGCATGGGAGAATGGGACTAGAAGGGAGTGGATGCTGGGTGGGTCTAGAACTATAAGGGAATTGATTTTGGGGGAGGACTAGAATGGATGGGGAATGAGAATGGAGAGGGGAAAAAATATTTTGTGTGGAAGAAAAGTCTATGATGGGCTGGGTATTGGGAGAGTAAGAGGGGCTTGAGAATGGAAGGGTGAAATTTAAATGGATGATAAAGGAATAAGGAAAGAATTGGGGGAAAGAGCAAAAGGGAAACAATCAGTATGTTAAAGCAGAAATAGAGAGAGAATGGAAAAGAGAAGGAAGGACAAATGGATAGCTCGCAGAAGACACAAAGAAACCAGAAGAAAGTGACTGGAGCAATTGCAACTGAAAAATAAAATGCCCAAACAGAAGGTAGAAAAATACTTTTTATTTTGAATTTATTAACTGGAATATGTCTGGTCTGGGAAGTGTGTATTGCTAACATCTTTGCGTTTTTCTTTAGTGCAAGAGGAAATGACTTTATAGTTTTATTTCTCCAGTGTTGTACATTTCATGTTTGGATTTTGGGGTTCCCAGTTTAATTATTATCTGACCAAGGAAGTTAGCCTACACGTATCCTCAGTAATTTTTGTGGGTGGGGCTGGGGGCGGGGCAGGGGTGAGACTAGGGGCGGAGAATGGGTGGAGCATGGCGAGCCACAGGTGTCGGGTTTTTCTCGGTGAAAAAGTTGGTAACCCTACTCGAACATCAGCTTTCTATTTCATAGCTCCTGCATCCTAGAATTCCCTTCCCTCTGTACTCAGACTGGAGCCTACATTTACCAAATTCAAATCTTTCCTGCAGATCCATCTTTTCAAAACTGCCTTCAACCTATCAGTCCTCTGATTTCCCCCTGCTCATCTTTTCTGTCCAATTCCTTATGTTTTCCCTCTTTTGACTCTATACTATGATTTCTGTATGAATGATGTACCTGTCCCATGATTTTATGGAGTTCTTTTCAGCCTTTATTTTATTTTATTTATGTATTGTTTTTAAATCTGTATACCACCTTTCTGGTTCTTTGAAAGGCAGTTAAGCAAATACAATAAACATAAACATGATGGCAGGCGATGCAGAGACAAACAAGGCATACCGTACCACATTCCAGCAGCTGGAATTGTGCATGCACCTTTCAGAGGTCTGTGTGTCACAGTCACAAGCAGTCACACAGGTTCATTTGGACTCTCATTTGGGGTGATCGGTAATGTACTGCTGAATGCTTTGGCCAATGCTCAGTAGGCAGTGTTGAGATGGTGTTTATCATGTGCACATTTACATGATATGGATCTGCCTGTATGCGCATATACTGCATGGATCAAAGAGTCCCCTGGAGTGCACTCTGCGGCTGCAGCATTGGACAAGAGCAAGGTGTATGCTGGTGAATCGCAGAATCCTTAGTGTCACCAACTGAGTGACTGATTTGGACATTCACAGAGGCCAGGCCTTCCCTAGAACCTAGTTCCCTATTAGTTGTAGCTGTGCCAGGTGGGCTGATGTTGTCATGGCTACAGCTGTTTTGGCAGTTGGCATTAATCAGGACTCTCATCTGTGCAACTTGATGTGTGCTGAGACATGGAGGCTCAGTCAAAGTTGAGGGTTGCATAACACACATGTGCCCGCCCCCCCCCCCACCCCGTTCACTCCAGTCAAATCAGCAGGTGGTTTGGGAGCTGCACAATAGTGTCATGTTAGGAGATTAGTGCAGGGGATTGTGATGGGGATGGACCTTGACGATGGTGTAACTGGGAATGCTTTACAGCTTTACAGCCACAGGTTGCAACTACATACTGAAACCTAACCTTCTGCTGGTCAGTGGTGTCTCACACAGTATGTGGGGTTGCTGTGTAGCTGACCTGCAGCATCTTGTATGCATAGCCATGAAGCCTGGGCAACACATAATTGGACAGTGCATTGCTTAAGCGCACAATACTCTGGAGACATACACACACACACTTGACCCCACTGACCAAAAGTAGAGCTGGTTGGCATTCTTACCTGCTCTGTAGGCCTCCTTCAATGCTCCACTATTGTCAATGCCTGCTCATTGTGCAGGTGCTATTAGCATGCTCTGCAATACTGGGGTGCTGTCAATGCCTGCTCAGTGTGCCAGTTCTATTAGCATGCTCTGCCAACCAGGGGTGGATGGTACAGCTTCTCAGAGTGGCAGCTGAGTGTGTGGACTCTTGCTGGAGGAACTGTTGAAGGTTGCACATGCTGATACAGTTTTGGAAATGTAGGATAAAGTTAACACAACTGGACAGACCAATGCTGGTCTTGACCCAGTGACTCTTCTCTCATACATACATTGGCCATGTGTTTGGAGCCACAGGGCAGCAGTGTGGGTATGGTAATCCATGGATATATATGTGGACATTGTCAAGATGCAGGAGGGCCTGTGTCTTGTTAAGTCTGTTGCACTGCCTTGCTATGCTGCTGGTTCAACTGACATAAATGTCTTCCATATGGGATCTGTCCAGTCACAGGGGTAGGCCATGGTACAAAACCACACACATCCCAGACCATGGGTGTCCTAGCTGAATGACTGATTCACCCATTTCCTGGGGTGTGCTTGTGTGGTAGTCATGGACTAATTGCACATTTTGCAGACCACGATAGTTGTTGCTCAGATGGTTGTAACTGAGTACTTACATATGGAGGGGTCACCGGTTCACACAGAGATTATGGTCATCATTTGTCTGGTGAGGGGGTAGGGTGGGTATTTTTCCTCTGCCATGGGCTGTTATCATATTGCATGGTATTCCTGTCTCAGTGGCATATTTTCCCCCAACATGCATATATCCACTCAATATGTACAGGTGGGGGGCATTCTGATCTCAGGGCCAGCCCATTCAGTCCAAAAATATAGCCAGTTGCCAAGGTCCAATGCTCAGGGTGGACAGCATGCCAGCCAATCCCTCCCTCCTTGCCATCGTGGTAGAGCTGCTGCTACAGTGCTGTACGCAGACTTATTGCAGTTGTACACATGCAGCTAGGCACACCAGCCACTGCTGCCCCCCTCCACAGGGGGATATAGACACTCATACTGATGCCTTAGAACTCGGGAGGGAGGAATCATTGTGTGCTCCACTGTAGCTGCTGCAGACATGCTTGCCATCACATTGATTGTGGCAATTGCAGTACTACTACTGACACAGAGAGCTGGAACACAGATTTCATCTGCAGCAGGCCACAGCTACTGGGACCACCACCCTCACTCACCCTCACATATAGCATGACATCTTCTTGACTGCGGCAGCATGCATGTGTGCTGCCACTGTCATTGTGGAGTCCTACCAGACATCACAGATGTACACCCTAGGTGTACATGCTGTACATGTCTACCTAGAGGACCAGCCAGCTCCACTGTTTCACCCATGTGATACCTCCTTTGGTAATTCACCATCAACATTATATCCTTTCTTAATGGGTACCATGCTGTTGCTACCAATGGAGCACTACTATCACTAATTTGAGATCCCTGGTGGCTGGAGCACATTGCATACATTAAAATAGGCTCTTTTCCCTCAGAAATTGCTCTTTCTGCAGTTGGAATTAGGGTTCCTAACACAGGGAGTTCTATGCATAGTAACACAACCCAGTGTTAGGGGAGCACACGCTATCCCTGCCCAGTCTCCCCACCATTAATACCCACTCTCCAAATTCTTTCACCTTAATTCTGTGGGCCCCACTTCTGAGCATTAATCCAGCATTATCAGCACTTTCCACGGCGTTAACCACTTACAGGCACCAATAATGCACGTTAATGGCACACTTGCTCCCTTACCGCATTTTAGTAAACATACACCTTAGTCCTGGAAGCACTGGTGTCTTTTTTTTAATATGTATTATTTATTAAGGGCCTGCTAGCTCCCTGAACCAAATGCTGCCTCTGGGCCACTATGTGTGCTGCAGGGGAAGGGGGGGTGGATGGGGGCAGAGAGTGGGCGGAGCATGGGGGGGGGACTGATCCCCAGATATACAGAGCCGATTCTGGCCATGGCCCTGTATGTCCAGGAATAGGCAGGGGATGACCAGCTTATTCCACCTCAGAGGTGGATCAACTGGCCAGCCCCCCAGCAGTGACAGCAGTGAACAGGGTGAATCCCGCTAATCGATCCTGGCCCCAGTTTCCCCCATTGGGGTCGGGCAGCAGGGAAATAGGGGCTCCAAGGCTGTGGGCATGTTGTGCCATGGGAAGGATGTCCCCACAGCAATGCAGGGGCATACCAGGCTGTCTCCCACGTCCCAATCCTGCACCAATGGGGCCGTCTGGCTCCTGTGGTGCAGAATGGGTTCCTAATGGGTCCATCCTGTTTGGGGCTGTCCAGGTGGCCTAAATGTGCCCCTATTGGAATTGGGCTCTAAGTGCAAAGAGAACACAATTACAAACCACAGATCACACTCCCTAGAAAACTAACAAGGACTGACATGCACAGAAATTAAACAACACAGGGTTCCCAACAAAATTTACTCCAACCTCAAAAAAAACCTCCTGCCTATTCCCTGACCCTCTCTTACCTTCAGAATCTACAATCCAAAAACAATCCCTACTTGTCTCTCTTTATTATTATTATTATTAATAAGCATTTATAAAGCAGTACCAAACATACTGCTGTACAGACACAAAAGAAGACAGTCCCTGCTCAAAGAGCTTACAATCTAGAAGACAAACAAACAGGACAAAATAATATGATGGGAATAAGGGCACTGAAGGTTTTTGACAGTACACAGAGGCATCGCTCATTGCCTGCTTTATTATCCTTAAATGACAGCATGGGGTGAGAATGCTCCAGTGCACTTGGTTTGAGCAAGGGATGTGTGGCTGATGCGCTTGCTAATAGCAACTTGCCAGGCTTGTGGTGTGTCTAGTCTCCATAGAGCACTGAGATGTGAGGCTGCACTGAAGTGTCTTCTTCTATGCATGTTCCTAGAGTATGAGCCAGCTGTAGTGCATCCATATGCCTGTGAGCTTTTAGGTCATTGTGGTGGTGGTGATTGATGACCATGCCCTGCCTAGTGCATGTCAGGCTGACCTCTCTCAGGCCAGGTGTCTATGGAAGTGGATGACTGTATTTCTTCAGCAACTGCATCCTCTGTTCACTGCCATGCTTTAAGATACGCACCAGTACATAGTCTAGTCATTAATGAGGCAATGGTCCTTATTCTAGAACGCGGGTTGTGGTGCTGCATGTTCCACCGGGACATGCAGCCCCGCAAGTCACTTAGACTCTATTGCCCCACTGGCTCGCTCCATACCTCCTGTGCTTCAGGATGGGGAGAACTGGTGGGGAGTGGAGCGGGGGCAGGCTACCCGGAAGCATATACAGGGCCGATTCAGGTCACAGCCCTGTACATGCTGCCAGGCCTGCTGGGACATGCTGCTTATACCATCTCAGAGGTGGTATAAGTAGCATAATTTGCGGGATTGGGGCAGATGAGCCACTCCCAGGGCTGGGGCTGGGTGTGGAAGGGTCCCCACCATCTGATCCAGGCTGAGAGAGGCCAACCATGGGTCGGGCGGCAGGAATTTGGAGGGCCGGAGCAGTGGATGTGGGGGTGTCTGTGGGGAGGATATCCTTGCAGGTGGAAGGGGCACGCCAGATGTCTTTGGGCCCAATTCCGATTCCCGCAGGAACATTTTGTTCCCGCAGACCAGAATCAGGTCCTAATGGCCCCATCTTCAGAGAGGATGTCCGGATGGCTCGGACATCCCCCTCCCAGAATGGGGCTCCACATGACTAATTTGGCTGCCTTCCTGCCCTTTAACTACTTCAAGGGCCTTTGCTTAATGCTCAGTGGTGGCTGCCTCCCTTTCTTTTTATAGAATTTCTAAAGCAACATCCAGCTCAGGCTTTTGGTATGTAGCGCAACAGTTACAACTGCTTTAGTGATGGCTTTAGTATTGATTGCTGCAGCTGCCCTCTGTTCCTCTTCTTCTATTCTATTTCTCTCCAACTTCAGAGTATCTTCTTGTATAGTAAAGTGGGCCTGTGCCTTGGTAGTTTCTGCTTCAGTGCACACTCATACAGCGGCTGCACTTGTGGAGTGTTTTGAATGTGCCGACTTTGATGACTTTGAAGATCTAGAGCTATGCCTGAAGGAGCTAGAGTGCTGTGACATAACTTACTTCAAGAGTTCTTTCCTGCTCTCTGCCTTTCTTAGAGTACCTGCCACAAGGCCCTTGTGTTTCTGGCCTACGATCTCCTGAAGGTCCTTTTCTTTTAAGCTTTCATCTGTGTTATATTTTGTTAGAAAGTTGAGATATTTTCCTCACTGCAGCTGATAACAATCATAACTAGGCTTCAGCTGCCGTATGTGATAGTTAATGTTTCAGAAGTATCTATTACTACTACTACTACAGAATATTTGTGTAGCGCTACAAGATGTACGCAGCACTGCACACACATGTAAAAGATGGTTCCTGCTTATCAGAACTTACAATCTAGTCAAGGCAGACAACACAGTAGCTGTAGACATGGGATGGTAAGAATGGGGGAATGGTAAGAAACACAAAGGGGATCAGGTGAGTTAAGATCTAAAAGTGGCAGAGAAGAGGTGAGTTTTCAGGCTGGATTTGAAAAGGGCCAGAGAAGGTGCCTGATATACAGACTCAGATAGTTTGTTCCAAGTATAAGGAGCAGCAAGGTGAAAGGAGTGAAATCTGGAGTTAGTAATAGAAGAGAAGGATACAGATAAAAGTAATTTGCCAGAAGAGTGGAGTTCCCGAGAAAGGGTGTATTTGACATGTCCTCAGGGCCAGTGCTAGGGTTTCTAGCGCCCCCTGCAACTTATAAATCAGTACCCCTCTCTCGTTATTATTAATGTTCGCTACACACCACCATACGTTTTCCTAAAACTCCTTTGTGAACCCTTTTCACATGATGTTAGTATTTCTCCTTCAAATCCAATGTAAGAAAATTGCAGTGAAGGGGCAAATACATAACCAGAATAAAAATAACTACTGAATAGTAAATATTTAGCATCATTATGAATAGGCTGTGATAGTCCAAGAGCATGCTAAATTGTAGATATGGAACAAGAGAAAAATAATCAGTTGCACAGACAGCTCAGAAATATTTTACTCATTGAAAAAATATGCAGGAGAAAAACTTAGTACAGAAGAAAGGAATCAAAAAGATAACCATGCAGTCAAAGTACATCTAGAAACTATAAGCAAAATTGGTGAGAGAAAAGCAAGAATAACATGGCCACTTTCCAGCCAGACCAAGGAATAAATAAGAACATAAGAAATGCCATTCTGGGTCAGACCAAGATCCATCAAGCCCAGTATCTTGGCAGGTTCACAAAAAGTTATATACAGTAGGTTCCAAATGCTTGTCCCAGGGTTAGCAGTGGGTTTTCGGGGTCCTCTTTAAAAATGGTTTATAGACCTTTCATCCAGGAACTTACCCAAACCTTTTTTAAACCCATTATTTTTAAACTACATATTTTTATTTTAAATTTATGATCACTTATTCTGTATTCAGTGAGGGCTCTTCTGTGTTCTGGACATGTGAGCAAGGCAAGGTGTTCTGTTAGCATGGAGTTTCTATGAAGGGATTTGTAGTAAACCAGATTGTTCATTTTGTAAATAGGGGGATGCTAATGCTGTGGCTGGATCCTGAACAGGGAACAATGTTGGGGATAGGAGAAAATTTTACGGTGCTAGCCCTATGTTTTATATCATTAAATAGAAGCCACCTAAAAAGTCACTAAATTCTCTTTCACCATGAATTCACTGATAAACCCCTATATTTCCATCTCCGGGAAAGAACCTAATTGCTTCAAAAATAAACCCTTAAAAATCCCAAATGATAAACACCTAGAATCAGAAGCCCTACTTATAAATCTGCATGTATCCAAGGCAATTTGTTCTGCTCCAGTGAATTCCAATAAAAAGATAGTGAATATTCTCTATTTTCTAAACAAATATCTTAGAACTTTAAAACATTGGTATGCCCATTTTCATCTCCGTTCACAAGTAGATTGTGTATTATATCACAGCACTAAAGACTAAGGGGGATGTTTTCTAAACGTCGGTAGCAGACTCAGTGGGATATCAGAGCAGTGGCCCATTGATTTCAATGGGGCCGTGGCTCCGATATCGCACGGAGTCCGCTATCGCTGTTTAGTAAACATCCCCCTAAGAAAAGACAAGCAATAGAGAGACTGAGATTATACCTAACAGCTTGTCAGTGAGGTTCTTTTAAGAACACAAGAACATAAGAAATGCAATACTGGGTCAGACCAAGGTCCATCAAGACCAGTATTCTATTTCCCGCAGGGGCCAGTCCAGGTCACAAGTACCTGGCAGATTCCCAAAAAGGCACACAGGCTCCACAATGCTCTTCCCAAGGTAAGCAGTGGATTTCCCGGGACCACTTTAGTAATGGTTTATGGACCAAATGTTTTTAAACCTAGCATGTGCTAAACAAACTAGTTAGAGTAACTAGCACCTGAGAAAACTTACATAAGAACATAAGAACATAAGATATGCCATACTGGGCCAGACCAAGGTCCATCAAGCCCAGTATCCTGTTTCCAACAGTGGCCAATCTAGCTCATATCTACCTAGCAGTTTCCCCAAAAGACACAGGTTCCACAATGCTTGTATTGGGTCAAGCATTGATATCCTGGGTCCCTTCTTAATAATGGTTTACGGACCTTTCCTGCAGGAACTTGTCCAAACCTTTTTTAAACCCAGCTACACTAACATCTTCCGGTAACAAATTCCAGAGTTTGATTACACGTTGAGTGAAAAAATATTTTCTTTTATTAGTCTTAAATAGTTTACCCTGTAGCTTCATTGCATGTCCCCTAGTCTTTCTATATTCTGATAACATAAACAATCGATCTACGTTTACCCATTCCACTCCGTTCATTAATTTATAGAATTCTATCATATCTCCCCTCAGCCGTCTCTTTTCCAAGTTAAAGAGCCATAACCTTTTTAGCTTTTCTTCATAGGAGTATCCTTCCATCCCCTTTACCATTTTGGTGGCTCTTCTCTGAACCTTTTCTAATAACACTATATCCTTTTAAGATATGGCGACAAGAATTGCACACAATATTCAAGGTGCAGTCTCACCATGGAACGATATAGAGGCATTATAATATATTTTGTTTTTATTTTCCATTCCTTTCCCTATGATAACTAGCATTCTATTTGCTCTCTTGGCTGCCGCTGCACACTGGGCCGAGGGTTTTAACATGTTATCCACAATGACGCCTACATCTTTTTCCTGGCTGGTGGTTCCTAATGTGGAACCTGTGATAAGGAAGCTTATCATAGCTCAGGTAGGAGCTATAGAAAAGATGATGTGACTCTGAACAAGCAACCTGTCAGTTCTGGTAGAAGCAAGAAAACAGAGTTTTCACATAAAAGACTACCAGTCCCAGAATGCACCAGGTTTCCAGCAGCCATGAGAGGGGCTGAAGTGAGAGAATGTGTGTGCAATCAAGAGAGCTATGAGGTAATCCCTAAGCACTCATCTCAAAGGGCAGGGCCTGATTCAACACAGCTGCGCTGTGTTAGGGAGCAGCACACATTAGAACAGGATAAGAATAGAGCTTATTCTTCAGATAACAGCTTCAGGGAGAGCTTCAGCAAAAGCTACAGAGGGAGGAAGAGATACAGAGACAGCAACGGCTACAAGCACCAGTATCACCTGGAGAAACAGAAGCCAAGCCAAGCAGATAGAGAGAGAAGGAAACTCTCTGGAAGGAAGAGAAGAAAGGCCATTGGAAGGTCTGGGAGATTCCAAGGCAGTACTCATACTGGGAGGTATTCCAAAAGCCAGCAGAGTCCATTGGACTGGATTCAGCCAGAGGAATGGAGTGGCAGAGATAGGAATCACCAGTGGCTACCTGGAAGAGAGAAGACTGCATGTGGAAGGGACTTTCAGACCAAGGCCAGAAGGTATGTGAGAGGAGATCCAGTGTCCAGGGATCAAGATTGGAAGGCTGGACATCAGAATTGGATTACATATTGGCCAGGCTATACAGAGAGAAATAATGATAGCAGGAGAGGCTCAGGTATGAACACTGATCCAGACCCTATCTATAACAGAGAATGGCAGCCAGGGAATAAGCATTCTCATGATAGTGCCTTAATGAAAGACTCATCTGTGCCAATGTATGATATTGACCATATGCTGATTGATGAAGAGGGAGATACAGCAGATGAAACTATTTACATGGACTGTTCTTTATCTAAATGCTATTGCTAGTTTTCTATGAGCAAACACATCAGCCATCACAAAGAAACCTAACTTTGTTCTTTATTTCCACTGAAAACAGCTCTTAAAGCAGGATTTGGGCTCACACAGTAGCAGCCAGCCAGCCAAAGGCTTTCAGCTGGTCCATTGATAGTAATTAGGGCTGCACCTGATTGTGTGTGTGAGCAAGGGAGAATCACTGCTGAGATCGGCGTGGAAAATAAGCAGAAGTTAACCTAACCAGCAAAGTTTATTATTTACTTTGTGCCTTTGTATTTGGTAATTATTTGCTAAGAAAACATTAGCTAATTGCCTGACAAGCTGAAGGTTGTTTTCTGGTTTACTTTGTGACTTTTTGTTATCCATTTTTAAACACTGCAAGCAAGTAACCTCATTTATAGTGCTATCAAGCATACATGTGCTGGGTAAATTAAACCCCATCAATAAAAGAAGTATTTTATTGATCTTACCACTTGGTTTCACAACTCAAATTATTGTCATCAGCTGTGTTTGGGAGTGAATGAACTACAATACCCACAATACCTTGCAAGAATCATATGAATATATGCATCGTCAAGAATGTGTAAGTTCTCACCCTAGGCAGCCGTCTGATAAACCTTGCATCGTGTAACCATAGTTTGGGTTGCTCTTCCCTAGGTGCATAACTTTGCACTTGTCCACATTAAATTTCATCTGCCATTTTGATGCCCAGTCTTCCAATTTATCAAGATCCTCCTGCAATTTTCCACAATCCTCTTGGGTTTTAACAACTTTAGATAGTTTTGTGCCATCTTCAACTTTGATAACCTCACTCGTTATTTCCTTTTCCAGGTCATTTATGAATATGTCAAAAAGCAGCGGACCCAGCACAGATCCCTGTGGTATACCACTATTCACCTTTCTCCACTGGGAAAATTGGCCATTTAGCCCTACCCTCTGCTTTCTACCTTTTAACCAGTTCCTGATCCACAATAGTACACTGCCTCCTATCCCATGACTCTTTAGTTTTGCCAAACGTCTCTGATGAGGGACCTTGTCAAAGGCTTTCTGAAAGTCCAGATATACTATATCAACCAACTCACCTTTGTCCACCTGTTTATTCACACCTTCAAAAAAACATAACAGATTAGTAAGACAAGATCGTCCTTGTCTAAAGCCATGTTGGCTGTCTCCCATTAGGCCATGACGATCTACATGCTGAGTAATTTCGTTCTTTATGATGGTTTCTACCATTTTTCCCAGTACTGACGTCAGGCTCACCGGTCTGTAGTTTCCTGGATCACCCCTGGAACCCTTTTTTAAAAATTGGCGTTGCATTGGCGATCCTCCAATCTTCAGATATTACAGATGATTTTAATAAAAATTCACAGATTGCTAATAGCAGGTCTGCAATCTCATATTTCAGTTCTTTCAACACGGATGTATACCATCCGGCCCAGGTGATTTGCTACTCTTCAGTTTATCTAATAGTTGTAATACATCTTCCCCATGTATCAATATTTCCTTCAATTCTTCTGCACCTTTAAATACCACTTCAGTCATAGATAACATCCCTACATCTTCCTCAGTAAAGACCGAAGCAAAGAATTCATTCAGTCTTTCCACTATCGCCTTTTCGCCTCTTAGTGCCCGTTTAACCCATCTATCATCTAATGGACCAACTAACTCTCTCACAGGTTTTTTACTATGAATATACTTGAAAAAGTCTTTATTTCGCGTTTTGGCTTCCGCAGCAAGCTTCTTCTCAAATTCTCCCTTTGCCTGCCTTATCAATGCCATGCATTTGACTTGCCAGTGCTTGTGCTATTTCCAGGTTTCATTGTGTGGCTCTTTTTTTCCATTTCCTGAAGGATGCTTTTTTGGCAACAACAGCCTCGCTTACCTCACCTTTAAACCATGCTGGCAGTTTTTTGGACTTCCTTCCACTTTTCTTAAAGCGTGGAATACAGCTGGTCTGGGCTTCCAAGATAGTATTTTTCAGCAACACCCAAGCTTGATGTCACTCTTTAACCTTTGCAACTGCTCCTTTTAGTTTTTTCTTAACTATTTTCCTCATTTTATCATAGTCTCCCTTTCAAAAGTTAAAAGGTAGCACTGTGGATTTCCTTGCTATCCCTCCTCCACTAATTAAATCAAATGTGATCATGCTATGGTCACTATTGCCAAGTGACCCCAACACCCTTATTTCTTGTACTAGATCTGGTGTTCCACTAAGGACTAGGTCTAATATGGCTTCCCTTCTGTTCGGTTCATGAACCAGCTGCTCCAAGAAGCAGTTTATTTCATTTAGGAACTTTATCTCCCTAGCATGTCCTGATGTGACACTGACCCAGTCGATATCGGGGTAATTGAAATCACCCATTATTATTACTGCGCTGTAACTTTTGTTAGCTTCCTTGATTTCTTTGAGCATTTCTTCATCCATTTGTTCATTCTGGCCAGGCGATCAATAGTACACCCCCACTGCCATCGCCTTCCCCTTTTTACATGGAATTTCATTCCATAGAGATTCTACAGCAAATGTTGTTTCCTGAAAAACTTTAATCCCTTCTGACTCAATGCCCTCTCTAACACAGAGCCCAACCCCTCCACCAATTTGATCAGCTCTATCTTTACGATATAGTTTGTACCCAGGTATCACAGTGTCCCACTAGTTGTCCTCCTTCCACCATGTCTCTGATATTCCAATCATATCTAACCTCTCATTTAGTGCTATATATTCTAACTCTCCCATCTTATTTTTTAGACTTCTAGCATTTGCATACAAGCATTTTAGAGACTGTATTTTATTTATAATAATATGGCTATTGGTAGATATGTGTAATTTGGGATCTTTAAGCTCTGTCTGCTCCATACTCGAGGGCATTTGGGCTACTTTACTCTTATGTGGAACCTCTCTTCTTTTGGTAGTATCCTTCAAGGATACTTTCTTCCAAACCATGTGCTTTTGGGCGACTCTCAGCTTTCCCCTATTATCTAGTTTAAAAGCTGCTCTATCTCCTTTTTAAAGGTTAATGCCAGCAGCCTGATTCCATCCCACTTTAGGTGAAGCCCATCCCTTCGGAAGAGCCCTTCCTTTCCCCAGAATGTTCCCCATTTCCTAACAAATCCAAAACCCTCATCTCTGCACCATTGTCTCATCCACGCATTGAGATTCCGGAGCTCTGCCTGCCTTTTGGGTCCTGCGCGTGGAACGGGAAGCATTATGGAGAATGCTACCCTGGAAGTTCTGGATTTCAACTTCCTACCTAAAAGCCTAAATTTAGCCTCCAGAACCTCCCTACCACATTTTCCTATGTCATTGATACCCACATGTACCAAGACAGCAGACTCCTCTCCAGCACTATCTAAGACCTTATCTAGGTGGCACATGAGGTCCACTACCTTCGCACCAGGCAGGCATTTTACCAATCGATCCTCACGTCCACCAGCCACCCAGCTATCTACATACCTAATGATCGAATCTCCAACTATAACGGCTGTCCTAACCCTTCTCTCATGGGCACATGGCCCTGGAGAAACCTCCTTGGTGCGAGAGTGTTTTACATCACCTGGAGGACAGGTCCTAGTTACAGGATCACTTCCTGCCATACCAGGGTGATGCTCTCCTGTCACGTGACCTTTCTCATCCATGGCAACAGAGATGCTGCCAGACTGGAGGTGGGACTTCAGGACTATATCTCTGTAGGTCTTGTGTATGTACCTCTCTGTCTTTCTTATGTTTTCCAAGTCTGCTACTCTAGCCTCTACAGAATGGACTCATTCCCTGAGAAGCCTCTAGAGAACAGACTACCCACACCCTAGCACAGGAACACAGATTCACCCCTTTTTTTTTCCAGACATGGGTCTTTTGCAGATAAACTGGAGCTAAGTTGTGGGCACTATGGATGTGGCTCAGGTACTGGCAGGAAGGAGAGAAAAGGGGAGAGCTGTTGCAAGCAGGGTTCAGTCAGCTGAGCCGGCAAAGAGGGAAGGAGAGCAGACCTAGATAGTGCTTTCTCACAGGAGCCAGGAGAAGAGAAGGCAGTGGGGGGGGGGGGGGGGCAAGATACTGCAAGGGGAAGGGGGAGAGATAATGCGGTCCCAGGCAGGACTTCCTCCCAAGAGCCAGGAGGAGGGAGAGGAGCAGCTGCAGGGAGGAGGCTCCTGAAGGGGGGGGGGGCAGCAGTGATGGGAAATTCGTTACACTGGCGGAGAAGCTCGAGCAGCCCAGAGAAACAGAGTCTGCTCGCAGGAGCTGATGTCAGGAGGGTGCCATCACTAGCCACTCGCCCCCACTCCCAATTCAGGATGTACTGCAGAGTGCCAACAGCATAGTGGAGAGCTTGCCCATGGGACACACTGCTCCTGCAGGCAGAAGGTTGTGAGAGGCCGCGATCGCTACCCAGAGCCTTTTACCCACAGAGCAGCATGTCCTGCAGGCAGGCTCTTCACTAGGCTGCCAGCACTCTGCAGATCATCCTGAATGGGGAGTGGAGATAAGCGGCTAGTGACGGCACCCTCCTGACATCGGCACCCCCCTGCTACGCTTACCCAGCTTACCGGATAGTGTCAGCCCTGCATGTCCTCCTCCACCTTATGTCATACTATGTCCATGCCAGAGGGATGTCTCTCCTTGTCAGCTTCATAAATTTGAATGGTTTTGTGGGCCAGCTTATTAATTTGTTTGGATTCAGTGTAATAATCCCTTTGTGGCATGCACCGTGGTAATAGTACTTCTTGAAACAGACTGCATATTTGTTGCAGCATTCATGTCTGTAGTAACAAAATTGTTTATATTACAGTCCTCCAATAATTTGGTGGTATCTGTACACTGAAGCAAGCTGTCAGCTTCTGTAGCAGGCACACACAGGGGCAGATGCAAAAATCTTTACATTAAAGCTATGCACCATAATTAAGTGCACAGCTTTTTAATGCAATGAAAATTAAAAAAACATTGTTCCGGGATGCAGTAAAAAAAAAAAAATGCAAATTAGGTGTGTACAAAAATTTGCACCAATAAAGCAATGCATATGGCCATATGAGTCTGCAACTGCGGCCTAGAGCAAAGAGGTCATCTGAAGTGAAATGTGACACTCCACCTCAGATGACTCAAGCAGACCCATACCCCAGATATGCTTTGAATCCACCATCCCTCTGATCTAAAAAGAAATGGCAGCCAAGTGGCCACTAGAATACCCACTTGTAACCCCCCCCCCCCCAATAAAAGTAAGAGTGTCCGGTGCCCTTCCTGGCAACCTCCAGTAAGCAAGAAAAATCGATGGTGGCCTAGCAACCGTTATTCCAAGCCCTGATCCCCCTATGTGATATGTAAGGCCTTAGTGTCCGCTAAAAACCCCCATCTCCACTAAAAACCCCCAACTCCACTAAAGGGGTCCTGGCATGCTCCCCAAGCCCCTCCCACACCTGCAGTACCCCTAATCATGGGAGGCAGAAGTGCTGCCCAGATGTTTATGCTGCATGCTGCCATCTTGCAAAAGGCAGCACCTGGCCCATTTGGCAGACTGCCATCCTTCCATAGTGGTGCATCCCCAAACTGCTGCAACAACCCCGCACCCCACCTCCTCCAATCAATACCAAAAATAATTGGTGGCCCCAGTAGCCCCTAATCCCCACTCCTCAGCTGCATATTTACATCTGCCCTGAACCGGCATAGCGCAAAGAGTAAACAACTGCACTAAGCTTCAGGGCATTTTTCATATTGAGAAGCAATTATATGTTCCCTCATTTGCATGAGATTAGCATGTCCACTGCTTATGTTTTAGCACAGTGGTTTGGTTTGGTCTGAATATTCCTGTACTAAGTTGCTTTCTGCATCAGGGAGCAAGACCAGTGCTGGAAAATCCTGAGCAAAATGCTGCACTAGAGCATCCGCCTGCCAGAGTCGCAGATTACCCCAGCAGGAGGAAGTAAGGGAGAGAAAGCAGCTAGGGTTTGTAACGAGATCTGGCACTAAACCATGGATTTTTTGAACTGCTTTCAGCACAGCTTTGAGAAAAGTTCCTTTTTTTAAATATTTACAAGCTTGTCTTAAGCTTTCTGCCACCTCGCAGCCCTAATCTTTCAAACTTGCTGAAGGAAGGCTCTCACAACTTCATATTTCTTTGAAATGGGAATGCTTCCTTTGAGAAAGTACTTTTACACAGCCCTTAAAAATCCTGGAGGGGATATTCAGCAGGAGCGGCTAACACTGCTACAGTGGCTATCCATCACTGCTGAAAGCTGAACCTGGATACTCAATGTTGGGGCCATTTCCAGCCACTGGCATTGAACATCCTCATGGATCGGATAGCGACAAAGCTTAACGGGTAGTGGCGATATTCAGCCCTGCCTGGTTAACTTTGGTTGCAAAAGTTAAGCCAGCCTTTACTGCACCTGATTTTTGCTGCGTAGTGATTAATCGGGCAGTGGCTCAATATCACCACTATGTGGATATCGCTGGGTGCCACCCCCAGAACGCAGTGGAGGTACCTGCAGATATTCAGTGGCTGGTAATTCTGCTAACCGCATTAATTGCTCTGAATATCCTCCCCACTCTCTTAACTTCCAACTGTTTATTTCAATAAGCAGATTAAAACACTTACTGAGATAGTTGCAATGAAGAGGTAACACTGTTTCAAGTTCAACATACAAGATGGCTCTGTCTGAATCAGCTGCTCGAGCTGGACAATTGCTGACAGTGTGGGTTCTGGAACGGAACGAGAGACTGGATACTGCCAACAATAGTGAGGTGGATGATGAAAGGAATGAAAGGATGGATGCTGAATTGGAGACTGAATGCAGCTGGATGCTGAAAATGTCAAAACCTGAAAAAGTGCATGTTGAGATTTGGTGAGAAGATGATGAAATTCCAGGGGGATGGAAAAGGAGAGAAGTCAGTGGAGCCTTGTTTTCTGAGCCTCAAAATGGACTGAAGGGAGGAGTGCAGAGGTTTACTCCCCCAAAATAGAAGCTCTGCAAATGACCAATAGGATTAAAGGTTGTACTCTGGGCTGAGGCATGACGCCAGGGAGGGAATGGGTCATATGCGTCTTTTATTCTATAGAAGCAAGAATTACAGACCAAGCAAGAAGCTGCTTGCCTTACCTTACAGCAGGCAGCTTAGTGCAAATACAGGAAAATCATGGACACACACGACTGTGGGCTCAGAGCAGCTTATTTATTGAATATTTTGCCTTCCCAACATGCCCCAGACAATTACAAATAAAATGACATATAAAAACAGCATACATGATTAACAATGCCACTTAATTAGTCAGTTCCTACTCTTTTATAGCAATAATTGTAGTCCCTCTTCTGGGTACTCATTAGATATAGAGGGCTTGCACTGATCCAGGCCCTGGGTTATTGGGAAAACCTGGTGTGGATTCTCTGATGGTGAGACATGATAATCCACTTGAAGGCCCACGGTATACTACTTTTGGATGAAGAAGATACTCCAGGCACCCATGTGATGTTCCAGAATAACAAGTCTTTACTGAATAAATGTCTTCAAAGCAAAATTGTCAATGGTACAGTTTCCAATTAGGCATACAGAATATGTCTAGCAAAGTAGAATAAAGGGGTGCTCCTTTCCTCTTCACTCTTCTGAAAAACCCTTCTTTCTTTTCCTTCTTGACTCTGTTCCTTCTGACTCTTTCAGAGCTCACTCTCTTCCAAGGACCCTTTTCAGTACCCAATACTTCAAGGCTTCAACCTTTCCTCTGAAAGTTCTGGGTTTCTCCACCTCTGGAATCCACTGCACTGCTAGAAAGCACTCTCCTTTCCACAGTCTCAAATTGCAAGAAAATGGACAGATTAGTGGGACTCAGCAGCAACAGTTCAGCAAGTCTCCTCTGTTACTTCTTCTGCTTACACTGACACAGATAGGATTCAGGACATCTCAAGTTTCTTCTAGCTTAGGCTGCTTGACGCTACCATTAAGCAAATTAGGCAGACACCTAGAGCTCCAGCCCTCCGAGGTACCCATTGCCGTTGCTTTTGCTCTCTTCAGGACTGACAGCGCTGGCAATAGCTGCAAACAGTCCTATGGAGCTTGCCTTCAAGCTTCGATGTCACGGGGCTGTTTGCTTCCTCCCCTCTCTGATGCTCTATGCTGACTTCCTGTTTGCACGGGAAGTTGGCATCGGAGAACAGTGGAAGCAAAGAGCCCCATGGTGCTGAAGCTTGAAGGTAAGCTCTGCGAGACTGTTTGCGGTTATTGCCGCTACTGTCGGTCCCAGAGAGGGACGGCAGTGGTGGTAATGGGTGTCATGGGGGGGAGGGGCTGCACAAGGGATGAAGTTTGCCTAGGGTGCCTCATCTCCTTGCACTGGCCCTGTTCCTTTATCCCCTTTGACTGGTGATCCTGGGATCAGGCCTGCAGATTAAAACCTCCCAAATACCAATAACCTCTGGGAAAGAGACAGAAAACACCCCCTGCTCCTTCTCACCTCTCCCCAAACTCATCTAACTCCTCATGGTTATACTGACCCATCTCTCTGGACTTTACTGCCACTGGTCATTCCTGGAGGTCAGCACCAAACCACAATGCTTCAATCTTCTCTATACTTCATCCCCTTCTCCATCTTTCATATGCTACCCTGTGGGGAATCACAGGCACCTGCAAAAGAATAAGGGTCCCCTTACACAATTATCAGAAAACAAACCAGAATACTTGAATATGATTCAGTACTAAAGGAAGTTCTAGCCTGTTTCCTAGACATTCCTCATTCCCAAGCTCCCACTCTTCTTTTTTGTAGTACTATATTTGTTGTCGCTGTAATGCAGCCTACATGTAAGACCTAAGAGGCGCAGGTGGTCAGAAACTGAGCACTATAACCACATGCATAGCAGCTGAACTATACCCCTTAACATCCAAGTCCATGGCACTGGAGACGTGAAGCCCGATTCTTAAAGGGGCAAGTTCCTGTGGCATACAGAATCCGGCCTGAGGACGACCCAGCCTGTTCCTGCATGCCTGCGGGGATGTCCTCCTGGCAGGCTCCCCTGGCTCAGCCCACTCTCTTTCCTGCTGCTTGATCTACGGCTGGCCAGCCAGAGCCTGGATCGGGTGGTGGAGACTCCCCCCTGCACCTGGCCCCGGCCCCAGGGAGATCCCTGGCCCCGATTGCACCATTTGTGCTGATTATTCCACCTTTGAGGTGGAATAATCAGCACGTCCCCACTGACCCCACAGGACGTACAGGGCCGTGACCTGATTTGGCTCTGTACGGCCTGCCACCTCGGCCTGCCCTCTCCCGCCTTCCACCGGATCTCCCAGTCCTGCTTTCTAGCCATGCAGAGAAAGTCAGACAGGGAATAGGGTCAGACTGGCTTATGGAGCTGCACATCCCACAATCCATGACTCTGAATTTGGCCTATAGGCTCAAGCCCTACCATCACTGACAGGAGAAATAGACTCATGACCACGACATGACTTGACGTATGATGACCTGGGACATTCCAGTTCCAACTAATAAAAAGTACAAGAACAGCATTGTTTGTTTGTTTTGTTACTTTTGATTTCTCATTTTCAATAAACAATTACATCAAGCAATACACATTAACTTGAAGGAAATGGAATAGCACAAATGTAAATAGAACAATACAGGAAATAATAGTCAAAAGGAAGAGCAACAAACAATAAAATATGCTAGACACTAATAGCCCTCAATAAAACTAGGAAATCTGGAAAAAAGGCTAGTTAACATCACAATAATATATATAACAGGAAATAAAAACAAAAGGCATAAGCACGTCGCATGGTCCTAATATAAATAAAGCATCCAAGATGGAGTCGATCTTAAGATGGTGCAACTGTTACAACTAAATCTGGAGTCTTATGGACATCCAAAAAAGAACATAATTGCTTTAATCTTAGAAAACATACCTCAAAGAAGAGGATTTAATTAAACGTTTACAAGGAAAACAACGTAAAAAAGAAAAACCTAATGAAACAATCTCAGAACGCATAGCTAGAAGAGTCAGTGCAAAATGACTATTCTATGCAATGTGTGGAGAGGAAGAAGATCCTCACATATCAAGAAATGCAATTGGAGACCAAAAAAATGAATGTGCCAGAAACATGCATTGGGCCTGAATAAAAAAAATTTCTAAGCTCATTTTGTTATGCTGTCTATATCTATCACGTCCTTTGAATTTCAGCTGGAAGCCCTCTTTGGCACAAGGAAAGTTATTTTCAGGTATTCAAAGGTATTTATCTGGTTAGCAGGTTGAGCTACAGTAACTGGGCAAGTCCTGGAGAAGGATATCCATCTGCACTATGAAGCTGATTCTATATGGGAGACGCGGAAAATTACATGTGAGTTATGTGCATGTGGGGTTTATGCAAGTGATTGGGCACTTGCATATGCGCTTCATCCAGGTGCTGCTTTATAAATGTGCGCATAAGTGCCCATCGTGCATACCTTCTGGTGGGCGATGACTGGGGATGGCACCCTGAGCTCTTGCTGACACACATAAGTCATAAAATGCTATGACGTATGTGCATCAGATCACCGATCAAGGCACGGCAAGTTACACCTGCTCTTCGGCAGCCATAAGTGTCCACATCCATATGCCCCAATTTTATAAGGTAAAGTGTGCATGTACTTTACCTTATAAAATGGGACTGAACTGTGTGCTCTGAAGCATGGGTTGCCAGTGTTGGGGAATACAGAATTATCCACTGTCTGTATAGCATCACAGACTATTCTGCCTGATGTCTCAGTATTATAAGAATAGTGCTAAGGTAGTCCGGGCTGGATCTATCTATACAGCAACGATATTTAGCGTTGCTATTCAGAGAGTTTATAAGAGCAAAAAGAGGTCCTAAATGGCTATCTGTATAGTTATCCATCTAACGGGCACTGAATAGGGCCACTACACAGCTAGTGCTGACATGGACCACAGTATCTATACATTCAGTGTTGGCTACTATCTGGATACGACTGCTGAATATCTGAATTTAATTTAGCCACCGCGGCCAGCATTTAAAAAATGCTGACCATCCTGGCTCCCTAGAGAATTGAGTTTGATGATTTAAAATAGTTTCTAAAGGGATTAAAGACTCATTTGTTGAGACCGGAATAAGTTGAATTTGGGGGAGAGAAATAAGAGGACTGGTGATGTACATTTCATTTGCTGTTTTTGTATACTGTATATTAAGGATGGTATGGCTTTCTTTAAGATGTTCTAAATCTCATCAAGCAGTTCACAATGGGGGTCATTCTGCCCTGCAAATAGCGGGGATGGACATCCCGTTGGGATGTCCATCCCCACTTTCGCCTCCCTGTCAGGCTTAGATGGGGCAGGAGGGGGCGATCCGGAGGTGGAGTGAGGGCGGGACATGGGCGGTCCATGACCCCGGATGCACAGGGCTGATTTTGAGGTCAACCCTTTATGCCCAGGGCCATGAACTCAGACAGGGGACTTATTCCACTGCAGAGGTGGAATAAGTCCCCCTGGACATTTGGGGATCTTGCTGCTGAGGCCGATAAAACAGGTAGTGTGGTGCAGGAAGTTCCCCACAGCCAGACCCTGGCCATGGGAGGCTGGATTGAGGGTCAAGCTGTGGAGAATGAAGTTAATCAGCGGCGGCCAGCATTCGTGGCTCCTGAATGGAACCGCAGTGCTATGGCAATGGGACGCTAGGCACTGCGTCTCCATTCAGGAGCCCGACTGAGGTAGCTGGGGATCTGCCCTGCATGTAGGCCATCGGAATCAGGGCCCGGCCTGCACGTTCAGGCCCTAGTCCCGATTCTGATCCCGCAGGCATGTCTAGCTCCCATGGGATCAGAATCGGGTCTACCTCTGGACGTCCCGATTCCGATCGGATGCACAGGGGCATGGACGGCCACATTGGAATATGTGGTTGTGCATATGGGTGGAGTTTAGGTAGAGTGTTGGTGGAGTACAAAAGAACACATGTAAATTATAAAATAGCATAATTTACACATGTTCTTGCCCTATATTTAACACGTTTCAACCACTCACATCCCTATTTTATAAAGTACGTGCACGCTTTACTTTATAAAAAAGATGTGAAAATCCTGCAGAAAAATGTGTAATTAGACGGGACTTCATAAATTTACCTTCCACATGTATAATTCATTATTTTATTTTTATTGTAAACAGCTTAGCATTTGAGATTTGTGACTTATAAGTATTTAGAAATAAATAAGGTGAGCACTAGCAGTAAATCCGAGGGACTGAGATCATACTCAACATAGCATGGCTTAGGAGTGAGGTTCATTACTGTCAAGGTATGCATAATGCTAAACATTTTTGGAGACACTGTCCCAAGAAAGACCATGATGGTTTCAACTGTCATTTTGTACTTGTTTTTTTGTTTTGTTTTTTACAGATGGTGAGAAAATTCACTTGGGGCATATTAACTAAAGGTTCTAATGTGTGTTAATTTTATTAATGCCCTTTCATTTCTATGGGTAACAGGCATTAAACTTTAGTAGACATGCCCCTAACAGTTGGCAATCTTGACCCAGGAGCACTGACGCCAGTAAGAGCCTGGGTGCATTTTCATTAAATGTGAAATCTTTCATGAAGTCCCAGTATGTGCACATTCTACTATCGGCAAGAAAGGAGAATCAAGGATAAGGGTTCAACACAAAAATCCTAGAGACCTTCAAGTTCAAGAGCTTTGCTGTGTGGGGATGTTGAATTTTTGTGATTGGCCTCCTTCGACTGCTCCCCTTCCAGTAGCTGTTGATGCTTTGAGGTGTTAGCTGGTAACATACCCTGTTCAGTGGAAACAGCTCCTTGACTACACATTCATAATCTTTTTTGGCAGCTACAAGTCACGGCAGTCAAGAGTGAAAGACAACCGCAGAAAATTACTCTCTTGTGGCGCTCTACCAAGTTAAATAATGAATCAAAAAGATGAAAATGCTCTCTTGCTTTGCTGGATCACTGCTCACTTCACAAATCTTTAACTGTGTCCCAGGGATATAAAAGCTTAATTTCATAAAGATTTTTCATTCTATACCATGCTATAAAATAGACCTTTGCAGGAGGAGGAAAGTTGCTGCTTTGGTAAATGCACGTGACGGATTCTGATTCTACCACTGAGTTTTTCTCCTCACTTTCCCTTCTGAGCAAACTCAACCTTCTATGCCAGGCTGTAAAACACAAGTAAAACCCAGTAAAAAAAACAGAAATAGCACATGCCCAAACAGTGAAGTTTCACAGTAATGAGCGAGTAAAAACCATCTAGCTCTACAAGAATCCAGGTTATCAATATCCCTGTTTAATGTTACCTGTAAACCACTTTGACTAAAATGATAAAGTGGTATAACCCCCCCCCCCCCCCCGTTAAATAAATAAATGAATCTAGCCCTACAAGACTAACACACACATTTGCCTGTACTAGCTATAAGACACATGAAGGCACATTTTAGATACTATGTGGAAATTGGAATGGAGATGTCAAGGGCACGATATACACAATTCTGATGGTATTTCAGAAAAGGCTTGGCTAAATGTGGAGCCTGTTTGAAAACAGTGTGGTAATGTACATATAGTTGCTGATATGTGGAGCTGGAGAACCCAGTTTGCAAATGTACACGAGGGAAAAATCACCAGGGGGAACTCAGCAACTTCCATGTGTAGGTGCAGCACTTGGACATGGAAAATGGTACTTCACAGCTGCCGTGGGTAAATGCTGGCACTTAGACGTCTATGCTGGCCATTTTGCAAATATATATGTATGAATGGCGACAATCAACAATGGATGCTGCTAGCTTTTCTAATGCCAATTTGGAAGGGAAAAATCAATAACTGGGGATTGAGGAGACTAACCCCTCATAATTGCTCTTGTAAAGGACTGGCTGAAATGAATATGTTTTAAAAACCTGTAAGTGCCAGGGAGCTGCTTTTTAAATTCCCAACGTGGATGTTTTTGCTCATATATGTGTATTCCCAGTATAAAATGAGGAATGCTCTCTAACCAAACATCTAACATGCCTCCTAGCAATTTCTACATAATGAGGACATTCACGTGTAAATTTAGCCCTTTCCAAAATCACTGTTTCAATGTGTAAATGCCTAATTTAACACATGGAAATTGTGAACAAGGCAGCCCCATGGTTTGCTCATGTTTACCTACATGCAACACACAAGTACATAGGACAGTAGAAAAGATAATACTCTCAAAAAATGTACAGTTAAATATACCGGACAATAAAAGTTTGCATGACCAATAAAACCCAGGAAAATAAATGTAGCAGGGCCTCCATAAAGCTCTCTTTATGTAAGCAAGGGGAATGTTTCTGGAGTCCTGCTCCTATTTGTGCTGAGTAATGAACTCTTACAGATATGCCTACTAAAAGGTGTTAGTTGCTACCGCGGGGCTAATGCAGGATTTATGCCCCGTGGTAGCAGCTAACCTGCAAAAAAAAAAATCAGATATCGGGCAGGAAGGTGCACCTCAGCGAGCCGCTTGTTTCCTAATACCTGAGACTTTGAGTTTCTGCGGCAGGTGCTATGGGGCGCAGGAAATGCAAGCAGCTGGACTTACCCTCTGGTCCCGTTGTGCAGAGCTCTCTTGGTCAAAGGACGTTGTTTTCTTGCGGTTTCGCTTTTGGTGCTGTAGCTGTGTCTTCAGCGGGGCTGGCAGAAAACCTGTCGGCTCTGGGTGCTTCGGGTGTACAGCTCTCGCTGGAGCTGCGAACCCCCCTGCCACAACCCGGAAGTGAAGGATCAGTAGGAGTTGTGCTCCCCTCTGGCTTGCCGACAAGAACGCCATTGAAGGGGAGTGAAGGGGGCTCTCTACTGGCAGGGTCAGCATCTCCAACACCTGGGGCACAGAACAACTGTGACGGTGTGGTGAAGTCTGTGGCAGAGAATGCTTCTTTGCTGCAGATTGGAGCCTCGATATCTTCTGTAACTATGACTTTGGCAAAACCAGCGGTTGTAAGTTTGGATGCTCTATGGGAAGCTATTGCAGCTGTGAATGCTTCTCTTACTTCTCTTGTGGGTGCTTTGACTATTGGTTTGAATGGGGTTAAGAATGTTTCTTGTGGGATCTCAATGGTGCAGGAGCAGCAAGCAGGGAAAATCCTCCATATGGAACAGGAGCTGGGCCAACTTCAGGGTCTGGTGGAGGCCCAGACTAAGGACAGGTTGGTGTCTCAGAGGAAGATGGAATATCTGGAAAATCAAGTCTGATAGTGTAGCATCAGGTTTTTGAACTTCCCTAGATCTCCAGTTATATCAGAGATGGAGATGCTGTGGAAATATTTTGGGGAGGTGTTGAAAATTCCTTAGGAACACTTCCCACCTGTGACTCAGACTCAATACCTGTCTATGGTGGCTGGGGACCCTGGTGATGTGCCTGGAGCTGTTTCCCTGGGGGGTGGGGACCTCACTGGGTTTTTGGAAAATTCCCTGGAGGTTATTACAGGTAGATCTACTTTGCTTGTTACTTTTGCCCTGGAGTCAGATAAGGCTTTAATTTTCGGCTCTTATTTTAGGAATTTCAATTAGGTTTTTCTGGGGTCTCAGGTAAGGTTATTTCCTGACTTGTCTAGGGGTTCTCAGCTAAGGAGGAGGGAGTTCATGGGCCTTCGGCCTGGGGTCTTGGCCCTTGGGCTTCTTTTCAATTAAAATTTCCTGTTCAATGTTATGTTTCCTATAAAGATAAGGTTTATGTGTTCTTTGAGCCCAGACAACTGGTGGAGTTTTTATGTGCTAGAGAGGAAGTGTTTGTACAAGCTGTAGTTCCTTCTCATATGGCTGACGTGTAAGACTCTACCTGCTACTATTTTGTTTTTTCTTTTGAATGGGGAGGTAGGGATTTTGATCCCTCACATTTTTTTTTTTTGCCTATTTACCCCTGTCTTTGTTTCCCTTTTTTTGTGGACTAGTTTAGATATTGATGGGTATTTCTTATGATATTTTTCATGTATTGTTGTAATCCATTATCTTTGCATTCATGGATTTTTTTCTTGGATGTGTAAATTTGAATTCTAATAAATACAAAATGTAAAAAAAATCAATATCGCAGGCAATTATCTGAAATATCTGATTTTCATGTGGCGCAAATCCCTTGGAGTCGGATCAGGCAGATTGGGGTAGGCAGTGGGGGTGGCCATGGTAGGCAGTGGGGGTGGCCATGGTTGGCAGCCATCACGCAAAATAGATTTCATATGGTGGCTGCCATAATCAGACCCGATTGTGGCAGCAGATATCTGCCGGAAGGCCCGATAACTTGGACTCTGTCCTGCAGCTGATTGGGCAACTAAGTGCCATGAGCAGGTTTCCTCCCTCCCCAATATTGTCAGTGCCACGGTTCTGCGATCCGTGGCACTGACAATATAAAATATTGCACCAATTTTACCTAGACAGCTCCTAGAGGGGTGTTTGGAGCTCCTAGAGGGGTGTTTGGATATGCAAGCTGCTAGTAGGATAAGCAGGAGGAGGTAGGACATGATACTGCCAGGACCAAAAACCATTTCAGGAACAACAGATAGTGGAGAATATGAGAGATATCTCTGACTTTTCATCTTCTGTCTTGGAAATTCTTCTTCATCAGGCCTATGGCTCCCAATATGATCTTTCAGCCATATCTTCTTGGTCACTGCTTGGCATTTCAGGCTCCTTTCCCTCTCCACATGATCCGCAGAATAATCGCTTGGAAACAACAACTCTGCTATCAATGCCATTCTGGTGTCTTTCTCCTTTACTACTATGTCAGGATTCCTCTCATTCCAGTTTCTTATCTGTTGGAATGGTAAATGTCCCAAGATATCATAACTTCTTCATTCTCCATTATTCCTTTAGGGTCATGATCCCAGTGCTTTTCCGGTACAGTATGTTTTAGTGTTTCCAAAGTTTCTAGTGGATGAGATGTGCCACTTTGTTGCGCCTCTCTGTATAAATGTTTTCTACCATCAGAACTTCACAACTAGCTATGAGATGAGTAACCTTTTCCAGCTTATTCTCCCAGAATCTGCATATGTCTATTTTACCAGTTTTCTCTATTTGATTGTGGTGGTGATGTACCTTCACTGAGAAAGGAGAGACAGAAAGGGAGCTTTTCAGGGTCCCAAAGACTTAACTGCATTGAGAAAGGAGGGAAGCTGGTCAGGCAGTTGACTGGAGACAAGAGGAATGAAGTATCTGAGAAGGGTCAAGCTTCTGTCCAACTGACAGACCCTGCTTGATGGGAGATGCCAGAGAGCCAGTGGGACACTGTGAGCAGATTTGATATCTTTGGTCATCGTCTGGATTTCTTTCTGTGGATTATAAGTGAAATTATTTTTATTGCCTTTCTTACTAGGGATGGGCATTCAGTCAAAACCTAATGGGAAATATCAGCGATAGTTCTCATTTTATTTCACATCATTTTCAAATACAAATGAAAGAGGAAATGCCAAATTTTCATTAGCTCCCAACTTTTGTTAATAGCACATACAGTAAACTGGAAACTAAACAAAATTAAAATTGTTTATCTGCACACCCCTATTTCTTACTTATATTTTTGAATGCCCGGGAAGTGTTCAACATATAAGTATTTTTATATAGACTGTCTAGAGCCCTTTGTATGTTTTGCCAGCCTGTATTGCTTGCCCTTGCCGGGAGATGAATGAAGAAGGTTTTGAGCCATCATTCAGGATGCTTTAACTATATGCTGTGTGCTGAGAAAGAGAGTGATGGCAAAGAGTGTGACCTTTTGGCCATAGCAACCTACCTATTTATTTTTGGTGTGGCCTCTGAGGTCATCCTCAGCTTCACTGAGGGCTACAGGAGAAAAAAAAATAAAGAATATCATAATGCCTTTGTACCAATCCATGATGAGACCACACCTTGAATGCTACAAGCAGTTCTGGTCACCCTATATTTAAAAAAATATAATGGAACTGGAAAAGGCACACAGAAGGACAGTAAAAATAAAAAGGAGATTAAACAGCTCTCCTTTTGAGAAAGGCTAAGGAGATTAGTGCTCTTCAGTTTGAAATAGAGATTGCTGAAAGGAGATATGATAGAGGCCTATGAAATCATGAGTGGAGTAGAGCAGGTAAATAGGGAATTGTTTACCCTTTCAAAAAGTTCTAACCTTAGAGGTCACTGAAATGAGCTAATATGCGGCGCTTTTAAATCTAACTGAAAGAAGTGTTTTTCACCCAAGCTGCAATTAAGTTGTGGAATTTGTTGACAGAAGATGTGGTGAAAGTATGTTTATTGTCACGGCAGGGGCTAGTCTGCTGCCTAGGCGAACAGCTATGCTTCCAGATGACCCTCTTCGCTGAAAGGAGTAGTTGTGAAACGAATGGGTCAGGTATTCAAATAAGGATTTATTCCCCTCCCGGGGTTGGATTCTCAAAAGTATAATACAACAAAACTCAGGACAAGAGCCATATACTCTGGCAGATAGACAAAGGAAATTAAATGCAGCTTCTTGCTTCTTATTGGAATTATAATCACAGGCAACTATATTATCTCAGCATACAGTTCCTCTTATACTCAGACGTCTCTCTCGTGCTTTTCACAGCTTCCTTTAGCAGTGCGCAGACTCTGGCTTCAGCACAAAGAAGTAATTCTGTCTGATAATATTAATGTACAATCCATAGCTTCATCAACAGAAAGCTCACTAGCAGAATCTATTAACATTGGTTCCTGCTGTGTTTTAGCTGGGCAAACATCTTCTTTATAACAGAACGTCTGTAAGTTTTTCAGTGCTGTGTCCTCAACAGGCTTATCGGACCAGCCCTCTCTAAGGTAAGGCAAACTGTTATCATATAACTCAGAATAGGAGAGAGGAGAGACACACTTTTTAGAATAGCTTTTCCCTTTAAAGCCTCTTTGTGTCCTACCTTCAGTGCTTCGCTGTGGATAGTGGAACTGCTCTGCTCTGCTATGAAAGGATTTCTCCCTTGGAAGTTTCCTTTGGGGTTTTGCTTCTTCAAGCTCTTCCCCTTCAGACATACAGATATCCTCCCCACAGTATTTTCCCCTTTCTAGGGCTTGTAACTGTTTCCAAGTGTCACACTCTTCAGATGCATACGGTTTCTCACTCTCTTCTTTCCACTCACTCTGTACAACACGTTGCCTCTGAGAATCAAACTGCGTCACAGGTAACTGGCTCTCAGCTGATTTCTCCTCTGAATCTCTCTCTCGGTTCCTTCCTGTTCCTCCAACTTGAACTGGAACTCTCGTAGACTCTATCGTGGACTTTATCACGGGCTTTCCCAACAGCTCTCTGCCGTTCTCTGTGTGAGTCTCCCGGCAGTTCTCTGGGTGAGTCTCCCTGCAAGTCTCTGTGTGCGTCTCCCTGCAGTTCTCTGTGTGAGTCTCTCTGCAGTTCTCCCCTTTCTGACTGTTCTGAGTACTTCTTATACTGTTGATTAGCAGTTCCCCTGCTCAGGTGAAAACTATGTGAATCAGGAGCTGGGAAATGTTTGCTAGTTGGGGGGGCTGTAGACCTCGTGTCTGGTCTGTTTACGTTGCTCCTGACAACTAGGGATCATGTGGCTTGCCTGCCTGTCAGAATCTGATCTGGATCTAACAGATTCCTGTGCTCTCAAGGCAAGGGATAGATCTTCCTCATTACATAATGTTATTGCATTTGATATACCACCCTTCACATATGTAACAGGGTGGTGTAGAATTAAAACAAAAATATGAAGAAGAAACAGAAAAAGGTATGCCATAACTGGATAGGAAAGGCATTGCAATCACACAGAGGGATGGTAGGGTCAGAGGAGGGTGAAAGGAGAGCAATGAATATGCAGGTGGTATCTCAAAGGTTATTTGAAAATGGAGGGTTTTGAGCATGGATTTGAACTTAACATAGGACAGCTCGAGGTGTAGATCGGGATGCAGTGCATTCCATAGTGCTGGGCCGAGAAAGCAGAAGGCAGAGTTGCTGGTGGATTGGCATGGATGGAACAAAGGACCTGATATGGGAGTGTAGTTGGAGGATGTCTGAAAGGTAGAGTGGAATGCTGGTGTGCAGGGCTCTGTGGATCAAGATGAGGAGCTTGAATTGTATACGGTATTTGAGTGGAAACCAGTGGAAACATATGAGAAGTGGGGTGATGTGATCAAAATAAGATGTGTAGGGGACAATCCTGACAGCAGTATTCTAAATAAGCTATAAGTGGTGAAATTGGTATTGTGAAAACCTGCGAAGATGACATTGCAGTAATCGAGCTGGGACAAGATGAGGGTTAGGGAGGAGGAGGGAAGAAAAGGTCGGCAAGCACAAATCTAGTGGAGGGAGTGAAACGAGTGTCGAATGATGGCAGAGAGGTGGTCCTGAAAGATTAGCAAGGAATTGAGGATGACACCCAGGTAACAGAGGGAGGGGACAAGGGGATGGTGGCATCCTGAAATGTTGGGGCAAGAGAGGGACAAGAACCCCCAGCTGTGAAACAGAAGGCAGCAGTCTTTGCAAGATTTAAGTGGAGGAAATTGGAGGACATTCAGGTAGCATTCTGGGAAAGGAAAATATTAAGTGGAGATAGATCTGGGGCAGATGGGTCAGTGTGATGGAGGAGAATGGTGTCATCAGCATAGTAGTATGCTGAAATACCATGTTGCTGGATCATAAGAGTGAGGAGGACAAGAAAGATGTTGAATAGTAGCAGGGCCAACACCAAACCCTGGGGAACACCGCAGTGCCATGGATGCCAAAGTCATGGAGTTGGGAAAGAAGGGTAGGGTGGTTGTTGAGGATGAAGGCAGAAAATAGATCCAAGGAAACCACAAGAGAAATGTTACTCCTGTCATGAGATTCGTGTATTTTGTTGAGAAAAGAAAGCAAAATAGTTTCAGTGTTATGGCCGGGGTGAAAGCCAGATTGACGGGGGTGCAGGGTGTGCATGGCATCAAGGTGGGCGGTGAGCTTGGCAAATACTATCTTCTTAAGGATCTTGGACAGAAAAGAGAGGTTTGAATCGGGCCTGTGGTGAGCAGTAGTAGAGAGGTCTAAGGAAACATAGAAACATAGAAAAATGATGACAGAAAAAGACCACATAGCCTATCCAGTATGTCCTTCCATATTAACAACTACAACAGTCCCCCTTTTTCCCTTAGAGATCCTCTGTGTTTGTCTCATGCTTTTTTTAATTCAGATACTGTCGTCATCTCTACCACCTCCACTGGGAGACTATTCCACAGATCCACCACTCTTTCTGTAAAGAAATATTTCCGCGTATCACTCCTGAATCTATTCCCTTTCACCCTCATCCCATATCCCCTTGTAGCAGTACTTGCTTTCAATCGAAAGAGGCTCTCCCCCTGTGCATTTATGCCATGGAGGTATTTAAACATCTCAATCATATCACCTCTATCCCGCCTTTCCTCTAATGTGTACATATTAAGATCCTTAAGTCTGTCCACATATGCTTTATAATGAAGACCACTAACCATTTTAGTAGCCACCCTCTGTACTGACTCCATCCTGTTTATATCCTTTTGAAGATGCGGTCTCCAAAATTGCACACAATACTCCAAATGAGGCCACACCAAAGACTTATACAGAGGCACTATCACCTCCTTTTTTCTGCTAGCCATTCCTCTCCATATGCACCCAAGCATCCTTCTAGCTTTCGCTGTTGCCTTTTCTACCTGTTTAGCCACTTTAAGGTCATCAGACACAGCCACGCCTAGGTCCCGCTCTTCTTTAGTGGACAAAAGTACTTCCCCCCCTATGCTATATTGCTCCCTTGGATTGCTGCAGCCCAAATGCATGACCTTGCATTTTTTAACATTAAATCCCAGCTGCCAAATTCTAGACCATTCTTCAAGCTTAGCTAGATCCCTCCTCATGTTATCTACACCTTCCTGGGTGTCTACTCTATTGCAGATTTTGGTATCATCGGCAAAGATGCAAACCTTACCTGACAGTCCTTCCGCTATATCACTAACAAAGATGTTAAAAAGAATTGGACCAAGGAAAGATCCCTGGAGCACACCACTGGTAACTTCCTTCTCCTCAGACTGAGCTCCATTTACCTGTACTCTTTGTCGCCACCCACTCAACCAATTTCTAACCAAAACAGTAACTTTAGGGTCCATCCCTAGGGTGCTCAGTTTGTTTATAAGTCACCTGTGAGGAATGATGTCAAAGGCTTTACTGAAATCTAAATACACCATACCTAGGGCTCTCCCTCGGTCCAACTCCCTGGTCACCCAGTCAAAGAAATCAATCAGATTTATCTGACAAGACCTGCCTCTGGTGAATCCATGCTGCCTCGGATCTGTAATCCTATAAAGGAGGGCTTCTTAAGGATAGGTCTGATCAGGGCCTGTTTCTAAAGGTCTTGGAAAGTACCAGAAGTTAGACTGTAATTAAAGATGGAGAGGATCGGGGGAAAAGGGCTAGGGAGGGTTAGGTCAACTAGGTGGATGGGATAGAGTTGAAGTGGCAGGTCATTTTGTTGGATTATTGTTTTAAGTAGTTCCACTGAAGAGATCGTAAGAAAGGCGGACCAGGTGCGGGTGTGGAATGGCGATGGGGAATGAGTAGGATTTGGGGGGCAGGGAAGGAGGTGGGGGAGGACAATCTGAAAAGTGGCATGGAGAGTCATAATCTTATCCTGGAAGAAATGGGCAAGGTGATCTGGGTCAGGAGTAGTGTTTGAAGATGGGACGGAGGAGATGGAGTTAGGCTTTGAAGAGGGAGGTGAGAACAGTGTATAGTCGACAAGATGGGCTGGAGGAAGAGGAGAGAAGACATAGTTGTCATAGCTAGTTTTAAAAGGGGTTTAGATAAGTTCTTGAAGAAAAGGTCAATAAACCTTTAAACCAATATACCAATAAACCCTTCGTTGCGTCAGCTTAGTTTATATGCTCCCCAGGGACAGAAAAACTGAACCTGATACCACTGAAAAGGTATGAGTTAAATCCAAATTCCTTTCCCCTCCCCCATTATTAAGCCCTTAGATAGGGAGACTTCAGAAAGCTATTGCTTATCCCTGGGTGTAACTAACAAGGAAAGGATTTAGTTTTTGAACTGGATTGACCTGGAAACGGGATGCTCTGCTTGATGAACCATGGACTTGCCCAGTATAGTATTTCTTATGTTCTTATTGAAATCCATACCTAAACTAAGTAACCTTATTTACTCCCTGGTTTGCTTTTGTACACCATATGGTGGCACATACAGCAGTCTTGTATTTGAGCAAAATGTATGGCATCTCTTCATCAGAGACAAGTCACAACTAGCCCTGGAGTTTTCACTGTCCTGTATTTGCACCATCTTTCAAGACCTGCCTTCCAAAAACCACCACTAAGAGCTAGCATCCCATGACCTCAGCAAACGTTCTTGGAAAGGTCACTGAGCCATCAACTTTGACAAATCACTTACCAGTGTTACCACGTTTTAGCAATAATCACCTAACTGCAGCACTGCAAGAGATGAACCTGGATGAGCTGCTCTTCGTCATTGTTATTCAACTCCATTACCCACCATTGTCTGGAATCTCAAATTGGCTGTCTGATCTATCAAACATATCCTTCTTACACTCGCCTAATCCGTACATGCAACGAAGCATAGAAAATCATTGCATCTCCATTGTCTGTGAGGGCCATGCTTAGAAATGAAATATGTCCATCTCTGACTTATCATCTGTAGTGTGTTATGTATTCTGCTTTCCATAGAGATAATGAGGCCCTAAGGGTTAAAGGTGGAGAGGTTGTAAAGAGCATGCTGTTCTCTTTCCTGGTGTTAGAGAATGTGTATCTAAAGCATGCCAGTATGGGGCATAAGTTTATAAGTTGTGCCTAGATTTACACACGTATGCATGTAAATCTATATACCAACGTAGATGAGCATTTATGTGCATATTTGATGCAGTTGCTATTTTGAAACTATGCATGTCGCACCGATAGCATATTCTTTCACTCTGGGTGTGTTCAGGGGCAAAGTCTGGACAGAGTTGAGTAAATTATAAAATACTATAATTTGTGCATATTCTTGAAAAATCTATGAAGCAAAAAGAGTCATTGACTGCAAACCGGTGGGTATATCCCGGTTTGCAGTCAATGACTATTTTGCTTCGTTGGTTTACATTGCAGTCATTGCATTTTGGAGGTTAATCCATATAGGTTTGGCATATTGTGACCTTTTTGTGCATGATGGCCGCTGATACGTTTGCATTCACTGATTAATATTTGGAAAAACTTTGACAGCGAAAATCATTGTTTGATTCTGCTCTCTTGGAACCGGAACAACAGTCTCCATCTATATCCACATTGAAATCTCTGCGCAAGAGAGCTATTAGAGCCCAGCTTCATGGTGCAGCCATGCTTCAATATTTGAAGACCAGAATTATCCCACGGGGGCTACGGATGCCACGGGCTCCGAAACTCTTTCTTTCAGATGTGGATTTTATAATGAAATGGAATTGTATCCTCAACAAGTGCAGTTTCGATTTGATTGCTCTTATTATAGATCGGACCACTGCGGAAGAAGATGCATTGTCCATTGAAATAGGTGAGCTTAAAAATTCCCTTCAGGAATCCTTTGGGAAGGACACGTTTGCAACTAGGATGGAGGATTTAGAGCTTCAGCTGCAGGGATTTTTTGAATACCTGCGGAATTTTAAATCTAATAAATTTCAGCGGGACAAGACGGACTATGATACAGGCAAGGTGTACAGGTGGATGTATGAACAAGCCAATTCGGGGGATTCTGTTCACGGATCTGGAAAACATGTTACATTTGATCATTCATCTGAGGACACTGATTCTAGTGATACTTCATGGGAGCGGTCCAGAACTGTAAATGTGACAGAACCCTCGGGGGGTTTTCGAGGGGGCCAACGGAGGGATGGTCGCTCCCATCGGCCCTATGTAGACGATCAGTGGGAACCCCCCAACACCAGACAAAGATCACGACGTCAACAACAGTCATCAGCATCTCAGGAATGGTATTAACATTGGCCCAGTTAGAGGTGTTAGATCTTGGCTTGTCTTTCATTCCAACGGTACGTTATGATCCATTTCTGATACGGATAGCATTATTTAAATTTTTTCATAAGTTACGGGTGCTACATTATTTTGCTGACAAGCCTGTGACCCCAGATGGGTCAGTTCTATGGCCGCCGTCATGGTGGATCCCCCCCGGGCCCTACGGATCCGGTTCTTTTGACATATCAAATGCTAGTTTTGAATGAATTGGCCTCCAAGGAGAAGTTGTATAGATCACATCATTCTAATATCACAAGGGAACACCGTATGGCTATTAAGGAGTTACAGTTGAATGCCAATTTAATCATTTGTGGTGCCGATAAAGGGGGAGCGGTAGTGGTACAATCTTTAGAGTCTTACCAAGAGCAACTATTGTCATAATTACGAGATGCGAAATATTATAAGCCATTATTAAGGGATCCCACTCCGCAATTACAAATTGTCATTCATTCTTTAGTTTTGGATGCTCAGTCTCAAGGATGAATTACCTCCCGAGAGGCCAAGTTTTTGATTCAACGGTATGCTAAGATTCCAGTAATATCTACTGTGCCCAAGGTGCACAAATTGCTACCATCACCTCCAGGACGTCCTATCGTATCTTGTAGAGGTTCAGTTATTGAACCCTTATCACAATTTAGTGATGTTTTTTTGAAGTTAGAGGCGTGTGGAGTTTGATCATTTCTTCGAGATACGTCTCATTTTTTGAGCATTTTGGCGGAATTCGAAGAATCATTTGAAGGGGTGCTTTTGGTGACCCTGGATATCACAGCGTTGTACACTAACATTCATCAGAAGGAGGCGTTGTCCCTCTTAGAGTCAGCTTTTGTTAAGGCACCAGACAGAATTTCAAAATCTTTTCTATTGGAAATTACTCAGCTGGTTTTGACAAGGAATTACTTTTTGTTTCAAGGTCAGTTTTACCAACAGGAGCATAGCATTGCCATGGGTGCTACGGTTGCTACATCCATAACTACCCTATATTTGGCGGCCATGGAAGAGGGATTTATCTATTCGGGGGAGTTTTTCCATTGGGTCCGATTATGGGTCAGGTTTTTAGATGATATCTTCTTTCTATGGACATCGACAAGGGAACGACTCACACAATTTACTGCTTGGCTTAATACTCTTAAGGGGAACTTTCATTTCACAGCCCATATTAGTGACAAGCAAATCAAATTTTTGGATGTGCTTGTGGGAATACAAGGTGGTAAATTCTTTACGATGTTGTTTCGAAAGCCTACTCAACGTAACAGCCTACTTAGGTATCATAGCCATCATCCTTCTGCTTTAAGAAGAGGCCTCCCCTTGGGCCAATTTTTACGGTTAAGAAGGATTTGTTCCACAGTAGAAGAATATAAAACTCAAGTGCATATGTTGCAGCTTTGTCTTCTTGAACGAGGCTACCCTCAGAGAGTAGTGCGGAAAGCATATATTAGAGCATGGTTCTCACATCGAGAATGGTTGTTGGACCGACAGTATACTCAATCTAGTGTGGTGACTGGTGATTCTAATGAGAGGGATCCTATTACAGGTGTGTTGCCTTTTATGTCCCACATGTTTCAAATAACAAAACTATTGCAGAAACATTGGCAGGTTTTACAAATACATACCTGCTTTCAAAAGCCAGTTCGGTTTGCTTGTACGAGGGGCCCTAATTTAAGGGATCGATAGGTTCATTCCACTTTGAGATCTTCAGTGAATACGGTGGACTGTTCCGCACCAGGACATTGGGCTTGTGGTCAGTGTAAATTTTGTGCTACCACTATGGAGGGGACTCAATGGTTTCACCCTGCATCAAATCAATCTTTTTTGTTTTTGGGAGCATCCACATGCCAGTCTAGTTATGTGGTATATATATTAATTTGTCCCTGTGATCTTTTTTATGTGGGGAGAACCATACGCCCGGTAAAGATCCGTTTGGGTGAACATGCCTCTAGGATTAAACAGAAGATACTGTTGGCTCCAGTAGTTGAACATTGTATTCTGCAGAACCATTCTTTTAGTGACTTTAAATGGAGAATTATTGATCATGTGCCACCCACTCTTCGGGGGGGGGGGGGGAGATCGTGAACATCAATTGCAATGGCAGGAGCAACGCTGGATCTTCCGGCTTCATTCCGTTATTCCTTCGGGTCTTAACGCGGAATTGGAGTGGTGGAGTCTTGTTTAGGATCTATTGAGAGTGTTTCATTCATGATTTATCATTTCATTCACAAATTACTATTACTATTTTGATTCCTGACCCGCATTTTGGTTTTGATTGGACACGTCGGTTGACGTTATCAGTCATGTTACCTATCAGTGGCCAATATTGCGACGTATATGAACTGTTGGGTTCAGCGTTTTTTTGGTGAGGAATTGATGGCGATAGATCAAGCTGGCTGATGCTCAGTAGGGGAACACTTGATACAGGGTTCCTTGTGAGCCCAAAACATGCATGTCGTGTACATTCGGATTCCAGCAGGTTTTCGAGGAGGGACATCGCCTGTATTTGAGATAAGTGTGATTACACTATTTCCACAATTATAGGTGAATTCATTCACTGGATTAAAAGAGCTCTTTCTGCATTGAAGGGAGAGGTTTTCTTCCCTCTCCCTTTCGGGCAGGCCGATTCAGACAAAAAAAAGGGTATGGGTGTCAATAAATATGCGTAGAGTACAACATTTGGATATACCCAGTGGTTTGCAGTCAATGACTCTTTTTGCTTCATTGGTTTACATTGCAGTCAATGCATTTTGGAGGTTAATCCATATAGGCTTGAAAAATCAAGGCATCACATTCACACCAGCTGGCCTAAGTGCTCATGTTTTCAATCAGCACATGTTTTCGTGCCCTATTTTATAAAGTAAAGTATGCATGCACCTTCCTTTATAAAATAGGAATGAAATATGCATGTAAAAATGGGCTATTCTAGGTGCACTTTATAAAATTACCCTCTACATAAAGACTGGTTGTTCTACTGCATCATGCTGAAGCATGAGAAAACCAACTCTACTACTACTACTACTACTACTACTACTACTACTACTACTGAGCATTTGTATAGCGCTACCAGTCGTACCCAGCGCTGCACAGACATGTAAGAGACAGTCCCTGCTCATCAGAGCTTACAATCTAGTCAAGACACAGACACACAAGACAAAACACAGAAGGTGTAAGCAGGGGTGAAACAAGGGGAAAGAAAGAGGAGATCAGGTGAGTCAAGATCCAAAAGCAGCAGCAAAGAGGTGAGCTTTCAACCTGGATTTGAAGAGGGTTAGAGAAGGTACCTGGCATACAGATACAGGTAGCTTGTTCCAGACGTAAGGTTCAGCAAGGTGAAAGGAGCGAAGTCTGGAGTTAGAAGTAGAAGAGAAGGGCACAGATAGAAGCAGTTTGCTAGAAGAGCGGAGTTCCTGAGGGGGGTTGTAAGCAGAGATAAGAGAAGAAAGGTACTGAGGAGCCGCAGAGTGAATGCATTTATAGGTCAGCTGGAGAAGTTTGAACTGGATGCGGTAACGGATAGGGAGTCAATTAAGTGACTTGAGAAGAGGAGTAATAGGAGCATGACGAGACTGATGGAAGATTAGCCGCGCAGCAGAGTGCTGAACAGATTGAAGGGGAGAGAGATGATTCAAAGGGAGACCAACAAGGAGTAGGTTAACTCCTGTTGGGATCCCTATAAGAGAGAGTATTTTTCTAATCCAGGAGGTGTAACTTTGCAAAATCTCAATGTGTATTTTCAGACTGAAGCACTGTTAATATTTGATGCACGGAAACATCTTATTTAGCCACTCTGGACTACTGTCTTCATGAAGATATGACGATTTTTGGAAGCAATTTCTTGCACTGGAAACATTTCTTCCAGAAAGAAAATTTTCACCTGCGTGCAGCAAAATCTTTGCAAGCAAAATCTACCGTGCTACACATGTATTTGTTTCTGCTGTTGGGGGTGGGATGGGGTGGGGGAAGAGATCTAGTTTGGGAGAGAAGAGTTTTAGCATGATTTGGGAGGAGTAGAGAAAAAAATAGAAGGAGGAAGATAAATTACTCAGCAACAGAAGCAAAACCAGTAGCTTTGGTAATATTTGCTCTGCTTCTATTTTCACCTGACAAGATTTGAATACCTCATAGATTTTTAGATTATAATATGCAGAATGTTGCTGGCTTTTATAAGCCACATAAATCAATAACAGGCCGGGGAGCTGAAGCCGAGGTCTTTATTACTTCATTTAATAGTTCCCTGTAAATAAATTTAATAGTTGCATGGTACCCTACAGTGCTTAGAGTTCGAAGGTGTCATAAATATAAGAACGATAACATTGCAGGAACCAAGAAAAGGCTTCGTTTTTCTTACGGCTCCCTTAGCTTAAGAATAAATAAGAACTTGGTGAGTGCCCTTAAAAGAGGAGCTTTAGAATTGCCAATATATGCTATTTGAAAAATGCATCAAACTGCATAATATACAATATGGAAATACTGCAAATCTAGTTATGAATAAAGCCAGACTAAGAACGGCAGAACACTTCTTTCTTCCCTCCTCTCATCCCAGAGATTAGGAGATCCTGGTCAGCATACAAAACTCAAACCCATTTTCAATATGGCCCAAATCTAGCTTGACAGTTTCCCTACAGATTCACTCTAAACAGAGGTCTGTATCAATTTATTTAAAACTTTAACTTCTGGAGCACAAGGGAAACATTGTATTTATTTATTTAATGTCTCTTTTATACCGCACTATTTAAAATTAGTGTGGTTTACATAAAATGGTAACTTATACAGTGCGGTTGAGGCTGCACTGTATTTACAATAAAACAGGTGCTGTAACTTGGACATAGCTAGGGTAACTATATACAGGTTGGTAAGTCAAGTCATAGGTCCAATCGGGTTTATTTATTTATTTATTTTTATTATTTATTTATTCACAATTCTTATATACCGCACTATTAGCCATCAGCGCGGTTTACATTGAACAGAAACATCCGACAATTCACATATGTCTGGTCTTTACATTTAACAGGAGGTATAACTTGGAGAAAAGGGGGTAACTATTTACAATGGTGGTTCATCAGATTAGGGACATAGTTAACTATATACATAGGTGGTATAACAGTACAGGAAACTGCTTGTTATTTACATTGTGGGGTAAGCCTGTTGCGAGGGTCTGCCTGTTTGACCACTTCTGCTATTTGCTTGGGGGTTATGTTCGGAGCTGTCATTGAGATATTTAAGGAAGAGGAAATGTTTTAGCGCCTTTCTGAATTGGCTCAGGTTGGGGATAGCTCTGATTTGTGCTGGTAGGGTGTTCCATAAAGTTGGGGCGCAGAGTCAGAAGGCTCTGTTGGCTTTTGATCTGGTACATCTTGTGGTTTCATTTGGGATAACTAGCATGTTCACCTCTGCTGTTCTTCGTGGCCTGTTTGGTGCAAGTGGTTGGATGAGGTTAGAGAGAGAGGAAGAGGTGAGCCCCTTAGCCGCTTTGAACGTTAGCAGTAAAGTCTTGAAACTGATCCTTGCTTGAATGGGGAGCCAGTGTAGCTGTTTTAGGAGGGGTGTAACGTGGTCTCTCCTGGATGCCCCAAAGAGTACCCGCGCTGCACTATTCATAGCCAGCTGCAGGGGGTTAAGGGTGGACTGGGGGAGTCCTTGTAGTATGGAGTTTGCGAAGTCGAAATGGGGAAGTATAAGGGCTTGATAAATGGTTCGGAAATCATCCGGTTCGAGTAGCATGCGTAGGTGTCTGAGGGATCTGATTTTAAAGTAGATTGCCTTGACAGTATTGGCTATGTGGTTCTTCATGTCAAGGTTTTGGTCTAACGTTACTCCAAGGTAACGTATTGCAGGTTTCACTTGTAGTTGGGCATCCTTTACCTTAACAGAGCTAGGTGGGGTGAAGTTGGTGTTCCTCGAGATGAAAAGGACTTCCGTCTTTTTGTGTTGTATTCGCAGGTTTTGTGACAGGAGCCACTCTGATATGTTGTCGAAGCAGTTAGTCAGAGGGGTGAGGTCTAGGCTATCCAATGATATTGGCATATATAATAGCACATCGTCTGCATATATCATGTAACTGACATTGAAGGATCTGATAATGTCACAGATGGGTTGGATGTATATATTAAACATCAATGCGGATAGGGAGGATCCTTGAGGTACACCTTGACTTTGTTGGAATGGTTCAGATGTAGCCCCGTCAGCTCGGACATGCTGCCATCTACCGGACAGGTAAGATTTGCACCATTCAAGCGCTGTTCCGCAGATGCCTTTTTCCCTTAGCCGGCAAATGAGAATTTCATGGCATACCGAGTCAAAAGCCGCTGCTATGTCTAGAAAGACAAGAGCGAAACCCTGACGTATGTTTTCCACACCTGAGATTATGTTGTTGAGGAGGGCTGTGAGTAGTGTTTCCACTCCATGTGACTCTCTGAATCCATGTTGGGCCGGATCTAGTGGGGCTGAGGTGTCTATATGATCCTGTAATTGCCTGTGCACTATTTTCTCGATGATTTTTGCAAGCATAGGTATGCTAGATATGGGCCTGTAAGACTCTACCTTTTGAGGATCAAGTTTGGTATTCTTTAAAAGAGGTCTTACAGAGGTCTGCTTGAGAGTAGGTGGGAAGGAGCCAGTGGTGAAGGATTGGTTTAATATTTTAGCTATAATTGGGGACAGGTCACATCGCAGGTCCTTTATCCAGTGTGCAGGGCAAGGATCTGTGTGCGCAGTGGTTGTGTTTAGAGCTAGGATGGTATCTTCAATAATTTTCTTCGAAGGAGTGGAGAAGGATGTCAGTGATGCTGGGTTGTCTTGTTCATCAAGAGGGTCCGGTATTAATATTTTGTTGGTCTTGCACATTTTAGATTGCATGTAAATCGCATAGTCCTGTGGGTGGATACCACTATGGTGTTCAGGGGTTGGTTCTTTGGCAAGCATTTTAACTAGGTTAAACAAGTCATGCGGTTTATTCAGTGACCGTTTCAGGGTGTCTGTGTGGTATTGCCTGATTTTGTCTGTGATGGCTTTACGGTGTGCCTACAGGTGTTGGATGTAGGCTGATTGGTCACTGCTGGTGCGTGATTTTCTCCAGCGTTTTTCCAGCCGTCTTAGAATGGTTAGTGAAGCTTTTAAATCGGCTGTGAACCATGGGGCTGATGATCTCTTCTTTGGGTTCTTGTTTGTTGGAGGGCGGATAGCAATTGTGCTGAGTTTGTTGTTCCAAGCGGAGATCAACTCATCTAGGCTTAAGGTGGTCTCATCAATGAGTGTGCGCATTTCAGCGAGGATGCGTTCTCTGTTAAATGGTTGGAAACTTCTGGCTGCTGAGTTAGCAGTCTTGCTTGTATCCGTTTTTGGTTTATGTGAACAGTTGAGGGTAGGCATCTGAAAGGTGATGAGTTTGTGGTCAGTCCATGGGACTGCAGTTATTGATAGCACAATGTTTTGTGGTTGATCCAGAATTTGCTGCGGGGCGAATATGAGGTCAAGAATGTTGCCTTTCTCGTGAGTAGGTTCTTGCACCATTTGAGTGTATCAAGGATATCTAGGGCTTCTATGAATGCGGTTGCTTGAGTGTCCTGTAATGATGGTAGGTTGATATCACCTACGATCCAATTAGGTTTATTTGGACCCTGGGTGAAAGATGCCAGATTTATTATGGTGTTGAAAATTAAGGTGAACCCCTCTATGAATAAAGATATCTCTGATTGTAAAATACTTATGGGCTCAAATATCCAACTAAGAACTTATACCATCTAATATTCATATGTAGATGCAGATAATTCAACAAAAATGAACCAGTGGTCTCAGTTCAAAATTTTTTCAACTCGGGATAACTTGTCCCAAAGCTGTAAACTCCGATTACATCAACGACCACATGTGCGGTTCATGCGGTAAATTGACCACAGATTTATTATGGTGGCTAGGTCGTCTGGATCTGCTGAAGGTGATCTGTAGACCAGGTTTATGGAGCATATGTTGTTGGAAATTGATACCGTTTCTAGGTGGTTGTTACTGTTGGCTTCATCCATTTTAAACTGGAGGTCAGCTCTGGTGATGATGAGTACTCCTCCACCTCTTTTGTTCTGTCTGTGTCCGGTGAAGGCGGTAAAATTTGGTGGGAGTAGCTGGTTGAGGATGATATTGTCTTCTGCTGAGAGCCATGTTTCGGTGACCATGAGGATGTCTAGGTTGTGGGATATTATTATGTCCGTGATCACTGGCCACTTGTTTCAAAGTGAGCGGGCATTTATAAGTGCACACTTCAGGCTACTAGGGTAGAAAGTTTTAGTTTGTCTGGCTTTCATGTTGTGTTGTAGTGGGACATGTAATAGGAGGTGACGGTGCGGAAGGTTAGCCCCGCGTGAGTTGTAATAGGAGTCTCCTGACCATTTTCTCTCACTAGTTGGTACAATAGGAATGTGATTGTGTGACGTCATGAGGGCTAGTAGTTTGGATGGCAAGATTATGATAAATAGGTAAAGGCACATTAGCCTGATGATCGTGTCTTCCATTCTAGCTCTGTGAGGTAGGAAGCTTATTTAGGGAGGTGAAACAGAGGGGTTCTTGTCAGGCTGGAGCTGGCTGGATCTTAACTAGTATATTGTGTATTGTGTATATTGTGTATTGTATTGTTTATCATTGGATAGAGGCTATTTACAATAGTAAGGATTATATACACTCTGATATTTACATGGTATGCAGGGTCCGAATGGCCCATGGGTGTGACTGCGTCATCGCGTGCTGTGTGTGCTAGTGAGGCAGAGGGGGTGGTAGTTTGTGAATTGTCATCAGAGTAGTGTGTGAGGAAAAGATGATGCTTCACCCCCTTCCTAAACTGGGCAAGGTCGGAGATTGCCCGGATGGTGGGCGGAAGGGCGTTCCAACATCTGGGATGCATAGAACATAAATGCTCTGTTTATCGTTGCTTGAGTGCATTTCATTATTGCCTTCAGAATTACCAGTGTGTTTACAGCTGCGAATCTTCTGGATCTATTAGGGGGCATGGGGTGGATTAGCTCAGTGAGAGAAGTGGAGGAGAGCTTGTTGATGGCTTTGAAGGTCATTAATAGAATCTTGAATGAGAGTCTGCAGTGGATGGGGAGCCAGTGGAGGTGTTTCAGGATTGGTGTTACGTGAGCATTCCTGGAAGCTTCATGTAGTATTCTGGCAGCGGCATTCATTGCAAGTTGGAGTGGATTCAGGGTGGTATGCGGGAGTCCCTGTAGAATTGCATTGGCGTAGTCGAAATGAGGAATTACAAGCGCTTGATAGATTGTACGGATGTCCTCTGGATCCAGCAGGGGTCGTAGATGCCGGAGTGTCTGTATCTTGTGGCACACTGCCTTGACTGTGTTGCTGATATGGGCCTTCATATCCAGTCATTGATCTAATGCGACCCCTAGGTAACGGATTGTGGGTTTGGTTAGCAGCTCGGCTTCTTTTACCTTTAAAGAGGCGGGAAGGGTGAATCCTTGACAGGAAATTTGCGTTAGAGGGGGGTCAGAAACAGCAGGCTATGTGTGCCGAAGCACATGGACTGCCACAGGCACCAAAGTGGCAACATAAAGCCACATTTTGAAACTGCCACTGCTGCCAAGCTGAACCGCCCTCCTGTCCCTGAAGATGGAATTGGCGGCGGTGGTAACTGGGGGGGGGGGGGGGGGGAGTGGCACGGCTGGGGCTTCTGCCAGGGGCAATAGAAACCCTTGGGCTGGCACTGTTTACAAATTTTGTTTGCCTTTTTTAAAGCTGAAAATGTAAGGACTTTTGAAATTGTTCTCATGCTCTTGGGACTCAAAACAATGCCAAGACTTTTATGTAGTGGTGGAGACACGATATTGGCAGAATTCAAGAAAACTGATGGGTTCTGGTGGGAAAGGATAAGCAACAACCCCAAGGCTTTCACTACCTTCCTTGCAACTACTTTCCTTCACTTCACTCCAAAAACTCAGTCCAAACTGTTATGTGCTTTTCTTAAATTCACTGTTGGTGAAATCCCTAAAAGCAGGGCATTTTTACCTATCAGCAAAAGGGGCAAATGCCCTGCTTCCCATACGTAAAAGCAGCCCTGATCCCAGTCCCGCACTCATTGCTACCACTGTAGCACATGTCCTGGACATTAAACTGCAGCAATCCATTAAAAATGCACCACAGTGCCATAAACTCTGGCGCCATGGTGCCGTTTGCGCGTCTGCTTCTGCCCCTCCAATTGGAAGCATGAATGGAATTGTGGTGCCATTGTGCATTTTTAATGTATTGCTGTCACTTTACATCCTGGACAGGGGTAGCAACACTGGGGGGAGAAGGGGGCCCACAGATGTGGGGCCCCACTGGAAACATTTTCCCCAAGCGCCATTAGGGTTTGAAGTGGCCATGCCCAAAAGTAAAAGTACATACAATAAATGGCACAAAACCACTGGTGGTTAGGAAACATGAAATAATGGTTTCATTGACTCAAAGTTCAATTTAAGGCCTACTTTTTAATGAAGTAGCAAGCTCTTCTCTGGACGTGTTACTTCTTGGATCCTTTCGTACAAACTGATCCTTTATAATCTTCTCTTTTAAGGTCAAACTTGTTCTTTCATTTTTTGGGGTCCCTGGCTGGGAACCCAGACTTTTTCTTTCTCTGAAAGATATTAAAAAATAGACACAAATCCACATAATCTCAAAACTTTGCCACAATACTTGGACAAAGGACTTTTCTATACCTATGCTCTGGAGTTTTTCTCAAAATCCCCAAAATCACACTCCTTCAAAAATGTATTCCTTTAGGGAAAGCATAAAAGAAGAATACCAAATTCTCCCCCATCCCCCAAGAAAATATCCAAAATTACAAAGCTCTTCCTTCCATCCATGGTTCAGTCCCTCACTGATTAGGCTGGAACATCCAAGGAGACTTGGTAAGATACACCCTCAGAGGCTCTAGGTCCCACAACCCTCCTTAGATATATCACCATTCCATATTACTTGCATTCCTCAGGATCCATGTGATGAGTATCAGCCAAGTAGCTAGCTGTCTATTTCCACAAGCTCCAGCTAGGCTTCCCTTCTCCCCAGACCTTCCCAGAGTCTGTTGCCCTCTCATCCCCTCCTTTACTTGATGGGCCTAGCCAGCCTGGGAGATTTCCTCCCTTTCTCAAGGCCTAGCCAGCCATGCAAAGAGAGCTTTCTGCTGCTTCCCAACAGACATGTGTCCCATGGGTTTTAACCACTCTCTCTTCCATCACTGGCGAAAATCCTCTTCTCTCCTTTTGTCAGATTTTACAGGGCTAAGAACAGAACTAGGATTCCTGCCCCCCCCCCTCCCTCCTACAACCTACAAATCAGCATGATCACCATGCCCAGCATCTCATCTCTCTTCTGCTAATCCCCTGCTTCTGCCAACACTACCACCCTATCTCTGCTGCTGCAAGCACCACTCTGTACACATGGCTCGGCTCTTATCAGTCTATATTATGCAATGCAGAAAGACGCTCTGGTGCAAATCTAGCAGCTTCCAGTCTCGCGAGACTTGCACTCGATTTCCTTTCCTTAAAGAGAACCAAGACCTGTATGCGGAGTAGTAGAATGGTACTCATGGCAGTATTTGGGACCAACCCAAATGTTAGCACTTGCCTGTCATGCTTACCACACTTACAATGTTGTGCCAGCCCTGTCCAGGACCTTTAATAATTCCCTTTAAAACATGGAATGGGAGCACCTACCAATACGATGGACATCTTAGTCCATTTTACATTAAATCATGTTATTACACCCACAGCCCAGCAGCAGAGATTCCAGAAACATGCTTACCTTGAAGTTAGAACATGGGACGAGCATGGAGGATCTCTGAAGGAGAGGAAGGGATTATAAAGCTGAGCAGCTGGTGTGGGAGGGCAGACCGGATAAGCCATATGGGGGCTGATATTCAATGAGGTTCATGTAGTTGCAGCACCTGCTAATCGCATGAGCCCTGCTGAATATCTCCTCTGACTGCTGCGGCACTATCTAGTTAGTGTCATAGGTGGTCCTCGGGGTTATCTGGTTAGCAGCAATATTCAGTCCACTCAACAGATAACAAACTACATAAACTAGGCCACAGACAAAGCAGTCCTAACTTTGTGGTTTGCTATCCGGATAGTGGCTGAATATCGCTATTATCCAGATAGTACCAGCGGTCAGCGGTGAAACCGAATATTCAGCGTCGGCGGATATCTGGATTTTGGTGCCGAATATTTGTCCACCTCCATATGCCTTTTAATCATTTCCCTTAAAAAGTACCCTGGTCCCCTGTTTGTTCTGTTTGCCTGACTTAACTAGATTGTAGGCTCTGTGGGACAGGGACTGTCTCTTATGTGTATATGTATGCCTACTACTGCTATAGAAATGATAAGTAGTAGTAGTAAATGACGCAGCCAATGTTAAAAAACTGTGAAGTTTGAATACTGATACAAAGGGAAGGGGGATATTCAATGCTATTACTGCTGGATTCTAACCCCGAATATTCAATGATGGAGCCATATCCAGCCACCAGCACTGAATATCCAGGTCGCTGCAGAAGCCGGAAGTTAACTGAACAGCGGCAATATTGAGCCACTGCTGGGTTAGCTTCCATGGGTAAAGTTAGGCCAGCATTTGCCTCGCCTGACTTTACCCATGTGTCGCTAAGCGCTGTCTGGTTAGCAATGGGTGCTGCCTCTGCTCCAACCGGGAGGCGGCACTATGGGATAAGAGGCAGTATACTATTGTGGATCAGGAACTGGTTAAAAGATAGAAAGCAAAGAGTAGAGCTAAATGGTCAATGTTCTCAATAGAGAAAGATGAATAGTGGAGTACCCCAGGGATCTGTGCTGGGCCTGCTGCTTTTTAACATATTCATAAATGACCTGGAAATGGGAACGAGAAGTGAGGTGATCAAATTTGCAAATGGGAACGAGAAGTGAGGTGATCAAATTTGCAAATGACACAAAATTATTCACTGTTAAAACACATGAAGATTGTGAAAATTGCAAGAGGGCCTTGATAAACTGGAAGACTGGACGTCCAAATGGCAGATGAAATTTAATGTGGACAAGGGCAAAGTTATGCACCTAAGAAATAAAAATCCAAACTACAGTTGCATGATGCAAGGTTCCACATTATGAACCGCCACACAGGAAAAGGATTTAGGCATCAACGTGGAGAATACATTGAAACCCTCCGCCCAGTGTGAGCAATGGCCAAGAAAGCGAATAGAATGCTAGGAATCATAAGGAAAGGAATGGAGAATAAAACCAAGGATATAATAATGCCTTTGTATGATTCCGTGGTGCGACTGCACCTTGAATATTGTGTGCAATTCTGGTTGCCATATACCAGAATTAGAAAAGATACAGAGAAGAGCTACCAAAATGGCAAAGGGGATGGAAGGATACCTCCGTGAAGAAAAGCTTAGAAGGTTAGAGCTCTTCAACTTGGAAAAGAGACGACTGAGGAGAGATATGACAGCGGTCTGTAAACTAATGAATGGAATGGAACGGGTAAACATACATCGGTTGTTTACCCCATCAAAAAGTAGAAAGTCGAGGGGGCATGCAAGGAAGCTACAATGCAACTCATTTAAGATTAATAAGAGAAAATATTTTTTCATTCAACGCGTAATCAAACTCTGGAATTCATTATTGGAGGATGTAGTGAAAGCCTTTAGTATAGCTGGTTTAAAAAACGTTTGGACAAGTTTCTAGCAGAAAGGTCCATAAACCATTATTAAAGAGGACCAGGGAAATCCACTGCTTACCCCTGGACAAGCATTATGGAACATATGTACCTTTTTGGGAACCTGACAGGTACTGTGACTTGGATTGGCCACTATTGGAAACAGGCTACTAGACTTGATGGACCTTGGCCAAATCCAGTATGGAGCTTTCCTCCAGGAACTTGTCCAAAACCTTTTTAAACCCAGCTACACTAACAGCTTTCACTACATCCTCCTGTAATGAATTTCAGAGTTTGATTACGCATTGAGTGAAAAACATATTTTCTATTATTACTCAAAATGGGTTACATTGTAGCTTCATTGCGTGTCCCCCAGTCTACTCCATTCATTAACTTATAGACCTCTATCATATTTCCCCTTATGCTTCTCTGTACCAAGTTGAAGAGCCCTAACCTTTTAAGTCTTTCCTCATAGGAGTATCCTTCCATCCCTTTTACCATTCTTGTATCTCTTCTCTGTACCTTTTCTAATTCTGCTAGTGTATATCCTTTTTAAGATATGGCAACCAGGAATGCACACAATATTCAAGGTTCAGTCAAACCATGGGATGATACAGAGGCATAATATTCTTGGTTTTATTCTCCATTCCTTTCCTGATGATTCCAAGCGTTCTATTTGCTTTCTTGGCTACTGCTGCCGCACACTGGGAAAAGGGTTTCAACGTATTATCCACAATGACGCCTAATCTTTTTCCTAGATGGTATTTTCCTAATATGGAACCATGCATCGTGCAACCATAGGTTGGGTTGTTCTTTCCTAGGTGCATAACTTTGCACTTGTCGACATTAAATTTCTTCTGCCATTTGGACGTCCAGTCTTCCAATTTATCAAAGTCCTCTTGCAATTTTTCACAGTCCTCTTGTGTTTTAACAACTTTGAATAATTTTATGTCATATACAAATTTGATCACCTCACTCATTCCCATTTCTAGGTCATTTATGAATATGTTATAAAGCAGCAGGCCCAGCACAGATCTCTGGGGTACTCTGCTATTCACCTTTCTCCATTGATCCTACCTGATCTCTTGATCCTACCTATCCTTCTAATCAGCCCATCTCCTTCCTCCCCTTCATTTCTAAACTACTTGAACACATGGTTCACCTCCGCTGCCTTGACTTCCTCTCCTCTCATGCCCTCCTGGAACCTTTACAATCTGACTTTCATCCTTTACACTCTACTGGAACAGCTCATGCCAAAGTCTCCCTTGACTTGTTCCTGGCAAAATCCAAGGGCCTTTACTCTGTCGTCATCCTTCTCAACCTCTCTGCTGCTTTTGACACTGTGGACCACAACCTTCTCCTTGATATCCTGTCCTCATTTGGTTTTAAGGGCTCTATACTATCCAGATTCTCCTCCTATCTCTCCCATCGCTCTTTCAGTGTTAGTTCTGGTGGCTCCTCCTATGCTGCTATCCTGCTGTACCTCAAGGATCTGTCTTGGGTCCACTCCTTTTAACTCTCTATACCCAGTCCCTTGGTGCGCTCAACTCTTCCCATGGCTTTCAGTAAAATCTTTATGCCAATGACTCCGAGATCTACCTCTCTACCCCTGAAATCTCTCTGGTAATCCAGACCTGGATATCTGCCTGCCTTTCTGGCATTGCTGCTTGGATGTCTCTCCGCTGCTTGAAATTGAACATGGCCAAGACTGAGCTTCTAATTTTCCCCCTAAAACCTCCTCTCCTCTTCCTGTTTTCTAAGTCACCAAGAGACCCTTATGAGGACCCTTGTCAAAGTCTTTCTGAAAATCCAGATACACTATATCGACCGGCTCACTTTTGTCTACCTGTTTATTCACACCTTCAAAAAAATATAACAGATTAGTAAGACAAGACTTTCCTTGGCTAAATCCATGTTGGCTTTCTCCTTTTAAAGATAAGATCTTGATACTAGCCTTTATTGTCTTGTAGGAGTGTAAACCAGTGCATTTGGTATACTCCAAAAAGATGGTTGTGATCAAGTCAGTGATTCCAAAAGTGATGGAGGTGTGTAAAGAAGAATCCCTGTTTAACCTCCCAATCAAGCTGCATCTGACCTGTCCAACTAAGAAACTCACATTTAAAGTCTAGTATTGTTACACTCTGTCTAAATCTTCAATGTTGCCCCCCCCCCCTAGTGCTGGACCCCCCCCCCTCTCTCTGTCAAGATGATTTTTGTACACCCCCCCCCCCTTTTGTGCTAAACTGCTTTGACCCGGTGAAAAGCGGAATATAAATACAGCTAAATAAATAAATAAATAGACCACTTTGACTAAATGATAAAGCGGTATAAAAAACCTGTTAAATAAATAAAGAAGCAAGGATGGATTCAGTGACTGCATCTCAGTGGCGGAATGAGATATCTATTGAATTAAGGTTGGAACTAGAGTATGGCAAGTTCCGAAAAGGAGTAAAAACCTGCAGGTAAATAATCAAACGCATTTGATAGCATCTGCTGTCTAGACAAGTGTTGCTTGCAGAAACTATCCGGTGATTCTCAGCAGCATTATTGGTATAGTGCCAGAGTGGTTAGTTGGCAGTTCAAGGGTGAGCTGCTGGTTACAGTTGGCAAGCTTCAGTCTGCAAGATGGATACCTATCTGGGTAATGGACTTGCTGCTTTATGTGACTGTTCATTGCTTTCAGTAATATGGATTCCGGCACAGAATTTCTGGATTTTTTGACTGCCACGACCAGCATTAAAAACAAAACAAAACCCAACAATATCAATGGATGAATATTGGTTAGTTCCTGAGGCAGGGATGGTGCTGTATAGTTGGGGTTGAGGTGGGATGAAAGTTTGTGGCTTTGAGGTAGGTGCTGGTCAGGTGTTGGATTTTTCCACAACTAAGATGTTGCTGGAAGGGTTCATTGAGGTTTTAATTGCTATAATTGTATGTAAGTAAATTTGTAAACCACATGAAAATAACATCTGTTTTTATTACGGCAATTAAGACTTTTATGAATAAATAAATAAATAGTTTGGAGGTTGTTTCCCAGCCTTCAGGCAGCAAGGGAGTCTGAACTTTCCAGGGCAAGTCTTCAGACAAGGCAAAACTAAGGGATAATAAGCTTTTAAAAATCCATTCAGTTACTAGCAAAAACTTCTGGTACACTGGAAGACTAAATTGAATAGAAAACTGCAGTCATAAAAGAATAATTTGTTAAATGAACCAGTGTACTAGTCGAAAGCTCATTTCTTACACAAGTGGAACGTTTGTAAACCAATAACTCTTAAAAGAATAAAATGGTAATGCATTTTCCCAGAAAAGTCTGTTTAACAGCTTTGCAGTGTACTGTAAATGTATCTTTCCAATCTGTCCCTGTTCCTTCATTTTCAGCGTTTTAAATAAACAAATTGAAGGATGAAATAAAAGTCAGTATACTGCTCCTTATTTATTTAATTGTGCTCGTTTGAATTTAATTATCTGTCCTCCATGGAATAAGGATTTGATAATTGCACGTAATCCCTGGAAAAATACAAGCCATACTGGTAAGAAAGCAAAAAAATAAACATTTCAGCTGAGATGTGAAAAAAATAAGCCAAAATTCCTTTGCTTTGAGGCAGGATCTGCAAACCTCAGCTGGCATGGTACTCGAACAAATCCCTGGTGATGTCCTAAGTAGGTTCAAAAGGAGACATCCTCCCCTTTGGTGTGGCTCGGAGCACGTTGAAGATCACGGAAACACAGGGGGTCTTTTATTAACAGATGCTAAGCTATTGTATGTAACCAGGACCGTACCAAGCTAGGAGTGCTCCCTGTGCGACTAACGAATCTGGTGCCTCCCTCCGCCCAGTTCAAATGTAGCAATGCACTCTTCCAGGAAGCCCAGTGATGATAACAACACCCTTTCTGTACTTTGTACCCTGTGCACTACTAGCACAGCCCTTGGTACGGCCCTGCATGTAACGTACGAATAGCACCAAAACCATACTGTGTTACATGCAATACCCCCATGTTAGCTAACAGGGGCATGGAAAGCATTTCCCCAGCAGTTAATGTGGAACGCTGTCCCCTATTGAGGTGGTGTTAGGTGAACCTGCACTAATGCGGTTAGCGTGCGGTGTGAACAGAGCGCCAACTGCGCTGCGTTCACCATGCCCACTCTCCGTCCCTACCCCACTCACTTGCAACCTTAATGATGGTTGTGCAGTTAGCATGGGAATCACTCTGTGCTAATATAAAAATAAGTCTAAATAAATAAACACAGTAAGAAAAGCATGGAGGTATGAGGATGAGGAGGTTGTGTGCAGTTATTAGGGTCCGGACATTAGTCTGGGTGGGAATCTGCCCCGTAGAATTCTAGGAATAGGTGAGTTTTCAGTCTCTTTTGAAAATCTGTGGATTTGATGGTCCTTATATGAGGTGACAGCACATTTCATAACACTGGAGCATAGAGGAGAATGCCATCACATGTTTGTTGGTGTTTTTTTTATTTTTAAAGGAGATACCTCTAGTAGGTTGAGAGTGTTGCGTCTTTGTAGCTTGTTGTTTGTGGGTTTTCTGAGTAGAGTTTGTAGGCGCTCTGTGGATTTATGGGTATTGAGGATAACTTTATATTTAATTCTAAATGAGATGGGTAGCCAGTGGAGCTGTTTGATAATGACAGTGATGGCTTATTATCACTTGTGACAAAGTAGAGTTTGCCCCTGATGAAGCTTTTGTGGTGAGATCTTTGTTGGGCTACTCTGTCTTCATGGGATGCTGATTGACTTTGAGAAGCTACATGATTTGAGTTTGTTACTGTAACATTTGGAAATCAAGTCCTTTAAGTATTCCTGTTCTCATTCTAGGTTGTCCTGATTACGGGTGACTTATTGAATGCAGCGTACTGCAGCACTATTGTGCATTACCTTTGTGTATATTGCCATTCGGCATGGAACAGCAGATAGATATTTTGTATATAGTTTAAATGCAATTTGGTTTTGTGAATGAAAAAATAAAAATTTATTGTTAAAGAGATTACTTACCTTGCTAAGCGTAGCTGCTTTTTAAGATTTGAATATAATAATTAAATAAATAAATAAGAGGAGTTTTTTAGACTGTTGATGTTCTGAGAAGCAATTACCCTTGGGTGGGTAACTGCCCTGGAGAGGGATATTAGCTCTGACACTAAGGTCTTTTCTCCTCTGTTTCTATTAGCCTTTTTTGTACTATCTGTGCATTTTGAGTTTGTGGCCTTTGAAGCTTCCCCAAAGATTGTAGTTATTTCCTATTATGGATTATGAAAGTGATGTATTTGTGAAAATTATTGTAGTGGCAAAAGGGTGTGGCGATACACTAGCGACTGCGCCAAGTGTGATCCAGAAGTTATTTTCCTTTTGATTGTATACTCTTCTGAGGAGAATGCCTTCATCACCTCAGTGCTGTTGCTGGCTATTTTGTGAAGCCTCATGTTTGCCTCTGCTAGCATTACATTTTCTATCAATGCTAATATCCCAAATTCAGTGATAAATATATACATATACTAAAAAAATCACCAAAATGCCCCCAAGAAATATTTTTAAACATTACTCATTCTTTTGTCGGACGTCGCCGTAGGTAAGTACACATTTTCAATTAATACTCCCATATGGTTCTATCCATTTTAATAAAGACAAAATAATTTCCAAAAACTTAGCTCAATCAACGTTCTCAACTTGTATGTCCACGCACGACGCGCGCGTTTCAGGAATGCCTCCCTGTATCAAGTGCTTTCTTCAGACTGTTCACCAACCGCCATAAGACGCCGGGACTTAACCCAGCTAATCCTTTAAAGGGCAGAAAAAGTTTTCCATTGGCTATCCAAACCCTTCAATCACTAACAAAACACCAATGGAGATAGTGAAGACCTCCCCACTAATCAGTTAAACGTAGTTTCTGCATGCTCCACTTTGTATTAGTATGCTCCATTTAACACGTGTACCTGTACTAGAACAGAATTTCATGTAGTGCATACATTCGATATATGATTCATTTATTTTTATTCTGAGCAGAAGTGTTCACTCCAACATTGGTAAGCTCGTATTACCTGTATCCTACATGGTAAAACATATATCTGACTTCAGCTGACCTAGTAAAGGACTAGTCACCGAGTCTCATCAGCCATTACTATTGTTAGTAACTTTGTATTCCTGCCATAACCCACACCTAGGAAGGGACATTTACTCTCTTTCCCTGCATGGCAAAAGGAACGGCCGCCTGAGTAAAATATCCTTAACCTGGGACCACGCCAATTCACTCCTCCAACACAAGCCTCTGCCTTACCTGAATTGGAGTAGAAGGACCCAAAATGGAGCACATAATCATCTCCCTAATGAGCCTTTGCCTTCTACTCACAATCTTGCCATCCAGCTCACTGGCACTACTAACGACACATAATCACATCCCCATAGTTTCGACCGGTGGGAGAAAATGGTCTGATGACTCCCACAACAAACCTCATGGAGCTAGCTATCCATATCGCCACCACCTATTACACATCCCACTACAAAACTCTTCGAGTGCCAAACAAAGTAAAAGCCCCTACACTAGCAGCCTGAAGTGTGCACTCATTAACTCTCGCTCACTTCGCAAAAAATGGCCAGCAATCACCGAAACAATAACGTCTCATAAATTAGATATCATCATGGTCACTGAGACCTGGCTCTCACCGGAAGACAGCACCATTCTCAATCAACTACTACCAAGAACACATAGATGAGCACAACTCCCTTGACTCCCACCAATTTGGTTTCCGCCCCTTCCATGGTGTAGAAACCCTTTTAATTACTCTGATGGACTTCCTCATAAGACATACAGACGATAACACTCAAGGCCTACTACTCCTTTTCATAGACATTTCCGCCGCATTTGACAACATCAACCACCTTACACTGATTAATAGATTAGAAAACTTAGGAATAGGCGGGACTGTCCTCAATTGGTTCAAGTCCTACATCACACACAGACTAATGCGAGTTCAAGTAAACCAGGAAGCATCAGAAACCTTCCCCCAAGGACAAGGAATACCCCAAGGATCGGCCCTTTCTGCTCTCCTCTTCAACCTGTACCTACAACCCATCACAAAAATATTTAAAAAACACAAAATCAGTCATTTTATCTATGCTGATGACATCATGCTCGCCCTCCCCATAACCACGAAAACCCCCACTTATAACACTCTATACGAGTGCATGGCAGAAACCACATCCTGGATGGAAACCAACTACCTCAGCATCAATCTCAAAAAAACTGAAGCAATGTTCGTATCAAGATCACCTGTGGCTGAAGATACCTACCCAACAACAATCTCCATCAATAACACAACTATACCTGTTAAAAAAGAGGTAAAATATCTAGGTGTTATAATCGATCACACACTCACCATGCTACCACACATAAAGCAGACGGTAAAAACCATATTCTACAAACTCAAAACTATTCAACACTTAAGGCCCCTTCTTGACACGCATGACTTTAGATCAGTTGTCAGCTCACTCATAACCCCTCACTTTGACTATTGTAACAGTCTCCTAATTGGCCTCCCACAAAAGAATATCTACTTATTACAAAGAGCACAGAACATTTGTGCAAAAGTAGTCACTAAAGCCCGCCTAGCGGACCATGTAACCCCTATACTGCTAGAACTACACTGGCTCCCTATAAATAACCGAATCAAATACAAAACACTACTAACAACCTTCAAACTACTAAACGATATTGCCCCCTCCCATCTATCCACACTCCTTCACGCCCCAAATGATTCAAGAGCCCGCAGACTAAATGCAACCCTCTCACTGGAGTTACCAAAAACATTCACGAGGACTAAAAAATCCACCAGTGCCAGAGCCTTCACATTCACCGCTCCCACACTTTGGAATGACCTCCCAATAGACATCCGAATCATAAAGGACCTCTCTCAATTCAGGAAAGAACTCAAGACATACCTATTCTCCGAACACTTCGGAATCCCCTACCCTCCTAGCCCATCCACACATCGTCCACAGACACACAAACAAAAAAACCCGCAAAAACACAATTAACTGAACATACACAGCCCCCCTCAAACAGTTCTCCCAAAGACACACAAAAAACCCATGAAAAAATGGAAATAAATTCCATCACACACACACGCACACACACACACACACACACACACACACACACACACACTTGAATAGTGAATTCACTACACTGTATCCTAACCTTTTTGTAAATAACACCTGTAAATAGAAATGTCAGCTCGCTGCCTATTCCCTGTAAAAAGTTAGAAACTTCTGATCAAGATATACACCTTGTAAATAGTTTTAATAATTTACTGTTCTGTTATATGTAAAAAGTTAAAAAGTTCTTGTTCAATGTAATGTTATACGAACGTATACAAAACTGTTAAATTGTTCCATGTAAACCGCCCCTGATCTCTGGAAGGGGCGGTATAGAAGAAATAGATAAATAATAAATAATAATAAATAACCTAACTTTGTTGCCTTCACCAGCCACAGGCAGAACAAAAGAGGTGGAGGAGTTGTCATAATCTCCAGATCTGACCTCCAGTTCAAAATGATTGAATCCAACAGTATCAATAACCATGAAACAGTAACAATCTCCAACAACACATTCTCTATAAACCTTATCTACAGAGCGCCTTCTGCAGATCCAGACAACCTGTCTACCATCATAAATATAGCATCCAACACCCAGGGTCCAAATAAACCAAATTGGATCTTAGGTGACTTCAATCTTCCATCTCTACAGGACGATCAAGCAGCTGCATTCATAGAAGCCCTAGACATCTTGGGATACACTCAACTGGTTTGAGAGCCTACTCACTCAAAAGGTAACATTCTGGACCTCATATTCGTCCCACAATTAGTTCTTCATCAATCAGAAAATATCACGCTATCATTGACATCAGTACCATGGTCAGATCATAAGCTCATTACTTTTCAGATTCCTACCCTCATCAAGCCTCAAAGGCCCAATGTGGATTTAAGTAAGAACTCCAACCCAACTGCCAGAAGTTTTCACCCGTTTAACAAAGAACGCATCCTCGCCGAAACGGGCACACTCTCTGATAAGACTTCACTAGACCTAGAGGAACTAATCTCTGCCTGGAACAACAAACTCAGAGCAATCGCAATCCGCTCCTCAACAAATAAAGCCTCAAAGAAAAGATCATCTGCACCATGGTTCACAGCCGAATTGAGGACATCACTAACCCTCCTACGGAGGCTGGAAAAACGCTGGAGGAAGTCACGTACCAGCAGTGACCAAGCAGCATACATCCATCACCTGCATACACATCGCAGGGCCATCACAGACAAGATGAGACAACACCACTCAGACACCCTGAAACGGTCTTTGAATAAGTCGCACGACCTCTTCAACTTGGTCAAATCCCTTGCTAAAGAACCCACCCCTGAGCACCTTGGAGGTATACACCCGCAGGACTATGCCATCTTTATGCAATCTAAAATGTGCAAGACTGACAAAATGATGATACCTGACCCCCCTCGACGAACAAGAGTACCCTGCATCTCTAACTGCCTTTGTTACACCCTCAAAGAGAATTATTGAAGACACCATCTCAGCCCTAAATACCTCCACTGCATACTCAGACCCCTGTCCAGCATTCTGGATAAAAGATTTGAGATGTGACCTCGCCCCGATAATAGCTAATATGATAAACCTATCTTTTACCACTGGGTCTTTCCCCTCTACTCTTAAACAGACCTCCGTTAGACCCCTTTTGAAGAACGCCAAACTAGACCCACAAAAGGTGGAGTCATACAGGCCCATATCCAGCATCCCGATGCTTGCTAAAATCATTGAAAAGATAGTATACAAGCAGTTACAAGATCATATCGACACCAATGCCCCTCTGGATTCATCCCAACATGGATTCAGAGAGTATCATGGAGTTGAAACACTACTTACAACTCTTTTCGACAACATAATTTAAGGCATTGACAACATACGACATGGTTTTGCACTCATCTTCTTGGACATAGCAGCGGCTTTCAACTCGGTATGCCACGAGATTCTCCTATGCCGGCTAAGAGAAAAAGGCATTAGTGGAACAGCTCTCGAGTGGTGCAGATCTTACCTGTCTGGAAGATGGCAATATGTTTGAGCAGACGGGTCCACATCCGAACCATTCCTACAAAGTCAAGGAGTGCCTCAAGGATCCTCCTTATCATCACTGATGTTTAACATCTATATCCAACCCATCTGTAACATCATTAGATCGTTCAATGTGAGTTGCATGATATACGCGGATGATGTGCTGTTATACATGCCAATATCCCTGGATTGCCCAGACCTTACCCCTCTGACCAATTGCTTCAACACCATATCCGAATGGCTCCTATCACAAAATCTACGCATCCAACACAAGAAAACGGAGGTCATGTTCATCTCGAAAAATCCCAAGTTCACACCACCCAGCTATTTGAAAGTAAATAATGCCGAGTTACAAGTAAAATCAGCTATACGTTACCTCGGAGTGACATTGGACCAGAACCTCGACATGAAGCAACACATAGCCAATAGTGTAAGAGCGATCTACTTTAAAATCAGATCCCTCAGACACTTACATCCGTTACTCGAACCAGATGATTTCCGCACCATTTACCAAGCCCTCATTATTCCTCATCTCGATTATTCAAACGCCATCCTACAAGGACTCCCCCGGGCCACCTTAAACCCCCTGCAACTTGCTATGAACAGTGCAGCGTGGGTACTCTTTGGAGCCTCCAGAAGAGAGCACATCACACCCCTCCTGAGGCAGCTGCATTGGCTCCCCGTTCAAGCCAGGATCAGTTTTAAGACCTTGGTGATGACCTTCAAGGCCACCAAGGGGCTCTCCTCTTCTTCACTATCCGAACTCATCCTACCTCTCGCTCCCAACAGGATAAGGAGAACTGCAGAGTCCAATATGCTATCGATACCTAAAGATACGACAAACTGCACCAAAACAACTTCCAACAGAGCTTTCAGACTCTGCGCACCAAGTCTCTGGAACTCCCTACCACCACATATCAGAGCAATCCCCAACTTGAGCCAGTTCAGGAAGGCTCTGAAACATTTTCTCTTTATCAAATATCTCATTGACTGCCCTGAACCCCAGCCACCCTAGAATAGCGCGTCCCCAAGGATGTACAACACCCAACAATACCCGTGCTCATTTCATTTGCATATGTATATAGTTTACCCTGTTCAATTCATCTGCATATGTATATAGTTTACCCTGTTCTCCAAGTTACTTTTCCTGTTCAATGTAATGACCAGACATTTGTATATTGTCAGATACTGTTTGTTCTATGTAAACCGCGCTGATCTCAAATAGTGCAGTATATAAGAAATGTAAATAAATAAATAAAATAAATAAATGAAAGATCACATTACACTATACCATTCGACCTCTTTATTCAGGCCCAAAGGTGTCACAGTCTTTAATTGGAATATCCACCGCTGCTCACATCTCTGAAGTTTAGTGATACGATCTCCCCCCCCCCCCCGGGATCAAGGGGGATATAATCAATCACCGACCATTGGAGACACTCAAAACTATGATCTGCGACACCCTTGCTTGGGCCCAAAGGCTACAAGCGTAGAGCGGCCTTATAGTGTCCCTTTAAATAAAGCTTCCCTTGTTTGTCACCAGAGGGATTCTGGTACTTGTAGTTGGCTTACTTATATAAGGACAAATGTAGTTGTGAGACTGGTGGTTTAAGGCAGCAAGAAAATTTATTTTTTTGCGGGATTCCCAGGCATTAATGCTCAAAACACAAAAGCCAAAGGATGCTTCTCCAACATAAGAGCAAATCAGGTTAACAGAGGAAAATGCAACAAAAACCTTCTATCACTGGGCAGCAGCTTTCATCCAAATAAACTTTCACAGAGCACAGCTTCTTGTGGTGATTCAACGTAACAGGTAAACTTTTTTAACAGCTGCTGTTTTCTTTTTCAAAACCAAACTTTTACTAAAGGCAGCTTTTTGGCTTCAGAAGCTCACATACTTAGTAGAACACAGTCTTGGCTTTTTCCAACTCTTGGCAGTCACAGAAATTAGTCACTATATTGTTTCACAGTCTTTCAACCCTGTTCAACAATGCTCAGTTCTCCTTTAGACAAAAAGAGCAATCCATTGGTGACAATTCTTACTCAGCTTCTGGCATACAAGAATCCACCTGCATCTCTTCTATTAACACCGGGTACTTCTTACTTCCACCAATTTTATAAACTTGCCCAGCCTTCCTGTCTTCTAAAAACTCTTGGAACTGCTTCAACAGCAAATCACTCTGAGAAGGCACACTTGTATTGGGAGGGTAAAGCTTCCTCTCTACAAACAGTTTTCTTAATGCTTCTAGTGTTAAAAGCTCAATTTCTCTGCTCTTATCTGGGTTTCGGTTCTCTTCATACATAAAACTATCCACCCACCTCTTAGCAGACATCAGGTCTGGCTCCTGGACACTAGTGGAAGCAAACTGTTTCTCTGCAAGCTGTTCAGGTTTACATGTACTGGCTTTACCTTGGGGTGGGTCTCTCAGACAGCTACTGACTCCCTTCCTCCTGATATCTTTCAGGCTATGGAACTCAGCCTTCTGGTGCCTTTCTCCACTCCTTCCCAGATAGCCACTCTCTTGAAAGTTTCCTTGGAACCTTTCTCCCTTTCCAGGATCTCTCAGAGTTTCTCCTTCGTGTGCCTCTGTTGCTCTGTCTGCTCTGGTTGCAGATCTATTCCCTTCCAGCTTCTCCTGGACCTGCTGGCTCTGCTGTCTCTGCTGCGTCTCCTGTGTGTGTGTCTCCCTTCTCTCCTGTGTGTCCTTTCTTTGCTCTGAGTGTGTTTTTAAAAACCGTTTGCTGCCGGGCACTCCCTTGCCTCTGCACAGGTGTGACCAATCATTGAGCAAGCTTGGCTCTACGTCTGAACTAGGGCGTGGCCTGGCCTCAGCAGAGAGCTGAGTTTTTTTCTTGCCTGCCTTGCAAACACTGTGCACAACTGAACTGTCACTTGCTTTAAAGGGAAAAACTGGGTTTTCTTCCTCTTCCTTTTCTTCCTGGGGGCTCTCCTCACCACAGATCACATTCAAGGCAATGTTCAACTATCGGGGCTGACTGAATTTTTTGACGAAGCCGCAATGCATGTTCCCCCAATCGAATTTTAATCTGCCGTATAGTTCTGCCAACATATATGAGAGGACAGGGGCATACGATGATATACACCACAAACGATGAAGTACAGTCGGTCTGCCACCGTCGAGTCACTGATTTACCAGTGATAGGAGATATCCAAATTCTACCCGTGATTGAAGAAGCACAATATGAACATGATCCACAAATAGAATGTCCATTATGTTGTTGTGGTGGAATAGGTAGTCTGTCAGCTAAAGGTGTTGAATGTACTAAAAAATCCCTAAGATTGGCACCACGAGAAAAGGCAATCATTAGAGGTTTTTGAAAACATTCATGTAATGTCAGTATCGGACAATGTTTCTTCAAAATACCAACAATTTTCGCACTACACGTTGTATATGGAAGGATGCCCACAAAAGATTTTGATGATTCATCAATAATATGCTCTGGCCATTCAGTCAGCAGCCATTCACGCTGTACATGTAAAGCACGTCAATAGGCAGATCTTACAAGATTAGACGGGTAACCCCTAGCAAGAAACCGATTGGTCAAATCAACTGCCTGATATTTAAAATCAGCCTTAGATGAGCACAGTCATCAGAGCCTCAGAAATTGTCCAAAAGGGAGACCCCTTCTCAATGGTTTAGGGTGGAAACTATGATAATTGAGTAGACTATTCCGTTGTACCATCTTACGATACAGGGAGGTATGAAAATAACCAGCTTCCTTGTAGATCATCACATCCAAAATTTCAATCCGTTGATCAGCAATATGGGCAGTGAAAGTTATAGTGGACTTCAGATTATTCAACCACCCCAAAATCTCCTGCAATTTCGAAGGAGGGCCAGTCCATAGGAAAAAACTGTAATCAAGAAATCGCTTCCAAAATGGTATCCATACCATTGATTTTGAGGAGAAATTTCTGTATGGGTCCCTCTATTTTGTATGGATACCATTTTGGAAGCGATTTCTTGATGACATGAGGTCATCTCTTTGTGCCTCAATTATAATCCCACTTTTGCTGTGACCTCTCTAATCGACCCTGTATGGAAGCTTGGATGCAAGTCCAACCACCAGATATGCTGCCAGGGTATCCACACCAGACGCGTCTGTATGTGTATTTTGGAAGTTCTGAAAATTGTAATGCATATACCAATCCCTTTGGGATTAAAGTCACTCAATCTACTCTATTTAATAGGTCTGTCTACAGGTTGGCACAGGAATTCTCAGTGAGGGCCACAAGGTTGATTTCGGCATATCCACAACAGCTATTCATCAGATGTATCTGAACATGAGATCATAAGAAATGCCATACTGGGTCAGACCAAGGTCCATCAAGCCCAGTATCCTGTTTCCAATAGTGGCCAATCCAAGTTACAAGTACTTGTTGGTTTCCAAAAAAGTACACAGATTCATTTCCTTGATCCTATTTAATAATGGTTTATGGACTTTTCCTCCAGGAATTTGCCCAAACAGTTTTTAAATCCAGCTACACTAACAGCTTTTACTGCATCACCTGGTAACATAAAAAAAATATTTTCTCTTATTAGACTTAAATGCGCTACTTTGTAGCTTCATTATATGTATCCTAGTTTACCTACTTTTTGAAGGATTAAACAACCGATATATATTTACGTGTTCCACTCCATTCATTAAATTTACAGACCTCTATCACATCTCCCTAAGTCATCTCTTTTCCAAGTTGAAGGGCCTTAACCTTTTAAGCTTTTCCTCACAGGGGTATCCTTCCATCCCCTTTACCATTTTAGTGGCTGTTCTCTTTTCCTTTTTTAATCCTGCTGTATCCTTTTTAAGATATGGTGGCCAGAACTGCATACAATATTCAAGATGCGGTCGCACCACGGAGCGATACAGAGGCATTATAATATCCTTGATTTTAATCTCCATTCCTTCCATTATAGCATAATATTTGATGGCAGATAAAGACCAGTATGGTCCTTTTAGACTGCCCAATAAGTTGTATTTGCCCCCACCACTTCCATCGAGAGGGCATTCCAAGCATCCACCACCCTTTCAGTGAAAAAAGTATTTCCTGATATTGCTTTTAAGTTTACCACCTTGCAGCTTCATTGTATGCCCCCTAGTTTTACAACTTCCCCTTTTTAGAAAAGGGTTTCTTCATTCATTAACACCCTTTAAGTATTTAAAAGTCTGTATCATATCTCCTCTGTCCCTCCTCTCCTCTAGTATATATGTGTCCTTCTCTTTTTTTTGTTTTGTTTACTTCATCTATTTTGGAGGTTCCTTCTCCCCCTTTGGACCCTGAAATTCAACCTAATATGACTACTACTACTGAGCATTTGTAAAGTGTTACAAGACATACTGTCAGATGCTTGCTACCCTTGTCCTTATTAGGCGGTCGCCTAGGGCGTGTGGTGCAAGCTGTCTTTGTAAAGAAAACTCTGCAGCCGTGTGTTTAAGGCAAAATTATAATGATGAGGTTTTATTCCCTTTCCCGTGTGGATTTCTGTTTTTCTCATACAGCAAACAAAGGATTAAACAAACTGTTTATTCACAGCAAAATAACCAAAAATGCACCTTCTTTCAAAAACAGGTATAACAGTGCTCTTGCTTCCTTGCTTAACATAAAGAGGTAATCTCATCCGAGATACAGAGCGTGCAATCCATTGGGCTATAATCAATGTCCTGATTAGTGCTCTCCAATTGCATCTGCTCAGCGACTAAACTTGTAAGTGGGTAACACTTTCCACATCTATCATTCACAGAACCCTCTCTGGAGATAGCAGCTCTTGGGGCAAGGAACCGTTCTGTATAAGGGAAGTCCTGGGGACCTGTACTGGAGCCTATTTCTCTGAGGCTTCCCCCTTCCTTCCACCAAGGATTTTCCTTCCAGCAATTAGTCTTTGCTTTTCTAGCCGAGCCCACCTCTTGCCCTCTGGAGAAATTAGTGTACTTAGCTTTGTTTCTTGGATAACCAGCTTCCACTCCTTCCTCTCTTAGCCAGGCACCTTTACTTGGGCTGTACCCTGCTTTGCCATGAGAGTTTGTTCCACCATTCTCTGGCTTCTCATAACCTGAACCTGCTTTCTGCCCTTGTGACTGCAAGGTAAGCTCTTCCTTTTTTCCTGTACCCAGGGGTTCTGTGCTGGCCACTGTATCACAATACACAGCGTTGGACCCTGCTCATCAGAGCTTACTATCTAGTCAAGACAGACAACACAGCAGCTGTAGACATGGAATACATCTAGGAGAAACGGTAAGAAACACAAAGAGACCAGGTGAGTCAAGATCCTAAAGCGGCAGCGAAGAGGTGAGTTTTCAGCCTGGATTTGAAAAGGGCCAGAGAAGGCGCCTGACATGCAGACTTGGGTAGTTTGTTCCAGGCATAAGGAGCAGCAAGGTAAAAGGAGTGAAGTCTGGAGTTAGCAATAAAAGAGAGAGGCACAGATAGAAGCAAGTTGCCAGAAGAACAGAGTTTCCGAGGAGGGGTGTAGGGAGAGACAAGAGAGGAAATGTAGTGAGGAGCTGCAGAGTGAATGCACTTATAAGTCAGCAGAAGAAGTTTGAAATGGATGCGTAAATGGATAGGGAGCCAATGAAGTGACTTGAGAAGAAGGGTAATATGAGCATGACGAGGCTGGCAGAAGATTAGCCATGCAGCAGAGTGTTGAACAGATTGAAGATGTTTCAAAGGGAGACCAGCAAGGAGCAAGTTACAATAGTCAAGACGGGAGGTGAATAAGTGTCTTAGTGGTGCATTCAGAAAGGAATGGGCATATTTTGTTGATGTTATAGAGAAAGAAACAGCAGGTTTTAACTATCAGATGGATGTCTGTTGAGGAGAGAAAGGAGTCAAAGACAACCCCAAGGTTGTGAGCCGAGGAAACTGGGAGGAAGGAAAGAGGAGGGTTTAGGGGGGAAAATAGCCTTCTACAGGATTATTTATTCTGTAAGCATAAATCTCCAGGAACAAGCAGGAATAAGTCCTCACATATGGGTAAGTCGGAACCGACGGAGCCCGCGCGGGAAAGCTCCCCAGCTTTTCAGATGAAAAGCTTTTGGGGCTTCCCACAGCGCATGCGCACTGCCTTCCCGCCTTCCTTACCAGCTCTCTTCAGTTTCTCTTTTTCCGCGGAGCCAGCAGGTCGTGTTCCTGTCACCGCTGAAGAAATTGTTATTTTAATTTGTTTCTTTTGACCGCGTACCTGCCTTCCCCATACCAAAACCGGTACTGCCGGTCTCTCTTTCTTTCTTTTAAAAAAAAAAAAAAAAATCTTTTTTTATTTTCTCAGCACAACTTGGTAACTTTTGTTAGGCCTTCAGGCCTACACAAATTCTCCTCATGGAGAAACCAGCTCCTGGTTTTAAAAAGTGTACCAAGTGCAATGCTGTTATTTCTCTCACAGACACCCATGAATGGTGTCTTAAATGTTTAGGACCTGACCACTCCATACCAGACTGCCCATTCTGCTCCCAGATGTCTAAACGTGGTATGCAGAACCGGGCCAACAAGTTCCATGTGCTGTTTGCTTCAGATAATCCAGCATCACAGTCATCCAGGTCTTCCTCTCCGGATGGATCTCAGGTAACCAAACTTTCTGTGGGCAAATCCTCTAAAAGCAAATCTCTTTCAAAAGATCGAGAGGCTCTCAATCTTGAGTTCGAGGATTCTGCCCAGACCAAAAAACCCCGGCGGGAGGCTCCGGCCTCCAAAGCATCACCTATGGGGTTACAGGTTGACATCGATGGCACGGCCTCGACTGATCACCTGTTAGACTGCTCTGGGGTACCGGTCGATACCGGTACCGACATCCAGGCAGCAGTGGCGTCCATGGGCAATACTGTCCAGACCATGCAGCAGGCCGTTTTGGCTTTCATTAAGGCTGCGACGCCCTCGGTACCGACCCCGGTTCCGGTATCCACACCGGAACCGAGACCATTGACTTCCAAGCGTCGATCGGTTCCGCTTGCTGGATTCAGGCTTTTGCCCGATACCAATCCCATGCCCGATACGCCCGATGTCGATATCGATCGGTACGCGTATCGTGCATTGCAAGCACAGAGAGAATACTCAGATTCTTCTGATGAGTTCAATTCCTCTGATGACTCTGCTGAGTTTGATCTTCCTGAGGAGCCCTCTTCTCTAAAGAGGAGGATGTCTCCTCCAGAGGATTTATCCTTTCAGGATTTCATTGTTGATGTAGCTAAAGCACTTTCTATTGCTACATCTGCTGAAAAGGAACCCAGATCAAAAAAATTGGATATTTTAGGATACTCTAAACCTCCTAAAGAGGCAGTTACTCTGCCTATCCATGAAATCCTTCAAGAACACTTGATGGATTTGTGGGAGACTCCTCTAACCCTGTCTCCTCATTCCCGTAGGTTGGACACCATGTACCGGGTCCCTCCTTCTCCTGGGTTTCAAAAGACTCAGCTGCCTCACCACTCCATTGTGGTGAAGTCTGCTATGAAGAAGATAAAGAGTCCTAAAAGGCATTCCTCTACCCCTCCAGGGTGAGAATGTAAGACCCTCGACTCTTTTGGTAGAAAGATCTTTCAGGCTAGTATGCTTATAGCCAGGATCAATTCTTACAGCCTTTATATGGGCATGTTTCTCAGAGAACTTGCCCTAAAGGTACGGCATTTAGCCCCCTTTATCCCTGAGGATAAAAAGGAGGACTTCACTACTCTGGTGACACAACTTTCAGAGGTCTCCAAGTTTTCCAACAGGGCAGCCTTTGATTCCTTTGAGGTTGCTGGCAGGGCTTCGGGAATCGCTATTGCAGCCCCACGTCTTGCTTGGCTCCAGGCTTCTGACCTAGAACCCTGGGTCATGGATGGCTTAAGGAATCTGCCCTGTACAGGAGAGAACTTATTTGGTGAGGACTGGCAAATTAAAAGCTGCTCAAATGGACGCAGAAAATGCCACTCTAGATAGACTTTCTAAGTCTACTTCTACTCCTGCCAAAAAGAAACCTTTTAAAAGGCCGTACTACAAGAAGGCCAGATTTTCCACAAATACTGGCCAACAATCTTCTCAGCCTCGCTTTGCTGCTAAACGTCAGCAATCTAAGCAAGTAAAGTCAAAGTCTGCAGTGTCTGCTACACCCCAGCAGGCTCAACCCCCTCAGGGGTTTTGACTTGCCCCTAGAGAACTTACCATTTCTGGCTCTGGAACAACCAGAGCCTCTCACCATACCGGGAAGGTTAGCTCACTTTGCTCCCAGATGGGAGCAAATAACATCAGAGCAATGGACCCTCTCTATCATTAGAGAGGGCTACAAACTTCATTTCTCCAGCCTTCCTCCCCATACCATGGTGAGGCAATTCAGTTCTCCCCCATCTCTTCTGACCCTGTTGGGTCAGGAAGTCTCCTCTCTCCTTGCCCAAGGGGCAATAGAGGAGGTTCCTCTTCCTCAACAGGAGTTAGGGTTCTACTCCCCTTATTTTCTCATAACAAAGAAGACAGGGGGCTTCAGACCTATCCTAGATCTGAGAGAATTGAACAAGTTTCTATTCAAGGAGAAATTCAAAATGCTCTCTCTGGGCATTCTCCTTCCATACCTTCAGAGTCAGGATTGGCTTTGTTCTCTAGATCTCAAGGATGCGTACACTCATATACTCATCCATCCATCCCACAGAAAATATCTTCGATTTCTGTTCCAGGGAAAACATTTCCAATACAGAGTACTTCCCTTCGGTCTCGCCTCTGCTCCAAGAGTATTCACAAAATGCATGGCAGTCGTAGCCGCATTTCTAAGAGGCATGGGAATCTTCGTGTTCCCATATCTGGACGACTGGCTCATCCGAGCTCCATCTCAGTCAGAAGTCCAGATTTCCTTGGACCGCACAAGGCGTATTCTTCAATATCTGGGACTTGTGGTAAACATTCCCAAGTCCCAACTCATCCCTACTCAGTCCCTGGAATTCATAGGGGCTTATCTGGATTCCACCACTGCAAGGGCCTACCTTCCTCTGGTCCGAGGCCAACGGCTAATAAGCTTGGCCTCCCAGGCTCAGTCCAGAAGTCACTTGTCAGCCAGAGAAATGCTGCAACTTCTGGGCCACATGGCCTCCACGGTTCATGTGGTGCCCTATGCTCGTCTCCATATGAGAGCAGCTCAATGGACATTGGCCACCCAGTGGTCTCAAGCATCGGGACTGCTGTCAGACCAGGTACTCACCTCAAAACGTCTGTTTTGGTCTCTCCAGTGGTGGACATCCTCCAAAAATCTGTTGTTGGGGACCCCCTTCCAACCTTCGTTGCCCCAAGCAACCCTCACAACAGATGCCTCCCAAACAGGGTGGGGAGCTCATCTTCAACATCTCTCCACTCAGGGAACCTGGTCTCCCCAAGAGACCACCCTTCATATCAACCTTCTGGAACTGCGAGCAATCTTCCTTGCCCTCACAGTCTTCCATACCCTCCTTGCCAACCTGACTGTCCTAGTTCAGACAGACAATCAGGTGGCCATGTTCTATGTCAACAAGCAAGGAGGGATGGGCTCTCTGTCGCTTTGCAACAAAGCTCTCAGATTATGGGCTTTCACCAGAGAGCATCAAATTCATCTTCTGGCAGTGTATCTTCCAGGAGTTCAAAACTCTCGGGCAGACAGACTCAGTCGAGTTCTGCTTCCACACGAGTGGTCCCTGCATATGGACCAGATACACAGAATCTTCCAGGAATGGGGGACCCCGGACATAGACCTCTTTGCAAGTCCGTGGAATGCCAAACTTCCCCGGTTCTGTTCCAGGACTCCGTGTCAGGGAGCTCAGGCCAACGACGCCTTTCTCCTGCATTGGGGTCAGGAATTCCTGTATGCTTTTCCACCCATTCCTTTGATTCCCAAGACTCTGTTCAAACTTCAGAGGGATCACGGGTCGATGATCCTTATAGCTCCACGCTGGCCACGCCAAGTGTGGTTCCCTCTACTTCTACAGCTCTCCCAGGGCTCCTCCCTGGACCTGGGAGCTGCGCCAGACCTTCTGTCTCAGGAGAAAGGGACTTTGTGGCACCCAAACCCCAAGTCCCTACATCTCCGAGCTTGGTTACTGAAGGCTTAAGCCTTCATGAGTTTAATCTTTCTCAGCCAGTGAAAGATATCCTTCATGCCTCTAGGAAACCCTCTACCAGGCGTTCTTATGCTTTCAAATGGAAACGTTTTTCCATTTGGTGTGCTCAACAGGGTCTTGACCCTCTGGCACTTCCTTTGAATTCTCTACTAGACTATCTCCTGCATCTTTCCAATGCAGGCATCAAGACGAATTCAGTACGAGTCCATTTAAGTGCTATTGCAGCATCCTTAAAACCTATAAATGGACAACCTGTCTCCTCTCATCCTCTCGTTGCAAGGTTCATGAGAGGCCTGACCCTAACTAAACCTCCCATCCGACCTCCGCCAGTAGCATGGGATTTGAACCTAGTTCTAGGTCAGCTTATGAAACCACCTTTTGAGCCTTTGGACTCTACCTCCTTGAAATTTCTTTCCTGGAAGGTTCTTTTCCTTATTGCAGTCACTTCGGCTCGCCGCATCAGTGAACTGCAGGCTTTGGTGGCTAATCCACCTTATACCAGATTTCATCATGATAAGGTGGTCCTTAGGACGAATCCCCACTTTATGCCCAAAGTGGTCTCGCCTTTTCATCTTAATCAAGAGGTATATCTACCTGTTTTTTTCCCGGCTCCTCATGCATCCAGTGCAGAGAGGAACCTTCATACTCTTGACTGTAAAAGAGCTCTCGCCTTTTACCTCAACAGGACTCAGCCACATCGAAAGTCTTCCCAACTTTTTGTGGCTTTTGATCCTTCTCATTTGGGACTTCCAGTCTCCAAACGTACACTTTCCAATTGGATTGCTCAGTGTATTTCTTTTGCTTACCAGAGTAAGAACATTTCTCTGGAAGGCCATGTCACAGCTCACAATGTGAGAGCCATGGCTACTTCTATGGCTCATCTTCACTCTGTATCCATAGATCAGATCTGTCGAGCAGTCACTTGGGCCTCTGTTCATACCTTCACAGCCCATTACTGTTTGGACAAGGACTCCCGCCGGGATGCCTTGTTTGGTCAGGCTGTCCTCAAACACCTGTTCCATACTTAAGCAACTCCTGCCCATCTTCCCTGAATGGATGCCTGAGATCCATACGAAGATGGTTTACCCTTGGAGGGGGATCTCCCAGGCATCTTAGCTAGGGAGTCCCCATATGTGAGGACTTATTCCTGCTTGTTCCTGGAGATAGCACAGTTACTTACCTGTAACAGGTGATCTCTGGGAACAGCAGGAATTAGTCCTCACAACCCACCCACCTCCCCTAGGAGTTGTATCTTCTATCTATCTACCTTCCTTTCCTCTCTCTATTGTCTCAGCTATAAACTCGAACTGAAGAGAGCTGGTAAGGAAGGCGGGAAGGCAGCGCGCATGCGCTGTGGGAAGCCCCAAAAGCTTTTCATCTGAAAAGCTGGGGAGATTTCCCGCGCGGGCTCCGTCGGTTCCGACTTACCCATATGTGAGGACTAATTCCTGCTGTTCCCAGAGATCACCTGTTACAGGTAAGTAACTGTGCTTTCTTTGCATAGATTTATAATCAGCGTTAGGACAAATGATGCTTCAGTGTGATTTAATTTGAAGCAGGAGATGCCAAGATGTTCAGTGGCAATAACTGAAGTTTGTTCATGTTTGTGTGGTAGGGGGGATTGGACAAGTCATCTGAGATGCTTCATACTCAGGTGGAACTGGGGATCCTTTTCATTCTAAGTGAGGAATTTATTCCTAACCATATGTAAATAGTAAATAATCAGCGATGAAAAGCAGTTTTCCTACAGACAGCATCCTCCCAGGGGAACAGTTAGCTTCAAATTAATCTCCTGGAACGGAATTAATTCCTGTGAGGATTAGGAAGGGTTTAACCCTTTCCAGGCTGAGCCCAAAACTCTCGGGATCCAAAATTCTAACTAAATATTCCTATCAAATGGTATATAATACATGATCATAGCAGAAGGAAAATCACTATTAGAACATATTGAATAAGACGGGTACAATTTTCCTGAAATATGCAAAAATTAACCCGGCTGCAGAATGTGGATTAAAAATTTAAAGTAGGCCTTGAAAGAGTTAAGAGTGACTGGGAAACCACTCCGTTAGTATCATTTCAAGAACTTAGGAGACATCATTAAATCCTATTTTAAACTGTAGCTTTCTCTAATTAAGTGTTCCATCAGGTGCATTCATTGTGGGTCATTCTTTCAGCCAAAAGCCTTGTGAATGGAATTGTATGCATGAGCACAGGTTACACCAGGGCTGGTTTTAATTAAATCGGGTTAATTCAAGATTACTATCCTGCTGCCTTCTTAGGAAGAGAGTCTGCAGACAGGTGAAGAGGGAATCAGCTGGCTTCAGGTCTCTGATGGGAAGAGGAGGGTTCAGCAGGCGTGGAGTCATGCACACAGTAGGACAGGAGGTGGGGCAACAAACATTTTTTTTTAGACTGACTGTTAAAAATCACATAGAATCATAGAATATGATGGCAGAAACACATCACATGACCTATCCAATCTTCCCTTCTACACCAACTACTCAGCTCTATAGTTCCCTTCTCTCCCTCAGATATCCTCTATGCTTGTCCCATGCATTCTTGAATTCAGATACTGTCTTTCTCTCTACTACTTCCACTGGGAGGCTGTTCTTTGTAACCCCTTCTGCTCACTTAGATGGCAGGCCAGTACTTCCAGGCCTCCAGGTCATAGAACAAATTTCTCTCAGGCTCCCTCTTACTCCTTCTCTTAGCCAGTATACACTCTTATCGACAGGGAGCATATTCTCCATGGGGAAAGGTCCATGGCACAAAGTCAAAGAAGCTCCTGACCGTGAATTGGATGATTCAATTCCCTCTACTGTAGAAACATCTAACACAAACTGTAAGTGGTTACAGTATTCAATATAGCTCTTCAGTCTTTGGTAACACAGGTCACATCCCCATAAAGTATTTATTTATTTAACAGCCATTTTTATGCCGCGATTTCCACATGATCAAACGCGGTTTACAAAGAACAATTCTGAATAGTAAAATGAACATATTGTTATTCAGTTACATGGAACATAGAACAGTTTTAACTATTTACATAGCAATGTATACATGGAACAATTTTAACTATTTACATATCAATATATATTCATTTAACAGTGAGCTTAAACAAACAAATTTTAACTATTTACAGTTTCAGTTCAGTTCAGTTTCATCCACTATCAATGTTTGGCTTTTCTGCAACTGCAAAAAGATCCTGGACTAGGGCACCTGAGATTTTAGCAGAAAAATGTTCTTCCTCATTTCTTCCTGAGATCCTGTTATTTTCTTCCGCTTTGAGCACTTGGAAGCCAACCTTCCCATCATAATTTCTCCAGTAGGCAAAGTCCACTTCAGTACTGAAGACTCTTCTTTTAGGCATGGGAAGCAAGCCAACACCTTCAATCTCTCTTCCACACTCAGGAGGAGGGGTAGGTAAAGCCTCTGTCAGCTTCACACTCTTCATATGTAGACAATTCAAAAATAAAGGGATGATTCCACACTGGACACAAAAATAAAAGTCGTCCTAGTGCAGGACCTCTGTACATGTCACACAAATCCACCACAGTAAACAGAGGAGGAGCAAGAGACAGACAGCTGAAAATAGGAGAGAGCTAAACAATATTTAAAAAATTCAGATAAGGTAAAGAGCACACTAACAATGATAAAATAAATATATAAATCAATATAGACAGACCAGACTCACAAGCAAGCAGTTAAATATCTGATCCAAGCTAGGAGCCAGATAAGTAGAATATCCCATTTATTACATGGTTAACGAATAAAACTAGGTAAGTGGATTATTGGTTATAGCACACAAAATGGCTGTACCCCAAGCCTCTATCCAACGCCACCATCACAGCATGGGTGTGCCAAGGTGTCAGCTTTTGTGGAATGGTCCATGCACCAGGCAGCTAGACCATGGTCCTGCAGGGAGGATATGGGTGGTTGTATGCTGGTCACTGGGCCAATAAAGTCTGAGAAACATACCTCTAGCATATGAGGTATGTGGCTGCTGGTAAAAGCACAGTGGTGTACGCCTAGCACTGTGGTCCAAGAAAAGAGCACAGGGAGGCTCATTGCTGTGTGCACTCACAGAGCGACACACAACCTTTGAGCATTAGAGTGCTGTTTGGGGAAGAATAGGAAATGCAGGGGAGCTATGGCCTTACAGGAGAGGTATAAGGCATGCCACACAGATGATTAAGCAGGCAAGCCAGGGAAACAGCGTGAGGGAGTGCAGCCCATTGCTCACAACAGTACTACTATGAAGTGGCAGGGGGCTGCAGAACCAATACCCATGTTGAGACCCCGAATCCATGAATACACCTCTGGGGCATGTTTGGGCTGCAGCCATGTGCCACATGCCCTGGGCCCCTACCTCGTCACCCTCATTACTGTCCCTTGATGTGTGTAGGGGCCTGCCACTGTACTGTTGCTCCCTTCCAGTTGGCTATACCCAAGACCTCCCACAATCCTATCACTCAGAAAGGGACAGATGCTGTGGTCAGGCTGTCTGACACTAGCCTCTGTAACTGTGCCCAGGTAGGCGCAGCATGATCACTGGCTGGTCTGCACCACAGCATCAGGAGTCCATGCAACCTAAATGAGCACCCATGTGCCCCCCCCCCATGTTATGTGCCTGCTCCCATCTCACTACCCATTCTGTAAATGTCCCACAACAGTATGACACTGCATACATGTGTATGCACACATATGTTACCTGGGGCCTGTGTCCAAGCTCCAACAGACACTGTCCATACTCTTACCTGCATTGCACTATCCCACACCCAGGTCCGTGTGTGACAATGCATCCACCCACATATGCAGGTCCCATCAGCAGACAGACATCTGACCAGATTGCACCTGCACCCTGGCTTACAGCATACTCCATATCCATATCTCCCTAGCCTGCACTACATGGTGTCCCTCAGCATTGCTGCTGTGGAACCAGTGGCCTGGCCATCGCCTTGGCCCATGCCCTCAACATACCATGTGTTCACACTCAGGCCCCAACACGGGCCCTGTAGCTGCTACAGGCCCTGACCTGTACAGTGCAAACTAATATCCGCCACCCCAATGTGCCAGACACCCACCTATGTTGCATGAGGTAATTTCAACACTGTAAGTTACAATAAACAGCCTTTATTAAAACAAGACACTAACAGCCCCCTCTTCCCATTCCCATCCCTATCCCCATTAGCCCTGCCATCAACACCCCTCCCCAACTTTCTCACACATGTCATTCCTCTCCTTCCCCAGATAAGTCTGAGGCCCCGTGGACCCTGGATGCAGCTCTGCAGGGCCTGGGCTATGTCCTGTAGTCCTGTGCAGATGCCCCCTGCAGACTCCATTACTGCCTCCTCAGGAACCGCATCTCCTCTACCAGAGTGGCCATGACAGAGTGGTTCCTGAGGGGGGCGACAATGAAGTGCCCATGACAGGGCCTTGTGTGCTAGCATCAGAAGCCCCATCTCTCTCTCCAGTATTCCCCATTGCCCTGGCCGCATGCACATCACGTGGCCCCTCCCCTGGTGCTCTCCCCAACTCCTTCTCTGCCTCAGCCTCCTCCTCCCTATCAGTCTCTTCCTCCTTCCTCTCTTTGGCCACCTCCTCCTGCTCTGCCTACACCTCCTCCTCCTCCTCCTGAGTGGTATCTTCCTCCTCGGTGTCCTCATCCACCTCCTCATTCTTATCCTCCTCTTTCTCTGCCTCCTCATCTGCTGGCCCTCCTCTTCCTCCACCACTACCACTTCTGGGGCCTCCTCAGTGGCCTCCTTCCCCTCCTCCCTTTTGGAGATGCTGACTGTGGGGGAGGTTTGGGTATGGTGGTGATGGTGATGGTGCTGGCACTGGTAATGAGGCTGGCACAGGAGCTTGCTGCCCCCAAGGATGCTCCTGATGGTGGTGGGTATGTCTGGCTGGGATGGGGAGGCTTCCTGGCTGCTTCCCTCAGACCCTCCTCCTTGGCTTCTCTGGTTTGAAGAGAAGGACAGGGGGGTCATAACATGGGTGAAACGAAGGGCTTGTAGGATATGGACAGAGCACTGGCACACAAAATGACAACAGTGCATGAACACCCCATGGGGCAGCAACATATCCACACATGCTAGGCTAGCAACATATCAGCTGTTATCCACAGGTTTGAGGCCGTACATGTCTTCATTTGCTGTATTTCCTTGGGGGAATATATACCATGTCATGTGTAGCTGGTTTAATTATGGCTGCTACCAACCCTGAGGCACTGGATGAGCTCAGGCCTCTGACACTCATGATCCTAAAATGGCACTTCAGAGCCTTGAGTGTCCACGCACATGCCAAAGTCACTGTGGGAGAGAAATATGTGATCAGATCGGTGCATTTTTGTGCCCACAGTGACCCTCTACTGCTACCATGTTTACAGATGTTTCCAGAGTACCTGTCCACCCTTGTAGGAGTGGCATGAGTACCCAATCACAGTGGGGATTTCAACATATGTGTCACTACATTGACCTCCGTGTACCCTCTACCAGGATTCCCCAAAACCCCTGTGTACAACTGGTGTGATGGTACTGTTCCCTGGCCAGGCCATCTGCAGGTTTTTCACACTGCATCCCAAACCTGGGACAGCTGTGCAGATATTGGTCCCTTGCAGGGCATATGTTGCTGTCCGGTATGGTTCTCTGTGGTGAATCAAAGTTCAAACACACACCACTGCACTAAGGGACACTAAACCAAATAATCTAAACAATTCCCTTATATCCAATATTTAATTATAAATCCCTCTCACTCTTTTATTTGCCCTAGTAAGGGGGAGTTTTTTTGCAAGACTGGTGATGTGAGATGATAATTCCCCATGGTAATTAGGTTTGCCACATAGAGGGAGTATTGGCTGCACTGAGGTCTTGTTTCTCCCCTTGCTAAAGGCAATTGTATGTCGTTGATCAGGTCCAGTGGTTGTAGTAGATTTCTACTTTCTGTTTTTTCACCTCAGGCAGAATGTGAGAGAGGGATTTATAATTAAATATTGGATATAAGGGAATTGTTTAGATTGTTTGGTCTCTGTAGTGTATGCCACTATATGTGGGCTTAATGGACACTCTCTGGTTGTTCTCAGTATGATCTCCACATCACCCATATCCCTTCTGAGTCATCTGGGCATTAGCATATTGTGGCTGCCAGCTTGACCCTGCATATGCTACCTCACATAACTGTCTTTCACCTCTGGACCCCATAGGGCCATCTCAGTTCTGAAGCTGCTCTCTTACTGCCCCTTCCAACACCCTCAATGATCCTATTCCATGCTCCATGCCTCCACTTTCACTACCACGTCTCTTCATCACTTTCTCCCACCCCGAACTCCACTCTGTCCCATCCTTTCTCATCCATGCTTGTTTACACTATCCCCTTCATCTGTTACCCAGCCCCTCTTCCCCTCTCTTCCACTATCCCTAACCCCTTGTCCTCTCTATCTCATCCTCATCCATTCTGTACATCTCTCTAATAACCCCACTCTTACCATCTGTCATTGATGCTATGGCATCAGTCTTGGAGGAAGAGACCTGGTTTGTGTGTAGAGATGTTTGTTGGGTTGCATTTGTGTGATTGTTGCACAGGTCTACCTTGTCATGCTGTATATCACATTCTAGTTCAGGAACATCTGGTGATATATGGGGAACATGGACTTACATGATGCCATACTGGGGAATGGCCAGGTGCAGGTGCTGTAGCTTCCAGTTCTGTGCAGGCAGAGGTGGCAAATCCTACAGCTGTGTAGGCAGCCAACATTTGCAATATGATTTCCCTGCTGTTTCTATATTCTCTGAATTTTCATAGCCAACGGCATTATTGCTCATTGCATCTGGGCAGTTGCACCAAGTCACAGGACAATAGGTACAATAGCAGTGGTGATGCTGACAACTGGTAACAGAATCCACATCTGAAGGGGCCATTCTGGACCTTGTGCTTATCAATGAGGAAAGTGTTTCTGATGTTATAGTGGGAGATCATCTCGTATCCAGTGATCACCAGGTGGTGTGGTTCAGTATTAGGACTAGGGCTGATAAAATCCATTCAAAAGAGATGATCTTAGACTTTAGGAAAACTAACTTTACCAAGATGAGACAATATATCAAGGAGTCATTAACTAGATGGGAACAGCTGGGGGATTTAGAAAAGCAATGGGCAAAACTGAAAGGGGCTATTTTAAGGACAACAAACCTTTTTGTTAGAAAGGTAAATAAATGCAAAAGGAGGCTACTATGGTTCCCAAAAGAAACAGGTGAAGAAAAGAGGGTGGCCTTCATAAAATACAAAAGATCACAGAAAGAAGAAGACAAGCATCGATTTTTGGAAAAACTTAGAGAAGCTAGGAAAGTAGTCAGGAAAGCAAAGGTACAAAAAGAAGAAGAAATAGTCAATGCAATAAAATGGGGGAACAAGACATTTTTTAGATATATTACTGAGAGGAGGAAGTGCAAGAGTGAAGAGGATGAATATGTAGAAACTGATGAGGATAAAGCGGAATTGCTTAACAAATATTTTTGTTCTGTGTTCACTGATGAAGGACCCGGAGCAGGACCTCCAAAAACACCCACAATAATAATAAAAATGAAGGAGATCTTGAATTATTTTCAGAAGACTATGTTCATGAACCACTAGCTAAACTAAAAGTAGACAAAGCAATGGGGCCAGATAGGATACGTCCGAGAGTATTAAAGGAACTTGGGGATATTCTAGCGGCAATACTGTCTGACCTTTTTAATGTTTCTTCAGAGTCAGGAGTGGTCCCAGATGACCAGAGAAAGGCACATGTTATCCCTTTATACAAAAGCGGAAGTAAGGATGAAGTTGAGAATACAGGTCGATTAGTCTGACCTCTGTGGGGAGTAAATTAATGGAAACGCTGCTAAAATAGAGGATAGCGAGTATTTTGGAGTCCAGTGGATTGCAAGATGAAAGGCAGCATGGGTTTACCAGAGGAAATTCTTGTCAGACAATTTTGATTGATTTCTTTGACTGGGTGACCAGAGAGTTAGACCAAGGGAGAACCCTAGATGTGGTGTACTTAGATTTCAATAAAGCCATTGACACCATTCCACACAGGTGACTTATAAATAAATTGAGCATCCTAGGGATGGACCCTAAAGTGGCTGGGTTAGAAATTGGTTGAGTGGGAGATGACAAAGGGTATAGGTAAACGGAGCCCACTCTGAGAAGAAGGGTGTTACCAGTGGTGTGCCACAGAGATCTGTCCTTGGTCTGATTCTTTTTAACATTTTTGTTAGTGATATTGTGGATAGGCTCTTGAGTAAGGTTTGCCTATTTGCAGATTATAGCAACATCTTCAATAGAGTAGACACCCAGGACGAAGTAGATAACATGAGGAGGCATCTAGCTAAGCTTGAAGAATGGTCAAGAATTTGGCAGCAGAGACTTAATGCTAAAAAATGCAAGATCATGCATTTGGGCTGCAAAAATCCAAGGAAGCGGTACAGTATAAGGGTTAAGTACTTCTCTCCATGAAAGAAGAGCAGAACCTGGGCATGATTTGTTTCTCATGATATTAAAGTGGCTAAACAGGCAGAAAAAGTGAAGGTGAAAGTGAGAAGGATGCTTGCATGCACAGGGAGAAGTATGGCCAGCAGAAGAAAGGAGGTGATAGTGCCTCTGTATAAGTCTTTGGTGCGACCTCATTTGGAGTATTGCATATAATTGTGGAGACCACACCTTCAAAAAAATATAAACAGGATGGAGTCGGTGCAGAGGGTGGCTAACAAAACAATCAGCAGTCTTCGTTATAAACCATAGGGGAACAGACTTCAAGATCTCAGTATGTATACTTTAGAAGAAAGATGGGATAGAATAGATATAATAGAGACATTTAAATACCTCCATGGTATAAATGCACAGAAGGAGAGCATCTTTCAATTAAAAGTAAACTCTGCAATGAGGGAACAGGATGAGGGTGAAAGGGATAGACTCAGGAGTAATATGAGGAAATATTGTTTTACGGAAAGAATGGTAGATGTGTGGAACAGTCTCCCACTGGAAGTAGTAGAGACAAGGACGGTATCTGAATTCAAGAAAGCATGGGACAAACACAGAAGATCTCTAAAGGAAAAAAAGGACCTATAGTAGTTGATATGGAAGGGCATACTAGATAGGCCATATGGTCTTTTTCTGCCCTTATGTTTCTATGTGGATCTTCTCCTCCTGCATGATTCTCGCCCTCCTGGAAATCCCACTCCAGCACTTTCCCTGATAGCTCAGTGCCCATAGCTGGCAGGAAGAAGGGCACTTAAGCACTGTTTTCTCTTCTGCACAGAGCCAATCTTCCAGTAGGAGCCATGAGATCTCATAACCTCACAGCTCACAGCTCATGTGTGGCAGAGGAAGCTGGACCGCTGTTAAGCAACCTTCTTTTGCTGACCATAAGGACTGAGCAGCCAGGAGACGTACAGGGATAGGGCCTTTGGGTGAGCCAATAGGTTGTTGGGCTGGTGCCATGGGGAGGGAGAGTTCTGAAGGCAGAAGATCAAAGGCTGCCTAGAGTGCCAAATATCCTTGTAACGGCCCTAGGTTTGCTCAGCTGAATTATGATTACATGAAGTGTAGAAGCCTCAAAAACATACCACTGTCAAACAGGCAGCATACATGCCTCATTAGGTCCAGGAAGGTGATGTGCATGGGATGGATGAATGGCAATATGAAAATTATTATTAGATTTATTTGCTACAATAAGGCTGCTCAGGCACCCATGTCATTGGCTTACAGCCATCACTTAGACCACAGTCCCAGAGATTCACTTTTACAGCCTCGCTAATTGCAAGATCTGAATAAAACTTGCAAAGGTTCACCAGTGCAGTTCAATAACTGGGAAATTGTTGGGTTACTCTTTCCATGTAAAAATAATCACCAGCCTGATACCTTGCATACTGATATATTATAATTCACTAATAGGTTTTAAACAGGAGCAGGAACCTCTGCACCACATCAGACTCCGGTGGCTGCCTTTAAAGTCCAATTTCAAGAACCTATAGCGAGCTGATTAAACTGTGATATTTAAACTTTTAATTGCTGCCTCTAATATGCTCTGTGAAAAAGGAAAATGGAAATGGAAACTTCAAGACCAGTCCTGAACATTCTTCTAAGGAATGTCATCTTTCTTTAGTATAAATTAATCTATACCTTAGCAAGCCATTCAGGGTGCCCTCAGATGGGCTGATTTGCAGTTTAGCACTCAAGCTGTGCAACTCTTTCATTTTTGCTTGGATCCGAGAGGGTTTTGCACACATTTGAAAGGTATTGCTGGGGTGAGGCCTAAGAAGGAGGGCTTGGAGCACGGGATCTTAAGATCTGCATTACAAAATCACAGCTGCACGTAGCAAGCTGAATTCTTCAGCATTTGGACCCCAAGGCTTAAAAAAGCTGTGAATCCTTGCAGCACACAATCAGATGACTCACCACTAATGCCTCCTTTGCTTCACGAGCTCTTGTATTAAAATTAAATTTACCCTGGAGTTCTCATCAAAGTTTAACGGACTCTTTATCATCTTAATTCCCTGCTAACAGCAATCCAGCAAGCAAGGAACCAAGAAAAGTTCCGCAGACCTTCAGTTTCTTCCATTTTATTTGCCATCTCTGTGAGTTGTTAGAACATTTCTATGATGTCACAACAGCCACTATGAAAACAAGTAACACTGTATGACATTGTTCACTGTCACTGGTGATTTGCCAGAGATTGTTGGCGGCATTGTCAGAGCAGTGCAGAACATTCCAAAATCCCATATGTGACATTCCGAAATCCCATATGTGACTGTGTATCACGGCGGTTCAATCTCTTTTTCAAGACAAGAAGTTAATGACAAAGCCTATCTGCACCTGGGAGAACATGGCTAAATCACATATGGATTGATATTCAAAAGGGTTTATGTGGTTTGTAAACTGTGGTTTGTAAACTTCAGTTAGTGCTGAAAAATATTCCCAATGGCCACCCTATAAGCATGCTGTTAGTTTGAGAAGTTCCATGGACAGAGCTAGGGTGGTCGCAGCGCCTATCCAGTTAGCTGCGGTATTCAACTGCTGATCAGATTGGCAAACTGCGTAAAATTGGGACAGGTCAATGGCTGTCCTAACTTTATGCGGATAGCAAGACCTATCATCAGGAATCCGGTGCTTCATATCCTGTTTCATTTTTGGCCACGGCAGTCAGGTGCTTTGGTAGCGCTGATTGCCACGGCATGAATATCTACCCCATAGTTTGCACTTCCCCTAGCTTGCATGACTACACATTAAAATAGAGCCTTGGGTCACAAACAAATATATCTTTTTGCTTCTAAATGCAAAGAAATTATTCTTCCTTTACTGTTTTTTCAGTATCTCAGTAGAAATCTCACCGAAACATGTGAAAATATCATTGCATATCTAAAGGTGCCTCACCATTGGCTGGTGACGTATGTCCAAAGAAATCAAATCAGGAGTGTCAAACTGCAATCCTGAAGGACCACAAACTAGTCAGGTTTTCAGGATATCCTTAATGAATGCGCAAGAGATTTATTTTAGCTTGATAACACATTTTATTCGATACTATGCAAGTCTTGATAGGATAAGTAAATAACAGGAAAAAAATATCAGCCATGCAATGCGTAAAATAACATACATGATCTCATCCCCACCTTCATTTCTCTAATTCCACATTTAAACATACCACTTGCTCAGGCCACTGGGAAATCACTAAACAGAATAATTTACAAAAGCAAAAAGAGAAACATACTCAGGTTTTAACAGATAAACACCAACAAAACACACCTCCGATGCAAAAAATACCACTTCTCCATTACTGTCCTATTTTGTATCCTCCTCTGTTTTTGAATCTTTTCTGCGTTAACAACTCCTACATGATATGTTTGATTCTATTTGAAAAAGTACCCAGCAATGGTAGCTGTGGCGTAAAAAACTGCCGATAAACACCAATGTTATGTATTCTCAAAACACATCTAATTGATTAACTGGAAATAATACCTGAAATTTGCAATGTGCAACCACATAGAAATAGACCCACATATGCTACAAATTATAAGAGAAATAAAAAAAATAACTCAAAGCATCCTCTCCTTCCTCCTTCTTCAACAGGGTGAAACCAACAATACATTTCACTGTAATGTCTCTAGCTTTGGTTGCCAGGTAACCATGACACATACATGTGTGCATAGGTCTACGGTTGATTCTACAACTTCTGGCCAAAGACCCTGACAGCTTGACTAATTCCCCTGAGCACAGAAACCTGAGCGTATAGGGAAGATTTTAATTACTTCAACACTTTTTTTTAAGAAGTGATTTCTTTTGATTCTTACAATATGCTTTATGATTAAAAGTGACCAAGTGTTGATGGAAAACTATTCTTGCTTATTCTCAAAATTCTTTTCCAGTTTTCATTTTTAAAAGCTCTAATCACAAGATCTTATTCTCTGATCTAGTTCCCCTATTCCTCTCATTCCCCACTTCACATATCAAAATAATGATCTGAAAATTCTGCTTTCAGGCGTCACTTTTTGATCTGCCAGGCATTTCCGGGAGGAATGACCAATCCAGTCAGATTGAGTATTGTTTTTTGTGCTAATAACAAACTACTGAAATATTTTCCATGAAAATAATAACATTACTTTTTTTTGTTTTGAAGTACCATTTTACCAGAAGACTTTTGTCTGTCATAGAATGGCATAGGAAGGGCTGGCCCGATCACAAGACAAACTAGGCAGTCACCTAGGATGGCAGCTTCTAGGGGGGTGGCAAAGAGGAGGGCATTCAAAGCTAAACAACATATTCTGAGAGTAAGGGAGGGTTGGGCAAAAGACTTAGGGGTATGTTTACTAAACCGTCTTAATGTAGCAGCGGCAACATTATCGCGTGATAACATCGGCAGCGGCATTAAGGCACACTAACGCTGTGAAATCCGGGTCTGAAGGGTGGAGTAAGGCCTCCCAGAGGGCAGAAATAGGGGTCAATGGGAGGAGAGTGGGCGGGGAGAGGCTCCAGGCACACTTACTCTGTGAAATCCGGTTCTGAAGGGTGCAATAAGGCCTCCCAGAGGGCGGAAATAAGGGTCAATGGGAGGAGAGTGGGTGGGGAGAGGCTCCAAGCATACTAACGCTGTGAAATCCTGGTCTGAACACTAACGCCAGTGAAACCCTCGCGTTAGAGAGGCACATTTGCAGGAGAGAGAAACCATTTCAGTCAGTAATGTACAGCAAATGCAGGGAAACCCAGAAAAGTGATAGTAGTGATACATGTGCAGGAACCAAAAAGGCAAATAAACATAGAAAATGACCAGAACCACATTTGAAATCCCAATAACCAAGCTGGCCAATAATGATATTAATGATAAACATAAAGCAACACTACTGACAAAGCGTAAAAAGGAAGATATCATGTTTGGAAGGGTCTATGCTCTGTCCCCCTACAAAGTGAATGATCCCACATTAAAATAGCGGTGATCAGGGTTTTTGTCATTTATAGTGGGCAGGTTTGTTATGGCGTGCACATGTGCAGCAACAGCAGAGTGGGCACGTAGGAAAGGGCAACTGTACTGATGCTGTAAATGGGATGAAGGGGGCTGCAGGCGGCACATGCTGTGGTCCAGCTGGGGCACAATGCGGACTAGGCAGATGCCTAGGTGGCACATAGGAATGCCAAAACTGTAAAGCAGCAAGACAGCAACTGACAAGGGTCCAACATGGACACGAGTGTGTGTCCCACAGTGTCACAGGGGATATTACCCAGCAGGTACCCCCAAGGGAACATAACATTGGCAGGCGGTGCCGGGGGGAAGCGCGCATGTCCATGTAGGCACCCCTACCTGAGAACCCACACCATAGGCAGCTGCCTACCGGCACACTGGATGGCCTGGGACTGCGCACCACCAGCACCACCGGCATAAGGGCTTGTCAGCATGGTGGCAGAGGGGTGCTGGTGGCGGAGGGGGCAGTGGCATCTGCCCACACCAGACCACGGCCTAGCCCCATTTAGGTGGGTGTCGTGCACTGCAACAGACAAGGTCTGTCTGACTAACAGTCATGGTATCCCCAGGGAATGACCTGCCCCTGTGGGAACAATTTGGTGCAGTACACACAGCCAGTGTGTTCAGAGGCAGAAGGGCACAAGTTCAAGTCCCAGCTGTGGCTCCTGCCAACCTTGTCCCCAAATTTTACCCAGTAATAAAACCGTGGTAATAAAGATGGAACCTTTATTGCACATAAAATAAACATGCCTGAAATGCCTATATTTTACCCAACAGAGCACAGACACCATAAACATGTGTAATCCCTAGAGCAGAGTTTCCCAACTGCAGTCCTGGAGGGCTAAAGACATCACCCCATTGTATGCAAATGTATCTCATGCATATTCATTAGAGAAAGCATGAAAACCTGAACAGTGTTTGGCCCACGAGGACCGGAGTTGTGAACCTCTGCCCTAGAGCAGCGGCCAACAGGGGCACAAACACCCACACCCACAGGCTCCACTATCCAAATCCTCATGGAGAGTCAGGCTGTTGGGCCCTGCGTGGAGCAGCATCTCCCAATACTGGCACCTGCATACCTTAGCAATGCCATCCTAAACTTGGGAACACTTTCCACATATATCAAAAGGTTGCTATGATTAATGTCAACTAACAAATCCTAAGTTAAACACGATTTGTTGATAGAGATTCATCATAGCAACTTTTCTGATATCTGTGGAGTGTGTTTCAGTTATTGCTTATGACAGTGTTAACCACCCCAGGGAGTGACCCCAACAGTATTGCGTACCATAGCAATGCCTGCATTGTGCCCAGGATTGGTGTGGCGGCCAGGGCTGACACAAACCTCCATATTTGCACAATGCTGGCATAGGTGTGGGAGTGTGTGTATGTCTATCCAGTGTGTTGTGGCTGCCTACACCTTACTGAGCCCACACTGCTTGCACTGTTTCCAGTGTTAGCCTGCCAATGTGCATAATGAGGAACAAGGTACTGTGAGTATGGCCCGGACTGGGTGGCCTGTGCAGGATGCATCTGCACAGGGTAGAGGGCAATGGCTGGGACATTGTAGTGCCTAACCACCACCTGCACAGACAAGGTGTCCACAGCATGCCATGCTGGGAGGTCACTCTCACCCTAACTGAGCAGTGACCACGGCATGGCAAGGTTCCCCCATAGTGCTATGCAGCATTTTTTTTAAGTGATATTTATGGGTTCTCTTTTCTGGGGCACAATCACTGGCATACCTGCTTGGTGTGTGTGCTCACATCACATTTTTGGGTGCACACAGTTTCTCCAGGAACATGCACTATGTACTAGCTAGCAAACTGTCTGCAGTTAGCATGTGTATGGCTGGAGCACCGTGCAGTGGGTGGAAACTGACTGTGCCCTCTGCTGGTGAATGTCAGATAGGGGAGGGGGCAGCTGAGCTTCTCCAGCATTCTGCCTGTCTGCCATTGCCTTATGTGATGCGTACAGATCTGCATCGACTGCCCTGTAGGGTGCCTGTTCCCCAGCAGGACTGGGGTTGATGGTCCTCTCTATTACCACCATTGCAGAGATGTACAATGTGGATCTGTTGGTGGGAGATCCTGCCCCCCCCCCCCCGAGCCACAGAGGGCGGGTTGGGTGATGCTACATAATCTGCTTTTGGGTCCAAACACCCCCCTTCACCTATAACATGTGACCATGGCACCCACACAGGATATGCACTATTCTGGGTGCATCATAGTTCACAAGGCCTAGACGTGACTGGGAAATACAGATGGACACAGGTGTATCCTAAGTGTGTCTGCAAGGTCTACCTATCACACACTGGCACTGATGGGGACCTGCAGCACAGCCTATCCGCGAAGGGAGGGTTTGCCTCTCGCGGTTCTGTTAAGCCGGTAGGGACTGATGGGAAACAGGAAATGTCTGTTCCCATCAGTCCCAGTGGGCTTAACAGAGCCGCGAGAGGAAGAGTTCCCTTTGCGGCTCTGAAAGCCACGCCGAGGAGAGTGATTGAGGGAAGCCTCTGCCGGACAGCAGGGAGGGCTCCGTTGGGCGGGCGGAGGCCCCGCGGGAGACACTTGATTCTGCCGCTGCCAGGGCGGCAGCAGAAGCAAGTTAGTTTTTTTCTTTTAACGTTTTCCTGGGCTGATGGGCAGAATGTTGTTTGTGCGGGGTCCCCTGAAATACGGGGCCCTGTGCGAACAACATTCTTGCTCAATGGACGGGCCGGCCCTGAATGTACAAAGCATGAACCAAGGGAAGTTGGAGGTGGTCAAGAATGAAATAGAATGTGTACAACTTGATCTGTTGGGTGTCAGCGAACTGAAATGGACTGGCATCGGGCACTTTGCATCAGATGATCACATGGTCTACTATGCTGGAAATGAAAGACAAAGAAGAAATGGTGTTGCATTTATAATAAAGAAGAAGAAACTTGCAAGAACTGTAATGAAATACAATGCAGTCAGCGAACGCTTAATCTCTATTCGTCTACGAGGAATGCCTATCAACACAACTATAGTTCAAGTATATGCCCCAACAACAGCTGCAGAAGAGAATGAAATTGAAGAGTTCTATGAACAAGTACAAGCTGAAATTGACAGAACATGCAAACAGGATATCCTGATAGTCATGGGTGACTGGAACGCAAAAGTTGGCAACACAGAAGAAGGCAAAGTAGTTGGCAAATATGGACTTGGCAACAGAAATGAAGCTGGAGAAAGACTGATAGAATTCTGCAAGACCAATGATCTATTCATCTCAAAAACCTTCTTCCAGCAACACAAGTGGCGACTGTACACATGGACTTCACCCAATGGATTGTATAAAAATCAAATTGACTACATCTGTGGAAGTCAACGATGGAAAAGCTCTATAACATCAACAAAGACAACACCTGGAGATGACTGTGGTACAGATCAACAACTACTAGTATGCAAACTCAAGCTAAAGTTGAAAAAGAGCAAACCGCTCATGAATGCAGCAAAATATGACCTTGAGAATATACCACTGGAATTTAAAGACTGCCTGCAAAATCGATTTGCTGCTTTAGATACAAATGACAGAGCTCCAGAAGAGTTATGGAATGACATCAAGAAGGTTGTGTTGGAAGAAAGCGAGAAGTCTCTACAAAAGGTGAAAAAGAAAAAACGGCCAAAATGGATGACGGAAGAAACTCTGAAAATTGCCCAGAAATGCAGAGAAGCTAAAGCCAGAGGAGAAAGAAAGACAATCACAGAACTCAGAGATTTCCAACGTGCAGCAAGACAGGACAAGGGAAAGTACTACAATGACGCATGCAAGGAAATAGAAGCAGAAACTATTAGAGGAAGAACAAGATTGGCTTTCCTAAAGCTATGAGAGTTGAAGAAAAAGTTCCAGCCTCAAAATGGAATGTTACAAGATGCTCAAGGTTCTATGTTGAATGATGCTGAGAAGATCAAGAAAAGGTGGAAGGAATATACAGAGTTTTATATGATAAAGATCAAGTGGACCAACAGCCGTTTCAACCTGTATCTTATGATCGGGAACCATTGGTGATGAAAGAAGAAGTTGAAGCAGCATTGAAAGCCTTATCAAAGAACAAAGCACCAGGCATTGATAGCATTCCCATAGAAGTATTACAGCAATCTTATGCAGCTCTTACCGTACTTACAAGGCTCTGCCAAGAAATATGGAAGACAACATCATGGCCAACTGACTGGAAAAGATCTGTGTTTATACCAATACTAAAGAAAGGTGATCCAACTGACTGTGGAAATTATCACACAATCGCTCTGATCGCACATGCCAGCAAGATTCTACTGAAGATTATTCAAAAGTAGACTAAAAAAGAGACTACTACCTGCAACAAGAACTACCTGAAGTGCAAGCAGGGTTCAGGAAAGGGCGAGGAACGAGAGACATCATTGCGGACGTGAGTTGGATCTTTGGAAAGACTAAAGAATACCAAAAGGATATCTATTTGTGCTTTATCAACTATAGCAAGGCTTTTGACTGTGTAAACCATGAGAAACTCTGGGCCACATTAAGAAGTATGGGTATACCAGAACACCTGATCATAGTCTTGCACAATCTGTACATTGATCAAGAAGCAACAGTTCAAACGGAACAAGGAGAAACAGAATGGTTTAAAATCAGCAAAGGTGTACGAGAAAGCTGCATACTTTCCCCCTACCTGTTTAATTTATATGCAGAACAAATCATCAGAGAAGCAGGATTGTATGAAGACAACAGAGGTGTGAAGATTGGTGGAAGATTCATCAACAACCTTCGCTATGCTGATGATACCACATTACTGGCTGAAAGTGAACATGATCTGAAACATTTGCTTCTGACAGTCAAAGAACATAGTCTCAAAATGGGCCTGCACCTTAATGTAAAGAAGACAAAGATCATGACAAATGGCATAATCAACAGGTTCATCGTTGAAGGAGAAGACATTGAAATCGTGAACAACTTTAACCTACTTGGATCAACTATCAATAAAGAAGCAACAAGCAACCAAGAAATCAGACGACGCATTGCTCTTGGCAGAAAGGCTATGAAAGACCTAGATAAGATTCTCAAGAGCAGAGATGTCTCTCTCCATACAAGGATTTGACTTGTTCAAGCCATGGTATTTTCAATAACATCATATGGATGTGAAAGCTGGACAGTGAAAAAATAGACAGGAAGAAAATTGATGCCTTTGAATTATGGTGCTGGCGGCGAATACTGTGTATACCATGGACTGCCCGAAGAACAAACCAGTCAGCACTAGAGGAGATCAAACCTAAGCTTTCTTTAGACGCTCAGATGACAAGACTTCGACTTTCATACTTTGGACACATCATGCGAAGAGAGAGATCATTAGAGAAAGACATCATGCTTGGCAAGATAGAAGGTCAACGCAAAAGAGGAAGGCCAGCAATGAGATGGATCGATACAATAACAGCAGCTATGGGTACCAGTCTGTCAACAATGAGCTGCCTGACTGAAAATTGAACACAATTTAGGGTCGCCATGAGTCAACTCCGACTCGACGGCACTTAATAACAACAAATGCAGGGGGTGTGGGGAAAAGAAGAAGTGCTCTGGATTGTGCTGGAAAGAGAAGATGGCACTGTCATCCATACTGCTGTAGTCTACAGACCTCTGACTCAAATAAAAGAAATAGATAACAAATTGATTATAGATATTGCCAAGATAGCCACAAAGGGGGAAGTGATCATATTGGGTGACTTTAATCTACCCGATGTGGATTGGAGTGCTCCTTCTGCGAATCTGGCAAGAAGCAAAAAAATTGTGGATGCTTTCCAAGATGCATCACTTAAACAAATGATGATGGAACCAACCATGGAAAGCTCGATGCTGGATTTAGTGCTCACCAATGGTAGAGTGTGTCGAATGTCTGGGTGGGTGCCCCTGTGAGCAGCAGCGATCATCACATAGTGTGGTTTGAGAAAAAATCCAAAGTGCAGTCCAATCATAGCAAGCTCAAAGTCCTAAACTTCAAAAACACTGACCAGTAAAATGGCCAAGTACCTGAAGGAGGAGTTGGCAGGATGGGAGGGGATAAGGGAAGTGGAATTGCAATGGGCTAAACTAAAGGTGGCAATAAAAGGGGCAACAGATAAATATGTAAGGAAAGTAAATAAAAACAAGAGGAGAAGGAAACCTATTTGGTTCTCCAAAGAAGTGACTGGTCAAATAAAGGCAAAAAACACAGCTTTCACAAAATTCAAAACCTTGCAAACAGAGGAACACAGAAAGGAATACAGGATCAAACTAAAAGAGACAAAAAGAGAAATAAGGAAAGCAAAATCAAAGGCAGAGGAAAAGATGGCTCAAGATGTGAAGTGTGGCGACAAAACGTTCTTCAGGTATATTCGGGAGAGGAGGAAAATCAGAGATGGAATTGCAGGAATAAGAAGTGCTGGGAACGGATTTGTGGAAAGTGACCTTGAAAAAGCGAAATTGCTAAACAAATACTTCTGCTCTGTTTTTACTAAAGAAAATCCTGGAGAAGGACCATCTATGACTCCCAAATATAAAAATGGGAATGAAGTAGATAGGACACCATTCATAGAAGATGATGTGTTAGAACAACTTGCAAAACTGAAAGTGGACAAGGCCATGGGACCGGATGGGATACATCCCAGGAAACTGAAAGAGCTCAGAGAGGCTCTTGCACGGCCGTCAAAGGATGTTTTCAACAGATCCTTGGAAACAGGAGTAGTTCCTCAGGACTGGAGAAGGGCAGATGTGGTTCCTCTTCACAAATGTGGTGACAGGGAAGAAGTGACAAACTACAGGCCCGTGAGCCTTACCTCGGTGGTGGGAAAAGTAATGGAGGCACTTCTGAAAGAGCGAATAGTGTACTTTCTCAAAACCAACAGGTTGCATGATCGTAGTCAACATGGTTTTACTAAAGGACGGTCTTGCCAAACAAATCTGATTGAGTTCTTTGACTGGGTGACCAGAGAACTAGATCAGGGGCATGCAATGAATGGATTTCAGCAAAGCCTTTGATACTGTTCCTCATAGGAGACATCAATAAACTCAGTAGTTTGGGGATGGGTCCCAAGGTGGTGAACTGGATCAGAAATTGGTTGACTGACAGACGACAGAAGGTGATGGTAAATGTAGCTCATTCGGATGAAATGAGGGTGATTAGCGGGGTGCCCCAGAGTTCAGTCCTGGGCCCGGCATTGGGCCCGGCACTGTTCAATGCATTTGTGATTGATATTGCTGAAGGACTGCATGGAAAAATCTGTCTTTTTGCAGATGGCACGAAAATTTGCAACAGAGTGGACTCCTCTGACGGAGTGGATAACATGAGGAAAGATCTACAAAAGCTGGAAGAATGGTCTAATGATTGGCAGTTAAGATTTAATGCGAAGAAATGCAGTGTCATGCACTTGGGAAGTAGAAATCCAGGGGAAATGTACGCGATAGGGGGCGAGAGGTTGGTGTGCACGGACCAGGACAAGGACCTCGGTGTGATTATTTCTGAGGATCTCAAGGTAGCAAAACACTGCGACAAGGCAGTGGCAAAAGCCAGGAGGATGTTGGGTTGCATATAAAGAGGAATTACCAGCAGAAAGGAAGAGGTACTAATGCCACTGTATAAGCCACTGGTGAGGCCTCACTGTGTTCAGTTTTGGAGACCATATCTTGCAAAGGATATAAAAAGACTGGAAACTGTTCAGAGGAATGCAACCAAAATGATTTGGAGCCTGCGTCAGAAGACTTATAAGAAGAGACTTGAAGACCTAAATATGTACACTCTGGAGGAGAGGAGGGACAGGGGAGATATGATTCAGACCTTTAAATACTTAAAGAGAAATAATGAACAAACAAACCTCTTCCAAAGACGGGGAAGCTGTAAAACTAGAGGGCATAACATGAAGCTGCAAGGGGGTAAATTGAAAGGCAATGTCAGGAAATACTTTTTCACTGAAAGGGTGGTGGATGCTTGGAATGCCCTCTCGATGGAAGTGGTGGGGGAAAATACAGTGACAGAATTCAAAATGGCATGGGACAGACACAGTGGATCCCTTTACAGCAACAGGATAAAAACAAAATTAACTTATCTAATTTTTCAACATACAGAGGTGTCCTACATGGAGCGGTGGGTTCACCCCTAAAACAAAGACATGGGGAAGGGTGGCCTGCATGGAGCGGCAGGTGCAGCTACTCTTGCCATCTTACTGGGCAGACTAGATGGACCATACTGGTCTTTATCTGCCGTCATTTACTATGTTACTATGTTAACGTTGCCGTTATCGCTTAATATACCCTGTTCCCTTAATGCTCTTTAGTAAACATACTCGCTAGAGTACTGTGTGCAATTCTGGCCTCTGCATCTCAAAAAAGATTTAGCAGCATTAGAAAAAGTGCAGAGAAGTGCGCCCAAAATGTTAAAAGGGATGGAATGACTTTCTCATGAGGAAAGGCTAAAGAGGTTAGGGGTCTTCAGCCTAGAAAAGAGACAGCTGAGGGGAGATATGGTACGATAGAGGTCTATCGAATCCTGAGTGGAGTGGAAGTGAATCAATTAGTTACTCTTTCAAAAAATACAAGAACTAGGGGACACACGATGAAGCTACAAAATAGTATATTTAAAACAGGAGAAAATATTTTTCTCTCAGTGCATAATTAGCCTTTGGAACTCATTGCCGGCAAATGTCAAAAAAACAGATGAATAGATAAACCATAAAAAAAGGTTTGGACAAATTCCTGGAGGAAAAATCCTTAAACGGTTATTAAGGTAGTCCAAGAGAATACCACTGCTTATCCCTGGGGATAGGTAGCATGGAACTGGCTCCTAATGACCTATAAGTGCATTCACTCTGCAGCTCCTCACTACCTTTCCTCTCCCTACACTTCTCCTTGGGAACGCCGCTCTTCTGACAAATCACTTCTATCTGTGCCCTTCTCTTCTATTGCTAATTCTAGACTTCGCTCCTTTCACTTTGCTGTTCCTTATGCCTGGAACAAACTACCTGAGTCTGTATGTCAGGCTTCATCTCTGGCCCTTTTCAAGTCCAGGCTGAAAACTCACCTCTTCGCTGCTGCTTTTGGATCCTGATTTGCCTGATCTCCTTTGTGTTTCCTTACCACTCCCCCTAGATGTATTCTATGTCTACAGCCACTGTGTTGACTGTTTTGACTAGAATGTAAGCTCTGATGAGCAGGGACTGTCTTTTATGTGTGTCTGTGCAGCGCTGCATACGTCTTGTAGCGCTATACAAATGTTCAGTAGTAATAGTGTATTATTAGTTTTGGAATGTCAGGTACAATACTTGTGACCTGGATTCTGTTGGAAACAGAACACTGGACTTGATGGTCCTTTGGTCTGACCCGGTATGGCAGTTTTTCTTATGTTCTTATGTCTGTCTGTCTGTGCGTACACATAGATTTGTTTGCCCTTGCAGAAGCAAACCTATGGTTCCAGTATAGGAAAGTGCTGCAATCTGCAATGAATTGACAGTGCCTGCTGGTAAGAACTCCATTATATATAGGAGAAGAGTGCCATAGGTTGCAGCTGTAGCCAAGGCTACCCATTTCTGCCAGCAGACCCCCATCCCCACCATCACAGGAGTGCTGGAGGCTGCAGCTGTGGCAAAAACAGCCATTTTCTTTTGGCCAAGACCCTATTCCCATCATCACAGGGTTGTCACAGGCTGCGGCTGTGGCCAAGAAGAAATGGAATACCATGGAACTTAGATGGAAGAGAAGGGAGGGACAAAGTCAGGGCCGGCCCATCCATTGAGCAAGAATGTTTTTTGCACAGGGCCCTGCGTTTCAGGGGGCCCCGCGCAAAGAACATTCTGCTTTAAAAATAAATTAAATTTTAAAAAAAAGCTGGCTGCTGTCACTGCCGCCGCAGCAGCAGCAAAATCGACTGTCCCGCGGGCCCCCCCCCCTGCCCAGCTGAGCTCTCCCTGCCTGGCTGAGCCTCTCCGCGACGGCTTTCAGAACCTCGAAGGGAGACTGTCTCCTCGTGGCTCTGTTAAGCCTGCAGGGGCTGATGGGAAATTTCCCATCAGCCCCTGTGGGCTTAACAGAGCCGCGAGGGAGACAGTGAGACACTCTCCCTTCGCGGATCTGAAAGTCGTTGTGGAGAGGCTCAGCCGGGAAGGGGGGCCCCGCGGGACAGTCGATTCTGCTGCTGCTGTGGTGGCAGCAGCGAGCTTTTTTTTTTTAATTTTCCCTGGGCCGTTGGGGGGTGGGGGGGTTAGGACGGGTAATGGGCTGTGGGCTGATGGGGGGTTTAGGACTGGAAATGGGCTATGGGGGGGCTAGGACTGGAAATGGGCTGATGGGGGGTTAGGACTGGAGGTGGGCTGGTGGGGTTAGGACTGGTAATGGGCTGTGCGCTGATGGGGGGTTAGGACTGGTAATGGGCTATGGGGGGCTAACATTGAAAATGGGCTGATGGGGGTAGGACTGGAAGTGGGCTGATGGGGGGTTAGGACTGGTAATGGGCTATGGGGGTCTTAAACTGAAAATGGGGTGATGGGGAGTTAGGACTGGAAGTGGGTTGATGGGGGATAGGACTAGTAATGGGTTGGGGGGTTGCTAGGACTGGAAATGGGCTGAGTGGAAGGGGAGGCTTGAACTGCAAATAGCTGATGGGGACGGGGACTTGGAATGGAAATGGGCTGAGTGGAAGGGGGCTTGAACTGCAAATAACTGATGGGGAGAGGGGCTTGGAATGGAAATGGGCTGTGAGGGGAGGGAGCTAGGACTGGAAATGGGCTGTTGGGGGAGCTAAGATTGGAAATGGGCTGTGGTGGGGGCTTGGATTGAAATGGACTCATGTAGGGGCTAGAACTGGAAGTAAGCTCATGGTGGGCTTGGATTGGAATTGGGCTGAGTAGAGGGGAGCTAGGATTTGACATGGGCTGAAGGTGGTGCTAGGAAAGGACTAGAAATGGGCTGATGGGGGGCTGGGATTGGAAATGACCTGATGTAGGGACTCGGTTAGGACTGGAAATGGATGAGGGAGCTAGGACTGGAAATGGGCTGATGGGGAGCTAGGACTGGAAATGGGCTGATGCAGGGACTAGAAGGGAGCAGATGCTGGGTGAGGCTGCAACTAGAAGGGAGCTGATGTTGGGGGAGGATTAGAATGGGATGGGGCTGGGAGAGTGATATGGAGAGGGGAAAAATATTTTGTGTGGGAGGGATGAAAAATCTACAATTGGCCGGGTATTGGGAGAGTAATTGGGGATTGAGGATGGAGGGGTAAAATTTGAGTGGATGAAATAGGAATGAGGAAAGAGCAAAAGGAGAAAGATTAGTAAGTTAAAGCAGATGTAGAGAGAGAGAATTGAAAAAAACTAGAAGAGAGAAGAAAGGACAAATGGACAGCAGACGATGGAGAGTTAGCAGAAGACACGAAGAAACCAGAAGAAAGTGGCTGGAGCAAGTGCAACTGAAAAAAAATGCACAAAAGGTAGAAAAATATCTCTTTATTTTGAATTTATTAACTGGAATATGTCAGTTCTGGGAAATGTGCATCATTAACGTCTGTGCTTTGTTTAGTACAAGAGGAAATTAATTTATAGTTTTATTTCTACAGTGTTGTTGTACATTCCAAGTTTGGCCTTTGGGGTTCCCAGTTTAATTATTGCCTTCCTGTTTCTAAATTGTGATTCCTTGTTTGGTGATGGTCTATGTTCTGCATGTGTAACTGAGCTGAGGTATTCTGTTTATGTAATTCCTATTTGACATTGCCACTTGTTCTCTTTCCCCAGTAGGTCATGTATTGTTGTTCTCTAAAATGTATTTGTTTAATATTTGCAGTGTTGCCTTTCGATAGGTAGGGTCTGGTGCTTTGTGAGTCCTGGTAGTGCTGTTAGGATACGGCGGGCTTGCTATGGGTTCTAAATGGGCAGTGTTTGTAGTAGTTCCTAATGTGCCTGGCGGTTGGCACTGGATTATAGTAATGTAGAAATCTTTTAGTCTTTCTTTATCCATACATTCATTAAGAGACGTGTTTACTAAAAGTTAGTGTATGGTAACATTATGCAAATATTTATGCAAATAAGGCCACTTATGCAAATGAGGCCCCACACCGAGTCTCCACACAGGGCCCCGCACCCCCCTTGAGCCGCCCCTGGACAAAGCAGGGAGGGGGAGGGAACCCTGAGTGGAAGTTGAGGAGGGGGAGGGAGACCAGAGTAGAAGTGAGGATAAGGTAGGATCAGGGAGATCAGGGGCTGGAGAAGTGAGGGGAAAAGAGAGTTTCTAGAGATGACATTAAAGACTTTTCAGCTTCCAGATTGTAAGGGCCAGAAATGTCAAGAATGGATGAAGGAGACAGCCCTTATTCTGGGTTATCAAATCTAGAAATTAACTGAGTCATCAAGACGGAAGGCACCGCTAATCTTTGAAGAAAGGGAATCATGGTGACTTGGCTTTCTTGGAAATTGACGAAAACTCTTGATATAAGAATTTCTAGAGCATCTGGTGCTACTCAGTAGATGAAGGGCAGAATGGAGCAGAAGATGGGAAGTTTTGTGTTCTTTTTTCTTGCAAACAGATCAATTTGAGGAACCCCATTCTTGGAATAGAGAATGTAGTAGCTGGAGATTGAGAGACCATTTGTGCAGATAAAGCATTCTGCTGAGCTTCTTTGCCAACTGATTCTGGGAACCTGGCATATTAGGCTGCATTTATCTGAATGCAATTTGTTATGGCAAAATTCCAAATTTTGATTGCTTCTTAACAGAGTCAGAGGGAACCTGTTCCCCCTAGTTTGTCAACATAAAACATTGCTAGTTGATTGTCTTTCTGAATCAGTACAGTTGAATTTTGAAGTCGATGGGTAAACACTCTGAGAGTTTAGAATATTGTTCTGCATTCAAATTGGTTTATATGTACATTGACCATCTTCTTTGTGAATGATGACTGCCGAGATGTGCACCCCACCCCCAGTTGGAGGCATCTGTGGTGATGAGATGATATATAAAGAACTGATGATAATGGTTGAGAGTGCTGATAAGAACATAAGAATAAAAGATATGCCATACTGAGTCAGATCAAAGCTATATCAAGCCCAGTATCCTGTTTCCAATCCAGGTCACAAGCACCTGTCAGGTTCTCAAAAAGATATACAGAGTCCATACTGCTTATCCCAGAGGTAAACAGTGGATTTTTGAGCCCATAAATTGAGATACAGAAATTTTTGAGAAATATAATTTAAGCACAGTGTTCCTGTCTGATTCAAAGGCAAAATTAACCACCAAAGTAGCCCGACTAGTCACCACCTCTAAGGAGCTCTCAAGAAATGCAGACAAGTCCGTTTGAGGAAGACCAGTTTCCCCAGCAGAACCCTGCTGGCCAACTGCTTCTAATGAGGAAATAGTCACATATTGAGCCCTTACCACTGGTGGCAAAGACTCGACGGGCATTTGCAAAACATCCACAAAGTACTTACAGAACAGGTCCAAAGGTGCAATCAAAGGCGATCAAGGAAAATTCAGGAATCTCAAATTATTCCTCCTCAATTGGTTATCTAGAAATTCTATTTTTCTCGCCTGAATCAACCTGTCCTTTGAATTAGCAGCACCAAGAGACTGCAGCTCCTCCACTGTGGATTCCATTTGCGAAATTCTTATGGCCTGACTTGCCACCTCTGCAACCATAGAGGAACCCTGGGCCTTAATCACAGAAAGTTCCTGAGATACTGCACCCACAAAGAGTAGAAGGGACTGTTGGAGGGTAGAGATAGCTTCCCACAAGCTATCAAGTGTAACGTGCGCCGGTTTTACCACACTCCCAGGAAGCCGTGATGCCAAAGGACTGGGAGAGCTATTAATACCAAGCTCCACCCCAGTAGTGCTGCTGAAGGGAGACACTCCACCTCGACCTTCGGCAGCTCCAGAAGCTGACTGATCCTTCGCAAAAAAAACCCTCCGTAACCACAGCTGGCTCGTGCACCAAGGACACATCACCAAGCTTCCGCGTCGCGAGGAGGCATCCGGGTTGAGCTGGGGATGCCTGCACAGGGCTCAAAGAAACCCCTTCTATGCTCAGATCCGCCTGCAACAGCGGCGGATCTCTCAAAGCCATGCAGCCAGAGGGAGTACAGAAGCCAGCAATAGATATCTGAACCTTCTGATTCGCCGGAGAAGAAGTCTCAGAGGGTTTCTGTGCGTCATTTCCTCTTTCTCCCCATTAGAATGCAGGTTCAGGAGCCAGCGTCAGACCCACACTCACAGCGTCCTAATCCATCGCCATCTTGAATCGCGTGCCGACTGGGGTTTGTTTTTTTTAATATGGTATCTTCAATAACATCTTATGGACACAAAAGTTGGACAGTGAAAAAGATAGTCAGGAAGAAAATCGCCTTTGAATTATGGTGCTGTCGAAGAATACTGTGTATACCATGGGCTGCCCAAAGAACAAACCAGTCAGTACTAGAGGAGATCAAACCAAACTTTCTTTAGAAGCTCAGATGACAAGACTTTGGGGTATGTTTACTAAACCGCGCACACGTGTGTGGCGCACAATAGCGTATGCTAATAATGCACTTAAGTGCTCTTAAGTGCCGCGCACGCGTGCGTGTCACATTAACGGGCCCGCGCACGTGTGCGGGGCGCTGATGTGCGATAGAGGTGGGGAAAGGCGTACGGAGGGTGGAGGAAGGCCCCCGAGGGGCGGAGGGACGGGGTCAATGGGTGGAGAGTGGGAGGGGAGAGGCTCTCCGCACAGGAGCGGGGCTGGATTTCGGCAAAAAAAATACCGCGAGTGAAACCCTCGCGTTAAAGCCGATTTAAAGGGAAGAGAAACCATTTCCGTCAGCAATGTACAGCAAAACCGGGGAAACCTGAAAAACGTGAGCAGTGTGATACATGTGCACAGAACAAAATAGCAAATATAAATTGAAAATGACCACAACAAATTCCAAATAAATTATAATCCAGCTGGGCAACAGTGATATTAATGGGCAACCATAAAAAACACTCCCAGGAAAGCTCCAAAAAAAATAAATGATTTTTGGAAGGGTCTACGCTCCGTAGACTCGTTCAAAAAGCACTGCATTTTAATGGAGCTTTCCTGGGAGTGTTTGTCATGTTGCCCATTGATATCACTGTTGCCCAGTGTGGTTTTGGTTTTTTTGCCCTTTTTTGGAGGTCATTTTTGAGGTTTAATTGCACCTTTGTCCCCATACAAGGTAAACGAGCCCACAGTAAAATTGTGCAGAGCAGGGTGTCTGACTCGTGCGGCCAGGTTTCCTATCTCCAGAGACTGCATTGTCTCTGTGGCCACAGTGTGGTGCAGCAGACACAGTCAGTGCCTGTAAGGGCCAGAGAGTCACAGGTTCAAATCCCAGTTGGAGCTCCTGCCAACTCAGTCCCCATAGTTTTACCCACCACTAAACAGTGATAGTACAGACCAGGGGTGGGCAAACCTGGTCCTGGAGGGCCGCAGACCAGTCAGGTTTTCGGGATATCCCTAATGAATATGCATGAGATATATATGCATTAGAGATATCCTGCCAACCTGACTGGTTTGTGGCCCTCCAGGGCTGGATCTGGAGACCCCTGCCTTACACCTCTGTCATTTAAGATCGTGAGTGGACAAGGTGCAGATGTCCAAGACATCAAAAAGGTTAGATAGAATTTGTCACAGTCCTCCTCACTTCTCACCACCACCGGAAAATTGTCTATTAGCCACCTTTTTGGTGGTGGTGAGAATCGAGGAGGAATGTGACACATTCTATATACCCTTTCGATGTCTAGGACATCTGCACCTTGTCCACTCACAATCTTAAATGACAGAGGAGTAAGGCAGGGGTCTCCAGATCCAGCCCTGGAGGGCCACAAACCAGTCAGGTTGGCAGGATATCTCTAATGCATATATATCTCATGCATGTTCATTAGGGATATCCCGAAAACCTGACTGGTCTGCGGCCCTCCAGGACCGGAGGTGCCCACCCCTGGTACAGACACTCCTTTATGGCAGAGAACATAAGCATGGTTCCAACACCTATATTTTACCCTACACCACACACAAACCATAACAATGGGCATTACCTACAGCCGAGTCCCCCAAATTCAGTCCTGGAGTGCCACAACTCAATCAGGTCATATGCTTTTTCCCAGATAGGGACATGTCTGCATGTTGGCGGAAGGGTACAGGTGGTGGAGGGGGCAGTGGCTGCAAACCACAGCAGACAGTGGCCTAGGCCTGTGCAGGCTGGCACCATCCACAGCAACAGACAGGCTCTGTTGGATGCACAGTCATGGACTCCCCAGGGAACACAGCATAACTGTGGCAACACAGTGGTGTAGTGCACACAGACAGTGTGTGCAGGAACAGAAGGACACAGGTTCAAAGCCCAGCTGGGGCTACTGCCAATCCAGTCCACATATTTTTCCTACAACTAAACCGTGATAGTAAGGACAAACCTTTATTGCTGAGAAGATACGCATGGTTCATTTATTTATTTATTTAGCTGTATTTATATTCCGCTTTTCACCGGGTCAAAGCAGTCAATTGGGGGATACATTTAACACAAGGGGATATGACACACATACGTTAATACTTACAGTGAACATGGGCAATGGAGGGTTAAGTGACTTGCCCAAGACCACAAGGAGTGCCTATAGGACTAGAAATCCCAGTCCCTCCGGCCTGAGATTGCTGTCCCCAGGTGGGACTTGAACCCCTGGCCCTCTGGCCTGAAGTACCTTGTTCTAAGCACTAGACCACTCCTCCCTCTTTCAAAAGCCTATATTTTACCACACCAAACACAGACACCATAAACAGCCGCATTACCTAGAGCAGAGTCTCCCAAATGCAGTCCTGGAGGGCCCCACATCATTCAGGATCCATGCTGCCTCTAATAAAGATGCCTGTGCTGCATATCTATGCACCACCCCCATGGTATGCTTATGTAGCTCATGCATATTTATGAGGGACAGCATAAAAACCCGAACAGTGGTTGGAACACCAGGACTGGAGTTGGGACACTCTGCCGTACAACAGCAGCCAACAGGGCCAGACACACCCACACCCACACCCACAGGCCCCATTGGCCAATGCCTCGTGGAGAGGCAGGACATTGGGCCCTGCCTGTATCTCCCAATACTAGCAGTTGCATACCTTAGCAATGCCACCCTACACCTGGGTATATGGTACACAGCTATCAAACGTTGCCCATGATAACTGGCAGATATCAATTCCTACGTTAAGCACATTTTGCTCATTGATCTCCACCATAACAATCATTGTGATGTCTGCGGTGTGTGCGCAGCAGGTCTGGTCTCTGACAGTGTTTACCACCCTGGGGAGTGACCCCCAACAGTATTGCGTACCATATCCATGCCTGTACTGTGCCCAGGACTGTTGTGGTGGGTATGGCTGCTGGACTCCTCTATAGTAGCACAATGCTGGCATAGGTGTGGGGGTGGCTGTCTGTCTATCCAGTGTGTGGTGGCTGCAAACACCTTCCACAGCCCACACTGCCAGCAATGTTGCCAGTATTGGGCTGCCAATGTGCATAATGAGGAGCAAGATACCATGGGTATAGGCCAGACAGGGTGGCCTGGCCAGGGTGCATCTGCACAGGGCATAGGGCACTGACTGGGACATTTTAGTGCCCGGCCACCACCTACACAGACAGGGTGACCTCAGTATGTCCTGCTGAGAGATCACTCTCACCCTGACTGTGCAGTGACCACAGCATGGCTAGACACCCCCATAGTGCCATATGGTATTTTTCTCATGTGATAGATATGGGTTTCCTTTTGGGGCCCAATCACTGATTTAACTGCTTGTTATGTATGCTGACATCCCAGTTCTGGGTGCATGCATCTCCATTGGGAACATGTGCTGTGGACTAACTAGCACACTGTTTGCAGCTGGTATGTGTTGTGATGGAGCAGCTTGTAGGGTGCAGTGGCTGATAACTTGCTGCAGGAGAATATCAGATTGTGGTGGGGTGCAGCTCACCATATCCAGGCCTAATATCTGTCTGCTATTGTGTTATGGATGTGTATAAAGCTGCATTAACTGCCCTGTGGGTTGATGGTCCCCTCTACTGCCACCTTTGCAGGGAGGTAGAATGTGGATCTATTGATGGGAGACCCTGTTTGCTGCCCTCGGCCCTGGGGGGGGTCCATGGGGGCTACACCTGACTGAAACAGACAGAGATATCCAAGGTGTTTGTGCAGAAACAACCTATCTCACACATGAACACTGCTTTGGACCTCTGGCATTGGCCTCATTCAGCCATGGAAGGTGTTGTGGACCTGGTCCTGGGCGCCTCACCGCACCCTCAGGGTGAGCACAGTACCCGCACAATGTGACGGTGTGTAGCTACTCTGTGCCAGTAAAACACACAGTCAGTACCCCCTACCAGGCCGAGGTGGTGTGTGGGTGCACATGGTCACTTCCCTCTACCAGGCCGAGGTGCTGTGGGGGTGCATTGCCCATCTTGTGTTCATCTGTGGACAGCTGATTTGCATGTGCAGTGCATCATGGGTATGGGTGGGCTAACCCTATCCTGGTGACCACAGCAGACTGTCTGTGTGGTGATGTGCATGCTCTCTGCAGCCAGCCAGGGGCCTGCTAGCAGCTATAAAGCTGTAGCCCAATGGTTACTTCACTGCCTCTGAAGCCAAAGGTCATGGATTCAAACCCATAGTGGGGTTATTTGATAGGGCTGTCCAATGCATTATCTTTTTTTAATGTACATATTTTGATGCCAGCAAAAACACCCTCAGCGTACTGTACCCATAAGGTGCCTCTGAGGTTGCTTTATAGGGCGCCCTATAGGGCACCTTATGGTTCCCATCCATATAAGGTGCACTATACATTCTCCTGTGACGCAACCTATAGGGTGCCCTATAGGGGACATTTTAGGGTGCTGTGGCGGACAGTGCAATTTATAATGTGCCCTATGGAGTGCCTTATAGGGTGCCTTATACGGCACCTTCAATTACGGCATGTGAGGGCATGTTTGCTGGCAGCAATTAATAACATAAAAATAAAGTGCTGCAGGACAAAATATGTACAATGCAAAGCTGATGCCACAGCCAGCATTACGTATTAGGCACACTGGGGAGCAAACTCATGACCCCTGTATCAGCAGTCAGTGCCTTAACCATTGTGCTCCACTGCTGCTCCTCCTTGCCTGTCAGCGCACCTACTTATGCTTTTCATTCCTTAAACTGCACAGTGCTGCCATAACAAACAGTACACTGACCTTGCGGCACCTCATACGGCACCCTCTAAAGCGCCCTATAAGCAACATTCTAGGGTGCCTTGGCTGACAGTGCACTTTAAAATGTGCCTTATAGGGCACCTTATGTTAACACGCTTTGGGAGTGCGTTTGCTAGTAGTGATAATTAAAATATGAATAAAATGCCTTCTTAAGCAATCTTCCCCTTAATATGTTATGCCTCAGCCAGCCTTGCTCATTGGGCACTTTGGGGTGATTGAACCCCTGATCCCTGCACCATTGGTCAGTGTCTTAACCATTGTGCTGTGGCTCTGTTCCTGTGATTGCACATCAGCGCGCCGCCTTATGCCGCCCAGTATTAAAAAGCTTCCTAAAACATTAGCGCACCACCTTATGTCCATCAGCGCTCCGCCGTATACCGCCCATCATTTAAATGCCTCCTAAAATAATGCCTCAGCCAGCTGTCTCCATTGGACATTGTGGGGGATTGACCCCCTGATCCCTACACCATTGGTCAGTGCCTTAACCATGGTGCTGTGGTTCTGTTCATGTGATTATACATCAGCGCACCGCCATATGCCTGCCAACATTAAAATGCCTCCAAAATCATTAGCACGCTGCCTTATGGCCATCAGCACACTGCCTTTTGCTGCCCAATATTACACTGGCTCCTAAAGTAATGCCTCAGCTAGCCATCTTCATTGGGCACTGTGGGGGATTGAACCCCTGATCCCTGCACCATTGGTTAGTGTCTTAACCATTGTGCTGTGACTCTGCTCTTCTTCTTGCACATCAGCACGCCACTTATACCGCCCAGTATTATAATGCCTCCATAAACATCAGCGCGCCGCCTTATGCCGCCCAGTATTAATATGCCACCAAAAACATTAGCGCACCACCCAGTATTTCTGTGCCTCATAAATTAACGCCTCAGCCAGCCATCTTCAGTGGGCACTATGGGGGATTTAACCCCTGATTCCTGCACCGTTGGTCAGTGTCTTAACCATTGTGCTGTGGCTCTGCTCTTTTTCTTGCACTTCAGCGCGCCACTTATGCTTCCCATGCAGCTATCTCATGCGCTAAGGTGCGGGGCGCACATGGGTGCAGCGCACCTTAGCGCATATGTAAATTCCGCCTTTTCTTTTTCAGGACGGAACGCCCACTCCTTATATGGCACCCACACACTACCGGGGCCCGCACCTTACTGGGGTTTTAGTAAACATACCCCTTTGACTTTTATACTTTGGAAACATCATGCAAAGAGAGAGATTATTAGAAAGAGACATCATGCTTGGAAAGATGGAAGGTCAATGCAAAAGAGGAAGGCCAGCAATAAGACGTAACCCATTAAAGACTAATAAGAGAAAATATTTTTTCACTCAAAGCGTAATCAAACTCTTGAATTTGTTACTGGAGGATGTAGTAAAAGCTATTAGTGTAGCTGGGTTTAAAAAAGGTTTTGACAAGTTCCTGGAGGAAAGGTCTATAAACCACTATTAAAGGGGACTCAGGAAATCCACTGATTGCTCCAATATAAGCATTGTGGAATCTGTGTGTCTTTTGGGAAAACTGCTAGGTACTTGTGACCTAGATTGGCCACTATTGGAAACAGGATACTGGGCTTGATGGACCTTGGTCTGACCCAGTATGTCATATCTTATGTTCTTATAGACTGATACAGTAATAGCACCTATGGATGCCATTTTATGAACAATGATCCGCCTGACTGAAGACCAAACACAGTTTATGACAGCTATCCAGAGGGTCACTATGAGTCAACACTGACTTAATGGCACTTAAAGTATAGTAGCCATACATGAAAAATAAGTGAAAGATTTTGTTATAACCTGCTTGAGACATGAAAAACCTTCTTGGCTGGACAAGTAGTCTCTGAGGTCTTCTTCCTTTCTCCATCTGGAGGCTGGTTGAATAATGTAATTAGACAAAGAAATTATTGTGGAAGATGCAGGATTTCCTGACTGGGGTTGGGGGTATTTACATGTTCTATGTCATTGGGTACAATCACAAAGGCGTTTAGACAATGCAGAACAAGGATGTAGGCACAATAGTGGCACATGGATGTCTTTTGCAAATGTAAGACACACACCTGCACTTATACAGCTGATTTATGTGGTTCTACTGTTTTTTTTTAATTCTTTCCAAACTAATGAAAGTTGGAAAGAATTATTCAAAAGGGATTGAGAAATGTCTGTCCATCTGTCTGCCTAGAGGCAAAATAACTCTTTGGAAATTTACAGGAGTAGAATGAAACTTGGGATATCAGAAAAATCAGTAAAAAGATACATAAAGTTTGAAAACTGGCCAAATTGGATTGGGGGTTCTAGAGAAATAAGCATCCTCCCCCCTGAAAAAAAAAGTCTCAATTCATTTCTATGGGAGCAGTTCCAGTCTCAGTATCATAGAAACTTATATTTAGAACACAGAAAAAAAAACAAATTTGTCCTTTCAAACTTCCGCTCCCTGTTCTCCATTCTTTCAACCCCGCAAACTACCCCACTTCCAAAAACTACAACCTTGCAACTACTCCGCCATCCTGAAAACTGCCCCACCCCGCAACTATGCCATCAACCCACAATATGCTTCAGTCTCAAAACCTACTCCTACAAGTGCCTCACAACCCTGAAACATTACACCACCCCCAAAAAACTAACTTCTGCAACTGCACCTACCATCCTGCAAATTAAACCACTTCCAAAAGTTGCCTCTCTGCAACTTTTTCACCACTCTGCAATCTGACCCACTGTCAAAAACTACCACCAACCAAGCCGGCCCACCCCTAAAAATTATCCTCTTGCAACTACCCTAGTCCCAAAAATACTACCCCCTACAACTGCCTCATGAATCCATAAGCTGCCCATTTCCCAGAAAACTATCCCCACCACTGAACAACATCCCGCACCTGCCCCACCCCAAAAACAATTTCCTGCAACTGCCCTACAATAGAAGCTGTCCCATGCTTAAAAACTACCCTCACAATTGTCCTGTCACCCCATCAGCTACTCTACTCTCCAAAACTACCCTTGCACTGCCTCACCATCTTACAGACAGCCCCTAGCTCAAAAATTACTCCCCTCTGTAACTGACCAGACACCAAAAATTACCTACTGCAACTATCTTACCATTGTAAAAACAGCCACACACTTAAAATTACTTCCACAATTCACCATCATCCTGCAAACTACCCTGTCTTTTAAAATTACCTCCACAACTACCTCACCACCCCACAAACTACCCCATCCCCCAAAATTACCCTCATAGCTGCTACACCACGCTGAAAACTGCTCCCCCCAAAAAATATGCTCCTTGCAACTGCCCCCACTCAAAACCTACCACCTTACAACTGCTCTACCTTTCTGCAAACTGCTCCACTATGAAAATATTTCCTCCCAGACTGCCCCTCCACCCCACAAACTATTCCCATCCCAAAATCTCCTCTCTACAACTGCCCCTCTACCAAATAAACTATTACCATTCACAAAAACTCCTCCCGAACTGCCCCTCCACCCTACAAACTAGTACCATTCGCAAAAACTCCTCTATGCATCTGCCCCTCCACCCCACAATCTATTACCTGAAAGGAGGCTTGTCTGTACAGGGCTGTGTATATGCCGAGGGTACCCAATACTAGCATATCACTGAAAGCCCTCAGAAAGGGTTAACACCACAGATTCATTAGCTCAGACATTCCAAAGCCTATTACTAAGCTGACAACCTGGAAGAGACTCTACGAAAGAAACTTTGTTGACAGTTTAGATAACAGAGAAACTAGGCCAGCTTATTGTACAGAAAGTGCAGGGAAGAACTGTCTCTTCAGTCTTGAAACATACTCGTGCATTGTGAAAACTGTTTCTGTTAGAATTAGTGTTTCGTCTGGGAATACATGTATGTCTGATGACCTATACTAATAAGATCTGACCTATGACATAGAGATGACATTATGAATATGCATTACTAAAAAATGTAACGTGATGTTGGATGTAGAATAATAAGCTGTAAATTATGCTGTGAGATGCTTTTTAAGTCAATAAAAAAGGAAACCAAAGAAGGTGGGGTTAGAGAGAGAAGTCTCAAGCCTTGCTCTATCTCAAAGCTTTGGTCCTCCGTGTGTACCACAATTATTATTACTTCCTTCTCATTGCTCTGAATGTGGAGATCCGTTCCCAAGAACCCAGGTGCTGTTACCGGTGAGGGAAGGAGCAGAGTACAATCATTACCATTCCCAAAAAATCTCTGCAACTGCTCCCCAACTCCACAAACTATTACTATTCCCAAAAACCTCTCTCTGCAACTGCTCCCCAAACCCACAAACTATTACCATTCCCAAAAACTCCTCTCTTCAACTGTTCTTCCACCCCACAAACTATGCAATAAAATGGGGGGATAAGACATTTTTCAGATATATTAGTGAGAAGAGGAAGGGCAAAAGTGGTATTGTCAGACTCAAGAGTGCAGGGGGGAATATGTAGAAGCTGATAAGGATAAAGCGGAATTGCTTAACAAATATTTTTGTTCTGTGTTCACAGATGAAGAACCAGGAGCAGGACCTCAGAAAACACCCACAAATAAGAACAGAAGCGAGGGACATCTTGAACAATTTTCAGAAGACTGTGTTCGTGAGAAACTATCTCAACTTAAAGTAGACAAAGCAATGGGACAGGATGGGATACACCCTAGAATACTGAGGGAACTTGGGGACGTTCTAGCAACTCCACTGACTGAGCTTTTCAATGCCTCGTTGGAGTCAGGAGTGGTGCCAAAGGACTGGAGAGAGGCTCATGTGGTGCCTTTACACAAAAGCAGAAGTAAGGATGTGGTTGAAAACTACAGGCCAGTTAGTTTAACTTCGGTGGTGAATAAATTATTGGAAACGCTGCTGAAAGAGAAAATAGTGAGGTTTCTGGAGTCCAGCGGATTACAGAATCCGAGGCATCATGGATTCACCAGAGGCAGGTCTTGTCAGACAAATCTGATTGATTTCTTTGACTGGGTGACCAGGGAGTTGGACCAAGGGAGAGCTCTAGATGTGGTGTATTTAGATTTCAGTAAAGCCTTTGACACTGTTCCTCACAGGTGACTTATAAACAAACTGAGCACACTAGGGATGGACCCTAAAGTTACTGCTTGGGTTAGAAATTGGTTGGGTGGGAGGCGACAAAGAGTACAAGTAAATGGAGCTCACTTTGAGGAGAAGGATGTTACCAGTGGTGTGCCCCAGGGATCTGTCCTTGGTCTGATTCTTTTTAACATCTTTGTTAGTGATATAGCGGAAGGGCTCTCGGGTAAGGTTTGCCTCTTTGCGGATGATACCAAAATCTGCAATAGAGTAGACACCCAGGAAGGTGTAGATAACATGAGGAGGGATCTAGCTAAGCTTGAAGAATGGTCTAGAATTTGGCAGCTGGGATTTAATGTTAAAAAATGTAAGATCATGCATTTGGGCTGCAGCAATCCAAGGGAGCAATACAGTATAGGAGGTGAAGTACTTTTGTCCACTAAAGAAGAGCAGGACCTAGGCGTGGTTGTGTCTGATGATCTTAAAGTAACTAAACAGGTAGAAAAGGTGATGGCAAAAGCTAGAAGGATGCTTGGGTGCATACGGAGAGGAATGGCTAGCAGAAAAAAGGAGGTGATAATGCCTCTGTATAAGTCTTTGGTGCGACCTCATTTGGAGTATGGTGTGCAATTCTGGAGACCGCACCTTCAAAAGGATGTGAACAGGATGGAGTCGGTGCAGAGGGTGGCTACTAAAATGATTAATGGGCTTCATTATAAAGCATATGAGGACAGACTTAAGGATCTTACAATGTACACCTTAGAGGAAAGGCGGGATAGAGGTGATATGATTGAGATGTTTAAATACCTCCGTGGCATAAATGTTCAGGGAGAGAGCCTCTTTCAATTGAAAGCAACTTCTGCTACGAGGGGACATGGGATGAGGGTGAAGGGAGATAGATTCAGGAGTGATATGTGGAAATATTTATTTACGGAAAGAGTAGTGGATCCGTGGAATAGTCTCCCAGTGGAGGTGGTAGAGATGAGGACAGTAACTGAATTCAAAAAAGCATGGGACCAACACAGAGGATCTCTAAAGGGAAAAAGGGGACTGTTGTAGTTGTTGTTATGGAAGGACAGACTAGATAGGCCATGTGGTCTTTTTCTGTCATCATGTTTCTATGTTTCTATTACCATTCCCAAAAACTCTCTGCAACTGTCTCACCCCACAAACTATTACCAATCCCAAAAACTCCTCTCTGCAGCTGCTCCTTCACCCCACAAACTATTACCATTCCCAAAAACTCCTCCCTGCAACTGCTCCTCCACCTCACTAAACTATTACCATTCCCAAAAACTCCTCTCTGCAACTGCTCCTCCACCCCACAAACTATTACCAATCCCAAAAACTCCTCTCTGCAACTGCTCCTCTACCCCACAAACTATTACCAATCCCAAAAACTCCTCTCTGCAACTGCTCCTCTTCCCTACAAACTATTACCAATCCCAAAAACTCCTCTCTGCAACTGCTCCTCCACCCCACAAACTATTACCAATCCCAAAAACTCCTCTCTGCAACTGCTCCTCCACCCCACAAACTATTACCAATCCCAAAAGCTCCTCTCTGCAACTGCTCCTCCACCTCACTAAACTATTACCAATCCCAAAAACTCCTCTCTGCAACTGCTCCTCCACCCCACAAACTATTACCAATCCCAAAAACTCCTCTCTGCAGCTGCTCCTTCACCCCACAAACTATTACCAATCCCAAAAACTCCTCTCTGCGACTGCTCCTCCACCACACAAACTATTACAATCCCAAAAGCTCCTCTCTGCAACTGCCCCTCCACACCACAAACTATTACCATTCCCCAAAACTCTCTGCAACTGCTCCTCTACCCCACAAACTATTACCAATCCCAAAAACTCCTCCCTGCAACTGCTCCTCTACCCCACAAACTATTACCATTCCCAAAAACTCCTCTCTGCAACTGCTCCTCCACCTCACTAAACTATTACCAATCCCAAAAACTCCTCTCTGCAACTGCTCCTCTACCCCACAAACTATTACCATTCCCAAAAACTCCTCCCTGCAACTGCTCCTCCACCTCACTAAACTATTACCAATTCCAAAATCTCCTCTCTGCAACTGCTCCTCCACCCCACAAACTATTACCAATCCCAAAAACTCCTCTCTGCAACTGCTCCTCTACCCTACAAACTATTACCAATCCCAAAAACTCCTCTCTGCAACTGCTCCTCCACCCCACAACTATTACCATTCCCAAAAACTCCTCTATACAACTGCTCCTCCACCCAAAAAACTATTACCACTCAAAAAAACGTCTCTCTGCAACTGTCTCACCCCACAAACTATTACCATTCCCAAAAACTCCTCTCTGCAACTAGTCCTCCACCCCACAAACTATTACCATTCCCCAAAACTCTCTGCAACTGCTCCTCTACCCCACAAACTATCACCAATCCCAAAAACTCCTCTCTGCAACTGCTCCTCTACCCCACAAACTATTACCAATCCCAAAAACTCCTCTCTACAACTGCTCCTCCACCCCACAATCTATTACCATACCCAAAAACTACTCTCTGCAACTGCGCCTCCACCCCACAAACTATTACCACTCCCCAAAACTAATCTCTGCAACTGCTCCTCCACCCCACAAACTATTACCAATCCCAAAAACTCCTCTCTGCAACTGCTCCTCCTCCCTACAAACTATTACCAATCCCAAAAACTCCTCTCTGCAACTGCTCCTCCACCCCACAAACTATTACCAATCCCAAAAACTCCTCTCTGCAACTGCTCCTCCACCCCACAAACTATTACCATTCCCAAAAACTCCTCTCTACAACTGCTCCTCCACCCCACAAACTATTACCAATCCCAAAAACGTCTCTCTGCAACTGTCTCACCCCACATACTATTACCATTCCAAAAAAATCCTCTCACCAACTCCTCCTCCCCCCAACATAATATAACGATCACAAAAAACTCTCTGCAACTGCTCCTCTACCCCACAAACTATCACCGATCCCAAAACTCCTCTCTCTGCAACTGCTCCTCTACCCCACAAACTATTACCAATCCCAAAAACTCCTCTCTACAACTGCTCCTCCACCCCACAATCTATTACCATTCCCCAAAACTCCTCTCTGCAACTGCTCCTCCACCCCACAAACTATTACCAATCCCAAAAACTCATCTCTGCAACTGCTCCTCCACCCCACAAACTATTACCAATCCCAAAAACTCCTCTCTGCAACTGCTCCTCTTCCCTACAAACTATTACCAATCCCAAAAACTCCTCTCTGCAACTGCTCCTCCACCCCACAAACTATTACCAATCCCAAAAACTCCTCTCTGCAACTGCTCCTCCACCCCACAAACTATTACCAATCCCAAAAGCTCCTCTCTGCAACTGCTCCTCCACCTCACTAAACTATTACCAATCCCAAAAACTCCTCTCTGCAACTGCTCCTCCACCCCACAAACTATTACCAATCCCAAAAACTCCTCTCTGCAGCTGCTCCTTCACCCCACAAACTATTACCAATCCCAAAAACTCCTCTCTGCGACTGCTCCTCCACCACACAAACTATTACAATCCCAAAAGCTCCTCTCTGCAACTGCCCCTCCACACCACAAACTATTACCATTCCCCAAAACTCTCTGCAACTGTTCCTCTACCCCACAAACTATTACCAATCCCAAAAACTCCTCCCTGCAACTGCTCCTCTACCCCACAAACTATTACCATTCCCAAAAACTCCTCTCTGCAACTGCTCCTCCACCTCACTAAACTATTACCAATCCCAAAAACTCCTCTCTGCAACTGCTCCTCTACCCCACAAACTATTACCATTCCCAAAAACTCCTCCCTGCAACTGCTCCTCCACCTCACTAAACTATTACCAGTTCCAAAATCTCCTCTCTGCAACTGCTCCTCCACCCCACAAACTATTACCAATCCCAAAAACTCCTCTCTGCAACTGCTCCTCTACCCTACAAACTATTACCAATCCCAAAAACTCCTCTCTGCAACTGCTCCTCCACCCCACAAACTATTACCATTCCCAAAAACTCCTCTCTACAACTGCTCCTCCACCCCACAAACTATTACCAATCCCAAAAACTTCTCTCTGCAACTGTCTCACCCCACAAACTATTACCATTCCCAAAAACTCCTCTCTGCAACTAGTCCTCCACCCCACAAACTATTACCATTCCCCAAAACTCTCTGCAACTGCTCCTCTACCCCACAAACTATCACCAATCCCAAAAACTCCTCTCTGCAACTGCTCCTCTACCCCACAAACTATTACCAATCCCAAAAACTCCTCTCTACAACTGCTCCTCCACCCCACAATCTATTACCATTCCCCAAAACTCCTCTCTGCAACTGCTCCTCCACCCCACAAACTATTACCAATCCCAAAAACTCATCTCTGCAACTGCTCCTCCACCCCACAAACTATTACCAATCCCAAAAACTCCTCTCTGCAACTGCTCCTCCACCCTACAAACTATTACCAATCCCAAAAACTCCTCTCTGCAACTGCTCCTCTACCCCACAAACTATTACCAATCCCAAAAACTCCTCTCTGCAACTGCTCCTCCACCCCACAAACTATTACCATTCCCAAAAACTCCTCTCTGCAACTGCTCCTCCACCCCAAAAAATAAAACCATTCCCAAAAACTCCTCTCTGCAACTGCTCCTCCACCCCACAAACTATTACCAATCCCAAAAACTCCTCTCTGCAACTGCTCCTCCACCTCACTAAACTATTACCAATCCCAAAAACTCCTCTCTGCAACTGCTCCTCCACCACACAAACTATTACAATCCCAAAAACTCCTCTCTGCAACTGCTCCTCCACCCCACAAACTATTACCAATCCCCAAAACTCCTCTCTGCAACTGCTCCTCTACCCTACAAACTATTTCCAATCCCAAAAACTCCTCTCTGCAACTGCTCCTCCACCCCGCAAACTATTACCAATCCCAAAAACTCCTCTCTGCAACTGCTCCTCCACCTCACTAAACTATTACCAATCCCAAAAACTCCTCTCTGCAACTGCTCCTCTACCCCACAAACTATTACCAATCCAAAAAACTCCTCTCTGCAACTGCTCCTCTACCCCACAAACTATTACCAATCCCAAAAACTCCTCTCTGCAACTGCTCCTCAACACCACAAACTATTACCAATCCCAAAAACTCCTCTCTGCAACTGCTCTCTACCCCACAAACTATTACCAATCCCAAAAACTCCTCTCTGCAACTGCTCCTCTACCCCACAAACTATTACCATTCCCAAAAACTCCTCTCTGCAACTGCTCCTCCACCCCACAAACTATTACCAATCCCAAAAACTCCTCTCTGCAACTGCTCCTGTACCCCACAAACTATTACCAATCCCAAAAACTCCTCTCTGCAACTGCTCCTGTACCCCACAAACTATTACCAATCCCAAAAACTCCTCTCTGCAACTGCTCCTCCACCCCACAAACTATTACCAATCCCAAAAACTCCTCTCTGCAACTGCTCCTTCACCCCACAAACTATTACCAATCCCAAAAACTCCTCTCTGCAACTGCTCCTCCACCCCACAAACTATTACCATTCCCAAAAACTCCTCTCTGCAACTGCTCCTCCACCCCACAAACTATAACCCATCCCAAAATCTCCTCTCTGCAACTGCTCCTCCACCCCACAAACTATTACCAATCCCAAAAACTCCTCTCTGCAACTGCTCCTCCACCCCACAAACTATTACCAATCCCAAAAACTCCTCTCTGCAACTGCTCCTCCACCCCACAAACTATTACCGTTCCCCAAAACTCTCTGCAACTGCTCCTCTACCCCACAAACTATAACCATTCCCAAAAAACTCCTCTCTGCAACTGCTCCTCTACCCCACAAACTATTACCAATCCCAAAAACTCCTCTCTGCAACTGCTCCTCTACCCCACAAACTATCACCAATCCCAAAAACTCCTCTCTGCAACTGCTCCTCTACCCCACAAACTATCACCAATCCCAAAAACTCCTCTCTGCAACTGCTCCTCTACCCCACAAACTATTACCAATCCCAAAAACTCCTCTCTACAACTGCTCCTTCACCCCACAAACTATTACCAATCCCAAAAACTCCTCTCTGCAACTGCTCCTCCACCCCACAAACTATTACCATTCCCAAAAACTCCTCTCTGCAACTGCTCCTCTACCCCACAAACTATTACCATTCCCAAAAACTCCTCTCTGCAACTGCTCCTCTACCCCACAAACTATTACCATTCCCAAAATCTCCTCTCTGCAACTGCTCCTCTACCCCACAAACTACTTACCATTCCCAAAAACTCCTCTCTGCAACTGCTCCTCTACCCCACAAACTATTACCATTCCCAAAAACTCCTCTCTGCAACTGCTCCTCTACCCCACAAACTATCACCAATCCCAAAAACTCCTCTCTACAACTGCTCCTCCACCCCACAAACTATTACCATTCCCCAAAACTCTCTGCAACTGCTCCTCTACCCCACAAACTATTACCAATCCCAAAAACTCCTCTCTGCAACTGCTCCTCTACCCCACAAACTATTACCAATCCCAAAAACTCCTCTCTGCAACTGCTCCTCCACCCCACAAACTATTACCAATCCCCAAAACTCCTCTCTGCAACTGCTCCTCTACCCCACAAACTATCACCAATCCCAAAAACTCCTCTCTGCAACTGCTCCTTCACCCCACAAACTATTACCAATCCCAAAAACTCCTCTCTGCAACTGCTCCTCCACCCCACAAACTATTACCAATCCCAAAAACTCCTCTCTGCAACTGCTCCTCTACCCCACAAACTATTACCAATCCCAAAAACTCCTCTCTGCAACTGCTCCTCTACCCCACAAACTGTTACCAATCCCAAAAACTCCTCTCTGCAACTGCTCCTCTACCCCACAAACTATTACCAATCCCAAAAACTCCTCTCTGCAACTGCTCCTCTACCCCACAAACTATTACCAATCCCAAAAACTCCTCTCTGCAACTGCTCCTCTACCCCACAAACTATTACCATTCCCAAAAACTCCTCTCTGCAACTGCTCCTCCACCCCACAAACTATTACCAATCCCAAAAACTCCTCTCTGCAACTGCTCCTGTACCCCACAAACTATTACCAATCCCAAAAACTCCTCTCTGCAACTGCTCCTCTACCCCACAAACTATTACCAATCCCAAAAACTCCTCTCTGCAACTGCTCCTCCACCCCACAAACTATTACCAATCCCAAAAACTCCTCTCTGCAACTGCTCCTTCACCCAACAAACTATTACCAATCCCAAAAACTCCTCTCTGCAACTGCTCCTCCACCCCACAAACTATTACCATTCCCAAAAACTCCTCTCTGCAACTGCTCCTCCACCCCACAAACTATCACCAATCCCAAAACCTCCTCTCTGCAACTGCTCCTCCACCCCACAAACTATTACCAATCCCAAAAACTCCTCTCTGCAACTGCTCCTCCACCCCACAAACTATTACCGTTCCCCAAAACTCTCTGCAACTGCTCCTCTACCCCACAAACTATTACCAATCCCCAAAACTCCTCTCTGCAACTGCTCCTCTACCCCACAAACTATCACCAATCCCAAAAACTCCCCTCTGCAACTGCTCCTCTACCCCACAAACTATCACCAATCCCAAAAACTCCTCTCTGCAACTGCTCCTCTACCCCACAAGCTATTACCAATCCCAAAAACTCCTCTCTACAACTGCTCCTTCACCCCACAAACTATTACCAATCCCAAAAACTCCTCTCTGCAACTGCTCCTCCACCCCACAAACTATTACCATTCCCAAAAACTCCTCTCTGCAACTGCTCCTCTACCCCACAAACTATTACCATTCCCAAAAACTCCTCTCTGCAAATGCTCCTCTACCCCACAAACTATTACCATTCCCAAAAACTCCTCTCTGCAACTGCTCCTCTACCCCACAAACTATTACCATTCCCAAAAACTCCTTTCTGCAACTGCTCCTCTACCCCACAAACTATTACCATTCCCAAAAACTCCTCTCTGCAACTGCTCCTCTACCCCACAAACTATCACCAATCCCAAAAACTCCTCTCTACAACTGCTCCTCCACCCCACAAACTATTACCGTTCCCCAAAACTCTCTGCAACTGCTCCTCTACCCCACAAACTATTACCAATCCCAAAAACTCCTCTCTGCAACTGCTCCTCTACCCCACAAACTATTACCAATCCCAAAAACTCCACTCTGCAACTGCTACTCCACCCCACAAACTATTACCAATCCCCAAAACTCCTCTCTGCAACTGCTCCTCTACCCCACAAACTATCACCAATCCCAAAAACTCCTCTCTGCAACTGCTCCTTCACCCCACAAACTATTACGAATCCCAAAAACTCCTCTCTGCAACTGCTCCTCCACCCCACAAACTATTACCAATCCCAAAAACTCCTCTCTGCAACTGCTCCTCTACCCCACAAACTATTACCAATCCCAAAAACTCCTCTCTGCAACTGCTCCTTCACCCCACAAACTATTACCAATCCCAAAAACTCCTCTCTGCAACTGCTCCTCCACCCCACAAACTATTACCAATCCCAAAAACTCCTCTCTGCAACTGCTCCTCCACCCCACAAACTATTACCAATCCCAAAAACTCCTCTCTACAACTGCTCCTACACCCCACAAACTATTACCAATCCCAAAAACTCCTCTCTGCAACTGCTCCTCCACCCCACAAACTATTACCAATCCCAAAAACTCCTCTCTGCAACTGCTCCTCTACCCTACAAACTATTACCAATCCCAAAAACTCCTCTCTGCAACTGCTCCTCCACCCCACAAACTATTACCAATCCCAAAAACTCCTCTCTGCAACTGCTCCTCTACCCTACAAACTATTACCAATCCCAAAAACTCCTCTCTGCAACTGCTCCTCCACCACACAAACTATTACAATCCCAAAAACTCCTCTCTGCAACTGCTCCTCCACCACACAAACTATTACAATCCCAAAAACTCCTCTCTGCAACTGCTCCTCCACCCCACAAACTATTACCATTCCCAAAAACTCCTCTCTGCAACTGCTCCTCCACCCCACAAACTATTACCAATCCCAAAAACTCCTCTCTGCAACTGCTCCTCTACCCCACAAACTATTACCAATCCCAAAAACTCCTCTCTGCAACTGCTCCTCTACCCCACAAACTATTACCAATCCCAAAAACTCCTCTCTGCAACTGCTTCTCCACCCCACAAACTATTACCAATCCCAAAAACTCCTCTCTGCAACTGCTCCTTCACCCCACAAACTATTACCAATCCCAAAAACTCCTCTCTGCAACTGCTCCTCCACCCCACAAACTATTACCATTCCCAAAAACTCCTCTCTGCAACTGCTCCTCCACCCCACAAACTATCACCAATCCCAAAAACTCCTCTCTGCAACTGCTCCTCCACCCCACAAACTATTACCAATCCCAAAAACTCCTCTCTGCAACTGCTCCTCCACCCCACAAACTATTACCAATCCCCAAAAACTCCTCTCTGCAACTGCTCCTCTACCCCACAAACTATCACCAATCCCAAAAACTCCTCTCTGCAACTGCTCCTTCACCCCACAAACTATTACCAATCCCAAAAAACTCCTCTCTTCAACTGCTCCTCCACCCCACAAACTATTACCAATCCCAAAAACTCCTCTCTGCAACTGCTCTCCTCTACCCCACAAACTATTACCAATCCCAAAAACTCCTCTCTGCAACTGCTCCTTCACCCCACAAACTATTACCAATCACACAAACTCCTCTCTGCAACTGCTCCTCCACCCCACAAACTATTACCAATCCCAAAAACTCCTCTCTGCAACTGCTCCTCCACCCCACAAACTATTACCAATCCCAAAAACTCCTCTCTGCAACTGCTCCTACACCCCACAAACTATTACCAATCCCAAAAACTCCTCTCTGCAACTGCTCCTCCACCCCACAAACTATTACCATTCCCAAAAACTCCTCTCTGCAACTGCTCCTCTACCCTACAAACTATTACCAATCCCAAAAACTCCTCTCTGCAACTGCTCCTCCACCCCACAAACTATTACCAATCCCAAAAACTCCTCTCTGCAACTGCTCCTCTACCCTACAAACTATTACCAATCCCAAAAACTCCTCTCTGCAACTGCTCCTCCACCACACAAACTATTACAATCCCAAAAACTCCTCTCTGCAACTGCTCCTCCACCACACAAACTATTACAATCCCAAAAACTCCTCTCTGCAACTGCTCCTCCACCCCACAAACTATTACCATTCCCAAAAACTCCTCTCTGCAAACTGCTCCTCCACCCCACAAACTATTACCAATCCCAAAAACTCCTCTCTGCAACTGCTCCTCTACCCCACAAACTATTACCAATCCCAAAAACTCCTCTCTGCAACTGCTCCTCTACCCCACAAACTATTACCAATCCCAAAAACTCCTCTCTGCAACTGCTCCGCCACCCCCCAAACTAGAACCAATCCCAAAAAACTCCTCTCTGCAACTGCTCCTTCACCCCACAAACTATTACCAATCCCAAAAACTCCTCTCTGCAACTGCTCCTCCACCCCACAAACTATTACCATTCCCAAAAACTCCTCTCTGCAACTGCTCCTCCACCCACAAAACTATCACCAATCCCAAAAACTCCTCTCTGCAACTGCTCCTCCACCACCCCACAAACTATTACCAATCCCAAAAACTCCTCTCTGCAACTGCTCCTCCACCCCACAAACTATTACCAATCCCAAAAACTCCTCTCTGCAACTGCTCCTTCACCCCACAAACTATTACCATTCCCAAAAACTCCTCTCTGCAACTGCTCCTCCACCACACAAACTATCACCATTCCCAAAAACTCCTCTCTGCAACTGCTCCTCCACCCCACAAACTATTACAATCCCAAAAACTCCTCTCTGCAACTGCTCCTCCACCACACAAACTATTACAATCCCAAAAACTCCTCTCTGCAACTGCTCCTTCACCCACAAAACTATTTACCAATCCCAAAAAAAACTCCTCTCTGCAACTGCTCCTCTACCCCACAAACTATTACCAATCCCAAAAACTCCTCTCTGCAACTGCTCCTCAACCACACAAACTATTACATTCCCAAAAACTCCTCTCTGCAACTGCTCCTCCACCACACAAACTATTACAATCCCAAAAACTCCTCTCTGCAACTGCTCCTCTACCCCACAAACTATTACCATTCCCAAAAACTCCTCTCTGCAACTGCTCCTCTACCCCACAAACTATTACCAATCCCAAAAACTCTCTGCAACTGCTCCTCTACCCCACAAACTATTACCAATCCCAAAAACTCATCTCTGCAACTAGTCCTCCACCCCACAAACTATTACCATTCCCCAAAACTCTCTGCAACTGCTCCTCTACCCCACAAACTATTACCAATCCCAAAAACTCCTCTCTGCAACTGCTCCTCCACCTCACTAAACTATTACCAATCGCAAGAACTCCTCTCTGCAACTGCTCCTCCACCCCACAAACTATTACCAATCCCAAAATCTCCTCTCTGCAACTGCTCCTCCACCTCACTAAACTATTACCAATCCCAAAAACTCCTCTCTGCAACTGCTCCTCCACCCCACAAACTATTACCATTCCCAAAAACTCCTCTCTGCAACTGCTCCTCCACCCCACAAACTATTACATTTCCCAAAAGCTCTCTGCAAGTGCCCCTCCACCCCACAAACTGCAGATGGCCCATTAAAATACCCCCTACAACTACCCTAACACATCCCATACTGCCCTGCCCTATATGCCCCTACACACACACATACGCAGAATAGATGGACATACAAAACACAGATACTCCCACCAGATGTGAAAACACAGACAAAAGAGACTCGCATGTAGGAAACATAGATACAAATACCGATGTGTTAGCACGTGTGCGCACCCATACACACACACATGCAGAGGGGATGGAAAGAATTCCATGAATCATGCTTTGCATGCTATCACCACTTGTTTTACTCTGTAACAGAGGACAACATCTTTGAAAATATACTAATTGCTGTGCTAAATTTAAAAAAGAAAATACTTGCAAATTCCCTGAATAAATTGCTTTCTTGTTTTCCTCATTGTGATGAAGCATATTATCTCGTAGATCAATACTTTGGGATTACATAAAAAGAAGAAGAGCAAAGCTGAAGATGATGGAAAAGGCTGAACTGGGAAAACAGAATCTAAAGATTTTGTGATTACTTTTCTGAAAATCATTGGATATAGAAATGTTTTCAGGTGCAGGAAGTCAAGAAAGAAAGAGAGAGATGTATCTTTCCCTCTAACTATGCAAAAGACTAAGAAATAGCCTTAAAAATATATTCAAAATGTTTAGGCATGAAATAAACAAAATTATATTCCAGACATAACAGTAAGGAAAAATGTCTTCCTCTTTCATTGCAGTAGCATACACCAGGCCTGACATGATTATGTGACAAAAGCAACCTTATTGACTTTGCTGCCTTTATTTTTTGACTCAGAAATGGAATGGGGGTAAAATAGCTATGGCAACATCCACGAGGGAGATATTTCAGGTTGGGGGCAGCACTTCCCGCTCCTGGCCTTCCCTTGTGTCAGAATATATCTGTTCTATTCTATATACAGTCTGAGGTCCAGGGACTCAACCGCAGATGAAGCTGACTGTAGCATTGGCCTTACTTTGCTGCTGCCTGTGCAATGGTGGAATGAGACATCCTCCTAGGTGTGCAAACTCTCTCAGCATGGCATGATGGACATCTGCATCGCACAGTATACTGACACATTGCCAGAAGGATCATTGGGGAGATGCAGTAGGGAAGATCACATCACAGTTTGTCAATTCAGTGTGTACAAATGAGGACGATGCCACTACCAGCTAATCATTCCGCAGAACACCTGTGGTAGCGAGGGATCACTTCACTCCTAAGTCATTCTGACAGCTCCATCAGGAAAGTGGTCAATGCCATCGGGCTGAGCTAGATATGGAAGTCTTCCATGAGGCCCTAGCCAAAGTGCTATGTAAGAGATACAGCCCATAATTCAATCCCATTGAAATTAAATAAATTTAGATGTAAATTTCAAATCAAGGGAGCTGCTCTGTGTTGCAATATTTCTTTGGCAGTGTGAGACCATGCTCTGGTTTTAATTTCCAGCAATCACCAAGGGGAAATCTTGTTTAGAACTTGGCAGCAGCAATAGCTGAAAGACCGGTAGTATTTCATAAACTTTCTCTTGCAGCAACACAAATCTGAAACTAGCAATGCTTCTCAAGCATTGTACGTTTCCACACACTGCAGACTGCAGAAAGGAACCCCAAGATCTATTTCTCACCTAGATTTTGAAAATAATTCACATAGGATAATACTGGCCATACACCTCAACTTATGTCCTTATACTGTAGGAAAGGCATCAAACATCTCGTGTCCAGCTTTCAAAAGCAGGAGCTTCAGGGAAAAACCGCACTCAAAATCCTATGCCATCAAAAGTCCTTCTTAAACAGAATTTTGTTCTGCGATGGAAAACAAATTATTTAATAAAATTATATATTTAAAGAAGAAAAATGTCAAAAATTCTTGAGAAAGTCAATCATTAAATGAGCATGAGCTCACTGATCACGCTTTACATTTCAAATGGCCAAATCTTAGTCTGAAGATGCCGCTAATTCCAGATGACAACTGCTGAAGTTTTGTACATCATTGGTGCCACCGCACATTGCTCTGCCCCATTCAAAAGGAGCTCAACACTTCAAGCAGAATCAGCAAAGTTTTGACAGCTACAGCCACCTGCCTCGGGGGGTATATTCCAGTCTTCAATAGAAATCCAAAACATTTGTCTGTTTCAAAAGGAAGCAAATGTTTCCATCTTGAAACTCACAGGACACCCTCCGTATTAAGTACATATGATTTTCGGCATTCTTATACCTACACACAGATTTAGCCCTTTTCCTCATGTAAATCAGTTCACACAAGAAAAAAGCTTTATAAAATCTCTTCCATAGAGCATAAGAGTAGGGGCTATCTGGTAGATATTCAGATGGGGTATGTGGTTTGCAGCACCTGCTAACTGCTACTGCTACTAATAATAATCATTTCTATAGCACTACAAGGCGTACACAATACTGTACATGTAGATGTAAGACACAGTCCCTGCTCATCAGAGCTTACAATCTAATCAAGATGAAAATACATCACAAAACCAGGGACTAGAGCATGGCAAGATACACATAAGCAGTGGACAGGAGAATAAAGAGCATCAGAATCCAAAAAGCAGTCTCAAAGAGGTAGGTCTTCAGCCTGGGCTTGTATAGGGCCAGAGAAGGAGCCCAATGCACCGATTCAGGTAGCATGTTCCAGGCATACGAGTATGGACTAGAAAGGTGGAATGAACTAAGTCTGGAGTTGGTAGTGGCAGAGAAGGGCATAGATAAAAAGGATCTGCTAGAAAAGCAGAGTTCCTGAGGAGGGGTGCAGAGTGAGATAAGAGAGGAAAGGAAAGGTAGTGAGGAGCCGCAGAAGAAATGCACTTGTAGGTAAGTAGGAGAAGTTTGAACTGGATGCAGAAATGGATAGGGAGCCAGTGAAGTGACTTGAGAAAATGGATTACATTAGCATAGCTGAGAAAAGGGGTTGCATAAGCGATTTAATTTAGGCCTATGAAAATTTAGGCCTATGGGAGTAATTGTATAAACACAATCTGAAACACATCTGAAAACTGGTCTTATGCACATTAAAGAGCTTTAATAAAAAATACCCCATGTTCTACACATGTACAAGTACATGCAGTGACAAGAATATGCACACTTGTAAGCAACCATATGCAGGCATGTTCTGGGGTGTACATGGGTACATTTTAGTTGTTATTTCTGCAGGATTTGAGCTGGTATTTTCTAAAGACACTTATGGGGTTATTTTAGAAGTAGTATTTGCCTTTTAAACATGGATGCAGTGCTAGAAAAACGTGGAAGTCACATCCACATTTAAAATGCCATTTTAGAAAGGCCACAGGATGCACATTTCCACACTCGGCATGGAAATCTCTGCACATCTCTGCTGGGGATATAAAGGGGACATTTCTGGGTGCGGCCTGGGCTGCTGGCAGCAAGTGGGCCTGCATGCAATGTTCACACCAAGCAGCCCGAATCTGTGCGGGAGTCCTCGACTGGCACTCCTGCTGATGGGGGAAGGTGCAGCACGACCACACTCAAGGCCTATCTATCCCTTAGGACCTGCCTATGCCATGCGATCCTAAGCGTGATCACATTGCAGCACCCTTCACCGGCAAGCTGCCCAGTGTGAACATTGCCTTCACGCCCATGATGTAGTTCATATAGGCCAGAGACATGCAGATCGGATTTTCTAAATGCGCTAATGTGCTAAAAATCATGAATAAGGATGGGACTTGTACTTTTTTGGAACTGCTTGTGACGATGATGACTGGAAGAGTTTGACTTGGGAGTTATTGACTTAACTGACATCTCTGTCCATGTAGGTGCCATTTGATCTATTGATCATTCCTCTGCAATGTATCCTGTGCTCTTTTCCAACCTATCCCCCTACCCTTTTCCAAGACCCTGCCAGAGTCTCATTCCCCATCCCCCTCGCCCAGCTGTGCCAATCCCAACCTCCCCCTGTGATATTCTCCATGACCTATGGTATATCTGTCTCCCTTCTGCCCTGTTCCCTGCTTCTTGTCTGTGTGTGCCCTATTGTTTTTTTGGCCTCTCTGCCTCTGTGTGGTGCCCTGCTTTGTGTGTGTGTGTGCGTGTGTGTGGAGGTGCATGTGTAGTGCTCTGGGTGCTGGAGGTCGAAGTCAGGAACCATGGATGAGGCAACACATTGGTTGCACTGGCCCTACTGCATGAGGCTCACAGGTAGCACAGGAGAATGACTAGAAGACACCTATTTCAGAAGGTCTACAGGCCCAGGACCCAATTCCTGGCCTCAACGATCATTAGTGCCTCACCAGGTGACAAGGCAGCTACCTACCATTTATCTCAGTAGCTAGAGATGCTCCTCTGTTCTAACACACAGAAGGTTTTGTCCACCTCAAGGTCACTACAGCCCTTACCTTCCTTGCCACTGGTAGTTTCCACTCTTTGTTGGCTGCCACTGTGGGTTTCAGCCAGTCAGCCATCTCACAGTGCATCTCTCAGTTCCTGAGGGTCTTTCTAGCCCACACTACACATTATGTAGCCTTCCTACTGACCATGCTACAACAGCAGCAAACCATGATCCAATTCCATGTGGTGGCACACTTCCCATTGGTACAGGGGATTATGGATTGCACCCATGTGGTCTTCAGTCCCCCACAAGGGAGGGAGGCTACCTACCACTAAAGGAAAGCATTCCACTCCCTCAACATGTAGGTGGTCTGCAATGTATAGGGGGAGATAACAGATGTTTTCCACAGGTTTCCAGGTTTCTGCCATGACTTCCCACCAGGAAGCAGCCTTCTGCTCCCAAACCCCCTATCACCATGCAAAGGATGCCTAAAGAAAGAGAGGGTTATTATTTATTTACAAAAGTTTAGACCACCTTTCTGACAAAGAAGCCAATCAAATAAAAATTACAGCAACATCATTAAAAGGACAGGAACCCCCCCCCCCCCCCCCCCCCCCCCCCCGTTAATAGTCCATTTCAGCTGCCAGAAAACAACCATGTCTTCAGCAGCTTATGGAAAGCTATCAGAGAGGTCTGGGCATGTAGTTTATTTATTTATGTATCTGCCAGTCACGGCAAGTATAACTTTACATAGAACGTAGGTAAAAAATTAGCAGTTCAACCAAGTATAACCTTATATGCAATATGGGTAATAAAATGTAATGATTGATCCAAACAATAGACAATATAACACGTAACTTAGAGTGGAAACAAGAGACTTGTAGTAGCAGGAGTAAGCAGTAAATAATGATGGAAATTTTATGGTACATGTTTCATATCCGAAGTTAGGTAACAGTGGGGAGAACAGTGAAAAGTAACTTGAGACCTGAATGGTTTGAAGGAGTATGAGTGAATAACTGTCAGAGCCTAAATGCTCTAGGAAGAGGTGGGTTTTTAGTTTGCGCTTAAATTCCCCATTGTTTTTCAAGGATTATATCTCTGGGGTGAGGAAGTTCCAAATCATTGGTGTGTAGAAGGAGAAAACTCTCCCAGAGATGGAGAGGTTGGAATGAGAGAATATGGCCGGGACTGATAAAAAGTTGTAGCTGGCTTTTCTCCTTGATCTGCTATTGAGAGGTTCTTGAATGATTGGTTAAAGAATGTCCACTGGGAGGTTATGAAGATGCTTAAGGAGACATTGCACTTAACTCTCATATAAATGGGTAGCCAGTGGAGCTGTTTTAATACAGGGCTAATGTGTGCTCATCGAGCAGTGCCCATGATGATTCTGGCAGATGTATTCTGTGTGAGTTGTAGGGGGAGTAAAGTGGTTTTTGGGAGCCCCTGGTATATAATGTTTACATAGTCAAATATTGGAGTGATGAAGGCTTGACAGACATTTCTGAAGTCGCACTGCTCTAACAGTGGTCGAAGGTTTTGAACTGCTTTCGTTCGGAGGTATGCAGATCTGATAACTTGTTTCATGTGGGCATGGAAGTTTAGGTTTTGGTCAATTATTCTGCCAAGGAGTGGAGGAGTAGCCTAGTAGTTAGAACACTGGCTTAGTAACCAGGGTTCAATTCCCACTAGCACTCCTTGTGACCTTGGGCAAGTCACTTAACCCTCCATTACCTCAGAAGAAAGGCCTGGCAATCTACTTCCAGCAACACTGCCAAGAAAACCCAGGAGCTTCTGGATCACCAGGAGTCAGGACTGACTCAAAGGCACACATCCTAAAAAAAGCCCCAGTCCATATACAAAATCCACTAATCAAAACATCACAGTTTTTTGTTGGAGAAGCCATCACAGTAAAGAGGACATGACCTCATACTGCTGCAGCCCGTCCGTTTTAATAATTTTTAAAAGAAAAAAACCTTATGACAGTTCATAGCAACGTGCAATTTACTTAGCTGGAAAAGGTTGATGAAAAATTTCCACAAACGACTATCGATCGGGGGATGGGAGAATGGGACTAGAAGAGAACAGATGCTGGGAGGGGCTGGAACTAGAAGGGAGCTGATATTGGGGGGAGGACTAGAAGGGGATGGGGCTGAGGGAGTAAGGATGGAAAAGGGAAAAGATGTTTTGTTTGGGATGGAAGAAAATCTACAATTGGCTGTATATTTGGAGAGTAAGTGGGGACTAAGGATGGAATGATGAAATTTGAGTGGATGAAAAAGGAATAAAGAAGAAAATGGAGGAAAGACCAAAAGTGGAAAGATCAATATGTTAAAGCAGATGTAGAGAGAGAATGGAAATAACTAGAAGAGAGAAGAAAGGACAAATGGACAGCAGACAATAGGGAGTTAGCAGAAGACAAAAAGAAACCAAAAGAAAGTGACTGGAGCAATTACAACTAAAAAATAAAATGCCCAAACAATAAAAGGTAGAAAAATATTTTTTTTTATTTTGAATTTACCAACTGGAATATGTCAGCTTTGGGAAATGTGCATCACTAACATCTTTGTGTTTTGTTTAGTACAAGAGGAAATTAATTTATAGTTTTATTTCTCCAGTGTTGTTGTACATTTCAAGTTTGGCTTTTGGGGTTCCCAGTTTAATTATGGTCTTCCTATTTCTAAATTGTGATCCCTTGTTCTATGTTTGGTGACGGTCTATGTTCTACATGTGTAACCAAGCAGAGGTATTCTGTTCATGTAGTTTCTATGTGACAGTGCCACTTGTTCTCTTTCCCTAGTAGGAGATGTATTGGTATTCTCTGAGAAGTATTGGTTTAATATTTGCAGTGTTGCCTTTTGATAGGTAGGGTTTGGTGCTTTGTGTGTCCTGGTAGTGCTGTTATGATACAGCGGGTTTGCTATGGGTTCTAAGTGGGCAGGGTATATAGTACTACCTAATGTGCCTGGCAGTTGGTACTGGAGTATAGTAATGTAGGGTTTGATATTCGAAAGGCATTTACATGGTTTACAGCCCAGTAAACTGTGTGCATGCCTTAAACAGGGATATGCAATGGCACCTACATGGTTAGTGCAGTTTATGTCCCCTATATGCCCCAATGCTATCTGGTTAGCACCAGGGCATGCAGGGGACATTCAGGGTAGAGTGGAGACAGGCAGTACCGCTAACCAGGTAGTGGAGATATTGGCTTTTGGCTTGCCTAGTTTAGTTACGGATGTTAGCCAGGTAGTGGTCCAATATCGCCGCTACCTGGTTAGGCTCTGTGCTCCAAAACCATATATTCAATTCCGTTGCCTCGGCATCGAATATCCATGGTTAGGGGTGAGCGGACAGTGTTATGAGCCATAGTGGCGCATAACCTGCCTACTTTAGTATCGGGCCCGTAGAAATCTGCTGGTCTTTCTTTATCCTCACTGCTCATGCAAATGGTATTGAGACACTCATTAAGAGGCATGTTTACTAAAAGTTAATGTGCATTCACAAATGTTAATGTGTGTTAAGTGCAGGAACACCCATTTCTTTCTTTTTTTTTGCATTAAAAAAAAACCCCCTTTATTCAAATAATAAAGTAGGAAATTTTACAAACAGACCCCATCATGAGGGAAGCACGTCCATAATTACAAGACATATTCACAGGAAACAAATCTCAAGGAAAAGAAAATCTGACTCAAAGCCATCTAATCACTAAAGAAACATCCAGAGTCCTGAAATCACAAACTATACCCTTTTTAACATAACATGGAAGCAACAAGTATATTATTCCAGTCACTAAGCATGCAAAACCTTCCCAGTCAATTGTGCTGGATCAAAGAAAACATATTTATTATTTTGATAACTAACAAGATACTTACAAAGGTACTTTAAAGAAAATGAAGCCCCCTAGGGCCAAAACCTGCAGTTTAAGATTCAAAAACGCCTTGCATTTCTGCGTAGATTTACAAACATCGGGGAACACTTGAATCACCTTACCACAAAAAGGAACCTCCTTTTTGGAAAAATACAAACTCACATTCACAAATGTTAATGTGCTCTAAGTGCAGGAATACCCATTTAGTTCTATTGGCACAGTGGCACATAACATACATTAATTTTTAGTAAACATGCCCCTAAGTCCATTGCCAGGAGAAAAAAAAAGCTTGTGAAGGGCTCCTTTGAAAGCCACCTAAAGGTTTATGCAGATAAGGTCCAGTGGAAATGCAAATGAGGCCCTGCAATGAGTCTCTGCACATGGCCCCGCATCACCCTTGGGCCATCCCTGGATGGCACTTAAAAAAAGCCTATGTTTAAATTTCCTGGAGGCCTGGGAAGAGGGAGTGGTTTGGGGATGACTTACAGCATAACGTGGAGCCTGATTCCGAAAGGGGCATGTCCAGGCCGTCCAGACGTCCCGGTGCAGGATGCACCTGTTATGACCTGATTCTAGACCGTTGGAACAAAACTTCCCACGGTACACATAATCGGGCCCGAGGACGGCCTGGTGTGCCCCTGCCTGCCTGCAGGGACATCTTACCTGCAGGCTCCCTTGGCTGCCATGCCTCGGCACCCCTCTTTCCTGCTGCCTGATCCACAGCTGGCCAGCCGAGGCCTGGATCAGGTGGCAGGGAGCCACCCAGCCCTGGCCCCAGCCCCGATCGCTGGATCAGTGCTGCTTATTCCACCTTTGAGGTGGTATAAGCAGCACATTCCCTTTGATCTGGCAGGACGTATGAGGCCGTGATCCGAATCGGCCTTGTATGTCCTGGTAGGCTGGCCCGCCCCCACTCCACCTTGGCCCTGCTCCCTCTTGCCTCCCACCAACTCTCCCCGTCCTGCTTCTCAGGACGTGCAGGGAGAGCCAGAGGAGGAATCGGACCAGGTTGGCTTGCGGGACTGCACGTCAGCACTACAACCCGTGACTCTGCATTGGACCCATAGGGAATACACATCTCAATGGACTCTGTCTTGGCAGCCATATACAAAGTGGATTATCATTGGAAGCAGTTGAAACCTCCTTCCATACTGGTATGGCATATATGACTGCGGAGAGTTGTGACCATGGAGAAAATGACAGCAATATATCATGAAGCTACTGAGAAATGTGAGACGGACTGGATCATGCTTATCCAGCATGTGGGATTATATTCACACAGATTGTTTTGCGTGAAGGTGGGCAAAGTGGGAGCAGGAAGAGGGTTAACAATGTAAAATTGGAGTCTGAGCTTGTTCTGTGCATATTTGTATTAGGTTGTGTTCATGTTGTTATTTCTCCACAATAAACATAAAAATATAAAATAAAAACAAAAAGCTGCTCTCACGCACGTGGAATAAAGCTGCATTTTCCCTCACAAGCAGCTTTTTAAAATTGCTGCTCCTGGTGGGAGACATTGATATGCAGTCCTGTGTATCCTTATACATATTTTACAAGAGGATCTGTGTTTCGCAGAGCCCTTTGTAAAATGCTGTGGCAATTTTCCACGTCCTGACCAGTTTTCCATGTCTTAATTCTTCTGTCCACCTTCTATCGCAAATTTATCTTCCTGTTCCTTTAGAAAATATAAGGGTAAGAGATTTGGCACATATTTTTATGCCAGTCAGAATTTTATAACAGGCCTTTTATATGCGTACGTGCCCATGTGCATTCGGAAATAACCTTATAAAATTACCTTCATAGTATGTGTTGTGTAAAAGTGTGTTAACATATCGTTCCATTTAGGGGGGATTCTGACCTAAAGGCGTTCAGTCATAAAAATGTGTTATGCTATTGACAGTGGAGTCACATCATTAGTAGAATATCACACTGTATATCCAAATGTTGAAAGAGGAAAGAAAGTTCACCTTCAGAAACAATCCATATGATCTCAAGTTACAAGGTTGGTGCCAACCAGTAATAATGTTCTGATTTAACATATGAAACATTACCAAGTTTAAGATACAATGTAAAAAGCTTTGACTGAAATGATAAAGCGATATAGAAAACCTGTTAAATAAATATGATCAGTCAGAACATCGGTTTCAAGCACACCTCGAACTAGGGCTGGATCTAATATTTTGGCACCTATAGGCAAGACCAAAGGTAAGACCACAGATCCTTCCTTGTAGCTTGGAATACATAGAGGGGTTCACTGGAGACCAAAAAGCAAGCATGCTGAAGCTGAGCTAGAGCGCCATGGTGGTGCCTCTTCGAAGTGGTACTAGTGGGCAGCCTAAAGTAAGTGGGTGAAGGCTCCATTTTGCCCTGTGTATTTGGTATCATCAACATTTGGTGCCTCGGGCAGTTGCCTGTGTTGCCAGTGCCTAACTCTGGACTGGCGTGAATGACAATGGAAGCAAAGTCCAACACGTTTCTAAAAATGTGGAGAAAGCCTTTCTTCCCAATCAAGCCTTGAACAGAAAAGGCAAAGATAAACAGGTTAGTTACTATTATTCTGCGGTCATCACTTGCAGACTAGATAATTGAATAATACACAGCGGGGCTCTAGGGATGTGAACAGCCAAACAAAGCCTCTTTTGTATGTGTTCTTTACTAGTCGGCGTCCACCGATCTTACAGTAATTGTATTGTAAAGGAACAATGTCTGTGGCATTCTGCTGACTATTGAGGATGCTCGAGCCGACTGCAAAAGCAGGTATGAGCAAAGCCGGAGAACAGTGCTTTAGCAACAACCACTGTGCAGTTTATACCTTTTTCAACAAATAGTTTTCTGTTTTCTGAAAACAGCTTCTGTCAGAGTGCAGTGGGCAGGAACAGATGGGATTCACAGCCTCAGGGGAAGGAGGGCCTTGGTGCAGGCTGCTCCTCTTGGCAAACTGTTGCAAGGCATTTCTTATCCTATCGCACACATCTTTTGTTCTCAATATACAGGCACATAATTTCAGGACTGGGGGGGGGGGAGGAGGTGGAAGGTTTTTGCACTGCACCTCCCTACAATTCTCTTCTGCAATTTCCAAACTTCTTAGAAGAAGACAATGAAGAGAATAGCTTGGGTTATTGAGTAGGTGTCTATAATTCCATAGGTTTCATGGTTCTATTTCTGTGCCTTGCTGTACAGCAAAGGGGTCACCATGATACATCATCCTACATACAGACTATAATAAAATCGATCATAGCAGTACAATGTTGCAGTGACTAGCCTTAGGGAAAATATCATACATTGTACTCTCTATGACTTAGCAACCTAGGAGATGATAGTAGAAAAAGACCAATTGGCTCAAGTAGTCTGCCCAGTTGTACCACTCTGTAAAGATATATTCCAACTGCTGGCCATAGAAGGTTGCCCACATGTATAATGACAATCCTAATCCAAACTAGCTTTGTTTCCTTCCTCATTGGTTCTCTGCCATCCTCAATAGGTGACAGGCCTGCCAAGTCTCCCATATTGAGTGGGAGACTCCCACTTTAGAGGGTCATTCCAAATCTGGAAACTCCCATGGAACACAGAAGACTCAGGAAATGCTACTCGCTTTCTTTCCTGTCTGTGACAACCATGGACAGTTACAACTCTCATGGCAGACACTTTCTACTGCAAGATTAACAGGCAGGAGGTGTCAACGGTGAAATTTGTGGGTCTTCAGGGTCCAGTGCTTGCAGAGAAATGTTATGGAGTGAGTGGAATTTGGGGCGGGGCATGGCAGAAGGTGTGGGGCATGAACTGGTTTAGGAGTTGGGGGTCAAATCTGCTTAAAAATTGGTCTCTTTTGGTATCTCTGAGATGAGCATTATGATCCTATACTTAATTCAATACCCAGTCCCCCTTTTCTTATCAATGCGCTTTGTAATAAACAGCTTCCAGAACTAGCAAGGTTGTTACCTGAATATCCACTCTCCTATTTGCCAGTGCCGACCTGTCCACTAGGTGAACTAGGGCAGCAGACCCTGGTGGATAGCATGGTGGTCTCCCTTTTGAAATGGCGGTTGAACTGCTGCTTCAGTACTGAGCCTTAAAAGACCCACGCGTGCATGTGCAGTCACAGCCTACCGCTCCTTCCCCCCCCCCCCCCAACAAGAAGGGGCACTTTCAGGCCCACTATGGCGCTGAAGTAGCAGTTGAGCTGTTTTTTCAAAGAGGAGATCACCAGGCCACTCCCCCTCCCCCAGGTGAGTAGAAGGATGCCAGGAAGGGGTGGGGGGGGGGAGGGTATGTGGCTTGGAGGGCTTGCCTAGGGCAGCGGAAACCATTTGGCTCGTCCTGTCCCTGGACTTGCTCAATGGAACGCAGATATCACCAATATGCAAGCACCAACCCAACTAATTTCTGGGGAGTCTTAGATTGTTGTTAACAATCTGGCTAACCCATTAGCTATAATATTATTACCTAAGCATAAGGCACCATCTTGTCCGTTATTAGCCCTTCTGTACTATGCATTCATATTAATGCATATATAATATTCAGACAGAGGAAGGCAACGTGTATTTATCAAATAATACACTGGAGCTTCTTGGTTAGGGAAAGAGGCTTCAAGTTATTATAGCTGAGGCCTGACATATAGAAGGAACACTTGGAAAGCAAGGACCTTGAGAAGTCAGCTGCATTTGTGTTCTACTGGAACTCCAAATGGCGTCTTAAAAATGTATTCCTTCCGAACATCTGGAGCTGAACCACAAGGAGCCTTTAAATCAGAAGTGCTGGCTAGATGCAGTGCAGGCAATAACACATGATGCCGCTGCTGAACACGCTGAAATCCATGACTGATTAAATGGGAAATGAATTCATCATATATTAATAAAACACCTTTCCCAGGGATGCTGAACACAGCTAAGTGGGGCAATGCAGCACCTTGGTCATGGAAATTCCTCCCGATGCAGCAGTTTCTGTACGAGCAGGAAGGAAACAGAGTCTCCAGGTGCTTAAATGGGAGAATTACAGCTGTTCTTATTAACTAGAAGAATGCCCATCATTTGAGAGTTCAGAAATCTCAGAGGGCGGTTAGTTTATGCGCAGCACATTCCTTCTCATCACTGCATTTACTCCAAGGAGTAGACAGAATTTGCAAAGATGTTCTTTACAGGGGACAGTTTCTTCAAATGGGTTAGTTTTGCACATACCATGACAGTCATGAACCTCACTCCTAAGCCAGGGCATGTGGAATATGATCTCATTCTTTCAGATTTACCGCTTATGCTCGGCGTAGTACTTGCATCATGCCAAATAGAGCCTCCTTCTGCAGTTTGTAAGATATAACATGTAAGAATAATTTATCAAGGTGTGCTTCGAAATTCCTCTTAATTAAGCCTGTGGCACCCAATAACTCAGTATCTTCCTTCCACATTTTCTTGTTCTCTGACTGCATTTCTTATTTCTTATTTATTTATTTATTTACAATCTCTTATATACCGCGCTATTCTGCATCAGTGCGGTTTACATTGAACAAACTGAAATTACATTGAACAGGGCACTATAACTTGGAGATAACTATTTTACAGGGAACATGGGCTATGGAGGGTTAAGTGGCTTGCCCAAGACCACAAGGAGCACCTGTGGTCTTGGTACTATCTTTACACTGCGGGGATAATTTTATAACTGAGCACACATATAAATAGGATGAGAATACTTTTTCCTGGCCCAGTTCAGGTGAATTGACAAAACAAAACTGTGAGCATACTTCCATACTGCAGGGAATTTATGAACGTACTTTTACTCCTGCTGATTTGCGCACACACATTTTCTGGATTAATTTGCATACATATGCATATATTTTTCAAAAGAGCATGCATAAATGAAAGCCCCTTCCCAGCCTCACCTCTAGAAACATTATGTTCAGTTTGGGAAGCTTTGTGCATGTACAGGCTGTACACACCCAACTTTATATGCATATTGAACGAGCAGTTTCCTAAACATCTATTTCCACACATAAAGCACTGCTCTATTTGCAGAAATACTGTAACTTTTGAAAGCCTCGGCTGTTTGTCTGCTCAGTTCTTAGTCCTTTCTCATTGCCCCCATTCACGGGCTACTGATGTAAACTATGGTACGCTTTAGTTCAGTGCAGAGGCAGCGAAATGTCTCTTTGGTTGGCGGGGTCAAGCTCCACCCCTAACTCCACCCCCATCATGAAGAGTGTCGGGGGGCTACATGCATGTGGGTGCAGGGCTGTGTATGTTAATATCTGTTGAGGACTGTGTGTGCATGTGCAAACAGCACAGTTACAGTGTGACAAAACGATGCATTTCCCCTGGGGAGGGGGTGTATGAAAGAAGAATTTAAAGAGATGTTAAAATGTGTCTCATTATGGTAGCAAGGTCTGTATGAGGAAGCTTTATAACTGGTGTTATGTGTATATATGTCTCTCTCTTCAGACAATAGACGTGTGGTGCACGGATGCGATGCCTGTGTGTATATGCGTGGAGTGTCTGCCTGTATGTTTGTGTGTGTGTGTGTGTGTGTGTGGGGATGGAGTGCCTCTGGGTGCATGTTTGTGTGGTGTGGGGGATGGATGCCTGTGTGTGTGGTGCGGGCTGGAGTACCTATGTGTCTTTTTGGAGAATGGGAATCTGTGCCCTTTAGCATATATTCATTGTACCCCCTTCTCTCCTCTTTTCAGACTCCAACCCCTTGAAACTTTCACGCCTCCCTGCAAACTCTCTCCTGCTGCCTTCCTCCACTCTGTTTCTTTCCCAGCCTCTGTCTCCTTGCCCTTCCATAATCACCTCTTGCCCTCCATTCATTCCCCTTCCCTCAGCTTTATTTCCCTAAACCGCTGTCCCTTTAAATTTTCCCTACCTCCTGTGTATCTTTGATCCCAGCTCCTGCAGCACTTTTGCTGGCCTCTCTCTCCTCATCAGCCTGAACATAAGAACATAAGATATGCCATACTGGGTCAGACCAAGGTCCATCAAGCCCAGTATTCTGTTTCCAACAGTGGCCAATCTAGGTCATACGTACCTAGCAGTTTCCCCAAGGGACACAGGTTCCACAATGCTTGTATTGGTTCAAGCATTGATATCCTGGGACCCTTCTTAATAATGGTTTATGGACCTTTCCTCCAGGAACTTGTCCAAACCTTTTTTAAACCCTGCTACACTAACAGCCTTTACTACATCCTCTGGTAACAAATTCCAGAGTTTGATTACACGTTGAGTGAAAAAGTATTTTCTTTTATTAGTCTTAAATAGTTTACCCTGTAGCTTCATTGCATGTCCCCTAGTCTTTCTATATTCTGATAAGGTAAACAATCGATCTACGTTTACCCGTTCCACTCCGTTCATTAATTTATAGACTTCTATCATATCTCCCCTCAGCCGTCTCTTTTCCAGGTTAAAGAGCCCCAACCTTTTTAGCCTTTCTTCATAGGAGTATCCTTCCATCCCCTTTACCATTTTGGTGGCTCTTCTCTGAACCTTTTCTGTGAGAGCAGCCTGTCCTGTGGGCAGACAGCAGCACTGCAGGCCCGCTACATTGGTGCCCCTTAAGACTGGCACCCCCTGCCATGCTTACCTGGCTTACTGGGTAGCGCTGGCCCTGGTGCCGACTGCACGTGGAGAAGCAGAGCTCGCAGCAGGAGATTAAGGGTTTTAACATCTGCTGCCAGGCAAAATATTGGTGGGGCCAGGGCCCGTGTGGCCCACCCCATTCCGACATCTGTGGTGCAGTAGCTTGCTTGAGATTTTCTTGCATTAAACTTGCTCCCAATGCAAAAGACTTCTAGTAGGATAAAATGGGCATGCAAAGCGCATGCAAAAGACTGAACAGAAAATTGCTGCTGAAATTTAGGGCAGTTTTTTACTTTTTCCGTAATGCTGAAACTTTGCATCAGTTCAGGACTGGAGTAAGGATGCAAGCCTTGGTGCAGCAAGAGCTACCTTAGAATGCTGCAAGGAGATTAAAACTTATCTATTCAAAGAGTATCTTGGCAGTGCAACAGAGACACACAAAATATACCCTACATAATAATGAATATCCTAGAATAAACTAACTGACCTTCCCTAATATATCCTTTGCATATTCCAACATATCCAAATCCAAGATATCTTACTAGTGCACTTCATAAATGCTCACATCCCCATTGTAAATAAGTTGATTGCACGAGGGGTGTCCGATATTAAAGGTACAGCTGGCAATCATACCGGCTCCGCATGCGCAATAGTGCCGTCATATGCAGGACTACTTGTACTCGTAGTAGGAGAGTCTGTAGCATTGTTTTGTTAAACACTCAAATTACGAGTAGTTTTCAGGAAGCAAACAAACATGGTGTGTCTAATCGCAGAGTATTCGAAGTTTGAGGTGCGTGGAGTTATCAGATTTTTGCAAGCCAAAGGAGTTAATCAGAGCGAAATTCATTGCAGATTAGAGGGCATGTATGGCCCAAACGTTTTAAGCCTAAAAGAAGTCAGCATCTGGTGTAACAAGTTTAAAGATGACCGAACGGAGTTGAATGATGATCCGGAAAAGAAAAGAGGCAGACCAAGGACCTCACACACGGATGACAACTGCGCAATTGTCGAAGTCTGATTAGGGAGGATCGTCGCATTAAAGTTTGTGAAATTGCTGAAATGACTGGCATTTCAATTATTCGGATCTTTGAAAAAATTCTTGGCGGGGAAACGCTTTGCGAATCAGGAGGAATTGCAAGACACCGTTATGGACTACTTCAAGCAACTTGACACGCAACTGTACCGTGAAGGGATGTTCAAACTAGTGTCATGCTGGGATAAATTTCTCAGTGTTTACGGTGATTATGTGGAGAAGTAAACAAAAGTATGTAGTTTTTGGTGGGATGTATTGAATAATTTCTTTAAATACAAATGTTAGTGTAATTTTGGCCTGTACCTTTAATATCGGACACCCCTCGTATAATATGTTGGTTGTAAAAGAAGTTTATTGTATATTATACGAAGTTTACTGTAATTAGTGTAACACTAAGTTCTAACACTATGTAACTTATAAATAAGAGTTTAATGAAATTTTTTGTTGGTTAATTGTAAACCGTCCTTGATCACTGGAAGGAGTGATATAGAAAAACATAAATAAATAAATAACCTCCAGTATACAGCATTCTAACATATGTACTAAAACAAATTTTTACTCCCAATGCAGTAAACTATTGGCATGTCAATTACCGCTGCATTAAAAAGCGTGCACTGTCAGAAAAAACAGTACAGTGGTAATTGCAGCCCTTTGATGCACCGCAAAAAATATATCTCCCTTTTTATCAAAGCAGGAGCAAGGATTTGCTTACACAATCACAGGAGAGGAGATGGAAAACAACCAGGATGGACTCCTGACTTCTTTCCTGCTCCCCTCTCCCCAGTATTCCCTAACCTCATCCCCAATGCGCAAAAACACCCAAATTGGTTGCCCAAGAGCCCCCCCCCCCTCCCCATTGCTGACCCACAATCTCTGCTCACACACTAACAGTAAGAAAGACATTCTGCAAAATGCTGCATATTATTATAGTGGTGTGCACTGCTTTTTTCTAACAACACACACATTTTAATGCAGTGCTAATTTGCATGCCACTAGTGGATAACTGACTTGGTGAATGCTTCTTTAAGTCAAGGTTGTTATCCCTTAGAGTTAAAGGAGGCCATGGCGACTTCTTTTCCAAAGAAGGAACCCAAGTTGTGCTGTTCCAATTTGTATCCTATTTCCTTGTTGATGAGCCTGACTAAGATCATAGAAAAGACTGTTTTGCAGCAACTGACTGATTTTCTGGATCAAGAGGATAGGCTCAATTGGCGTCAAGCAAGGTTCCGAATGGAGTCGGGTACGGAATCAATGATGGTGTCTGTTCTGGACCAGTTGGGTAAGGCACGAGATGCGGGAAAAACGGCGTTGGTGGTGACATTAGATCTGTCTTCAGCGTTCAATTTGGTTGACTGGGACATCTTGGTGGCACGGTGTAGCACCCTGGCGATTGGGGGGATGGTTCTGCAATGGATAGCATCTTTCCTGTCGAACTAGAGATTTTACGTATGTTGGAGGACTCATCCTCTGAGCGAGTGGAATAAATGCACAGGGGGAGAGCCTCTTTCAATTGAAAGCAAATACTGCTACAAGGGGACATGGGATGAGGGTGAAAGGGGATAGATTCAGGAGTGATACATGGAAATATTTCTTTACGGAAAGAGTGGTGGATCCATGGAATAGTCTCCCAGTGGAGTTGGTAGAGATGAGGACAGTATCTGAATTCAAAAAAGCATGGGACAAACACAGAGGATCTCTAAAGGAAAAAAGGGGACTGTTGTAACATAGTAACATAGTAAATGACTGCAGATAAAGACCAGTATGGTCCATCTAGTCTGCCCAGTAAGATGACCGGAGTAAGATGGCATGAGTAGGTGCCACTCTGTGCAAGCCACCCCTCCCCATATCTTTGTTTAGGGGTGAACCCACCACTTCATGCAGGACACCCTTATTTGTTGAGAAGTTAGATGGTTCGGTTTATTTTGATTTTATTCTGTTGCTATAAATGGATCCATTGTGTCTGTCCCATGCCATTTTGAATTCTGTCACTGTATTTGCCCCCACTACCTCCATCGGGAGGGCATTCCAAGCATCCACCACCCTCTCAGTGAAAAAGTATTTCCTGATATTGCCTTTCAATTTACCCCCTTGCAGCTTCATGTTATGCCCTCTCGTTTTACAGCTTCCCCGTCTTTGGAAGAGGTTTGTTTGTTCATTATTTCTCCTTAAGTATTTAAAATTCTGAATCATATCTCCCCTATCCCTCCTCTCCTCCAAAGTGTACATATTTAGGTCTTCAAGTCTCTTCTGATAAGGCTTCTGACGCAGGCTCCAAATCATTTTGGTCGCCTTCCTCTGAACAGTTTCCATTCTTTTTACATCCTTTACAAGATACGGTCTCCAAAACTGAACATAGTATTCCAAGTGAGGCCTCACCAGTGACTTATACAGTGGTATTAGAATCTCTTTCTTTCTGCTGGTAATTCCTCTTTGAATGCAGCCCAACATCCTCCTGTCTTTTGCCACCGCCTTGTCGCACTGCTTTGCCACCTTGAGATCTACAGAAATAATCACACCAAGGTCTTTCTCCTGATCTGTGCACACCAACTTCTCGCCTCCTTTCATGTACTTGGGTTTCTGCTACCCAAATGCATGACTCTGCACTTCTTTGCATTAAATCTTAATTGCCAAGCATTTGACCATTCTTCCAGCTTTTGTAGATCTTTTCTCATGTTAAGGACTCCCTCGGGGGAGTCCACTCTGTTGCAAATTTTCGTGTCATCTGCAAAAAGACAGACCTTTCCATTCAGTCTTTCAGCAATATCACTCACAAATACATTGAACAATGCCGGGCCCAGGACCGAACCCTGGGGCACCCCGCTAATCACCTTCCTTTCCTCCAAGTGAGCTCCATTTACCATCACCTTCTGTCATCTATCAATCAACCAATTTCTGATCCAGTTTACCACCTTGGGACCCATCCCCAAACTACTGAGTTTATTGATAAGCCTCCTATGAGGAACAGTATCAAAGGCTTTGCTGAAATCCAGGTAGATGACATCCATTGCATGCCCCTGATCTAGTTCTCTGGTCACCCAGTCAAAGAACTCAATCAGATTTGTTTGGCAAGATCGTCCTTCGGTAAAACAATGTTGCCTCGGATCTTTCAACCTGTTGGTTTTGAGAAAGTTCACTATTCGCTCCTTCTGAAGCGCCTCCACCATTACTTTTCCAGCCACCGAGGTAAGGCTCACGGGCCTGTAATTTGACACTTCTTCCCTGTCACCACTTTTGTGTAGAGGTACGACATCAGCCATTCTCCAGTCCTGAGGAACTACTCCTTTTTCCAAGGAACAGTTGAAAACATCCTTTAATGGCCCTGCAAGAACCTCTCTGAGCTCTTTCAGTATCCTGGGATGTATCCCATCTGGTCCCATTGCCTTGTCCACTTTCAGTTCGCAAGTTGTTCTAACACATCATCTTCTGTGAATGGTGTGATATCTACTTTATTCCCATCTTTATATTTGGGAGTCACAGTTGGTCCTTCTCCAGGATTTTCTTTAGTAAAAACAGAGCAGAAGTATTTGTTTAGCAATTTTGCTTTTTCAATGTCACTTTCCTCAAATCCGTTCCCAGCACTTCTGAGTCCTGCGATTCCACCTCTGATCTTCTTCCTTTCCCGAATACACCTGAAGAAAGTTTTGTCGCCACACTTCACATCTTTAGCCATCTTTTCCTCTGCCTTTGATTTTGCTATCCTTATTTCTCTTTTTGTCTCTTTGAGTTTGATCCTGTATTCATTTCTGTGTTCCTCTGTTTGCAAGCTTTTATATTTTGCGAAAGCTGTGTTTTTTGCCTTTATTTGAGCAGCCATGTCTTTGGAAAACCAAATAGGTTTCCTTCTCCTTTTGTTTTTGTTTACTTTTTTTACATATTTATCCGTTGCCCCTTTTATTGCCACCTTTAGTTTAGCCCATTGCAATTTCACTTCCCTTATCTCCATCCACCCTGTCAACTCCTCCTTTAGGTACCTGGCCATTTTATTGAAGTCAGTGTTTTTGAAGTTTAGGACTTTGAGCTTGCTATAGTTGGACTGCAACTTGTTTTTTATCTCAAACCACACCGTGTAATGATCGCTGCTGCTCACAGGTGCACCCACCCAGACATTCGACACGCTATCACTGTTGGTGAGGACTAAATCCAGCATTGAGCTTTCCCTTGTTGGTTCCATCACCATTTGTCTAAGTAACGCATTTTGCAGAGCATCCACAATTTTTTTTGCTTCTTTTCAGATTTGCAGAAGGAGTACTCCAATCCACATCGGGTAGATTAAAGTCACCCAATATGATCGCTTCCCCCTTTGTGGTTGTTTTGACAATATCTATAATAAATTCGCTATCTAGCTCTTCAATTTGAGTTGGAGGTCTGTAGACTACGGCAGTATGGATGACAGTGCCATCTCCTCTTTCCAACACAACCCAGAGCACTTCTTCTTTTCCCCATGCCCCCTGCATTTCAGTTATTTATTTGGAAGGACAGACTAGATAGGCCATGTGGTCTTTTTCTGTCATCATTTTTCTATGTTTCTATGAGTGCTGGAATGTGGGGTTCCACAGGGATCGGTGTTGTCTCCTATTTTATTTAATATTTGAGCCCGGTAGGGGCCATTTGCAGGAGATATTTTATTTATTTAACATGTTTTTTATACGGCTTTATGGATTTCTGTATGCAAATGACATACAATAGCTCAAGGTGATTGAACAGGAGGAGGCCATGGTGTTTCAGCGACTCAATCAATGTCTAGGAGGAAATTGTTGTCTGGTTGCAGGCCAACTGCCTGGTCTTGAATGTTTACTAAATCAGAGGTTTTGTTGTATGGGGAGTTGTCTGTAGCTGTGGTACAGATGGGGCTCATGATTGTGCAAGCCCATCTGGGTTGGAAAAGGGAGATTTGTGAACTGGGGGTCCTTTAGGATGTGGATATATCATTGCAGGCACAGGTTCCTGAGTGGTATGATCTATTCTTTTTTAACAAGAAGACCTTGCGCCTTGTAGTCCAGGTGCTTGTGTTATCTGGCCTGGACTACTGTAATGTGCTGTATGTTGGGCTACCATCCTATGTTCTTAGGCTGGTAGCCCAACATACAGCACATTACAGTAGTACAGAAGAATTCTGCAGCTCAGCTGGTATGGGGGTTGGGCAGGCGAGATTCAGTATCAGGGTGTTGCAGCAACTACACTGGCTCCCGAAATGACAGAGATGTGTCTTTAAACTATTGGTCCTCATTTTCAAGGTGTTAAGAGTGTTGAAACTGTGCTATCTACAGGGGACGTTATCTTGGTACCAGCACGGGAAGGCCCTTTGGTCTTTGCGGAAAGAGATGGACCTAATGGCGTTCAGGAAGACATTAACATTTTTTCTGTTTCCTGTTTAGATGACGGGCAGTCATGATTTTCTAGCAGCGATGACAGATGGCAGCATTATGTGTTGCTTGGTGGGGCGGGAAGGGTAATTGGTGGCGGAAGTGGAGAGTCCCCCAAAGCAAGCATCCTGATCACTTGCCATCCCTCTGTGTCAGAGGAGACATCTCTTTGTGAGCCCTCTAGAAGGAGTAACCTGATAGCTTTAGCTAGTGAAAGAAAGAAGTGGAAGTAAGAGCATTAAAGACAAGCCTTAGGAGGTTGTCCTGTTTTCAGAGTCTGCTGTGACGCAGTGTGCAGCCATCAGTGAGAGGCACCCACCAAAGAGAGTCTCTATTACTACTGAGATGGCCTAAAATTGATGACCTAACAAGGACCAGTGGGATCTACAGTATTGTGAAGTCTGGAGGAAAACTGAACCATATAGGAGGAGGTAGGAGACAGGGTAGGAATCTGGAGGAGAATCTGCATGAGAAAGATCTCTGAGATGAATTTCTGCCACTAGCTTGCACAGCTGAAGGACTTTGAGATATCGCAGTAAATGAGATTCTAAGCACTGGAGAGAGTGATGTGAAAGAGAAGAAGAGCATAATATCTACCTTGTACTGAGAGATTATGCATAAAGCTGTTGACTAAGCTCCTCCCTCTTGCATAACTTTCAATAAACACTAACAGATTCAATAAAACTTCTAGGCTGCATATTTAATATGGAACTTATTTCCAGTCTGAAAATCTCTTCGCCTTATGGAAACCTCTCCATCGAAAACTTCCTCCATCCAGCAACTTTGCATACTTTAATTCATATCTCTGCAATTTCATGGTTAGACTACCGCAATGTGGCCTACAATGGAATTAGAAACATCAATACGAACAGACTCCAAACTATCCAAAACACAGCAATAAAACTTCTTTATCATGCCTAAAAATTTGATCATTTCATTATAGCTAAACACATCCCAGCACACAAAACCTGCTACACTGGCTCATCTTTAATTCTTATGTCCCATCTTGGCAAATATGATCTCTGAATTTCAGTCTCCTAGTACTTCCCTCACCAAATCAAGCATGACTAGAGTCTACCTGCACAGCAGCTGTTTACTTCTTAGATCCCTCTCTATGGAATTCTGTATCCGCTGAATTTTGATTAGAATCCTTTCTTAAGAAATTCAACAAAGGCCTAAAAATCCACTATTTCAATTCTCCTTCACTTACAATCCAAGTGGGCACTGGACACAGCATCCAAAATGATGCCAGTAACCTCCTGTTCTCATTTTCTCTTGATCTATCCCTATTGTTCTGCTCTCTTTACTATATTTCCTCTATGTCACTGCAATGCAAAAATTCAATGCCAAGTGTGCCTTCAAGTCAATGCTGACTTCTGGCAAACTAAAAGATCCTGGATTTTTGTGGCAGTGAGACCAGAAGTAGATTGCCTGGCCTTTCTTCCAAGGCAATAGAGGGTTAAGTGACTTGCCCAAGGCCACAAGGAGTGCCAGTGTGAATTTAACCCTGATCTTTTGATTACCAAGCCAGTGCTCTAACCATTAGGTTTCTTTGCCAAGATGCAACTAGCCTCTTGAACTGTTGTAAAGAGTTGCCTTGATTCCTTTTGGGTCTTCCCAAAGACATTACCTAAAGAAGGGTGCATGTTAACGAAAAAAACATCAGTAATGACAGACCAACAGATATACAGACAATGTTTTTTATTATATAGAATTCCAAGTCCAGTTGCATGTTCAGTTTCAAGAGTGCAGTTTTCTGAAAATTACCTGAGGCCGCTGGGCCGGGTCCCGCGGCCGGCGGTAACCTGGGCCCGGGCCCGGCCTCACCCGGATCATGTGACGGGGTTGCGGGGGGAGGGGGGGAGCGAGAGTGACGCGGCCAGCCGGGAATCGCACCACAGCACTGTGGGGCGATGCTATTGGCTGCGGGGCGTGAGGGGGCAGTCCTGGGTACTCCGAGGAGCCACGTGGCTCTGCCTTTTTGCCGCGGCTCCTCGGAGGGAACAGGTGCGTTTTTTGGTTCGTCCGTGCAGCAGAGGCCTTCTACCACGTGGCTTAATTCGGCGACTAAGGCTTGATACCGGGTGAGCTTAGGGGAGGAAAACAAACAATAAATTTAAAAAAAAAAAAAGGGTTCGGGCGTGCGAGAGCCACGGGGTGCAGGGCTACATTTTAATTATAGGCTGCTTCAGCACGGGGGGATCTCAGGTGGCTCATACTGCTATGGGGCGGGCAAAGAGAGCATCTAAGGGGAGGCAGAGGACTCAGCCTGGGGGGAGGGGTGTGGAGACGCGTGGAAATGGTGCGTCTACGGGGGGCAGCACAAGAGTACGTGCGAGGGGGGAGACTGCCCTGCAGGCATCCCTGACAGTTAGTCCGAGGGGTAGGGGAGGCCGCAGGGGCAGGGGGGAGGTGGAAGAGAGTGCTTCCAGCTCGGGGTTAGAGCGGGGGGAGAATGTAGGCGCCCAGGGCCAGGAGGCAGCAGGGCCAGTGCCCTGTGGGGATAGTGTGGTTGGAGTGGGCAGGTCGGAGATGGATGGGGCCTTGGGGCAGAGGGGCAGCGGAGGTGCTGGAGGGAGCAAGGGGTGGGGTCGGGGGGTTTACGGGATGCAGCGGCAAGCCACTCGGGGGTTGCAGTCGGGATGCCCGGAGATGGGGGGTTCGTGCCATGGCGGCAGAGTGGGCAGGTAATGCAGTACGCCCCGGGGGGGGGGTTGATGTGTTTGCCACAGGGAGGGGGGCAGCCGATGGCCATGAGGCCATGGGGTTCCGGCTGGGGTGAGTGGCCCAGTGCAGGATTCCCACGTATGGGGGTCCAGGCGGCATGGGAAGGGCCTCAGTGGGCAGCGGGGGGTTTGGGTACTACTGCTTGGCAGCCCGGGGGAGGGATTGTTTGGGGAGCAGGGCAATATGGTTTGGGTACGGTTGCTGGTGGTTCTTCTCTTCCTTTGCAGGTGCCGGTGAGTGGAGTGCCTTTGGTCGGGAGCACGGGGGCTAGTCCAGTGGTGATGGCCCAGCCTGTGGAACCGGTCGCTTCGGCTGATGCAGTGCCAGCGTCCGGAGGGCAAGTCACAGATGGTGAGTGTACGGGGGGTTCGGGTACTCCAGGGGGGGATGGGGTGACGGCCGGGGTGGCGGCTACGGTGCGGCACAAAGCTAAAGCTAAACGGAAGCATGGGCGTCGTTGTCGGCGGGGTTCGTCGTCATCGTCCTCTTCATCCTCTAGGATGTCATCGAGTGACTCGGGGGCGGAAAAGGGTCGAGGGGAAAGTGCGGGGTCGTCGGTGGTGCGTTCCGCGGAGTTGTGGGAGAGTGTTCCGCCCAAGTTGCGCAGGCGAATTCGGAAGAGGAGGTACATCGATATCTTTCGGCTCTTGGAGGGAAGGAAGCGATCGGGAGAGAGTAGAAAGAAGCGTAAGGAGGATGAGAAGGCGGGGAGGGTGCGAAAGGTCTCCCGTAATACATTGAATTGGACGCGAGCGTTCTTACGTTTGGCGAGTGTGTGTGGACACTCGGATCCGGGATTGTACGGTGAGTTGTTGGCATATGCTGACGCGATTTTGGCTGCATCTCAGGCGCACGAAGGTTGGGCATGGCTCAACTATGACGAGGAGTTTAGAGACATGATGGAGGAGAATACGCAGTTGTCCTGGGGGATGAGAGATATTAATCTATGGCTGACGCAGATGTCGGCTAAAAAAGGGGGTGGGAGTAGTAGCAGTGGGCAGGGGAAGGTTGGTGGGCAGGGTTCGGCTGCTGGCTTGCGGTCCTTTCGGGGGGCGGGCCCGGTGCCGGGATCGCCTGACGGAGGAGCGGCAGGGGATCTCTGTTGGCGCTATAACAAATCATCTTGTCCCTTCCCAGATTGAAAGTTCCGCCACGCTTGTTCGATGTGTGGGGGGGGGGGGGGCATGCGGCCACAAAATGTGTCAGGAAAGGAGTGTCTGGAGCAGGGAGTGCGAGCAAATGAGGGAGTGCTCGGGGGGTTGGCGCCTACCCCCATTAAGACACAGGCGCTGCAACCATGGCTGGAGCGTTATGGGAGGCTTCGTCGTGGCAAGGCGGCACAGTTGTGGTTGGGTTTTTCGGAGGGTTTTCGTATTCCCTATCAGGGTGATGTCACGGGTGTGGTGGCCAGTAATCCTGGATCTGTGCGAGATTTAGTCGAGGTGGCACGTCAAAAATTGCAACTGAATGCGCTATGGGCAGGGTGGCGGGGCCCTTTGATCGTCCCCCCTTTTCGCCGTTCATCGTGTCACCCTTGGGGGTGATACCTAAGAAGGAGCCCGGGCATTATAGATTGATACACAACCTGTCCTTTCCACCGGGGGACTCGGTGAATGACCACATCCCGCCTGAGTGCTGTTCTGTCCGCTATGCGCCGTTCGATTCGGCAGTTGACCTACTGCGCCAATGTGGAAAGGGGGCCTTATTGGCGAAGGTGGACATCGAATCGGCTTTTCGGCTCCTGCCAGTTCACCCATCAGCATTTCCCTTGTTAGGTTTCCAGCTTGATGCCCAGTTTTACTTTGACAAGTGCATGCCGATGGGTTGTGCAATTTCTTGTGCCTACTTCGAGGCCTTCAGTTCGTTCTTGCATTGGGTGCTGGTTCAGCAGTCGGATAGTAGTTCTATTGTACACTACTTGGATGATTTTCTTTTTGTAGGGCCAGCGCAGACTGTCGTTTGCGCATCCTTGTTGCGATCGTTTCAGGCGATGGCAGCGGACTTCGGGATACCGTTAGCAGTTGAAAAGATGCTGGGGCCGGTCACATGCCTTTCCTTCTTGGGGATAGAGTTAGATTCGGTTGCCTTCGAGGTGCGCTTGCCAGCGGAAAAAATCGAACGGCTGCAAGCTTTGGTGGCAGAGGTGGGGTCTGCGTCAAAAGTGACATTGAAGGAATTGCAGGCGCTTGTCGGGCACTTGAACTTTGCATGTCGAGTGATTGCGATGGGGCGGCCCTTTGCGCGGCGGCTGTCCTTGGCCATGGCGGGGGTGCAGTGACCGCATCATCGTATTCGGGTGACTGCAGGGATGCGAGAGGATCTGCGGGTTTGGAGTGCTTTTCTTGCAGACTTCAATGGGTGCTCGATCGTCCAATCGGCGGAGGTGTCCAATGTTGATCTTCAGCTCTTTTCAGATGCGGCGGGGGGTTCGGGATTTGGTTTGTTCTGCCAGGGCTCGTGGTGTGCGTCGGCGTGGCCTACAGCATGGGTGGAGAGTGGTTTAACGCGTAATGTGGCCTTTTTGGAGTTGTTCCCGATAGTGGTGGCGTTTTGGGTGTGGCCTGAAAGGTTGCGGAACAGGAGGGTGGTGTTCTGGTGTGACAATGCGGCGGTGGTGCAGGTGATCAATCGGCACTCCCCCAGGTGTCCGAGGGTGGCGGCGCTTATGCGCGTTATGGTGCTTGCCTGTTTGCGTCTTAATGTCACAGCCAGGGCCCGTCATGTTCCGGGTGCGTGAAATGCCATTGCTGATGCTTTGTCTCGTTTTCAGTGGGCGAAATTCCAGGCTTTGGCTCCGGGAGCAGACGAAGCAGCGACGATAGTGCCGGAGCACCTTTGGCAGCTTGGGACCCTGCAGTGATAAGGTTGTTGCGGTCTTCTGTCGCTCCAGGTACGTGGGCGGCTTATACGCGTGGGTACGCCAAGGTATGTGCCTTCCTGTGTGGCGAGGGTTGGAGCGGCGGGAGAATGGATGACCGGCTTGCGGGCGCGTTCATAGTTTGGGCGAAAGGGCAAGGCTGGTCGCGGTCGTCTGTGCGGGCGGCAGTGGCGGGATTCTCCTTTTTCAGCAAAGTGGCCGGGTGGGGTAACCCCAGTGCATCGTTTTTGGTTAGGCGGCTGTTGGCGGGGTGGTTGCGGGAGAGGCCTCAGGGGCGGGATTGGCGGCGTCCAGTGTCGCATGAGTTGCTCGTGCTGATATGGGGCGTGTTGCCGGAGGTGGCGGCGTCGGAGTTCAAGGTGGTATTATTTCGGGCTCTGTTCGTGACGGCCTTCTTCGGAGCGTTTCGGGTTAGCGAATTGGTTCCGCGGTCACAACGGTGGGAGGCTCAGGGGGGGTTGGAAGCGCGGCACGTGGTGTTGGAGGCTGCCTCTGTGCAGATTTATCTTGCGCGGTCAAAGACTGACCAATTGGGTGTGGGTCGTAGGGTTGTGCTGAAAGCCATCCCGGAGCTGAGTTCATGCCCGGTGCGGAATTTGCGAGCTTACGAGCAGCGGCGGCCTCCGGTGGCGGGCCAATTTTTCGACACGCTAATGAGCAGCCGGTAACACAGTTTCAGTTTACGGCGGTGCTGCGTTTGGCCTTGCGGCGGTTGGGATATGCGGAGCGCCAGTTCGCGTCCATTCCTTCAGGATTGGGGCAGCGACGAGTGCAGCGGCAGCGGGATTGGGGGGGGGAGGTGATCCAGCGGATTGGGGGTTGGAGATCTGGGGCATATGTGGGATATGTCCGACCGGAGCGGCTGTGACTGTGACTGTGACTCCGAGTGGGGCGCCCGGAGGGGGTGAGGGGGGGGTATTAATGATGTGTTTCCTGTTACAGGTGGGCTGCTGCGACGTTCGGTCCCGGAAAGGGATTCCTGTGAGTGCACACCTGGCGAATGGTGGATTGTCGGGCACTCTTTTGTGTATTGGGCTGAGAGGAGAGCAAGGCTGCGCCCGCTTGGAGAACATCTGGGCCTGGCTACCCGCAACGTTCGGTTGCTGTGGATTGGAGAGCGTGGCATGCGCTGGTGGCAGCTTCTTCCTCTGGTGCGACGACATGCGGACCGGCGGCAGCGCCCACTTGGAGTGTTGATACACTTGGGTGGCAACGATTTATCAAGTTGGACTTGTCGACAGCTCATTCGAGCGGTGCAGCGGGACTTAACTGTGCTGCAGGGGGAATGGCCGGGGGTGGCCTTTATATGGTCTGATATCATACAACGGCCGGCCTGCCAGTCTCAGCGGCGGTGGTCGCGAGGCTTAGCTAAAGTGAATCGGCAGGTCGGACGTTGGGTGCAGCAGATGGGTGGCTGGCAGGTGCAGCACCCCTGGGCGGAGGTGTGCTGCGCGGGCCTGTACCGTACTGATGGGGTACACCTATCTCCTGTGGGACAAGATCTTCTGTTAAACGATTGGCAGGAAATGCTTGAGCAGTTGGTTGGTCGCAGCTTTATGGGGGTGGGTCGGTGCGAGGATAGATAACTACCTCGCGCCGGTGGCGGGGTAGAGAGCCGGCGCTCGCCCAGGCGGCGGGGCGGTAACTGATCTAGGAGCTGGTGGGGAGCGAAGGAGCTCCCCGGAGTGGGGCGAGACATCCCGGTTGGGGGGTCTTGGCCCGGTAGCGGGGTGCGGGCCGGCCTTTGCTACTAGCATGGCGAGGCAGGCGGTGGGGGGTGGTGAGGAGGATGCTCAGCCTTGCTAATAGTATGGCGGGTGAGGGCATCGTCCGGAAAAGGGGTGGGGGTGAGGTTGATTATGTTTTGCCCATGTTGGGCGGGTTGTTACCTGTATTAATAAAGCTGCGACCAAGGTTCTACCACATTATGTGTTAGTGTATTTGTTGAATGCTATAATGAATAGTGGGAAGTTGGGGGAGGGGGGGAAGGGGTGATGGAGGATGAGGAGGGCCTCCGGGTTACCAGGTTATTACCTGAGGCCGCTGGGCCGGGTCCCGCGGCCGGCGGTAACCTGGGCCCGGGCCCGGCCTCACCCGGATCATGTGACGGGGTTGCGGGGGGAGGGGGGGAGCGAGAGTGACGCGGCCAGCCGGGAATCGCACCACAGCACTGTGGGGCGATGCTATTGGCTGCGGGGCGTGAGGGGGCAGTCCTGGGTACTCCGAGGAGCCGCGTGGCTCTGCCTTTTCGCCGCGGCTCCTCGGAGGGAACAGGCGCGTTTCCCGCCCACCCTCCCTATGAGGAGTTAAGGGCGTGGTTGTTGCAGCTGGGGGTAGAGAGCCAGCGCTCGCCCAGGCGGCGGGGCGGTAACTGATCTAGGAGCTGGTGGGGAGCGAAGGAGCTCCCCGGAGTGGGGCGAGACATCCCGGTTGGGGGGTCTTGGCCCGGTAGCGGGGTGCGGGCCGGCCTTTGCTACTAGCATGGCGAGGCAGGCGGTGGGGGGTGGTGAGGAGGATGCTCAGCCTTGCTAATAGTATGGCGGGTGAGGGCATCGTCCGGAAAAGAGGTGGGGGTGAGGTTGATTATGTTTTGCCCATGTTGGGCGGGTTGTTACCTGTATTAATAAAGCTGCGACCAAGGTTCTACCACATTATGTGTTAGTGTATTTGTTGAATGCTATAATGAATAGTGGGAAGTTGGGGGGGGGGGAAAGGGGTGATGGAGGATGAGGAGGGCCTCCGGGTTACCAGGTTACTAAATACTATAGTACAAAGGTTAGAAATATCTGAGATATGAGACCTAGGGAAATTCAGTACTTGGGCTGATAACATGGACTAACCTGTGATCAAACCATTCAATAAAAATATATTTAAAAAATTCATCTTTCAAGAGTACATGGTCTTAGGTGAGCTTAGAGTAGCTATACTAATGGTGGGTAAAGGGGGAAGGAGTGAAAAAGAGAGGGGAAAATAGCAGCAGCAACAAAGCCAATGGACAACCAAAATTCCATCTCTCTAAACAAATACTTCCTCGTCTTTGGGGCATCTTTACTAAGCTGCACTAATGTTTTACAGGTATCACGCAAATGTGCGGTATATGCAACAGTCATGTCTACCTGTTGTGGGTGTGAAATATATTTAACGCCACCCATTGAAGCGGCGTTAAATGTACACTGACAGCAACATCGTCAATGAACATGTAGTAGTAACCTCCGCACTAACTGCAGTATACAGTCAACACCTACACTCTGCTCCTACCCTGCCCCATTTCCCTCCCTATCCAGTGCTAGGCAGTTAGGGCAGAATTAACCATGCACTGTCTGTTTTGAATTCACGCTGTTAGTATGGCCCCGCGTATGCTGGCTTGTGTGCATTCAAGCACATGTTAACAGCACAACTTAGCAAATATGCCCTTTTGTGTAATAAGATTTTGTTAAAAGTGGACATTGTAAGGTGGTCTGTTCAAGATGTGTGCATGCCTGTATCTGACGCAGAGACTGATCCAGGGAGTCTACTCATTTTTTTTAATTTAATATTTACAAGTTTCAACGTTACATATCAAGAATACATTCTTGAAACAGAAACTGAGAAGGATAAAACAGCCTTGCTTGTTAATTGTTGTTCATTGTAAACCGCAACTGATCCATGGAAGTGGCGGTATATAAAAACCTGCTAATTAAAATTAAATTAAATTAAATAAGGAAAAACTTCCACAGAACTAAACAGTCCTACTAATAACACATGAAGAAATAACAAAATCAGACACCCAACCCACTCTAGCCCTTAATTAGAGAGGATACCAAAAAGGAAGATAAACATCCACAATTACGAAAGGAAAATAGAGGTGTACTAAACAGTTGAATCCATTATGCTCAGAGAGAAGCAGAAGGAGGAGTATCTATCTCCACATGATGACGGGAATTAATGAAGTCCAGCAATTGGGAAGGCTCATAGAAAATAAAGGACTCAGACTGATACTTGATCAGACATTTACATGGAAATTTTAGAAAAAAGAGCCCTCCCAATTGCTGAACTCCAGGCTGTAGAAGGAGAAAATCTCGCCTCCTCTTCTGGGATTCCCTAGAGAGGTCCGGAAACATACGGACAGTCAAACCCTTAAATGCAATATTTCGCTTTTTGAAAAACAACTTCATAAGCCATTCCTTATCAGAAAGCAAAGCCAATGTAATCAATAACGTAGAGGGCACTACTTGCTCCTCCTGCGATGATTCCAACATTGCTGTTATATTTAAGACAACTACATTTGATACTCCTTTAATAACGCCCAACCCCTCATTCTTTTTCCCAGATGGCAAATAATACATTTTTGCAATAGGAGGATGAGATTTAGGAGGAATACCCAGATTCTCCACCAAATACATCCTAAACATATCTCTCGCAGAAATCTATGGCACCCTAGGAAAATTAACCAAGCAAAGGTTCTAGAAGTGTTTTTCAACATCTCTAATTTAAATCTCATAGGCAATGTAGTCTTCTTGAGGATTTCCACCTCCTTCTCAAGGGTCACAGAGTTAGTTTGAACTTCTTCCACAACCGCCTGAAGATTAGAGATTTTTACCACATTTTCCTGGATAACCAGTTCATTATTAGTAACCTGAGACGTCAAACCAGACATCCGCGGAACCATTCTTTGCATAGCTGCATAATAGCAGCCCATATTGTTTCCAGCGTTACCACCTCCGGGGCCTCCAGAGACGCTGCAGGGAGTGTCTCCCCCACTCCTCCCAAAGGTGATCCACCCGGCAACAGAGTCGATGCAGTCGGACCAGTCACAGGGCCAACACCGCCTTCTGCCATCTCAACTGCGACCCCTGCCCTCTGCCGCTGTTCTGGGGAAGCAGCAGCGTCCAACCTTTGCTCCGAGGCCAGACGCTGCTCATCAGGGGAGTCCAAAGACTCAACACCCTCCACCTGCTTCCCTATACCACTGGTATCCTGACGAGGGACTTCCGAGGCCCGGACTGAGCCAGGGGAGGAAAGATCACCGCTCGATGCAAAAGACGAGGACCCTACCTCTGAATGCTGCAAAGCCGAGCTGCACTCCCTTTCTTCTCTCAACTGTCTCAACGTGGAGAGAAAATAAGAGTCCAAAGGACCAACAATAGCAGCAGATAATGGCGACAAAACCTGAGGGACTATAGAAGGCTGTTTAGCCCCTCTAGTCTTCTGCTTCTTCCCCATACGAAAAACGCCATGCCGATCAGAACACCGCCATAATCGCCATCTTGGATCCTCGTGCTGCTTGAATCGAGTCTACTCATTTTTAAGGCCAGAAATACAAATGCCATTGGAAAGGTGGGAACTGGAGCTTTCTGGGGTATGTGAGAACTGGAGTTTTAGGATGGCTGTAGAATAAAATGTGGGAATCAGAGTAATGGTGCACTCAGCATGGGAGTCTGATGGTATAGAGAGGGGCATGGGTTGAGCCATCAGAGATAGAATTTGATGACACTTTTATTGCTGTCCCCCTGATGTGGTGGGGGAAGGGAGAAAGATATTTATCCTACTGTTTCAGCTCAGAAAACTAAGGGGTAGGCTTACTAATTGGCGTTAGCGGCTTCTGTGCAATATCGGAGCCGCGGCCCCACTGAATTTAATGGGGCCGTGGCTCCGATATCGCACAGAAGCTGCTACCGCTGATTAGTAAACATACCCCTAAGTGTTTATGGCACTGTGTTCAGTATGTTTGTGAAGAAAGAGGGCGTGATTTTTAGCTGGCATAGTCACCATTTAAATTTAAGTGTTGGTCCCGTATATTTAGAAGCACAATGCATTTAAGTAGAGTCACTGGATATATGCATAAGCAGTGACCACGCCAGCGACTACTCATTTACTTTAGGCGTGCTAATTAGCAGGCCTGATTAAATGGATAATTTATCCATTTAACAGCTGGCTATCCCCGCTAAAAGGATAACTGCCAGCCCTGTATTCACTCCTCCTCAAAGCTGGCCTCTTATTGCATGGATAAAACCTCACTGCTTAGTATGTTAAACAGCTAGATTTTATCCATAGAATAACTGAAAATATGCAGATAGGTGAGTTATGCGTTCACCACCTGCCAGCAAATGCATAACTCACTTTGAATATCAAAGTCAGAGCATCCAGAAATACAGTTAGAATGAGTATGATGCTGAATGTTGATAAAGAAAAAAAGTGACAGAGAGGCAGTGTTGAAACAGCTGCAAGAGAGCCTCAGTATGTCTAGGAGATCACATACAGACCCTCAGGTGCATAAAATGTCCTTCATAAATGTAATGGGTCAATTGCTAAAACCAGATTAGTCACTGTGATTAAGCCAGTTTGTCTTCAGTTTGATTTTTCCTTATGCTAGTGATGTATGAGCCAGGAAGGCAAAATCCAGAGCCAATCCCTGTGTGTTGACCAAAGAGATCAAGGTCCACACATCATCACCTAAGATATAGCTTTGTAAATATATAAAAGAGGTTTTGGTACTTCCTAAGGCAGATACTATAATATTTTCTAAAATGTTTTATTTTTCTGTTAGAAGGGTGTCCGAGGAATCAGCCACAACCTGATTTTAATCTTACACAATTTCTCGAAGATTCGCCGGATACCATCCAAACAAAGGCCACTTGGTGGTCTCTTTGCATCTAAACAGGATAAAGCTTCAGTATTTAGGAGTTATTTCAAGCATAAAGATGCCTTTTTCTGTGGAGCTAAAGTACAATTGTTTTAGGATGTCTCAAGGGCAACACAATTGCGCAGACCGAGGGTGTTTGGCCCTTGGGGGGCGTCCTTTTTTCTTAGGTTTCCCTGTAAATGTGTTGTAACACTTCTGGGAGTAAAATTTATTTTTGTTCATTTATTATAACTAGAGACCTTTTTGTCTGATAGGGAGAAATCTGGGAAGTGATGGGGGGTTTTTGGATAGTATTGAAATTTTGGCTCTGAGTTGTGAAGTAATCTCCTTTAACTTTATTTTCTTTTTTTTCCCCCTTTAATTCTCCCCTAGATGTGGACTGCATATTGTTTCAAGATTGTCTTATGATTATATTCTTTTGTTCATTTCTGTGTATTTCCTTCTGCTTGCTTATTGTAGGCATGGTTAAAATCAAATAAATAAATTATGAAAAAAAGATCCATACATCTGCAGATCTCAGGAAAGGCAGCATTCATCCCAACTAAGAGACTTGTTAAATGATGTCCCTGGAGTCACTTTTCAGTATCCATCTGTTTGACTGCTTTAGTCAGATGATTTCAAATCCACACAGAAGAATACAAATCTGTCTTCTCATTGTGTTTGACAGCTCTGAGCCCTCATGACAGCATAATGACTTTTGTCACTTTCCTTTCGAGAGAGCCCTGAATTCTCAGCTGAGAAGGAGCTTTGGTATCCGGTGCGTTATTGCCAATGTTGCTTCTTTATTGTTAATAGACTTGTGCTATTTATCTAGGAACCACATCTGAAAGGATCCACCAGTTGTTGCCAGCAGTGTAGGTTAGAATTACCCTTCCTCATTGATTCTTCCCAGATGTGTTGCTCTTCTCCTCAGTCCCAGGCCACTTCCAGCTCATACACCTCTCACTTTGAGGTCCAACCACCCTCATTTGGCCCTGGCTGCCCACCAGCACAGTGAGGACTATTCTCAGATTTCCCTCTCTTGTCCAAGGCGCTCCCTGGCATAGTGGCCCCCTAACTGCAGAGCCCAGATGCTCCTTCCTGAGTGCTTGCCAACCCGTCAGTCTTTTTGCCTGGCCTGGCCAATTGTCAGAAGGGGAGGCCAGCAGCCAGCAGAACAGAAAAGGGCTGGCTTTCTGTTGAATGCAAAATGCAGATGCAGTTGTAGCCCTGAAACTTAAAGCAAGCAATATCCCTCCCTACTTCTCACTCCCTGGCTGCAGTGGCACTGACAGATAGTGTGCACTGGTGGCTCTCTATCGCCCTGCTCTCTCTGATATAGACTTCCTATTTCTGGGGGGGCTGAAGGCTCCATGCTTTCTTTTCTTATTGACACTGCTGAAGGTCCCAGAGTGACCTGACAGCAGTGGCTGGTTGCAGAGAAAGTAGCTGCTGGAGGGGGGGGGGGGGGAAGAAGATGGCATGGTGAATATAGTGGGGCCATGGAAGAAAATGACGACCCAGAGGAGAGATGCTGGACAACTGCAGAGGATGAATAGAAATACTGAGGGAGATGGTGATAAAGAGAAGATACGGGGGGAGAAAAAGGGAAATAGAGGGGGGGGATACTTGTCAGAGGGGGAGAACAAGGAATAGGGAGTAGAGCCACTGGACACAGTGGAGAGGAATAGGGACAGAGAAGGGATGCTGGGTATGGGGGCTCGGGAGAGAGGAGAGGTGCTGGATGGGGGTGAAAGAGGGGAGTGCTGGGGGAGCAGTGGATAAAACAAGCGACGATGGCACTCTACAGCAGAGGTTCCCAAACTTCTTGACTGTATGAACCCTTTACTAATCTCCAAAATGTTCAGGGACCCCCAGTTCCACAGACTCCATCCCCTTGGCATCAAGCCTATACCCACTAGCTTTCCTTTTCTCTTTTACCCTTCCTGTCTCCATCAGTCTCTGTCAGGGTGGCCTACCCACTTGCCTACTGTTTGCAATGCCTTGGTGAACCTATTTGATGGTGCTGAGACAGGTTTCCTTAATATGCAGGATGGTTTAATTCAGGTGGCATTCTCCATTGCCTGTTGCACTGCACGAAGAGTAGGCACGGGAGTTGCATCCACAAAACGTTTACATCCTCAAATACGCGGAGCTGCATATGCCGTGTGGCTCTGTTGTCCAAGAGGTCAAAAGTGTGCTGATAGATCCATTGGTCCAAGATGGATCAGCTGAGAAGGTGTGGAGATGGTAAGAGGATCTCCCAACCTGGATATATGTCTGGTGAGCAACACAAGGAAGTTTTGTGCGGGCGGCTGGAAGTTGGGCTACACTGGCTCATGCACACGGATAGTACCTCTGTGACTGAGTTTCAATTCACTGTCATAATGAGAAAGAATTTGGTGTGAACTGGGTTAGACCCCCACAGTTATGGCACTAATTTGTTCATATTGGTGCAGCTACTTGCACAGCTTTTTGGCAGACTCACTGGTGTTCTTTTATTTGCTGGGACCCTGGTGTTCCAACTGATAATGTGGTTCATGTTCATGTTCTTATTCTTCATGTTGCCAGTTTCTTTCCTAAGGTTTCTGCCTCCTGAAATCTTCATGTCAATGTGTGAACATTCCTTCTTCTGGTAGCAGACAAGGGTGTGTTTTTGTGGTTGGGAATTCATCTGGGCTTGGCAGCCTCGGGAATCCACATTTGACGGCTTGGAATAAAGGCAAGTCTTGGAATCTGCATCTTCCTTCACTGTTGCAAGCAAAATGTTTCTCATCACCTCAATTGTTATTCACTTGGGGAATATTGATCACTGTGCATAATGGTAGGTAGATGTCATCCCACAGAAGAAGAGGGATTTACCATTGTCAAAGTTAGTTTTCTCTAGGAGTAGTTGGTGCAGTCAGATTATTTCCAGATTTCTGTGGAGACTGTAGGGTAAATGCTAAGCAGGGTCGGCGCAAGGAGATGAGGTGCCCTAGGCGAACCGCATCCATTGCACCCCCCCTCCCCCACGGACCGTCCTCATGCAAACAGGAAATCGGACATTGGAGGGGGCAAAAGCAGACAGACGCACGGTGCTGAAGTTTGCAGGTAAGCACCACAGAGCTGTTTCGATCCATTGCCACTGCTGTAGGTCCCAATGAGGGGTGACAGCAGTGGCAAGAGGAGCCCCAGGGGACCAGCACTCTAGGCAGCTGCCTAGTTTTCCTAATGGTAGCGCTAACCCTGATGCTAAGATGAACAGGTTTATGATTTTGTTGGGATTTTTTGGTGCTGTCTCACAAACTCTTGAATTCTGAGTACTGTTCTGGTGGCAAAAAGACCACAGCTAGTGCAGGGGAGGGGTGATTTGCTGGAGGCTGTCACAGCTTATAGTAGGGGTGGAGAGCCTGGTTTTACCTCCAGGATCAGCTGGAGATGGAGGACTAAAGGGAAGGATAAGGAAGCTAGCAGATGACACTGTTGTGAGCTTCAGGATATAGCATGACATTACCACAGGGTATGTGGGCATATGAAGTGGTCTATCCACACGGTTCCCAAGAACCTTCGCTAGTTTGACATTGACTAACTGGGTGGCCGAGTGTGGTTGTGGAAGGAGGTTAGGGTGAAATATATTATATGGTGTGAAGTGATATGCGATGGCAGTAGGAGAAGGTCATTCTGAAGGATGTCAAATAATGTTGGTGTTGTGCTGAGAAATGCTGAATAAAGCTTTGTTTTTTATTATTATTATTATTATTTAACATTTATAAAGTGCTACTAGGCATACACAGCACAGTAAAAACATAGAAATAGACAGTCCCTGCTTGAAAAGCTTACAATTTAACAAATAGACAAACAATACAGCACAAGCAAAAGCTAGAGGAAAGGGAGGAATCAGGAGTTGAAAGCAGCTACAAAAAGGTAAGACTTTAGCATAGATTTGAATAGGGAGAGAGAAGAGGCTCAACGCAAGAGTAAAGGAAGCTTGTTCCTGGCATAAGGAGCAGAAATATGAAACGAGTGAGCAGAGGAGGAAAAGGGTAAAGAGAGAAGGAGATCAGAGGAGGAATGAACTTCACAAGGGGGGGGGGGTGTAAGAAGAGAGGAGAGAAGAGAGGTATTGAGGGGCAGAAGAATGAACACATTTGTAGGTTAAAAGAAGAAGTTTATAATGGATATGGAAGTGGAAGGAGAGCCAGTGAAGTGACTTCAGAAGAGGGGTAATATGAGAGTAGCGGGGTTGACAGAGGATTAATCGTGCAACAGAGTTTTGAATAGATTGAAGAGGAGAAAGATGACACTGAGAGAAACCGGCAAGAAGGTTACAGTAGTGAAGATGAGAAGTAACTAGAGAATGAACCAAAGTTTTAGTAGTATTTTCAGAAAGGAAAGGATGAATTTTACTAATGTTCTAGAGAAAGAAGCGGCAGGTTTTAGCAATCTGATGAATGTGAGGGGAAAAGGAGAGAGAGGAATCAAAGAAGATCCCAATATTGTGGGCTGAGGAAACAGGAAGAAGAAGAATATTATTGACAGAAATAGAGACAGGAGGAAGGAGGGAGAGTTTAGGGGGAAAGATGAGAAATTCAGTTCTAGTCATATTCAATTTCAGATGGTGGTTAGATATCCAGGCAGCAATGTCAGATAAGCAAGCAGAGATGAGAGTTTGACGTATAGGAGAAATGTCTGGAGAAGAGAGATAGATTTGAGTGTCATCAGCATAAAAATGGTACTGAAAACCATGGGAAGAGATGAGGGCACCAAGAGACTGGGTGTAGAGAGAGAAAAGGAGAGTACCAAGAACAGACCCCTGGGGGATCCAACTGAAAGAGGGATAGAGGTAGAGGGGGAGCAACCAGAACAAACAATAAAGGAATGATTGGAAAGATAGAAAGAAAACCAAGACAACAGTGAGTCTCTGAAACCAAGAGGCAATAAGGTGCCAAGGAGGAGAGAGTGATCAATTGTGTCAAAAGCAGCAGAGAGATCAAGAAGAATAAGAACAAAGGCCTTTGGACTTAGCCAAAAATAAATCACTGGAGACTTTGGCCAGAGTTGTTTCAGTAGAATGAAGAAGCCGAAAACCAGACTGGAATGGATCAAGAAGGGCTTGAGAAGAGAGAAAATCAAAGCAGCGGTGGAGAACAGCACATTCAAGAAGTTTAGAAAGGAAAGGGAGAAGGGAAATGGGATGATAGTCAGAAGGAGCGGTAAAGTCAAGAGAAGGTTTCTTAAGGAGCGGAGTGATGATGACATGCTTGAATGCTGTAGGAAAGGTTGCAGAGGAGAGGGACACGTTAAGAATATAAGTGATGGAAGGGATAATGGAGGAGATGATAGAGTATAAGATAGAGTATAAGATCTGGTGCAAGAAATAAGGGTGTTGGGACCACTTGGCAATAGTGGTCATAGCATGATCGCATTTGATTTAATTAGTGGAGGAGGGATAGTAAAGAAATCCACAGTACTACCTTTTAACTTTCGAAAGGGAGACTATGATAAAATGAGGAATACGAGTTAAGAAAAAACTAAAAGGAGTGGTTGCAAAGGTTAAAGACTTACATCAAGCTTGGGTGTTGTTTAAAAATACTATCCTGGAAGCCCAGACCAGCTGTATTCCACGCATTAAGAAAAGTGCAAGAAAGTCCAAAAGACTGCCAGCATGGTTTAAAGGTGAGGTCAGAGAGGCTGTTGTTACCAAAAAAGCATCTTTCAGGAAATGGGAAAAAGAGCCAAACGACGAAAACTGGAAACAGCACAAGCACTGGCAAGTTAAATGCAAAGCATTGATAAGGCAGGCAAAGCGAGAATTTGAGAAGGAACTTGCTACGGAAGCAAAAACAAGAAATAAATACTTTTTCAAGTACATTCGTAGCAAAAGGCCTGTGAGAGAGTCAATTGGACCATTAGATGATAGAGGGGTAAAAGGGGCAGTAAGAGGAGACAAGGCTATAGCGGAGATACTGAATTAATTCTTTGCTTCGGTCTTTACTGAGGAAGATGTAAGGATGTTACCCAAGTCTGAAGTGGTATTTAAAGGTGATACGGCAGAGGAATTGAGAGAAATATTGCTACACCGGGAAGATGTATTACAACTATTTGATAAACTGAATAGTAGCAAATCACCTGGACCGGATGGTATACATCCAAGATTGTTGAAAGAACTGAAATATGAGATTGCAATCTGTGAACTTTCATTAAAATCATCTCTAATACCTGAAGATTGGAGGGTCGCCAATGTAACGCCAATTTTTAAAAAGGGTTCCAGGGGTGATCCGGGAAATTACTGACCAGTGAGCCTGACGACAGTACTGGGGAAAATGGTAGAAACCATCATAAAGAACAAAATTACACAGCATGTAGATAGTTATGGCCTAATGGGAGACAGCCAACATGGCTTTAGACAAGGAAGATCTTGTCTTACTAATCTGATATGTTTTTTTGAAGGTGTGAATAAACAGGTAGACAAAGGTGAGTCGGTTGATATAGTGTATCTGGACTTTCAGAAAGCCTTTGACAAGGTCCCTCATCAGAGACTTTTGTCAAAACTAAAAAGTCATGGGATAGGAGGCAGTGTACTATTGTGGATCAGGAACTGGTTAAAAGATAGAAAGCAGAGAGTAGGGCTAAATGGCCAATTTTCCCAATGGAAAACGGTGAATAGTGGAGTACCCCAGGGATCTGTACTGGGTCCGCTACTTTTTGACATATTCATAAATGATCTGGAAAAGCGAATAACTAGTGAGGTTATCAAATGTGCAGACAACACAAAACTGTTTAAAGTTGTTAAAACCCAAGAGGACTGTGGAAAACTGCAGGAGGATCTGGATAAATTGGAAGACTGGACATCCAAATGGCAGATGAAATTTAATGTGGACAAGTGCAATGTTTTGCACCTAGGAGAGAACAACCCACACTATGGTTACATGATGCAAGGTTCCACATTGGGAACCACCACCCAGGAAAAAGATTTAGGAGTCATTGTGGATAACATGTTAAAACCCTCCGCCCAGTGTGCAGCGGCGGCCAAGAAAGCAAATAGAATGCTAGGTATCATAAGGAAAGGAATGGAAAATAAAACAAAGGATATTATAATGCCTCTGTATTGTTCCATGGTACGACCGCACCTTGAATATTGTGTGCAATTCTGGTCGCCATATCTTAAAAAGGATATAGCGTTATTAGAAAAGGTACAGAGAAGAGCCACCAAAATGGTAAAGGGGATGGAAGGCTACTCCTATGAAGAGGGGCTACAAAGGTTAGGAAAAGAGACGACTGAGGGGAGATATGATAGAAGTCTATAAATTAATGGAGTGGAACGGGTAAACGTAGTTCGATTGTTTACATTATCAGAATATAGAAAGACTAGGGGACATGCAATAAAGCTACAGGGTAAACTATTTAAGACTAATAAAAGAAAATATTTTTTCACTCAAAGTGTAATCAAACTCTGGAATTTGTTACTGGAGGATGCAGTAAGAGCTGTTTAAAAAAGGTTTGGACAAGTTCCTGGAGGAAAGGTCCATAAACCATTATTAAAAAGGGACCCAGGATATCAATGCTTGACCCAATACAAGCACTGTGGAACCTGTGTCTTTTGGGGATACTGCTAGGTACGTATGACCTAGCCACTGTTGGAAACAGGATACTGGGCTTGATGGACCTTGGTCTGACCCAGTATGGCATATCCTATGTTCTTATGTTCTTAGGTGGGAAGGAATAGAATCAGAAGAACAAGTGGTGAGTTTTGAAGAAGAAAGGAGTAATGTAATGTGGTTTCTTCTTCAGAGATTATAGGAAACGAAGAAAAAGTAGAGAAACAGGAGGGGAAAAGTTGATATTGGTGAGAGGGAATAGGGGAGAAGAAGGACTGGTGGGGAATTGAAGAGAGATCTTAAGAATTTTATTATGGGAAAAGTCAACTAAGGCTTGGGGGGAGAGAGAAGCAGGAATAGGAGGAGGTGCCTTAAGAAGGGAATTAAGAGTAGAAAAGAGGTGACAGGGGTTAGAGGCTAGGCCAGAGGTTAGTTGGATAAAATAGTTTTGCTTGGCTAGAGCAAATGCAGACTGGTAAGTGGAAAGCATGAATTTAAAATTTGGGAAGTCAGAGAGGGAGTGGGATTTGAGCCAGGAGCACTCAGCAGAATGGGTACAAGTGTGAAGGTAATGGGTAATAGAGGACAGCCAGGGTTGAGATAAAGTGCACTTCTCAGTACGAGGAACAGGTAGAGCAAAGGAATCCAAAGAGGAGGAAAGAGCCGCATTATAGAAAGAAACAGCCACATCAACAGACTTAGCAGACAAAGTGGAAGGAAGAAGGGATGAAACAGAGGTGGAAAGATGAAGAGGGTCAATTGCATGAAGGTTCCTAAAAAGAAAAGAGGAGAGAGAGAGAGATTGAGGAGGGGAGTGATGAAAAGAGAAACCTAAGAGGTAGTGGTCAGATAATGGAAGAACTGAGGTATGGAAGTCAGAGGGTAGACAATTATAATTAAAAATGAGGTTAAGGCAGTGACCAAGCTGATGAGTGTAGGCAGTGGAGCAAAGACAGAAGTTGAAAGAGGAGGTGAGGAAGAGGAGATGAAATGCATAGGGGTCAGAGGGGTTATCCATATGAAAATTAAAATCACCAAGAATGAGGGACGGGGAGGAAGGATCCAGGAACAGGGAGATTCAAGAGTCAAAATCAGAAAGGAAAGAAGAAATGGACTTGTCAAGAAGTCTATAGATTACAGCGACCCAAAGAGGAAGGGGATAGAAAAGACAAATAGAGTGAACTTCAAAGGATAGAAAGGAATGAGACTGAGGTAGATTGAGAGGTTGAAAATGACAAGAAGGAGAGAGAACAAACCCCACTCCATCACCACGACCAATGGCAATTCGAGTGTGGGAGACATGGAAGTCACTATAAGAAAGTGCAGCAACTGAGGTGGTGTCATGGGGTTGGAGCCAGGTTTCTGTGAGAGCAAGGAGATCAAAAGCTCGAGAGATTAAATGATCATGAGTAAAGGGAAGCTTGTTAGACATAGAATGAATGTTCCATAAACCACAAAAGAAAGGAAGAGAGGAAGGAGAAAGAAGAGGAATGTTGATAAGATTGTGATGGCGGATAGAGAGAGTTGATGGAGGACCATGGTTAGAGTTAATATCACCAGAGGAGAAAAGAAGAAGCAGAAGAAGTGAGCGAGGCAGAGGGTAAGCAGCACAATAGTATATGCCAGGAACAAGAAGAGAAGATGAGTAGGAGCAAGCATTATTCCAGAGAGAAACAAAAGCAAAGGCAAAAGCCAAACCATGATCATAAAGTACAACATCAGATGAGCAGTCACAAAACCAACCAAAGCAGAACTTAAAATGCCCTATAAGGTGAGTACAGGAAGTATAAGCAATACAGACAGTATAGGTGCAGGCAAACAAAGCAGCTAAGATGTCCTGAATGAGTTGATTCCCTGAGGGCAAAAATACAGGCCCTACCCATGGGCCCATGCCAAAGGGCCCTTTGGCGAGGCCTTTAGGTGTGGGCCCACCAGGCACGGGTGCACCTCCTGCAAACAGAAACAAATGGAGCCGGTTGACTGACAATAGAAAGGGGGGAGGAGCTCAAACCCACACACACAGTCAGAGCTGGGCAGCAATGTCTGGTCTCTCTCCTGCTTCGTGTCATCATTATCATGTTGAATGATTTATTTGCAGTTAGGTGATGAGTAGGATGTGCTAGTGCCTACTTTAGTATTTTCCCTGACCTGAGTCAGGGAAGGAGAAAAAAAAAGATTTCCTTACACCAAAAGGTTTTTTCTCTTGGTGCAAATTTCTGTTACACTTTGTTTGTAAATGACTAGTTGTAATTGAAAATGTGAGATACATTATTTAGAACCTCACAAACATGATTTTTCATAGATACTAAGAAGCAAGGATGAGAGGAAGGGAGTCTCTTATCTCTTTTTGAATCAGATGCTGTGGTATTGACTCGGGGGTTCTTTTGATGTATGCTTGCTAGGGGTGATTTATCCTCTTATTATATTTTCTCTCAATGCATAATTAAGATTTGGAACTCATTGCCAGAGGATGTGATAAGAGAAGTTAGCCTAGCTGGTTTTAATAAAGGTTTGGACAACTCCCTGGAGGAAAACTCCATAAAATGTTGTTAAGGTAGACCTGGGGAAAACTAGGGTTAGTAAAATATAATCTGACTACTTTTGGAATATGCCAGGAACTTGTGACCTGGACTGGCCACTGTCAGAAACAGGATACTGGGCTTGATGTACCTTTGGTCTGACTCTTTCATATAATGTGGGCTTTGGTTGGTAAATTTTTTTGTTATGACTTTCCTCTTTTTTGGTATTGTTTTGTTTTCTGATACAAGTTTATATTTATATATTGGAAACTGAATAAAAAGAAAGTTTAAAAAAAAAATTTTCAAGACAGAGGGCAATAATAGTTTAGAGGTATGATGTTCTATTTTTATTAACTCATCAATGAGTCTCCATTGTGTCAAAGCAGAACTATTCTCTGATAATCATTTTCTCAAGATAGCTTTCTTAACAATTAGAAAAGCTTTCCTAAGAAATAATTTGTTTTTCTGTTTCCTGGGTCCAAAGGAGAAATCATTGAAAAAGGATATGTAATTCCACTAAGCACAAGCACGCACGTTTGGGGCTGCTGATTTTAGACTGTACCTTTGACACAAGCTCAGGAATAAAATCACATCCTGAGTTATCTTTGCTATGTTTATTGTGCAGTGTGTGAGTCGCAAGGGTCACAAGGATTTTTAAGCCATATTGAGCAGGCAGTCAGAATATACCCAGACAAACAGCACCTGTATGTCTCACTTTTCTATATAGATTTATCAATGGCTACTTTTCCCATTTCGCCACTTTGCACCGCATAGTAATTTTGTGGCGCACTGTGTTCATTTGTGCTGCATGGATTATGAAGATTTATGGTAGGACTTTGCTCAAAGTTCAGGTTTCAGGGTAAAATTCATCAAGAACTTTGAAGCTCACCATCTGTAGCGCCCGCTGGTGTCGTCCTTCCTGTGATAATTTGTGTAAACCTTATCAGAAAGAATCATGGTAGGTTTTGGGCGACATGTGTTGCTCCTGTGTTAAGAGGGCCCCAAGGCTGGTGCTCATTTTTGATTCTTGGACACTGAGTTTGAACCTGGAAGCCTTGGGCTCAACATGGAATTCTCTTTAATGTTTTCCTGCCATCTTTTCTAGTCTATACAGTAATCAAGATGTCTAACTGTTGCCATGGCCACCCACACAATCTCTCACAACTGATGCTTAACTCAGAGAAGAAAGGTGCCCTCCCTTCCTCATCCCTTGCCAGCCTCCAGTGCTTCCCTGCCTGCTTACTGAAACTGCTGCATTGTCACTGCTACTGTAACTCATTGCCAGCTATTCCAGATGCTGAACCAACAGACCAAACCATGGCTGACACTCAGGAAAAAGGATATTTCATATCAATCTTTTTTGGAGTCTACTAATAATATGCTTAGGAACTTGCTTGTCAAAGATTTTTCACTTTTCTCCCTAAAACTGAGGTGCTGATGTCTCTGGACAACAGTAACATAGAAGCTGTCAGTAGTTAAGGACTACTTGGTGCACCTACTTAGCCCAGTTGCACCCTGTGTTGCCACTGACCCTATTTGATCTTCAGTCATCTGCCTCCTTTGCTCTCTGTCCCACACATATGTGAATTACATCTCTGTTTTGGATGGTACTGCTGTTGGGCGATTCCAGGAGTCAACGCCAAAGCTCCCACCAAGCTATAAGGGAGTTCTCCAGCCATGCTGTTGCCAGTAGGGGGAGGTGCTGCGTTCGCCTCCTCTTATTAGTAGTGGTGAAGGCAGAGGACCCCTGCACAGGCACAGCTTGACAGGAACATTGGTCGACAGCTCTCCCCATAAAGAAGCAAGTCCTGAGGTCACGTGATGCGAGCTCGCTAGTGGCAGCATCCTGAACGAGCTCCGCTCCCCCTCTTAGCTAAACCGGCTAAAAACACCGTTTTACCCCGGAGTGTGAGGGAATTTCTTGAGCCCTGTGCATCACAGCGGCACCAGCTTTCAAAATACCGGCGGTGGAAGTTCGGGGCCATGGCATCCGCAGTGAAATCTGCCCGCAAAGAGAAGGAGCGGCAGGCGGGTGCGAGCAAGACGGCGGAGGCCGCTGGGGGACCACGCTCTCCGAAATCGCCGGCCCTTCTCGACGAAATGTCGGCTGCAGTAGCAGAGGCTCTGTCGTCCCAGTTTGCGGCACTGCACGAGAAAATGGACGGTCTGAGGACCTCAATGGACACTCTGGGCGGCGGTCGGCTCCGGGAGGTGGAAGAACGCCTGGGACAGGCCGAAGATGGCGCTACAGTGTTAAAACACGAGGTGGAGGGCCTGAAACTGCAAGTTGCTCAACAAGCGGCCAAACTCGATGATCTCGAGAACCGCACCCGCCGGAACAACTTATGGTTCATGGGGGTCCCCGAAACAGTGATGGATCGAGACCTTCGTGAGTACCTGGAGGCTTTGGTGGTGGATCTCCTGGGAGATAACAACCCCGCAGAACGGCCCTGCATTGAGAGAGTGCATCGGGTGGGGAATGCGCAGACCCGGGATCGGCGGCCGAGAATTGTGCTGGCTAAGTTCTTGCGGTTCCCCCTCAAGGAGAAAATCATGCGGGCAGCGCGGCAGAAGGGAGATTTTACCTATGAAAATGCTAAAATCCGGGTGGCGCAAGATTACTCGATAGCGCTCAGTAAACAACGGCGAGAGTATGCACCCCTCTGCGAGAAGTTAATTACAGCGCAAATACGCTTCTCCGTGCAATATCCAGCCCGACTGCACATTTTCTATCAAAACACTCACAAAGTATTTGAATCGGCAGCAGCGGCTGGGACTTATGTGAATCAAGTGGCGTCCTTGCCGCGGGACCATCAGCCGGCTTCATAATGGACTTGGGACAGTGTCCTTGTCTATTTTTCTATTTTTATTTTATTTAGCTAACCCCGCGGTATAGCGAGTGCAGCTGCTTTGTGGCTGTGAGGTAGGGCTAGTATTGGGGCCGGTCGTAGAGCTGGCCCTCGCTGGCCCGATGATAAGAGCTTGGCAGTGCCGCTCTCGGGGGGTTAGGTGCATGAAGGCCTACAGCTGACTGCGGAGGACGGTGTGCAGTGCCCCCTTTGCAGTGACTTGGGCCTGCCGGTCCCTCCGCCATTATAACCTTCGGGCTGTTGTCGGAGGATGCACCTGGCCCCTATGTGATAGTGCATGGGACATGTGAGTGCTCTGTGGCCTCGTGCATCCTCTGCTTTTTTGCAGTAATTTACTTTTGAGTTACCTAGGATATGTGTTAATGCCGAAGTTTGTTTAACTTTCCTAGTATTGATGCCTTCTCCCTTTATGCTGTGTACTGCTTTTTTTTTTTTTTTGGGGTAGTGGATTGGGGGAATGCTCCGGTCCCGACCCAGTTATTTAGACCTTGTGGGAGGTAGCTCACTTTAGGTGGGTAATGGGTTAGAGACGGGGGGATTGTTTCCAGGACGAGGGGGGGGAGTAACTAGGTGGGGTGGTATGGTTTTTGTTCAGTTCTGGGGGGGGGAGCGGGTGGAGCTCAGTGGGACCTCAGTAGTCTCCCTTAGAGGAAGCGGGGGGAGGGAGGCTTTAGGTAAGCATCAGGGGGGAGGGGTTGGGATGGGGTGGGGTGTAGTTATAAGTGTTTGGGGCTGGGGGGGGGAGTGGGGGAGGAGGGGTGTGGCTGCCACAACTCAGGATTGGATTAAGCGAATTTACCCTGTAGAAGATAAGCCAAGGAATTATAGCAGTGAGGGGGAAGAGACCCTAGGCTGGGGGGGTCTCTTCATAGAACAGCAAAGTTACTATCACCGGCCTAAAGGTCACAAGCTGCCGTGGGCATGGTGAGGATCATATCATGGAATGTTTGTGGGTTAGGAACACCTATTAAGAGATATAAAATACTTAAGGCCCTGGCCAGGCAGCGGTGTGATGTTGCGCTACTCCAGGAGACCCACCAAACGGCGGAGGAACATGCAAAGCTTGCCCGGGATTGGGTGGGCCAGGTCTGGGGGGCTCCAGCGGTGGGAAAGAAGGGGGGTGTTGCCATCCTAGTACACAAGAGACTGCGGTTTACTTTAGTTAAGCAAGTGTTGGACCCGTGCGGACGTTTTCTCCTTTTACATGGCATACTGGAGGACCGGGAGATTCTCCTGGGTGCTCTATACGGTCCGAATGGGCCGGATGCCGGCTTCTTTAACAAACTAGCAGCAGAAGTCGAACAATTGCCCGACGTCCCCCTCGTCCTTGGTGGTGACTTTAATGGCGTCCTTGAAACTGATTTAGATACCTCGCGGGAGACATGTACCCGGGAAAGGCAGGCGGTCTCTAGGATTCTGCAGAGACTTCGTTCTCGACTCCATCTGGTCGACCCCTGGCGCCTCTTACACCCCTCTGAAAAAGATTTTACTCATATTTCCCGGGCTAGAGGTTCTAGTGCTCGCATAGACTATGTTTTAATCTCAGCGGCTCAGTTTGCGTGTATAGAAGATGCGAGGATTGGCCCGCTTGAGGTATCTGATCATGCCATGGTTTGGATCGAGTGGCAGGGTGGCGGCGGACAGGACTCCGCTCGCTTATGGCGGTTCTCCCTTGACTTATACAAGGACGCTCAATTTCGGCAGTTTCTCTGCGACCGGTGGCGGGAATTTGAGGGGAACCACAGAGGCCATCAAGATGACCCTGAATTGGTGTGGGAAACGGCCAAAGTGGTTCTTCGTGGCGATATTATCGGCTATGTGGCTCGGAGGCGCAGATTGTTGAATGCGCAGATTGTGCGACTTGAAGACCAGGTAACCCGAGCGCGACGCCTAGTCGGACGCTATCCGACGGCCCAAAAACCGAAAAAAATTGGTGGGAACTTCAGGTTGCATTGAATACACTGTTACATCAACGAGCTAAGAAGTCCCTACTTTATTATAAATATAAACTATATTGTTTTGGGAACAAGCCTGGTACCTTGTTAGGGAGATGCCTACAAGGGCAGAGAGGCACGCGGTTGGTGGCTGCCCTCAGAGACCGCCACGGGAAACTGCATAGTAGTAAAAATGAGATTAGTGTTCTTTTTCAGGATTTTTTCAGGCCTTGTACCAGGCCGAGGGGATCGATCCCATTGGTATGGCTCAGTATCTTGATAGGTTAGATTTACCGCGGGTGACGGAACAACAACGGACTCTTCTCGACCAACCCATTACAGTACAGGAAATACAGCGGGTGATTTTGACTGCGACTTGTTATAAAGCACCTGGCCCCGATGGTTTCGGGGCCGAATTTTATAAGATATTGTCTGAGGGGGTTAGCCCAGTATTGGCGGAGACATATCGGCAACGGGTGGGAGGGGGAGGGCGTTGTTGGGGGGATAACCAGGCATACATTACCTTGATTCCTAAACCCGGCAAAGATCCTCTGCAGGCTTCGTCTTACCGACCTATCTCTCTATTAAATTACGATATGAAGCTTATGGCAAAAATCCTGGCGGACCGTTTGGCAGTTGTACTCGGTGATTTAATACATGATTCGCAAGTCGGGTTTGTCAAGGGTCGGCATGCGGTACATAATTTGCGAAAAATTTTAACATCATTGGAGTGGGTGCATCTGCATGGCCTGCCCTCCTTACTGGTGAGCTTTGACGCTGAAAAAGCGTTTGACCGCGTAAATTGGCAATACCTACAGCATTTATTGCCACGCTACGGATTGGGCAATTCTTTTTGTGCGATGGTGCATAGTTTATACGAGCAGCCCACAGCGCGGGTGTTGTGTAATGGAGTTCTCTCGGAGGCATTTGCTCTTTCCCGGGGAACTCGACAGGGGTGTCCACTGTCCCCAATGTTATTTGTTTTGGCTCTGGATCCACTGATCCGAAGCGTGGAGGTGACCAGGGAGATAGGGGGGGTGGTGGTGGGTGATAATGAGTTTAAAATATCGGCCTTTGCGGACGATATGCTGGTACATTTAACTACTCCCCATGAGTCTCTTGAGAGATTAATGCAGGAATTCCGGCTCTTCGGTAGTTTCACTGGTCTTCGAATTAACGAGGACAAATCGGAGGCCCTTGACGTGTCGGGTCAACTCCGTGGACACTGGCCAGGAGACTTTCCTTTGAAATGGGCGGACCGGAGTTTTGTTTACTTAGGGATTGTCTTACCGCGGCTGCCCCAAGAATTGTATGGTAGTAACCTGAACAAGATTCTGACTGGCATGAAAACTCAGATGAGAGCCTGGCAGCCCCTACCACTGTCGTTGTTGGGGAGGGTAGCTGCTGTACAAATGGTTATCCTCCCTCGAATCTTGTACTGGCTGCAGACTCTACCGGTCTGGCTGTGGAAGCGTGATCTTCATCGCATAGAATCTGAGATTCAGCGTTTTCTGTGGAAGGGAGCCCGTGCTCGCATTCCGATGGCGCGAATGACAGGTTCCTGGCGTAGTGGGGGTATTGGTCTCCCAGATTTATGGTCGTATGCTTTGGCCTGCCAGGCACGACATATTGCGGACTGGTTGGGTGGGACTAGTGTCTTTACCCCTCGGCGCCTGGAATCGGCGGCGATGGCTCCTTTGTCTCTACTGGGGGGTTTACATGCGGACTCTGCCCAATTGCCGGTTGGTGCCAAACGAAGCTTGCTGGTATCGGCGGCACGCCGCACCTGGCAGCAATTGAATAGCTATTGGAAACGAGATTGGCGGATTTCGTGTTGGTTGCCTCTGTGGGGGAATGCTAACTTCCTGCCAGGGTCCGAGACGGTTGGCTTTTCTCAGTGGCGGAAGAAGGGGATACGTACTTTAGGACACACGGTAGGCCTGACGGGGGCCTGTAAGACGTTCCGGGAACTGAGTACTGAGTACGAACTGCAGCCTTCTCATTACTTTACATATTTGCAGCTTTTTCACTATGTGGCCTCTTTATCTAGGGAAGAGCTTGCGGCGGAGCGATCCGCGCAGCTTATAGAATTTTTTGGTCTTGGGGAGGACTTACCGCCCTCGATTGCCAGACTGAAGAAAAGGATTGCGAGCCTTCGGGTGGCACCGAGCTATGCTAACGTGGAGCAGACCTGGGCGAGAGAGCTGGGGTCGGCGATACCGGTGGGCTCCATCCGAAGGGCATTGGACCGGATTGCCAGGCTGGTTGAGGGGTCCCGCTGGCGGGAAATCCAGTTCAAGGCCCTAACCCGAGTACATTTTTCGCCTAGACGAGCTCTGAGGAGTCATTTAACACAGGATGGGTCGTGTCCTAGATGCTTGGAGCCCCTGGCTGACTTGGCGCATATGTGGTGGGTATGTAAGAATATCCGCCCTTATTGGCGGCGTATTCACCTCTATTTAGGGGAACTGTTGCAACAGCGGTTTTCCGTGGTCGGGACCATTTGTAGTGGTGGACCATTTGTCACAGTCTTGCCCGAGTGGTAAGGGTCCCCGACTTTTGGTGCGGAAGGCGTGCCTGGTGGGGAAGGGTCCCATTCTGCGTCACTGGCGGGAGCAACGTCCACCGACCTTCCTGGAGTGGCGCAATAGTTTCCACCAGCTGATGTTGACGGAGTGTTGGCGGGCAAGGAGTCATGTAAAACGCTGGACCACCTTCATGCTTGTTTGGGAACCCTATATCCAGCAGTTGGGCCCCTACTGTAGGAATGTGATTCTGCAAGAGGGTCTTTAGGGGTTGGCCGTAGCGATTAGGCTTTAAGGGACCGGGTCTGATACTTTTCTGGTAAGTTAATTCCTTGGATCTAGTTGATTTGTTCTTGTGGCATGCTACTGGGTGGGGGGGAGGGGGGTTGGGGGGGGTAGGGGGGGTTGTAGTTCACAGGAAAAGTATAAAATCTTGGTTCAAAATGATTTTCGTTTCGATGGTTGTCGATACGGGTTCTGTAAATGTTGTCTCGCAGTGGGGATCAGAGTACACCCTGCTGGGGCTCTTGTTGTTTGCTCTTGTCTGCCTGTTATCTGCTGTTGAACCTTAAATAAAGTATATAAAAAAAAAAGAAGCAAGTCCTCTCTTTTGGAACAAATTCTGACTAGCCTGAGACTCTCACATTCCCTCTTCTGACTTGTGAGATCTCCACAGTTTGGTCACCTCCTTGCTAACTACTGCAGTTATCAGCTTTGTAATTGCATATGTTGTTTGCTTTAAACTCTGCTACTTATTGCTTTTATCTGTTGTGCTTTTTATATTTGTCTCTGTCCTCTGGCTGCATTTGTGTTAAAGCTGCATCTTTCCATCAGCTTGCCTTGTATTAAAATCTCTTAAATGCCAAGTCTGTACTAATTTTTCTCTAACTTTACTTCTATAATCTTAAATATTGTTTATCTTGCCTGTCTCTGTTCTTTCCTACTGCTACTACTACTACTACTGCTGAGCATTTGTATAGTGCTACAAGACATACACAGTGCTGCACAGACATGTAAGAGACAGTCCCTGCTCATCAGAGCTTACAATCTAGTCAAGACAGACAACACATAAGGCGTAGACAGGGATATATCTCAGAAGCTCCTGCCCAATCGTGGCAGTGGGAGAGCAACAAAAGCAGCCATACCATCGGTGCGGCTGCACTCCCCACACCGCCAGCAGAGCCAGCTCCCCCGATCGGGGTAGAAGCACCTGAACGGGAAATCGTCCCGCTCAGAAGCTCCTGCCCAATCGGGGCAGTGGGAGAGCAACAAAAACAGCCATAACATCGTCGCGGCTGCGCCTAGTGGACCCGCGCCTGAGGGCCTCACCAGAGGGCCCTTTGGCGTGGCCCTTAGGCGGGGCAAAGAGGCGAGCACAGAAAAACGGAACAGGCACAACTACAAAGCCCACAGGAGCTACACAAAAAAACACCAGAAACAACCAAAAACAACAAGAGCAGTGAAAAGTAAGTGAAGTAAGCGAAACTTTACACCAAAGACAGCCCAGAAGACAACATGCATACAACTCTGATTCTCCTCATCAGCCTCCTCATCAAACAACTCCTTCCACTGCATGCACCCAACCACCACCTACACACAAACACGCCATTGCTTATACCAACAGCACAGATATGCGCGTGCCCACAGTATAATCATGGGAACACACACAGGACACCCATGCACAAAAGGCAAACCAGGGGCAAGAACAACATCCACACAAACCCAAAGGAAGCGCACAGAATTACAAACACCCCAGCAACAATCTCAATATAGCTCATAAACGCCAGATCCATATGAAACAAAAATAAACAGAACAGCAGACCACATAGATGAACAACAACCCGACATACTTTGCATCACAGAAACATGGCTCACCCCCACTGACCATGTACTACTCAATCAATTAGTGCCCGACACATACTCAGCATTCAACTGCCCACGCGCTCACCGGTGAGGAGGAGGGGTCATGATCATCGCAGAGAGCAGCCTAAAGTTCAAATCATGAAGTGCCACAGATACCCAACAATGCAACACCATCACTGTTGAGAAGAAACAGATGGCCCTATGCCTCACCTACAGAGCCCCCCATGCGCCACATGATGAACTAGCCTCCATGCTTGAAGCAGTCTGCGCAATCAGCTCAAACCACAAACCCACGATACTGCTAGGAGACTTCAACCTCAAATCTAGCACCACCAAAGATGCAGAAGCTTTCCTCCTAGCAACGAGTTCCTTTCAATACACCCAAATAATTAACACCCCGACACACAGACACGGATCATCGCCAGACCTCATATTCACACCCAACTATCTACTCGACAGAAGACTCATTTCAACCCCCACTGTCACACCTGTACCATGGTCCCATAATTAAAATAAATAGTATGCCACAAAGAGGAAAACAAGATGAAACACCGGACAACCTACCCACACAAAGAAGATTCAAGAGCTTCGACAGGGACCAATTCCTACAGGACACTATACCACACCTGAACTCAGAAGCAGATGATCTAGAAGCTCAAATCAGAAACTGGAACACCATCATCAATGACGCTGCCAAAGCCACAGAACATAGACCCAAGAAAACTTGCTGCACCAAATTACATCACAAACCATAAGAACATAAGATATGCCATACTGGGTCAGACCAAGGTCCATCAAGCCCAGTATCCTGTTTCCAACAGTGGCCAATCTAGGTCATACGTACCTAGCAGTTTCCCCAAAAGACACAGGTTCCAAAATGCTTGTACTGGGTCAAGCATTGATATCCTGGGTCCCTTCTTAATAATGGTTTATGGACATTTCCTCCAGGAACTTGTCCAAACCTTTTTTAAACCAAGCTACACTAACAGCCTTTACTACATCCTCCGGTAACAAAGTCCAGAGTTTGATTACATGTTTCTTTTATTAGTCTTAAATAGTTTACCCTGTAGCTTCATTGCATGTCTCCTAGTCTTTCTATATTCTGATAACGTAAACAATCAATCTACGTTTACCCGTTCCACTCCGTTCATTAATTTATAGACTTCTATCATATCTCCCCTCAGCCATCTCTTTTCCAGGTTAAAGAGCCCTAACCTTTTTAGCCTTTCTTCATAGGAGTATCCTTCCATCCCCTTTACCAATTTGGTGGCTCTTCTCTGAACCTTTTCTAATAATGCTATATCCTTTTTAAGATACAGCGACCAGAATTGCACACAATATTCAAGGTGTGGTCTCACTATGGAATGATATAGAGGCATTATCTTTTGTTTTATTTTCCATTCCTTTCCTTATGATACCTAGCATTCTATTTGCTCTCTTGGCTGCCGCTGCACACTGGGCTGAGGGTTTTAACATGTTATCCACAATGACGCCTAGATCTTTTTCCTGGGTGGTGGTTCCTAATGTGGAACCTTGCATCGTGTAACCATAGTTTGGGTTGTTCTTCCCTAGGTGCATAACTTTGCACTTGTCCACATTAAATTTCATCTGCCATTTTGATGCCCAGTCTTCCAATTTATCAAGATCCTCTTGCAATTTTCCACAATCCTCTTGGGTTTTAACAACTTTAAATAGTTTTGTGTCATCTGCAAATTTGATAACCTCACTCGTTATTCCACTTTCCAGGTCATTTATGAATGTCAAAAAGCAGCGGACCCAGCACAGATCCCTGGGGTACATCACTATTCACCAAATGAAGTGACTTGAGAAGAGGGGTAATATGAGCATGCCGAGGATGGCGGAAGATTAGCCATGCAGCAGAGTGCTGAACAGATTGAAGGGGAGAAAGATGATTCAGCGGGAGACCAGCAAGGAGTAGGTTACAATAGTCAAGATGGGAGGTGATTAAGGAGTGGATAAGTGTCTTAGTACAGTAGTGTGTTCAGAAAGGAATGGGCGGATTCTGTCAATGTCATACAGAAAGAAACGGCAGGTCTTAGCTATCAGATGGATGTGTGTGGAGAAGGAGAGAGAGGAGTCAAAGATGACTCCAAGGTTGTGAGCTGGGGAAACAGGGAGGAGTAGAGAGTTATCCACAGAGACTGAAAAAGGAGGAAGAGGAAAAAACATAGAAGCTCAGTTTTGGCCATGTTCAATTTCAAGCGGCAGTGAGACATCCAAGCAGCAGTGTCAGAAAGGCAGGCAGAGATTGGGGTCTGGATTGCCAGAGAGTTTTCAGATGTAGAGAGGTAGATCTAGGAGTCATCAGTACAAAGATAGTACTGAAAGCCATGGGAAAAGATGAGTGCACCAATGGACTGGATATACAGAGAGAAAAGGAGTGGACCCAAGATAGATCCTTGGGGTCCACCAACTGAAAGTAGGATAGCAACAGAGGAGGATCCACCAGAACAAACACTGAAAGAGTGATGGGAGAAATAAGAGGAGAACCAGGATCATACAGAGCCCTTAAAATGAAGCGAGGATAGGGTATCAAGGAGAAAGTTGTGGTCAACAGTGTCAAAGGCAATAGAGAGGTCAATAAGGATGAGGACTGAGTAAAGGTCCTTGTATTTTGCCAGAACCAAGTTACTGGAGACTTTGGCATGAGCCGTTTCAGTAGAATGTAAAGGACGAAAGCCAGATTGTAAAGGATCCAGACGGGCTTGAGAGGAGAGAAAGTCAAGGCAACGGTGGTGAACCGCACGTTCAAGTAGTTTAGAAATGAAGGGGAGGAGGAAGATGGGTCAACAATTAGAAGGACAGGTAGGATTAAGTGAGGGTTTTCTGAGGAGAGGTGTAACTTCAGCATGCTTGAAGGCTGCAGGGACAGTTGCAGTGGAGAGTGATAGGTTGAGAATATGAGAAATGGAAGGCACAACAGTGGAGGAGATGGGGATTATGAGATGGGTGGGAATAGGATCAGAGGAGTACTTAGTGAGTTTGGAGGAGGAAAGAAGGTGTGTGGTTTCCTCCTCAGAAATCTTAGAAAAGGATGAAAGGGTAACAGAGGTAGATGGGGAAAGTAGGAATAGAAGAGGGGGAGGAGGAGAAGGAGCTGACTTTGTGAGGAATTGGAGGGTGATCTTGTGGATTTTGTCATGGGAATAATCAGCCAGGTTTTGGGCAGAAAGGAAGGGAGGGGTCGGAGGCGGAGGCACCTTGAGGAGGCATCTTGAGGAGAGAGTTGAGAGTAATAATGAGACAGCAAGGGTCAGAGACAAGAGAGTTAGTCAGATGGAGATAATAGTCTTGTTTGGCAAGTGCTGACTAGAAAGAGACAAGCATAAATATGAAATGTAGAAAGTCTGTAAGGGAGCGGGATTTGAGCCAAGCATGCTCAGCTGAATGGGCAGAGGAACGTAGATAGCGAGTAGTGGAAGAAAGTCAGGGCTGGAGTATATTATGCCTCACAGGACATGGCATGGGCAGAGCAAGAGCATCCAGAGCAGAGGAGAGTGCAGTGTTATTTGGAAACTACTGCCTCATCAACAGACTCAGATGACATACTGGAGGAAAGAGGTGAAGAAACAGTGGAGGACAGAACCAAAGGGTTAATAGCATGAAGATTTCTAAAGAGGTTGAAGGAGACAGGATGAGGTTGAGGCGGTGGGTGATGAAGAGTGAAGCTTAGCAGGTGATGGTAAGATAAGGGAAGAACTGAGGTACAGAAGTTTAAAGGTAACAATTAGAGAAAAATACAAGGTCAAGACAGTGGCCATGCTGGTGAGTGGGGGAAGTAGAGCAAAGCTGGAGGTAGAATGAGAAGGTAAGGAAAAGGAGCTTTAAAGCATAAGGATCAGAGGTGTTGTCAACATGAATGTTAAAATCCCCAAGAATAAGAGGGGGGAAAGGAATCCAGAAAGAAGGAAAGCCATGAGTCAAAGTCAGTGAGAAAGGTAGAAGTGGACTTGTCAGGAGATCGATAAATAACGGCTACTCAGAGAGGTAGTGGATTGAAAAGGTGGATGGAGTGGACTTCAAAGGAGGGAAAGGAGTGAGACTGAGGCAGCAGGAGAGGTTGGAATTGGCACGAAGTAGAAGCCCAACACCACCATCACGGCCAGTGGGATGAGGCATGTGGGAGAACTGATAACTACCATGACAGAGAGCAGTGACTGTCTTCTGGGAGGAGCCATGTCTCAGTTAGAGGAAGAAGATGGAGAACATTAGAGATAAAGAGATCATGAGTAAAAACAAGTTTATTTGAGATGAAGTGTGTGTTTCACAAGGCACATGAGAAAGGGAGAGAGGAAGGGGAAAGGAGAGGGATATGAATAAGATTCGAGGTGTTGTATGAAGATCTCTTCTCAGAGTGTGACAAATGTCTAGGGGGGGGAGCATGGTTGGGGTTGATATCTCCGGATGAGAGGAAAAGGAGTAGAAGACTGCGGGGCAGAGAGGAGACAGCATGGTGGAAATGAGAGTGAGGTTGTCTTAGAATGAGGTAGGCTATGGCCTAGCATGGCCTGCTACTATGAAAGGCCTGTAAGTTAGGCCTGGATCCTAACTCCTATTAAAACTAGAAAAGAACCAAAAAAATCTGTGGAAAATGAGAAAGCTGTTTTAAACTGCTTAATAAGGAGTTTTTATGAATCCATAAGTCTTCTATTATTCTCTTGTGTGTGAAAGAACAGAAATGTTACAGAATATGCATTCCAGAAGCCGAAGTTAACCTTGCAGTAGAAAAGTAACGAGATTTAGAACTGTAACCATTGTTCAAGCAATCCTAAAGGAGGGGGCCGGTTGCTAGGCTTCGGAGGGATTTCTAATTGGACAGGTGCAGGGAATGTAAGACCAATGAGAAGTTTGCATGTATCAAGTTAGAACCAATAGAAAGCTTTCATGTATCAAACTGGAAAATCGGTATAAATGGTTATGTCTCTGTACAAACCTTCGCTCAGTTACTTTGAAGCTTTGACTGACTGGGCCTGTGCACATTAAACAGGCTTGGACCCTGTCAATTGACTCCTGGATTTATTCATTGACTGCACTTTGCTACAACAAGAAAGGAGATGACTGCATGAGAGGGAGAATGTGGTGCAGCTCAAGAGCTGATGACAGGGTAGAGGACAGAATGGAGGGGGAAGTGAGGATGGTAAAGAGGAGATAAGGAGGGGAGGAGTGAAGGTGTTGGTAGGAGGAGAGACAATGAGGGAGTATGAAGAATAGGAAGACAAAGTGATGAGTGGAGTGGAGGAGTGGCCTAGTGGTTGGGGTAAGGTACTTCAGGCCAGAAGGTCAGGGGTTCAAATCCCACTAGAGGACAGCAACCTTGGACCAGAAGGACTTGGGTTTCTAGTCCCACAGGTGCTCCTTGTGGTCTTGGGCAAGCCACTTAAGCCTCCATAGCTCATGTTCCCTGTAAAATAGTTATCTCCAAGTTATAATGCCCTGTTCAACTTAATTTCAGTTTGTTCTATGTAAACCACACTGATGCAGAATAGCACAGTATATAAGAGAATATAAATAAATAAAATGAGACGCCATAGAAAAGAGATGGAGTGGAGAACAGAGGCCAGAAGAAATAGATAGGTGGGAAAGAGACCAGAGGAGATTAGGTGCACCTGACAATAAGTGAAGTAATGAGCAGATGAAGGCTATAAGAGACTCAGTGCCTAGAGGTGGTTGGGTGGGGTATAAGTTATTCAGCTGAGAAAAGCTGAACAATAGTACAAATGAGTTAAAAGAGCACACTAATAATGATAAATAAATACATACTGTATATAAAGAGACGCAGACAGGACTCACAAAAAGCAAGATTTCAAAATTCCAGCAGAGCTTGTAATGGAGCAGCTCTCTTCACAGAGAAGAGAGAGGCAAACAGAGCTAAACACACATGTAAGACAGGAAAAGGGGCTATGCAATACCTCAGCAGGAGGGGAGGGGGGTTAGTCACTCAGGTAGATTAGAGCAAAAACAGGAAAAAGTTTTAAACTCTACAGCAATGGAGACATAGTTAGGATAGATATTGAATTAAATGTTTACTTCTACTACTGTCAGTGGAGGCCAGGTTAAGTTGAAGTTGCAGAAGAAAAGTTCCTTACTCTGCACCTGAGGGGGAAGGGCTTGCCCCCTGCTAGGCTATTCAGCAGTAATTGTTTTCTGTCTGTACATCGGAATCCCGTTTAAAACATTCTACTTCAGCCTTTGTGGTAGTTTTGTTTTTTCCTTTTCATGCCTCCTACTCTGCTTGTTCAGAGCTTTAAGACTGTTAATATTTATTCTTGTGTGTGTGAGTGTGCTGTTATTACTTAATTGTATTTGGCTTGCTGTAATCTTGTCCAGCTTTCTGCACACTTCTGCAATTTCCCTCTTCTCTCTGCAGCACTTATTTATTTATTTATTTAGCTGCATGTATATCCTGCTTTTCACTGCGTCAAAGCGGTTGGGGGATACATTTAACATGAAGGGATATGAGACACATACACTAATACTTAAGGGAACATGGGCAATGGAGGGTTAAGTGGCTTGCCCAAGACCACAAGGAACACCTGTGGGACTAGAAACCCCAGTCCTTCCGGCCCAAGGTTGCTGTCCTCTAGTGGGATTTGAACCACTGACCTTCCGGCCTGTAGTACCTTGCCCCAACTACTAGGCTACTCCTCCCTGGTAGCCCCAACTACTAGGCTACCTTGCCCCAACTACTAGGCTACTCCACACTTGACTTAGAATCCTCCCTCCTCAACTTCTGTCTTTCTTTTTCTCCCATCCACCCCTCACCTACCCACACCTGACTTAGCTGCCTCATATAGCTTTCTTAGAATCATTAAGTACACCCCTTCCCTCTAGTACTCTTCTCCTGTCTTCCCATATAGCATCTCCTTTGGTTTATCTTCTCTCCTCCCCTCATAGTCCCATGGCTCCACATCATCTTCTCTTCTTAGTATTGATTTTCCCTAATCTTCTTCCCTCATTCCAACATCCCCAGATCTTTAGTCCTTATTGCCCATTGCTTACTATCCTCACCTCTCTGGCCATTTTGTCTGCTACCCTATCATCCGCTCTACAGCTTCACCATGTTCTACCTCTCATTCAGCCATCTCCACTCTCTCTGAAAGAACCTCACCCTCATCCTATTATGCTGTCTCCTCTTTCCCACATACTGTTCTGCTCCTTCTCTCATCTGGGGATATCAATCCTCACCTTGGCCCCCCTAGATTTTCACATACTCAAGGCAGATCAATGTGAAACCCATTAAATCCCTCTTCTCTCCTTTATGGAATGCATGGTCTGTTTCCAATAAGCTTGCTTTCGGTCATGATCTCTTTATCTCTAATGCTCTACATCCGGCTGGTACTTGGTAGATCTCTCTCTTTTGCTCTAACAGATACCTAAGCTCCACGAAAAGAACAATGGCTGGGAAAAATCGTATTGCTAAAGCTGTTGCTCCCGTTACAGCTTATGCCTCGGTCCAGACAGAGGTCCTAATGCCGGTTGAAGGACTGGTTCCATGTGCAGGGTGCCTGCATGCTGAAGCTCTGAGGAAAGAGGTGGAGGAACTCAGAGAGGAGGTGGCGAGGCTGAGGAGCATTCAAGACAGTGAGAAGTACATTGATGAGATGCTACTTGCAGCAACCAAGCTCTCCAGCTCCGGAGAAGATGGGTGCCAACAGAATGTCGATGGTTGGACACAAGTCACCAGGGCCTGCAAAATCACCAATCCAACTTCTCCATCCCTTGAATTGAAGAACCATTATGCAGCCCTGGAAGTGGAGGAGGTGAAAGCATCCCTGGAAAGGGAAGAACCAGAGTTCAAGTACCCCAAAGTTGCGGAATCAGTCACCAGAAGGAAACGAAGGGTGGTGGTGGTTGGAGACTCTCTTCTGAGGGGTACTGAGGCGTCCATCTGCCGACCAGACTTGATGTCCAGAGAGGTATGCTGTCTGCCTGGTGCCAAAATCCAAGATGTTACAGAGAGTTTGCCGAGACTCATCAAGCCCACAGACTATTACCCAATGTTGCTAATCCATGTTGGAACAAATGATACTGCCAGGTATACCTCGGAACGTATCAAAAGTGACTTCATGGCTCTGGGACAGAGGGTGAAGCAGTTAGGTGCACAGGTGGTGTTCTCTTCAATCCTCCCTGTTGAGGGTAAAGGCCAAGGCAGAGAGGCTCGCATCCTGGAGACAAATGCATGGCTGCGTGGATGGTGTCATCAAGAGCGTTTTGGTTTCCTAGACCATGGGATGCTTTTCCAAGGGTTGCAAAGCAGAGATGGCATCCATCTGTCCAAGAGAGGTCAACGCATCTTTGGTAGTAGACTGGCTAATCTACTGAAGAGGGCTTTAAACTAGATTCCTTGGGGATGGGTGAAGAAAGCCCCCAGGTAAGTGAAAGCCCCCAGGTAGGTGATACATTAAATACCTTTATGGAAATGGGTAACAGGGGTAACATATGGAAAGCAGTGTGTATTAATGCCCGTAGCATGGGAAATAAGATCCCTGAGGTTGAAGCTTTGGTGGGAGTGGCTGACTTGGATTTAGTGGCAGTTACAGAAACATGGTTCACAGAAAACAATGAATGGGATGTAACTATACTGTCTATACTTTATTCAGGAAGGACAGGGTAGGAAGAAGAGGAGGAGGAGTGGCACTATATGTAAAAACTACTATTAAAGCTTTGGAATTACAGAGCTTAAAAGGGAGAGAGGAGGCATTGTGGGTTAAACTAGAAAGAGGGAAAGAGAAATCTATTTGCATTGGAGTGATATACAGACCTCCCTCACAAGAGGAAGAGGTGGACAGAGAGTTAATTGAAGACATACGCAGCATTGCTAAGAAAGGGAAGTACTACTGATAGGAGATTTCAATATGCCAGATGTTGATTGGCACATTCCTGCTGCAGTATCATCTAGAAGTGAGGAGATCCTGGATTCTCTACAGGGAGAACTATTCAGGCAATTGGTAACAGACCCCACACGTGAAGGGGCCATACTGGACTTGGTGCTTACCAATGGTGAAAGTGTTTCTGATGTTGTAGTGGGAGATCATTTTGCATCCAGTGATCACCAGATGGTGTGGTTCAGTATTAGGACTAGGGCTGTTAGAATCCATTCCAAGGTGAGGATCTTAGACTTTAGGAAGACTAACTTTGCGAAGATGGGCCAATACCTCAGGGAGTCGTTAGTGGGATGGGAACAGCTGGGGGATGTAGAAAAACAGTGGGCAAAACTGAAAGGGGGTATTTTAAGGGCAACCAACCTTTTTGTTAAAATGGTAAATAAAGGCAAAAGGAACAGGAGACCGCTATGGTTTTCGAAGGAAGTAGCTGAAAAAGTGAAGAAAAAGAGGGAGGCCTTCATGAAATACAAGAGATCACAGAGAGCAGAAGACAAGCATCTGTATTTGGAAAAACTTAGAGAAGCTAGCAAAGTAGTCAAGAAGGCAAAGATTCAAAAGGAGGAGGAAATAGCCAATGCAATAAAATGGGGGGATAAGACATTTTTCAGATATATTAGTGAGAAGAGGAAGAGCAAAAGTGGTATTGTCAGACTCAAGGGTGCAGGGGGGGAATATGTAGAAGCTGATAAGGATAAAGCGGAATTGCTTAACAAATATTTTTGTTCTGTGTTCACAGATGAAGAACCAGGAGCAGGACCTCAGAAAACACCCACAAATAAGAACAGAAGCGAGGGACATCTTGAACTATTTTCAGTAGACTGTGTTCGTGAGAAACTAGCTCAACTTAAAGTAGACAAAGCGATGGGACCGGATGGGATACACCCTAGAATACTGAGGGAACTTGGGGACGTTCTAGCAGCTCCACTGACTGACCTTTTCAATGCCTCGTTGGAGTCGGGAGTGGTGCCAAAGGACTGGAGAGAGGCTCATGTGGTGCCTTTACACAAAAGCGGAAGTAAGGAAGGAAGTGGTTGAAAACTACAGGCCGGTTAGTTTAACTTCGATGGTGAGTAAATTATTGGAAACGCTGCTGAAAGAGAAAATAGTGAGGTTTCTGGAGTCCAGCGGATTACAGGATCCGAGGCAGCATGGATTCACCAGAGGCAGGTCTTGTCAGACAAATCTGATTGATTTTTTTGACTGGGTGACCAGGGAGTTGGACCGAGGGAGAGCTCTAGATGTGGTGTATTTAGATTTCCGTAAAGCCTTTGACACTGTTCCTCAAAGGCGACTTATAAACAAACTGAGCACCCTAGGGATGGACCCTAAAGTTACTGCTTGGGTTAGAAATTGGTTGGGTGGGAGGCGACAAAGAGTACAAGTAAATGGAGCTCACTCTGAGGAGAAGGATGTTACCAGTGGTGTGCCCCAGGGATCTGTCCTTGGTCCAATTCTTTTTAACATCTTTGTTAGTGATATAGCCGAAGGGCTGTCGGGTAAGGTTTGCCTCTTTGCGGATGATACCAAAATCTGCAATAGAGTAGACACCCAGGAAGGGGTAGATAACATGAGGAGGGATCTAGCTAAGCTTGAAGAATGGTCTAGAATTTGGCAGCTGGGATTTAATGTTAAAAAATGTAAGGTCATGCATTTGGGCTGCAGCAATCCAAGGGAGCAATACAGTATAGGAGGTGAAGTACTTTTGTCCACTAAAGAAGAGCGGGACCTAGGCGTGGTTGTGTCTGATGATCTTAAAGTAGCTAAACAGGTGGAAAAGGCGACAGCAAAAGCTAGAAGGATGCTTGGGTGCATACGGAGAGGAATGGCTAGCAGAAAAAAGGAGGTGATAATGCCTCTGTATAAGTCTTTGGTGCGACCTCATTTGGAGTATGGTGTGCAATTCTGGAGACCGCACCTTCAAAAGGATGTGAACAGGATGGAGTCGGTGCAGAGGGTTGCTACCAAAATGATTAATGGGCTTCATTATAAAGCATATGAGGACAGACTTAAGGATCTTAATATGTACACCTTAGAGGAAAGGCGGGATAGAGGTGATATGATTGAGATGTTTAAATACCTCCGTGGCATAAATGTTCAGGGAGAGAGCCTCTTTCAATTGAAAGCAAGTTCTGCTACGAGGGGACATGGGATGAGGGTGAAGGGAGATAGATTCAGGAGTGATATGCGGAAATATTTCTTTACGGAAAGAGTAGTGGATCCGTGGAATAGTCTCCCAGTGGAGGTGGTAGAGATGAGGACAGTAACTGAATTCAAGAAAGCATGGGACCAACACAGAGGATCTCTAAAGGCAAAAAGTGGACTGTTGTAGTTGTTATGGAAGGACAGACTAGATAGGCCATGTGGTCTTTTTCTGTCGTCATGTTTCTATGTTTCTATGTTTCTATGTTTCCTGCTCTTACCAAAACTTGACTTCTCCCTAAGACTCTGCTTCAGTTACTGCCTTCTCTCATGGAGGATGCCTATTTTTCCATGCTCCTCAACCCACTGGCCATGATTTTATTTATTTTTTATTTATTTAAAGTCTTTTCCATACCGCGCTTTTCAAATTCAGCTCAGTTTACAAGAAACATTAACTTTGTCCAGTCGTGGAGGCCCATACTGGACTTACAGAGAACAGGGGTGGTAAACTTGGGTTTAACTGGGTAAACTATATACAGAGATAAGCTGGGTATGATGATGGTGTTAGGCTTCTACTCTCTCACTCCTGCCAATTTCAATCCCTCACTCTCTCTTAGTCTCTCTCCTTTTCTTCTTTTGAAGTTCACTCCATCCACCTTTTCACTCTACTACCTCTCTGAGTAGCTGTCATTTATCGACCCCTTGACAAGTCCACCTCTACCTTTCTCACTGAGTCTGACTCCTGGCTTTCCTTCTTTCTGGATGCATCGTCCCCTTCTCTTATTCTTGGGGATTTCAACATTCATGTTGATGACCCCACTGATCTTTATACCTTAAAACTCCTTTCCCTAACATCCTCCTTTAACCTCCAGCTGGCATCTACTGCCCCTTCTCACCAGCATGGATACTGCCTTGACCTCAGTTTCTTCTCCAATTACTTGCCCTCAAACCTCTCCACCTCAGTCCTTCCCTTATCCAACCATCACCTACAACCTTCACTCTTAAAGACTCTCTAACTCAGTCTCACCCAGTGTCCACCAATGTGTTTAGGAATCTTTACACTCTCGACCTTTCAGCACTCTCCACTGAGTCTCATTATTATTTTCCTCCACTATGTCATTTGAATCTGTCGATGAAGCTGTGGCTTCTTACAACACTATACTCTTCTGCTTTGGATGCACTCGCTCCTTCTGTTCCTCACCTGTGAGTTTTACTGTACCTCAACCCTGGCTATTTTTGTTCCTGCGCCCGCTCAGTTGAACGCCTCTGACTTAAATCCCATACTCTCTTTGACTTCCTGAATTTCAAGTACATGCTAACCTCTTTTCAGTCGACCATAACTCTCACCAAGCACCTGACTGATTCACTTTCCTCTGACCCTAACTGCCTCTTTGGTACACTCAACTCTCTTCTGAAAGTCCTTCTCCCTCCACTCCCTCCTTCCCTTTTCACCCAGACTCTGGCTGTCTATTTCCATGATAAGTCCACAAGAATAGTCTTGAGTTCTCCACAGGGTCACCTCCATCCCCCCTTCCCCGTCTACACTCCCAAATTCTTCCCTCAGCCTCTGTCACTTTTAAGCTTCCTTTCTGTTCCTCTGATCCCATTCCTACCCATCTATTAAGATCTGTCTCTTCTTTCCATCTGTCATGTCCTCAACCTATCACTTTCCAATGCAACTGTTCCTGCAGCCTTCAAACATGCTGTGGTTATGCCCCTCCTCAAGAAACCTTCACTAGACCCTACCTATCCTTCTAATTATCAGCCTATATTCCTTCTCCCCTTTGCTTCTAAATTCCTTGAATGTGCGGTTCACCACCATTGTGTGGACTTTCTGTCCTCTCAAGGCCTTCTGGATTCACTGCAATCTGGCTTTCATCCTCTAAATTCTACAGAAACTGCTCTTGCCAAGTCTCTAATGATTAGTTCCTCACCAAATCCAAGGGCCTTTCCTTGATCCTTATCCTTCTTGACCTTTCTGCTGCTTTTGACACTGTTGATCACAACCTTCTCCTTGATACCCTGGTTTTCTTCTTATCTTTCTCATCACACCTTTAATATATATTCTGCAGGATATATCAGGGTTCTGTCTTGAGACCTCTTCTTTTCTCTCTCTACACTCAGCCCCTTGGTGCACTCATCTCCTCCCATGGTTTTCAGTATCATCTTTATACTGATGACTCTCAAATTTACCTCTCTACACCTAAAATCTCTACAGGAATCCAGACCTGTATCTCAGCCTGCTTATCTGACGTTGTTGTCTGGATATCCCATTGTCATCTGAAATTGAATATGGCTAAAACCGAGCTCCTTATTTTTCCTCCTAAAGCTACTCCCCTTCCTCCTTTTTCTTTCTCTGTGGATAACACTCTATTTCTCCTTGTTTCCTCAGCTCGCAATCTTGGGTTCATCTTTGACTCTTCTCTGAACACATCCAATAGATAGCTAAAACCTGCTGTTTCTTCCTCTATAACATCAGTAAAATTCATCTCTTCCTTTCTGACCATACTACTGACCTTTATCCACTCTCTAGTCACCTCCCATATAGACTGTTTCAACTTGCTGCTTTCTGGTATCCTTCAGAATCATCTTTCTCCCTTTCAGTCTGTTCAAAACTAATCTTCCGCCAGTCTCATTATGCTCACATAAACCCTCTTCTCGAGTCACTTCACTGGCTCCCTATCCATTTCCGCATTCACTCCTTTCCACTCATCGCTCCTTACACCCCTCCTCAGGAACTCCGCTCTTCTGGCAGATCCCATTTATCTGTGCCCTTCTCTGCCACTGCCAACTCCAGACTTAGTTTATTCCATCTTGCTTCTCCATATGCTTGGAACAAACTACCTGAATTAGTACACCAGGCTCCTTCTCTAGCCCTATTCAAATCCAGGCTAAAAACCCACCTTATTCTTTTGCTTATCACAATCTGTATCTTATTTATTTATTTATTATTAGAGTCTCTTTAATACCGCGCTATTCAGCATCAGTGCGGTTTACAATGAACAATAAAATACACATTTCCGATGGTACTTTGTGTTTACAGTTGAACAGGTAATGCAACTTGGATAACAGGGTAACTATTTACAATTTAAGACATAATTGGGAACTCTTTTGACTTCAGTCAAGGGGGTTCTGAGAGGCTTGTGAGGATGGTGCAGCGTCCACATTGGCTTCTGGGTAAAACTGGAGGAAGAGGTGAAGTTTTAAGGCCTTTCTGAACTGAAATAAGTCCTGGATTGATCGGATGCCGTGAGGGAGGCTGTTCCAGTACCTTGGCGCGCAGAAATTGTAGGCCCTGCCTACTGTTGCCTTGGTGCATTGTGTTATTAATTTTGGGACTACCAGGGTGTTAAGTGTTACTGACCTTCTGTCCCTATTGAGAGGAGTTGTCTGGATTAGTTCAGTCAATGATGCCGACGAAAGCCCTTTAATAACCTTGAAGGTAAGTAGTAAGGTCTTGTAAGTGATTCTACCTTGTATCGGGAGCCAGTGGAGATGTTTTAGAATGGGTGTGACATGGTCTTTCCTAGAAGCGCCATGTAGAACTCTTGCTGCGGCATTCATTGCAAGTTGAAGTGGATTTAAGGTGGCTTGAGGGAGACCTTGCAGGATTGAATTTTGCCATCTTGCCATCTTCCTTAACTTACCCTAGTCCCCGATTGTTGTGTGGTCTATCTTGATTAGATTGTTAGCTCTGATGAGCAAGGCCTCTTACTTGTACATGCACAACGCTGTGTACGCCTTGTAGTGCTATACAAATGATAAATAATAGCAGTAGTAGTAGGCATCTCAGTAATAGCTGCCTCTCTACAGCAAAGCACAGTCCATGACTTCAGAATTAATATTACTCAGCAGTTTAGGGTTCAACAATATGCAGAGCAAAAATAATTGAGGAGGTGTGCATATGCATAGCAATACCCAACAAGGCAAGCACCAGGTACTTAATACAGCAAACCATTCTTTCAACTTTGTGCTCAGCTGTAAGAGCTATTTCACTAAAATCTAAAACTGGTCATTATAAAATAAAGCCACCCATCAACTGTGTTATTATTATCATAAATCTTAATATCAGTGTCTTACAATTCAGCCACGGCTCCCAGTTTCCAATTACTGCTCTTGCTGTCCCCTGCGTAATAATTAGGCACCATGTTAATGCCTAGCCTATAAGCTCTCTTTTCCTAAAGAATCAGCAGTTGAAAATCATTGACATGAGGTTGCAGAAGGAACAAATGGAAAAGCTTTTATTATATCATTACAAATTCAATCTGCAAAATAAAAAAAAAGCACAGACTACAATGGTGTTATTCCCAGCAAATACATGAATGTATCAAGCCAGAGCAAACATGTATGGTTACCAAATCTATGTAAAACGGTAAAGCTAAGCCAACTTGATTTTTACCCAGGTTCAGAAGACAGTACCTCATGGGAGAGTCTGATCAAATTCATGCCTTGCACTCCAACTCCTTAATAGTCACTGCAGATGTTTCTTCTCATGTTCATCCAAGTCATAGTTCTTTCTGCTGATGGGCACATACCAGCATGTAGAAATTGATGTCGGTGAGATCCCATACCATGCAGAAGCCATTATCAACAAGATAAAAGGTGTTGCATAGTCTCAGGTCTAGTAGAATATCCAAATTTAATCATGGCAGATTCTGATCTGCCAATTTGGGTATGGAGGTGATTTACTGGTGTTATTGGTGATGAAAGAGCTGCCCATCTCTGAGAAATGCTCAATTTCTAAGCCAAAATAAAGACCCACAAAAACTGGGAAGGTCAAAACATAAACTACACAAAGAGGATGACCAAAAAAAACAGAATAGGCGTTTTAAAAGTCATTCATTCAAATGCATATGTTGGAGAAGCCAAAAAGGGAGTGAAAAAAATCACCCTCTCATCAAAAGCACCTCCTTTTATTCATTTTTATTAAATTGAATGTGCTCTTGTACTTATCTTAACAAAAGCGCTTAGGGATCAAAGGTAACAGGAGAATCTCTGCACAATGTGCCACATTTCGGTCCAAACACTCAGGGCCTGCATCAGGTACAAAGAAGATTCCCCGGTCTCAGTGGAGACTATTGGATATTCATTCATGCAAACCTCAAATGGATTCATTTCCTCACAAAAACTCTGACCCTGATCTCACTCTCTTGCTGCTTTTTGGTCCAAGCCAAGAGGATATGGTGTCTTCATGCCAATGCTGGATCTTCCTTGCCTCTCTCCCAGTGGTGTAAATTCCACCCAAGAAGTCCCTACAATATAGGTGGACCCAGGCAAGAAGGCCGGACTTCAATCTCGAAGCTGAAAATCTTTCTCTAGCGGCTGGAAATGAAGGGAGTGCTAGCTTCATGAATTCTGCGATGGCTGGATTAAGCTAAGTTTTTGATTAATTTTCTCAAGCATTTAAATGATTAAACTGGAGTGACCACGGCGAGGGGCGGGTTGGAGTTCCTTCCCCTTTTGTATGGTTACTCCAACAAAAAAGAAAATAGTATAAGAAAAGGTTTTTCCTGCATGTTTATTTAATTTAGCCTATTTTTACGGAGGTTTATGCCAGGGTTCTTCATCTGGGAAATGAAGGGAGGCAGAGGGAGATGGAACAGCAAAATTATTTTAAAGTAAGTGATGTTTGCTGGCTGCCGTGTTTAACTTTTCAGTGGAGGGCAGTATCACTGCCTCAGGGCTGCTTTTACCTATGGGCAAAGGGGGCAATTGCCCTGGGCCCCTGCACAATGGGGAGGGGCAGCTGCCCTGGGACTCTGCATAATGGGGGCCCAGTGGCCCCCGCTGTCCATGGGTAACAGCGGACCTGGTCCTGCCTCCGCGCCTATTGCCGCTGCTGCCGCCCCTGTCTGGGACATGCAGTGATGGTAACATATCAGCAAAGGCACAGCTGCATTGGAGTTACCTTCTTTTTCGAATCAGAGTAGGGTGGAAGTGGAAGCACAAACGATACTGTGGCACCAGAAAAGAAGATAACTCCGGCGCTACAGTGCCTTTGTTTATAGGTTGCTGCCACTGCATGTCCCGGAGAGGGGCGGCGGCAGCAGTGGCTGCCGGAGGGGGCGGTGCTGCAGATGACGGGGGTACATGGATGAAGGTGGGGCACGGACAAGGGGGTCTCTTACTGGAAAAGTTTGCCCCGGGTCCCATAAGGGGTTGAAGCGGCCCTGCACTGACTCTAGCTCTTATCTATATAATTTAGGACATATGACTTCCAGAACGGAACACAATATTCTGCTGTAAGTGACGTCTGACCAATGACCCGTACAGTAGCTGACCCTATCATTGAGCATTTGTATAGGCCATATTCCTGTAGAGCAATCTTAACATCTCTTTTTTTTCCACTAGTGATGCATCTGCCCAGGGCTTTTTTTGAAGGGATATGCGGCGGTACAAAGTACTGGCACCTTTTTCATTGCCTGCTAAAATTGATCCATGGTCCTCATGTATTAATGAAAGTGCCCTGCATATAAGAACCAGCACCTTTTATTCTTGGAAATGTCTCTGCCTTTCCCTTTAGCTCTGGTCTCAACTTTATAACCCTATTTCTCACCTACCATTGCATACTGCTCTCTGAGATTTCTTTACCCAAGATTCACGACTCTGCACTTTTTTTTATTAAATCTTAACTCCAAAGCATCCAAGCTCTCCTCAGGTAGAAGCTGAGCTGGAAAAAAGAGGTGGGTAAAACTGACAAAAAATGTCACTTTTAAAACATTTCTAGCAGATGAAGGCTTATCAAGATTCAGCTCTGGCTCCACATTGGAAGACATGTCAGTAAATGCAATTTAGGGGCTATTTCTTAGTGATTGTTGCTAGGACTGAAAGAAGAAAAAATGACGAGTCAGCATAAGAAGGGAGCAGCCCCACAGGTTATCACTGAAGTGCTTTTTAAAAAGAATGTTAATATATTACCATTATTGAACAGTCTTTAAAGTTGTCAGTATTCATATCATACTACCCACTAAATTAAACCTATCTTTATTTCCCACTTATATATTAGATCAACTACGTAGAGAAATAAGTGTTGCATCCCTATTTAAAGAATAAAAGGAATTTTGCACCAAGAGAAGATATTTTTATATTCATGGTGTTAGTTCCGACAAAAAATTAGTGATTTGTTAGTATTATTTCTCTTTGTAGTTGATCTAGTATTCATAGTTCACCCAGTTACTTCCAAGTTGATCTCCCTGTTTATTGTAAATACAACTCAAATTTCCTTGTGTTGTATAGTTGATGTTAAATGTAAACCGCTCTGATCTAAAATAGAGCGGTATAGAAGAACTGTTAAATAAATAAATAAATAAATATCATAGCAAAACAACACTTTTTTTAAATATTTGGCTCATAGCTTTCACGTAGCAGTTCAGAGTTGCCATGTTACCCAGTTCCATGAGTGAGAGTTTTTGCCAGTTCTGGTTTTAAATTTGCATTTGCAGGAATGGTATTTGTAGTCCCTAATTTTATCCATTGTTATCAGTGCTGCAGGTCCCATAAGGCATCAAGATGAGATTGTCAGAAATCCAGGACTGGCTTAAAATCTCACTCATGGAAGTGGGAAACTTGGCAACGCTGCAGTTTAATCTGAGCTGCATTTATATATAGTAGATAGTTCCCTGTTCCCAGAGGGCTTGCAATCTAAGTTTGTACCTGGGAGAATCGAGGGTTAAGTGACTTGCTCAAGGCCACGAGGAATGTCAGTGAGACTAGAAGGACTAGAAAAAGGGGACTGCTACTTCTGGAGAGAGATCTGCAATTGTGAGTATATACTTCTGGGAATTTTTCTGAAGGGACTTCTTGGGATTAAAGCTGATTGATCTGTGAACCCAATGTATTTGTTAAATCAGTCAGGGCCTAGTAGCAGCAGTTTAAGTTTAAATTTAAAACATACCCAGCAGAGAGCTTGTAGTTTAAACTTAATACTCACTTAGAGCCTAGTATCAGCAAAGTACTTTTAGTTTAAATTTAAAACACAGAAGAGCGATTTCTGGTTAAATTTAGAACCCTGCAGAGAGCTTCTAGTTTAAATTTCATAAAACGTCAGAGCCTAGCAGCAGCAAAGAATATAACTTAGCATAAAAGGCAAAACAGGGTCAGTATTCTTTGAGCAACAAATAAAGTCTTCTAGAGACCTTTACAAAGAGGCCTTCTACCTAGGGGGCAAGAGACCTGTGAAACTTTTTCAATAGGTGTTAACGCCAGGTGGCAGGTCAAAAGGCCATTTTGAAAGACTCCTTCTATCCAAGCAAGGACTGTTAATCACCCAGGACGTTGGCCACAGCTTACCTCAGTAGCACAGGCATAAATAGTTCAACCAGAGCTCTGTGATCCTCAGTCTTGAAGGACTAGAAAAGGGGACTGCTACTTCTGGAGAGAGATCTGCAATTGTGAGTATATACTTCTGGGAATTTTTCTGAAGGGTCTTCTTGGGATTAAAGCTGATTAATCTGTGAACCCAGTGTATTTATTAAATCAGTCAGGGCCTAGTAGCAGCAGTTTAAATTTAAATTTAAAACACAGCAGAGAGCTTTCTGGTTAGATTTCATACCCAGCAGAGAGCTTGTAGTTTAAATGTAATGCTCACTCAGGGCCTAGTATCAGCAAAGTACTTTTAGTTTAAATTTAAAACACAGAAGAGAGCTTTCTGGTTAAATTTAGAACCCAGCAGAGAGTTTCTAGTTTAAATTTCATAATAAATCAGAGCCTAGCAGCAGCAAAGAGCTTTAATTTCAATCAAATCAGAATATAACTTAGCATAAAAGGCAAAACAGGGTCAGTATTCTTTGAGCAACAAATAAAGTCTTCTAGAGACCTTTACAAAGAGGCCTTCTACCTAGGTGGCAAGAGACCTGTGAAACTTTTTCAATAGGTGTTAATGCCAGGTGGCAGGTCAAAAGGCCATTTTGAAAGACTCTTTCTATCTAAGCAAGGACTGTTAATCACCCAGGAAGTTGCTCACAGCTTACCTCAGAAGCACAGGACAGGGTACTGTGTAACAGCCCTCTTTTAATAAATATTATTTCCCTCCCTCCCTCCCCAACACCCACACACCCCTGGGATAATTGTAGCTTTATAGGTACTTACACATCTTAAAGGAAAGGAGGTGCTCTCAGGTGATGCTCGTTATCCAAATCAGTCATAAACTAAGGACATGAGATTAATTAGCTTCAGGTGAAAAAGGTATATTAAACATATTAGGTACAATTTTATTAGTATAAGTATCCATAGCAACCCTTAGTAAGTAAAGAACTTAAAGATCTAAACACAAGCTTAAAACTAAGATGCAGACAGCAGTCCAGCAGTAAGATGGGGGCTTTCCAGTCTTTTGCATTGAGTGTCACATGTATGATTTTCTCCCAGTTGGTGAGAGGTCTTACGTGTGCACTAGGTGCAAGGAGCTCTTTGCTCTCAGGGAACAAGTCAGTTTTCTAGAGGCTAGAGTAGCAGACTTGGAAGACATAAGAAAGACAGAGAGGTACATAGACGAGACCTACAGGGATATAGTCCTGAAGTCCCACCTCCAGTCTGGCAGCACCCCTGTTTACATGGAGGCGATATGTCACGTGACAGGAGAGCATCACTCTGGTGTGGCAGGAAGTGATCCTGTAACTAGGATCTGTCCTCCAGGTGATGTAAAACCCTCTCGCACCGAGGAAGTTTCTCCAGGGACATGTGCCCATGAGGGAAGGGTTAGGGCAACCGTTATAGTTGGTGATTCGATCATTAGACATGTAGATAGCTGGGTGGCTGGTGGACGTGAGGATCGCCTAGTAACATGCCTATCTGGTGCGAAGGTAGCGGACCTCACGCGCCACCTTGATAAGGTCCTGGATAGTGCTGGGGAGGAGTCTGCTGTCTTGGTACATGTCGGTACCAATGACATAGGAAAATGTGGTAGGGAGGTTCTGAAGGCTAAATTTAGGCTTTTAGGTAGGAAGCTGAAATCCAGAACTTCCAGGGTAGCGTTCTCCGAAATGCTTCCCGTTCCATGCGCAGGCAGGCAGAGCTCAGGAGTCTCAATGCGTGGATGAGACGATGGTGCAAGGATGAGGGTTTTGGATTTGTTAGGAACTGGGGAACATTCTGGGGAAAGGAGGGGCTCTTCCGAAGGGGTGGGCTTCACCTTAACTGGGATGGAACCAGACTGCTGGCATTAACCTTTAAAACGGAGATAGAGCACCTTTTAAACTATATAATAGGGGAAAGCCGACAGTCACACAAGAGCGCATGGTTCGGAAGAATGTATCCTTGAAGGACACTACTAAAAGCAGAGAGGTTCCAAAAAAGAGTAAAGTAGCCCAAATGCCCTTGAGTATGGAGCAGAGCTTAAAGATCCCAAATTACCCATGCCTATCAACAGCCAGATTAATATGAATAAAATACAGTCTCTGAAATGCTTGTATGCAAATGCTAGAAGTCTAAAAAATAAGATGGGAGAGTTAGAATATATAGCACTAAATGAGAGGTTAGATATGATTGAAATCTCAGAGACATGGTGGAAGGAGGACAACCAGTGGGACACTGTGATACCCGGGTACAAACTATATCGTAATGATAGAGCTGATCAAATTGGTGGAGGGATTGCGCTCTATGTTAGAGAGGGCATTGAGTCAGAAAGGATTAAAGTTTTGCACGAAACAAAATTTGCTGTAGAATCTCTATGGATTGAAATTCCATGTAAAAAGGGAAAGGTGATGGCACTGGGGGTGTACTATCAACTGCCTGGCCAGAATAAACAAATGGATGATGAAAAGCTCAAAGAAATCAAGGAAGCTAACAAAAGTTACAACACAGTAATAATAATTGGTGATTTCAATTACCCCGGTATCGACTTTGTCAGTGTCACGGCAGGACATGCTAGGGAGATAAAGTTCCTAGATGAAATAAATGACTGCTTCTTGGAGCAGCTGGTTCATGAACCGACCAGAGGGGAAGACATACTGGACCTAGTCCTTAGTGGAACACCAGATCTGATGCAAGAGTTAAGGGTGTTGGGGCCACTTGGCAATAGTGATCATAGCATGATCGCGTTTGATTTAATTAGTGGAGGAGGGATAGTAAGGAAATCCACAGTACTAACTTTTAACTTTCGAAAGGGAGACTATGATAAAATGAGGAAAATAGTTAAGAAAAAACTAAAAGGAGCAGTTGCAAAGGTTAAAGACATACATCAAGCTTGGGTGTTCTTGAAAAATACTATCTTGGAAGCCCAGACCAGCTGTATTCCACGTTTTAAGAAAAGTGGAAAGAAGTCCAAAAAAACTGCCAGCATAGTTTAAAGGTGAAGTCAGAGAGGCTGTTGTTGCCAAAAAAGCATCTTTCAGGAAATGGAAAAAAGAGCCAAATGACGAAACCTGGAAACAGCACAAGCACTGGCAAGTTAAATGCAAAGAATTGATAAGGCAGGCAAAGGGAGAATTTGAGAAGAAGCTTGCTGCAGAAGCAAAAATGCGTAATAAAGACTTTTTCAAGTACATTTGTAGCAAAAAACCTGTGAGAGATTCAGTTGGTCCATTAGATGATAGAGGGGGTTAAAGGAGCACTAAGAGGCGACAAGGCGATAGCGGAGAAACTGAATGAATTCTTTGCTTTGGTCTTTACTGAGGAAGATGTAGGGATATTACCCATGACTGAAGTGGTATTTAAAGGTGCGGAAGAATTGAAGGAAATATCGATACATCGGGAAGATGTATTACAACTATTAGATAAACTGAAGAGTAGCAAATCACCTTGGCTGGATGATATACATCCAAGGTTGTTGAAAGAACACATTTTATAGACAATTCCTTACAATATTCATATATATAATTTTTCATGAATGGCACATGACCTCCGTCCTAGTCTGCTGTTCTAGGACAGAGGTCATGTGCCATTCATGAAAAGTTATATATATGAATATTGTTAGGAATTGCTATAAAATGTGTTATGGCTATTGAACTCTGCCAGTGGAAGGTGGTTTAGGTAATTACAGACTGTTGATGTATTTCACTCAATGCTTTATCCTTGTTCGCGGGTTTTCTGAGGTCTGGTTTCCACCTTGTTATTGCTAAGTTAAAGAATACTGCAATGTGGTTAATTAAGTAAAGCCATTTAGTTTATTGGATGGCTTAATGGGAGACAGCCAACATGGCTTTAGACAAGGAAGATCTTGTCTTACTAATCTGTTGTTTTTTTGAAGGTGTGAATAAACAGGTAGACAAAGTTGAGTCGGTTGATATAGTGTATGTGGACTTTCAGAAAGCCTTTGACAAGGTCCCTCATCAGAGACTTTTGGCAAAACTAAAGAGTCATGGGATAGGAGGCAGTGTACTACTGTGGATCAGGAACTGGTTAAAAGATAGAAAGCAGAGGGTAGGGCTAAATGGCCAATTTTCCCAATGGAGAAAAGTGAATAGTGGTGTACCCCAGGGATCTGTGCTGGGTCCGCTGCTTTTTGACATATTCATAAATGACCTGTAAAAGGGAATAATGAGTGAGGTTATCAAATTTGCAGATGACACAAAACTATTTAAAGTTGTTAAAACCCAAGAGGATTCTGGAAAATTGCAAGAGGATCTTGATAAATTCGAAGACTGGGCATCAAAATGGCAGATGAAATTTAATGTGAACAAGTGCAAAGTTATGCACCTAGGGAAGAACAACCCAAACTATGGTTACACAATGCAAGGTTCCACATTAGGAACCACCACCCAGGAAAAAGATTTAGGCGTCATTGTGGATAACATGTTAAAACCTTCGGTCCAGTGTGCAGCAGCAGCCAAGAGAGCAAATAGAATGCTAGGTATCATAAGGAAAGGAATGGAAAATAAAACAAAGGATATTATAATGCCTCTATATCGTTCCATGGTGAGACCGCACCTTGAATATTGTGTGCACTTCTGGTCACCGTATCTTAAAAAGGATATAGCGTTATTAGAAAAGGTTCAGAGAAGAGCCACCAAAATGGTAAAGGGAATGGAAGGATACCCCTATGAAGAAAGGCTAAAAAGGTTAGGGCTCTTTAACCTGGAAAAGAGACGGCTGAGGGGAGATATGATAGAAGTCTATAAATTAATGGAGTGGAACGGGTAAACGTAGTTCGATTGTTTACTTATCAGAATATAGAAAGACTAGGGGACATGCAATAAAGCTACAGGGTAAACTATTTAAGACTAATAAAAGAAAATATTTTTTCATTCAACGTGTAATCAAACTCTGGAATTTGTTACCGGAGGATGTAGTAAGGCTGTTATTGTAGCTGGGTTTAAAAAAGGCTTGGACAAGTTCCTGGAGGAAAGGTCCATAAACCATTATTAAGAAGGGACCCAGGATATCAATGCTTGACCCAATACAAGTATTGTGGAGCCTGTGTCTTTTGGGGAAACTGCTAGGTACATATGACCTAGATTGGCCACTGCTGGAAACAGGATACTGGGCTTGATGGACCTTGGTCTGACCCAGTATGGCATATCATATGTTTTTATGTTCTTATCCAAACCCTTCTCTCCAGCTTCCAGGCCAGGATGCTAATTACTAAGCTATTCCTCCTCTCCATCACTACCCCTCCGTTCTCTGGAGCCATGACAGCAGCAAGGATTCTGGTGCATCAGTGTTGAGCGGTTGCAGGGTTGCCTAAGGCCTCGATAAATATGAGAAACAGACCTTGCTGCAGCAGTAGTCTGGTAGGAAAAATTAGGTGTGGGGAGGGGGATTATAGCTGCAGATAGAGGTGATTGAGGCCAAAGGTGGAGTGGAGGAGTCAAAGGCAGCCCAAATATTAGCAAAACTGTGCGGTTTGTCAGCTTCTATGCCCACTGGCATTCTTTGTGGGCTTGGACGAGTCACTTTACCGTGCATTGTCTATGAAGAAAGGCCTGGCAATCTACTTCAGGTCAAGAAAACATAGCCTCAATGACATGCATTGTATTGAGGCCAAAGACGGGACATTTCTGGGGAGGGGGGCTGGTGACTGAGTGCAGAAGGGGAGTAGAGTAAGGTTGCCAGCAGGGCCAGTACAAGGGTATGAGGTGAACCTCATTCCCTACACGGACTGCTGCCCCTCGTGGGGACGTGCAGTGGCAGCAATACATGTACAGTTGTGGTCAACATTATTGGCACCCTTATTTTATTTATTTATTTATGTATTTATTTATTTATTTGGTATTATTTTTATACCACCCCTTCCAGTGATCAGGGGCAGTTTACAGTGAACAACATTAATACATAGAACAAATCAAAACAGTCAGGGTTACAATTAAGGATATGATATATTAAAACTATGTACATGGTAAAGGTAACAAATAATTATTTACAGAGGGTGTAGGGCATTATTGTCTTAAGTTGAGTGCATTATAGATTGAGTTTGGGATAAGTCGAGGGATGTGGACAGTAGAGTTTTTAATAGTCTTTAATGGCACTCTTGCAGTTTAACCCTTTAATGTCCAATATCTCCTAAAAAAATGTGGCCATTGAAATGGCTTTGGACTATAGATGCACACATATTTGACACATAAAAGAATAAAATAAAACAAGATCAGTTAAAAAAAGAAATAATAGGAAATAGTATAAAAACTGGGACATTTCCAGGACATGATTATACGATTATACGATCCAGAAAATTTAACAAGTGGCACTGACACGCTTGAATCACTAAAGGAAAATCAGGCCATTAGAGTACCAAAACTAAAGTGTTACCAGGCAATAAAGAAAAAAGAATTGTGTTGGACTCTTTATGTATGGGAAATTAATCCTGAATTACAAACTTTACATTTTACTCAAAACTTTTTATTGCAAAGGTTTAGTAATAAACAAAATATAAACTTAGCTGAAACTGTGGCGTTGATATATCCACAACCAGAGCTTTTCTCAAAGTCTCGTGTTGACGCAGTACTGGGTTTTGAACCCTAAATCATTTGAGGCTCTGAATCAGGAAATGACTTCAGACCAGCTCTGCAAAGTAAGATTCAGCAACATTCATTTGAAAAAAAGTAGCAGTCCCAGACTTAATTCAACAAATGCCAGTAGCTCTTTTTAATTCAATCGACGTCTGACATCATGCCAAATTCCATTTGGTGGAAAACTAAGCCCATGTTACAAGGCAACTGATAACCTATCAACAATCAAGTTGTTGTTATTGTAGAAGCCAAGTAGTTACAGCACACTGAACTAACCAAGACCATGGGTCACCGAATTAAGAAAACAAATTCAATGTTGCTCCAGCAATTGCAACCAGGCTGTAAAACTACCTCCTCTCCTGGCTGGAGTCACTTGATCAATGACTCACCAAACCAATTGAAAGAAAGTTTGATTATGCTCAATACAATGGGAAACAAGAGGGGCAGAAAGTATCCGAGTATGCATCCTGAAACTATGTTCTACCAATCTAATTTTGATGGGTTGTGTAGTTCTTCCAACATATTTAAGTCCACAAGTGCAGATTAATAAGTATACCTCCATTTCTCGCTACTTAGCTGATCTTATCCACTTCCATCACCATCCCCAGCTCCTTCGCTCCCTCCACACTCACTGGCTTATCCTTCCCTCTGTCTCTCAGGCACATCTGGAACGCACTCATCAGGGTGCCTTCTTCTTTCTGGTCCTTGTGTTATGGAACTCCCTACTCTAACCCTTTGCTCTGAGGTGTCATTCTCCAGGATCAAGGTGGCCCTGAAGACCCATCTCTTTCAGTTGGTCTTTTCTATCTCACCTTGACTGTCCTCCCTTTACTGTTAATTTCTTAACTTTTGTGTATCTTCCCCCTTGAATGTGGTGGCTTCTCCTTTTATATTTGTGTCATTTCCTCCTGTTCCCTCTCCTTGTTGTCAGTCTTTTATTTCTTCTGAAGTCCGTGTACGTGTGTTGTTTCCTTCTGTTCTCTCTCGCTGTATCTCCTGTTTGTTTGTTTTTTTAACTGTCATCTTCTTTTCCTGTCATATATTGGCGTTCTTTTCCTTTCTTTCTTTGCAGCTTTTTTGATTATTGTAAACCGTTTTTATGCCTTGGCCCTACTGGTATATCAGGTATGGCTATAAATAAATAAATACTACATTGTCTAATGTACAATTTGTATATCCACAAGCCTGGTAAGTCATAGACATAGATGTATCTGTTGAACTTGGCCCAATCAAAGATTGCTGACAAAAGCAACATCCATTACACAGAAAATGGCCATGTTGAGATACAATCAGGCCCGTATCTAGCCCTGTGCGAGCGGTGCAGCCACACAGGACGCAAAGGTTTAAGGGGCGCATTTTAGCTTTCTTCCGTTGCTTGCCGCCACTGAGAGAAGAAAAAGTGGCGGCGGCAGGCAATGGAAGAAAGCTAAAATACGCACCTAAAGCCTTCCGCCGGCATGCTAAGCAGATCTTTCCCTCCCTGCTCTTGCAGGGAGGGAAAGATCTGCTTAGCATGCCGGCGATTTGCACATTGGGTGCGCCTCTTCTCTTCCGCCGCGGGGGGGTGGGGGCAGGCACCCGATGTGCAAGTCGCACAGGGTGCGACCTTCCCTCGGTACGGCCCTGGATACAGTGGTTTGTGGATTAATATCCAGCCCGCTGTGGTATGCACTACCATATCACAAATATGCCTGCCTCTCATATATGCAATAACAAGATCCTTCTTGAAACGATCGTGAAGTTGAACCACATGCCAATGCTTCTTCAAAAGTGACACCACCCCTGTGGCTCTATCCATATATGGAAGAATGCCCACCATTCAATCATCAGTCAATCTTTGTTGGGTATTCAAGGCATGTTTGTAAGCCTTAGAAATTACATCTGAAGGAAAACCCCAAATGTCCATGCGATTACTCAAGTCCAACACACGGTGTTTAAAATCCTCTATGGAAGAGCACAAATTCTGTAAACAGAGAAATTGCCCATATGGAAGACCCCTCTTCCCTACTGTTCAAAGACAGACTTAAAAAGACATGCCTGATCTTTGCCCAAACCCATTTGGAGAAATCACAATCCTTCTGGGAAAATGTTCTGTGGACAGACGAAACCAAACTTCAGCTCTTTGATAATGCAGACCAGCGATACATTTACATGTGAAGAAATGATGCATATAAGGAAAAAAATAAATTTCCTACAGTTAAATATAGTGGAGGTTCCATAATGTTGTGGGTCTGTTTTGCTGCCTTAGGAACTGGAGGCCTGCAACGTATTAAAGGAATCATGAAGTCAGTGGACTACGAAGGTATTTTGGAATGAAATGTGCTACCAAGTGTAAGAAAGCTAAGCCTAGGTTGAAGGTCATGGGTCCTCCAGCAGGACAATGACCCAAAACATACATTCAAAAGTACAAAAGAATGGTTAAAGGAACAAATGGACTGTTTTAGACTGGCCAGCAATGAGTCATAATCTCGGTCCAATCGAGAACCTTTGGAAAGGGCTAAAATCATAAGCTGGAACAAATCACAGTTGAAGAGTGGGAGAAACTACCAGCAATAAGATGTATGAAACTTATAGATAGCTACAAGATATGTTTGGAGGCTGTTATCATTGCCAAGGGTTGTGCAACCAAAATTAGTGAAGGTGCCATTAATCCTGTCCAGAACATAAATGTTTTTTCTCAGAAATTACTACATCTAAGTTGCACAAACATCTATTTTTGTTGTCTACCTTTAAACATACAATACTATTAAAATATTATGATGACTTACAGTTGGAATATTTCCAATTATTTCTCAAGATATTGTACACAACATACCTAAAATGCAAGGGTGCCAATAATATTGACCACAACTGTAAAAAGGTGCTGAAAGAGAAGGTAATGGCAGTGTCTTTTTAAATGTATTGCTGTCACTGCATGTCCTACACAGGGGTGGCAGCAGCGGCGATGGGCACCCGCTGACTATTGGCACTCTAGGTGACTGTCTAGTTCACCTAATGGTTGTAGTGGCCCTGGTTACCAGACGTCCCCAATTTTAGAACTGTGTCCCTGATTCTCACCTGTTTGGCAGCTTCCTGTTCCCAATTTCAGCAATGGGGACAGAGGGAGTAGAAAAAAATTATTTTCAGTTTAATGATTTGAATATGTCAGGTTTTAGAATTTAAATCCAGTATCTTTATATTTTGCACAATACGGGGAAATGCATCACTGTTACTATTTCTCTATTGATATGCATGCTTGGAAGTGATATTGTTGCTGTCTTGAAATGGATGTGGGCAGGCCTCAACATCCTGCTGCCCCATCCCCCATGGGCCCCCTGCCCCTATTGAGGTTGCTGCCTCCTTTCAATGGTGGCAATAATTCAGAAACTGGAAGGCTACACTTATTTTAAGTCACCGGCACTGCCTCACAGTTTCTGCTCTCAACCCTCGGCCTCTTCCACTCCCTCAAGTGGGGGATGGAAGAGAGCCGAGGATCAAGAGCAGAAACCGTGAGGCAGCACCAGTGAATTAAAGTAAGTGGTACCTCGTGGTTTCTGAACTATTGTTGGTATTGCTAGCTTGGAGAAAGGCGGTAGCAGAGGCAATAGGTTCCCCAGAGCGCCATCACTCTAGGCAACTGCTTAATTTGCCTAATGGAAGCACCAGCCCTGGATGTGGGGGGGGGGGGGGGGCAGGTAATGACTCCTCTTCCCTCCTCCATGCCTTATTGCTCAAACCTGGAACTTTGGTATCCCTTCCTCCAACTCAACCCCCCTATCCACGCACATACACACTTCTGATAAGTGTCCCAGATTTGCCTGCAAAAAAATCTGGTAACCTTAGGTAAGAGTGAGAGGTGAAGAGAGGTTTATGGTCGGGGTGGGGGTGGGGAATATGAGGCCAAGAGGCGTTGCTAGAGGATGGAAATTGATTGTTTGAGGCCGGAAAGGACTTGCATGGGAGGATGAAAAGTATGGATGCATATGTATGTATATTTATACCCTTAAAACATAAATGGAAAAATCTCACTATTTGGCCTTAAATCTCACTCACTGGGGCAGTAAATGTCATTCTTTGAGATATGCCGCCCTTGGGATATCTACTACCTAATCCTCTTCTAGCTGAGGAATAATTTCTGAAATGTCTTGAATTTTTAGAATTACCTGAACTGAATTCCTAAATCCAGCATACAACTTGTCATACCTACCTCAGCTTCCTCCCCTCTACCACCCCCCTCCCTCCAAAAACTCAGCTCCAATCTCCTGCCCACAGAATAAATGTTTTGGGAGATTTGCAACACTCTGACAATGTGTTACTGTTGGGCAATACTAGACAAGATCGATTGCTATTAAAAATGACTGCCCCTATTGTTTAGAACCAGCACCCCACCTTTCTTCTAACAAGTACCCTACTTTTGTTGAATTAGCAGGGAATTCATGAAAATTCTGTTAGGCCGTATTCCTGAGCTCACTATTATCTTAGGTACTTGCCGGAAGTACAGTAGTAATAGCCGCCTTTTAGAAGCCAACAGATAGGTCCTGTGTTCAATAAATCCAATCAACTAACAATTGGGTGAAACGGTTTTACTGTACTTCGCATGGCTCTCTCGTTTCATATTCTGTCTCATTATGAAATAAGTTATGAAAATGGTGTACTGTTTTTTTCCCATTTTCTCTCTCTCTGTGCTGTCAAAGCTGCTATAGGCTGTGCAGGTTTAATCTCACTGTAGCTAATAGAGTGAATTGCCCACACAATTACATAGCATTTTCTTGTTATATCGAATCCTCTCTGGGCACAAAGTGTTCTGTGGAGCCAGCAGCTCTCTCTTATTCTGGACCTCAGCAATGTATAGTCTGCTCTCTTTGAATCTCTGACAAGGCCATTTAAAAGGGAAGGCTTTGTGATTCAACTACCAGCCCACTGCAAACTGCAGTTTATTGTGCTTTCCTGGGGTGTAAGGTCCCTCATCCTGTCACACAAAAAAATGTAGCAAGCTGCAGAAAATTATGTCCACCTGGGAAGATGGGATGTAGTTTTGGTTTCCAGCTAATCTAAGATGATGACTCGAAGTCTGGCAGTGACAGCAGACTCTGCATTTAATTATCTCCATATGAGAGGCACAATAGCTCGGACTCTGCAGGTGCCAGGCGGTGACAAGTTCCGTCAGAGATTCACTCCCGCGTGAGAGGTGTCAGGCCCTAGAAAGCTGTCCTTGGAGCGGGACACATGATGTCAGGATGGAAAACTGTCCTTGAAACTCACCGCCCCAATCATATTCCGAAAGGACAAATATTTCTGAGCTACAAAAAAACCCCTCCACTATTGAGGCTGTAAGGAACAGGAGAATTAATAAGGAATGATGGACTATTGTGGAACAAAAAAATTGGGTAGCAATAAAGCGGTAAACTAATTTTCCTTTGCTGCTTTAATTGAAAATGGCTTTAATTATTTCCTGTAAGTGAATTTTCGTTGAAAAGAGACTGCCAGAAAAATTACTGATGGAATCTCGAGACAATTATTTTTACTGGCTGTCTTACAAGTTCCTGCAGTAAATGGAAGTGATAAAAACATGATGCCAGTGCTCACTCTTCCCTGGACCCTTTGGTGGCATGGGCTCCTAAAAACCAACAGCCCTTCATCCTGCTGATCTTCTACCCGCTCAAGGACAGATGTACATGCATGAATGTATGCAGAATGTTTTTTGGAGGTTGAAGGCATAACAAATAAAATAAGGGCATACAAAAATTAAGTCATAGAAATATTTACAAAACCAACCCGCTCTTAAAATTGGGAGGTCACTAACCCCTCATGGACTGCAACCCCTATAGACACCCATGGACACATAGAATAGGAACTAGGTGTGGCGTGTGGTTAGTGAGGCTTAGAGTATACTGTGCAGTTGGGGACAATGGAGTGCCTGAGTTAGCAGATATTAGTAGAGTTGCAGTCCCAGTACTCTGGGGTGGAGGGGGGAGTGTGAGAGACAACAGATTTGAAGGTTTAACAGCATGAAATCCTCAAGTAACCATCAAGTTTATGGAATATGGTAGTGTGTGGTGTGTGTCGGGGAGAGGGGTGCCCTAAATCTCTGGCTAGGCCAGATGACCAGAGAACTTGGGGGAAAGTTAAATCCCCAATAGGTTGCTAGTTGGAATCATGAGGCTGGATGGACAAAGGCCACACCAAGTGGAACACCATCTATTGATTTGGCTACCTAGAATAAAGAGGTCACAACACAGAGATATAGTTGACTCATGTATGTGTTTCTGTGGTCCTTACATTGTACATCTTTAGTTAACTAATCAAGCTGCAGCCTTGTACATTCCATTATCCATTTTCTACAGTTTTCATTTCTTACTAAGATCAGCTAGCTAATGCTGGTGGAGAGTGGGAGTAGTTGCTGCCCCCACCAGAATAATTTTCTAGACAAAATAAAAGCTCTAATGCAATAGAGCATCGAAATCACAAAAATACATAACCCAATTATAGTTTTAATAACAAACAATGAGACAACAGCAAAGTACCTGGGATGTCATATATTTCAGAAAAATACTTCTCTGAACAGAAGGGGCAAGGCAGGAGTTAGGACTCAAAGGCTTGGTAGAAGAGCCTAGTCTGCATTTGTTAACCGTAGCTCCCATTAGGGATATGCACAAGCAAGAAACATTTGTGATGCTTTGGCTGGGGGTGACATCCCAAGCTCATTCTTTTCCTTCTGTCACCCCCTTTCTTTAGTTTAAATGAGCATCTATGTACTGTTTGAATTATTCACTTAGGATCATGTCCCCTGCTACGGTAAGATGTCGTCCATTATTACAGAATAGCTGGTTGGGCACCATCACTATTGTTTATTTATTTATTTATTTATTTAACAGTATTTCTAGACCGTCTTATCGTAAAATCAAGGCGGTATCACAACAATACAATCAAGGGTGTGCGGGGAAGTTCATGCAGTGCAGGAGGATATAATGTGCGTGTGGGGGGAAGTTCATGCAGTGGCTGTATTGTTTAAAATGTGCGCATGTGGGAGGTGTATAGATTATGGTGGGCTATGTACATAGTGCGCTATGATACAGCATGTTCTATATTACAAGGTGCAGTCCAGATAGGGCTTGAGTTAAATCCTGTGCCGTTGTGCAATCTCTCGTCAGGGTTGAGGGGGCCTTTGCTGGTTAGTCCTTGTGGATTAAGTGATGTGTCCATAACAATGCTCCTCACACTTGGTGATGCAAGTTCAGGGAGTGTGTTTGTCCCTGGCTCTAGGAAAAGCATCAGAAATGAATGCAAATGTTTTTGGCTCTTGGGGCTGCAGGACTGCGGCATGCCTGTATGTACAGGTTCGCCCTGCATGCCTGTATGTACAGGTTCGCCCTGCATGCCTGTATGTACAGGTTCGCCCTGCATGCCTGTATGTACAGGTTCGCCCTGCATGCCTGTATGTACAGGTTCGCCCTGCTCCTGCGAGAGGGGAATGTGTGTGATGATGTTACTGTTCTCAGTACTAGGATATACATTTAAACTAGAGGAAAGAGGTGGTAGATGGTTGAGAATGAACTCAGGATGTTGCCTTCCGCAAAAACATTACCATAGTACAGAAATTAGCAAGAGAAATAATCTTAATTCATTCATCAGCAACAAAGGGGAAGAAGGAGCCAGCAAAAAAACAAAGAAATGCTAACTATTTCTAGAAGGCTATGAACATAGATGCTTACAGTCTAGGCAATACAATTTTAGATATGGAAGTCCTAATGGTGGAATCAGACTTGGACATTGTGACTATCATAGAGACATGGTTTAGTGACTCCTATGAATTTGAAACAGCCATACCGGACTGTAATCTGTTTAAGAGAGCGGGAGAACATGAGAATATAAGATTTCCATACTGGGTCAGACCAAAGGTCCATCAAGCCCAGTATCCTATTTCCAAGGGTGGCCAATCCAGGACACAAGTACCTGGCAGGATCACAAAAGGTAGACAGATTCCATGCTGCTTATCCCAAAGATAAGGAGTGGATTTCCCCAGCCCACCTTTCTAATGGTTAATGGACTTTATCCGCAGGAGAACCTTTTCTAAACCCAGCTACACTAACAGCTTTATAATACATACTCCAGCAACAAATTCCAGAGCTTAATTACTCATTGAGTGAAAACAAATATTTTCTCTGATTAGCCTTAAATATACTATTTTGTAGCTTCATTGCATGCCCTCTAGATTTTGTATTTTTTGAAGGAGTAAACAAGGTAGAAACGGGGGAGGAATAGCGCTCTATTTCAAAACCAATATTAAAGCAGCTGAATTGCAGTGGGCTTGGGGAAAAGAGAAGGCAGTGGAAACAAAAATGGAAAAGGAGTTATAAAAAGAATGGGATATGCACAGGGAATCTCTAAATAGAAATAGAATGGAAACCAAAGGTTGAGGCTACAGCTCAAAAAAGCAGTGAAATGTATGGAGCAGCAGTTACAACCCTATTGCCTTACAGAGCTGATTGCATGGTCCATTTCGGTCTTTTTCTGCCATCATCTATTACGTTACTATGACAGGTGTGAGCCATAGCTGAGCTGCGATCATAGGGATCAAAGATGTTTGGGTGAATTCACTTTTTTTTTTTTTTAAATAGCAATTTTACTTACATTCTAAGCATATACTAATTAATTTTACAGCCTTGAGTTGCAAACCATTTTCCCTAGATTCTGCCCTAATCCCTTCGGGTTGCTGCCCTACATGTACGTGCACAGCACTACGTATGCCTTGCAGCTCTTTATAGAAATTAGATGGATATTTAGCTTTTCGTCAATTACTGAAAGCCTATCTGTTTAGGAAATTCCTGATAAACAATTCAAGGAAGCTGTCATCTTTAGATATTAAATTTAAAATCAAATGCTACTGCGTTAGTTTCTAGGAAGAATTTTATAAAATGGACCATTTTTCAGAGATATGTCAAGATCATATAAACTGTTATGAATTTGCTGTTAGGGAATTCTTGATAAGCAATACAGTATGAATACTGTATTATGATAATTATGAGTTGTAATCGCTGTGCAATGAAATCTTGGAATTTAAAACTTTTGTAATCCACTTAGAACTAAATGGAATAAGCGGAATATAAATGAATACATTATTATTATTATAAAACATACAGTATATTGAGAATACAATGAACCTCTTTTGGCTGAATTCACTTTTAGCAGGCGTAGCAATTTTAGGGGCCGCAAAGATAATGGCTATTTCAGGACTTGTTGCTCTCTCCCCTTATTCCTGGGATTGTTGCCACATTTCCAGAAGAGGGAAAGAGGAGAAGGATCTTGGCAGTGGGAAAGCTAAATAGGGTAGGATAGAGAAGGAAGGACTACAGAGACTGGGGCAGGGCCATCCCCAGGGATGGTGCAAGGTAGTGAGCACCCTAGGTGAAACTTCAGCCTTACACCCCCCGCCTCCCATGAGATTTTCATAATTAAACTCAACAGCCATGATTATCATACTTCCCCTTCCATAATAACCCTGTATAAATGCATAACTGTACATCATACTTTTAAATATTAAAATTTGCTATGGGGGCATTCTGATTCCCGAATAGCAGGCTGGATGTCAAACCCATGCATAGCCCCCAAGCCCTAATCCGCCTCCAACACTCCCCGCACGTACAGATCGTTTGCAAGGGGAGCTCATTATGTGGGCGGGAGGGGAGGAGCAGGGGCAGAGTGAAGGAGTGGCCAGGTACCAGGACATACAGAGGCTATTCAGGACAGGTCTCTGTATGCAACCTGGCACCAAGATGGACATCCGACTTATTCCACCCTGATGGTGGAATAAGTGCCAGGCATAGCACTGTTTATGGGCTGCATCCCCCCACCCCCATCCCATTGCGATGCAGTGGTAAAGCACCCACCACCCGATCCAGGCCTTGGGGGCCCCCGCTGAGGTTTGAACGGCAGTATGCCGGGGCTGCTCTTGATCTGGGCATTCTGAGACTCCAGCTCGACGTGCTGGTGCCATGGTGATGGGACGCTACTGCACTGGTACGCCAGCAGGAGCCTTATGCGGTGGGGACAGGCAGTCTCCCAGACTTCTCTCTCCAGGGAATCGGGTGCACGCTGGGCCGTCAAGCTGCCTGATTCCGCAACGGCGGGTACATATAGCTCCCGCAGTTGCAGAATCGGACCCAATTTGGCCCCGGTCAAGTTCTGGGCATCCCCACAGCCAGGTGTGCACCTTTCGGAATCGGCCTCTATGTGTATATGTGGGTGCCTCCTCTTCCTTGAAGGTAAAAGGATGTGCTGCTGATGCTTTGAGTTTGTGTGGTATCAGAAGCAGAGGAAAGATGTGGCAAATAGATGAGCATGCTTCTGCTCTTTGCTGCCCCTCTCCAGAGGCGGCCCTAGGCCATGCCTAGTCTTGCCTATTGGTTGAGCTGGCCCTGGATTAAGCTTGGACAGCTCTCAGTCTGCTGGTTGAAATCATCAAACTGCAGAGGGAGAGGGAGGGAGAGAAAGAAACAAGGGGAAAATAGTCCCCCAAAAAAGCAAGAAAACCTTGTGCTATGGACAGGAAAAGCACTGAGGGCCTGGAAAATTTGCTCTAAATACCACACCTGGCCCCACAGACCTTGGTTTGGGTACACCTGCTTAAGTATGTACACTGAAGTGACAAGAAGCAAACTCATCATTTCAGATGGCAAATGACCCAAAACAATATAACCAGTCTCACTGACCTTTTCATGTTATTTGAGAACACCAGTGCATTTGCTTTTCCTAGTGAGCATAGGGGAGGGAATAGGTCTGTATCAGGAAGGTAAATATTTCGCTAAACATCTCAGTCCCTTATCTGTGGATTTCAGTGGCACTATCCAGATAGTTCTGCTAAAAATATGTCTGAGCTCCCCAGCACTATTTGGATAGTGCCAGGGCAAGGTTAAGGTGGAACAAGGGCAGAACGACCACCTATATGTAAAGCAGTGATATTCAGCCTCTATCTGTATAGCTAAGTGGTTTAAACGTACAAGTCCTAAATTAAACTACTTAGCTATACTGTATGTGGTGCACAAAATATATAACCTTTTGATCCCAAACCCTATTAACTTCACAATATTTTTTGTTGGAACCGTTACCATGAGGGAAACCCTCTTGAGGTACCAACTTCCGTTGTATTTGTTTTAATGAGCTGTACCAAACAACACAACACAACACAGTACATGAGCAAACCCCTTTTATTTAAATCAGCCCCTTTATCTCGAAAGGACTACCATTTATGTATCAGTACACGATGCGACTTATCTTTTCTTTTTCTTTTCAAGTCCTCGTTAATTAACTGATATCCACTCTGTATTGATGCTAGATATAAATATGATAGGGGTGCTCAAAGCTTCTTCCTTAGCTGAGCCAATCCACATCCAATATTTACTACGCAACATAGCTCCTTGAAAAGAAAAAGAAAAGATAGGTCACGTCGTTTACTGATACACGAATGGTAGTCCTTTCGAGAAAAAGGGGCTGATTTAAACAAAAGGGGTTTGCTCATGCACTTCCCTTGAATGAATTGCTAAGTTTTTAAAGCATGTTGTGTTGTTTGGTACAGCTCATTAAAACAAATAAAACAGAAGTTGTTACCTCGAGAGGGTTTCCCTCACGGTTGCAACAAAAAATATTGTGAATAGTTAATAGGGTTTGGGATCAAAAGGTTATATATTTTGTGCATTAGTTCTTACCTTTTGGGTGATTAGTTTGTTGGATACTGTACGTGGTGGCAATGACCACTTTATGCATATATTCAGCAACAGTGCCTATGCACACATATTTTTTAAACACTGTGGCTGTGATTTAAAAAAAATAGGTCCATTGTAACATTAAATTGTGTTGATCTATACTATTCATTGGTGGAGGAGTAGCCTAGTGGTTAGAGCCATAGCCTGCTACCTAAGAGATGAGGGTTTAATTCCCACTGGTACTCCTTGTGACCTTAGCCAAGTTGCTTTATCCACCATTGCCTGGGAAGGAAAGGCCTCACCATCTACTTCCTTCCTGTCACACCTGACCAAGAAAACCAAGGGGCTGCTGTGTCAGCATTGACTTGAGGGCACTTTAAAAAATATACCATTCATTAACATGCACCATCTTAGAGCTCCCTTCCTTGGTAAAGAGATGGTAGAAAAAGATGAGAAGAGAATAGCAAAGACCCCACCAGTGGTAGTCAGCAACAAAGATAACATATTCATAATTTGATATTTTAGCACTTTCTCACAGGTGCTGCATGATAATGCATGCAGCTCATTAGCACAATCAGAAATCGTTGTTCCTTCTGAAAATGAACGCTTCCAATTAACACAATTTCTTAACTGACAATTATTAATTAACTGGATCTGGATACTGTATCCATGCAGGCAGAGGAGTAACCTGGTGAGCAGAGGTTAGAGCAATGGGGTGAAACCCAGGAAATAAAGGGTTCGATGTCCCTTGTGCCTTTGGGCAAGTTACACAGCTCTCTACTGCCTTAGGTACACAATTAGAATAAATGCGTTCTGGGGATAGGGGAATACTTACCACATCCAGGGCTGGCTCAAAGGTTTCTGCCACTCTAGGCAGGCATACCATGCTGCCCCCCTCACCACCACACCTGAGGGAGAAGGGCGACACAGCAATCCCTCCGGCTTTCTAAAAGCAGGAGCTTTCCACCGCTGCTTCAGCACCATACCACAGTGAGTCTTAACACTAGACGCCCCAAAAGGAATTTTACCTAGAAACCCCAAAGTGCGTCAATTGACACATTATCACGATGACTGTGTTTAGCATGAAATGCAGATGTGAATTAATGTGAAGTTACGTATTTGTTAAATACGTGCAGTATGTGACATCATTACATGACATCATCGTATGTTTATTGTTTGTAATGTTGGTGTAAAACTGTAAACAGTGATTGAGATGTGCCACCTAGTGGGAACATGAATTTATACCTAGAAGCCTCAAAATACGTCAATTGACACATCCAAGACAATTGAGTGCGTCAATTGACGTACTTTGGGGCTTCTAGGTATAAATTCATTTTCCCGCTAGGTGGTGCATCTATCATTAATTTTCGATGAACATATTTGAACAGCTTGACCTTGCTAACAAAGTCATGGAACATGACTGACATAGTTCTAGCAGTGGCGCTGGTATACAAATTTGATGATGCATTTGCGTCAATGGACGCACTTGGGGCTTCTAGTGTTAAAGCACCCTCATATGTGCACACACTCACTACCAGCTGTTCCTGCCCCCTCTGATGCAGATCCCTGTTGGCAGGAGCAACAGGCTGTGACTGCACATATATGCACAGGTGCTTTAAGGCCCACTGTAGTACTGAAGCAGTGATAGAAAGCCGCCACTTTGAAAAGGGTCACCGTGGCACCCACAAGGGTCTGCCACCCTAGGCGGCTACTTGGTGGACAAGCCAACCTTGACCGTACCTGAATGTAACTTGCCTCCAATTGATGGTAAAAGGAGTAAGCTGAATTCACCTCATGATACGCATGAATTTTGGAGGGAGGTTTTAGACAGCCCACACAGCTGCAATGTCCAGTGTCTGCAGGTACCAAAGAGCTGAGAGGACTTTCCACCTGCTTCTCCGGAAGCAGGTGGAAATATTAAATCTGAGCATGTTGTTTCTCTAATGCGCCCCCCCTCCCCCATCTGTCCCCTCCCCTCAATCAGGTTAAATGATGTGCATTGTGGGAGCCCATGTATGCTTTTTGCCAGACTGAGGAGAACAATTTTCAGACAGGACAATTTGCTCAGGTAAACAGCTTTGAAAATTGTCCTCACCATTATTATACAAGCTTTAAAGCGCACACTGAAAAGCAGCAGGTAGAGAGGGGTTAGTATTTTAATATTTCCTGTGACCTTCTGCATTCTACTAGCAGGGCCCCATGCAAGAGAAAAAATGACAGGCTTGGCTGAGGAAGGATCTTTCCAAGCTTAAGGGCACTGCAGCCTCAATATTTAATCACTATTCTTATTCCCATATTAAGAAGCCTTCTAGTTAATGTGCTATGTAAGGGGGGTGATAACATTTTAAAACAGGAAAGAAATTGCCTGGACGACTGCTAAAAGGGGAAAATCTCATCCAATTAATGAAACAGGCAACTTGGCTGAAATATATGTTGTCAAAACCCAGCTTCTGCCCTTTTTTAAAATTTTAATGCATATAGAAAGCAGGCGGGAATCATCTGCAATAATTTCTATATACCGCACAAAGGTTTGTTACTGCTATAGTGCATGAAAGAGTCTTTTGGTAACAACACACAATTCTTCCTGCCTAATATATCTTTGTCTTCATTATCTGGTGCCAGTCCATGTTCTTCTGACCAGGGGTGGCAGAAGCAACTCAGCAAACTAGGCAGACGCCTATATTGCCATAATTTTGGGGGGTGGCGGGAGAGACAGCACTGGTGGTTGATAGCTCTTCGGATCTGAGCCCAGCTGTCTAGAGCGCCCTGAGAGTCCTGATTGTTGCAGCAGGCCTCAGTCACAGGGCATCTCATATGAAAGGATGCTGTGCAGTTTTGCTGGTGTCGACACTCCACCTCCTCTCTTCCCATGTCATGCTGCAAGGGGGCAGGATGAGGGAATCATGTGCTGGAGGCTTGGGAAAGCATAGCCAGCTTATAATGAGCAGTCTGCAGAACGTCTGTCCCATTCTGTCTTGTCCAGAAGAGGGTCATAGCCTCAGCTCTTGCTTGTTTTGCTGGCACCGCCTGCTGCCCCATGGTGGATCATTTACATGAGCAGGGCAGCACATCAGTGGCTAAGGGTCCTGCGGGTAATTGCCTGATCAAGGGCAAGCCAGAGCGTCCAGGCCACATTACAGCAAGGGAGCAAGGGGAAGGCCACAAAGCAGGGCCGTGCCGAAGGTTGTGTGAGTGGCACAAGCACAGAAGGGGCACTGATATCATCACTGGGCTTCCAGAAAACTCAAAAAGAGTGAGTTACTGCATGTGGCTGGGTGGAGAGGGGGAGCATCAAGTTCATTAGTCACCCAGGGCACATTTCTAGCTTGGCACGGTCCTGCAACAAGGCAGAGATGCTGTCTTTGTGAGAGAGGAAGATAGCAAGAAGCTGCGAGGAAAGATTGTACTACAGGCTTCAACAAATCCGATTCCCAGCCTGGCTGAGGTGAGATGGGAGGAAGGGTCAGGAGTTTCTTGCATGGAGAGGGAGCCGCAAGGCTGAAAGTTAACCTAGGGTGACCTATAGGCTTGCACCTGCCGCGCCTCTGAGCCTCCTTTTACAGTAAACACGTGCATTAATGTAGCCTTGGACACACTAATTCGCCTCTGGTCTCAAACCTTTCCACCACTTTTCCCTCTACTATCCTTCCCAGTTTCTGATTTCTTCATCATGTCCGTGTCTCCTAGATAACATTTCTCCTGCTGCCTAAAACAACTGGCAGCGCCTCCTGCTTGTAAGGTAGAACTCTGCAATAAGTAGAAGGCGGGAGGTAAGAGTGGGAATTAATGCATTCCCCACTCTCCCCAATCTAAGGAGGACCAGAAGGGGAACAAAAGCAGCTTAAAGGCCTAAGAGGGAGGTGAAATCACATGGTTTCTAACTGGTTCCAGATTTTCAGGACAGGCTAATTCAGTTCTAGCAGGGATGTGTATTCTCTAGAAAAAGCAAGACTACAATTCAGTCCACGTATTTCTTTCATTTCATATCATTATTTATGCCCTGCATAGCTCACAGCTTCTAGGCAGGCCCCAAACAACATTTATAATTGTGTCCAAAAGACATATATACATAACAGGATAAAACCAGGACTGGATCAGCCTGTTCTGAATATCTGGAACCAACTAGCAACCCTACGCATATCCAAAGAAATTGCTTAATTCTATGGAAGCCATGTCAGAAGGAAGAATAAAGCCATTTCCCCTCTTCCCCCACCCGCTTTATTTTGGGCAGGATAATTCACAGGCAGCAAGTACACTGCACATCAATTGCTGCACAAGAAGAAAGCCAAAACAATAATTACGTGCACTTCCCATTGTAGAAACAGTGTTCCGACTGGCTAAAAGAAAGATTATTTTTCCCAAAACAGTGCTCATTGTTAGCAAATGATTTAGTGGCTACAAAAAACGCATCTTTAATTGGCGACGTCTGTATGGGACTACAGAAGTGCATAGTGCTGAGGTCTTCAGATACAGCATTCCCCTCAGCTCCCTCCACCCTCTTTTCTTCTCTGTCTTGTCAGACGGGTGCACAGATGTTACTATCTTCTTTCTTTATCCCGGGCTCTGGAAGATTTATCACTTTGCACATGGCAAAGGGTTGAGTTACTTTTTCTGCTTTCTGTCAGTATACACCCTCAGTCATACAGCACTGCAGCATTTAAAGAGGACTCGCCAATTATACCCTCTTCCCTGCTGGTTCTATATTCTGGAAGGCTGCATTCATTCCAGATACATACAGAGTAAAAAGAAAAAAAAAAGCGTGCTGTAACAAAAGTCGCTGTTTATGCTAATTTAAGAATAAAAAACTGGGGGGGGGGGGAGGTTGCAGTAAATTAATTTTTATTGTATTGGAAAGTGCAAGGGGAGGATCTGAGGAGGGCGTGAATGACCTGGTAGGATAGACTTCTGGTGTTTAGACAGCACAAAATTCCCACAGGGAATTCAGCACAGGGGCCAGTGCTGTTAAAGCACCTTACCATCGCCACTGAAAATAAACCTGGATATTCAGTGCTGGAGTCTATCTGGTGTCTGGCATTGAATATCTGGTTTTGCTGATGATTGCGGCAGCTGTCTTGTCAGCTGTGATGTTGAGCCGTTAAGCACATAGCTAAACCACATAAAGCTGGGACAGTCATTCACCTATACTAACTTTCAGAGCCAGCCCAGCATTTCCGTACCCCCCCCCCACCACTGACACTGCCCCCCTCAGCTGCCATTGATTCTGTCTCCCCCCACTAGCTGCTGCCGCTTTTGGAAATACTGCTGCTGCCCGCCTCCCCCCCCCCCCATATGGAATTGACGGCAGCTGGGGGGGGGGGGAGCGCAACCATCCATGTGTGCTGCTGCTGCTCACCTGTGCTGCTGCCGCCCCCACCCAGGCCAGTCGCCTAGCTCACCTAGTGGACGGGCCAGCCCTGCTATCTTTATGCAGTTTATAAATCGAGTTAGTAACCTGGTATCACCGCTGGCCAACAGCTGCCGGGACTGCCCTTGCTCCACTCACTGACCACCCCACAATTAACTGGGCATCTTTCCTGTAGCCCATGGGGATATTCAGTGGCACTATCTGGAATCGCTGGCATTTACCTGGTAAATCTTCCGAATATTGGCCCCATTCTTTTTATCTTTCCTACTTATAGTGCAATGAACTAAAATTCAGGGAAATAAAAGTGCCTAGCACAGGGCATTAAACTGATACTAATGAGAGGATTGGGTATATATTTCGCTTTTATAGATTTGATAACTGATAACTGATGGGCAATTCAGTAATCTACTCTATGACGCAGAAATTTGTGCCTGATTCTATTGTGATAATCTTACTCCCCAATGCAGGAAAACGATTAGCGCTGAAAAATCACCATAAAACCACAGCGTAAAAGGCACATGCAAAATGCAGGTAAATCAGATGAATACAAAATTGCTTCCATGGCAAAAAAAATGTGCCGAAACTAGCAGAGTTTTTACTGGCCTCTTAACGCTAAATCGTAATACCAGCTCAGAACTAGAGGAAAGATCTAGCCAGGAGCACAATGCTCATCTGAGGTGAAGTGTCACACGTCCTTAGACGATCCACAATCCCTGCTGGTCCAAATGGCCTGCGAACAACCCGATCCCTCCACCTCCCTAAAAAAAACAATCATTGATAGTCCTAGTGGACTTGACCCCTTCACCCCCACAAACTCCCAAAGATGGCGGCGTGGAGCAGGAGTATGTTGGCCTAGAGGTGGGAGTATAGGAGGCCTGGTCCAGCACAGCTTGTTTTGGAGGTTCGGGGTGAGGAGTTTCAAGATCCACTAAGGACAGCGATGATTGTTTTGGCTGTTGGGGGGGGGGGGCAGGGTTCACAAGGGCTACTGATGATTTTTTTTTGTGGGGGTGGGGGGTGTTTCAGGGTCCACCTGAGCCACTAATGATTTCTTTTTGAAGGGAGGATTGGTTAGGACACGGGGACCGGCCTGTTTTTTTTGTTTTTATCTTCCCGCTCACGCACTGACAGGAAGGGAGATGTTTACAAGCTCATGTGCGCAGGGACCAGACATAGCGCAGACCCTTGTGCTCACGTGTCTGACTTGCTCTCCTTGATTAATGCAGGCAGTGTGCACAACGCATTTGCATGTTGTTTGTGCTTTGGGAAACCTTGTGCTAGAGCGTTAGTGCTGGGCTCTAGTGCAGGGTTTCTGCATCGAGCCCTGAGATTATCAGATTATAATTCCTTCTCTTGAAAACAGGCAAGTGCTAAATCCAAAATCCCTTCCCTTTCCCTGTTTTGAACCGAGCCCTAGGGAAAGCATCTTGCCACAGGCCACACAGAGTATCAGTGGCATAGAGTGTGCTCTGTATCATAGGGCCTCAAAATCCTGTACTACATTTCTTACCCTTACGTTGGTCCAATACAAGGCATTACAGCCTTTAAGAGACTCCTGCTTCTGTAATATAGGCCTTAGAAAGGTCATGCCAAAGAAAACTTAAGGAGCCCTTTTACTAAAATGTGATAAAGGCGTGATAAGTGGAAACCCTGTGCAAGAAATGCATATAGCACTAGGGTTGATGCTTACCAAATTAAAATTAGCAGATAGCGCGGGAGCACTAGTGTTATCTGCCAGGGAAGGGAGAGGAGAGAGACTGGAAGAAGTAGACAGTGTGAGGAGAAGGAGAGAGCATGAAAGAGAAAGGGTTAAAGACTGGTGGCAGAGGTGGTCTGAGGGCAGACCGGGGCCATGGGTGGAAACTAATTGCAGGGCCTCGTTTGCATAACCACAGGGCCTTGTTTGCATAAATATTAGCATACTGGATTTATTTAGTCAGTGTTATCATCAAACTAAAGATGAGAGAAAAAATCCTGGTAGCTGTGAATTCAAGATCATGTGCCCAGGCTGAGCTGGACTCGACCTTGTCAGAGCTGGAAAAGCCTCAAAAATCAGCAACAATGAAGCTATCCAGCCACAAAACAAAATGTAACCTGAGGTGTTCCTTTTAGATTTCCTTGAATTTGAACCGACAAAATATTTTAAATTTCAGACTTACAACATCAACAACACAAAACTGTAAATCTCATAGACAATCCATAATCCACTACCCTCCTCCCCTCCCCCAACACCCTACAGGTGACTCCATCAACTTCAGAGCCAGCAAAGTTCCCATGTGCTTGATGCCATCTTGTAGATATATTGAACTATTTCCCATAAACACCATAGTACATCTGGCCGATAGTAGGCTCACTGTTCTATCTGCCATTATCTTGTTCCTAGCCCCACATTCCCCACAGGCCACCCTGCTTTCAGACAATCACATCAGTACTGGCAAACTAAGTGATTGCCCAGGATGGCATCTTCTTGGGAGGAGGAGGGGGGGGGGAAGCAAAGAGCTTGGCACTCAAAGCTAAACAATAGATTCAGACAGCTGGGGAGGGTGTAAGGTTTGCCTTGGATGCCAATACCTTGAACCAACTCTGGGGCCAGCCCTAATTCTCACTTAGGATCAGCATAGGGCTATCAGAGCTGTCCCAAGCCATAAATGTGCCCTGTGCGACATGCACATGTGTCCCCCCCTCCCCCCCCCCAGGTTTGTCATTTCCCTGTGCTAGCATCACCCCATCTTACCCCACACCTCCATGCCCACGCTGCCTTCCCCTGCCCTACCACCGCCATTTTCCATGGCTCATTGGTGGCAGCCGCAGAGAGTATCTCAAATTGAGAAAAAAACACACGGGTCTCCAGACTCCTTATTTGCATGTTTGCCCGATCCCTCCCTCTTCTGACACAGGAGTTGCAAAGATCCACAGTTGAATGGCTGGTCTGATAGCGCAAACATGCAAACACAGATCTGGAAGACCAACGTGTTTTTTCCTCAATTATAGATACTCTCCACTGCTATGACTGCAGCTGCCAAGGAGACATGAAAAACAGTGGTGGCAGGACAAGGGCAGTTGGAGGGGGAGCAGAGTCTGGAAATCCCAAATGCACCCCTATCTCTTTTGCTCCCTATGCGGCTGCACCGTTCGCACAGGGCTAGGTATGGTGCTGATAGCTATACTAGTTTCCAATAAAAAAAATAGACACTAACCTACAAGTTGGTTTCCTGTTAGTCAGTTCTTGCCCCCTGCATTGTAATTCTATTATTGTGCTATAGCAGACACTCATAAAATATTTGTGGTAATCCCAGCATATACTCCTCTGCCACAAGCTGGCCCAGGCACATCATCTTCTTTCCCTTTTCTGTTTCTCTCTCTCTCTCAGACTCTCTTCCTTTCCGTCCCCCATGCATAGCACTTCTTTCTCCCACTAAGCCCCCCCCCCCCCATCTTTTTCCCACTCCCTTGCTCCCCTCCAAAGGCATTCTCTCTCCTACAGCTCCCCTGCTTTTGAGGCCCTCCTGCTGCTCTTATTATTTACAATAGTGATGCATCACATATGTGTACAAGACAGCAAACTAATGGAATTGCCCTATAATGGGAACATTTTAGTAGGAAGTTGGAGATAGAGTTGATACTGAAAAGTGTTGCGGGAGATCTAGGACGTCTGTTCCTTTGCCAGTGGTGGATGGGAAAAACTGAGGAAGGATGAGTGATGCACTGGAGATGAAGGGGTTGGAGCATGCTCAGAGGGGTTCTTCCCCCCTCCCCTCAAAAAAAAACCCCTGCTCTGAGCTATAGGAGAGCTACTCCTTTCCAGGTGTCATCAGATGATGACACCTACGTATACATAGCTGTCTCAGCCTTCTTGTCCATGCAGTGGTAAGCTGGTGTGACTCAGCCTTCTTGTCCATGCAGTGGTAGCTGGTATGAAATTTAACTTAGTAGGCAAATAGTAGGAGATACACATGTCCCCTGCTAATGCTCCCTATGAATCCATTTCTTTTTTTGTATACAAAAACCCCCCAAAGTCAGAGAAATTAGTGGTAGATTATCCTGCTCAGTTTCAATGGTGCTGTCAGAGAGAGAACAGCACATAAGTGTTGGGCTGAACCTCTTCTTCCCTCACTCTCAACTACAGTCCATCTATAAGAATTAAACTACAAACCAGGGCAAAATCAAAATAAACTGTTTTCCAATCTTTTCAGCCCTCTCCGCAGCATTTAAGACACTAGTCCAGTGGTTCAGGGCAGGGCTGTACCAAGCCCATCTGGCGCCCCCCAACCCTACAGCACAGATCTGTCATTTGCCCTATGTCCAACATCTCCCCTTTTAACCCCACACCTCCATGTCCAGCCGGCTTCCCCCACGCTGCCTGCCCGGCCTGGTCTTGCCCCACTGCGAGCGTCAGAGGAGGCCAGCATGCAAGCGCGGAATAGAAAAGATCTGTATGTGCCAATTTGAGGTTCGCTCTGCTAATGTCACCGCCAATGGAACATAAAAAATGGCAGCGTGGCAAAGGCAGGCAGCACTGGGGGGAGCTGAGGCCAGCCACTGCAAATGTGCCCCTAGTTTTTTGCACCCTTTGCAGCTGCACTGCTCCCACAGGGCTAGGTACAGTGCTGGTTCAGGGTCTCACTAGTGTCACCTGCATCACGGGACCGAGCCTTATCTACACATGCATGCACCCTGCCACTCCGCTGGGTACTAAGAGAGCCATTGGAAGCTTCCCTGCCTCAGGAATATCTGCAGAGTGCATGGCGGAGGGAGCTGGACTTTCTTTTTCTTTTTTCTTTTAATATGAGAGAGTTGCCTTGGGAGAATGTCTGGGCTGGAAAAGACCTGGGAAATCCCCCGCTACTGGGATGTCTTATGCTAAGGTTACCAGATATCCCAAATTTTCAGGTACTATCCCTGATTTTAGAGCTGAGTTCCTGACTCCCACGTGTTCGGCAGTCTCCTATCTCCGATTCTAGCAATGGGGATAGAGGAGGTAGAAAAAAAAAGTATTTTTGATTTAGTGATTTGCATATGTCCATTATCTTTATATTTTGCACAGTACAGGGGAAATGCATCACTGTTTATTTTTCTCAGTCTATTTTTATGCTTGGAAGTGATGCTGTTGCTGTCATGAGATGGAAGGGGGGGGGGGCAGGGTAATGACTCTTCTACCTGCCTCATGCCTTGTTACTCAGACCTGAAATTAAGGTGCCCCTTCCACCCCTCCACACACTTTGGATAAGTGTCCCAGAATGGCTGCTGGGATTGTGGGGGAGGGGTTGCAAAGGGCTGAGAGCTGAGGAAGCATTTTTTTGTTTTTTACATTTTGCAATATTTGGAGGGTAGTTGTGATCCCTGAGCCTAAGAGGAATCAACAGGAGGCAGCAAAGGGAAAAATGATTGAGCAGACATGCAATCTCTGATCTGAGTCACACACTGCAGGCCCCACACCAGCTCTTCTCTCCACCGGCTCTCACTGAGTCCCTCTTATTTACTGCACTGAGGGAGCAGGGCTCCTGTGACAGTGGGTCTAACCAGAAGCACAAACACTCACAAGAGGAAACACAACCAAAGGAGTGAGGTAGCTACCAAAGTAATTATTGAGGTCAACGCTAAGAGCCAGGGGACCCAACATGGTCGTGTTTCGGTGGTGCCTTCGTCAGGGGTACAAGCCTACTGTAGCATATCAAGTGTGGATAAATCGAAAGTAAAGCAATCACACCATTGAATCCACAGTAAAGGCTTTATGCAGAATAATTGATTAACCTTATATCTCAAAGCACTGGCATGTGCCAACCAAACCTTTTCCTGTGACAGCAGAGCCATATGTGGGAAACACTCCCAAGTATGCCTAGGGCCAGCCCTGACTGGTGGAGTGGGGCTGCAACAGGGATAGAGAGAGTATCAGAAAGCGGGAGACAGAAGGAAGGGGGCTAGTTCATGGGCAGGGCCTGCCCATCCATTGTGTGAGAATGTTGTTCACACAGGGCCTCAAGCTTCAGAGGGCCCCGTGCCAACAACATCTCACATACAGCACCGGCAGGCAGGGTGGCTTTAGAGGGAGCCAGAAAAGCCCCGGCTCACCTCTGACAGCCGCTAAAGAGAAGAGCACCTTTTTTCTTCACTTCAGCAGCTGTATTGTAGTATAGGACGCTGGTGCGCTGAGGTTAAAGAGGACTTCATGTTTCCCAGCACTCAGTGTGCCCGCGTCCTATATTACAATACAGCTGCCGAAGCAAAGAAAAAAGACGTGCTTCACTTTGGCGGCTGTCAGAGGTGAGCAGGGGTCTCTCTGGCTCCTTCTAAAGCCTGTTAGACAGCCACAGGACTCTTCAGGGGGGGAGGGGGGCTAAAACTAGAAATAGCTGATGGGGAGGAGAGCTAGGACTGGAAATAACTGATGGGGAGGGGGGCTTGGAATGGAAATGGGCTGCATGGGGGGAGCTTGGATTGGAAATGGGCTGAGTGGGGGGAGCTAGGACTGGAAAAAGCTAATGGGGAGGGGGGGCTTGGACTGGAAATTGGCTGAGTGGGGAGAGCTTGAACTGGAAATGGACTGAGTAGGGGGGAGCTTGGACTGGAAGTTGGCTGAGTGGGGGGAGCTTGGACTGGAAATGGGCTGAATGGGGGAGAGGGAGCTAGGACTGGAAATAGCTGATGGGGAGGGGGGCTTGGACTGGAAATGGGTTGAGTGGGGGGTGAGCTTGGACTGGAAATGGCCTGAGTGGGGGAGAGCTAGGACTGGAAATGGGCTGATGGGGGGCATGGATTAGAAATGGACTGATGGAAGGGCTAGGATAGGACTGGAAAGGGCTGATGGGGGAGCTAGGACTGGAAATGAGCTGATGGGGGGCTAGGATTGGAAATGGGCTAATGGGGAGCTAGAACTGGAAATGGGCTGATGTGGGGGGGGGAGAATGGGACTAGAAGGGAGTGGATGCTGGGTGGGGCTGGAACTAGAAGGGAGCTGATGTTGGGGGAGAACTAGAATGGGATGGGGCTGGAGGAGTGAGAATGGAGAGGGGAAAAATATTGTGTGGGATGGAATAAAATATCTCCCGGGTATTGGGAGAGTAAGTGGTGATTGAGGATGGAGGGGTAAAATTTGAGCGAATGAAAAAGGAATAAAGAAAGAAATGGAGGAAAGAGCAAAAGGAGAAAGATCAGTATGTTAAAGCAGATGTAGAGAGAGAATGGAAATTAGAAGAGAGAAGAAAGGAAAATGAACAGCAGTCAATGGAGAATTAGCAGAAGACACGAAGAAACCAGAAGAAAGTGACTGGAGCAATTGCAACTGAAAAATAAAATGCACAAACAACAAAAGGTAGAAAAATACTTTTCTATTTTGAATTTATTAATTGGAATATGTCAGCTCTGGGAAACAAAGGCATGGGGAGAGATGACCTGCATGGAGCGGCAAGTGCACCTAGCCTTGCCACCCTGCTGGGCAGACTAGATGGACCATGCTGGTCTTTATCTGCCGTCATATACTATGTTACTATGTTAATGTCTGCATTTTGTTTAGTTCAAGAGGAAATTAATTTACAGTTTTATTTCTCCTGTGTTGTTGTACATTCCAAGTTTGACTTTTGGGGTTCCCAGTTTAATTATTGTCTTCCTCTTTCTAAATTGTGATCCATTGTTCTTTGTTTGGTGATGGTCTATGTTTTGCATGTGTAACCGAGCTGAGGTATCCTGTTTGTGTAGTTTCTGTGACAATGCCACTTGTTCTCTTTCCCCAGTAGGAGGTGTACTGGTATTCTCTGAGATGTATTGGTTTAATATTTGCAGTGTTGCCTTTTGATAGGTAGGGTTTGGTACTTTATGAGCCCTGGTAGTACTGTTATGAAATGGCGGGTTTGCTATGGGTTCTAAATGGGCAGTGTTTGTAATACTTCCTAATGTGCCTGGCGGTTGGCACTGGAATATAGTAATGTAGAAATCTGATAGTCTTTCTTTATCCAGACACTCATTAAGAGGCATGTTTACTAAATGTTGGTGCACGTTAACATTAGGCAAATATTTATGTAAATGAGGCCCTGAAATGAGTCTCTGCACATGGCCCCGCACCCTCCTTGGGCCGCCCCTGTTCATGGGGGAGGAGACGGAAGTAAGGGGAGAGTGGAAGGGGATGAGAGGTTGAGGAAATGAGTGCAGGGAAGCAGGACAGTGTCTATATGGCAAAAGGTGTGTACACACCTCACCCTGTATAACCCATTTCAACACATTCAAGCTCATACGTGCAGACACATTTATGCTCCACCACCCCTCCCCCAACAACTACATTCTCGATACCACTCACACATCTCTTCCCACTACCACACAGACATACAGGGGTAAGGTGCCATTTTGTCACTACTTTTCAACTAGTTTTTCCTGTCATTTTGGGTTAAAAAAGCAATATGAAATGCCATGATAAGGCTCCTTCCTACTGCTTGTTCCAGATACAGTAGGGTCTGTCAGGTCATTGTGAGCTAGAATGGTGACACAGAAGGGTCCACCTGCGAATGACCTTTTAGCTATGGGTGCAGAGAGAAAGGCAAAGCAAAAGGCAGCAGGGCATTCTTGCAAAATCCATGAACATTTAAAGTGCTTCAGGTTTTGCTCAATAGAGATGGTTTATGTATCTTGTGGGTGACAGAGGTGGTAAGGCCTTTTGATTCAAACCACACCCCAGCTGGAAATAAAATGATGTTAAATGATGGCTTTTGTTGGTTGTGGCATCAGTGAAGTGCCCCTAGGTGTGATCAGTGCTATTTTTAGTGTGTCTAGTGTGTGCGCACATTAGCAATCGCAAAGCAGTGCTCATTGAACAAACACTAAATGATGGCTTCCCCTGCTGAGTATTTGCATCCAGGCTGTTTCCCTCCTACTAATCCATCCCTTAATAGAAACTACTTCTATAGTGCCTTCCTACCCAATAGCGATATGCTGTCATTGTAGAACATCAAGGAAATAATGACATTTGAGATTTGAGTTTGTTTCATGTCCCATCCGATATGGCACAAAACAGCGCAAACTGTCTTTTTATTTTGTTATAGCATGCAGTAAGGGGCATGTTTGCTAAAGGTTAAAATTTTATTGCTATGATCATGCCAGCACTTAACACACACTAACAGATGTTGCCACACACACATACAGAATTTAGTAGAGTTGACTCCAGGGCTGGGCCAGCCACTTGGCAAACTAGGCAGCTGCCTAGGGCAGCAGCTTCTTGGGGGCCGCAAAGAGCAGCTACTATCAAAGCAAAGCAAAGCCTCCTAAGAGCTCCACAAACTCAGACCCATCACTGATTACATTTACTTGTAGAAAGAATTGGAAAACCATGGGTTAGCTATACATTTCGAAAATAAAGTTTAATATTTAAAAGTATGAAGTCCAAATATGTGTGTTTATAGGATTTTCTGGGAAAGATGGTGTTGAGATGATTAATTCCACCTCTTCCCCGCCCCCTCCCTCCCACAAAGAGAGCTTCCCATACAAATCGCCTGTTCATATGGGGAGCTCTGTCCCCGGCATGCTGCCCTGCCGTTTAGCAGGTCTGAATGTCTGGATCAGACGTCCAAACCCACTAAACGATGTTCAGAATGACCCCGACAGGGTACAAGTGCACATGTATAGCTTCTTCAGAACAACTGCAAATCTGTGACTGGTGTGCTACTGGGGGTTGTACGAGTTTTATTTAGAAAGTCATATAGGCACCTATGTTGCCTTTATGTATGTTTATGTTTATTAGCTTGATATACCGCCATTCAAATAATAACATAGCGGTTTACAAAAGTAAAATATACAAGAAAGGCCAATCAGGCAGAAAAGGAAAGGAAATTACAATAAGTGACAGGAAAGCACCCAAGACATTTAAACACATACGACCAAGAAGAGAAGGAGTGAGAGAGAGGTGGAAAAAGGTAGTTTCACACCAAAGGGGAGGGGAGGTCAACCGCAGAGGAAAAGAGGTGAGTTTTCTGATTTTTTTTTGAAAGTGGGATAGTGCTGTTCGAGTCTGAGAGAGGTGGGCAGGGAGTTCCAGAGTGTGGGACCAATAAAGAAGAAAGCAGAGGAACGGGCAGAATGTAGGTGAGCGCGGGATGAAGAGGTTGATGTGCAGTGACCGAAGTGAGCGACTGGGAGTATGGGACTGAATAAGGTCTGCCAGATACTGAGGGGTGTGCTTGTGCAGAACATGATGAACCAGTGTGAGGATCTTATAGCGAATACGGAATTCAATGGGAAGCCAGTGAAGGTGGAGAAAAAGAGGCGTGATACTCCATTATACATCACAGTCCATACTTCAGGGTAGAATAATATAACATCCATTCACAATACCCCAAACTCAATGATCAACTCATTTCTTCCCACTTTTACAACATTATCGTTCACCCAGGCTGCAATAGGCCAGTTTCTTTATCAGATGTGCTCCATCTCTGGCCAGAAATGCCCTCTCAACTTATATCTACAGTGTAGATATCTTATGTATATAGTTAACCCAGTTATCCTTGTTTGTACTCCTGTTCAATGTAAAACCTGACAGTTTTTCGTTATGGTCGTTTTGTTATGATGTAAACCGCGCTGATTCTAAATAGCGCGGTATATAAGAAACTGTAATAAATAAATAAATAAATAAATCCCCTGCATCCTGTGGCCTGGACCTATCTTCACTTGCAGGTTTGAAAACAATAAGGCATACTAATAAACTGAGCTATATTAGGTTTACCCACCTGTAGCATGGAAATACACATAGGATCCCAGAGCAGGAAGCCAGCTTGTAAAGACTGGCCTAAATTGCTATGTGGTCCCTGCAAGGCCTATGGGCCACTTCAGGCTGTTCCCAGCATCTATCACCCCTGGACCTTTACCTCTCACACCTTCAGCAGTGGGATAGCAGTTCTGCCCAAAACTAGGACCTGCCTCACTGGTTCTTTGGCAGGTGAGAGTGAACTGTCCAGCTGGCTTATCCCTACTATAGTCTCATCACCTGTTGTTCGATGTGGGAGAGGGTGACCTGGCTAGATGGCTCCTCTTGTGCTCATGAAGACTACTTGGACCTAGCATTTTTGTGCAGGTACTCACAGTCATGGTTATTATGATAGATGGTGTTCAGCTTCTTACATGTAGCCCTTCAAACGTTTAGCTTCTGGTATGACTTGATCTTGGCAGAAGCAGGGCCGTACAGTACTTTTTAATGTTTGATAATCTCCTTACCCAGGAGCTCTACCACTCAAGATGTAAAAGGTAGCCTTATGCAGCAGTGCCTCACATTTGACAGCCATTCTGTGTGTATGTGGCAGAGAATATAAGCACATCTATAAAATAGAGGTGTACATATTTTAAGAGATTTAGTTTATAATATAGGTGAATATTTTAGGTAGCAAAGTTGACCAAACCTACTTTAACGCAATTGTAGATGCCTATGTGCTTCCTCTGGGCTGATCTGCTCCTAATCACCTAATCAGAGGCAAGTATCTGCTATCCTTCATGATTGCTTCAGCCACCTCCACCTTTTAAAAAGCTGCTCTGCTTGACTATGGCATAGTTTTCTTTTGTGGTGCAAAGGACATTTTGGCAAGAATGATAACATTATCTAGGGTTCCTGTGCCTCCTTTGGAACGATTCTCTACAGAAAAGCATAGCTCCAGCCATAGATCCTGAGGGGCCTACTTCACCCTATTTACAATAATTAAGGCACCTTCTGAGATGGTGAGAGAAAATAAACTTTGAAGGCTCTTGGGTTTGGAGCCCCGCCCTGCACATTTCAATCTACCTTATGTCTAAGTAAAGCCTACTGGATTGGAGAATGTTATCATGCTGATTTAATGGCTCTCACATCTTGATGCAGTTGGTTGTCCAGTTTCTAGCAGCCTTCCACAAGGTTTGGTCTAGCGCAGTTGTTTGCCCAAATGATATGACTAACAGGATCCAAATGTTTGCTAGTCTAACATTCAGCAAAGCTGCCACTCCCAGATGGTGCACTTGGCTCCTCTTTCTAATGCATATCTTTACAAGTACTTGAAACCCACAAGCAGCAAAGACCACAGTTTGGGGTTGAAAACACAAGTTGTAATCACAGAGACCAGCATTTAAATCCCATTGGTACTCCTTGTGGCCTTGGGCAAGTCACTTAACCCTTCACTGTCTCAGGCACAAACTTAGAATGTAAGCCCTCTGGGGATAGGGAAATGCCTGCTGTACATGATTATAACTCACCTTGAACTGCTACTGGAAAGACGTCACTAAATACTATTAAATTAATAGTGTGGAATTTTTTTCTGTCTCACAGATTCAGTGTTATGAATATGCAACACTTTCTGTTAACTTACCAGGCTGACTTGTGGCCAGTTGCCAGATTAGTCCAAATTTCCAGCCCAATACTTCTTGAAAACTAGCCCAAAGTAATGAACTCTTTTAGCTACAACCCCTCATGCCAGAGGTGACATCATGGCTCTCTGTAATGTGGGCATCTCCCGAGTGATGTCACAGCATACTTGAAAAGGGAGGGGAGATAGCTGCCCACCCTGCTACATGTCATTGGCTAGCACTCTGACAAATGAGATGCAACAAAAGACCAACATCATGCTATGATCTCTTTGAGCCTGCCTTGGGGTGGAACAAACAGGGAAGATACTAACTGTACTTTGCCTTTTTTTTTTTTTGCTCCATTACCAAAGTTATCTTGGCCAAAAGGGCATGAGCAATAGCTCAAAAAACCACACCCCACAAACCAGTTGGGTGAAAAAACCATAGAAATGGCAACAATGCTTGTTATCCTTCAGTTTTAACAGCCTCTAGGGTTATATTTCTATAGAAACCACCAGGGACTGCCTTGCTGTCTGTTCTCTTGATTGAACCAGTTTTCTGGGCATGTCATTGTTGAAGGGGGTGGGGCCTTCTGCATGCACATATCTGATCCCATGCTGTATCAACAAAGCTGCCTGTTTGCAGGCTACTACCACTGATGATGGTACCAACAGCTAGCCATGGTTTGCCTTTCCCTACCGGTTGCACTCTTGCATTCTTGTTTGCCTTATGGCTTGTTTGAACCCATTGCATGCAGGGACTGGGAGCTCCGACTTATCTCAGACATTATATAACATTGTGAAGAATACATGCAGTGGGCTGAGGCACAATCCTACGCAGCTCTCTGACATCGTCTCTTTCAAATGTGTGGGCTGATGCAGTGTTGTCCCTATGACATATAGTCCTGTGTAGCTGTCCTTCCAGAGCTGTGTCTGGCTTCTCTCACTTCACCTGTGTAGTAATTGACATGAGCTAAAGGTGAAGTTCTGCTTGCATACCATCTAGCCATCTTCTGCAAGAAGTAGTGTTGCCATAGCTTTTTGAGAGAAGGGTTGTTTGTAGGCCAGGTAACAAAAGTGCCTTATGTGTTTTATATTCCTATGAAATAACTCTGCTTTTTCTGTAATGAATGGCTATAGCATGTGCAACATAATCTATTTGTTATCTATTTGTGTCTCTTGGGGAAACTGCTAGGTACATATGACCTAGATTGGCCACTGTTGGAAACAGAATACTGGGCTTGATGGACCTTGGTCTGACCCAGTATGGCATATCTTATGTTCTTATGTTCTTATCCTGAGTAAAAGCACCTTCTGTGAAATGGCTACTGGGCTCAAGGCATGAGTGGGTCTCAGAGTCATCAGAAGAAGCTGCCAAAGGGAAAGCATTGCCACAAGATTGGAGTAAGTGCTGGGTTGCGCGTGCTATAACAAACCTGGGTGTTGATATTCAGAAGGGAGCACCCCAAAGTTGCAGAATCAGTGATCACAAGGAAGCAAAGGAAAGTGGTGGTTGGTGACTCTCTTCTGAGGGGTACTGAGGCATCCATCTGCCGACCAGACTTAATGTCCAGAAAGGTATGCTGTCTGCCAGGTGCCAAAATCTGAGATGTTACAGAGAGTATGCTGAGACTTATCCAGCCCACTGACTTACTCGATGTTGCTCATCCATGTCGGTAGAAATGATATTGCCAGATATTCCACGAGCATATCAAAAGTGACTTCATGGCTCTGGGACAGAAGGTGAAGCAGATAGGCACATGGGTTGTGTTCTCTTCAATCCTCCCTGTTGAGGGTAAAGGCCAAGGCAGAGAAGCTCACATCCTGGAGACCAATGCATGGCTGCATGGATGGTGTCATCGAGAGCATTTTGGTTTCCTGGCCCATGGGATGCTGTTCCAAGGGCTGCAGAGCAGAGATGACATCCATCTGTCCAAGAAGGGTCAACGTGTCTTCAGTAGCAGACTTGCTAACCTACTGAAGAGGGCTTTAAACTAGATTTGTTGAGCATGGTTGAAAAAATGGGTAAAAGGGGCAACATATGGAAAGCAGTGTGTATAAATGCCCGTAGCATGGGAAATAAGATCCCAGATGTTGAGGCTTTAATGGGAGAGGCTGACTTGGATTTACAGTAGTGGTAGTAACAGAGACATGGTTCACGGACAACCATGACTGGGATGTAACTATACCAGGCTATTCTTTATTCAGAAAGGACAGGGTAGGAAGAAGGAAAGGAGGAGTGGCACTATATGTAAAAAATAATACTAAAGCTATGGGAATACAGGGCTTAAAAGAGAGAGAGGAGGCATTGTAGGTTAAACTAGAAAGAGGGAAAGAGAAATCTATTTGCACTGGCGTGATATAAAGACCTCCCTCACAGGTGAAGAGGTGGACGGAGAGTTAATTGAAGACATACACAGCATTGTCAGGAAAGGAGAAGTGCTACTGATAGGGGATTTCAATATGCTGGATGTTGATTGGCACATTCCTGCTGAAGTATCATCTAGAAGTAAGGAGATCCTGGATTCTCTACAGAGAGAACTATTCAGGCAACTAGTAACAGAACCCACACGTGAAGGTGCCATACTGGACATGGTGCTTAGCAATGGTGAAAGTGTTTCTGATGTTATAGTGGGAGATCATTTCACATCCAGTATTAGAACTATGGCTGATAAAATCCATTCAAAAGCAAGGGTCTTAGACTTTAGGAAAACTAACTTTGCCAAGATGGGCCAATACTTCAGGGAGTCGTTAGCAGGATGGGAACAGCTGGGGGATGTAGAAAAACAGTGGGCAAAACTGAAAGGGGATATTTTAAGGGCAAACAACCTTTTAGTTAAAATGGTAAATAAAGGTAAAAAAAAAAGGAGACCGCTATGGTTTTCGAAAGAAGTAGCTGAAGAGGTGAAGAAAAAGAGGGAGGCCTTCATGAAATACAGGATATCACAGAGAGAGGAAGACAGGTATCTGTATTTGGAAAAACATAGAGTGCTAGCAAGGTAGTCAGGAAAGCAAAGATTCAATAAGAGAAGGAAATAGCCAATGCAATAAAATGGGGGGATAAGACATTTTTCAGATATGTAGTGAGAAGAGGAAGGGCAAAGGTAGCATTGTCAGACTCAAGGATGAAGGGGAGGAATATGTAGAAGCTGATGAGGATAAAGCAGAATTGCTTAACAAATATTTTTATTCTGTGTTCCTAGATTAAGAACCAGGAGCAGGACCTCAGAAAACACCCACAAACAGGAAAAGAAGTGAGGGGCATCTTGAACAATTTTCAGAAGACTGTGTTCGTGAGAAACTAGCTAAACTTAAATTAGACAAAGCAATGGGACTGGATGGGATACACCCTAGAATACTGAGGGAACTTGGGGAAGTTCTAGCAGCTCTACTGACTGACCTTTTCAATGCCTCCTTGGAGTTGGGAGTGGTGCCAAAGGACTGGAGAGAGGCTCATGTGGCGCCTTTGCACAAAAGCGGAAGTAAGGATGTGGTTGAAAACTACAGGCAGGTTAGTTTAACCTCAGTGCGAGTAAATTATTGGAAAGCGCTGTTGAAAGAGAAAATAGTGAGGTTTCTGGAGTCTAATGGATTACTGGATCAAAGGCTGCATGGATTCACCAGAGGCAGGACTTGGCAGGCAAATCTGATTGATTTCTTTGACTGGGTGACCAGGGAGTTGGACCGAGGGAGAGCCCTAGATGTGGTGTATTTAAATTTCAGTAAAGCCTTTGACACTATTCCGCACAGGCGACTTATAAACAAACTGAACACCCTAGCAATGGACCCTAAAGTTACTGCTTGGGTTAGAAATTGGTTGAGTGGGAGGCAACAAAGGGTACAGGTAAATGCAGCTCATGCTGAGGAGAAGGAGGTTACCAGTGGTGTGCCCCAGGGATCTGTCCTTGGTTCGATTCTTTTTAACATCTTTGTTAGTGATATTGCAGTAGGGCTGTCAGGTAAGGTTTGCCTCTTTGCGGATGATACCAAAATCTGCAATAGAGTAGACACCAAGGACAGTGTAGATAACATGAGGAGAGATCTAGCTAATGTTGAAGAATAGACTAGAATTTGGCAGCTGAGATTTAATGTTAGAAATGCAAGGTCATGCATTTGGGCTGCAGCAATCCAAAGGAGCGATATAGTATAGGGGTGAAGTACTTCTGTCCACAAAAGAGCGGGACCTAGGCATAATTGTGTCTGATGATCTTAAAGTAGCTAAACAGGTAGAAATGGTGATGGCAAAAAATAGAAGGATGCTTGGATGCATACAGAGAGGAATGGCCAGCAGATGAAAGGAGGTGAAACTGCCCCTGTGTAGGTCTTTGGTGCGACCTCATTTGGAGTATTGTGTGCAGTTCTGGAGACCGCACCTTCAAAAGGATATAAAGAGGTTTGAGTCGGTACAGAGGGTGGCTACTAAAATGGTTAGTGGTCTTCATATAAAGCATATGAGGACAGATTTAAGGATCTTAATATGTATACTTTAGAGGAAATGTGGGATAGAGGTGATATGATTGAGACATTTAAATACCTCCATGGCATAAATGCACAGGAGGAGAGCCTCTTTCAATTGAAAGCAAGCTCTGCTAAAAGGGGTCATAGGATGAGGGTGAAAGGGGATTGACTCAGGAGTAATATGCAAAAATATTTCTTTACGGAAAAAGTGGTAGATGTGTGGAATAGCCTCCCAGTGGAGGTGGTAGAGACTAGTACAGTTTCTGAATTGAAAAAAGCATGGGACAAACACAAAGGATCTCTAAAGGAAAAAAGGGGACTGTTGTAGTGGTTGATATGGAAGGGAAGACTAGATAGGCCATGTGGTGTGCATCATTCTCTGCATGCCTACTTTCGTTTGTCAGAGCTACTCCTAATGGGAGTTACCTGCTGTTATAGCGGTTCTTATACATCTGCACCATCTTGGTGGGACCCTCAGAGAGAAGGAGAACTCCTCACACAGTTTCAGTGGGAAATAATGCAGTAGCTGCATTTGGGGTGGCAGATGATAACAGTTTGCTGTCAAAATGGAGCAGGACCTCCCAGTGGAGGACCGCCTAGGACAGACATCCTTCTCTCCTGGGGTCACATTGAATGGGTCCCCATGGCATCAGAGGAAGGGAAGCCACCAAAATGTGAGAGCGAATTGGAGGAACACATACTTTGCCTTCAAATGGGAGTGGGGGGGGGGGGCTGTGCTTATGTCGTTATTCGCCTTCAGCTGCAGGAAGTAGAGGAGCAGCTTGCTGTTCATCTCAGAAATGCGAAAAAAGGGGGTGGAGTGCACAGGACAAACACTTTGTTCTCTAAGGCTCTTTTTTTCAGTGATGAATCAGCAGGTTTGTCCTAAAAAAAGAGTAAGGTGAAAAAGATAACAAGAAAAGAAGTGGGTTGCTGTGTAGAGAGCTGGGAAAGCATAGCAGTGGATGAAGAGGAGTAAGAGAGGTGTGTGTGAAGCCATTGTGAGAAGGGCTATGAGAACGGACATGTTTTGGAAGCTAGCACGGAATGATTTCTTGAGGTAGCAGTTCTGCAGCTCTGTATTCGGTTGATCTTAGGGGAATGACATGTATGTGTTAGAATCAGTAGTTTATGAAGAGATAATAATGTGTGGATGCTTTGTGAGTGCTTTGAGAGTGAGTTAAAGTATTAGGATGCCTATGAGAGCAGATTCATTGCTATGGAAGCCATGTAACATATGGCTTGAGACCAGTTGTCAAGGAAGTGTGATCCCTATAAACTGACATGGAGCTGGGCCAACAGATTATATCCTCTGCTGAGTTACTGCTTCCAGATGGACATTCCAGGGAATGTGAATAAAAATGCAGAGGGGTTCTTCATGTTGGTGCTTACCTCTCTCTCGTTCTACCTCCTCCTCCTTCCCCTGCAGCCAGGCTTGTCAATGGAGCCACAGCAAATGGACCCACTTCTTCAAGTCTTCATCCATATAGTGAATAAGACTATTCCTTAGGTTAGAGGTTCTTAACCCAGTCCCTGGGACACACCTAGCCAGTCAGGTTTTCAGAATAACCACAATGAATATCCATGACAGACATTTACATATCATGAAGCCGTGTAGGCATATGTCATGGATATTCATTGTGCTTATCCTGAAAAGCTGACTGGCTAGGAGTGTCCCAAGGAATGAGTAAATGACAAGGCTTCCCATGTACGGCTCTTGTGTAATCTTGGACTGTTTTTGGTGAGTTACTTGGCCATGTTAAGCAGCAGGATGCCCCCTGAGGATTTCTCTCTAGTCCCTGACCACCCTTTTCCTAATATTAGCAAGTTTGGTTTAATACAATTTTTTTCATATTTGCTCAATTGCCTTTAGTTAGGTATGCACAAAAAAGCGGTGCACACTATAACAAACAACCCAAGAATAAGGTGAAACACTACAAAATTAATGCAACCGACCAGACAAAACACAAATATCATATTAAAACAATAGGTCCAGATATTTCAAATCTGTCTCCCAAACCTGTCCTGGGGAACCCCCCAGCCAGTCAGGTTTCAGGCATACCCACAATGAATATTGATTTTTGTATGCACTGCTTCCCTTGCATGCTAATTTCTCTCATATGCATATTCATTGTGGATATCCTGAAAACCTGACAGGTTGGTAGTCCCCCAGGACAGGTTTCATAACCCATGCACATAAAATTTAGCACCCTAGTCAGCTATCCCAGGCCCCAAACTCCTATATAGCTCAGACTACAATAGGATACCCATAGATCAGCAGAACACAAAGAACAGTCAAGTACAGACTGAAGTACACCTACAGCCAGCCACATAGGATAGTCATAAAACACTCATAGTTTCAAATATGAGACAAACAATTAAAGTCTATGAGAAGTTAGAATCAGCCACTATCCTTAGGTACCTGCAGAAAAGTGCTGTCTGGACCTCTAGCTCTGCCAGCTTGCCGTAATACTTTGATAACAAACATTAATATGCAAGCAAGATGCAAGAGCAGAGTGCAACTAGTCTGGAAAGTGATTCAGTCTGGGTTCTTCCTAACATGGCTTCCTAAGATGGCTCTTCAACCTGGAAAAGAGGCCGCTGAGATGGGATATGAGAGAGGTCTATAAATTAATGAATGGAGTGGAACAGGTAAACATAGATCGGTTGTTTACACCATCAAAAAAATAAAGACTAGGAGACGCACAATGCAGCTACAATGTAACGCATTTAAGACTAATAATTGAAAATAATTTTTTACTCAACGCATAATCAAACTCTGGAATTTATTACCGGAGAATGTAGTAAAAGCTGTTAGTGTAGCCGGGTTTAAAAAAGGTTTGGACAAGTTTCTGGAGGAAAGGCCATAAACCATTATTAAAGAGGACCCGGGAAATCCACTGCTTGCCCTGGGACAAACATTGTGGAACGTGTGTGCCTCTTTGGGAATCTGCCAAGTACTTGTGGCCTGGATTGACCACAGTTGGATACATGATACTGGGCTTGATGGACCTTGGCATGTCCCAGTATGGCAGTTCTTATGTACTCCCTAACCCATTGCCTTAGCCTTCCCGTTGCTTTGCAAAACCTGCTCCCCTCCCCCACCGGCTCTACAACTGCGCTATGACGCCTTTGTGCTCCCCTTTTAGGATCCTGTTGATTAAATCTTTGATGGAGATGCTGCTAGGCCTGACCCATTGCTACCTGAGTCCCTCTGGCCAGTAGTTGGAAACTGTGCTGCTGACATCTTGCCAGCACTTGCGCAAGGAGAAGCATTTCCTCCTTGCTATATATGGGCTTTCACGCCCGAGGTGCCATTTTGTTGATGTCTCCGTGCCTACAGTGTTATTAGCATGCAAGTTGCATAAAGCTAGAAGTGTTTATATTGCCGTGTACACATTGCAGGTAGAGTTGCCAACCATTTTAGGCTGGCCAGGCCTGTTTTGCAGTCAGAAGGCTAGTGGACGGCAGAACGAAGGGCTGGTTTTCTGCTGAAAGCCCATTGCTCCCAAGCTCCACCACCACCCTTCACCTCCCTCCAGCCACCATTAAACCCTGATCAGGTGTTGGGCCTGGCAAGAGTCTGGTATGGGGGCCTGTCTTTTAACCAGATGTCTTTAGACAGCTGTGCCACATCCCATCAAATCCATTGTCAGATGTCGACATCGGACGGAACTTGACAGAACTGTCTCAGTGGGTATATGATCTAAAGGCGGGCAGGCCCTGTGCCCTACTGTTTCCTGTATTAGGGATAGGGACATAGGGAGATAAGCTGAACATGAGGGGGTGATAGAGACATGTAGGATTGATGTTTGGCACAGGGGAAACACTGGACAAGGAAAGGGACAGATGCTGGACATGCAAGGAGAAAAGAAGAAATAGGCTGAGGAAGGAGAGAGATGGGGAACAGGAGGGTTGGGGTGAGGGAAAGAGATGGAAAGCTGTAGCTAGATACGGTAGAAAGAGTGAAACTGAGAAGTGGTCGTTATGAAAGAGGCAAGAAATCTTGAGAGAGAGGCAAAAAAATAATGAAAGAAAACTGAGAGGAAGAGATCAGTGTTAAAAATTGATGTAAGGTAGGCAGTGAAGACAGGAGAGCGAAGAACGGCAAATGATGAGGAGACCATGTAAAGAGAGCAAAGCAAACAGAAACCAGAGACTGGGACCATCACAATTAGAAAAATAAAATGACTCGACAACAAAGGTAGAGAAAATAATTTTATTTTCTATTTAATGATTGGACTGTGCAGGACTGGTGGACTGTGCAGGACTGGTGTTAGCCATGGATGGGACCTAGACCTAGGCAAAATTTTGCGAGAGGACCCTAAAGCCCACTAGCCCAGGGCAATTGTTCTGGTTGTATCCCTCCTAATGCCAGGCTTGACATCTGCTGTCTTTTGTTTTGCACACTACAGGGGGAAACACATCTTTTATTTCTCTGCTGTTGCACTGTATGCAGCGTATGGCTTTTTGAAGTTTCAGTTTGATTTTTGTCTATATAGCTGTATTTTGACTTTGTGGACACTTATTTTTTATTTGGTGAATGTCTATTTAAGAAATGTGGAATTTCTATTTAACAATGTGTAGCAATCTGGCTTGTTCGGCTATGTTCCAGGGCCCACTGTAAAATTCACAGTGCTGCCTTTTCCTAGGTAGGATCCTTGTGGTGTGAGTTTTGAAAGCTAGTGCTGGCATGCTAGATATGCTCTTTATCCTGATTCTCCTGAATGTTTTTTTTTTAATGAATTCACAATATGCTTGGTATTAAGAGGGTTTGTATTGCCTTTACTTAATTTTTTTTGTATGGTCAGTTTTATGAGGAAGCAGCCTAGCTCTGCTCTGCATAGATTGTTTGGGGGCGGGGGGGGGGGGGGGGATTTGGTGGATGCAGAATGCATGTTTGTATTTACTACCATACTGGAGAACATATGTGTGTTGGGGGCCTCAGGGGAGGACTAAGGCTGAATAGGTACTGAAGATGGAAACTCTTATACTCCCTCTCCCCCTTTGATATGGCCTGCAGATGCTAAATCTTGCACTGCTGCCTTCTGGGTAGTTATTTGTTGGGGCGGGGCATGTGCGGGGCCAGGGGGGGCAAGGTGGAGCAGGATAGCTGCAGATGATGGGTTTTTCTCTTTCAAAATGTTGGCAGCTAATTGTAGGTAGACTTCTTGTCAGTAGGGGGCATAGAAACAGATATTTTATAAACAATGCAGCCCCTTCGGCTCACTTTATAAATGCAGGCACTTATTTTTCTAGACACACACATCCTTCTACCCGACCTACAGGGTGGCCCAAAAAAAGTGAGAACATCTCGTAGCATATAAGTTATTTAAAAATTCAAAAAGACCGATGTAAACGATTGACAAATTTAAAAAAAAACGATGGCAACTGGAAATTGTCGAAATAAAGACGTTATATAGCTTAAAAAGGTAAATAAGTAAACTATTTAAGCTTTTAATTTACGAGATGTTCTCACTTTTTTTGGGCCACCCTGTATATCAAATAACGCCTTATATGGCACTCCGAAATTCTGTAACAAAGGCTGCATTTTAGTGGCCATGCCACACTTTCCCTCCTTCATGAATCGTCATCGTCCTACCTCACTTGTAAAAGGATATTAGAAGACAAAGCAACCAACTCCAATATGCATTAATCCACTCTAAGCATGCACACAAAATAGAATGTCCCAAAAGGAAATATCAGCAATTATTTAGCTTTATCAATCTTATTAAACAATGCATCATTATGAGGTAGTATAAGTATATAGGTGGTTTTTCAAATCGTTAGGTAAACATATAGCTATCCAGTAACTAAGAAGTGGAAGTTCCTGAACTATAGGACAACAATTAGCATCAACGATACACTGCAAACAAACTCTGCCATCTAGTGGTTATACAAAAGATGTGCAGATTCCTACAATGTCAGATAACATGTTTGCATATAGATAATTGTCTTCATAGTTAGATAGTAAATATGCATCTTTACCCTATTCACAAACACTCTTAATAATAGTGCAGGAAATGACTCATTCAAAGCCACAGTTATCAGCAGCAAAGGATAATTCTTTATTTATGCTACAGTGGAAATCATATGCTTTATATGAGTCCAAAGTGCAAATTGTTAGGACACTCATTTAAAGAGAAATATCTCTTGTTAGTCTCACTCTTCTTCACCCATGTGACTGTACCATTCTGGCCTCGATGCAGAAACCCTGTACTAGAACCCAGCGTTTCCTAATACAAGTTTAATGCAGAGGTTTTGCCCAGTAATGCTGTAAGCAAACAGCATGCAAATGAGCTGTGTGCAAAAGATCTCTGCTAAACAAGGACAGCAAGCCAGGCACATGCTGTGTTAGCAGCACCTATATCTTATGTACAAAGAAAATAGTTTGGTACTTGTACGCATGTGCTGGAATCCTATCTGTTGCATTAAAGCAATATTATTCTGTGCAGACGTTTTACTCTGATTAATATCAGTGTTCATAAACAATCATATCTGTGCAGAATATTGAAGTTTATACACCCAAGAGCATTCCAAAATATGTGCAAAAACTTTGTTCCAGAACAGTTCCCTTGTCATTTTCTTTCAGCACGCTCCAGCAAAGCCAGAAAAAAAGTTGCAGGTGCTAAATTCCTCACCAGCACTGACTGCAGACCTATGAGCTAACCCTTGACATCTCTTCAGACCTCCCATTAAAATCCCAGCATTCAGCTCAGTCTTCTGGTTTTCTGCAGACTTCTCTGCATCTCTACTGCATAGCTAATAGATTAATTACCATTCATTGAAATGGATTTAAATGCACTATGCACTGCGGTTTAGCACAGTCATTACTGCATTGATTATGCTTATGTTAGATCTCTTGCATTCGGTGCCCACACTAGCGCAGAAAATTGTGTGCAGACATTGCACAATTGCCTGCACTATTGGTGGTGCACTTTGTTGCATTGAGCCTTCTGTGAAATTTGTAGAAGAAACTCATCCAGGTTTCATAGTTCCATCTGGATGTAAAATTCATACATTCTCATACTGCCTCATGTTCCATATCTCATGTTCCATATCTCCAAATAGGCCTTCAATGTGCTAGTGGGTAACTTTCATGGAAATCCTTGAAGAATTTGCCTTATTAAATTCTTTCCAGGAATTCCTAGTACAATCACTCATCTTGCTGGACCTCAAAATATTACATGGGATTTAGTGGGAGGTATGGCCGTTTTTTTCTCTCATGTACCTCTGCATCATTTTCACAGAATGGAACCAGTCAGTCATCTTTCATCCTGATTTTCCAGGGGCACACCCGGAATGGTCACACAACTCAGTACAAGGATCCATATTTCACATTTCCTGTCTAGACCAAACCACATCACTAGTAGAACAGTGTTTGAAGAACCTCTTGCCATACTCTGCGACCTGCCTTCAGAGAAACACCCATCTCAAGATGTGGTATCACTGTATCTACTAGTAGTGAATCCCCCATCAATCACAATTGCCAATCACTGGTAACCCCTCATTGTCTTTATTAGAGGGACACCTCATTTGGACACATTATTATACCCCATATAGGGTATGAGATTAAATTAGAGAAGGATCCAGAGTGCCTTATGAGATCCACCTAACTTCAGTTCCCATTTCTCTTCTGGATATGCACAGGTCCTCTCCCAGACATTGGTATGATGGTCCAGGAAGGCAGAAGATGCTGACTGTGACCTCCCAAACTTGGCAGTTGCAGTAGCACATTGTCTCCTACCTCAGGGTGGTTTCAATATGGACTCACCTTATGAGGAACATGTTGAAGAGCTCCTTTATGCAGTTCAGAGTCTGATGAACCCCCTTCTAACTGATTCTTTCGATTCAGGGGCCTTGGTCTGGGTCTTCTCAACTTTTACTACTGTAGCCAATGCCCTTTTCTTGGCATGCAGTGGGCACATTTCGGGGCAGCTGCTTAACTCCAATGATATGAAAGTCTCATGACTCCCACAAGAGCTGGGAACCCTGAAACTTTGCTCTTCAGGTTCATCCCCAGCCCTCAGTTCAACACCCATCTCCTCAAGTGTGACACTTACAGAGAACATCTCTCAATATCTGCCCATTATCACCTCTAACCAAGACCTCAACTGATTCAACAGGAAACTCAGGCACACAGGAAACTTTTCTCACTTCATTTGCCGGTGAGTCATCAAATAATAATTTCATGTTTTGCTGGTTAAACACTAAGGGCCCGATATTCAGCACCAGCAGCTAGGCATGAATACAGGGTTTAGCCATCAGCGCTGAACTTCAAACTCAGATATTCAATGCTGGGGTCATATGCTGCCCTGGCATTGAATATCTGGGGTCGCGCCGCACAGCCTCCGCGGCGGCAGAAGCTAAACAGGTAGCAGCGATGTTGCACTGCTACCCAGTTAGCTCCTATGGATAAAGCTAGGCCACTGGGTAGCGATGCAATATTGACACAACCCGGTTGGTGACCGTCGCCATTCCCAGAATGCCCACAACACGCCCCAATGCTAAGCGGTTAGCATCAGGGCGTATAGCAGCGTTACTCGGGGATATTCAGCGACACTAACCGTGTTAGTGGCATTGAATGTCCCATTCAGCGGCATTTACATGGTTTACATGTCTGTAAACTGTGTAAATGCCTTTCAGTATCACGCCCCAAAACTTTAGAAAACCCCTTAGGCTGCAAGTCCTTTCCTATAACCCCCAGTTTCTGATGTATGCCTTTTCTGTTAAGAAGACAGGAGTATAAATTCCAGAATGTTTTCTGGTAAGACTTAATGAAAACGTAAACACCAAGCAAAATTGACTTGATGTAGATGGAGACATCAGATCATGCTGAAAGAGCTCATATTGTCAGAGTTTACAGTCCCACTGCAAATCCTAAGAAAAAGAACACTTGGAAAATGTGATTATCCACTTTTCAAAGGGGAAAAATAACATTGTCAAAAACCAGAGCAAGTCTGACTTCTAAAGGCAAGGCAGTTTGGAAGTTCCAGAGGTGCTCCAATAGCATTTATTTATTTATTTATTTATTTTATTTATTTACATTCTCTTATATACCGCGCTATTCTGCATCAGTGCGGTTTACATTGAACAAACTGAAATTACATTGAACAGGGCATTATAACTTGGAGATAACTATTTTACAGGGAACATTATTTTACAAAGTCCTAGGACAAAAGCAGTTATCACAGGAAACTATACCAAAACTTTCTGGAAAGCCCAGTGCTCACTTGCAACAGCCAGAACCAGTGCAGCCCAAACAGGGAAACTAGGCAGCACCCTAACGTGCTAACATTCCTGGGGGTGCCAAATCCGCCAATGCCACCCCTCTCCAGCAGCTGCAGCGGTAATGATGCCATTTAAATGAGAACACAGCACTTACCTGAATTCCTCAGTGTTGTGTTGCCCTTCCTTTTCTCTATGATCTGCTGCGGGTGGAAGAAGCATTAAATATGACTGGCCGCTTCTGCACTCTGACGCAGACTTCCTGCATCAGAGTAGCTGGAATCAGAAGAGCATAGAGAAAAGAAAGGGCAACAGCAATGGGGGCTGAGCAGAAGCAGGGGAGGGGGCAGCAAGATTCAGGACTTGCCTAGGGCACCTCATAGCCTTGGACCAGCCTTGGAAACAGTCTGAGAACTGGCTTTACATCCATTAAGTTTGACTGGTTGCTGCTAGAACAAAACCTGTATGTTCTTTCCAGTCTAGACAGAAACAACAAACCCTCCTTCCCCTTTGCATTCACAACAATTTATGTGAATCTTAATAGCTTATACTGGGGTGGAAGGTCAAGTCAGGGGAGGGGGAGGTGGACGGGGGGGGGGGGAAGGAGGGGGTGTCACATGATCTAATTAGCAGTGCTGGACTTATTTATTAATGACCTGGAAAGGGTGGGTAATGAGTGAACTGAGCAAATATGCAGATAGCACAAATGTATTCAAAGTTGTTAAAACATAAGCAGGTTGTAAGGAACTGCAGAAAAGCCTTGCCAGACTGGAGAATAGGGCGTCTAAATGGCAAATGAAATTTAATGTGGACAAATGCAAAGTGATACCAAGAGAGAAAAAAAATAAATTCTAACTATATGTACACAAGCTGGGTTTCAGATAGGAGTCACACCGAAAAGGATTTGGGAGTCATTGTGGACAATAGGTTGAAATCCTCAGCTCAGTGTTTGATGCAGTCAATAAAATGGGAATAGAGTGCTGGGGATTATTCCCAACGGAGTGGAGAATAAAATAAAGAATATACAATGCCTCTATATAATGCAGCTGTAGTTTGAATTGGATGTGCTGCTCTGATCACTGCTTCTCTAAAATTAAACAGAAGAACTAGAAAAGATTCAGAGAAGTTCAACCAAGGGCAGAGCCAGTGCTAGAGTGGCAATGGCCCGAGGATGGCTACAGTTGCCGCCCCTCTCTGGGATCAGCAGAGGTGGTAATGTCTTTAAGCAGCAATGCAGCACTTATCAAAACCTCCGACACTGTTCCTGTTTCTGCTCCCTCTGGTGCAGGCTTCCTGTTTGCATAGGGGCGGAAGTGGCTGGACAGTAAGGTTACTCACCGTAATGGGGGTTCTCCGTGGACTGCAGGATGTGTCAGCCACACATAGGTGTGTCCCTCCCCCGGGACCGGAATAACTCTCACTTAGAGAAATCCCCCCCCCCTTTTTTTTTTATTCCTCTGAACCTGTCCCCTCCCATTCCTGTTCCTGGCCTTCCTTCTTCAGTGTTTCCCTGGCCTTGAGGCTCATCTAGAAGGGGAAGGAGGGTGGGATGGTGTGGTTGATTCATCCTGCTGCCACAGAGAACCCTCATTATGGTGAGTATACTTACTTTCTCCATGGACAAGCAGTATGAGCTTGGGTGCGGCGGGGGTTAAGGAGACAGAGTAGTTACTCACCTGTAACAGGTGTTCTCCAGGAGCAGCAGGAATCAGTCCTCACATATCAGTCCCCTTCCCGCCCAAGGGTGCCATCTTGCTCAGTTTGATGACATAGCTAAAAGACAGCAAAAAAATTAGCAAAATAAATCATATGACTGCAACTCGAGGGGAGGAGGGAGGGTTGTGAGGACTGATTCCTGCTGCTCCTGGAGAACACCTGTTACAGGTGAGTAACTACTCTTTCTCCAGGACCAAGCAGGAAGTCAGTCCTCACATATGGGACTCCCCAGCTTAAGGCTACCGGAGACCCCAAGCAGAAAAAATGAGCTCCCTCTAGCTCGTCAGTACGTAAGGAAGGAATCTTCTCTGAGAACGCCCCCGACCGGTAGCCCAACAGCAGGGCCGGAGGGTAGGAGTTGCCTAAACCCCAAAGAGATTATGGAGTACTGCCTGTCCGAAAGCACTGTCCCTGCGGGACTCCCTCTCAAGGCAGTAATGGGCCGCAAAGGTCTGGCTTGAAGACCAAGTAGCGGCCTGGCAGATGTCTGCCAACGGAACAGAGCGGAGATGAGCCACTGACGCAGCCTTCGCCCTGACACGATGAGCCGTGACTCGTCCCTCCAACGAGAGGCTGGCTGCCCCATAAGCCCAGGCGATACAGTCAGTGACCCATATGGACAAAGTACGCTTTGAGACAGGGAGCCCCAACTTATTGGGGTCAAAAGAAATGAAGAGCTGAACAGCCCTCCGATGCTCCCGCGTACGGTAAAGGTAGAAGGACAACGCCCTCCTACAGTCCAGGGTATGCAGGACCATCTCAGCCCGGTTGGCATGCGGCCTGGGAAAGAAGGTCAGAAGAACCACCTCCTGATTGAGGTGAAACGGGGAGACAACCTTAGGAAGAAACTTAGGGGCAGTCCGTAAGACTACCCTATTCCTGTAGAACCTAGTGTAAGGGGGATCAGACACTAGTGCCTGAAGTTCACTCACTCGCCTAGCAGAGGTAAGAGCTACCAGAAACAAGGATTTCCAGGAGAGAAAACGGAGAGGGCAGGTAGCCATAGGTTCAAATGGCGGACAAGTAATCCGCTGTAAGACCACATTCAGATCCCACTCAGGGGCTGGTGGACGCAAAGGAGGCTTAAGCAGGAGGAGGCTTCTGAGAAAACGAGCCATCAAAGGGTGGTTGGAAAGAGGCCTCGCGTCCACCGGCGAGTGGTGCGCTGAGAGAGCACTGAGGTGAACCCTGACAGAGTTGGACTTAAGGCCTAGATTGGAGAGGTTAAGCAAATATTGCAATACTACCGCTACCAAGCACGAGAAGGGATTCTCATTGTGCTGAGCACACCATGCGGACAATCTACGCCACTTAAGAGCGTAGGATTTCCTGGTGGATTGCCGTCTAGAGGCTAAGACCACATCTTCCACCTCTCGAGGCAGTAGTAGGGGAGCCAGGACTACCCTTTCAGCAGCCAGGCCATCAGATGAAGGGACTGGAGGTTGGGGTGCAAGAGAGTCCCCTGATCCTGAGACAGGAGATCATGCTGAAACCCCAGAGGAAGAGGGGTGTCCACCGCCAGTTGCAGCAGAAGCGGGAACCACAGTTGCCTCGGCCACCTGGGGACTATCAGAATCATTGAGGCCCCGTCCTTGAGGACTTTGAACAGTGTTCTGGACACTAGTGGCGTGGGAGGAAACGCATACAGTAGGTCTGTGGACCACGAGATCAGAAACGCATCCGCTGCTACTCTGAGAGGATACGGTTGTCTGGAGCAGAATCTCGGGAGTTGCTGGTTCAGAGGACTAGCGAAAAGATCCATGGTGGGGAGGCCCCACCTGAGAAAGACCTGCTGAACCACCAACGGGTTCAACCTCCATTCGTGTGGTTGCAGGATCCTGCTCAGTCTGTCCGCCAGGTAATTTTCTTGACCTGGGAGGTAGACAGCCTTGAGGAGGATTCCGTGATTGACGGTCCAAGAGCACAGTCGTTGTGCCTCCTGACATAGAAGGAAGGAGCCTGTGCCTCCTTGTTTGTTCACGTAGAACATGGCAACTTGATTGTCCGTCTGGACCAGTACAGACTGGTGAGAGGCTAGGTGGGAGAAAGCTCTCAGAGCTAGGCGTATCGCCCATAGCTCCAGGAAGTTTATCTGTTGAGTAGCCTCCCAAGGAGTCCAGAGACCCTGAGTACATGTCCCTTGGCAATGTGCTCCCCAACCTAGAAGAGAAGCATCTGTCGTCAGCACTTGAGAATGCGGAGGGGATTGAAAAACCACTCCGAGTACCAGATTCGGAAGATGAAGCCACCATTGCAGAGAGGAGACGAGCAGGGAGGATATACTTATTGAGTCTTCAATGCTCCCTGTGGCTTGATGCCACTGAGTGCGAAGGCTCCACTGAGCAGGCCGCATGTGCAGGCGGGCATTGGGGGTGACATGAACCGTGGAAGCCATATGGCCGAGTAGTCTCAGGAATTGCCTGCCAGAGACCAGGGAATTGCTGTGAAACTGCCTGACCAGATCCATCAGCCTGTGGGCTCTGTCCAATGGCAGAAAAGCCTTCGCCTGAAGAGTGTCCAGCCTTGCTCCTATGAATTCAAAGTTCTGAGACGGGAGCAAAGTGGACTTTGCGAAGTTTATGACAAACCCCAAGTGCTGAAGCAGAGCCACAGTGCGAAGGGTGGCTTGATGGGCCTCCTGGGAAGACTGGCCCCTGATGAGCCAGTCATCCAGGTACGGAAACACAAAAAGACCTTGAAGCCTCAGGTAGGCCGCCACCACTGCCAGGCACTTGGTGAACACCGTGGGAGCGGAGGTCAGGCCAAAGGGTAGTACTCTGTACTGATAGTGGTTTCCCCCCACAACAAATCTGAGATATTGCCTGTGGTCTGGATGAATAAGGATGTGAGTATAAGCATCCTTGAGATCTAAGGAGCATAGCCAATCTCCCTGCTGGAGGTAGGGCAGCAGGATTCCAAGGGTAAGCATCTTAAATTTTTCCCTCTCCAGGAACTTGTTGAGGTTGCGCAAGTCTAGGATGGGTCTGAGGCCTCCTGTTCTTTTTGGTACCAGAAAGTACCTGGAATAAAAGCCGTGACCTTTCATGTGGTGGGGCACCGGTTCCACAGCCTGTTCCTTTAGGAGACTTGCTAATTCCTGAAGGAGTAGGTCCCTGTGCAGAGGGAGTCTTGGAGGCTCCCCTGGAAAATAGGAGGGAGGTACCTGGTGAAAATGGAGAAGATAGCCCTTTTGGACTATATGAAGCACCCAGGTATCTGATGTGATGGCTGACCACCTGTGGGCAAAGTGGGCCAGCCGGCCTCCTGTGCTGAGAGAAGCCACCTGAGGAGAAGAGGCTATGCTGTCTGAGTCAAAAACCCCCACCCTGCTGAGTAGGGGCCGGTGTTGGTGGCTTGGGAGCTTTCTGCCTACGGGGCCCATGACCCTGCCCCTTGGCCTGCTGACCCTGTTGTGGAGCTGCAGAGGCCTGATAATGAGGGTATTGTTTATAGGCAGATGACTTCCTCGGGTAAAAGGTCTTTTTTCCAGAGCCCTTCTTCTTCTGAGACAGCCTAGTCCTGGTCAGAGTCTCGGTCTCGGGTTCTGCAGCCTTTTCAGCCATGGGCTTGCCAAAGAGGTTTTCACCCCAGCAGGGGACATCGACCAACTTGTCCTGTACCCATGGCTCGAGGTCGGATGACTGTAGCCAAGCCTGTCGGCAGGCACCGATGCCGGCCCCGGCTACTCGGGCCGAAGCCTCGAAGCCATCGTAGGCTGCCCGAGAGATAAACTTCGAGCACTCTTGAATACCGGAGGACAAGGCCTGGAACCTCTGCAAAGGTTCCTCGGAGAGACCAGCAGAGAACCCGGCAATCTCCTTTGCCAGGTCTCGGAGATACATGCCCTTGTAGAGCTGGTATGTCTGGACACGGCAAGCAAGCATAGAGCCCTGGAAGCACTTCTTACCGAGGGCATCCAGGTTTCGGGCCTCCCGGCCGGGAGGCACCGAGGAGTGCATCTTCTGACTTTTCAGTCGATGCATGGTCGATTCCACAACCATGGAGTGGTGCGGCAATTGTGCCTTTTGGAACCCGGGGCTCTTGCGGACTCGATAGATGGAATCGACCCGCTTGCTTAACACCGGCGTCGAGGCCGGGGTCTCCCACATGCGGAAGAGCAGCCGCTCCAGCATCGGAGGAACCGGTACAGTAAAGGCCTCCTTCGGGGGAGAGTCATACTGGAGGGCCTCGAGCTCCTCGGCTCGAGGCTCCTCCTCTGGATCTGCAGGGAAGGCCAAGGCCTTGGCCATATCCCGCACGATGTCCGAGAACCGGGTATCCTCCGGTGGGGATCGTCTCCGAGGTTCGGACTCCGGCGAGTCCGATGGGACACACCGAGTCCGATAGGTGTCGGGTGACTCTTTGTCCTCCGTCTCCCAGCCCGACTCCTCGGAGGAGGTGTCGAGTGGCTCCGGTCGGGCGGACACCGATGCCCTCCGCCCCGACGCCGAGGGTACCAGCGTCGATGACCTTGGTCCCGAACGGGAGGCCGAGGGAGACCGTGGCCGAGGATCGACTCAAGCCCGCATGGACTCGAGGATCGGCTCGGCCTCCGGGGTCGACTTGGACGTCGATGTCCCGGTGGTCGGGGCAGATGCACCGGTGAGACCGGCGATCAATGCCCGCTGCTGTTTCATGAAGGCATCGAGGCTGCTCTCCAAGGCCGTCAACCTGAGTCCGAGCTCAGGAGACCCAGCAGCCCCCGACTCGGGCCCCGACGGCGTCGGGCCCGACGTCGGCTCCCTTGGAGGAGAGTCCACGAGGACTACAGCACTCACGTGTCCAGGAGACTCCATCTCGAGACGAAGTTGCTTGGCAGTCCTCTCCGACTCCGAAGACCCGGGACGGCTATCGGGGCTATGCGACCTGGCTCTCGAGGAACCAGGAGCGTCCACCGACGCCACCCTCGTGGGTTTCTTCTTCCTGCGCTGTTCCCGCGAAGGAGACCCCCGCTCAGAGGAACCTCGACGCTGCTCGAGGCCGGAGTCCCGAGACGTCGAGGCCTCTGACGAGGTCCGGGCCCGTCCGGACGCGGAGTCAGAGAAGATCCTATCCTTCTGGTGCTGCCAACTCCTCAATGCCTTCGAGGACATTTTGCCACACAGACCACAAATCATCGGGTCATGATCGGGTCCGAGGCAGCGGAGGCAGCAGTCGTGTGTGTCGGTGAGAGACATAAGTTTCTTACACCGATCACACTTTTTAAACCCGCTGGCAGCCATCGGGGGAAAAGGGGCCCCTGCGAGGTCAAAAGACAGGGCTGCCAGTGAAAAGAAAAAATGGCGCGAACGCTAGTCACGAAGGACAAAAACCGAAAAGGAGAGAGTGGGCTCGATACCGGCGTACCGGGCCCAGGCGGGAAAAGGATCGGCGTCGAACCGAAGAAATACAGAAAATAGGGAAATCAACTTTTTCCTCGGCGAAAAACGAACTACGTCCGTCGGGCTCCGCGGAAAAAAGAAGATTGAGCAAGATGGCACCCTTGGGCGGGAAGGGGACCGCGTATGCGCGCTGCAATTCCCAAAAGCTTTCTTTGAAAGCTGGGGAAATGCTCCGCACGAGGGCTCCGTCGGCACCGACGTCACCCATATGTGAGGACTGACTTCCTGCTTGGTCCTGGAGAAAAACCTTTGGCCCTCTGGGGCACCTTTTATCCCCTTTGTGGTCCTGGATGCTGACGTAGGATGAGGATGGAGAGAGAATAGGCATACAAAACCCCAGAGACTGTGAGGTTTGCAACAGGCAGTGATTTTATTGTAATGAAACAAGTGACTGGTAAGGTAGAGGGTGCCAACCTGGTAGGCCTTGTGAATTTAAGACAGTGCAGCGTTGTAGGGTCAACAGTAAAACAGTGCAATAAGGCATGACATCAACAAGGTAAAAACAGTACAGGTCAATACAATGTAATGAGTCAGGCCATCAACAAGGCAGGTCAGTGTGAACAGAAAAGCCAAGTTAGTGAGAACAGAAGAGCCCAATAGCGCAGTGCAACAAGACAACAGTGCAACACAATGAATCCTGTAGAACCGTGCCAAAAATAAACTCTTTAACAGGGCTGCTAACAGACGTTCATGTGCCCCCCCCCTCCGCCAAGGGATTTAGTTGGGGGGGTGTGCGCTGGTGGCCACCTGTAGGACCGCCTTGCTGAAGCGATTGGAGTCAGTGTCCATGGCACAGTCAAGGCAGTAAAGCTTCGCAAACATGTGGATTGATGCCCATGTGGCGGCGTTACAAATGTCCGTGGGTGTCGCTGCATGCAAATATGCCAGCGAGGCTGCAACTGCCCTTAGTTGATGGGTGTGGGCCCTACCCTCTGGGCACAGGCCGTCCTGTATGTAGCAGTAGGTGATGCAGTCTGCCAGCCATTTGAACATGGTGCATTTGGTCACCAGGCAGCCTAGTCTGTTTGGGTCATAGGCGAGAAAAAGCTGAGATGTCTTTCTCACTGGCCCAGTCCTGTTGATGTAGGCCCGCAGCATGAGGTACAGTCCAGTGTATGAAGATGGCACTCTTCCTGTGATCCAAATGGCTCCAGGTAGAAGCTGGGGAGGGTGATGGATTTGTTGATGTGAAAAGAAGAAACAACTTTTGGGAGGAACTTTGGATGAGTCCTAAGGATGGTCCAGTCATGGTGTATCTGCATGTATGGAGAATAGTTGACAAGGACCTATAGCTTGCTGATGCGGCGTGCTAAGGTGATTGCCATGAGGAAAAGGGTCTCCTATGTGAGAAATTTTAGCTGAGCCTGTTCCAGTGGTTCAAAATGGTTGCTCCATGAGTTGGGTCAGGACTACGTGGAGGTCCCACCCCGGAGCCGGGGTGCTGACCAGGGGGTGTAGGTGATAGAGGCCTCTCATGAATTGCAAGACTAGAGGTTGAGCTGAAATGGTTTTACCTTCCAGTCTGTTGTGGTATGCTGCTATAGTTCTCAGGTGCGTCTGAATGGATGAGGGCTTCATCCCAGTGTGCGAGGGAGTGAGTAGCTACTATAAAAGCGCTGGTATGGGGCAGTCAAAGGGGTTCAGCCCTTCGCTGTCACACCACATGCGGAACCTCTCCCATTTTGCCACATAGGACCACTGTGTGGCCAGGCAACTGTCCACCAGGAGGACCTCCATGACGTCCTGAGAGAAGTGGAAGGGTCTCAAGGTTTTCCTTCAGCATTCACGTGGTCAGTGCCAGGGTTTGCAGATCGGTGTGGAGTGTCTGGCTGCTGTTCTGTGTAATAAGGTCCAGGCAGGCAGGTAGGCGGTGGTGCTGCTGGTTGGATAGCTGTTGGAGATAAGGGAACTAGGGCTGTCTCAGCCAAAATGGCACGATGAAAATGACCTTTGCCCTGTAGTGAGCAATCTTCTGTAGCAATCTGGAGTGAGAGGAGTTGGGGGATAGGCGTAACACATCTGGAAGCTCCAGTTGATGGAAAAGGTGTCCGCAGCCACCCTGCAGGTTGAGGGTCACCTGGAACAGAATTGTTTGCATTTTGCATTGTCGTCGCAAGCGAAGATGTTGAACATCGGTGTCCTCCACCAACAGAAGAGGCTGGAGATAACAGAGCATTTTAGCAACCATTCTTATGGGGCGGGTTGCCGGCTCAGGGAGTCTGCTAAAGTGTTGTCATCCCCTGGCAGGTATGTTGCTTACAGGTGGGATCGCAGGTGGGCTGTGGCCCAAATTAGAATTGCCTCCCTGCAGAGTGTGGGAGCCTGTGCCACCTTGTTTGTTGATGTAGAACATTGCTACCTGGTTGTCTGTCTTGACCAGGGTGGCCTTCCCCTGGACCAGATCTCATTTGTGCGGAGGTTGAGTAGGTGTGCCCACCATCTGTGTTTGATATTTATTTTATTTTATCTATTTATTTACATGTATTTATTACCGCCTTTCGTGAATCAAGGTGATTTACATAGAACTAAAAACGTCTGTGGTCAGAGTGATCTGTGGTTGTGATGGCATGAATGGTTTGCCAGTCTGTAGAGTTTTATTTGTTCTCTACCAGTTGAGGGTCTTGCAGGTATGTTGGTCTATGTTGACCTTGTGCAGTACGGGCTGTCTGTGTTGGTCCCAGGCCCTGTGGAGATGCCATTGTAGTTGTTGCATGTGCAATCAGGCATACGGAATGATGTGTACTGCCGCCACTAGATGACCTAGGAGACGGAAGAAGATCTGCACCATGGTCTGGTGCGATGAGGCAATCTGGGCAGCTAGCATCATAATCTTGTCTGCTCTGAGTGCCTGGAGGAATGCCTTCCTCGTGTGGTATCGATGTGGGCCCCTGTGGATTCTGACGCTTGAGATGACTGCAGGTGCAACTTGTTCTGGTTGACAAGGAAGCCAAGGGTCTGGAGCAGGGAGGCTGTGGATCTTACAGCTTCCCGTGCTGCACTCTAGGATAAAGCTGTAATGATCCAATCATTGAGGTAGGGAAAGATGCTTATCCCTGCTTTTCACAGGTGGGCTGTCGCAACTACGATGCACTTTGTGAAAACTTGGGGAGCTGAGGAGAGGCTGAATGGCAGGGCCTTGTACTAGAAGTGTTGGTTGCCCACTCTGAAGTATAGGTACTTATTTTGGGAGGGATGCAGTGGTATGTGAGTGTATACATCCTGAAGATCCAGTGATGCGAAACAGTCATTCTCCAGGATCAGGGGAAGGATGGTACCCAGTGAGTGCATGCAAAACCTCTCTTTGAGTATGTGCTTGCTGAGCCATCTGAGATCGAGGATAGGGCGCCAGCCCCCTGATTTTTTGGGAATGAGGAAATAGTGTGAGTAGAAACCTTGTTTGCAATCTGTGTCTAGGACAGATTCTATCTGCAGAAGGCTGCACGCTTCCTCAAGGAGGTATGTGGTGTACACCTCCGATGCCTGTCAGGAGGGGGGTCTGTGAGATGGTGGTTCTCTGAAGCAAATGCAGAAGCCCCTGCAGATTATATTGATGACCCATCAGTTGGTTGAGATGCCTTCCCCTCGCCTCTGAGAATAGTGAGAGGCAACCCCCCACAGGGGTATCCAATGGGGGATTAGTCAAAACCCCTGGTTGTTCCTTGATGAGGATGGGGTATGGGTCTTCTGTCATAAACCTCATTTCTTCCTATTGGGGGGGAAGATGGGTGCCCTATATGGATTGTCTGCCTTCCAACCCACTTGTAGATGTCAGGCCACAGGGGTGGACCTTGGGGTTGATTCTTGCTCCTGAATATGTACTATCCTCTGCTATATATGTGTTCTGCTTCTAGATCCACAGACTCTAGCACTTCTCTTACCCTCAGATGGCGGACACACTCCACAATGGCTAGGGTGTTATGCAAGCCATGTGTGAGATGCAACTCAGAAGATTCTCTTCCCACACCCCACAGATCTTGTATTGTGTTCTCTGGCGTCTAAGGGGCAGATTCTAACCCACATTTAGCATTGATATACAGTCAGATTGGACATATATCCTCGCTAAACGCCAGGGTGCCGATTCCACCCACAGAGTTCCCTGCACATAAAGCAAAGATGTGTGGGCAGCTCTGTACAAGGATGGGCCAAGGGAGGAACAAGGATGGACCAGATGCATGACCTCTACCCTGGACATACAGGGTCGATTCCATGGTCGGCCCTGTACATCTGGGGTCGGCCATTTGGACGATAGTCAATGTTCATTCCGGGCAGGGAAAAGAAGGTAAAAGGGTGCAGGGGATCCCCCGCAGCCAAAACCTGGCTATGGCAGGCCCAATCGGGGGTCGGGTGGCAGGGAAAAGATCATTTTGCGGTCTGCTGGGGACCATGGGCTAGCTGGGTAAGTGGCTGAATGTCTGGGAGCCAGAATCAGGGCCTGGCCAGCCCATCTAGGCCGGATGCACCCGATTCTGATCCCGTGGGACATATAGCCCCTGAAGGATCAGAATTGGGTACAATTTCATCCCTTTCAGATTTTGGACGTCCAAATGGACCGGAAGTGCCCAGGTCTGAATTGGTCTCCATGTGAACAGGCACCCTGGGCACCTCAAGGTTAGGAGGATTCATATACCCGATCCACATGTTGGACACTGCAGTCTCCCTGCCTGATCTCACACAAGGCCCCATGCACCTTCAGATGTCATGTTTGCACCCTGAGGACTTTGGGGTCCAGCACAGACTGTCTGCATGTGTTTGCTTTCCTCATTTCCATGCCCTGCCCTCTTTTACTTTGCCCCATTGTTCTGAGCTGTGCCTATTACCAGTCATTTCTTTCTATTCTGCACTGGCCTGGCACTACTATCCTGTAGATGGGGTTGGAACACATTTATTACTGTCTGCAGTAATTCTGTAGCCCACTGCTGCCCTAATAATGCATTTGTAGCTTAGAACGGCAGGGGATACATTGCGAGTGCATTTACTGTACACATGGGCTACAGCCATGTGTTTGTAACTGCTGCAATAGTGACATCCGTAGCATGGCGGTACAGCCCTACAGCAGCTGCGCCCTCTGCTTCTACTGTGGCCGCTACACCCCTGCTTCAGTAAAGATGCATGCTAAACACACGTTTGTCCCACGCTACCAGCAATACTTTAGTAAATATGCAACCAAACGTGCTAATGAATGCACATCCCTAGTTTTTACTTATCAAAAATGATGGCCCCAGAAATGTGCCACCTCAAACATGTGCCTGCTGTACTGTAGCTTAGAGCTGGCCTTGAAAATGGGATGAAATGGCTCCCTGATAAAGAAAGATTAAACAGGTTAGGGCTCTTCAACTGGAGAAGAAATGACTGAAAGAGAATATGATAGAGGTTTAGAAAATAATGAAAAGGGTGGGGCTGATAAGTGGAGGATTGTTATCAGGCCCAGGGGGCACTCCATGAAAACAACAGCAGATTTAAAACAGACTAGAGAAAATATTTTTTTCGCTCAACATTAGTGGTGTGCATTCGTGAGCACCAATTTCGTTAGTCTGAGTGCCTAAAAATTTAAAGTGTATGCAAATTGCTGCTCTCCATGGATGCCTATGAATTAACGTGTGCAATTGATAGTATGCATTCAGTGTATGCTTAGGTAAATGAATAGGTCAAATAGGAAAAAATTCCTGAAAACTGGGAAATGTTTGTTTTAAACCAGCATGATCCAACGCTCATCAATGCACAATCAAGATGTGGAATTTTTAATAGAGAATATAGTCAAAGCATGTAGCATAGTTGGATTTAAAAGAGGTTTGGCCAGATCAAATTGCTGGCAAAAACGTCCATAAGCAATTAGATTTGGGGAATACCACAGTTTATCCACAGGAGAGAACACAAGAAATGGTCTGTCAGATACTTCCTAGGGACTCGGCTTGGCCACGTTAAAAGACGGGATGCTGGGCTTGATGGATCTTTAGAGGCATGTTTACTAAAATGTGATAGCTTAGTGCATGCTCAGCTCCAAAGTTTAGCGTAGGGGTGATGCCAGACCCGTGCTAAGAAATGGAGGCATGCCCAGCATGTCCCCATGTAGTTAGGGTGGGTTCCGTACCACCCCCATGCTAAGTAGTTTGCCATGAGTAATGCTGCCCATTGTGATGGTGCTAAGTGCACCAGTGAAAAGTGTAACATGGATAGTTAGTTTGTGTTAATGATACGCACGCTAACCGCAATATGCATGCTCTGCTCCTGAACCACTTAGTCACCACCACAATTAGCAGTTAGCATGGGATTTTTAACATGGCCCCATAGTGCACGCTAAACCCCAATTCTAACCAATCATATACCTTAGTAACCATGCCCCGTAGTCTGATCCCAACGAGCATCTCTCATGTTATTAACCCACCATAGCATTTGATACCCTTCTTTTCAGTAACCATCATAGCAGCTGAATTACCTTTATATGAAGGACCCCTCCCCCTTCACCCCCAACACATACAAAAGCTGATCCCTCCTGAACACAGCATAGGTTGCAAAGGCAGAGCAATCAGCTGGAGCCTGCCTGGCTGAAAAAGGATCAGTCTAGTTTCTAGTGCTGCCAGATTTGGCATTTTTTCAGAGCTCCACATTTATCAGAAATTATATCTTTTTAAAGGTCCTGGAATCCATAACACAATTACTCTGCTAATCCTACACACACGTATTATATTAATGGTGTACAAAACACAGGAAGTAAAGATACCATTTGCTCCCTTGTGATTAGATCTCATTGTACTAGAATATGTGATATACTAATATAACCTTGATTATTATGACTTAGGAGCGAGAATTGTAACTATGGTAACATAAGTCTAACCCCCAGAAGCATTGAGTGTGTGATTACTTGCTTACATTTTTTTAAAAAGCCTCTTTGTGGCCCTCAATTAAAAGAATAAAAAAAGGCAAAATTGTCGACCTTATTGTTATCATTAAACCTGTGTTGATAAATGTGGAAGTATTGGTTTTGCAACCAAAATGAAAGCAAATTATGGGGACATTGTTCTATTACAACAGAAATACTGGATCATATGTGCAGTAATGGTAATCATCACACAGCATTGCTTAAAGTTCCAACTCCACAGTGCACTAATTCAGAAGTATAGCAGCAGATATCTAGGGAACAGCGTACTAGTTCTAAAACGCTGATCAAACGTAGTATTATTATGCTGACGTAGCTATTGTTCAGTGTGCTTTATCAATAGCTTGCCAAGTTACTATATTACACTACAAAATATCAAATCTATCTGGGCTATGAGTCACAATCATCGTGTTACGTTCAGGGCTGGCACTAGAGTTGGTTCAAGGTGTGGCACCCTAGGTAATCCTTAAGCATTATGCCCCACCCCTCCTAGCTGTCGGAATCAATTATTTAGCTTTGAATGGCCTGCTCTTTGCTGTCTCCCCCACTCCAAAAAGCTGTCACCCTAGGCAACTGCCTAGTTTGCTGATGGTTGAGCTGGCCCTTGCCTCGTTGTCACTTTGTGGCCCAGGATTGCAAGGTTCCTGGAACAATCCTCATGTATGAACTCTGCCTGAAGAATATCAATGCAAAGGCTGGACTGATATAAAATTAGGGGGAAATCCATGAGCAGTTGTGAATGATGACTCATGCTGCCAATTCCTGGTCCGTCTCCCTTTGAATTTGAGCTTGAAGTCTAAGAATCAAGACAAAAACAAACAAAGCAATTCTCTCCAAAATTTTTAAAAAACCCCTCTACATACCAAGTTTAAAAGATTGTTAGAGTATAATTATCAAACTAGTGTAATAAATCCACTAATACTACCATGGTAATGTAGCAATGAGGGAGAATTCTTTGTGTTCTCATATACAATCAAATCAAACTAAAGAATGCTATTTCCACGACAACATCGAAGCATCTGCTAAGGACAATTTACCTCAAGACTGGTTGAATACAAATCTTTTTCAATAAGTAATAGTATCATGCTGCTTTCCCAGAAAATATTATCAGTTTCATAGTCTAAATACTGCAATGGCATACTAGTCAGTTCCAAAATCGACAGCATTAATGCGCAGGAAGGGTGATATTCAAAACCTTTCCCACGGGCAAAGCAGCGTTTTACTCACAGAAATCAGCTATTTGAAAACTGCACACCCTGCGTGCCGGGAGAAGTGTATGTGCTGTTTTACCTACATTGAGGAGAGGCATTCCCTAGGGCAGGAATTGAAACAATGAATGTACCTTCATGTTTTCAAAGCTATGCACATTCTTTTGTTTAGTGACTGCACCCAAAGAAGAAGGAGGTGTATATGTCGCAGGTACTTTCACTTTGAAAACTGCTGGAAGAAAAAGTAACTATGTTGTTTGCAGCTATGCAGGCCGCGTGAAATTGCTCCTAAAGCAGCATGCTGTGCGTTCTCTGCAAACCAACAATATTTCCTTTTCTTATCACAGAGGTGCTGGGTACTGACATTTCAAATATGGTCATATAGTCAGAGCACTAGAGTCATGCATCTAGTTTTGATAAAGGGTGGGCAATTGAGATAATAGAAGGCAGTCCCAGTGCCAATTCTATTCCTACAGAGAGTCCCAAACATTTGGTACTGAACAAATAGGATGGTGATAGTATGGAAGATATCCCCTCTACACTTTCCCCAGGGTAGTTTCTCCAAATGGGTTAGTTTTGCACATACTATGGCAGTCATGAACCTCACTTCTAAGCCAGGGTATGAATGGGAATGTCCCAGGTGATCATAACCTCTTCATTCTCTGTTATTCTCTTAGGGTCATGATCCCAGTGCTTTTCAGGGACAGTGATGTTGTAGTGTTTACAGAGTTTCCAGTGGAGGAGGCATGCTACTTTGTTGTGTCTTTCTGTATAGAAATTTTCCGCCATCAGAATTTCACAGCCTGCTATTAGGTGAGTCACTGTTTCCAGCTTTTTCTTACAGAATCAGCATACGAGCTGTGCCAATTTTTTCAATACTCGCCATAAACCATCTCATCTGCAATCCGCTGTCCTGGGCTTCAACTATCAATCTTTCATCCTTCGGTTTCAGTCTACCTCTTCTCAACCATTTGTGTATCCATTCTTGATCGACAAAAGGTTCTCGGAGTAACACTGTATTTTCCACTGTATTTGTGCATTTGCCACTTGTTTTTCCTCACCTGCTGATCTAATTCTTTGAAGAGTTTTTTTCTCTTGTTTTGCAAATTCTGTTTCTTTCTCATGCACACCTGTGGATTCTCACTCATTCCTTCTTATCTTCGGAATGCTTGTCCAAGTTTGATGATGGAGACAGATTCTGGACATTTACTTTCATATTTCAGCACTTTTTGTGTATTTGGATCCGATGTTGCTGTCAGATAGGCTTGGAGACCTACTCTGTAAGTGTAATCAATCTCTATAAGTCCTAGCCCTCCTTCAGCTCCAGGGATGTATAAACTTGGTATACACTGATTCTCGTAAATTATTTCACGAGCATGGAGGAGTTTTCTTGTTTGCACATCCAGTTTTTCAAGATCTTTATGAGGCCAGTCCACAATCCCAAAACTGTAGGAGAGTACAAGAATTGCCAGATGATTGATGGCTTGTATCTTATTTCGTGATGTTAAAGCACTTTTCAATAACAGTTTTAATCTCCTGTGATATTCTTTACTGATCTTCTCTCTCAATAGTTTCTGCTCGAGTGTCATTCCTTCCTCTATTCCGAGATACTTATACACACCTTCCTGTTCAAGGTCCTTAATGTCACAGCCCTCAGCAAGGGAGATATTTTCGGTTTTAATTTTTAGGAATGTTAGTCGGGTCTCTCTTCGGAAGGAGAAACATACTTCCTGACGTAATCCATTGCAGTGTTAAATCTGGTCGCTCGAACAATTGATTTTTGCAGTTCACCAGGTCTTGGTAGAGTGATGTTAACTGTTTGAGCCAAAAGTTGGTTACACCATCTGGGCCAGGGCTCTTCCAGTTTGGAGCTCATTTTAACCTGCTTTCCAGTTCTTCCTTTGCTACTACAGGCCATTCCATAGGTATGATGTTTATTTTTTTTCTAAATACTTCTGTTTATTGGGTAACCATTCTGCTTTGTGATTGTGCTGTATAGGGTACTCATATAGATTTTTCCAGAAGGTTTCAGTTTCAGTTTCGGATTTGGTTGGAGGTGATTGTACCATATTACTACTCTTCCCTAATTCTCTGTAGATATTCTGATATCTTTCTTTCCTGTTTTCTTCATATCTTCGACGTTTTTGTGCTTCTGCCGCTATTTTCAGTTTATTGTTGGAACATATAAATTTCAGGTCTTCTTCTGTTAATGCAGAATTATCTTAATCCCTTTAGATACCCATCCAGCAAGGATACCTCTGCACGCAATGATTGTATTTTTCGTTCAATGCCCTTTTTCCAAGGAGGAACTGTTATTGTTCTCTTTTTCTTCTGGTCTTGCACTCTAGATGGTAGTATTCTTGCAGTAATAATTTTAGATGCATAATATTGTATTTGATTAATTCCGGTGAATTGTCCCTTTATACTGGATATGGCCTTGTTCATCTTAATTATCATACTTCTAGCCTTAGGTGTTAAATTTAGCTTGGGTAATCTTCCCCTTGCTTGGAATCCAGCATATTAATCTCTTTCCATATGGACTTCCCTTTCTTTGTCCTCCTTTGCTTCCTCCAATTCATTTAACTTGTTGACCCTTCCTTTATTCAGCTCACTCTCCTACAGTTCTAAATCTCTCAACTCCATCTCCCCTTCAACCTCTTTTTCCTTTTCTGTGTCTTCCTTTCTTTGGTACTGTCACCTAGGTTTCCTCCTCCCTGTATTTCTTTGTCCACGGAATCCCTTAGTTGTTTTAAGATATTATCATTCACATACTTATTTTCTTTGATCTTCAAAATTAAAGACCTTAAATTTGCATCTGTTACTTTTTGCAGTTTTTCTAATGGTACTTTTCTTCTTTCTTCCGGCTTTTGGCGGGCCCTCTGTGTATACCCTCTTGATTTAACTATAGGGTTTGTAGCATATAAAAACAGTACAGTATCTCCTCTTTATCTGCAGAATTCCACTTAACTGTAGTTAATCCTCTTAACGTTTTTATAAATTTCTGTGGTTTATCTCCTGCCACAGTGGGTCCATGAACAGACTCACCATGGCCTTTATTTATGGCAGGGATGTTATCTGCTTCTGCAGCACTTGCAATATCACAACCACAATCGTTAGCCCTAGTGCTTAAGATAAGGTTGGGCACCTTTTTATCCTGGGCGACATGCGGCCAGTATGTATTTTTCTTCTTTTCCCGGTAAGGTTTCTGCAGTAGCCAAGCACACTGACCTTCAACCATGCAAGATCTGAATCCCAGTTAGAGGACCAATGGGAAGCTGCTCTGCTGTGACAGTCACTTCTCCCTGTTTATGCTGAGTGTCTTACCAACAGGTTCAAAATTTACAGGCGGCACTTCCTAGATGCTCACTATGGGCATAGTATGACTTTTGCATGTGGGGGAGGGGAAAACTTGGTTAGTCAGATGGAGGGTGGTGATATCATTGCATGTTGTTGTTAAGTGCCGTCAAGTCGGAGTCGACTCATGGTGACCCTCTGGATAGCTATCCTAAATTGTGTTCGGTCTTCAGTCAGGCGGCTCATTGTTGACAGACTGGTACCCGTAGCTGCTGTTATTGTATCGATCCATCTCATTGCTGGTCTTCCTCTTTTGCATTGACCTTCTATCTTGCCAAGCATGATGTCTTTCTCTAATGATTTCTCTCTTCACATGATGTGTCCAAAGTATGAAAGTCGAAGTCTTGTCATCTGAGCTTCTAAAGACAGCTTAGGTTTGATCTCCTCTAGTACCGACTGGTTTGTTCTTCGGGCAGTCCATGGTATACACAATATTCGCCGCCAGCACCATAATTCAAAGGCATCAATTTTCTTCCTGTCTGTCTTTTTCACTGTCCAGCTTTCACATCCATATGATGTTATTGAAAATACCATGGCTTGAACAATTCAAATCTTTGTATGGCGAGAGACATCTCTGCTCTTGAGAATCTTATCTAGGTCTTTCATAGCCATTCTGCCAAGAGCAATGTGTCGTTTGATTTCTTGACTGCTTGTTGCTTCTTTATTGATATAGTTGATCCAAGTAGGTTAAAGTTGTTCACCATTTCAATTTCTTCTCCTTCAACGATGAACCTGTTGATTATGCCAGTTGTCATGATCTTTGTCTTCTTTGCATTAAGGTGCAGGCCCATTTTGAGACTATGTTCTTTGATTGTGAGAAGCAAATGTTTCAGATCATCTTCACTTTCAGCCAGTAATGTGGTATCATCAGCATAGCGAAGGTTGTTGATGAGTCTTCCACCAATCTTCACACCTCTGTTGTCTTCATACAATCCTGCTTCTCTGATGATTTGTTCTGCATATAAATTAAACAGGTAGAGGGAAAGTATGCAGCCTTGTCTTACACCTTTGCTTATTTTAAACCATTCTGTTTCTCCTTGTTCCGTTCAAACTGTTGCTTCTTGATCAATGTACAGATTGCGCAAGAGAACTGTAGGGATTATAAGGTTTAGGGATATGTTCCTGGTTCATAATCACTCAATGGCCTTTATAAATGTCTGCTCTAATAAAAATATGTCAACCAAACTACTATATTGTGGACAAAGAAAAATCCCCAGGCCAGCATAAGGAACCATATAAGGAAATATCATATATTATAAGCCTTAGCAAAGTGTATGCCTGGACTGAAGAGTCCATGCAGAGGCTTTGTGCAGAGGGCACGTACACATCTAACCATGCAAAAAAGTATAAGCTGAGCCGTTAGTCCTGAAGAAAGTAGATGTTTTTGACAGTTGGTGAGTATAAGCAAGACAGAGAGGCCTGGGGGAATGTTGAAACAGGAACATAGAGGGGACAGAAAGGTCAATGACAGGCAACAGAAGGAGGGAGGAGGGGAGAGGACCCAAAGAGGAATGGATTTGGAAACTGTATGCATACACGGAAGCAAAAAATGTATATATGTAACATGATTATTGTACTCGGGGGAGGAGGAATTCTGGAGGTGTCTGGTGTCTGATGACTGACAGAAGCTCTCCTCTCTGCTGCCTGTATTGTCCATCAGTTATCTAATAAACAGAGATTCTGATTGCACCTGTACTGACTTTTGGATCTGGACTATACAGGAAATTAGTGATAATTAGTAATCGGTCTTTTGTGAGTAACAGGGCCTCACAGAACGATCAGGTGTTCTGGTATACCCATGCTTCTTAATGTGGCCGAGTTTCTCATGGTTTACACAGTCAAAAGCCTTGCTATAGTCGATAAAGCACAAATAGATATCCTTTTGGGATTCTTTAGTCTTTTCAAGGATCCATCTCACATCTGCAATGATGTCTCTCGTTCCTTGCCCTTTCCTGAACCCTGCTTGCACTTCAGGTAGTTCTTGTTCCAGGTATGGTTGTAGTCTCTTTTGAATAATCTTCAGTACAATCTTGCTGGCATATGGGATCAGAGCGAATGTTCGATAATTTCCACAGTCAGTTGGATCACCTTTCTTTAGTATTGGTATAAACACAGATCTTTTCCAGTCAGTTGGCCATGATGTTGTCTTCCATATTTCTTGGCAGAGCCTTGTAAGTATGGTAACAGCTGCATCAGATTGCTGCAATACTTCTATAGGGATGCTATCAATGCCTGGTGCTTTGTTCTTTGATAAGGCTTTCAATGCTGCTTCAACTTCTTCTTTTATCACCAATGGTTCCCGATCATAAGGTACAGGCTGAAATGGCTGTTGGTCTACTTGATCTTTATCATATAAAAACTCTGTGTATTCCTTCCACCTTTTCTTGATCTTCTCAGCATCATTCAACATAAAACCTTGAGCATCTTGTAACATTCCAATTCGAGGCTGGAACTTTTTCTTTAACTCTCGTAACTTTAGGAAAGCCAATCTTCTTCTTCCTCCAATAGTTTCTGCTTCTATTTCCTTGCAAGTGTCATTGTAGTACTTTTCTTTGTCCTGTCTTGTTGCACGTTGGAAATCTCTGTTGAGTTCTGCGATTGTCTTTCTTTCTCCTCTGGCTTTAGCTTCTCTGCGTTTTTGGGCAATTTTCAGAGTTTCTTCTGTCATCCATTTTGGCCGCTTTTGCTTTTTCACCTTTTGTAGAGACTTCTCGCTTTCTTCCAACACAACCTTCTTGATGTCATTCCATAACTCTTCCGGAGCTCTGTCATTTGTATCTAAAGCAGCAAATCGATTTTGCAGGCAGTCTTTAAATTCCAGTGGTATATTCTCAAGGTCATATTTTGCTGCATTCATGAGTGGTTTGCTCTTTTTCAACTTTAGCTTGAGTTTGCATACTAGTAGCTGATGATCTGTACCACAGTCAGCTCCAGGTTTTGTCTTTGTTGATGTTATAGAACTTTTCCATCGTTGACTTCCACAGATGTAGTCAATTTGATTTTTATACAATCCATTGGGTGAAGTCCATGTGTACAGTCGCCGCTTGTGTTGCTGGAAGAAGGTGTTTGAGATGAATAGATTCATTGGTCTTGCAGAATTCTATCAGTCTTTCTCCAGCTTCATTTCTGTTGCCAAGTCCATATTTTCCAACTACTTTGCCTTCTTCTTTGTTGCCAACTTTTGCGTTCCAGTCACCCATGACTATCAGGATATCCTGTTTGCATGTTCTGTCAATTTCAGCTTGTACTTGTTCATAGAACTCTTCAATTTCATTCTCTATTGCAGCTGTTGTTGGGGCTTGAATTATAGTTGTGTTGATAGGCAATCCTTGTAGACAAATAGAGATTAAGCGTTCGCTGACTGCATTGTATTTCATTACAGTTCTTGCAAGTTTCGTCTTTATTATAAATGCAACACCATTTCTTCTTTGTCTTTCATTTCCAGCATAGTAGACCATGTGATCATCTGATGCAAAGTGCCCGATGCCAGTCCATTTCAGTTCGCTGACACCCAATAGATCAAGTTGTACACGTTCCATTTCATTCTTGACCATCTCCAACTTCCCTTGGTTCATGCTTCGTATGTTCCATGTTCCAATGCGTAAGACATCTTTACAGCTTCTGACTCTCATTTTATGCGCAGCTACATCAGCAGTCAGACTTCCCGAGGGCTTTGATCCAACCACATCATAAATGCTGGCTTTACTCTGAAAAGTCTTCAGCTCTTCCCCAGTAGCTAGTTGAGTGCCTTCCGACCTGGGTGTCTCATCTTCCAGCACCATAGCACAATTTGTTTTGTTGTAACTATCCATTGGGTTTTCATGGCAAGATACAGAAGTAGATTGCCGGGACTTTCTTCCGCGCAGTTTTTGGTGGGGGAGGGGAAAACTGGGTTAGTCAGATGGAGGGTGGTGATATCATTGCATATTCATTTGCATATATACATCTTATACATATGCATTATGGTTAACTAAAAATAAGATTGTATAGGAAGCTAGTGCATCAAACAGTAAAGATTTTTACTGACATATGCCAGCACTGCAAGTTTTTCCTATGGAGCCCCACTCAGAGTCATATGAATTAGCAAGAGGACTCTGGAACCTCATCCTGTCTCCTCCAACCTATTTAGAAATCTTCATGCTATTGATCCTTTGGTTCTTTCTTCTACTGTTTCTTCATCTCTTTCCTCCACTATCTCATCTAAGTCTGTTGACGAGGCAGTAGCTTCCTATAATGCTGCACTCTCCTCTGCTCTGGATACTCTCGCTCTGCCCATGCTATGTCCAGTGAGGCGTTCTGCACCACATCCCTGGCTTTCATCCACTACCCGCTATCTACGTTACTGTGCCCATTCTGCTGAGCATGCTTGGCTCAAATCCCACTCCCTTGCAGACTTTCTACACTTCAAATTCATACTTGTCTCTTTCCAGTCAGCCATAGCTCTTGCCAAACAAAACTATTATGTCCATCTGACTAATTCTCTTGCCTCTGATACTCACCGTCTGTTTACTACTCTCAGCTCTCTCCTCAAAGTTCCTCCGCCTCTGACCTCTCCCTCCCTTTCTACCCAAATCCTGGCTGACTATTTCCATGACAAAATCCACAAGATCAACCTCCAATTCCCCACAAATTCAGCTACTTTCCCTCCTCCCCCTCTTCACTCCCCCTACCTCTGCTACACTCTCTTCCTTTCCTGTGATCTCTGAAGAGGAAACTGCACACCTTCTTTCTTTCTCCAAACTCACCACCTGCTCCTCTGATCCTATTCCCACCCATCTCCTAAGTCCCATCTCCTCCACTGTTGTCCCTTCCATCTCTCATATTCTCAACCTATCACTCTCTACTGCAACTGTTCCTGCAGCCTTCAAGCATGCTGTGGTCACACCTCTCCTCAAGAAATCCTCACTTGATCCCACCTATCCTTCTAATTATCGACCCATCTCTCTCCTTCCCTCCATTTCTAAACTACTGTACTTGAATGTGCAGTTCACTGCTGCTGCCTCGACTTCCTCTCCTCTCATGCCCTCCTGGATCCTGTACAGTCTGGCTTTCGTCCCTTACACTCTACTGAAACGGCTCTTGCCAAAGTCTCCAGTGACTTGTTCCTGGCAAAATCCAAGGACCTTTACTCTGTCCTCATCCTTCTTGAACTCCCTGCTGCTTTTGACACTGTTGACCACAACCCTCTCCTCGATACCCTGTCCTCGCTTGGTTTTAAGGGATCTGTATTATCCTGGTTCTCCTTCTCTCTCTCCCATCACTCTTTCAGTGTTAGTTCTGGTGGCTGCTCCTCTTCTGCTATCCTGCTCCCAGTTGGTGTACTCCCAGGATCTGTCTTGGATCTGCTCCTTTTCTCTCTATATACCCAGTCCCTTGGTGTGCTCATCTCTTCCCATGGCTTTCAGTTCCATCTTTATGCTGATGACTCCCAGATCTACTTTTCTATGCCTGAAATCTCTCTGGTAAACCAGACCCAGATCTCTGTCTGCCTTTCTGACATTGCAGCTTGGATGTCTCACCAGCGTTTGAAGTTGAACATGGCCAAGACTGAACTTCTTATCTTTCCCCCTAAAACCGCCTCTCCCTCGTCCTCCTTTCTCAGTCTCTGTGGATAACTCTCTACTCCTTTCTGTTTCCTCAGCTTGCAACCTTGGGGTTGTCTTTGACTCCTCTCTCTCCTTCTCCACACACATTCATCTGATAGCTAACACTTGCTGTTTCTTTCTCTATAACATCAACAAAATCTGCCCATTCCTTTCTGAACACACTATTAAGATGCTTATCCACTCCTTAATCACCTCCCGTCTTGACTACTGTAACCTACTCCTTGCTGGTCTTCCTTTGAATCATCTCTCTCCCCTTCAATCTGTTCAACACTCTGCTGCGCTGCTAATCTTCTGCCAGCCTCATCATGCCCATATCACCCCTCTTCTCAAGTCACTTCATTGGCTTCCTATCCGTTTCTGCATCCAGTTCAAACTTCTCCTGCTGACCTATAAATGCATTTACTCTGAAGCTCCTCACTACCTCTCTTCTCTTCTCTCTCCTTACACACCCCCTCGGGAACTCCGCTCTTCTGACAAACTGCTTCTATCTGTGCCCTTCTCTTCTACTGCTAACTCCAGACTTTACTCCTTTCACCTTGCTGCACCTTACGCATGGAATAAACTACCTGTGTCTGTACACCAGGCACCTTCTCTGACCCTTTTCAAATCCAGGCTGAAAATTCACCTCTTCGCTGCTGCTTTTGGATCTTGACTCACCTGATCTCCTTATTTCTTTACCTTTCTCACTTGTTTTATCCCTCTCTACACCTTCTGTGTTGTCTGGCTTGACTAGATTGTAAGCTCTGATGAGCAGGGACTGTGTCTTACATGTCTGTGCAGTGCTGCGTACGACTTGTAGCGCTATACAAATGCTCAGTAGTAGTAGTAGGAATTTCTGGTATTGTGGAGGATGAAAGGAAGAGCACAAGGGTGGGGAAAAAAGAGGATGGAACTGTTATTGGGAACAAAGGGAGGGAAAGGGGATCACGTATGGGGCATGAGGAGGGAGAAATGGAGATGGGAAGAAGAGGAGAGGGGATCACGGATGGAAAGGCAGAAAGGAGGAGGATGAAAGCATGGGAAGATCAGAATGAGGGAAGAAAAGAAAAGGGTCTTGCAGGATCCTAAGAGCAGAAGTGGTGTCACTCTTAGCTCCATCCTTGAACCCACTCAAAGATCCTTGCCCCACTCTGTCCCTAGTCCTCTTCTGTTCCTTTCCCTTCCCATCCTATCCCATCCTTAGTTCTTGTTCTGTCCTTTCCTAACTACCATCCCCTAGCTCCGGTTTCATATACACCTTGATCTTCCAGCCTACATTTCATATAACTCCCCTTTACACACCACCACCCTCAGGTTTACATAACTCCTTGCCCATCCTCCTCTCTCTGCTCCCAACCAAACTGATCCAATGACGGAAGGAGAACAGTAATGCAGTGGCCTGCATCTTCCTTCTTTTACTCTCTCCTTTCTTCCCCTCTCCCTTCTTGCAGTTCCCCTCTCTTCTTGTTTCCTCTTCTAGCTCTGCCCCTTTTTTCCCTTCCTAACACCTTACTTTCCTTATGGTCCACCCCTTTCTTCCCTCCTAGCCCTGTCTCTCCTTCCTTCTCTACATGACACCAATCTTTCTTTGTTTTTTTGTTTGTTTTCATTTTTCTCTTTTATTCTTCTATACCCATTTGCATATGATTTTACCCCTCATTCTCCCTTTCTCTCATCCTCTAAGTCCTTAGCCTCCTATTTTAAACCTCTATTTACCTACTGGCCATCAACCTCTCACCCTATCTCCAGCACTCCCCCTGCCCTCTCTCTTTCCTTCCTTAGTCTCCAATATGCCCTTAATCTTTCACACACTTTCTAGTTCCTGATTTCCATCCTCTTTACTCACTCTCTCAGCTTCCCTACCCTCCACTGCCTCATATCCCCTCATGAACCCAAGTTCCATCCCTGCCACTCATTTATCCTTTGTATCCAAGCTATTTTTCTCTTGCCCTCTACCCAGCTTCCTATTGCCTCTCTTTCATCATCCTTTCACCCCAATTTCTACCCTTACTCACTCCCTTCAGTGACTCATTGTTTTCCTTTCTCCTACCTCTCCACAGCCCCACCATTCCTTTTGATTCCTTATCATCCTCTCTCCAGTCCATCAGGTCATTCATACCATGTCTCAGTCTCCTCATACTTTTTCTTCTGTTTCTTACGCCCATCTCACACCCTCAGTCAGATTCGAAAACCATCTAACACACCCTCACTCATACCTACCAATTATCAGGTCCTCATTCTCATATCCAAACTCCCACTCAGTCTCTCCCATACTTAATTCCCTGTTATGCCTTCTACTCTCCTACTCAATCACCATGTCCCTCTTCTTCCTTGAGTCCCATCCTTCTTCTGTACTGTTTCCCTAGTCCTCCCAGTCCCATCCTTCTGATCTCTTTCTGCAGCCTGCTGAGCCACATTCTTCTGTTCTGTTTCCCCATTCTTCCCAGTTCCATCCTTTTGCTCTGCTTCCCCAGTCCCTCCAGTTTTATCCTTCTGTTCTGTCTCCCTTGCCTGAGTCCCTTCCTTCCGCTCTATCACCACTGCCCCAGCTCATCTTTATACTCTGTTTCCCTTGCTGCCGAGACCCATCTTTCTGCTCTGTTTCTCTCATTCTTATAAATCCTCGCCATCCTCTGTTCTCCTAAATTCCCTCTCTTCCTTCTCCCCAGGTCTCTCTACAGCCTGGCAACTCACCCAGCTTGACCCACTTTGGTCTTCTCAGGACCTAGAGTAAGGCATATATGTCCGCCCTAGATTGGGAGAAGAACAGGTCTCAGATGGAAACAGCTTCCACTGGCAACCAGCCTTCTCATAACTCCCATACAGAGTCTGCCTGCCACCATGTGCTGTTCCATTGTTCATTCCTGCACCAAAACAATACTGGCCCTACCTCTATCAGGAAGACACAACTTGCGGCATGTCTCTCCTACTCATCATACTACAGGGTGGGGCCAGGCTGCATGCCAAACCAGGGCTCTGGGATCAGATTTGCATTGCAGGTCCCATTCTCAGAGCCACCCCAGGCCCACCTCCAGCCCTTCCAATAGAGGCAGAAGGGAACCCCTTGAACAGTTCACTGGGTGGATGTGTCCAGAGACCATAACTCTTCTTGTTCATCAAGCATAAGCTGGTGAAGCTGAGGTTACAGTTCTGTGCAGGCATCGGCACCTTCTTCCTCCCTCCCTCCCATTGCTGTACCTAGCGAGTTCTGTGTGGTTCAAACATTCTTAGCTTGAACCACATAAGCCCTGTCATTGAAAACCATGATGTTTGACCCATGCAGTGCTCTGTAGGTAGGGTCTCACAGTTCAGATAGTACATGTTTCAATCATGCTACCCAGAACTAGAAGCAATGGGAAGGAAGTCAAAGGCACCCATTTCTGGATGGAACCACATCTCTAGCTCCACCAACTTACAGTGCAGCTTATTTGGAGGCAGGGTGCAATGCCACCTTGCCCTCCCCCCCCCCTCCCCGCTACCCTCATGATGCTCTCCCTCATGAGATCACTCCTCAGGAAGCACTGCCCATGAATTTTGAATCAGCTGGTAGGGTGCCCGGCAGAGACCAAGAGATGTGTCAAGGACAACTGCAAAGACTGGAAGATAAGGAGGTAGGACTGGATAAGTGGCAGGTCATTGATTAGTTGGAGGCCCGCTGCCATCGTGGGCTGACAGATAATCTAGCCCTGCAGGCCAGTAGGTGAAAGCAGCACTAAGATACAATGATGGAGAGGAAAGAGAGAACCTGGTAGGAGACTGATGGGGATGGAAAGAGAAATCCTTCAAGCTGATGAGGGACTGATGGAGGTGGATGGAGGGCACAATAGAGATTCTGGTAGGAAGAAGGGAATAAATTAGCATGGAGGAAAATAATATATAGAGAGATGCCAGATAGCCCAACCAGACCAGCTACCCTATACCGAAGAGGATAAGACAGACAGAGATGCACAGTCAGGCCAGCTAGCCCAACCAGGCAAGCTCAGCCAGTCTGTCTGGAGAAAGCAAGAAAGACATAGACCTAGCCAGCTGAAAAGGAACTATCTATCTGTAGTGCACGCTGCATTTCTGGTATCTGGTATGATCTGTCTATCTGACAGTGATGTGTGTCCCTGTGTATGTGCATCTGTGTGTATGGCATCTCTTTTTCTCTATATGGTCTGTCTGCCTATCTGTCTGATATGGTGTCTCTTTGTCTGGGTGTAAAGCAATGTTTTCATTTTTGCATTTATTCCTTTTAGCAGCTCAAAGAGAAACAAAGCTGGGGCTTTAGCTGATTGCTTGACTCCTGCCCTTCTAGAAACTCCAAAAAATTTTTTCTTTTACCATGTTCTTGCGTCAGAAATTCTTTGAAACCATGACTAAGTATACTATCAGAGATGTTTACCAAGCCTAGTAGTTCTCAACACAGTCCTTGGGACACAGCTAGTTAGTCAGGTTTTCAGGATAACCACAATGAATAAGTATGAGAGAGGTTTGCATACAATGGAGGCAGTGCAAGCAAATCTCTCGCATGCATATTTATTGTGGTTACCCTGAAAACCTGACTGGCTAGGTGTGTCCCAATGACGGGGTTGTGAACCACTGATGAAGCCTAATGTAGATCTTGGTTCTGACACAAGAACATGGCAAAAGAAAAGTCTTTGGAGTAAATCTCTACAACAGGAGTCAATAGATTAACAAAGTAAAAAATCCAGTTAGTATTTCCAGTGAAGCCTCAGACCAGACAAACTTCCACCAATTAGGAAACAGGAACAAAGATCACCAGCAATACAAGACAAAGTTAAGAATGGGCTGGCTACAGCCAACTCCCATTGAGATGTGATAGCCCTTCCTACAAGATACTTGCCTTCTGATGCAAAGATGACTAGTTCCAGACTGGTCTCTGACTGTGAGAAACAAAACCAGTTGGGCTATTTATTTGCTTGAAACCTCTAGTAACCTTTCAGCTATGTTTTTCATTTGGGCAGCAGCCATGGCTACCTCTTTAATTGTTAAAATTGCCCTGAAATGAACATTTATTAAAACAAAACAAAACAAAACAAAACAAGATGAAAATGTATTAAGACAAAAGAAAAGAAAATAAACCTATAAACAACAGTGGAAACTAAACAAACTAAATTTCTTTTGCCTGCACACACCGAATATTTGGCAAAATGCAAAGTATATTTGCATAACCCAGCAGACATGCATATGTATGTTTATGCCTGCTCCGAAGCAAACATGAATATACATGTGTGCCTGCCTGCACTGGTTACACATCTAAGCAGCCATATTAGGAAGGAAAGTATACATGCAATTTCTCTTTCTAAAACTGCCACTTTTTACATATGCATCAGTTGCACCCATGCTCTTTTATTGTACATCACTAAAATATATTCAGCCAACATCTGGATAAGTTATCCAGATAGCAACTTAGGCCAGCTTTTACAGTGACCCAAACTACCCGCATAAGTTATCCAGATAGTGGCAGCAATGCTCTCGCTCTACCCATGGATGGCTACTGCACTAATGAGATAGTGTCAAGGATACTATTTGGATAGTACCCTTATCCGAATAATCTCTGTGGTTTTCCAGATAAGGGCTTTGGAAAACTAACCTCTAAGGATTTAGCCCTTTCTGCAGATTTCTTCCAGGATAGATGCTTTTGTGGAAAGAGTTAGGCTTTTATTCTCTTTACAGCTTGCACTCAGTGGAAGTCCACTGTATTGTACTGTAGGCTTGCAATAGCTCCTGGAATACTTCAAGAACACTCTCTCTCTCCTTCCCTCTCCCCTCTCCTGATAATTACTACTGAAGAAACATTCATTGCCTCCTCAGAATAGTAATGTCTCAACCTGCTCATAAGTACTCTATTAGAAGTTCCCATTTCAAATTCTGCCTTCATTTTTTTTTTGTTTTGTAAATGTATTCATGAACACTAGGAGCTTCTGATGGAAAAAGTTGTTGTGTTGCTTAGGCAGAGTTACCAGATTTTTGGAGAGGAAATCTGTGGCACCCAGGCAGGGCTGAGCTTGACTGGAAAGGGTGGGAGTCCTCCCCTCCTTGGAAATCTTTTCCTCATATATTTCAACATGGCCAGTCTAAATAGCATTCAATAATTTCAAAAGATTAAAAATGACAGTAGAAATTGGGCCTGGCATGCCCCTGCCTGCCTGCAGGGACATCTTCCTCGCAGGTTCCCTTAGCGGCCCTGGCTCAGCCCCTATCATCCCCACCGCCTGACCCATGGCTGGCCTGCTGGGGCCTGGATTGGGTGGCAGGGACCCACCCACACCCGGCTCTGGCCCCGGAGGGTGGGATCCCTGGGCCAAATCGCTGGGTCAGTGCTGCTTATTCCACCTTTGAGCACGTCACCTTTGCCCCGGCAGGACATACAGGGCCGTGACCTGAATTGTCCCTGTATGACTTGCTGGGCTGGCCTGCCCCCACTCTGCCCCATCCCGCCCCCTCCCCCTACCGGCTCTCCCCATTCTGCAGCTCAGGACGTAAGGGGAGAGCCGGGGGAGTTGGGAATTGAGCCCGGATGGCTTATGGGGCTGCACATCACCGGATGGCTTATGGGGCTGCCATCACCGTGCGTAATTCACGTATGGTCCATGACATACTTGTGCAGATGGGCCTTTACACATGTGCTTTGGGCAGTTGCTATTTTATAAGTCCATGCATCAGGCACGCATTCCTTAAAAATCTAGGTGTGGGCATTTACGCCAGACCTAGGTTTGCTGTAACTGATCATGCCTAGATTTGCTACGTATATCCTGCCACTTACTTCTCTATTTTATAAAGTTTACGTGCATACCTGACTTTATAAAACAGGCAAGTTAGATGTACAGCAACCCACATTAACTAGGTGCAGCTTCATAAAATTACCCTTATAGTGGTAAATATCACACCCATATGTATAGTTCGGTGTTACTACCCACATTCTGCCGTAAGACCACCCAAAGCGGTTAAGTTGATTTTCAGGGCACCATCCAATAATTTAATAAGTCACATCTAGATTTACATATGTGTCTATGCGTGTAAGTCTAGGTATTTTACTTATGAACATGCATAAATGGGCACTTACACATCTACTTGACACAGTTGCTATTCTGCAAATACATGCACTGTACTGATCATGAGAACTTTTATTGAAGGGGTGTACAGGGTTACATGCATAAATTAGAAAATGGTATAATTAATATGTGTTCTTGAAAAAAAGTAGGTGGAGCTTCCCTACCAGTCATAGGGCTGGCATAAGTGCTCGTGACTTTAATGAACACACATACCTTTGCAAATATGCATGTTGTTGACATTATTAAACAGGTATGAAATATGTGCATTAACCGAGGCATGTTTTATAAAATTACCCTTTTAGTGCCTTTTCAAATCGGAGGTTTAATGAGTTGTGGGGATTATTTTAGAAGCCCTATTTGTGTTTCAGACATCTAAAAATGGGTGTAGAGTCAATCAAAGCATGGAGAAATCTCCAGAGCCATTTTAGAAGCTGGGTCTGTGAATGTCCCCCTGTGCAAGAACATCCAAGTCTTTACAGCAGCATAATGGAGGTGTGGCTGGGGCATCTGATCTCTGAAACATCCTGGACACCTGGAGTAGCATTTAAGGTTATACCTGCTCCAGGCACGGACAAGCATCTGAAAACTGATTGTTTTGACAGACAAATGTCTGGAGGGTGTGAGGAAGGAGCTACACTAATATCCCCTTTATTTTAAAATAGGTCATCGAGTACTGATAGGGATTGGGGGCTTGTGTTTCATTTAGCTGCGCTGCTGGATGTTCCCTTATCCTAGCTTGCATGAGATATCCCTCACGTTTTCTGCACATTCTGTTCTGGATGTCCCCGATTTGGCTTGGACGTCCTTTCTAAATGCCACTTCTCATGTTTACCGGCTGCCAGTAAATGTATAACTCCTTTTGAATACCGACGCCACTGATTTCTTATAGGCATCCTAATGTCCACATTTTAAAATCTCAACATGAAACTCCCTGTCAGTATGGAAAGGGATTTGGAATTGTGTTATTGATTTATGTCTGGGTTCAGGAGGTTAATTAAATGTGAATTTTAAGCCAACACGATTAGAAGACTGAGGAAACCTGAACTCATGAATATTTCCAAGGCTGTTAAACCATTTAAGTGAACAACAGCGAGAAAATGCCTTTTACTAGGAACTGATTTAGTGCAATGTGGAGGGCCTACAGAAATAGTAATTTAAAAAAACACAGCTGACTTCATGCAGTCACTATGATCCTGCTGGGATTTATTCTGCATTTATATTGGCACTAAATGTTGAATTGAATAAATATCTTCAAACTGTCCTTGTGGTGGAGTTCTGCTTCTCTCTCTAAGTCTGAGTTTGTCTAGATTTACAGGGACCACAACAGCTTGGGAAGGGTATTCAGAAACAATGTGTGTTTTCAGCAGAATCGAAGTGCATAATTATAGCTGGGGAAAACTTGCTGATCCTAAGAGCTTTCACAGGGAAGCCAAGTGCTTGCTGCCATAGAAACTGCCTTAAAGTTGTGCCAGATGCAGGTCAGGTGATTACCATCACTAGAGGATTTTCATTGTCGGCACATCTGGCCCTTCCCCGTCTTGGAATACTCTGTCTCCTATTTCTCTCGTTCTTTTTATTTCCTTTCATCTCTTCTTTCAGATTGCTCTTCAAAGCCCTCCCTGAGCCTATGTCTGCTTTTGATCCCCTTCCCGTCTGGCTTTTCGCTGGTAGGCTGACACTTGTCATTCATTGGAGATGTACCGATTCTGAAGGTGGTCAACCAACTGTGTGAGCAATGAACAAAAAACTTAGAAACTGGAGTAGGACAGAGCCCCAAGACAGACCTAAGCATTGAAACAACTTTTCCTTCTGGTGGCTCCTGGTGTTCATGAATACATTTACAAAACATTGAATCTGGAATGGGAATTGCTAAGAGAACAATCCTAAATACACCAATACCTATGAGCAGGTCGAGACGTTAGATTCTCTTCTGAGGAGGAAATGCATTCACGGCTGTGATCAATGCTGCATCAGAAAGACCAGCATTTGAGCATAAAATCCTGTTTTCAGATTTGCCAAATTTTTCTTCTTTAAGAGAAAAACTACCCTCGTATTCATCAAAAAGTGAATACTTTCAATCCTAAACTTTACTCCAACACATTTTAATGAGAAAATAGCATCTTCCTATTTGCCCCTCTTTTTTCATGAGTTTTCAAGGGTTGGCTTGTAATTAGCATGTTCAGAGATTTTCCAGAATTCGTAAGATCTCAAGTCCAAGATTTCTGCTTGCCATCTTATGAAGAATATTCATGAAACAAGTGGGGAAAGTATGCACGTGACTCATGGAATTCTTTGTGTGTAAATTTAGTTTGCTGCTTGGCCTTCACTTCCGCTGTGTGAGCCAAGCCCCCTTCCTGCCTGCCTCCTCCCCCCCCACACACACACATTGCAGGGGCTGCTTGGCTGGTATTTAAGCCACTACTAACAGGTATGCTTCAGTGTATCAAGGTTTTTATGCTGTAGACATTGGAATGCCCTTCCCATAGAAATCCATTGGGCCATTTTTTTTTGGTACAATTTCTTTGGAACCCCTAGTTTGATCTGGCCCGTTTTGGAACTTGATATGCCTTTTCTCCCTTTTGTGTCTTCCCCCCAAATTTTGTCCTGTTCCATTACATTTTCAGACAGTTATTTTGACCCCACACATACAAACAGACATATTTGACCCTGTAGGAATAATTCCTTTGCATTATGCCATTGTGTTGGAAAGAATAAAGAACTCTGAGAGCTGGCTCATTATCTTTGCAAAAGTATAGACAAAGCAAAACTAGGCACGTGTCACATTTTTTCGATGATGGTCCCATGTACATCACATGTACATCAGAATCATCAGTTCTCAACACTCCAAACTCTGATCTTTCCTCCTCCTTTCTAAGAATGTTCTGGAACAGTACTGCACACTGATAGTGATATGTATACTGCAGGCACTTTGAAGCTCCAGAGATCCACAGGTGTTCCACCCACCATAGCTCCACTGATGTCAATGGAGGCATTCATAAGGCTGCCTTAACATGAGATATTGCAGGTTGCAGACTCTTAGCAAACTAAATTCTCATCTCAGGACTTATGTCCTGGGCTATTCAACTTAGTCATAGAAGCCCAATCCCAAGAGATACTGAACTCTTCCTGTGTAGACCACAGCACAGTCTTTTTCAGTACATTAGCTTAACTAATGGCCAAAGAAGTATTGTTTTATCCAAAGGAATGAATTTTCTCTTTAGGAAGTGTACGTGCAATATCTTTCAAAACATTGTATCACTAAAAGCTGCAAAAAGAATGGGCCTTGAAATTCACTGCTCTTGGCAGAATGTCTGTGACCTGACAAAAAACAAAGATTGACGCAAAAGCAATTTCAAACTCATAATACATGCAGTTCCTCCTTGCCCTCCCTTCATGAATCTGGAATCTCTCCTCACTATACTAAAGTCATTTTCTCCTTGTATATTCTTTTGGAATGGAATGATTAAGTCTGCAAGGAAACAGCTGACATCAAGCATGAGTGAAAAGTGCCACCAGCAAATTAGCAGTAAGAAAATGAAATTATTTAAGCAGGTTCAGAGGTGTAATTTAAAAAAAAAATGGTTAGTCATGTTTTGAAAAAGCACATGAAAAATAATTTAAATTGCATCACAAAAGCCTGTTGACTCTATCGAAATATGGAAATGGATCCTCGTTAGGTATGCATCGCTTTTCTTGCTGTGCAGCCTGGCTGGTACAATAATCTCCAGAGAATAAAGAATGTGGGTGAAGGTCAAACCTGTTTGTGACAACATGAGATCAAGGATGCATGTTTACCTGGCAGCTTATATTTGCAGTTGATCAGTTTTTACACACATTGTACAAGAATCTCCTACTTGACTCAACCCCCAAGTCACCCATGCAACATCATGGCAGTAGGATCATAGGACTTGGGTGTTAAGGGCCAAATGACAAAGAACCAGCAGAAAGTCTTTTGCTGCCATAGAAGATAAACATATCAGCCTTTACAGTTGCGGACAGGGTTGTAACACAGCAATGTAGAAAATGATGGCAGATAAAGAACATATAGCCCATCCTGTCTGCATTTCCATACCAATTGCTAAGCTTTACCATCTCTTCCCCTCCCTTAGAGATCCTCTGTGCTTGTTCCATGATTTCTTGAATTCAAATACAGTCCTTACCTCCACCACTTCTGCTGGGAGGCTATTCTACACATCCACCACCACCCTTTCCGTAAAGAAATATTTCCTTATATTACTCCTGAATTTATCTCCTTTCACCTTCATCCTATTTTCCCTCATTCCAAAGCTTCTTTTCAATTGAGAAAGAGACACCTCCTATGCATTCATGCCATAGAAACATTTAAATGTCTTTGTCATATCTTTCCTATCTTGCCCTTCTTCCAAAGTATATGTATTAATAACTAAGTCTGTCCCCATATGCTTTATTATGAAGATCATTGACCATTTCAGTAGCCACCCTCTACCCCAACTTCACCTTATTTATATCTTTTTGAAGATGTGGTCTCTAGAATTGTACACAGTACTACAAATGAGGTTTCACCAGAGACTTAGGGTGTCTTTTACTAACAGGGGCTAGCTGAAGGCGCACTGGAACACAGATTGCCAGCTAGCGTGGGGCCATGACAGCACAGGACGATTCTCGTGCTAACTGTGCAACCTGCATTAAACTCATGGCGGGTTAGGAGCAGAGAGTGGGTGTGATGAGCTCAACACAGTGAGTGCTAGGATCACACCGTGCACATCTAACACCACCTCAATAGGTGAAGTTACACGCATCTACGTTAATGCAGCCCACATTAGGAGAAAGTGCTCCACATGAATTGCCGGGAAAATGCTTTTCCACACCCCTGACAGTGCAGTGGTGTTGCACCTAATGTGCCATAGTTTTGGCGCTTTTGGCACTTTAGATGCAACACCTTAGTGCCTGTTAGTAAAAGGGCTTCTTATACAGACCTGACCTCCTTTTTCCTACTGGCATTTCCTTTCCCTATGCGCTCAAGCATCTTTATGACTTCTGCTCTCTGTTTGGCCACATAAGGATCATCAGATATTATCACTCCCAGGTCCTGCTCTTCTTTCATGCACAGTAGCACTTTACTCCTTATACTGTACTGGTTCCTTGGGTTTTTGCAGCCCAAATGCATGACCCTGCATTTTTTAGCATTAAAACTTAGTTGCCAAATTCTAGGCCATTCTTCAAGCTTCTCTAAATCCTTCTTCATGTTATCTACACTTTCCAGGTTGTCTAACCTATTGCAGATTTTGTTATCATCCACAAAGAGGCAAACCTTACCCAATAGTTTCTGGTATTCTGGTCCTTTGGCCCTCCGAAGGTCTCAACAATCCAGCAACTGTGGATATAAGGACTCTAACTGTGTTACTTTTCCGTTGCCTCTGTGTTTTGGGGCTGGTTGTTTGTTAGTTATTCCAATGCTTGGGAGAATGGATGAATGATGCTATGTTGTATGGGTTCCAAGAGGTGTGTGCGTGTATGGTGTTTGAATGGAGAGAGTGTTCATCATGTGTGGTTAATCACCTATGTCTATTAAATCTGGGCTTCACATTGTTTCACTGAAAGTGAAAGGATTGGGCCACCCCATTAAGAAGACAAAAGTGCTTTAATATTTTAGGCTTTTGCATATAGATATTTGTTTATTTCAAGAAATGCACCTGTCTGCTGGGGAGGTCCTTAAGTTACATCCTGCTAACTCTGCTGCATTACTTTTAAAAATGGGGTGGTTATTCTTATTAATAAAGTCCTGGGTGCAAAAATTCTGCATCTTTCCTCTGACTCTGAGGGCTGATGGGTCAGGCTACAGCTGGAAGTGAGGGGCTTTGTATTTACAATTTTCAATATTTATGCCCCAACTGGAGACCATCCTGATTTTTTTCAAGGAGTTGGCATCTACGTGGTAACTTCAGTCTTCTCTTGTAATGGGGATGCTTTTAATCTTGTCCTTGATCCTTTCTTGGACAGAAGGTCTACCGTGTGGCCTGTTTGTCCTCAATCTAGCAGGGTGTTGCAGTTGGTACTGCTAGAACAAGTTTTAGTTGACATTTGTCATCTTCAACATCCTTCTGGCAAATAATTTATTTAGACAGTTTTGTATACCACCTTATCCTTCAATCAAAGTGGTCACAACACAATTGGGGAATACATTTAACACAAGGGGATATGAGACACATACACTAATACTTACAGGTAACATGGGCAATGGAGAGTTAAGTGGTTTGCCCAGGACCACAAGGAGCACCTGTGGGACTAGAAAGCCAAGTCCTTCCAGCCCAAGGTTGCTGTTCTCTAGTGGGATTTGAACCCCCAACCGTCTGGCCTGAGGTAACTTGCCCCAACCACTAGGCCACTCCTCCTTAGTCCTGTTTCTCCACACCTCATAACTCTCACTGTCGTCTTGATTCTTTTGGCTAATAAAAACCTTTCTCCAGCTGTGCTTTGCTCTAAGATTCATGATATTCTGATTTCTGATTTCACTGCTGTTTCTATCTGGTTTGAGGGGGCTGGTGGGTGCATGAAGAACCCATTATGGTACCTCAATCCTGCGCTCCTGGAAGACCCAGATTTTGAGTCCTTTTTGAGAGACACGACTGTGGATTTTTCTGACTGTAACATAAGAACATAAGATATGCCATACTGGGTCAGACCAAGATCCATCAAGCCCAGTATCCTGTTTCCAACAGTGGCCAATCTAGGTCATACGTACCTAACAGTATCCCCAAAAGACACAGGTTCCACAATGCTTGTATTGGGTCAAGCATTGATATCCTGGGTCCCTTTTTAATAATGGTTTATGGACCTTTCCTCCAGTAACTTGTCCAAACCTTTTTTAAACCCAGCTACACTAACAGCTCTTACTACAACCTCCGGTAACAAATTCCAGAGTTTGATTACACGTTGAGTGAAAAAAATATTTTCTCTTATTTGTCTTAAATAGTTTACCCTATAGCTTCATTACATGTCCCCTAGTCTTTCTATATTCTGACAGCGTAAACAATCGATCTACGTTTAGCCGTTCCATGATCGATGACATGCCATTTACCACTGTCTGGGAAGTCTATAAAGTTCTTCTGCGGGGTCAGTGTATCAGCTATGCAGTTGCAAAGAGAAGACAAACTGAAGCTCAGATCCGGTCTTTGGAAAAGTAAATTGGTGAGCTTGAGTTGGTTTTGGAAGGAGCACCTGCTACTTCTACATTGGAATTGCAGCATCTGAAAATGCATTATAACCAGTGGTGGGATCCGAACCAGTCAGGAACCAGTTTGGTCCATCCCGTCTGTGATCAGAGAGCGTGGCTGGAAGCCCTGCACATTGTAGAGTTGTGGGAGCCATGCGCCCTGACCACAGCTGTGCACCCAACACTGGATTGACAGCATTGGGGGCATCTCCCCATGCCAGGATCCTCCTAATGCCATCAATCGAGTGTCAGGCGGGGGGATTCCTGAGGCCGCAGTGCCGGCATTGCAACACTGTATTTGGCCCAGTTTGGGCCAAACACAGCTGCATCCCACCACTGATTATAACTCCTTACTGTCCATATATGGTGGTCCTATTTATTTGTAAGGGACTGTTGGGAGGACATGGAGAGGCTGTTCAAGGATATAACAGGGGAGGAGTGGATGGGGTGTCCATAATTTCTTTTGCTGTATTTGAGGTCGGTGGGTAATTCCGGCCCACTGGGGATTTTGGCATTAAAGGTGGCAGTAGCGGTGGACCTAGAGCTTGCTAAATTGTGGGGGCACAGAGTCTTTCACAGCAAGCGGTGGTGCTATGGCGACTGCAGTATCTGTATAAAATGAGTAAGCTCACTGCACTTAAGAATGGATGGTGGGAGAAGGAGAAAAGAGTTTTGGAACTCTATGAGGTGTTTCTAGGGGCGTTGGTTGGGCAAGGGGTGGAGGTAAGGGAGGAGGTAAAAGAAGGGATGGGATGATGGGGTTAAAGTTGAAATAGAATATTCGCTGTTGTAACGAATTGTATAAGTGTTCGGACACCAAAGTAATTGCTCTACTGGCAGTTGTTTGGGTACTACTCTGTGTAGTAATGGGGGCAATTCTTGGGCATATTGTCGTTTGTTAGGATAAGTTGAAGACATATTTAGGGGGTATTGTAACCCCAATCTGTGGTTTCTGGTTTCATTGTTTATGGAAAATCAATAAAAATCTTTAAAAAGAACAAAAAACAAAAACAACAACTCCTTACTGTCCAAAAATGCATCTGGTGTGATCTTTCATAATAAAGCCACATACTGTGAGGCCAGTAATAAGGCTAGTTGCTTATTAGCTCAATACCTTATGGGGAGAGGGAGTGACACAGGGTTGTGTCCCTTGGTAACATGGTGGTCTCGGACTCTGAGAGGGATGAGGGTTTTCAGGATTTTTATGCTTCCCTCTGTGCCTCTAAATTGGGTGATGGTAAGACAGGCTGTGACTCCTTTTTTCAGTCCAATAGACTTCCAAAAGTTAAGGCTGCAGAGACAGGTTTTGGTGGCTCTTGGCTTGGCGTCCGAGATTCAGTCTGCAATCCCGGCCTTGGCACTGGGGTAGGCCCCAGGTCCTGACGGCATGTCCATTGAATTGTTTCAGAGGCAGTCTACTTTGCTTTCCCTCTATTTGTGCAAATATTTTCAGGCATTGCAAGACAGTCCATATTCTGCTGAGGTATTTTCTGAGGTGGTTATTATAGTGCTGGAGAAGCCTGGGTGTGATGTCTCTAAACCACAGAATTACCACCCTATATCATTGCTGAATGCAGATTACAGAATCTATGCTAAGGTATTGGCCTCCTGGTTAGATAGTGTTGTGGTGATCTTATTCACCGAGATCAGGTCAGTTTTATAAAACGCTGGCTCAGTTCAAACAACACAGGGCTGCTCTGTCAGATAATGCATTGGGCAGGTGCTTCTGATGACCAGCTTCTGGCCTTGCAGTAGACGTGAAAAAGCATTTGACAGGGTAGAGTGGAGTTATTTAATTTTTGTTTTGAAGCAGTTCAGATTTCCTGTTGCATTTATTCAAGCCCTTACTATTCTAAATTAGGACCCTAGGGCTCATATAAATATTAAAGGAATTTTGAAACCTTATTTCTGTCTCAAGAGGGGAACCTGTCATGGTTTCCCTATTTCTCCTAATCTTTTTAATTTGGCCCTGGAACCCTTGCAGTGTGCGCTCTGGCAGGATACTATGATACAGGGAGTGTCTGTAGCTGGGATAGATGTCAAGATTTCTCCATATACGGACGATCTACAAGTTTATTTTTCCTACCCCTCTGAGTCTCTATCAGCTTTCCTCAGAGTAGTGGAATCCTTTTCAGAGATCTCTGGATACAAAATTAATTGTGATTAATCAGAGATTCTCCCATTAAATATTCATTGCACTAGAGATTCTCTTGTGCAATACAACTTTCAGTGGGTGTCCCAGGATGTCAAGTACTTAGGGGTGTGGTTTGGTAATAACCTGGAGGCTACTCTTTTGACCAACTTAGATTGTATTACTAAGAAAGTTCAGGATAAAATTTCTGGTTGGCTTCCTCTTGCACTGTCGTGGTGGAGCAGGTTGGAGACTATCAAGAAGGTGTTGGTAGCTCAAATTATTTACTTGTTCAGTATGTTGTCCTTGGCCCCTTCTGGGTCTTTTGTTAAATCTATTGAGCGGTATTTGTCTAGGCTCCTGTGGAATAATAATACTCCTTGAATAAGCTTAGTCATGTTGAAAGCCCCCAAGGAGAAGGGTAGGGTTCAGTTCCCTGATTTGTGGCTGTATTATCAAGCTTTCCTACTGCATCGGGGACTGTTTTGGTGGCAGATACCTAGTCCCTCTGACCTGAAATGGCTTCTTATTGAATGCCAGTTGTTAGGTTCCTTTCTATCTCATGGGTCCCCTGATCAATCTCTCCCTAGAAAGTTAAAAGACAACCCCTACAGTGGCCACCACTTTTGGTGTTCATGGTTTTTTGGATGCATGCTTGCCTCTATGGTGGTGCTCCACATTTCTGTGCCCATTGTGGAGGAATTCCATGTTTCATATTGGGGGAAGGTTCTGAAATTGGGAATACTGGAAGAATAAGGGTATTTACACCTTGGGCTGACTTCTGTCTTTTGTGGAATTACAGGCAAAGTACCAGTTACCCCCCCCCCCCCCCACACACACACACTCAATTATTTGCATGGTTTCAATTATTTATTTAGGCTTATATACTACTTTTCTACCAGTCAAAGTGGTGTACATTCAGGTACTGTATATATTTTTTCCCTTGTCCCCAAAGGGCTCACAATCTGTTTTTGTACCTGAGGCAGCAGAGGGTAAAGTGGCTTGCCCAAGGCCACAAGGAGCACCTGTGGGACTAGAGACTCCAGCCCTTCCAGCCCAAGGTTGTTATCCTCTAGCAGGATTTGAGCCCTTGGCCCTATGGCCCAAGGTAACTTGCCTCAACCACTAGGCCACTCCTCATCTCATTGAGTTAAGGTGAATGAGATTCAGCTTTCTCAATTGGGGGAGAGGCTAGATGTCTTAACATTGGGTGATAAGGAAGTTGAGGAGGGCCACATTCCATCCAGACTCTATTGTAAGCTGTGGGACCTAAAGAGTGTCTGCCGAGGAGGGTGGAGGTAGCTTGGGAGCTTGACATTGATGATACCAGTGGCTCTCTTTGTTGGTCCTCTTTCTGGAAAGAGGTCATTTCCTCTTTCAAGTCTGCACGTATTCTCCAGTCTCTCTATTTTGCAGCTCACCTCCATCTCCAACAGGCAAGGATCTCCCAAACTAACTTTTGCTGGCCCTGTGCTACTTGACCCTGGCACTTTTCATCACATGCTATATGCCTGTCCTCTACTGCAACATTTTTGGAGTCAAATCTTGCAGTGTATCCGATATGTGCTACAGATTGATATTCCTCTTTCCTATAAAGTGATTGTGGTATGCTCTGCTGGTTTGCATGGAATGCTATCTGTTCAGCAGGCTGTGATGTTGGACGTCCAGCTTGCAGTGGCTTTGATCAATATACTAGACAATTGGACAACTTTATCCCTGTCTAATGTGCATTTTTGGTGGAACTCTGTGTGCTTAATTTTCATTACAAAAAGATGTTAGCTAATAAGACCTGCCATTTTAGCAGGTTTTGTTAGGAAGTGGCAATTGTAATTTCTCTCTCTATAAGTATTTTTTACCCCGTTTTTACTGGGTCTTGTGTTCCTTTCACTGGATGAGTTTTGTTGTTGGTCTTTGTTTTCTTTCTTGTTTTTTTCTATTTGCATAAATAAATGAAGACTTAAAAAAAAACAAACTTTGCCACAATGGAGTGTGGGCCCCCTTCCTGCCCAGGCCTCCCTGCATTGCGGGGCTACTTGGGCGGAATCGCTTTCCCTCAGTCCAACTCTCTAGTCACCCAGTCACATAAATTAATCAGATTTGTCCGACATGATCTACCTCTAGGAAAACTATACTGCCTCAGGTCCTGAAATCCACTGGATTCCAGAAACTGCACTCTTTGTTTAAGCTACACCCAGAACTGAGGATGGTTTAATTTATAAATGATTTAAATTACATTAAACCACAGTGAAGTCAGACTAAATGGCCTTTTGTTCTCAACCTCCTCCTTATTTCCACTTCTGTGAACCATATCTTCTCTTCTCCAGTCCTCCGACACTACTGTTGACTCTAAAGAGGCATTGAAAAGATCAGAGAGCAAAGCTGCCAGAACTTAGAAACATAGAAACATGATGACAGAAAAAGACTACATGGCCTATCCAGTCTGTCCTTCCATATCAACAACTACAACAGTCCACTTTTTACCTTTAGAGATCCTCTGTGTTGGTCCCATGCTTTTTTGAATTGAGTTACTGTCCTCATCTCTACCACCTCCACTGGGAGACTATTCCATGGATCCACTACTCTTTCCGTAAAGAAATATTTCCGCATATCACTCCTGAATCTATCTCCCTTCACCCTCATCCCATGTCCCCTCGTAGCAGAACTCGCTTTCAATTGAAAGAGGTTCTCTCCCTGAACATTTATGCCACGGAGGTATTTAAACATCTCAATCATATCACCTCTATCCCGCCTTTCCTCTAAGGTGTACATATTAAGATCCTTAAGTCTGTCCTGATATGCTTTATAAAGAAGCCCACTAATCATTTTAGTAGCCACCCTCTGCACCGACTCCATCCTGTTCACATCCTTTTGAAGGTGCGGTCTCCAGAATTGCACACAATACTCCAAATGAGGTTGCACCAAAGACTTATACAGAGGCATTATCACCTCCTTTTTTCTGCTAGCCATTCCTCTCCGTATGCACCCAAACATCCTTCTAGCTTTTGCCGTCGCCTTTTCTACCTGTTTAGCTACTTTAAGATCATCAGACACAACCACGCCTAGGTCCCTCTCTTCTTTAGTGGACAAAAGTACTTCACCTCCTATACTGTATTGCTCCCTTGGATTGCTGCAGCCCAAATGCATGACCTTACATTTTTTAACATTAAATCCCAGCTGCCAAATTCTAGACCATTCTTCAAGCTTAGCTAGATCCCTCCTCATGTTATCTACACCTTCCTGGGTGTCTACTCTATTGCAGATTTTGGTATCATCCGCAAAGAGGCAAACCTTACCCGACAGCCCTTCCGCTAACAAAGATGTTAAAAAGAATGTTAAAAAGAATCAGACCAAGGACAGATCCCTGCGGCACACCACTGGTAACATCCTTCTCCTCAGAGTGAGCTCCATTTACTTGTATTCTTTGTCGCCTCCCACCCAACCAATTTCTAACCCAAGCAGTAACTTTAGGGTCCATCCCTAGGGTGCTCAGTTTGTTTATAAGTCACCTGTGAGGAACAGTGTCAAAGGCTTTACTGAAATCTAAATACACCACATCTAGAGCTCTCCCTCGGTCCAACTCCCTCGTCACCCAGTCAAAGAAATCAATCAGATTTGTCTGACAAGACCTGCCTCTGGTGAATCCATGCTGCCTCGGATCCTGTAATCCGCTGGACTCCAGAAACCTCACTATTTTCTCTTTCAGCAGCGTTTCCAATAATTTACTCACCACCGAAGTTAAACTAACCGGCCTGTAGTTTTCAACCACATCCTTACTTCCGCTTTTGTGTAAAGGCACCACATGAGCCTCTCTCCAGTCCTTTGGCACCACTCCTGACTCCAGCGAGGCATTGAAAAGGTCAGTCAGTGGACTTGCTAGAACGTCCCCAAGTTCCCTCAGTATTCTAGGGTGTATCCCATCCGGTCCCATCGCTTTGTCTACTTTAAGTTGAGCTAGTTTCTCACGAACACAGTCTTATGAAAATTGTTCAAGATGTCCCTCGCTTCTGTTCCTATTTGTGGGTGTTTTCTGAGGTCCTGCTCCTGGTTCTTCATCTGTGAACACAGAACAAAAATATTTGTTAAGCAATTCCGCTTTATCCTTATCAGCTTCTACATATTCCCCCCCTGCACCCTTGAGTCTGACAATACCACTTTTGCCCTTCCTCTTCTCACTAATATATCTGAAAAATGTCTTATCCCCGCATTTTATTGCATTGACTATTTCCTCCTCCTTTTGAATCTTTGCCTTCTTGACTACTTTGCTAGCTTCTCTAAGTTTTCCAAATACAGATGCCTGTCTTCCTCTCTCTGTGATCTCTTGTATTTCATGAAGGCTTCCCTCTTTTTCTTCATTTTTTCAGCTACTTCCTTCGAAAACCATAGCGGTCTCTTTTTCCTTTTGCCTTTATTTACCATTTTAACAAAAAGGTTGGTTGCCCTTAAAATACCCCCTTTCAGTTTTGCCCACTGTTTTTCTACATCCCCAAGCTGTTCCCATCCCACTAACAACTCCCTGAGGTATTGGCCCATCTTCGGAAAGTTACTTTTCCTAAAGTCTAAGATCCTCACCTTGGAATGGATTCTAACAGCCCTAGTCCTAATACTGAACCACACCATCTGGTGATCACTGGATGCAAAATGATCTCCCACTACAACATCAGAAACACTTTCACCATTGGTAAGCACCAAGTCCAGTATGGCCCCTTCACGTGTGGGGTCTGTTACCAATTGCCTGAATAGTTCTCCCTGTAGAGAATCCAGGATCTCCTTACTTCTAGATGATACTGCAGCAGGAATGTGCCAATCAACATCTGGCATATTGAAATCTCCTATCAGTAGCACTTCCCCTTTCCTAGCAATGCTGCGTATGTCTTCAATTAACTCTCTGTCCACCTCTTCCTCTTGTGAGGGAGGTCTGTATATCACACCAATGCAAATAGATTTCTCTTTCCCTCTTTCTAGTTTAACCCACAATGCTTCCTCTCTCCCTTTTAAGCTCTGTAATTCCAAAGTTTTAATAGTAGTTTTTACATATAGTGCCACTCCTCCTCCCCTTCTTCCTAAGTTTCTTCAAAATTTCTGGATGTATCCCATCTAGCCTCATAGTTTTATCTAATTTTAATTTAACTAAATCCTCCCAAGCATAGTTTTCTTAAAACTGTTCAAGATCTGTCTCACTTCCATTCTTTTTTGTGTGTTTTCTGAGGTCCTACTCCCAGCCCTTCATTTGTGAACACATAACAGAAATATTTGTTAAATTATTCTGCATTATTCTCAACAGCTTAAACATATTCCACCACTTCACTCTTTGAGTGTGAGAATATCACTTTTTTACTTCCTTCTGCAACTAACATGGCTAAAAAAAAAGAGTCCTAGCCCCCCCCCCCTACTCCCCATTTTACTTTATTGGCATCTTTGCTTTCCTGACTAATTTTGCTTAGCTTTTCCAGATACTGTTGCTTGTCTTCTTCTTTCTGTGCTATCTGGTAGTATATAAAGGCTAATCTTTTTTTTCTCACCTTTTCAGCTATTTCTTTTGAGAAACATAACAGTCTCCTTTGCCTCTTTTATTTATTTTCCTAACAAAAAGGTTTATTGCCTTTAAAATATCTCCTTTCAATTTTACCCATTGCTTTTCTATTTCTTCCAGTAATTCCCATCCAGCTAATGTCTCCTTGAGGTATTCCCCTCATCTTGATAAAATTAATCTTCTTGAAATCTAGGACCCTCAATTTTGAATGAACCATCTCCACCTATTCCCTAATACTGAAACACATCATCCAGTGATGAATAGATGGCAGTGATCACTCACTATAACATTAGAAACACTTTCCCATTAGTAAGCACTAGATCCAGCAGGTTCCCTTACCAGTTGCTAGATTAGTTTTCCCTATAGAGAATCTAGGATCTTCCAACTTCTAGACAACATCACAGCAAGGATACTCCAAACAATATCTAGCATATTGAAATCATGTATCAGTAGCACTTCTTTCATAGCAATATTATGAATGTCTTCTGTTAATTCTCTGTCTACCTCTTCTATCTCTGAAAAAGGTCTGTAGATCGCACCAATATAAATAAATATTTTATTCCCGCTTTCTAGTTTAACCCACAGTGCCTTCTCCTTACCTTGCAAACTCTGCAATTCTTTTGCTTTAGTAATTTTTACATATAATGCTATTCTTCCTCCCTGTCTTCCTTCTTTGTACTTCCTGACTAGATTATAGCCCTTGTCAGACGGCTGCCTAGGGTGAGAACTTACACAATCTTGACGATGCATATATTCATATGATTCTTGCAAGGTATTGTGGGTATTGTAGTTCATTCACTCCCAAACACAGCTGATGACAATAATTTGAGTTGTGAAACCAAGTGGTAAGATCAATAAAATACTTCTTTTATTGATGGGGTTTAATTCACCCAGCACATGTATGCTTGATAGCACTATAAATGAGGTTACTTGCTTGCAGTGTTTAAAATGGATAACAAAAAGTCACAAAGTAAACCAGAAAACAACCTTCAGCTTGTCAGGCAATTAGCTAATGTTTTCTTAGCAAGTAATTACCAAATACAAAGGCACAAAGTAAAGAATAAACTTTGCTGGTTAGGTTAACTTCTGCTTATTTTTCCACGCCGATCTCAGCAGTGATTCTCCCTTGCTCACACACACAATCAGGTGCAGCCCTAATTACTATCAATGGACCAGCTGAAAGCCTTTAGCTGGCTGGCTGCTACTGTGTGAGCCCAAATCCTGCTTTAAGAGCTGTTTGCAGTGGAAATAAAGAACAAAGTTAGGTTTCTTTGTGATGGCTGATGTGTTTGCTCACAGAAAGCTTAGCAATAGCATTTAGATAGAGAACAGTCCATGTAAACTGTATTTTCATCTGCTGTATCAATCAGCATATGGTCACTATCATACATTGGCACAGACGAGTCTTTCATTAAGGCACTATCATGAGAATGCTTATTCCCTTGCTGCCATTCTCTATTATAGATAGGGTCTGGATCAGTGTTCATACCTGAGCCTCTCCTGCTATCATTATTTCTCTCTGTATAGCCTGGCCAATATGTAATCCAATTCTGATGTCCAGCCTTCCAATCTTGATCCCTGGACACTGGATCTTCTCTCACATACCTTCTGGCCTTGGTCTGAAAGTCCCTTCCACATGCAGTCTTCTCTCTTCCAGGTAGCCACTGGTGATTCCTATCTCTGCCACTCCATTCCTCTGGCTGCATCCAGTCCAATGGACTCTGCTGGCTTTTGGAATACCTCCCAGTATGAGTACTGCCTTGGAATCTCCCAGACCTTCCAATGGCCTTTCTTCTCTTCCTTCCAGAGAGTTTCCTTCTCTCTCTATCTGCGTGGCTTTTTCTGAAGCTGTTCTTCCAACTGTTGCTGAAACTCTTATCTGAAGAATAATCTCTATTCTTATTCTTTCCTAATGTGTGCTGCTCCCTAACACAGCGCAGCTGTGTTGAATCAAGCCCTGCCCTTTGAGATGAGTGCTTAGGGATTACCTCATAGCTCTCTTGATTGCACACACATTCTCTCACTTCAGCCCCTCTCATGGCTGCTGGAAAGCTGGTGCATTCTGGGACTGGTAGTCTTTTATGTGAAAACTCTGTTTTCTCACTTCTACCAGAACTGACAGGTTGCTTGTTCAGAGTCACATCATCTTTTCTATAGCTCCTACCTGAGCTATGATAAGCTTCCTTATCACACCCTGCATAATTATATCCCAGTCATGGTTCTTCAGGAATCACATCTCCATAACTGCTGATAAATCTAAGTCAGCCTCTTCTATTATAACCTCTAGATACAGAGTCTTATTTCCCATACTATAGGTATTAGTATACACAGCTTTCCAGATGTTGTCCTTTTTGCCCATTTATTTTCTGTACAAGTATTTAATGTTTTACTTAGTTGAGGGCTTTTATTTAAAGTCCTTTTTATTAGGTTTATTCTGTTGTGGAAGACTCTTCCTCTCTTTGACAGGTGGAAGCCATCATTGCTCAGCAGCCCTTGGAAAATCATCCCATGGTTCAGGAATTTGAAACACTCGAAGATAAAACCACACAGACATGCATTCAACTCCAGGATAAGGGTTTCTCTGCCTTGGCCTTTACCCTAGACAGGTAGGATTGCAGAAAACACCACCTGCATACCTTTCTGCTTCATCCTCTTTCCCCTAGCCATGAAGTCACTCTTGATATATTTGGAGGGATACCTAGCAGTATAATTTGTGTCACATAGATGAGCAGCATCAGATAATAGTCAGCAGGCTTGAGAGTCTTGGCAAACTCTCCATAATGTCTTGAATTTTGGCACCTGTCAGACAGCACCTCTCGTGGTACATCATGTCTGATTGGCAAATAGATGCCTCTATACCCCTCAGAAGAGAATCACTAACCACTACTACCCTTAGCTTCTCAGTGTTCACTGAACTGGAAATTTTGGAGTTTTTAAATTCCAATTCCTCTTGTTTCAAGAATGTTTTTGCCTCTTCCACTTCCAGGGCTGCATACGGGTTCTTCAGTTTGAGGGAAGGGTATTGATTCTGTAGGCTCTGGTGACCCGTGTCCAGCTTTTAGAATTATTTCATCTTTCCCTTCTGCTGGAAATCTTTGATGCCTCAAGAAGCATTTCATCAATGTAGCTCTTATTGCTGCAGATGCTTTGTAGCCTCGCCATCTCCTCTTAGTTCTTCCACCTAAGGGATTCAACCTGTAGGCATCTTGTACATTGAACCAGTCCTTCGCCTGGGATCATGCTGTCCATCTGGCTGAAGGCAGATGCTATAATTGGGGCAATAACTTGGTTGACATGGTTTCCTCTTGGGATGGCAATGGTTTCTGAGGTCTGTAGGCTGTTGTATGCACTATCTTGAGAAGGGTTATATTTTGTATGCCCAATCTTGGGGAAGGTGGTTCAGCGAAGACTGCAGACAGATTTTGTTTTCAGCATACCACAATGAATATTCATTGAATTACTTGATTACAGATAATGTAAGAAGAATGCTAATGTTGACAGCTTAATTGCCCTGAAAGTCAAACTTATTTGCTGGCTCTCAAATGCAAAGTTGAAAGGCCCTATTGTGGACATATGCAACCTGTTGAATGATTTTGAATTTTCTTTTGGAAGAGATTTGATGCTTTCTGTAGGACTAACATAAGACCTCCGAGGATATATCTGTACATGAGCTTTGGAGACAGCACAGGTCCCTTCTTCCTATATTTCAGGATATTTTGAAAATTCTTATGTGAGCCTAAAAGAAAATATCACAACCTCAAAAGAATTCAAGATTCCCAAGGTCAATATGGTAACTAGAACTCCGAGTTACTAAAAACAAATAGAAAATCATGCAAATAAAGCCTTTGTAAACAGTGAGATTCTAATCTAGGGCTTACTCACTGGTCCCATATGAGAAAGAGTTAAATCCTTATTCAGTTCTGTCTGCGAATTTATCATCTCTAGCCATTCCAAACATAGAAACGTGACGGCAGAAAAATACCACATGGCCTATCTAGTCTACCCTTCCATATCAACCACTACAACAGTCCCGTTTTTTCCTTTAGAGATCCTCAGTGTTTGTCTCATGCTTTTCTGAATTCAGATACTGTCCTCATATCTACCACCTCCACTGGGAGACTATTCCATACATCTACCACCCTTTCCATAAAGAAATATATTTCTGCATATTACTCCTGAGTCTATCCCCTTTCACCCTCATCCTATGTCCCCTCATAACAAAGTTTGCTTTCAACCAAAAGAGGCTCTCCTCTTGTACATTTATGCCATGGAGGTATTTAAACATCTCAATCATATCCCTCTGTCCCACCTTTCCTCTAAAGTATAGATATTAAAATCCTTAAGTCTGTCTTCATATGCTTTATATGAAGATCACTAACCATTTTAGTAGCCACCCTCTGTACCGACTCCAATCTCTTTATATCCTTTTGAAGGTTCGGTCTCCAGAACGGCACACAATCTGGCCCGTCTTTTGCCAATGTGAGGCCCCTGGCACCTGGCGGCCTGCAGGGGCCCCAGATGAGCCGGATCCCACATGATGAGCACAGCTGCCCATGTCATGGACTCCTCACTAAAGTCACTCATGATAACATTTTGTTAGAAATCATTGAAATCAACTTTAATCAATTACTTACAAACTGACCGACAAAGCCGACAATCATATGTCCACATCACAATTCACAAACAGCTGTCAGCCTGTCAAACACTTAACAATCAAATTGGAAATTTACAGTTTCAAGCATTCTAACTTTGCAATGCATTAATGCACATTCCACGAGCTGACTGCTGACAGTTAGCTAAGTATCAACATGTCAAAGTTCGAACATGTGTTAATGCAAAGTCACGGATAATGCACTCAGAGTCAACTTCTCTCAGAAGGTCCTGCTCGATACTCAACAAGCTAAGTATGTTCAGACGCTCGTACAACATCATTGATCTGAGATGATTCTTAATCATAAGAACATAAGATATGCCATACTGGGTCAGACCGAGGTCCATCAAGCCCAGTATCCTGTTTCCAACAGTGGCCAATCTAGGTCATACGTACCTAGCAATATCCCCAAAAGACACAGGTTCCACAATGCTTGTACTGGGTCAAGCATTGATTATCCTGGGTCCCTTTTTAATAGTGGTTTATGGACCTTTCCTCCAGGAACTTGTCCAAACCTTTTTTAAACCCAGCTACACTAACAGCCCTTACTACATCCTCCGGTAACAAATTCCAAAGTTTGATTACACGTTGAGTGAAAAAATATTTTCTCTTATTTGTCTTAAATAGTTTACCCTGTAGCTTCATTGCATATCCCCTAGTCTTTCTATATTCTGATAGCGTAAACAATTGATCCACGTTTACCCGCTCCACTCCATTCATTAATTTATAGACCTCTATCATATCTCCCCTCAGCCTTCTCTTTTCCAGGTTGAAGAGCCCCAACCTTTGTAGCCTCTCTTCATAGGAGTAGCCTTCCATCCCCTTCACCATTTTGGTGGCTCTTCTCTGTACTTTTTCTAATAATGCTATGTCCTTTTTAAGATACGGTGACCAGAACTGCACACAATATTCAAGGTGCGGTCGTACCATGGAACGATACAGAAGCATTATAATATCCTTTGTTTTATTTTCCATCCCTTTCTTTATGATACCTAGCATTCTATTTGCTTTCTTGGCTGCCGCTGCACATTGGGCAGAAGGTTTTAACATGTTATCCACGATGACTCCTAAATCTTTTTCCTGGGTGGTGGTTCCCAATGTGGAACCTTGCATTGAATAACTATAGTGTGGGTTGTTCTTTCCTAGGTGCATAACTTTGCACTTGTCCACATTCAATTTCATCTGCCATTTGGATGCCCAGTCTTCCAATTTATCCAGATCCTCCTGCAGTTTTCCACAATCCTCTTGGGTTTTAACAACTTTAAACAGTTTTGTATCATCTGCAAATTTGATAACCTCACTCGTTATTCCCTTTTCCAGGTCATTTATGAATATGTCAAAAAGTAGCGGACCCAGTACAGATCCCTGGGGTACTCCACTATTCACCTTTTTCCATTGGGAATATTGGCCATTTAGCCCTACCCTCTGCTTTCTATCTTTTAACCAGTTCCCGATCCACAATAGTACACTGCCTCCTATCCCATGACTTTTTAGTTTCGCCAGAAGTCTCTGATGAGGGACCTTATCAAAAGCTTTCTGAAAGTCCAGATACACTATATCAACCGACTCACCTTTGTCTACCTGTTTATGCACACCTTCAAAAAAACATATCAGATTAGTAAGACAAGATCTTCCTTGTCTAAAGCCATGTTGGCTGTCTCCCATTAGGCCATGACTATCTACGTGCTGTGTAATTTTGTTCTTTATGATGGTTTCTACCATTTTCCCCAGTACTGACGTCAGACTCACCGGTCTGTAATTTCCCGGGTCACCCCTGGAACCCTTTTTAAAGATTGGTGTTACGTTGGCGACCCTCCAATCTTCAGGTATTACAGATGATTTTAATGAAAGTTCACAGATTACCAATAGCAGGTCCGCAATTTCATATTTCAGTTCTTTCAACACTCTTGGATGTATACCATCCGGTCCAGGTGATTTGCTACTATTCAGTTTATCAAATAGTTGTAATATATCTTCCCGGTGTAGCGATATTTCTCTCAATTCCTCTGCAGTATCACCTTTAAATACCACTTCAGTTTTGGGTAACATCCCTACATCTTCCTCAGTAAAGACCGAAGCAAAGAATTCATTCAGTCTCTCTGCTATAGCCTCGTCTCCTCTTACTGCCCCTTTTACCCCTCTATCATCTAATGGCCCAACAGACTCTCTCACAGGCCTTTTGCTACGAATGTACTTGAAAAAGTCTTTATTTCTTGTTTTTGCTTCCATAGCAAGTTCCTTCTCAAATTCTCGCTTTGCGTGCCTTATCAATGCTTTGCATTTAACTTGCCAGTGCTTGTGCTGTTTCCAGTTTTCTTCATTTGACTCTTTTTTCCATTTCCTGAAGGATTCTTTTTTGGCAGCAACAGCCTCTCTGACCTCACCTTTAAACCATGCTGGCAGTTTTTTGGACTTTCTTCTACTTTTCTTAATGCGTAGAATACAGCTGGTCTGGGCTTCGAGGATAGTATTTTTAAATAACACCCAAGCTTGCTGTAAGTCTTTAACCTTTGCAACCGCTCCTTTTAGTTTTTTCTTAACTATATTCCTCATTTTATCATAGTCTCCCTTTTGAAAGTTAAAAGGTAGTACTGTGGATTTCTTTACTATACCTCCTCCACTAATTAAATCAAACAGTTTCAGCTTGCTGAATGACCGCTCACCTGAGCAGCTCATCACCATGAGGCAAAGGAAAATGTGCAGCGCGATCTCTGTGTTCGTAAACGTGCTACGGAGGCCATTATCAATGAGGAAGCGATGCAACTGAATTTCAATCTTGCTGCAGATTGCAGCATTATCTGGATCGTCATTCTCATCTTCCTCCAGGTCGTCTGACTACGACGCCTACAATGCTTCCTTGCCCAACTTTGTTAATTATTATGGGCCCGATATCCAAAAGCATTTGTCCAGATAAAGGTAGCTGTTATTTGAGTAAATGCTTTAGCCACTTCTATTCAGCAGTACTGTCCAGATAGCAACACTGAATATCCTTATAGACTTCCTTAGTGCTATCCAGACATTGCCGGGACAGTATGTTAGCGGAGTGGTGACTTATCTGCTGCTCTCCAGATAATACTGGTGGTCACTACACTGCATGGATATTCAGCATCAACTGCAATTCAAGTGGAGCATGATCCCATAATGTGCATGTCTAGGTTGCAGGCACATGCAAATCAAAAACACGCCCAATTTAAAACCAATTTTACAACTGTGGGTATAAACGCATCTGCACTTTCGGAATCGAGGACATAGACAGTTCTGGCACAGCACACACAAACCCAGGACACTGGTATACGCAGCAAGCGGCCTGGACTTCACTACCCTTGGCGAATTCCAAACAGATGTATGTATCCGATGCTGCCCATCTCCATGTGTCCAGGCCTCCCCAGTTAAAAAGTGCATCCTCAAAGCTGCTCCCTCACACTGATGGTGTGGTGCTCATTCAAACTACCCATGAAAATAGATGATACATAGTAACATAATAACATAGTATATGACGGCAGATAAATATCAGTATGGTCCATCTAGTCTGCTGTGGTGGCGAGGACAGCCAGGTCCCTATGGAGATAGAAAAAGTACAAGCAGTTTCCCCTAGTCAGAGGGAAAGAGAAAGAAACGGTCATTTTAAAAGTGCAGCTAACGCTGAAAAAAACCTGTCAAAGGTTGTTGTCCAAAAGCCACGCCCCAGCTCTATGGTAACTGAGGGTGGTAATGCAGGACAGCTGGGGGCGGGGTGGAAAGATACCGGCCAGTCCCACGCTTATAAGCCCCAGGGAACAGGGAGAGATAGATTCGCAGGACAGCCAAGGGAGGCAACAAGATTGCCGAGACTGCCAAGTTTCCCAAGGCAGGCAACAGGATTACCAGGATTCCCAAGACAGGCAAGGAGATTGCCAGGACACGAGAGGAGGAGAGCTGACTCTAATTCAGGGGCGGAGTCTGAGAGGGAGCCTCATTCGGAGCAAGAGTTTCACTCTTGCAGGAGGAAGAGAGACGAGAGGGCTAACTTCACCAGGAAACAGCATGGCCAGGGAGAAGGCAGGGAAGCAGTGCTGAAGAAACTCCCCAAAGGTATTGCTGCTAAAGTTACTAGCCAAAGGTCTCAGGAAAAGTCCCCAGACAGCAAGTGGAGGGAAATATATCCCCTAAGCCAGCTCCAACAGTTTAACCAGCAACAGGGTTATAGGAAGCCTGAGGGTGGTTCAAGAACCCAGGAAGGGCTGAGAAGGAAGCCTCTCAGTAAAGAAACTTTGAATGTTTTAAAACTGGTAAAACGTATGCTAAAGGATCAGGAAGTAACCTGTGCAGAGAACAGTGCTGTGTACCGAGGGAAGGCTCGAGGGGAACAGCTGTTTTCTAATGACGTCACAGAACAATCATGTTCAGAATGTGAGTCAATGGACATCGGGGAAAATGATCTTTTGAGTGAGCCTGAAGAGGCTATGGAATGTGAGTTATCCCTGGTAGTGAAGTAAGAATGTTTAGAAATATAAGTGTGAAGAAAATTCCATTTCTGTGATATGCATGGTGTTTCAAAGAGCAAAGAAGTTTTAATTAGTATGGCTGCTGCTTTAAATGAGACCTGCTAAGGAAGACGGTTGGAGTCTCTGGATAACTGATTAAAACCCTTAAAGCTTTTGAAACAAAGAAGAGAAGTTTGTTTGCTATAATTTTGCTGCAAAGAAGAGAAGTTTGTTTGCTAGAATTTTGCTGCATTGAAGTTTCAATGAACATTTTGAGTTTAGTTAAAGCACTGTGAAGTGAAGCTTTATTTCTGGAGAAATAACATTTGTTTGCTGAAGTAAGCAAGAGCAATTCTGACCTTAGTTTCTTGTGGATGTTTTGTACACGTGAATACCAAGCTTCATTTGAAGTTCCCGCTATTAAGGGAGGCGAATAAAAATATTCCTGCGTTTGCTGTATACTTCTATGGGAATGCTATCAATGCCTGATGATTTGTTCTTTGATAAGGCTTTCAATGCTGCTTTAACTTCTTCTTTCATCACCAATGGTTCCCGATCATAAGGTACAGGTTGAAACAGCTGTTGGTTCACTTGATATTTATCATATAAAAACTCTGTATATTCCTTCCACCTTTTCTTGATCTTCTCAGCATCATTCAACATAGAACCTTGAGCATCTTGTAACATTCCAATTCGAGGCTGGAACTTTTTCTTTAACTCTCGTAGATTTAGGAAAGCCAATCTTGTTCTTCCTCTAATAGTATCTGCTTCTATTTCCTTGCATGCATCATTGTAGTACTTTTCCTTGTCCTGTCTTGCTGCACATTGGAAATCTCTGTTGAGTTCTGTTATTGTCTTTCTTTCTCCTCTGGCTTTAGCTTCTCTGTGTTTCTGGGCAATTTTCAGAGTTTCTTCTATCATCCATTTTGGCCGTTTTTGCTTTTTCACCTTTTGTAGAGATTTCTCGCTTTCTTCCAACACAACCTTCTTGATGTCATTCCATAACTCTTCTGGAGCTCTGTCATTTCTATCTAAAGCAGCAAATAGATTTTGCAGGCAGTCTTTAAATTCCAGTGGTATATTCTCAAAGTCATATTTTGCTGCATTCATGAGTGGTTTGCTCTTTTTCAACTTTAGCTTGAGTTGGCATACTAGTAGTTGATGATCTGAACCACAGTCAGCTCCAGGTGTTGTCTTTGTTGATGTTATAGAACTTTTCCATCGTTGACTTCCACAGATGTAGTCAATTTGATTTTTATACAATCCATTGGGTGAAGTCCATGTGTACAGTCGCCGCTTGTGTTGATGAAAGAAGGTGTTTGAGATGAATAGATCATTGGTCTTGCAGAATTCTATCAATCTTTCTCCAGCTTCATTTCTATTGCCAAGTCCATATTTTCCAACTACTTTGCCTTCTTCTTTGTTGCCAACTTTTGTGTTCCAGTCACCCATGACTATCAGGATATCCTGTTTGCATGTTTTGTCAATTTCAGCTTGTACTTGTTCATAGAACTCTTCAATTTCATTCTCTTCTGCAGCTGTTGTTGGGTCATATACTTGAATTATAGTCATGTTGATAGGCATTCCTCGTGGACGAATAGAGATTATGCGTTCGCTGACTGCATTTTATTTCATTACAATTCTTACAAGTTTCTTCTTTATTATAAATGCAACACCATTTCTTCTTTGTCTTTCATCTCCAGCATAGTAGACCATATGATCATCTGATGCAAAGTGCCCGATGCCAGTCCATTTCAGTTCGCTGACACCCAACAGATCAAGTTGTACACGTTCCATTTCATTCTTGACCACCTCCAACTTCCCTTGGTTCATGCTTCGTATATTCCATGTTCCAATGCGTAAGACATCTTTACAGCTTCTGACTCTCATTTCATGCACAGCTACATCAGCAGTCAGACATCCCGAGGGCTTTGATCCAACCACATCATAAATGCTGGCTTTACTCTGAAAAGTCTTCAGCTCTTCCCCAGTAGCTAGTTGAGTGCCTTCTGACCTGGGGGTCTCATCTTCCAGCACTATAGCACAACTTGTTTTGTTGTAACTATCCATTGGGTTTTCATGGCAAGATACAGAAGTAGATTGCTGGGCCTTTCTTCCGCGCAGTTTAAGTTTGGTATTGTTGCCATTGTCACAGAAATGTGATCCTCCGCCGTCAACACTATCCCATTCTGCTGCTGCCCAGATGGGTGGTTTGTCTTGGTCTGGCACCTCAGCTGAGACCTATCCATCTTGGGAGACCCTGCCAGTAGTTAAACTACCAATAGTTTAGCTCTCAGCATCCCTGATGCACACAAGCCCTCACAGCACGACAAGCTGCAAACCACCTTCTCTATCTCTTCTGAATAGATTATAGCCAGCAATGGCTATATCCCAATCATGCGATTCATTAAACCATGTTTCTGTAATGGCCACAATGTCCAAGTCCATTTCCATCATTGGGGCTTCCAGGTCAGGAACTTTGTTGGCTAAGCTTCGAGCATTTGTGCTCATTGCTTTCCAGCATTTGTTAACTGGCTTGCCTGTATTTTGCATTGATTTTGTTCTACACACTTCTTCCCACTTGCCATTGATGTGCGGTTTAAAAGTGTGGCTGTTTCTAATATTATTCTGCTTTTGCCGGAAGTGACATCCTGAACTTGTCCTTCCCTGTCCATCACCCCCTTTCTCTAGTTTAAATGCCTGTCCACATACTGCCTGAATTTTTCACTCAGGGTCCTTTTCCCTGCGAAGGAGAGATGTAGTCCATCAGCACAGTATAGACTCCTGTTGATCCATCTGTTTCCCCAGTTGCCTATAAATCTGAATCCTTCTTGTTTGCACCAGGTCTGGAGCCATGTATTAAAGTTGTTTATGTGATGCAGTCTTTCTGCCCCCTTACCAAGAACAGGTAGAACCTCTGAGAATGCTACAGTGTTAACAATGGGTTTGAGTTTCTCTCAGAGTCTGGAAGTCCCTTTGAACTACAGAAGCACTGTTTCTAGCCTGGTCGTTTGTACCTAAGTGGATGACAACATCAATTTTGGGGTGCTCACTTTCTGCACTAACTACACCAACAATTTGGTTTGTAATCCTGCTGACTGAAGAGCCTGGGAGACATTTGACCATCTTCTCTCTTTTGAACTGTGTGCCTAAGTTGGTACCTCTGATGATGGAATCTCCAAGTTGTAGTAGTTTTCAGTTTTCTGATTTTTTTCTTCATATTTGGTTCATTATCAGTAGATTGGGTATTGACTCTCTCATTTAAGGGCCCTTCAGTTTTCACAGATTGGGCATCCTCATTATCCAAGGCAGAGAAGGCATAATGCAGGGATATCTCTTGATGTATAGGGTTTCTCTGCGTTACAGGTAGCAACCTTCTAGAGCCCACTGTGATCCATTTGTTCCTGGGATGTTTGATTCTTTGTGGGAGCAGTGGTAGATTTAATTACATTTGTATCCTAGAAGAGGTGCATTTCATTGCAGCTAGTTCTTCCCTTGGTAGAGTCAATTCTTTTATGCATAGCAGCTAACTTGAGGCATATAGGGCAAGCACCACAGTTATTGCACTGAATACACAACATGCTGATTAAGTGGTCCTAGGAGAAGGAGAAAAGGTGGGTGTAACACCTAATTTAAAAGGACAGATGTCAACGTATATGACGACTATATAGGCAATGCAGCCCTGGGGTAGGGTGGGCGGGAACCTAAGTGTCCCTGGCCAGTAGGCCATGAATTGAGGGCACACTCAGATATCTGATTTAAAGGCTATGCAGGGAATGTAGGCAGTCAGAATATTACTAAAAATGAACGTATATCCAACAAGTTAAAATCTATATTAGAAAAAAAAAACAGGCAATAGAAAGGCTGAAAGCTTAGCTGTGTAGAGTCTCTGGAAGCTGTGAAGACTAGAGTTGATGATACTTTTGGACAGGCTGAAAGGTAATTCAATTAGCTCCACCCTGTGAGCAGGCTTGTAACAGACAATTCAAACAATGGAAAGAGAAATAGTCAAACTGAACTTTTACTTCTATGTACGTATCTGCCTACTGTGTAACGGTCCCTGTAACTTTAAAAGTATACCTTTACTACAAAAGTAAGTGGGAAACTCAGGTAAAAGACCAGGTCCCTGCAAATCTAAGTAGCTATATATCACAAGTGTCCCTGGCCGGTAGGCCTTACATGAACTGAGGGCACACTCAGACATCTGATTTAAAGGCTATGCAAGGAATGTAGGCAGTCAGAATATTCCTAAAAATTAATGTATATCCAACAGTTAAAATGTATATTAGGGGAAAAAAACAGGCAATAGAAAGGCTGAAAGCTTAGCTGTGTGGAGTCTCTGGAAGCTGTGAAGACTAGAGTTGATCAGGTACTTGTGGACAAGCTGTAAGGTAATTCAATTAGCTCCACCCTGTGAACAGGCTTGTAAGAGACAATTCAAACAATGGAAACAGAAATAGTCAAACTGAACTTTTACTTCTATGTATCTGCCTACTGTGCAAAGGTCCCTGCAACTTTAAAATTATACCTTTGCTACAAAAGTAGCATATGTGCTGATGCACAACAGACCAGAAATGCTAGTCCTGTGCATGATCAGAACACTGCAAAGTGATCTCTGTGCATTCAGAGATATTACAACAGCAAGTAGAAAGTGATATGTTTATCCTGAGATACCCTGTAGCAAAACATGCACGCAGTTGGAGAACATTTTAGTTGTGCTTGCTTTGTAAGGATATTCAGTGTTGCTTTCTGACAACAGTCTGTACAATGCTATGTATGGACCAGAAGGCATCAGAAAAGATCCTCTACAGCTAAATGTCAGAGCATATCCCTAAAGATAATAACTAAATTACTCAAATAGCATGAATTGTAATTCCAAACACCTCACACCAATTCCTGATATGCTTTGATGTGTTCAAATGATCATTTGCATTTATTTACAAATTTTCTTAATCGGGTCTCAGACTCTTGGGAAGCTTCAGCAATGGCAAGTGCCGCCCACTGCTCCTTTTTTGCATCAATGACCCATTTTATCAGTTTTAGAATAACTTATAGGTTTCTATCCAGGTGATTCAAAACATTTAACATCGTAAGCCGCATGCGCGGCGTTTCTTGGCACTTGGAATGAAGAATGTTTGCGGTTAACACATGTGGTGAGATTTTGTATCTAACCTTGCAAAGCAGGATGAGATGTTAATCTTATATACACTGATTTTTTAAGCAGAAGTTTTTAAGCATGATGTTTCTATTTTTCCAGAATAAAAGTAGTATTTGGAGTCGGCTTGTAAGCCCCTGAAGAAACGAAAGGGTTCGTGAAACGTAGCAGCGCTGTGTCTGGCGTTGGGATAACCACATTAAGATAAGCCTGACTTTTTCACCATTCTTGTCACGATTTGGATCGTTAATTTTGAATCACCTGGATAGAAACCTATAAGTTATTCTAAAACTGATAAAATGGGTCACTGATGCAAAAAAGGAGCAGTGGGCGGCACTTGCCATTGCTGAAGCTCCCCAAGAGTCTGAGACCCGATTAAGAAAATTTGTAAATAAATGCAAATGATCATTTGAACACATCTAAGCATATCAGGAATTGGTGTGAGGTGTTTGGAATTACAATTCATGCTATTTGAGTAATTTAGTTATTATCTTTAGGCTCAACTGTAATATTACTCATAAGTCTCAAGACCAATTAAGATTGTTCAGAGCATATCCCTGGCAATAATTAGGGATCTTCAGATTAAGTGCATGCGCCAGCGCAAACAGCACTACTAGATGCCCAAGAGCACCAGTATCTTCTTATACAAATGTGCACTTTTGTGAGCCCACTAATAGTGCTATGTGCCCTGTTGCATGCACTCATTCTGAGGGTCCCTTATCGTTGACAGGGATATGTCATGACATTTAGCCAAAGAGACCCCTTTCTGATGTGTCCTGGCCAAGCACACTGGCACCAGGTCACGCTATGGTCATCCCTATGGACCAGTTACTGGCCAGGCATTGATGTCCCTCCAATATTGCGGTTGAGCACACCAGGTTGCCCCATGCATTCCTCTAAGCACATGAGTGGAGGAGTGGCCTAGTGGTTGGGGCAAGGTACTTCAGGCCAGAAGATCGGGGGTTCAAATCCCACTAGAGGACAGCAACCTTGGGCCGGAAGGACTGGGGTTTCTAGTCCCACAGGTGCTCCTTGTGGTCTTGGGCAAGCCACTTAACCCTCCATAGCCCATGTTCCCTGTAAAATAGATATCTCCAAGTTATAATGCCCTGTTCAATGTAATTTCAGTTTGTTCAATGTAAACCGCACTGATGCAGAATAGCATGGTATATAAGAGAATGTAAATAAATACATATACACACACACACACTCTTATTTGCAGTCACACAAAACATATCTGCAGTACAGATGCCCTGCACCTCTAGAAAACTGCTGGTAGAACATAATGGCATAAATCTATGCCAGGGCTATAAATCGGAGCTGCGCTTTTCACCCATATACAATCCCTATATCAATGGTCCCACTTCTCAGAAGACAGGAATTGTCAGGGTACCCTAGATTATCTCTTCTAGCTCACACAGCAATTGTCAGCATAGCTGGAATAATTACTATTGCACCTCTGAATATTTCTATGGGGGTGTTTAGTAATGTGTCTTTACCATACCACCTTCCCCCACCTCTGCATTCTATTCTCTACAACTGCATTGTGTGGTCCTCCAGACTGCAGACACACTGGTTCAAAACATCTTTGTCACAGCCATTCATCAATATGGGAAGAACTGCAGAGCAGAGCAGAGCAGAAAAGTTTCTAAGTCCTGACCTTCTTCCACGTTTCCGCAGGTATAACGTGGACATCCACAGAAAACACACAGAACATACATGGGCTTTTCCTGAATATGCATTATACATCTCCGCTGCTGACCATGCCCCTGTTTTGCCTCCTCCCGCCCATGTTCTGAAACCTCTGTGCTAGCACCGTGTATGTGCAGGGCCACGGGGGTTTCAGAATACGGTCAGAGTTGTTTTCACTAGATAAACATCTATACCGCATGTCCAAAGGGCTTATTCATGTTCTGGAATAAACTCCGTGGAGCCCGTTTCAGAAAGGGTCATGTCCGGGACGTCCAGATGGCCCCGAGCACGATGGGCCTCTTAGGACCCGATTCTGTAACGCAGGAGCAAAACGTTCCTGTGGCATACAGAATTGGGCCCGAGGATGGCCCAGCATACCCTTGCATGCCTGTGGGGATGTCCTCCCTGCAGGATCCTCTATCACCCGCGGTGCCGACCCTCTTCTTCCCTGTTGCCCGACCCATGGCTGGGCAGCTGGGGCCTGGATCGGGCAGTGGGGACCTACCTGCTCCCACTTCAAGGTGGAATAAGCAGCTTGTTCCCCTTGACCCTGCAGGACATATAGGGCCATGACCTGCACAGACTTCGTCCCCTCCTGCCCCCTGCCGGCTCTCCCAGTACAGCTGCTCTAGCCGTACAGGGAAAACCTGAGGGGGAATAGGGGCAGAATGGCTTGTGTGGCTGCATGTCTCACTGGGCCTATGTGCAGCTCCGCAAGTCGCCTCTCTGAATCAGACCCATAGTGTCTCTGGCTATCCATGAATTATTTAAACACTGCAAGCAGCATTTATAAAAGTGGCAACTCTGGTGTTTAAATATTAACCCTGTATATTTTAACAAAACTCAGAATCTTTCTTATAGGAGCCAACTATAGGAGGACATTGCTACATCATTTATTTCTGATTTGAAAAGTTGTAAAACCTGCATATTCAAATGTATCATAGTGACCAAAAGAATGTAAGCATGAGGCAAAGATTTCCTTATTTGCCTGTGTCTACTGATAAAGTTGGGTTCAATTTCAGTTTTCCTTCTACTATGTTTGGGAACAAGCTCTCAGAGTTAAAGTAGTTTATTTATTTAACCAGTTTACTATACCGCCTTATCTTTCAATCAAAGTGGTTTACATTATATAATTGCTACAAACAGGTATTGGATACATTCCCTTGTCCCCTAAGGGCTCACAATCTATGTGTACCTGAGGTAACGGACCGTTAAGTGGCTTGCCCAAGGCCACAAGGAATTTCTATAGGACTAGAAACCCCAGTCCCTCCAGCCTGAGATTGCTGTTCCAAGGTGGGACTAGAACCCCTGGCCCTCTGGCCTGAGGTACCATGTCCTAACTACTAGGCAACTCCTCCCTCAGATAGCAGATTTTATTATTGTTTGTAATGTTACCATTTAATTTTCTTGATGGCAAGACCCACTGCTTGTATTGTCTGGGGAAGCACAATGGGGGTAATTTTAGATTGCTTAGATGCGATTTGGATTCTGAAAATGTGGATGTGGATATCCAAATTACAGAGATGTCCCTGGAACAATTACAGAAATGGGGGTTTTAGATGTCTCTATTGCAGGGACTTCTAAATAGGCAGGGGGTGTGATAAAAGCATGTCCAGGGTGGAGCTATGGACACAGACATTCCCGATCGATCTTAGAACTATCAGGGACGTCTGCGCTTGTGCCCAAAATTAGACCTGCTCCAGGCACAAATAGGCATTGGAAAACTGCTTATTTTAGCACTAAAATCTCTGTAGTGTGTCAAGAAGGTGTTACTACACCATCCTCAGTACTTTTCACAATGACAATGCTATGTTGCCTGTGTTTGGGAAATTTGTTTTGGGTTCACACAATTGCTGCATGTCTCAGAGACGTCCCCGGTATTACTGTAATTACTATACTGGGAATGTCTATGTCGACATCCCTGCAGATATCCATATCGGCACATCCACATTTCTGAAATTGTACCTGAACTTGGACATACTTGATGTTTTATTGATGTTCTGACTTGGATGCCCCAGAATGCATTTGGACTTCCTTTATAAATTGTGCCATAAAGAGCCCTATTCTGTTATTTCTTGCTCTGTTCACCAGTCATAAGGCCCAGGACTGGGCCAACCATCAGGCAAGCCAGGCAGTCACCTAAGGCAGCAACTTTTTTGTGGGGGCAAAGAGTAAGGCATTCAAAGCTAAACAATAGATTTTGACAGCTAAAGCGGGTGCAAGGCATAAGGTCTGCCTAGGGCACAAACACCTCGAACCAACACTGGGGCCGGCCTTGATAAGGCCAGCCAGCCATCCTAAGTACTTTTCTAATGTGCCTAGGTTGACAACTGACTCCAGATAGAAATACAGAAATATGATGACAAAAAAAGACCACATGGCCTATCTAGTCTGTCCTTCCATATCAACCACTACAACAGTCCCCTTTTTTCCTTTAGAGATCCTCTGTGTTTGTCCCATGCTTTTTTGAATTCAGACACTGTCCTCATCTCTACCACCTCCACTGGCAGAGTATCCACGGATCCACCACTCTTTCCATAAAGAAATATTTCTGCATATCACTCCTGAATCTATCCCCCTTCACCCTCATCCCATGTCCCCTCGTAACAGAACTTGCTTTCAATCGAAAGAGGCTCTCCTTCTGGGCATTTATGCCACAGAAGTACTTAAACGTCTCAATCATATCACCTCTATCCCGCTTTTCCTCTAAGGTGTACATATTAAGATCCTTCAGTCTGTCCTCATATGCTTTATAATGAAGACCACTAACCATTTTAGTAGCCACCTTCTGTACTGACTCCAGCCTGTTTATTTCCTTTTGATGGTGAAGTCACCAGAATTGCACACAATACTCCAAATGAGGTCTCAGCAAAGATTTATACAGAAGCATTATCACCTCCTTTCTTCTGCTGGCCATTCCTCTCCCTATGCACCAAAACATCCTTCTAGCTTTTGCTGTCGCCTTTTCTACCTGTTTAGCTACTTTAAGATCATCAGACACAACCACGCCTAGGTTCCGCTCTTCTTTAGTGGACAAAAGTACTTCACCCCCTATACTATACTGCTCCCTTGGATTGCTGCAACCCAAATGCATGATCTTGCATTTTTTAACATTAAATCTCAGCTGCCAAATTCTAGACCATTCTTCAAGCTTAGCTAGATCCCTCCTCATGTAATCTGCACCTTCCTGGGTGACTACTCTATTGCAGATTTTGGTATCATCCGTAAAGAGGCAAACTTTACCCAACAGCCCTTCCGCAATATCATTAACAAAGATGTTAAAAAGAATCGGACCAAGTACAGATCCCTGGGGCACACCACTGGTAACCTCCTTCTCCTCAGAGTGAGCTCCATTTACCTGTACCCTTTGTCGCCTCCCACTCAACCAACCTCCAACCCAACCAGTAACTTTCGGGTCCATCCCTAGAATGCTCAGTTTGTTTATAAGTCGCCTGTGAGGAACTGTGTCAAAGGCTTTACTGAAATCTAAATACACCACATCTAGGGTTCTCTCTTGGTCCAACTCCCTGTTAACTCAGTCAAAGAAATCAATTGGATTTGTCTGGCAAGACCTGCCTCTGGTAAATCCATGCTGCCTCAGATCCTGTAAACTGCTGGACTCCAGAAACCTCACTATTTTCTCTTTCAGCAGCGTTTCCAATAATTTACTCACCACCGAAGTTAAACTAACCAGCCTGTAATTTTCAATCACATCCCTACTTCCACTTTTGTGTAAAGGGACCACATGTGCCTCTCTCCAGTCCTTTGACACCACTCCCGACTCAAACGTGGCATTGAAAAGGTCAGTCAGTGGAGCTGCTAGAACGTCCCCAAGTTCCCTCAGTATTCTTGGGTGTATCTTATCTGGTCCCATCGTTTTGACTACTTTAAGTTTAGCTAGTTTCTCACGAACACAGTCTTCTTAAAATTCTTCAAGATGCCCCTCGCGTTTGTTCCTGTTTGTGGGTGTTTTCGTAGGTCCTCCTCCTGGTTCTTCATCTGTGAACACAGAACAGAAATATTTGTTAAGCAGTTCCGCTTTATCTTCATCGGCTTCTACATATTCCTCCCTTTCACCCTTGAGTCTGACAATATCACAATTGCCCTTCTTCTTCTCACTAACATATCTGAAAAATGTCTTATCCCCCCATTTTATTTCATTGACTATTTCCTCCTCTTTTTGAATCTTTGCTTTCCTGACTACTTTGCTAGCTTCTCTAAGGTTTTCCAAATATAGATGCCTGTCTTTCTCTCTCTGTGATCTTTTGTATTTCATGAAGGCCTCCCTCTTTCTTTTCACCTTTTCAGCTATTTCTTTTGAAAACCATAGCGGTCTCCTTTTCCTTTTACCTTTATTTATCATTTTAACAAAAAGGTTGGTTGCCCTTAAAATATCTCCTTTCAGTTTTGCCCACTGTTTTTCTACACCCCCCCCCCAGCTGTTCCCATCCCGCTAATGACTCCCTGAGGTATTTATTTATTTATTGAACGGTTTTATATACCGCCTTTCAGAGCGGTTTACATAGAACAAAACTTGAACATTACATTAAAACTTATTCAAACAATTGAAATTACAGTGAACATTAAATTGTATATAATAAAAATGGTAATTTGAGGTACTGGCCCATCTTGGCAAAGTTAGCTTTCCTAAAGTCTAAGACCCTCGCTTTTGAATGGATTTTAACAGCCCTAGTCCTAATATTGAACCACACCATCTGGTGATCACTGGATGCAAAATAATATTCTACTATAACATCAGAAACAATTTCACCATTGATAAGCACCAAGTCCAGTATGGCCTCTTCACAAGTGAGTTATATTACCAGTTACCTGAATAGTACTCCCTGTAGAGAATCCAGAATTTCCTTACTTCCAGATGATACTGCAGCAGGAATGTGCCAATGAACATCTGGCATATTGAAATCCTCTATCAGTAGCACTTCCCCTTTCCTAGCAATGCTACGTATCTCTTCAATTAACTCTTCATCCACCTTTTCCTCCTGTGAAGGAGGTCTGTATATCACACCAATGCAAATATATTTCTCTTTCCCTCTTTCTAGTTTAACCCACAGTGCCTCCTCTCTGCCTTTTAAGCTCTGTAGTTCCAAAGCTTTAATATTATTTTTTACATATAGTGCCACTCCTCCTCGACTTCTTTCTACCCTGTCCTTTCTTAATAAAATACAGCCTGGTATAGTTACATCCCAGTCATGGTATTCTGTGAACCATGTTTCTGTAACTGCCACTACTGTAAATCCAAGTCAGCCTCTCCCATTAAAGCCTCAACATCAGGGATCTTATTTCCCATGCTACAGGCATTTATACACACCGCTTTCCATATGTTGCCCCTTTTACCCATTTCCATAAAGGTATTTAATGTTTCACTTTCTTGGGGTCTTTTACTTACCTGGGGGCGTTTTTCACCCATCCCCTACAAATCTAGTTTAAAGCCCTTTTCAGTAGATTAGCCGGTCTGCTACTGAAGACACATCGACCTTTCTTGGACAGATGGATGCTATCTCTGCTCTGCAACCTTTGAAACAGCATCCCATGGTCCCGGAAATCAAAACGCTCTCGATGACACCATCCACACAGTCATACATTCATCTCTGTGATGCAAGTTTCTCTGCCTTGGCCTTTACTCTCAACAGGGAGGATTGAAGAGAACACCACCCTATCTGCTTCACCTTCTGTCCCAGAGTCATGAATTCACTTTTGATATGCTCAGAGGGATACCTGGCAGAATCATTTGTGCTGACGTGGATTAGCAACATTGGGTAATAGTCAGTGGGCTTGATGAGTCTCGGCAAACTCTCCGTAACATCTCAGATTTTGGCACCTGGCAGACAACATACCTCTCTGGACATCAAATCTGATCAGCAGATGGATGCCTCAGTACCCCTTAGAAAAGAATCACCAACCACCATTACCCTTTGCTTCCTTGTAGTCACTGATTATGCAACTTTGGGGTGCTCGAGCTCTGGTTCTTCCCTTTCCAGGGATGCTTTCACATCCTCCACTTCCAGGGCTGCATAATGGTTCTTCAGTTCAAGGGCTGGAGAAGTAGGATTGGTGATTCTGCAGACCCTGGTGATGTGTCCAACCTTCGTCATTCTGTATTCTCCCATCTTCTCCTCTGCTGGAGAACTTGGATGTTGCAAGAAGCATCTCATCAATGTACTTCTCACTGTCTTGAATGCTCCTCAGCCTCACCACCTCCTCTTTGAGTTCTTCCATTTGTTTTCTGAGAGCTTCAGCCTGCAGGGATCCTGCACATGGAACCGGTCCTTCAACTGGCATTGAGACCTCTGTACAGAGACAGAAGCTGTAATGGGGGCAACAGCTTTGGTGATACGATTTTTCCCAGCCATTGTTCAGTTGGTGGAGCTTAGGTATCTGTTGAAGCAAAAAAGAGAGAGACCTACCAAAGTACCAGACAGTTTCCCAGCTGTCCTTTCAGAGAAAAAGCATAGTTACTCACCTGTAACAGGTGTTCTCCAGGGACAGCAGAAATCAGTTCTCACTTATGGGTGGCGTCGGCACCAACAGAGCCCACGTGGAGCAATTCCCCAGCTTTCAAAGAAAGCCTTTGGGATTGCTGCCATGCACGTGTGGTCCTCTTCCTGCCCTAGGGTGCCATCTTGCTTAGTCAGATCCCATAGATAGAGCCCTACTAAGCAGATGGCAAGGAAGGATAAAAATAGCAACTCTTCAGGGGAGGTGGGAGGGTAGTGAGGAATGATTCCTGCTGTCCCTGGAGAATACCTGTTACAGGTGAGTAACTACACTTTCTCCAGGAACAAGCAGGAAGTCAGTCCTCAATTATGGGACTCCCCAGCTACAGGCTACCGAAACCGATGAACAAAAATACCTCCGCGAAGTCGTGAGTAGAAGTCGACAATCCGAAGGGAGCCTGAGTTCTTGAGTCCTCGGGGGACAGCTCTCTGTAGCTGCAGAAGAAGGGACGGAGGGCAGGAGCTGCTTATACCCCGAACAGATTACAAAGTATAGCCTGGCCGAAGGTGGTGTCCCGGCGGGACTCCATCTCCAGGCAGTAATGTGAAGCGAAGGTATTTGCTGAAGACCAGGTCACAGCCTGGCAAATGTCTGTCAGAGGTACTGAGCGCAGTGAAGCTACAGACACCGCCTTGGCACGGATGCCATGCACGGTGACCCACTGATCCAGCAGGGCTCCAGCCTTTGCCTGAGTGAAAGTGATGCAGTCTGCCACCCAGACGGACAGGGTGCGCTTGATGACTGCAAGCACCACATGATTAGGATCGTAGGCGATGAAGAGCCGGTCAAACTTGTGATGACCCTGGGTGCTCTGCAGGTAGAAGGAGAGAGCCCTCTTGCAGTCGAGTGTATACAAGACTGCTGACGCCCTGTTGGCATGATGTCTCGGGAAGAAAGTCAGTAAGACTATCTCCTGGTTGAGGTGAAAATCCGAGACAATTTTCAGAAGGAACGTAGGGTGAGTCCGGAAGACTACCCTGTTCCCGTAGTACCTGGTGTAAGGAGCCCTAGCCATGAGGGCTTGCAGCTTGCTGACTCGCCAAGTTGAGGTCAGCGTCACCAGGAAGACTACCTTCCAGGAGAGGTGCCGAAGAGAGTACGTCGCCATTGGCTCGAAGGGCGGCTGCGTCGGCTGCATGAGCACGATGTTCAGGTCCAACTCCGCAGCGGAGGCTGGACAGGGGGTGTGGAAAGCAAAAGGTCCCACATGAAGCAGAAGACCAGAGGCTGGTCTGAGAGGGGTTTTCCCTCAATGGGGAAGTGGTTGGCTGAAATGGTGCTCAGGTGAACCTGACCGAATTGGATTTAAGCCCTGCGTGAGGTTGGAGGAGGTACTGGAGAACCCACCGGGTGGAGCAGAACGGATTGATCTGGAGCTCGGAGCACCAGACTGAGAAGCACTGCCACTTGAAGGTGTAGGCCCTCCTCTTAGAGTCCTTTCTCGAAGCAAGCAGGACTTTCTTGATCTCCTCTGGGAGGTGCAGCGAGGCTAAAGAGACCCGCTCAGCTGCCAAGCTGTTAGGGATAGCGAGCCCAGGCTCAGATGAAGCACCCATCCCTCCTCCTGTGCCAGAAGTCCTGGGGCACTGCCCAAGGGACCGGAGGCTCCAAGGAGAGTTGGAGTAGCAGCAGAAACCAAGGCTAGCGAGGCCACAAGGGAGCCATGAGGATCACCGAGGCTTGGTCCTGCTGAATTTTGTGAAGGGTCCTTGCAATGAGAGGAGTGGGGGAAAATGCATACAGAAGCCTGGAAGTCCAAATCAGAAGGAATGCATCCATGGCTACCCTGCTAAGGTGCTGTATTGGCCCACAGAAATGGGGGAGGTGTGTGTTTGTCGGACTGGCGAAGAGGTCTATGGACAGAGTTCCCCAGAGGCGAAACAGGTGGAGAACCACCTCTGGACTCAGGCGTCACTCATGCGAGCGGAGAAACCTGCTGAGTCTGTCCACAAGGACGTTGTCTTGGACCAGGAGGTAGACCGCTCTTAGCATCATGCCCCATCGCACGGCGAAGGAGCAGAGGAGGACTGCCTCCCAACAGAGGCGGGAGCCCATACCCCCTTCCTTGTTTATGTAGAACATTGTCAGTCTGCACGAGCACCAACTTGCCTCGCAAGTGGTCCTTGAAGACCTTCAGGGCCAACCGGATCACTCGAATCTCAAGCAGGCTGATCTGCTGCAGGGATTCCTTGGGTGACCATCATCCCTAGGTATGGAGGTTGTCGCAGTGGGCTCCCCAGCCTGACAGCGAGGCATCTGTCATCAAGATGAGCTCTGTGATGGGGTCTGGAAGGGCATGCCCCAAAGAAGACTTCGGAGATTCTGCCACCAGTCCAGGGAACTGAATAGACTGCATGAGACCAAGATGGGGTCCCGGAGCTGGCCTGAGACCTTGGATCATTGTGTTCTGAGGCACCACTGAGCCGCTTGCATATGCATGTGAGCGTGGGGAACGATGTGCACAGTCAAGGTCATATGCCCCAGAAGGCACAGCATGGTCCATGCCGAGACTCTGGATCAGCTTTGGACCTCTGCAACCAGAGCTTGGAGATGGTCTGTGTGCATTCAAGGAAGGAAGGTGGTCGCCTGTTCCATGTCGAGCAGAGCATCGATGAACTCCAGTGTCTGCACCGGTTCGAGGTGGGACTTGTAGTAGTTGATCAGAAAACCCAAACACTCGAGAAGGACTGTGCGTGACATTGAAAGGGGAGCCTCCTCTGCTGATGTGCCCTTGATTAGCCAATCATCTATGTACAGGTAGATGGATATGCCCTGCAGCCAGAGGTGGGCTGCAGCTGCTGATAGGCATTTTGTGAAGACCCGCAGAGCAGACGTGAACCTGAAGAGGAGCACGCTGTACTGAAAGTGATCCCCCTGCACCCTGAAATGCAGGTACTTCCTATGCTTGGAGTGGACAGGGATATGAGTGTAAGCATCTCTGAGGTCCAAGGAACATAGCCAATCGCCCTGCTGGAGGAAGGGCAGCAGGACGCCAAGCAATAGCACTCTGAACTTCTCTTGCACTAGGAAATTGTTTAGGTTCCTTAGATCGAGAATGTGGTACAGGCCCCCTGTCCTCTTAAAAACAAGGAAGTAACGGGAGTAAAAACCATGACCCCGAAGGTGTGGCGGAACCCTTTCGACCACCTGTTGACCAAGGAGGTTATTCAACTATTGCTGCAGGCAAGCCTGGTGTGAGGGGAGCCGAGAATGCTCTGCTGGGGAGAAGGAGGGAAGGAGTCTGTCCAGACAAAGGCGATAGCCATCCCGGACTACCTGGAGGACTCAGGTGTCTGATGTGATGGCCTCCCACTCAGGGGCGAAGAGGGACAGATGTCCCCCCACCAGCGGGAGTGCCGCCAGAGGGCAAGAGGCTATGTATTTGACATCAAAACCCAGGGGCTGGCTAGGGTGGCGCCGGTGGTTGGGTCTTGGGCTCCTTAGGTTTCCGGTGACCCTGAGCTCCCCTTTTGCCTTGGTCACTGGGCACCGGGGCAGGGGTGGGCAGGTAGGGTGGGTATCCATGGTATGAGAGCCCCTTCCTCTGGAACAAGGGCTTCTTACTATGCTGCTTCTTCCGAGGAAGGGATGAGGTTTTGCGAGAAAGATGGCTGTGGGTCAAGAACTTTGTCTCGATCTCGGCTGCTTTGTCCTCCATGGGCTTGCTGAATGTGGCATGCCAGCATGGATCCCTGGTAGGTCTTGTGCCCGAGGGCATCGAGGGCATGGGATTCTCTACCAGGTGGGACCGAAGAGTGCAATTTCGGACTCTTCTGCTTCCGCATCGCGGATTCCACTACCATGGAGGTATGGGGAAGTTGGGTCTTTTGAAATCCAGGGCCGTGCTGGACTCTGTACATGGCATTGAGTCTTTTACTGACAATAGGGACTGAGGTGGGTGCTTCCCACATGCGGACAAGCATCCGGGTCAAGATAAACGGCACAGGGACCATGAGAGACTCCCTAGGGGGAGACTCGTATTGCAAAATGTTGAGTTCCTCTGCCCTTGGTTCTTCCTCAGTTTGCGTGGGTAGATTGAGGGCCCGAGTCAATCCCGCACAAATACCAAGAAGGAGGTATCTTCGGGAGGCACTGCCCTTGTGAGGTGGGCAGGAAGGGTCAGAAAGAAGGTCCCTATGGGCGTGAGTTTCAGGGGACATGATCCCCATGTCCTATGGCCAAGACCCACTTGGAGCCGGAGGCACTGACTCTGGAAGACCTCGCTCCTGAGGAACAGGACAGCGAGTGAGACCGGTGCTGAGGACCCTCATGAGGCCAATGGCTCTTGGAGGTTTCCAAGGCAATTTTCAGGATCACAGACGAGGGCCCCTCGGTCTCAAGGTACAGGCCAGCCATGCTGGGCAAAAGCACTTGCTGGGCAGCTAGGAAGGCAGAAATGGCACGCTCTAGTTCCAGCATTTGGCACTCCCATTCAGGAGTGGGCCCCTGGGATGCCAATGCCTGGATTACTGGGTCTGGCATGGAGGAGGAGAGGTGGTCCTCAGTGGGATGACCCTTAGGAGACTGGGTGCCATCGCTGGAGGCTTCTGTATCTGTACGAGGTACCTTTTGAGGCCACTCATTGTCTGACTCTTGGAACGGCGGGGAGGGCTAAGGGAACAAGCGCGAGACCGCTCACTCTTATCCAGAGCCCCCGACAGCGACTTCGAAGTCTTCTTCTTTTTTCGCCATTTCACCTTGGGCGAACCCTGGTTAGAGTGACGTCTGGGACGCGGAGTCTATGTGGGAGACCTTGCAAGTGATGGATTGGTGGAGCCGGTGGCCACTGGGGACCCAGCGGCTGCCTTATGAAAAATGTCGTCCGACTTCTGCTTACGGCTTAGCAAGGCTTTAGCACACATTTTGTTACAGAGAAAGCAGAGCTACGGATTGTGGTCAGCCCCAAATCACCGCAGGGAACAGTCATGGGTGTCTGTGAGCAACATATTTTTGGAACATCTGTCACATTTTTTGAAGCCAGTGGCAATGGGAGCAAAAAGAGCCCCTGTGAGGTCAAACACTCTCAATGCCAGCAGTTAGAAAAAGGGCGTGAAAAGGGCCTGAAACAAAAAAAAAAAAGGAAAAGGGGATCCCCTGGCCCATGGCTGAAGTGGGGGCACTGGGGAGGATGGGAGAGGACCAGTGCAACCGGAAAAAAGGCCGAAGGGCCAGGAGAGAAAAAACGTTTTCCGAGGGATGAGGATAGGCATCTGAAGGGCTTTGTGGAAAAAGGGAGACTGAGCAAGATGGTACCCTTGGGCAGAAAGAGGACCACACATGCATGACAGCAATCCCAAAGGCTTTTTTTGAAAGCTGGAGAATTTTTCCGCGCAGACTTCATTGCTGCCAATGTCACCCATAAGTGAGGACTGACTTCCTACTTGTTCCTGGAGAAAGCAGTTAAATCTCTTTTAAGTGTGTTCAAAATGTGCTGTTCCAAGTCCCTGTGTGTAGTTAATTGGGGAGATGCCCTATAAAGCAAGATTGCTCACTAGGGGTGGATGGAATATGGGGGGTAGGGAGGGAATTAACTCTTTTTTTTTTTTTTATTGAATTTTCAATTTGTTACATCCAATGAATATACATAAAGAAACACGCAATATGAGCTTAAATTTTACAGACACAATTAAAAAAGGATTTTTACAAAAACATACCACTTCTCTACCCACATCAAGGAGAGAACAGCCTAGAGAGAAGACCGGAGAATAGACTATGAGGCTACAACACCCAACCAACCACATTTTCATAATCCAATCAGTGCAAATATAATATCACTCAAGTCTGTAAGGAAACCAGAAGAGATTCCAACAAGGAAGGATCAAAATAAACATAGCTAATCCCTTGAATAGTCACCAAACACTTACATGGAAACCGCAAAAGAAAGGTACCCCATCCAGCCAAAACCCTGGATTTCAACTGCAGGAAGGACCTTCTCCGGGCCTGGGTCTGTCTGGAGACGTCCGGGAAAATGGAAATCTTTTGGCCATAAAAAGGAAAATCTTTCTTTGGAAAAAAAGCCTTCAAAATAGAAAACTTATCCGAAAAATTGGCCAAAGTAACCACCAGAGTGGCGCGGGTAGAGATGGGAGTCTGAGAATGTTCCAAAAAATCTGTTAAATCCATAGAAATTCTCTCCTCCTGCCGCGCCTCGCTGGATTCCCCAGAAGTCACCGGAACAGACAAATAAAAAGACCTATCTAACACAACAGTGTCGGCATTAGGAAGCAACAGTATTTCTTTACAATATTGTCTAAATAACAAAACAGATGTCAATAAACGGGTTTGGGGAAAATTCAAAATACGCAAATTTTTTGCCCGAGAAGCATTATCCAAGACTTCTAACTGCTGATAAAACAATAAAGTATCCTTAGAGGCTAACATATTTGCAGACTGTAACGAAGCAACCTGCATGTCCAGCTGATCAGCGCGCTGAAGCAGCTGATTAACAGAAGCCTCAACCTTTTGAAATTTACTAGAAACCTGTTGTGAAAACACAGCCGTTTGATTCATAAATTGAGATAACATTAAATTAGTAGCTGTAACCTGTTTCCAAATGTCCGCAAGAGTAACAGCATCAGGATTTTCAATTTGAGGAACACTAATAACCTCAGAGCCGGCAACCGTGGAGATAGGAACTAGTGAAAGTACCTCTTGTGATGAGACAGGAAGGAAAACAGGAATCTCATCTTCCTCTCCCGAGAAAGAGGACGCCCCAGTAGAAGATGATGTTTCAACAGACGCTTGAGAAGATCCTGGGTTGGGTGGAGGAGTCCTATCGATGGAGCTCGGGGTTATGCCGGAACCAGACGACGAGGAGTGCTGAGCCAAGGAAGTAGACTGGGGAAGAATTACTACATGATGATCCATAGGCCCAATAATAGCAGAGGGAGTAGAAGTAACGGTTGCAGATTGTTTAACAGATTGACTTCCCTGGAGTTTCTTGCTCTTCCTCTTCGCATGGCCTCGCGGCATACCAACGGCAACAAGGGCTCAAGGCCCCGAATTGGCACGCCCCCTTCGGGCACGCGACTGCGGGCCACGACCGCGGCCGCGAAGGCAGCCGACGCTGAAATATGCTGCCGAGAACAGCCGGGGCAGTCGGGAGAATCAGCTGCAGCCAATCGGATGGAAAACACTGCCACACAGCACCGGTCTCAAACCCAGCTGGCTCTCAACTCCCAAAGGCAGCCGACGCTGAAATATGCTGCCGAGAACAGCCGGGGCAGTTGGGAGAATCAGCTGCAGCCAATCGGATGGAAAACACTGCCACACAGCACCGGTCTCAAACCCAGCTGGCTCTCGGAGGGAATTAACTCTTAATGAAGTGTCAGTAGCTTCAAAGAGCTAAGAAAGATACTAAAGCAGAGTTTTAAACCTATCCCACTAAAGAAAATATTCCCCTTTAAAACTAAAGCACCAAAAAAGAATGTAACTTTGTTTTAAAAATGTACCAAAACCCTTTAAAGAGCTCCCAGGCAGAGAGTTAGTAATTTAAAAAGCCACAAGCTCTTACCTTTGCTTGAAATGTATAGCCCCTGTTAGGAATGCCTCCCATCAATGCACTCAGCAGCTTGATGCAGACCTGGGTTTACCTCATTGAATGCAGGAATTTGTAGTATTGCTTTTCTTATAGAGTGCAATAGAGAAATCAGAACTACATGTCCCTGCATGCAATAGGGTAAACCCAGGACTGGATCAAGCCTGTCAGGCTCATCTGCAGCCAGTTGGTATCCCTAAATGTGCCCCTGGACACACTGGGCACGATTTTTATCTGGCCGCCGTTTGGAAGGGCTATGCGCCGATGAGGCACACAGCCCTCCTCACCAACCTCTAAATCAGATATTAAATGTGGCGGCGATGCCATTGAATATCAGGTGATCACTGCAGGGACAGGAAGCAGCTGAGGCTAACCGGGCAGTAGCATTATTGGCTTTCCTTGCCTATCTTTAAGACACCGATCGCTCCGCCATTCGAATGCCCCCAACCAGATCGTGGCACATAGGGGCATATAAGGGAATATTCAACGGCACTAATTATTTATGTGCCGTTGAATATCCGTATCTAAGGCATTTACATGGCTTACTAGGCTGTAAACTGTGTAAATGCCTTTCAAATATTGAGCCCATAAGGTCTGGGAGCCTGCACTATTCTACAGGTGATTCATTCCAAAAATTAATAATAGTCCATGCACTGTTCCTTATGTTCTCTTACTATATGGCTAGATAATATCTTCTCGTTTTATAATAGTCTGAACATTCCATTAGTACCTCTGCCTTCATATCCCTTTAACATTTTAAAATACCACAATCAGAATTATCTTTAAGGTTAAACAGCCCCATTCCTCAAGTCTGTCGGAACAGCTGAAGGTCATCCTTGCCTTCCTTTCTAGCATTCCTGCTTCTTTCACACTCTTTATGCATAGAGGTACCTAAAAACTGGACAATGTACTGCAAATGCACTTTCATCAAAGTCAGAAAGGTACTGGATGTTTCATGCAGTAAATCATGAACTCACTCTAGTTTAGCTTTTCCTACTGACCACCGCTTGGTAAAAAAGTTGGATTTATCTTCAAAATCAATGTCTGAATGTTTACTGATTTACTAACATACTGCAGTCTTGCTAGAAAGACTTACTATATGTACTGTACCTTCAATCAACTAACTTCTAACCATTGGGTCACATTCTCTGTGATTTAGAAGACCCCCCTTGGTTAAACAACTCATAACCACAGGGACACTCTTCCAGGTATACATCAAACCCCACTTTATAAATTAGCTATGAGTATGCAGGAAGAACTATATGTTCTTTATAAGAGACAGTATGGTGGAAAGGCAATTAGGCGATGTGAGACACAATGCCTACTTAGGTCTTATTTTCAGTCCCAATACAGAAATAAGCTGGGTTGTTGGTTACATAAAAATGAGTAACAAAGGGGTTGCCTACTACAGTGTTGCTAACTTAAATCTTGTTAACATGAGGTTCCATTCCAGTTCTGTTTTATTCTTATAACATCCATAATCACAGCACAGTCTGCTGGTCTGCAGAATGCATTGCCCCTAGAGTTAAACACCACCTCATGAAGACATGGCATTAGGTTGACAAAGGACTATCTACTAGCCTGCTTATGCAAATGGTACAACCAAATGCATTGAAAACAGATTAAAAAAACCTCTGCAGTCTAGATATCATGTTTCCATAAGAACTGAAATTTATTCTGTTCACATACAATAAACAGTACCACAAAAATCAGGATGAAACAGTGCAGATGGGAGTGAGGATTTGGATATGAGAGTCAAACCAGGCAAGAACTCAGTTCACATGAGATACATTGGTGGCTCTATTCAGGTAAATCCAGGCCCTAGACTCAAATCTTCATATTTACCTAGGTTGGATCTTTTGGATGTAATTTAAAATCTGCTATTTGCAGAACCATAATTACAGCCTGAGTACCTTTTGAATACCTCAAATAGCAGGAGCCTAAATAAATATTTGCATAAATCTAAATCGATCTTAGTACATCTCAAATGAAAAGAAAAAAAAGTTGACTAAGATTATACAGCCTAATATTTATACATCCAGCTTGGAAAAGGCTTTTTTCTTAATAAAAACAAGATTCCTTTATCCTTATGCTAAAAATGTCCTAGATGGAATATTTCATTTGTTTTACCAATTGAGCTGTTAGAGATTCTTCATTTTGGGTACAAAATATGCCTTTCCTTCCACTTTGAAAGTTCCTCTAACTCAACACTTCTAGAGACTGGTTGAGGTCTTCTGACCTAAAGGTTTGATTTTTTTAAAGTGCGCTTCTGCAACAGCATGCTAGTAATGTATGTTATTAGTAAACAGGTCACATTGCATAAAATGGGTCCTGCAGTAATGCCTGTTAACACAATAGCACACTATAGTAAATCTAGTCCTATAGTCTTCATCAAATGTCCTTCACAATTGTTTAAAAAAGCAGAAGCCTGATATTTGCCATCAAGTCAGTGTTGACTCATAGCAACCCAGCTACCTCTGGGCTTTCTTGGCAATGTATCACTGGAAGCAGATTGCCAGCCTTTTCTTCTGAGGCAATGGAGGGTAAAGTGACTTGCCCAAAGTCACAAGGAGTGCCAGTGGGAATTAAACCCTTGATCTTCTGGGTAATAGGCAGTTGCTCTAACCACCAGGCCACTCCTCCACTCTTGCATGGTTTACAGCCTAGTAAATCATATAAATGTCCTAAATCGGGATATTAAATGGCACCAATATGGTTAGTGCCATTGAATATCCCCTTCAAAGCCTGCTACATGCCCCAATGCTCTGCGGTTAGCGTCAGGGCGTGTTGGGGCGTTCCGGGGTGGAGCGGAGGTGGAGACTGTTGCTACCCGGTTAGCGATCCGTGGCTAAAACTAGGCCAGCTTTTGTCTCGCCTAGTTTTAGCCACAGATACTAACCAGATAGTGGTGCAATATTCCCACTACCCGGTTAGCCTCGGCGGCTCTGGGGCATGTGTGACAATGCCGGATATTCAATGCTGTCATCGCTAAGGGTCGGCAGGCAGGGCTATGTGCAGTAGTGGTGCATAGCCTGCCCAGCTGAATATCAAGCCCTTGGTTTCTGTGGCATGAGGTGTATTTATAAATTCATAGTTTGTGTTCAGTTTTGCAGACCCTAGCTCACAAAAGATATAAAAAGACGAAGCAGTTCAGAGGAACGCAACCAAAATTATTTGGAGCCTGTGCCCGAAGTCATATGAAAAGAGACTTGAAGACCCAAATATGTATACTCTAGAGAAGAGGGGCAGAGGAGATATGATACAGACCTTTAAATACTTAAAGGGTATTAATGAGCAAACAAACCTTTTTCAAAAAAGGGAAACCTGTAAAACTAGAGGGCATACAATGAAGCTGCAATATGGTAAACTTAAATCACCATCAGGAAATACTTTTTCACTGAAAGGGTGGTGGATGTTTGAAATACCCTCCCGATGGAGGTGGTGGGGGAAAATACAGTGTCAGAATTCAAAATGGCATGGGATAGACACATTGGATCCCTTTATAGTAAAAGGATAAAATAAAAATAAACTTAACTATCTTTTATGCTTCAACAAATACAGGGGGTGATTTACACAGAGCGGCAGATACACCTACTCTAGTCACTTTATTGGGCAGACTAGATGGAACATACTGGTCTTTATCTGCCATCATATATAATGTTACTATGTTATAGCCCTTTCATCCTTCCAACAAAGGATGACATCTCCTACAGTACATGCCCTGGACTTAGGGGTATGTTTACTAAACCATCCTAATGTTACCAGCGCTAGTTGCAGTGATAATGTGAAGAATGTCATATAAGGAGTGGGCGTTCCAGTCCTAAGGTAGCAAGAATATGTATCACGCGATAGTGGGTGCCATGGCACATTAACGCGCGTTAACCCTAAGTACATGCCAGCGCAGTGTTAGAAGCTGTAACGATGTAGCCCACTGGTTACTGCAATGACTGTGGAAGCAGAGGTCACGGATTCAATCTCGCAGTGGTGTAATCTAAAAAGGCTGTCTGAGGCATTTTCTTTTAATTTAAATCAGTGCTGCCAGCAAAAACACCCTCACAGTGCCGTAACTGAAGGTGCCTCATAAGGCGCCCTATAAGGCGCCCCATAGGTCACCTTATAAAGTGCCCTGTCTGCCAAGACACCCTATAATGTGCCCTATAGGGCACCTTATAGGGCGCTTTACAGGGCGCCTATGAGGCACCTCAGGCTACAGCACCTGTGAGGGTGTTTCTGCTGGCAGCACTGATTTAAATTAAAAGAAAAAGCCTCAAATAGCCTTTTTAGATTACACCACTGTGGGATTGAACCCAAGACCTCTGCCTCTACAATCATTGAAGTAACCAGTAGGTTACATCTCTACAGCTGCTACCACACTGCTGGCTGGTAGACTGGCTGCAGAAAGACTGCAGGTCACCACACAAACTGCTGTGGTTACCAGGATAGGATAAACCCACCCGTACCCATGATGCACTGCACATGCAGATCAGCAGTCTACAGCTGATCACATAATGGGGTATGCACCCCCACAGCACCTAGGCCTGGTAGGGGGAACCGACCGTGTGTGTTACTGGCACAGAGTAGCTACAGACCGTGACATTGTGCGGGTCCTGTGCTCACCCTGAGGGTGAGGTGGGGCACCCAGCACCAGGTCTACAGCACCTGGCTTGGCTGAGATAGGCTGTACTGCAAGTCCCCATCAGTGCTAGTGTATGATAGGTAGTCCTTGTAGATACACCTAGGATACACCTGTGTTCATCTGTATTTCCCAGTCAAGTCTAGCCCTTGTGGGCTATGATACACCCAGAATAGTGCATATCCTGTGTGGGTGCCATGGTCACATGTTATAGGTGAAAGGGAGTGTTTGGACCCAAAAGTGGATTATGTAGTAGCACCACCTAATCTGCCCACTGTGGCTCAGGGTGGGGGGGCAGCATCTCCCACCAGCAAATCCACATTTTACATCTCTGCAATGGTGGCAGTAGAGAAGGCCATCAACCCCAGTCCTTCTTGGGAACAGGCACCCTACAGGGCAGTCGATACAGATCTGTAAGCATCACATAAGACAATGGCAGACAGGCAGAACACTGAAGCAGCTCAGCTGCCCCCACCACTATCTGACATTCACCAGCAGGGGGCACAGTCAGTCTCCACCCACTGCACCCTGCAAGGTGTTCCAGCCATACACATTCTAACTGCAGACAGTCTGCTAGCTAGTACATAGAGCATGCTCCTGAAGGAACTGTGTGTACCCAAAAATGGGATTTGAGCACACATGCCAAGCAGGTATGTCAGTGATTGGGTGCCAGAAAAAAAAACCTATAAATATCACTTGAGAGAAATGCTGAATAGCATTATGGGGGAATCTAGCCATGCTATGGTCACTGCTCAGTCAGGGTGAGAGTGACCTCCCAGCATGGCATGCTGTGGCCACCCTGTCCGTGCAGGTTGTGGTTGGGCACTACAATGTCCCAGCCATTTCCCTATATCCTGTGCAGATGCATCCTGCCCAGGCCACCCTGTCCGGGCCATACCCATAGTACCTTGCTCCTCATTTTGCACATTGGCAGGCTAACACTGGAAACAGTGCAAGCAGTGTGGGCTCAGTAAGGTGTAGGTAGCCACAACACACTGGATAGGCATATACACTCTCCCACACCTATGCCAGCATTGTGCAAATATGGAGGTTTGTGGCAGCCCTGGCCGCCTCACCAGTCCTGGGCACAGTGCGGGCATTGCTATGGTACGCAATACTGTTGGGATCACTCCCCGGCATGGTAGACACTGTAAAAAGCATAACTGAAACACACTCCATAGATATCAGAAAGGTTGCTATGATGAATCGCTATGAACAAATCGTGTTTAACTTAGGATTTGTTAGCTGATATTAATCATAGCAACCTTTTGATATATGTGGAACATGTTCCCAAGTTTAGGATGGCATTGTTAAGGTATGTAGGTGCCAGTATTCAGAGATGCTGCTCCGCACAGGGCCCAATAGCCTGACTCTCCATGAAGCTTTGGATAGTGGAGCCTTTGGGTGTGGGTGCCCCTGTTGGCCACTGCTCTAAGGCAGAGGCTCCCATCTCCAGTCCTGGTGGGCCAAACACTGTTCAGATTTTCATGTTGTCCCTAATGAATATGCATGAGGTACATTTGCATACAATGGGGTCGGTGCATACAAATGCAGCACAGGCATATTTATTAGGGACAGCATGAAACCTGAATGGTGTTTGGCTCTCCAGGACTGGAGTTGAGAAACTCTGCTCTAGGGATTGCACATGTTTATGGTGTCTGTGCTCTGTTGGGAAAAATATAGGGTTTCAGGCATATTTATTCTATCTGCAAAAAAGGTTCCATCTTTATTACCATGGTTTAGTACTGGGTAAAATATGGGGGCAAGGTTGGCAGGAGCCACAGCTGGGACTTGAACCTGTGACATTCTGCCCCTGAACACACTGACTGTGTGTACTACACCAAACTGTTGCCACAGGGGCAGGCTATTCCCTGGGGATACCATGACTGTTCGTCAGGCATATCTGAAGTGCTGTAGCCCTAAGACAAAGTGATTAAGAAATATGAAAAACAAAAAACTATGGAGAACTGCTTGCCTGCTGTTTCCTGGGTTCCAGTGCGGCGTCGGGTGGAGGAGGAGATTGGAGGCCCCGCCCCCCCTTCGGGCCGCTACTTCAGCGTCGGCCTTCCTGCTGCCCGGTGAGAACTGCTTGCCTGCTGTTTCCTGGGTTCCGGTGCGGCGTCGGGTGGAGGAGGAGATTGGAGGCCCCGCCCCCCCCTTCAGGCCGCTACTTCAGCGTCGGCCTTCCTGCTGCCCGGTGAGAACTGCTTGCCTGCTGTTTCCTGGGTTTCGGTGCGGCGTCGGGTGGAGGAGGAGATTGGAGGCCCCGCCCCCCCTTCGGGCCGCTACTTCAGCGTCGGCCTTCCTGCTGCCCGGTGAGAACTGCTTGCCTGCTGTTTCCTGGGTTCCGGTGCGGCGTCGGGTGGAGGAGGAGATTGGAGGCCCCGCCCCCCCTTCGGGCCGCTACTTCAGCGTCGGCCTTCCTGCTGCCCGGTGAGAACTGCTTGCCTGCTGTTTCCTGGGTTCCGGTGCGGCGTCGGGTGGAGGAGGAGATTGGAGGCCCCGCCCCCCCTTCGGGCCGCTACTTCAGCGTCGGCCTTCCTGCTGCCCGGTGAGAACTGCTTGCCTGCTGTTTCCTGGGTTCCGGTGCGGCGTCGGGTGGAGGAGGAGATTGGAGGCCCCGCCCCCCTTCAGCGTCGGCCCGCCGCGGAACGTTACCCGCGGGCGCGTGCCCGAAGGGGCGTGACCAAAGGGGCAGTCCACGCCCCTTTGGAGCCCCTTCGGAGCTGTGAGGAGCTGTTCAGCACGATCTCATGGGGAGACGGAGGAAAAAGGTGTTCTCATCAATACCTGCTAAAGTTGGTAAAACTGTTGGGCCCATGGATCGCCATCTCGTGGTGCTACTTCATCTCCCTCTCAGGAAGAACACTCGAGGGAATCCGTGAGTACTGTGTCTGAATCCTCCTTAAATATGCATGGGGTTGCCCAACCCAGAAGGGAAGAAGTACCGGAGGTTATTTCTGCTCGGGAGGGTTCTCCCGGTGGAAACCCTCCTTTAGTTCAGAAGTCTTCATCTTTGCTGACTTTTAAAGAACAAGGAGCTATGTTTCAGACTCCGGTTAAATTTTCATCTGGTGCAGTGGATGTGGCTGTACCTGCGGAAGTTTCCTTGAAGGATATTTGGGAGTTGGTAGCGCGTATGGAAGCTTCCTTTCATGCTTCTTTCTCCCAAGTAGAGTGTTTTTCCAGTGAAGTGGTACAGAAGCTCTCAGACCATGAGGAATCGCATACTAAACAGGATAAGTTATTGTCTAAATTGGAGGGTCGCTTTTCTGTATTAGAGGCTACTGCCTCTTCCTCTATGAAAGATAGTGTTATGGTTCATCATCAGTTGGAGGCTTTGGAAAATAGTAGTCGTTTGAAAAATTTACGTTTTTTAAATTTTCCGTGTACTCATTATCTTGCTCCTTTGATTTTGCTACAAAAATATTTTAAAGAAGTGCTGCTTATTGATGATGTAGATTCTATTAAGTTTTCTTCTATATATTATATTCCTATGCTTCCTGCAGTAAAGGCTTCTTCTCCTGTTGCTTTACAGGAAGGGGACCCCAATGGCGTAGGGTCCTTGGATTTGTCTCAATTTTTGGAATCCTCTAATGATTTAATCTCTCAGCGAGCTACTTTGTTAGTTTCCTTTATTTCAATTCAAGATAAGAATATGATTCTAAGTTTATATTTTAAAAAGAAGAATCAGGTGTTTTGTGGAGCCCCCATACAAATTTTTCCTGACGTGTCTAGGAGCACCCAGGCTCGCCGGAAGGCATTTTTGGGTTTAAAAGCACGGACCCTTGCCATTGGTGCATCTTTCTTTCTGAAATACCCTTGTAAATGTATTGTTGTTTTAGAAGGGGTTAAATTTGTTTTTCTTGATGTCGGCCAATTTGAGGCATTTCTGATTAGTAAAGAATCCTCATGATATTTTGTTCTTCTCTTCCATGTAAATTGGGCTTTGAAATATTGGGAACCCGTTGTTTGTTTTTGTTTTTTCCTTTTTTGTTTTTTCTTGGGCAGGTTGATGTCTCCTAGACGTGGACTTGATTGTATTCCTGCTTTTATTTTTCAATAAAGAATTGTTTAAAACTTAAAAAAAAAACAAAGAAAAAAAAAACTATGTATATAGTTTAATTCTGTTCAATTGTACATAGTTCACTAATTGTTAATTGTTAACTGTAATTACCTAGCTACAAATTGTTATATGTAAAAACAGCTCGCCCTGTTTATTGTTGTTATATGGAAACCGCACCTGATCAATGGAAGGAGCGGTATATAAATAATCTGTTAATTAAATTAAATTAAATTAAAAATATCTTGTCTGTTGCAGTGCATGGCACCCACCTAAACAGAGCTTGGCTGTGGTCTGGTGAGGGCAGATGCCACTGCCCCCTCTGCCACCAGCACCCCTCCGCCACCATGCTGACATGCCCTTATGCCGGTAGTGCTGGTGGTGCGCAGTCCTAGGCCATCCTGTGTGCCGGTAGGCAGCTGCCTATGGTGTGGGTTGTCGGGTAGGGGTGCCTATATGGACATGCACACTTCCCCCCGGCACCGCCTGCCAATGTTATGTGCTCTTGGGGGTACCTGCTGGGTAATATCCCCGTGACACTGTGGGACACACACTCATGCCCATATTGGACCCTCATTAGTTGCTGTCTTGCTGCTTTACAGTTTTGGCATTCCTATGTGCCACCTAGGCATATGCCTAGTCTGCACTGTGCCCCAGCTGGACCACAGCATGTGCCGCCTGCAGCCCCCTGTATCCCATTTACAGCATCAGTACAGTTGCCATTTCCTACATGCCCACTCTGCTGTTGCTGCACATGTACACGCCATAACAAACCTGCCCAATATAAACGACAACAACCCTGATCACCGCTATTTCAATGTGGGATCATTCACTTTGTAGGGGGACAGAGCATAGACCCTTCTAAGCATGATATCTTCCTTTTTACGCTTTGTCAGTAGTGTTGCTTTATGTTTATCATTAATATCACTATTGGCCAGCTTGGTTATTGAGATTTCAGATGTGGTTCTGGTCATTTTCTATGTTTGTTTGCCTTTTTGGTTCCTGCACATGTATCACTACTATCACTTTTCTAGGTTTCCCTGCCTTTGATGTACATTGCTGACTGAAATGGTTTCTCTGTCCTGCAAATGTGCCTAGCGCGAGCTTTTCACTGGTGCTAATTTTCAGAGGTTTATTTCACGGCGTTAGTGTGCTTGGATCCACTCCCCACCCACTCTCCGCCCATTGACCCCTTCTCTTCACCCCTGGGGAGCCTTACTCCACCCTCTGGGGTGCCTTTCTTCTCCCTCTGCGCACCTCACTGCCGCCGGAGACGTTATAGCATGATACGTGACATTATAGCACTATATTATCGAGCAATAACGTTACGTATCACGCGATATCGTTGCCGCTGCTACATTAAGATGGTTTAGTAAACATACCCCTTAGTGTTCATTGCTCCTGCTAAGCTTCTAGTATGACAGAAAGAAGGGTTGGGGGAATTTTGTAAAGCCTTTTATCAAATTAAATAGAAGCATTACAGACCTACAAAATATTTATAGACCAGTTTATATCAACCAAAATTTAACCCTTTTCATCACAGAATATTGATTTGAATTGAGCAAGTTTCACACTGCTTTCAGACAAAGATTGTATTTTACTTGTGTGGTTTGCTTAAATTCTCAAATTGAAACTTGCAAAGGGTACAAAGCACAAGGTGTCAGTTGCATTTAGAGTAGAATTTCTTTAGAAACGTCCATGTAAAGATTTGAAAATGTCATCTATGCAGATAATCTTCCTTCAACCTAAGCATGCCGCCTGGAAAGACCCATCTCAGAATGGCTAGAAGTCTCAACATTGACTTCCCCAAGTCATTTCTAGGGATAGAAGAAAAGCCACTTGAATTGTAAGGTTTGAACATTTTATTCAAAACTCAGCAAATTAGGACTGCTCCTTTCCAACCTATGCAATCTGCCAACATAGGGGCCAACTTATCAAAATGATTGAGGATACCAAATGCCACATAAGTTATCTCCTCCTCTTTCTCTCTCCTCCTGTGGCAAAAGAGTTGAATAAAGCAAGATGGTCCTAGGCATAATTGGCCAGTCCATAGTTAAATGTTCATAGCAGAGCACTCAGCATGGACAGGGGAAATGCTATGGCGAAAAAAAGAAGAGATTCTCACCAGTTTGGCATCTCTCCCAACCCGATCTCATTCCATGAGTCTCTCTCCTTCCTCCTACCGCCTGTCTTCAGTACAGTCTCTCCTGCCTCCAGCCTGGCTTAGCCCATCTACACCACATACTCCCTCTCTTTTCACTCATCTTTTCTTCTTCATTGCCTCTTCTTATCCTTTTCTCCCCATCACCTCATTATTCCTCTGCTATTTTTTTATTTTCAGTCTCCACATTAGCACAGTTTGAATTTCATATCCAGGAGCCTCCTCTACCCTAGCCTTCTATAATGTCCACTTCTTATCCTGGTCTACTATGTTCCCCTCCTAGCTCTCCTCCTCATTCCTTCACTCTCTAGGAGTGAAGAGTAGCCTAGTGTTTACAGCAGTGGGCTGAAAACAAGGGGAACCAGCATACACAGGGGCGGCTCTATAATGAGACCGAGTGAGATGGTGGCCTCAGGTGGCAACTTTTTGAGGGCGTCAAATTTTCCCCCATAAAGCCCGCCTCACTCGGCCTTCAAATTAAAAAACAAAACAAAAAACGATCGGAAGAGCCGCTGACACTACCGCCGCTGCAGCGGCAGAAGAAAGTGCCCCACGGCTGCCCCAGCAGAGCTCTCTTCTCTCCCTCAGTTGCGGCTTTACAGAAGGAGAGTGTCTCTTTCTCGTGGCTCTGTTAAGCCCATGGGCACTGATGGGAAATATCGTTGCTGCCCAGTTATCTCTTGTCGCCCCTCCGCTCCACCCTGGAATGCTCTTGAGATGCCCCAATGCTAACTGGATAGCATCAGGGCATGTAGGGGAGTTAGAAGGGGATATTCAATGGCACTAACCATGTATGTGCCATTGAATATCCCGATTTTAAGGTATTTACACAGTTTACTGGGCTGTAAACTGTGTAAATGCTTTCAAAAATCAGGCCCTAAGTCCTTGGGGGATAGGGAAATATGCACTGTATATGAATGTAACTCACCTTGATCTACTGTTGAAAAGATAAATCAAAATTCCACATTGTCCTTCCCTATTCAACTTCCCTCCTCTGCAGACTCAGCTCATGCAGCTTTAGAGACCCCTAGGGGTATGTTTACTAAACTGTCTTAATGTTACCAGCGCTATTTGCAGCGTTAATGTGAAGAATCCCATATAAGGTAGTGGGCATTCCGGCAGCAAGTTATCAAGAATCTGTATTGCGCGATAGTGGGCGCTGTGGCACGTTAATGTGTGTTAATCCTAAGTTCATGCCAGCACAGTACTAGAAGCTATAAAGATGTAGCCCACTGGTTACTGCAATGACTGTGGAGGTAGAGGTCATGGGTTTGATCCTGCAGTGGTGTTATGTAAGAAGACTATCAGAAGTGTTTCCCTTTAATTTAAATCAGTGCTGCCAGCAAAAACACCCTCACAGTGCCGTAACCTAAGGTGCCCTATAAGGTACTCCATAGGGCACATTATAAAGTGCCCTGTCCGCCAAGGTACCTTATAATGTGCCCTATAGGGTGCTTTATAGGGCGCCTTATGAAGCACCTTAGGTTACAGCACTGTGAGGGTGTTTTTGCTGGCAGCACTGATCTCTATAGCATCTAGCACACTGCTGGCTGGCTATAGAAAGACTGCAGGTCACCACACAAACTGTCTGCTGTGGTTACCAGGATAGGGTAAACCCACCCGTGCCCATGATGCACTGCACAGGCAGATCAGCAGCCTACATCTGAACACCAGATGGGGTATGCGCCTCTATAGCACCCCGGCCTGGTAGGGGGAACTGACCATGTGTGTTACTGGCACAGAGTAGCTACAGACCATGACATTGTGTGGTTCCTGTGCTCACCCTGAGGGTGAGGTGGGGTGCCCAGCACCAGGTCCGCAGCACCTGGTTTGGCTGAGACAAGCTGTGCTGCAGGTCCCCATCAGTGCCAGTGTGTGATAGGTGGTCCTTGAAGAAACACCTAGGATGCACCTGTATTTCCCAGTCATGTCTAGCCTTTGTGGACTATGATGCACCCAGAATAGTACATATCCTGTGTGGTTGCTATTGTTGTATGTTATAAGAGAAGGGTGGTGTTTGGACCCAAAAGCAGATTACACAGGTCTGCAACATTTTTTTTTCGAGGGCTGTTTTGGTTATTCCATGTAATCTTTATGTTTTTTGGTGCGCTGAATCCGAAAATGACCTCCATTTTGTCATAGGACATCACGTTTCCTGACAATTTAGGTAACTATGTTAAATAAGGCAATACCTCAAAATAAATGGAAATAGACTTATAAAATTAAAGTTTTATTACAATATTTTCATGAAAATCATTTTTTGAACTGAAATGAGCTCACCTACACACACTAAACTCGATTCTTCTTCCTTGTGAGGCTCCTCTTGGTGCATTTACACTTGTGAGTAGCATCTGGAATGTCTCTGAAGCATCCAACAGTAGTCTGCCATCATTGTAATGCTCCATTTTCCCTGGTATCTCCTTTCCATCTCTTTAATGTCTTGGTGGAATCGTTCACCTTGTTCCTCACTCACAGCTCCAAAATTTTCAGGACAGTAGTTAAGGTGAGACTGGAGGAAATGCACTTTCAAACTCATCAGGCAACCTAAAGCTTGAAATGCTTTCAGCATTCGTCCGACGATCTTTTTGTAGTGAGGATCTTTGTTATTGCCTAAAATTTTCTGTATGACTTCTTTAAATGCAATCCACCCTTCTTTTTGAGGATCCGTCATGGTATTGACAAACTCTTGATCAACTATAGGCCTTCTAATGTCTGGTCCAACGAACACACCTTCCTTCAATTTTGCCTACGACAGGCCTGGAAACTTGGTGACCAAGTATTTGAAGCATTCTCCATCTCTTGGAAGTGATTTTACGAATTGCTTCATCAATCCCAATTTTATGTGGAGAGGTGGTAGAAGAACTTTATGGGAAGGTACCAAAGTTTCTCGGAGGACATTTTTTTCACCGATTGTTAGCACCCTCGGCTGCCAACTCTTCTTGGTCCAGTGATTTTTTTGGTCTCGACTGTCCCATAGACACAGAAAACAAGGATATTTGGTATTCCCAGCTTGTTGCCCGAGCAGAATGCACAGGACCTTCAGGTCCCCACACACTTGCCAACCATGGTCTTCATATTAAGTTTACGAGGAACCAATTCCAAGTTCTCGTAGGTTTCCTTCAAGTGTATGGAATGACCTACAGGTATGGAAGCGTAAAAACCGTTGTGGAGTAAAACTGCTTTGAGACTTCTTTTTGAAGAATCTATAAAAAGACGCCATTGCTCTGAATCATATTGGATTTTAAATTGACCCATCAGACCTTCGACATCGATGCAATAAACCAACTTGTCTTCCTGGGCGAAGTAAGGAACGAACTCCTTTTCACGATGTCTGAACCATGAAGATGACACTCCTGGCAACAATAAATTCCTGCTTTTCAGCCTTGATCCGAGTAACTCAGCGGCATCTTTGGGAAGATTCAAGTCTCTTACCAAATTATTCATCTCTTCCTGAGAAAACAATTTTGGTCTTGTATCATCTTCAAAGTCAGAACTTGATTCGTCATCTGGTTCAGGTATGACTTCACCTTCATCGGAGCTAGGTATCTCTTCCAAGGTAGCAGGGGGCTTGGGTACTGGTATATCTGTGCCATGGGGGATGGGATGAATTGCCGAGTGAAGATTGGGGTATGAAATGGAATGCTTCCATTTGGAATTAAACCCTTTCACATCGCATGAACAAAAGTAACAGTCGTCACTATGGTTCTTTTGCTCTCGCCATACCATAGGACTCCCATAACAGAAAGATTTTTTCTTACCCTTGAACCAGTTATGGGGGTCCTCAACACACCGTTTGCACACTTTATGAGGCGCCCAGACTTTATCTTGATCTTGTCATGAGGCACAAGGATCAGAGCCCAGGGAGACAGAGAATGTACTTCAGAATGAATCCACTTTTGACAGGTCAAAGGAAAACATGGAGGAAGGTTGGCATAGAAACCCCAAACAAACTATGTCACACAGTACTAGGGAACGCCCAAACCAGGAGCTAACCCATGACTCATTAGGAGAGGGGAAGCAGCTGATGAGGAGCGGGAATAAATCCTATTTTTACCTTACTATCTCGTGCACAACTATTTACTTCATAAGCTATTGAACTACAATACCCAGAAGGCTTTACCAAGCCTCAAAATAGTGGTTCACAGCCTCAAGAAGAACATTACCCCGCTCACCTTACTCACACTAAGGCCTCTGGGAGGGTGAGTGGGCGACAATCTCCAATTTTTAGTCCAAAGTATGCAAAGTATACTTTTTTCACAAAGTCTGTAATATTCTGCTGTTGCTTCAACACTGTATATTCACCACAGATGAAACAGAAACTGTCTGGCGAATTAATACACTTTCGCGGAGCCATAACATAACGGTTGAAGAATGACGAGCTAACACGAATTGCGATGAAAATGTGTGAACAGCCTAGAACCAAGAACCTGATGATGATTCGTGCACAAGTGTGGCATGCAGGAGAGAGCAGCTCTGTATCTGTACATGAGACGTCACAGTGCTGGCCACGCCCCCCTGCACTGACCGGAGCTGCTGCTATCTGCCCTGTGTCTCCCTCCCACTGGATTCTTCAGGAAAGATTAACCCCTTCTACCATTAGAAGCACGGACTTAAAACTTGCTTAGCTTATGTATCCATTGCTGACCATCAGATTTACAGTGCTATATTTTTTTTTACGTAACTCGGACAACCCCTTTAAGGTTTTTATGGCATTTTATATCTTAAATGCACTTATGTGAATTAATTAATAGTAATTTGAAAAAAAATGATAAATTTGAAGACAATTTTGCATGTTGTGGCAAATCATGATGTCTAGGAGTTTTTTCAATATTTTATTTGTTTTCAGCACACCAAAATACATGGAAATTAGATGAAAATAATCAAACAGCTTTTTAGTCGCAGACCTGTGTTATGTAGCACCACCCAACCCACCCTCTGTGGGTAAGGGTGGGGGACAGGATCTCCCACCAACAGATCCACATACTACATCTCTGTAATAGTGGCAGTGGAGGGGACCATCAACCCCAGTCCTGCTGGGGAATAGGTACCCCTACAGGGCAGTCAATATAGATCTGTACGCATCACATAGGGCACTGGCAGACAGGCAGTAGGCCTGGAAAAGCTCAGCTGCCCCCCACCACTATCTGACATTCACCAGAAGAGGGCACAGTCAGTCTCCACCCTGCAAGGTGCTCCAGCCATACAATGACAACTGAAGACAGTCTGCTAGCTAGTACATGTTCCTGGAGGAACTGTGTGCACCCAAAAATGGGATGTGAGCAAACACACCAAGCAGATATGTCAGTGATTGGGCCCCGGAAAAGAGAACTCATAAATATCACTTGAAAAAACACTGTATAGCACTATGGGGGAACCTAGGCATACCATGGTCACTGCTCAGTCAGGGTGAGAGTGACCCCCCCCCCCCAGCATGACATGCTGTGGCCATCCTGTCCGTGCAGGTGGTGGTCGGGCACTACAATATCCCAGCCATTGCCCTATGCCCTATGCAGATGCATCCTGCCCAGGCCGTCCTGTCCGGGCCATACCCACAGTACCTTGCTTCTCATTATGCACATTGGCAGGCTAACACTGGAAACAGTGCAAGCATTGGGGGCTCAGCAAGGTGTAGGCAGCAACACTGGATAGACATACACACACTCCCACACCTATTTCAGCATTGTGCAAATATAGAGGTGGTTGGCAGACCTGGCCGCCACACCAATCCTGGGCACAGTGCAGGCATTGCTATGGTACTCAATACTGTTAGGGTCACTACCCGGGGTGGTAAACACTGTCAGAAACAAGAACTGAAACACACTCCACAGATATCAGAAAGGTTGCTATGATGAATCTCTGTCAACAAATTGTGTTTAACTTAGGTTTTGTTATCTGACATTAATCATAGCAACATTTTGATATATGTGAAACGTTTTTCCAAGTTTAAGACGGCATTGCTAAGGTATGCAGGTGCTAGTATTGGTAGATGCTGCTCCACGAAGGGCCTGACTCTCCATGAGCCATTGGATAGTGGAGCCTGTGAGTGTGGGTGAGTGTGCCCCTGTTGGCTGCTGCGCTAGGGCAGAGATTCCCAAATCTGGTCCTGGTGGGCCAAACACGGTTCAGGTTTTCATGCTGTCCCTAATGAATATGCATGAGATACATTTGCATACAATGGGGGCGGTGCATACAAATGCATCTGAAGCATATTTCTTAAGGACAGCATGAAACCTGAATGGTGTTTGGCCCTCCAGGACTGGAGTTGGGAAACTCTGCTCTAGGGACTTCACATGTCTATGGTGTATGTGCTCTGTAGGGTAAAATATAGGTATTTATGGCATGTTAAGGAGTTGAGGAGTAGCCTAGTGGTTAGAGCAACTGCCTAGTACCCAGAAGATCAAGGGTTCAGTTCCTACTGGTACTCCTTGTGACTTTGGGCAAGTCACTTTGCCCTCCATTGCCTTGGAAGAAAAGGCTGGCTATCTACTTCTGGTGATACATTGTCAAGAAAACCCAGAGGTAGCTGGGCTGCTATGAGTCAACAATGATTTGATGGCACAAAAAAAAATGGTGTGTTTATTTTATCTGCAATAAAGGTTCCTTCTATATTACCACGGTTTAGTACTGGGTAAAATATGAGGACATGGCCTGCAGGAGCCACATCTGGGAACTGAACCAGTGACCTTCTGCTCCTGAACACACTGGCTGTGTGTACTGCACCAAACTGTTGCCACAGAGGCAGGTTATTCTCTGGGGATACCATTACTGTTCGTCAGGCAGACATTGTCTTTTGCAGTGCACGGCACCCACCTAAACAGGGCTTGGCCTTGGTCTGCTGTGGGCAGATTCCACTGCACCCTCCCCCACCAGCACCCCTCCCCCACCGTGCTGACATGCCCTTATGCCGGTGGTGCTGGTGGTGCGCATTCCCAGGCCATCCAGTGTGCCAGTAGGTGGCTGCCTATTATGTGGGATCTGGGGTAGGGGTGCCTACATAGCCATCCATGCTTCCCCCAACACCGCCTGCCAATGTTATGTGCCATTTGGGGTACCTGCTGGGTAATGTCCATTGGGGCACTGTGGGACACACACTCGTGGACATGTTTGCCCTTGGTCAGTTGCTGTCTTACTGCTTTTCAGTTTCTGCATTCCTATGTGCCAGGTAGGCATCTGCCTACTCCACACTGTGCCCCAGCTGGCCCACTGCATGTGCCGCCGGCTGCCCCCTGTACCCCATTTACACCATCACCATAGTGCCCTTTCCTATGTGGCCACATCAGCAAGCTGCCCAATATACAGCACAGCAAACCCTCATAAACACTATCAATGTTGGAAGCTTCACTTTGTAGGGGGAATCAGAAATGACCCTTCCAAAAGTGACATCTTCCTTTTTATTCTTTATGGGTAATATTGATTAGCATTTATCATTGTTTTTTCTATTTGCCAGCTCGGTGTTTTGTATTTCTATTTTGGTTCTGGTCATTATCTCTCTGGTTTTTGCATTTTTTGTTACTGCACATGTATCACTACTATCACTTATCTGGGTCTCCCTGCCTTTGCTGTACATTGCTGACTGAACTGGTTTCTCTCTCTTGCAAATGTACCTCTAATGCAAGGTTTTCACTGGTGTTAATTTTCAGACCCTGATTTCACAGCGTTAGTGTGCCTGGAGCCTCTCCCCGCCCACTCTCCGCCCATTGACCCCTTATCTCCACCCTCTGGGGAGCCTTACTCCACCCTCTGTGCACCTTAACGCTGCCGGAGACGTTATCGCGTGATACGTGACGTTATCGCACGGTATCGCGCGATAACATCACATATCGCGCAATAACATCGCCGCTGCAACATTAGCGCTGTTCATTAAACATACCCCCTAGTTCCTCTACTAATTCTAGGAGGTAAGGTTTTATGCCACGCAAGGGCCAAGGCAGTAAAGTGCAGTAGCTCGGCTTGGTGCTACCAAAGCAGAAAGGAGTTTTGCGCACAAGCTAACTCTGTGCAAAGCCTCAAGCAGACTGCAGCACACAGCACATGCTAATGAAACAATTAGCTATGCAATGCAGATAGAGAGAAATGACCAGAAGGCTGCGCGCAATGCTGGGGATTTAATGCAGGGTCTGAGGAAGTTCAAAGGGTTAGTGCATTGTTCTGCAATCAGCACTAGTGAGGAATTTATGTGCAGGGCCAACAACTTTTTTCTGGCTTTACTTAAGGGGAATGCTCAAAGAATACAGCAGGGGATGAAGAGCTGAGGAAGCGGTGTGCTGGAACAAACAGTGTTATTATGCACATGTGCCAGAATGCTATGTCATGCGTAAACATTAATAATATTCTGAGAATTTTGCACAAAAGAATATTTATGTGATGTTTATGAGAGCTAGCACAAAGGCAAACACAATCGTTTTTTTGGTGCGCAAGATATAGCCACTGCAAATACAGACCAATGTGCACTTGCGTCCAGCATGCTCTTCTTGCTTAGAGCAAACTTTTTGCATGTTTTTGAGTTACAGTATTGTAGAACAAAACATTTATGATATGCTTAAGTTAGGAAACCATGTGCTGAGCTTCAGTGCACAACTTTAATGTAAGGCTTCTGCATAGACTCCTCAGTGTTTTCCAAAATTGGGTGGATTCCCCTACCAGTGAGGTAATGGTGAGAGGAATCCTAGAAATGGAAGGAAAGCTCACTGATATAAATAGTGCAGCTCAAGGGTAGTTTCCTACTTTTGGTTGGCTAAACCATAGTTTCACCGCATACTTCTTGCACTTTGGCTGGCTAAGTCAAGACACCATTATTAACTAAATACATCCAGAAGCCCAAAGCTGGTGCAAGGAGATAAGACGCCCTAGGTGAACCTCATCCCTTGTGCTCCCCTCCCCCTCTCCATCTCTCACTGGCACCAATACCGCCCCTCTCCAGGACCTGTAGCAGCGACAATGACTTCAAATAATCCCACAATGCTTACCTTAAAATGTTGGCGCCCCTGAGTCTGACAATACCAATTTTATACTACCTCCTATCACAAACATTTTTAAAAAGTCTTGTCCCCCTATTTTACTGTGTTGGCTATTTTTTTTCCATTTTAAATTTTTATTAACCATTTCAATAAACGTTACAAATCACTGCAATCACAACTTTATACCTTTATCATACCACTTACATATACTAACATATATATTCCCATATAATTCATACTCCCCTCTTTTATCCCCCTCCTGATAACATCCCCTCTCCCACCCCCCAACCCTCCCCTTCCCCTCCCCCTTCCCCTCCCCCCTCTCGCTCATCATTCATACAGTCAACTCCCACTCATCCATTCCCGTATCAGTATCCCCTTCCAATTCACCCTATCACCTTTCAGTCTTCTTGGTGGTATGTATCTAGAGCCCCTCCTGCCTTCTTCCACAGCCTGCCCCCTCTCACAGCCTTCCATGTTTCCAGCCACGTACACACTCTCTTCCATTGTTCTCCACTGGACCCCCCTTTCCCCCGCCTCTGCTCCGTCAACCTGTGCATCAACCCCACCTCTGTCACCCTTCTGACAAAGCCTGCCAGGTGTGGTCTGCCCGACCCCACCCAGTGCTGTGCTATCTCACATCATGCTGCTACTAGATAATGATGTAGCACCCCACTATCCCGTTTTGGAATGTCCTCCTCTAATTGATGTAATAAGCAAATCTCTGGTTTCCTTTGCAATCAATATCCTGTCATGCTATAGATCATATCTAGAATCTCTATCCAGTAAGCTTGTACCCATTCACACTTCCACCACATATGCACCCAATCCCCTCTCTCTTGACAACTCCTCCAACATGTAATCTGGGATAAGATAATACAGATGGTGGCAAGTATTTCTATTGCCACACAGGTAAAAGAAAATGCCTATAAAGTATTGTCCCATTGGTATTGGACTCCAGTATGTAAAAAGACAGCTGGAAGGGGGCACACTGACCAATGTTGGCCATTTTTTAAATTCAATTTGCATCTTTATTTTCCTGACTACTTTCCCACCTTCTCTTAACTCTTCCCAATATTGTTGCTTGTCTTTCTCTTTCTGCAATCTTTTGTAATTTATGAAGGCTATCCTCTTTTACTTTACCTTTTCAGCTACTTCTTTCCTGACAAGATGTGTTGCCCTTAAAGTAAGATAAGATCTTTCATTCCACAGTGTACATAGAAGAGCATTCTATAACTGGAGACCTATGATAGAAAAAATATGACCACATGTGGTAGATCTTATTTATTCTGCCCTCATGCAAACAAGAAGTTTGTATTACAGGGGCGGAAGGAGGAAAAGCACCACAGCGCCAAAGATTTAAGTGCTGTGGTGCTGTCAAAAGTCATTACCTCCGCTGCTAGTCCCGGAGCAGGGTAGCAGCAATGGCAATGGGAGTAGGGCAAGAGCAGAAGGATGTCAGGATTGAGTTCCGTCTAGGGCACCACATATCCTTGCACCACCATTGGTGGCAATATCCAGATAGTGGCTGTCACTAAATATGTAGATTGTACGGACACTATACGGATAGTTGCTGCCTTTTTCTGGATAGCGATGATTTTCAGCTGCTGTCTGGATACAGTATCCAGGTAGCATTTAGGATTGCTTTTCTGCGGTCCTACATCATCTGCATCATTTATCCAGTTAGAAGATCCCTTTTATCTGTGCCCTTCTCTGCCATTGCCAACTCCAGACTTCGTCCCTTTCACCTTGCTGCTCCATATGCCTGGAAGATACCACCTGAGCCAGTGTGTCAGGCTCCTTCTCTGGCCCTATTTAAATCCAGGCTAAAAACCTACCTCTTTGAGGCTGCTTTTGGATCCTGATGCCCCTTGCTCTCTCGTTCATTAGTTTACTTGAGTGTATCTTAGCATACTCTAGTCCCCAGTTTTGCAATGTTTTTTCATCGATTAGACTGTAAGTTCTTATGAACAGGGACTGTGTCTTACATCTTTATGTGCAGCACTGCGTACGCCTGATAGTGCTATACAGATGATTAGAAGTAGTAGAAGCTGAAACTTGCCCTCTCGGGATAATGGTGGTGATTATCTGGATAGTTGCTGGCACCGCCTTCACTCTGCCCCAGAGAGCTCCGGTGCTCTCTGGATAGTACCAAGGCGGTCTGTGGACAAAGTTAGAGGTGCTGGATGATGATGCTGAGCATCTGTTTGAGAGCCCTCATCTAGATAAGGACTTTTGAATATTGACCTCATTGTGTTTTAATTTTGCCCAAAGCTGACTTTCAGAGCCCCTTTCCATCCTTTTTACTCACAAAAGGCTAGCTGTATGTACTGCAGCTTAGCTTCCATTATATGCAGTGGGGCCTATTTACTAATATTGCATAGTAACATAGTACATGTTAATGTGGTAGTGTCCTTTAGTAAACCTAGCCCAGAGTATAAAGGGCCTTGCAAAAAGGAGGACCATATCATGTTAGGACGAAAGGCATGGGAATGTTTTATCATTCACCCATCACAGTGAAAAAAAAAACATGAATAAAAACATTAAGCTAAGAGGATGAGCAGTCTGTTGAGGCACTGACCTGCAGCACTATCTGGCTCTCTTGGTCTCTTCTCCTTTGAAACACACAGGAAGTAGTTGCAGATTTCTCCTCTATAGTGTCTGTGTACAGTAATTACTTCTTTCTGTGGATTTATGGAGGGACGGATTATTATAGTTTAATTTTCTATAGAATCCCACAGCTCTGAAATAAAGATTTCTTCATTTGCAGTAATTTACTCAGCTGCAGAATCAGTCACTCTATGCTGTGAATAGAAGCCTGGCTAGGTGACGCATATTGTTTGGAAACACAGAATGATAAATGATTCTTTCTTGACTCTCTGGCTCCTCCAACTGACTGTTCCAAACTGCATGATTCCATTAGTGTAACCGCAGAATTAGGACCAGGAACTAATTCTGCTACCGACACGTAATAGCAGCTACTCCTCTTCTCTGTAAAAGATTTTTTCCATTGTTTTGTCCAGCTATGGTAGAGTGATGACAGAAGGCTTGCCTTCTCTGCCCTGCCATGCCAAGTCTCTATCACGCCTGTTCCCACCGTTTATTAAACTTTGCTGTTGATATTTCCTTGACATTTTGAGTCTTTAATAAATCTGTGATGAATATTACCAAGTGTTAAAGTCTGACATTATTCTCAAAATGCAGTGACTGATGGAATGTATTGGCCTCTTCTCCTAGGGTGTTTCCTCATTCTACTGCAGTACCAAACAGAGTGCCAATCTTTTAAAAGCAAAATGGCAGAAGATCTTAAACGCTTCCGTTCATTTTACTGCCGTTACTATTACTATTACGTCTTAGCATTTCTAGAGCACTATTGGGCATACACAGCACTATACACAGACATGTAAGAGATAGTCCTTACTCCACAGAGTTTACGATATATTCAAGGAAGACAAATAGAACAAAGGGACTGGGGAGTTTCATTATAGAGAAATGACTAAAAATACAAGAGCATTAAATAGCAGGATAAGGGGTCAGGATCCAAAAACAGCTGCAAAAAGGTGGGTATTTCATATGGATTTGAATAGGACAGGAGATGGAGCCTGATGTACTGTCTCAGATAGTCTATTCTAGGCATACGGCACAGCAAGGTGGAACAAAAGGAGTCTGGGGTTGGCAATAGAAGAAAAAAACATAGATAGGAACACTTTGCCTGATAATTGACTTCCCAAGGAGGGGAGTAGGGAGAGTTAAGAGAGGTGAGGTAACAAGGAACTGCAGAATGAATGTACTTGTAGATCAGTAAGAGAAGTCTGAATGGATAAGGAGCTAGCGAAGTGACTTCTGCAAAGGGGTTATGTGAGCATAGAGACACTGTCAGAAGATTAGCTGGCAGCTGAGTTTTGAATAGATTGTATAGAGAGAGATGGTTCAAGGGGAAACCACTGAGAAGCAGGTTGCAGTAGTCTAAATGGGAGGTGATGAGATCGTGAACAAGGATTTTGGTAGTGTGTTCTGGGAGCTGTTTCCTTGTGGCCAACCTTGGCAGATACATAACCAGTGAAATATTTGAAGATTCTCCATAGGGTTAGCATTATACTCCCTTGAACAAAGATTTGCCATACTGGGTCAGACCAAAGCTCCATCATGCCCAGTATCCTGTTTCCAACAGTGGCAAGTCCATGTCACAAGTACCTATTAGGTTCCCAAAAGGTACTATATACAGATTCCATGCTGCTTATCTCTGGGATAAGCAGTGGATTTCTCCAAGTCCAACTTAATAATGGTTTATGGACATTTCCTCCAGGAACTTGTCCAAACCTTTTTTAAACCCAGTTATACTAACAGCTTTTTCCATATCCTTCAGCAATGAATTTCAGAGCTTAATTATGCATTGAGTGAAAATAAAGTTCTCTGATTAGTCTTAAATGTAACTTAATTTCATGTCCCCTAGTCTTTGAGTCTGAATAGTGCTTATCATGACCCCCTTGTGTTCTCCTTTGCCTGAAGTTCAGTAGTTCCCAAATCCTGGAGACCCCCAAAGTAATCTAAGTTTCAGGAGATAATCCCAATATTTAAATTAGCCTGCTCCTTTAGACTAAATTAATGTAAATATATATGATAAATATTCATTGCCACGGTGCTGAAAGCCAGGCCAGATTGGAGACCTCAAACACCAGATTAGGCAAACACTGATCCATGCAATATACTGGATTCTCTCCATACTCACTCCTTCTCTCGTTTTTTCATTCTAAGATTTAAGAAAAGTTTGAAAATGATATGGGCTATCTCTTGCCTCTGGCCAGAATACTTGCTACAATATTTTTGCTCTTTACATCCCACGAAGAGCAGGAATCCATATTCCACAACATGCGAAAAGACTTTCAAAAAACGTTTCCTTTTGGCTACAGGTCTTGGCAGCATTGCTGTTTTCAAGAATCTAATTTGATTAGTTTTGTTCTTGATTTGGTTTCTTCCCATTTAGGACAAAGTCTGATTCTTCTAGCCTTCCCCCCTCCCCAAAGTCCAGTACCTGTGACTCAGCATAAATAATTGTTTTTTAAAAGATTCTGCGGTGAAACACAAAGAAGTCACAGCTTTGAAAAGAATCTTAAATACAAAAGGCAAATTCCAAAATAGTGGCAACAAGTGATCCTTCTAACCCAATCCAATGTCTGATTGAGAATTTCTAGGGAGTATGCCAGCTCCTGGGAACATCAAAAGGTTCTGGTTAAGCAAATGTTTTCTTTTTGGGCAGAGCATCGGAGAAGTCTCACTAGCAAACAAGTATGAGTCAGCTTGAAGAATATGATTCGCCAAAGTTTGAAGTGAGATCCCCAAAATCTTTGCAAAGGCTAGAGGCTTGCTAAGATCCAGGGACTGGGTAAAGCAGACTTTGTTTCACACAGAGTTGATTTCAGGTTTCCTCAGGACCACTCCAGATATATTTTTCAGAAGTTAATATAACAACAATATCCACAAAAAGAAACAGAATGAAACAAAAAAACTTTTCATTTCAGCATTCTTCTTCTACAGAAAACTCCTAATTACTGCTTGCATTGAGCATCTCTAAGGAGCTGTCAGATGGAATGACTACGACGAGCGTTTGGGCATGCTTGCTCTGTTGGATGACTATTCAAAGGCCTCTAATTGCACCTGTTTCTGTTGTGCAGTCATACGAATCAGTAACAATCTCTGCCATGCTTTACCCCCTTCATCCCTGTCATTAAAATCAAATACATCAAAATGCCAGAGCAAATGAGTGCTAAAGTCACCTGTTTAATTGGTTTGGGGAATGATTTTGTGATTACACTTCAGGTTATAATCACGAACTGTAATAAAAGAATTCATCATTTTGTACCTGTTTACCTTCCTCTCTCTTATTACTCCTTTCCATCAAGTTATCATTGGGGAGTCGTCATCCACAACCTCTCTACTGCACCTACCTAGCCAGTTCTCGTCAGGAATCCTCTTTTCTCAACAAAATGAAAATGTTATTTTTAGAAAACAATTAACGGCTACCTTCTGGTCTACCTCCCAAGATCCAAAATCAAGATCCGCTTGGTGACTGGATCATATCCTGCTTTATGAATACCATCAAAATCATATTTAATTCATGCAAATTGCAAAGCCCTTGAAAATTTGTTGCTTCATTCTCAAAAGGGAAAGATCTGCATATACAGCAAACATATATATTTTTTCTTTCTACGATTAGACATATTCTTTTTTTTTTTTAATAGTTTATTTTCATTTTAGCAAACAAAACAGAATATCAACAACCAAGTTACCAACAAAACCACAGCAAACAGAACAAACAAGCAAAATATAACAAACCAAGCAAAACAATCCCCCCTCCCTCCCCCCTGCTCCTCTAGGGGAAGGTAATCATTGTCACAAAGAGATGATTTTATCCAATAGCAGGTCACCAGACAGTAGCAACTGAGATCAAAACTAATCAGAGCCATAAGTTCCACATACTCACTGGGCTATATTGACAAAATCATTCAACATTTTCCATTTGAGAGTATCAGCTCCAGCCGAGGGGAAGGCTCTCCGCAAAATTTGCTCATATCTACTATATATAAACACCAGACCCCACCATTCCTGTACGCTGAGATTGGCGGTATTTTTCCAGTTCCTAACAATTAAACAAATAGCCAACCCCATCATGAAATCGAGGAGGAAGCGACCATCCTTATGTGAGGATGGTAGCCTCGCCGCCAAGCGGAGACCCACCACCCTCCAGCTGAGAGGCTCTTTAAATTTGAGAATGAGTTGTATCTGCACCCAGAATTGCTGCCAGTAAAGGTGTAACCCAGAGCATTCATACATGAGGTGGACTAAGGTACCTATCTCTCTGGTGCATGTCCAACAGAGATTACTGGAGTTCGTGACCCATTTCGCTATTTTGAAGGGGGTATAAAAGCATTGATGCGCAAAGAAAAAGAGTGTCTGAGTAACGGAGGCAGATCGAGAAACTCGAACTTGCTTACACCAAAATCTCCTCCACTGCTGTTCCGTCAATTGGAATTGTGTGTCCCGCTCCCAGGCTCTTTGGATTTTAATAATCTGCGTGCAACGACGCTGTGTCAGTTTTTTATAAAGGCACGCCGCTACCCCTGCCCTGGTCACTATCTCACCAACGAGCTCTACCACCCCACTCCCACCAATCTCTACTCTTGGGTCAATCTGAGCTCCTTCCAAGCAATGTCTAAGCTGCAGCCATTGAAAAAACAGTTTAGACGGGAGACCAAAATCCCTCTGTAGCTCACTAAAAGCTTTCCATCTCTTCTCCGTAATCAACTGATCAACCGTCCATATCCCTCGTGAATACCATTGGCGCCAGGCAACTGCCGTTTTCTGGATTTTGAATAAGGGATTATGCCATAAGGGAGACCGAGCTAGGGGGCAAACCTCCGGTCCACAGGCTTGCATAAGGGCTCTAAAAGCCACCAAAGTATCCACTATCATAACGGGGAGTCGGGCGCCCTGCACAAAGTGCATACCCGGTAAGCAGGTTGTCAGAATCGGAGCCACAAGATTCTCCTCTATATCTATCCAAATTGGGCGATTCTCAGCAGAAGAGTCTAGCCAGCGTGCTCCTTGTTTTAAAAGAAAAGCCCTATGATAGGAGAGAAAATCCGGAAAATGAACCCCGCCATCATCTCGATCAAGCTTAAGTTACTGTCGCACTATTCGTGGTGTTTTATTCTGCCATAAAAAGCGACAGAGGATGCGCTCTATCTCTAAATATGTGCGTGGAGCCAGCATACACGGAATCATTTCCAGTATATAATTAACTTTAGGCACAATCATCATTTTAATAGTCTTGAGTCTTCCCCACCAGGACACCACAAGAGGGGACCATTTAGTGGTCAAGTCCCTCACTATAAAGACAACAGTCCGGGCATTAAAGCTAATGGCATCTTCCAACAGGTAACAATAGTGAACTCCGAGATATTTCACCATATGAGATTCCCAAATAAAAGAAAAAGCCTTCATATCCTCTCTATGAACCCACTGATTAAGCGGGAAAGCCACTGATTTCATCCAGTTAATCTTATATCCTGATAACGCCGAGTAGGAGTCCATTTGCGCCAGTACTATCGGGACCGAGGTCGGGGATACGAATAACAATAGGTTGTCAGCATAGGCCGATAATTTAATTTCTCGACCAGCAATCCACGCTCCACACTGTCGGATAAGGAGGGCTAACGGTTCTAGGGCCAAATTAAAAAGAATAGGTGATAGTGGGCAGCCCTGATGCATACCCCGATGTAGACGAAACAGCCGCGACTTGATGGCATTAACGCAGACACTAGCATAGGGTTGGGCATACATAACCTCTATATAGCGAAGAAAGCCATCTCCAAAACCAAACCATTTGAGAGTCGCAAACAAAAAGGGCCATTCTATACGATCAAAAGCCTTTTCGGCATCAAGGGAGAGGCCAACCAACGGCTGTTCTATATTTGCCGACCCCGTCAAGACATGACACAAAGTTCGCGCATTGTCCGCTGTAGACCTACCAGCAATGAATCCACATTGATCAGGATGTATAAGCAAGGATATTCTCTCCGACAGTCGAGCGGCCAGGGCAGTTGCAAAGATCTTATAATCTGCATTTAGTAGCGATATGGGGCGATAGCTAGATGGAGATAACGGATCTCTACCAGCTTTTTCAAACACAAGTAGGTTCGCCGCCGAGAAGGCCCCGACATGTGAGTCTGCATCTGTGAGCAGTGTAAAGTATTGGCGCAATGGAGAAATTAAATCACTTGCAAAAGTCTTAAAAAATTTGATCGGGAAACCATCCGGACCTGTCGCCTTACCAGATGCCACGGCATTAAGCGCGTGCTGAATTTCTGCGTCCGTAAAGGGGCTGTCTAACTCCTCCTTGTCCTCCGTGGATAAAACTGGCCGCTGTAGATCGGTAACTAACTGTTCAAAGCTATCTTGGGAAAAGGTAGTTTCTGACTCATATAACTGGGTGTAAAAGGATCGGAAAAGTTCCCCTATCTCCTCGTCCATCAGTATCATACCCTGCCCCTGTGGGTCACGGAGGGCAGCCACCCTTTTAGCCTCTCGTTTACCTTTTAAAGCATTGGCTAGCAATTTTCTGGCTTTGTTGCCCTCACGATAATAAACCCCTTGTTGTTCCCGAATACTCTGTGAGGCTTCGGTAGTCAAGATCGCATTAAATTGAAACCGTAAACGCTGTAGCCGAAACAAAATACCCGGGTCCGCTCGCCGGGATAGCACCCACTCCCCGTCTTTAATTTGCTGCTCTAGGATCGTCAGTTGCTGCTCCCGCTGCTTCCTCAACCGAATATGAAAACTAGTAATAATCGCCCGCATATTGGCTTTAAAACCTTCCCACCAGGCCCAGCCAGCAGAATCTTGAGGTGAGTTGAATTGAAAGTACTCCTGAATGGCCACCTTAATCTCAGCCCGAAAATCCAAATTATCAAGTAAGGCCCTATCAAGAGACCAGTCTCCGGATTTTGCTCTTATCTCATCCGTACACAGCGTAAATGAAGTGGCAGCATGATCCGATATATGCATAGGATGTATGTGTGCCTCCTCTATACTAGGGACCAACGTTTTGGAGATTAGAAAAAAATCTATCCTTGATTGCGACTGATGTGGGGGTGAAAAATATGTTAGCTCAAGCTCCAAAGGGTGGAGCAGGCGCCATATGTCTACTAAGGCCAAATCCGCAATTAACGAAGTAAGCATAGTGTGCCCCTGAGAAAATCGTACGGTCCTCGGGGGTTGCCATGAGGCCATAGCGTGCTTGTAGACTCTGCAGGCACAGTCGCAACGCTAGGAAATGCTTCCGTCTCTCCACAGTAGCCTTGGTTAAGTCCGGATAGAAAGATATTCTATGACTTTCAAAGTCTATCGCCGCCCGCATTCTCGCAGCCGACATGATCTGTTCTACGTGTTGATACCGCAACAGCTGAAAGATGATAGGCCTCGGCGCATTGCGAGTAGGTGTAGGGCTCGAAGGGACCCGGTGCACCCGATCGATTTCGAGATCACGCTCAAAGGTAAGCTGCAGCACAGCGGGAAGCAGTTTACACAAAAAGGCTTTCATATCATTGCCTTCCGCGCCCTCGGGGACCCCAACAAGCCGGACGTTGTTCCGGCGGGCACGATTATTTCCGTCTTCCACTTCCCTCTGAAGCGCATGAAGCTGCCTTTCCATTTTGTCCAACTTTCCCAAGCGGACACCATGTGCTTCAAGGATTCCCTCAACTTTATCCTGGCGCAGGGAAATCCCTTCAATCTTACTTTGCAGTGATGCTATGTCCTCCCGTACAGCTCGCAGCGATTCTCCATTGGTCTGAACGAGGTCCTTCACTCCCCGGATCTCAGCAAGCACCTCTTGCAGTGCCTCCGGCCCTTCACGTGCGGTCGCCATCTTTTGTGGGGAAAGGGGCTCCGTCTTGGTTCGTTTAGCGTTGCTATTTAATGCACTTGAATATTCCAGCTGGACTGGCTTGGAGCCCGCCATTGTCCGGACTCGCTACGGTACACACGAGAATTGATCTCACCGCTGTTTGGCAATTTTATATCAGGATTCGTGCCGGGCCTCTCCAGAGCCTCCACCCTATGCGACCATCCTGCTTGGCATCAGGCTCCGCCCCCGATTAGACATATTCTTAAATTTGGGGGCGGAGCCAGCCGCAGAGCGAGATGGAAGTGTAAGCTTAGAGCTCCCGGTGCCCGTACAGAATCCTGACCATTTACCAGCTCCCACAGCGCCTAGAACTAACCATTGCTATAAGTGAATGCAGGGCAAGATGGCAACATTAAAGCCTGCACGTTTGGAGTTTCACCAAGGCACCAGTCCGGCGTCAAAGAGGCCGAAATCGGAGGCCGGCTCTCCTCAAAAAATGGCGCCGCCCAGCACGGAGCCGACAGGAGAAGGCATAAAGGAGATCCTGTTAGAACTGAGGAACGTGAAGGAGCTAATTGTTACCAATACAACGTCCTTGGCAGCGATTCAAGAAGACCTAGGCGAGCTGAAAGGACAAATGCGAGATTTAAACAGTCGGCTGACCGCAACGGAGGGCCTTGTACAAAAACATGACGCCATGCTTTCCTGCGTCGGGTCTTTATCTAAGCGCGTCAAGCATATGGAGGCACAACTAGAGGACCAAAACAACCGCTCATGGCGGAACAATATTCGCCTGATCGGAGTCCCTGAAGGCATGGAAGGAACGGATATGACAGTGTTCCTCGAGAAAATGATCCCTGAGCTCCTGCACATCTCCTTCGACAAGGCTTTTGAGCTTGAGCGGGCCCACCGCGTGCCTATGCATAAAACCGAAACCAGCCGGTACCCGAGACCAATCGTGCTGAAAATAATGCGCTATCCCCAGGTTCTGCAAATCCTTCAAGCGGCAAGGAAAGCGGGGCCACTACAACTACAGGGACAGAGAATCTCTTTCTTTCCGGACCTGAGCAAGCCCACGATGGACCGCAGGAAGGAACTGCTGGCATGTAGGCCGCTGCTTCAAAAACTGCAGGCACGATACGGCCTCTATTATCCTGGCACTATGAGGGTCACTTTAAATAACTCCACCAGGAACTTCACTGACGCGAGCGCACTACGCGCCTTCCTGCAAGAGAATAGTGCCATGGACACTTGAAAATCCCCGGAGATGAGACTGCATTGCTAAGTATATGGGTTAACAATATACAGGGATGTATGGTTAGGCCTTGACTATGTTACCCCTACGTACCCGTACCTTATAGATTGACTGATAAAGCAAACGTGTGTTTAATATTGTGTGCATGTAGTATCTAGTTATCGTGCTATAGCACAAGTAGAGTTGCCGGTTTATTGAGCGCTGCCTAGTTTAGTATAGCTTGACTGCACTCAGACTTGCACCTGCAGGAGCGCTATGTAATTTAAAGTTGTGTGATACAGGGCAGGGAGGAGGCTCTTGTATGGAACCTGCTGCTCAGAGAGGTTGGTCCTTCGCCAACAGATGTTTCAATATTAAGTTTTTTGTTAAATGTGGGCAATCCAATCTAGTACGCTGCATTAACTGTACAGAATCTTTCGCGTATGTTATCATAGAGCTCCCATGTCTTGTCCTGTCCCAATATGGCCCATACAATGAATAGAATAACGCTGCTGACCCTCAATGTCAAAGGAATCACAAACCCAGTAAAGCGCAAGAAAATCCTTAATTACTGCCAACAGAAGCGTGCCGACCTAGTATACCTACAAGAGACACACTTGTCAGGTACTGAGTCCTTAAAGGTGACCTCGGCGTATTATCATTTGGTAGCAGCAGCACCTGCAGTGAAAAGGAAAGGTGGAGTGCTGATTCTGATGCGAAAATCCTTCGCTGCAGTTGTCAAAGAAACTAAATCAGATCCTGATGGCAGGTGGGTCAGTGCCACCATGGAAATAGCACAGACCTATTATACGTTCATGAACATATATGCCCCAACCACAGATGACCCCTCCTTTTTCAGAACCGTTGCCAAGGTGTTATTAGACATGGCCCATACGGAACTAGTGTTAGGAGGAGATTTCAACATGATCTTAGACCCCCTTATGGACAGGACTCCATATCGACCGGTCCATAAGGTGAAATCTCATGCAGTTGTACTGAGCATGATCAACGAATTACATCTCAGTGATGCTTGGCGTCTCCTTAACCCCACAGAGAGAGAATACACCTTTTAGGAATTTCCTGGTCCAGACTCTCAAATGGTTTGGTATTGAAGAGGCCTTTATCAAGAGGATTATGGTCCTGTATGCCAACCCCATTGCACGGATTGCAGCTAACTCGGCTACTTCCGGGACTTTTGTTCTTCACAGGGGCACCAGGCAAGGATGTCCTTTATCCCCGTTACTATTCAACCTCGCCCTAGAGCCATTGCTGCTATCTGTTCGGCAACTTGATCGGCTCACTGGAATTACCCTGGCCGATGGTCCATGCAAATTATCAGCCTATGCTGACGATCTCCTACTGTTTATGCAACCAGCCTCCTTACCTGTAGCCATGGACCTGATTGATGCGTACTCTGCAGTCTCTGGATACAAGATTAACCGATCCAAAACTATAATTGTTCCCCTTAATTCTAGGGTCCGACCGGAAATGTTCACTGCGTATCCTTTTCAGTACGCCCACTCATCCTTCAAATACCTCGGTGTCGAATATGGCCGTACCATGGCTGAGACTGTCACCCACGCAATCGAATGCTGTAAGGATATCGTCCGCTCCTGTACCAATGCCTGGTCACCTCTAAATTTTACCTGGTGGGGAAGACTGGAGACGATTAAAATGGTGCTAGTTCCGAAACTCAGCTATATACTTGGCATGATACCAATTCTCTTTCCGCAAGGTTTCTACAAAACGATAAATCGCATGTTATTGTCCTTTCTGTGGAACGCGAAAGTTCCCAGGATAGCTGCATGGAAACTCAAGCTACCCAAGGAGGAAGGCGGGCTGCAGTTCCCGGATGCTGAATGGTTGCATCACGCAGCCATTTTAAAACAAAGTGTGCAATGGGTGGCTGAGGAAGTCGATGTTGAACCCCCACGATGGCGGCAAGTCGAAGCAGCCATGAATGATTTAGCTGACATGAGTATGATGATTGGCACCGTAAGCAGGCGGCGAAATGCGGTTATCACGGCGACCCAACAGGCCTGTCGGATGGTGTCATCATATATTGAAGGAGGTGCAGAATTTGCCTTGCAGACCCCACTCTGGTTGAATCGAGATATCCTTATAGGAGGTAGACCATTTTTATGGAAGACATGGAAGAGCTGTGGGATCACTGTTCTTGGTCAGCTCATACACGGTTCCTCCTTCAAAACTTTTGACACGTTGGTTGCTGAATTTGGCCTACCCCAGACGTGCCTTTTTCAATGGTGCCAGCTCCGTAGTTGCCTGGGCAAGGCCGGAGTTTCCCCGGTGCTGCTGAAACCTGGATGGCCCTTGCTCCAAAAATTCCGTGAACTACAGCAGGACTCTCGAATCCTATCCAAATTTCTTCACTTGTTTCGGACGGGCACCAATAAGAAATGTGACAGCGTGCAATCAGCTTGGTCAAAAGAAGCTAGGAATTATACGCAGCAGGAGGATTGGGACGTTTTTTGGGCCCTCACGAGAGTATCTCGAGCGGCATCTTTAACGCAGTCGCTGTTTTTCCTGTCCCATAGAGCATACCTGACTCCCGTCAAGATAATGAAATGGGCACCACAAGCCGGTAATATCTGCTGGTCCTGTAAAGTAGAGATGGGAACTTTGTCACACATGTTGTACTATTGCGTGTACCTCCAAGACTATTGGAAGAAAGTGCTGGGTAGAATATCCAGAATTCTCGGGGTTCACATTCCCCTATCTTACCAGATAATTATATACAAATCCACGATGGTTGGTCTTATGCTTGATCACCAAGAATCAAGGCTCTTAGATGTCCTGCTTAGCATAGCCCTTAAGGCTCTCCTACTCAATTGGAAGAGCTTTGATAAGCTGAGCTGTGATCACTGGTGGAACCTAGTCTGTCAACACAAGTTATACGAAGAGTTCTATGTGCATAAAAGGCCTGACCTGGTTAGGATGCTCGTAAAATGGGAGCCTGTCAATGCATACTTGAAACTGGGCACCCCTCATTCCCCGATGGGACATACTGGTTGCATGCTTAACAAGGCAGCAATGGGAGCACAAGAACACTAACTCCCACAAGACACGTTGATGCGCGGCTAGCTTGGAATGCCCTTTATTTTTTTAGATCTTGATACTTTAGATTTTAAATTTATGTTTTGTTTAGTTTTTCTATGTTGTTTAATTACACGCCTGTCTTATATATCATGTTTCTTCATCTACAAATTGAAATATGTTTCAAATTGTGTTACTGTTTGGAAATGGTTTAAATAAACAAAATAAAAAAAAAGACATATTCTTAAATTTATTGTGACTCATAGGCACCTGCATATTGGGCTTGTTTGGGCATTTGTTTGAGTGTTTTAAAATTTAGCATGCATGCAAATACCTTATGCATCCGTATACTTAAAACTGATGCATGGGTGAGATTTGTGCATGCAAAATAAAGCTGTAGCATGCATAGTAAGCACCAAATTATGACAAATACAAAATTAAAAATGTGGACTGTTTTCAATTAAAATGAAAAGCCCAATTTTAAAAAAGGGTCCATATTCAAACCACATGGTCATCCGCCATGGCACTAGAAATCCCTGTTCACTGTAAGTCCTGTGTAGGCCCTGCCTGCACTGCACAAATTTGTTATCTGTAAACCGCACTGATTCTAAAGAGCACGGTATAATAAAAGACATTAAATAAATAAATCAAAATAAATAAATATTGGTGGGATATACAGTGGTAGTATCCGAATTGTAGCTGCCACTGAATATCCAGATAGTGGTACTTAACCTGGATAAGTGCTGACTGTATCCGGATAGTGGCAATTTTCAGCCAGCAGTTATCTGGACTTCAGTTTAGGAAAGCTTTTCACACAGCCTAAGCCAATACTTATATGGATAGCGTGGACACTGCCCTCACTCCACACATGAACCACCCTGCATGAACTGAACAGTGCTAGGGAATTTTGTGAAGATATTCAGCGGCACTATCCCACTGACCATTGAGCATTTTCCTGTGGCTGTTTAGAAGCTAGCTTGTTATTTATTGTTCTGTCTATATTTCTTCAGTGTGTGTCCTATCTTCTGTCTGTCTTTTACCCATTTCCTGCTCTCTGCAGTGCTGTGTCTCCCTTCTTAACACTTTATTGCCTCTTTTCTCTGACTAGGACTATCTGACATTTAAGAGTGCTCTTTCTTTCTTGTTTCTCCTTCTCCCTATTCCTCTATAAGGCCTATCCTGAAGGTATTTAAAGTCTTTTTGAACTTTGCCTGAGTTTTACTAGGGCACTTCCTATGGAATCTGCCTGCTTCCACTTACTTGCCTTCAGCACTTGCCCCACCTCTCCCCCTGCTGAGACTGTTCAGAAGCCTTCCTCTCTGAGCACATGAGCTACTGATCCTCCATTCTGTGGTTCCTTCTTGGGAGAACACCCTCATTGCAAGCCTTTGCTAACTTTGTATGCTCTGTTCAGGCATTTTCCTGTGCCTGTTTACTGTAGAATCTAGCTTGTTATTTATTGTTCTGTCTATATTTCTGTTTTGTCAGCGTGTGTTCTGTCTTCAGTCTGTTCTTTACTCAACTCTCCTACTCTCTGCAGTGCTGTGTCTCCCTTCTTGACACTTTATTACCCACCCCTCAGCCGCCCCCCCCCCCCCCCCCAGCTTAACATGCTTTCATAGACTTCTTCTGTTCATTGATGCAATTACTCAGGTCTTTGTCCTCCCTCCCAACCTGTATCTCTCCTCCCTCTCTTATGGCTGCACATCACTTTATGTTCTTGATGTTAACCCTCTCTAATCTTTTCCTTTCATTCCCACAATTCCATGGCCCTACTTCTCATTACCTACTCCTTACTGTCCTGACCTCCCATACCATTTTGTCTTCTATCTTATCTGCTCTTGAGCTTCACCAATTTTTTCCTCTCATTCAGCCATCTCCACTCTCAGCGAGGGAACTTCACCCTCACTTCTGTTGTATCGCCTCCTCTCTCCCCCATTCTCTCCTACTCCCTCTCCTCTCATCTGGAGATGTCAACCCCAAACCTGACCCCCTTAGACTTTTTTCACACTCCTAGGGCAGGTCAATGCTTAGCCTTTCTAATCTTGTTCATATCCTTCTCCTCTCTCCCTTTTTCTTGTGCTTTGTGGAATGCACATTCTGTCTCCAATAAACTTGCCTTCCTTTATGATCTCTTTATCTCTTTATCTCTACATCTCCTGGCTCTTACTGAAACTTGGCTTCTCCCTGAAGATTCAGCTTCAGTCACTGCCCTCTGTCACCTATTTTTCCATACATCTCGGTCCATTGGCTATGGTGGCAGCGTTGGGTTCCTACTATCTCATCTCCTCCTTCTGCCTCCATCTAATTCCTTTGCTTCCTTTGAAGTCTATGCCATCTGCCTATTTTCTCTACTACCTTGCCAGGTAGCTGTCATTTATCTATCCGCCCCTCCCCCCCTCCCCCCCACACACACACATCAAGTCCATCTCTAACTTTCTCACCCACTTTGACTTCTGGCTCTCCGCCTTTCTGGATGCATCTTCCCCTTCCCTTATTCTTGGGGTTTTAACATTAACATTCATGACCCTCTGACCCTTTTGCCTTAAAACACCTTTCCCTAACCTCCTCATTCAACCTCCAGTTGTGCTCTACTGCTCCTACTCACAAGCATGGCCACTGCCTTGACCTCTTCTTCTTCTCCAACTGCTCACCCTCCAACTTCTCCACCTCATTTCTGCCCTTATCTGACCATCGCCGGCTATCCTTCACCCTTAACCACCCCCCCACCTTGGGCTCGTCCTATCTTTACCAACATGTTTAGGAATCTTCACACTATCAACCCTTCAGCTCTCCACTGCTGTCTTATCACCACTATGTCCATCTAACTCTCTTGCCTCTTTATCTTTATCTTTATTGTCATGCATAATATACCATGCCTTTATGTATGCATCAACATAGGGAGGGAGGAGTGGCTCAGTGGCTGGGACAAATTACCTAAGGCTGGAGGGCCAGGGGTTCAATTTCCATGTAGGGACAAGCAACCCCAGGCCAGAAGGACCGGGCTCTACAGCCCCATGGCCCCTCCTTGTGGCCTTGGGTAAGCCACCCAACCCTCCATTGCCTCAGGTACACTTAGACTGTGAGCCCCTCTGGAACAAGGGAATAAAAAGTGCCTGTTAGCTATATCTGTAAACCATTTTGACCTGGTAAGAAGCAGCATATAAGCACAGCTAAATAAATATACAAAGTAGCTGTGTGAAGAGATAGAAAAGAACTCCATTATCTGATATAAAAGGTAATCCACTCATATGGAAGGACAGACTAGATAAGCCATGTGGTCTTTTTCAGTCATCATGTTTTTTATGTTTTTATATACAGTGAAGAGAAAGCCAGGAGGAGAGAAAAGGGAAGAAGGGAGACAAGAGATAGGCAAGCTAGGTACTGGGGGAAGGAAGATTGAAGGCCAGTTGGAATAGGTGAGTTTTGAACATGGATTTAATTTTTGGGAAGGATAATTCTTAATTTTTATCTTTATTGTATCACTTGATAGATTGCCCAAGCACTTAACTTCAGAGTGGTTTACAGATCAAATCAGAATTAGGCTGCAAGCAGGAAATGGAAAGGAATGCCATTAATATATAAGACAGAGAGAGAAGAGAGCAGATAGCAGCAAAAATGTAAATCAAGCTAGATTTAAATATAAGAAGGCTTATAAAGTGAAGGCGGTAATCCAGATGAAGGGAGGGAGGTCAAAGGCAAGGTCAAATAGGTGGGTTTTGAGCATGGCTTTGAATTTTTCCAGTCTGAGGTCAGAGGGAAGGGCATCCCAGAGTATGGGTCAAGGAAGAAAAAGGCAGAGTTACGAGTGGATGCCAGGCAGGCTTGTGAGGCAGAGGGCAGGTGCAAATGGTTGGTGTGTATGGAACGGAGAACACAATGTGAGGAGTGGAGGTGGAGGAAGTCTGAGAGATATACAGGGATGGCAGTATGCAGGGCTTTGTGAACCATGGTGAGTAGTTTGCATTGTGTCTGAAATCTGAGGGGGAGCCAATGAAGTTGTATGAGGAGTGGGGTGATGTGGTCAGTGTGAGAAGCATGTAAAAATATCTGGGCGGCAGTGTTCTGTAGAAGCTGGAGACAGTTTAGCTAATACTGGGGGAGACCTGCAAGCACCATGTTACAATAATGGATTCAAGAGATAACAAAGGAAAGGAGGAGGGTGGTCAGAGATGAAGGAGTCAGGAAGGGGTGGATAGCCTGGATTTGCTGAAGGGAGTAAAATGAATGGTGGAAGAGGTGATCCCAAAAGAAGAGAGGGGAATCGAGAATCACACCTAAATACTGGAGGGAAGGAAGCAGCAGGACAGAAGTGCCAGGGAGAGTAGGAGCCAGTGAGGGAAGAGGGCCACCAGCAGTAAACCAGATAGCAGCAGTCTTGGTTGGGTTAAGGTGCAAAAGGTTTGTAGAATCAGAAGGCCACCTGTGAGAGACAGGAATTGAGAGGTGAAAGTTCAGGGGTGGATGGGTCAGTGTGGTGCAGGAGGATGATGTTGTCATCATAATAATATACTGAAATGCCGTGTTGTTGGATTAGGAGTGTTAGGGGGACTAGAAAGATGTTGAAAAGTAGTGGAGCTAACACCAACCCTTGGGGAACACCACAGGGGAGGGGTGTGAGAGATGAAGAGGAATTGCCAGATAGACCCTTGCCATCTCTTTGCTACATTCAACTCTGTCCTCAAGATCCCTCCTCCCCCAATCCCATCTTCCCTGTCTGCCCAAACCTGGGCTGACTACTTCCATAATGAAGTCTAGAAGATTAGTCTTGAATTCCCTGCAGGGTCACCTCCACCTCATCTTCCTCCTCTTCAATCCCAAATCCTTCCCTCACCTTCAGTCACCCTTCTCAAATCACTGAGGAAGAAACTGAAAATTTTCTCTCCTCCTAAAAAATGGACTACCTGCTCCTCTGATCCTATTTCCATCCATCCATCTACTAAGTTTTATCTCTTCCGCTGTCATCCCTTCCATCTGTCATATCCTTAACCTATTACCACCTTCTCCTTGATACCCTAATCTCGCTTGGATTTAGGGGCTATGTTCTCTCCTGGTTTTCTTCTTATCTCTCCCACTGCACTTTTAGTGTCTGTTCTGGTGGTTCTTCCTCTAACATCATCCCACTTTCAATTGGTATACCCCAGGGCTCTGTCTTGGGATCTCTGAGATAACTACAGACCAGTAAGCCTGATGTCAGTACCAGGAAAAATGGTATAAACCATCATAAGAACAAAATTACTAAACATGTAGATAGTCATGGCTTAATGGGAGACAGCCAACATGGCTTTAGCCAAGGAAGGTCTTGTCTTTCTAATCTGTTATGTTTTTTTGAAAGTGTGAATAAACAGGTAGACAAAGGTGAGTCGGTTGATAAAGTGCATCTGGACTTTCAGAAAGCCTTTGACAAGGTCCCTCATGAGAGACGTTTGGCAAAATTAAAAAGTCATGGGATAGGAGGCAGTCTACTATTGTGGCTCAGGAACTGGTTAAAAGACAGAAAGCAGAGGGTAGGGCTAAATGGCCAATTTTCCCAATGGAGAAAGGTGAATAGTGGAGAACCCCCAGGGATCTGTGATGGGTCTGCTGCTTTTTAATATATTCATAAATGACCTGGAAATGGGAATAATGAGTGATGTTATCAAATTTGCAGATGACACAAAAATTTGCAGATGACACTATTCAAAGCTGTTAAAACCCATGAGGATTGTGGAAAATTGCAAGAGGATCTTGATAAATTGGAAGACTGGGCATCCAAATGGCAGATGAAATTTAATGTGGACAAGTGCAAAGTTATGCTCCTAGGAAAGAAAACCCAAACTACGGCTACACAATGCAAGGTTCCACATTAGGAACCACCACCCAGGAAAAGGATTTAGGTGTTATCGTGGATAACATGTTAAAACCCTCCGCCAGTGTGCAGCAGTGGCCAAGAGAGCAAATAGAATGCTAGGTATCACAAGGAAAGGAATGGAGAATAAAACAAAGGATATTACAATGCCTCTGTATCGTTCCATGGTGCGACTGCATCTTGAATATTGTGTGCAATTATGGTCGCCGCATCTTAAAAAGGATATGGTGTTATTAGAAACGGTACAGAGAAGTGCCACCAAAATGGTAAAGGGGATGGAAGGCTACCCCTATGAAGAGAGGCTACAAAGGTTAGGGCTCTTCAACCTAGAAAAGAGATGGCTGAGGGGAGATAAGATAGAGGTCTATAAATTAATGAATGGAGTGGAACGGGTAAACATAGATCGATTGTTTGCGTCATCAGAATATAGAAAGACTAGGGGACATGCAATGAAGTTACAGGGTAACCTATTTAATACTAATAAGAGAAAATATTTTTTCACTCAACGTGTAATCAAACTCTTGAATTTGCTGCCGGAGGATGTAGTAAAAGCTGTTAGCATAGCTAGGTTTAAAAAAGGTTTGGAAAATAAGGTTACAGGTGACAAAGGTCAGCAAAGCATCCAACCCTAACGGAAATCAACATAGCAAGTAAACAATCAAACCTGTTCCATCCACAACCCTCGAAAAATGGGGGAGAATCCAACTAAGAAATATAATCACATTATATGCTTGGATCATTGTGAAAATTAATAAATAGAAATAAAAAAAAAAAAAAAGGTTTGGAAAGGTCCATAAACCATTATTAAAGGGTACCCAGAATATCCACTGCTTGACCGAATACAAGTATTTTGGAACCTGTGTGTTTTGGTGAAACTGCTAGGGTCTTGTGACCTAGATTTGCCACTGTTGGAAACAGGATACTGGGCTTGATGGACCTTGGTCTGACCCAGTATGGAATATCTTATGTTCTTGCTACACTTAGGGGCATGTTTACTAAACATTCCTAACGTGCGGGGCCGTGCTAGTGTGCCTGTGCCATATAAGGAGTGGGCGGTTCAGGCAGAAAATAGAAAAAAAACGATAGTAAGCAACCGGACGTGTGTGCGTCGCGCTAATGTGCGGGGGTCGACATTAGCGCGTGGAAAGGCAAAGTGGCGCGCTGCTGAGTATACAAAACAACAGAGCCGTGGTACAACGGTGAAGACACTGACCAATGGTGCAGGGGCCATGGGTTCAATCCCCCAGTGTGCGCAACAACAAAGGTCAGCTGAGGCAGTAACTGTAATGATTAACATTGTTTTAGGAGGCAAATTAATTTGGAACGGCATAAGGCGGCGCACAGTTATTTTTGGGCGGCAGAAGGCGGCGCACAGTGCTTTTTGGGCGGCATAAGGCGGCGCACAGTTATTTTTGGGCAGCAGAAGGCGGCGCACTGGTCCCCTTGGGCGGCAGAAGGCGGCGCGCTGATAGGCACAAGGTGGCGCGCTGATACACACGCACAGGAACAGAGCCACAGCACAATGGTTAAAACACTGACCAATGGTGCATGGATCAGGGGTTCAACTCCTCACAATGCCCAGTGAAAAATGCCTGCTGAGGCAGTATGTATTATGTTGAGGAGTGCTGTAGGAGGCTGTATAATTATATTTTGTTATCACTACTAGCAAACGCACTCTCCCAGCATGTTAACATACGGCGGCCCATAAGGCACATGTTACAGTGCACTGTTCGCCAAGGCACCCTTGAATGACCCCTATAGGGCAGCATGTATGTTGCGACACAGGATAATGTATAGTGCACCCTATAGGGATGGCAACCATAAGGTGGCCTACAGGGCGCCCTATGAAGCACCCTCAGAGGCACCTAATGGGTATAGTAAGCTGAGGGTGGTCTTGCCGGCATAGACATATGTACAGTAAATAAAAATAAAGCTGTGGACAGCCCTACCAAAGGGCCCCACTGTGGGTTTGAACCCATGACCTCTTGCTGCAGAGGCAGTGATGTAACCATTGCGCTACAGCTCCATAGCTGTAAGCAGGCCCCTGGCTGGCTGCAGATAGCCTACACGTCACCTCACAGACAGTCTGCTGGTGTCAACAGGATAGGGTTAGGCCACCCGTACCCATGATGCACTGCACATGCAAATTAGCTGTCCGCAGATGGACACAAGATGGGGAATGCACCCCCACAGCACCTCGGCCCTGTTGGGGGAAGTGACCGGGTGCACCCACACAGCACCTTGGCCTAGTAGGGGGCACTGACCGGGTGTTTTACTGGCAAAGAGTAGCCACACACCGTTACATCGTGCGGGTACTGTGCTCACCCTGAGTGTGCAATGAGGTGGCCAGGACCAGGTCAACAACACCTGCCATGGCTGATGGAGGCCAAGGGGGCGTTCCAAAGCAGTGTTAATGTGTAAGATAGCTAGTTTTTGCACAAACACCATGGATATCCCTGTCTGCCACCCTCAGGCGCACCGTCCCCATCAAGGGATCCACACTCTACCTCCCTGCAAAGGTGGCAGTAGAGGGCAACATCAACCCCAGTCCTGCTGAGGAACACCCCCCCCCCCCCCCCCCCCAGGCAGGCAGCTCCATACACAGCCATAACACAATAGCAGACAGACATAAGCCCAGGGTATGGTAAGCTGCACTCCACCACCAGATATTACCCTGCAGCAAGCCAACAGCCACTGCACCCTGCAAGCCATTATAGCAAGACATTTACCAGCTACAAACAGTCTGCTGGTTAGTCCATAGTGCATGTTCCCAATGGAGATGCATGCACCCAGAACTGGGCTGTCTGCATACACAGCAAGCAGATAGATCAGTGACTGGGCCCCAAAGAGAAGCCCATATCTATCACATGAGAGAACTACTATACAGCACTATGGGGGGGCCTAGCCATGCTGTGGTCACTGCACAGTCAGGGTGAGCGTGATCCCCCAGAAGGACATGCTTTGGCCAGCCTGTCTGTGTAGGTGGTGGCCAGACACTACAATATCCCAGCCAATGTCCCTGCCAGGGCCCTATGCCCAGTGCAGATGCATCCTGGCCACGCCACCCTGCCCTGGCTATACCCATGGTACCTTGCACCTCATTATGCACATTGACTGGCCAATACTGGCAACAGTGCTGGCAGTGCGGGCTGTTGAAGGGGCTTGCAGCCAACACCCACTGTATAGACAGACACACACTTCCACACCTCTGCCATCATGGTGCTACGATTGAGGGGGTAAGTAGCCTTGCCCACCAAACCGGTCCTGAGCACGGCAAGGCATGGATATGGTACGCATTACAGCTGGTGGTCACTCCCCAGGGTGGTAAGCACCGTCAGAGGCCAGGCCTGGAGCATGCCCCGCAAACACCTAACAGATTGTTTGGATGGGGTCAACTAGCAGTATGTACGTAACGTATGGATAACTGCCTGCCTGTGCTCCTAGCAAACGTCTCCGAGCTGTGTACCATATACCTCAGGTGTAGGGTGACATTGGTAAGTTATGCAAGTGCTCGTTTTGGGTGCTGCATGCACGGTCCAATGTTCTGCCTTTCCAGGAGACATTGGCCAATGGGGCCTGTGGGTGTGGGTGTGTCTGCCCTTGATGGCTGCTGCTTTACGGCACAGATTCCCAACTCCAGTCCAGGTTTGCATCACACTGTTCGGGTTTTCCTGCTATCCCTCATGAATATGCATGGGCTACATCTACATGCCATGGGGGTGGTGCATAGATATACAGCACAGGCATTTGTATGAGTGTCAGCATGGAACCTGACTGGTGTGTGGCCCACCAGGACTGCATTTGGGTGATTCTGCTCTAGGTACTGCCCCTGTTCATGGTGTCTGTGCTCAGTGGGGTAAAAGATAGATGTCTTACCATTGCATATGTCCCCGCCATGAAAGGTGTGTCCTTACTATCACTGTTTAGTTGTGGGAAAAATATGTGGGCAGGATTGGCAGTAGCCCCAGCTGGGCTTTGAACCTGTGACCTTCTGTTCTTGTATGCACTGTCTGTGTGCACTGCACCACTGTGTAGCCACAGATTGGTTGGATTCCCTGGACTGTCCATGACTGTGGATCCGGCAGGACCTGTCTGTTGCAGTGGACTGTGCCAGCCTGCACATGGCTAGGCCTCTGTCTTCTGTGGTTAGCAGCCACTGCCCCCTGCACCACATGTACTTGTCCGCCAACATGCTGGCATGAACTTCTCTCAGAAAAAGCAGTTGACCTGATTGCAATGTGGCAGTATGGGACTGCATTTGGGGGACTTGGCTGTAGGTAATGCCCATTGTTGTGGGGTGTGTGCAGTGTTGGGTAAAATATGGGTGTTTTCCCCATGCATACAGGGGTGTCTGCGCTATCTTTATTTAGTGGTGGGTAAAATATAGGGACTGGGCTGGCAGGTGCCCCAGCTGGGTTTTGAACCTCTGCCCTCTGGTCCTAGAGGTAATAACTCTGTCTGCTGTACCACACTTTGGCCACAGAGACAGTGCAGCCCCTGGAGGCAGTAAGCCTGGCAGGATGGATTCACAAACCCTGCTCTACGCAATTCTACTGGGGCATATGCACCCTGTCTGGTGACAAACGTGCACATAAACCCCGGAAATGACCACGGGAAATGTGGGACAAAATATCACCACGCTGGGCAACAGTGATATTAATGGGCAACCATAGCAAACACTCCCAGGAAAGCTCCAAAACGTGGAAATGTTTTTTGGAAGAGTCTCCTCTCAGTAGACCCTTCCAAACTTCATTTCTTTTTTCTGGAGCTTTGCTGGGTGTGATTTCTGTATTTGCCCATCACTATAACTGTTCCCCAGCTGAATTACTATTTTTAATAGTTCTGTTGTGGTCATTTTCTATTTTTATTTTCACTTTTGTGCTGTGCACATGTATCACACTGCTCACGTTTTGCTGGTTCCCCCGGTTTTCCTGTACATTGCTGACGTAAATGGTTTCTCTTCCCTTTAAATGCTTTCTACCGCGAGTGTTTCACTCGCGGTAGTTTTTACATGCAAATTCGGGCCCGATACTGTGCGGGGAGCCTCTCCCCTCCCACTCTCCACCCATTGACCCCATCTCTCCGCCCCTCGGGGGCCTTCCTCCGCCCTCATTTCGCCTTTCCACGCCTCTATCGCACATGAGCGCCCCGCAAACGTGCGCGTTTTCGGCGCACGCGTGCGGGACCCGTTAATGTGCTGCGCACGCGTACGGGGTGCTTAAGAGCACTTAAATGCATCATTTTAGGGCGCTCAGGTGCGCCCCGCAAAAGTGCCCCGTTTAGTAAACATGCCCCTTAGTCCCTTGGTGCACTTATTTCCTCCCTTGGTTTTCAGTACCATCTTTATGCTGAGGACTCTCAGATCTACCTTTCTGTGCTTGAAATCTTGCCAGGAATCCAGCCCTTCCTCCCTTTTCTATTTCTGTGGATAACACTTCACTCCTCCCTGTTTCATCAGTTTGCAAACTTGTGGTCATCTTCAACTCAACTCTCTCTTTCTCTGTACACATCCAACAGCTAGCTAAAACCTGTCACTTCTTTATAACATTGGCAAAATTTGTCCCTTCCTTTTTACACAAACTAAGACACTTATTCATTCTTTAATCACTTCCCGTCTAGACTATTGCAACCTTCGGCTTGCTGGTCTCCCTCTGAATCATCTCTCTCCCCTTCAATCTATTCTAAACTCCACCAGCCTAGATATGCTTTATAACCCCTCTTCTTAAGTCACTTCATTGGCTCCCTATTCAATTCTGTATCGAGTTCAAACTTCTCCTACTAACCTATAAGTGCACTCATTCTGCTGCTCCTCACTATCTTTTCTCTCTTATCTCTCCCTAAACCCCTCCTCGAGAACTCCACTGTTTTTGCAGATCCCTTCTGTCTGTGCCTTTCTCTCCTACAGCCAACACCAGACTTCGATCCTTCCACCTTGCTGCTCCTTATGCCTGGAACGAACCACCAGAGTCTGTATGTCAGACTTCATCTCTGGCCCTTTTCAAATCCAGGCTGAAAATTCACCTCTTCAAGGCTTCTTTTGGATCCTGATCCACTTGGTTCCTATCTGTTTTCTTACTATTCCCATAGATATATCCTTGTCCTCAGCTGTTGTGTTGTCTGTCTTGGCTAGATTGTAAGCTCTGATGAGCAGGGACTGTCGTTTATATGTGTCTATACAGCGCTGTGTACGTCTTGTAGTGCTATACAAATGATAAGCAGTTCTAGTAGTAGTAGCTTTCCATTGCAACTTTTCCTGTGGCCTTCAAACATACAGTGGTTACACCTCTCCTCAAAAAGCCTTCACTAGATCCTGCCTGTCCTTTCAATTATTGGCCTATCTCTCTCTTTCCCTTTGCTTCAAAAATTCTTGAATGAGCACTTCACCGCTGATGTCTTGACTTTCTTTCCTCTCAAGCCCTTCTGGACCCATTGCAATCTGGCTTTCATTCTCTACATTCCTCAGAAACAGCTCTTGCCAAAGTCTCCAGTGACTTGGTCTTTGCCAAATCCATAGGTCTCTACTCAATTCTCATTCTTCTTGACTTTTCTACTGCCTTTAACACTGTTGATCACAAGCTTCTCCTCAATACCCTGTCCTCGCTTAGATTTAGGGGCTATGTTCTGTCCTAGTTGTCTTCTTTGCTCCCATCACACTTTTAGTGTATGCTGGTGAATCATCCTCTAGCGCAGGGGTGGGCAATTCCGGTCCTGGAGGGCTGCAGACCAGTCAGGTTTTCAAGATGTCCCTAATGAGTGGAGGAGTGGCCTAGTGGTTGGGGCAAGGTACTTCAGGCTGGAAGGTCAGGGGTTCAAATCCCACTAGAGGACAGCAACCTTGGGCCGGAAGGACTGGGGTTTCTAGTCCCACAGGTGCTCCTTGTGGTCTTGGGCAAGCCACTTAACCCTCCATAGCCCATGTTCCCTGTAAAATAGTTATCTCCAAGTTATAATGCCCTGTTCAATGTAATTTCAATTTGTTCAATGTAAACTGCACTGATGCAAAAAAGCATGGTATATAAGAGAATGTAAATAAAATAAATGAATATTCATAAGATCTATTTGCATCCACTGCCTTCTGTTGTATGGAAATAGGTCCATGAATATTCATTAGGGACATCATGAAAACCTGACCGGTCTGTGGTCCTCCAGGACCGGAATTGCTCACTCCTGCTCTAGCGTCATCCCTCTTTCAGTTGGTGTACCTCAGGGCTCTGTCTTGGGACAACTTCTTTTCTCTCTCTGCACACAGTCCCTTGGTGCACTTATTTCCTCCCATGGTTTTCAGTACCATCTTTATGCTGAGGACTCTCAGATTTACCTTTCTGTGCCTGAAATCTCTCCAGGAATCCAGGCCCAGATCTCTGCCTGCTTATCCGACATTGCTACCTGGATGTCTTACCGCCATCTGAAACTGAATGTGGCCAAAACTGAGCTCCTTATCTTTCCCCTTAAACCCACCTTCCCCCTTCCTTCCTTCTCTATTTCTTTGGATAATACTACACTCCTTCCTGTTGCCTCAGCTCACAACCTTATGGTTATCTTTGACTCTACTCTCTTTCTCTACTAAAACCTGTTGCTTCTTTCTCTATAACATCAGAAAAATTCATCCACTCACTAGTCACCTCCTGTCTTGACTATTGTAACCTGCTCCTTACTGGTCTCCCTCTGAATCATCTTTCTCCCCTTCAATCTGTTCAAAACTCAGCTGCATAGCTTATCTTCCACCAGTGTTGCTATGCTCATGTAACCCCTCTTCTCAAGTCACTTCAGTGGCTCCCTATCCATTTCCACATCCAATTCAAACTTCTCCTGCTCACCTACAAGTGCATTCATTCTGTGGCTCCTCACTACCTTTCCTCTCATATCTCAGTCTACTTTCCTCCTTGAGAACTTGTCTCCTCTGGCAGATCCCTGTTAACTGTGCCGTTCTCTGCCACTGTGAACTCCAGACTTCATTCATTACACTTTACTGCTTCTTATGCCTGGAACAAACATCCTGAGTCGGTGCATTGGGCTCCTTCTCTAACCCTATTCAAATCCAGGCTAAAATCACACTTTTGGATCCTGATGCGCCTCCCTCTATCATTCACTACTTATATGTTGTATTGTACCATACTCTAGTCCGCAGTTTTGTGTTTTTTTTCATCTTGATTAAATTGTAAGCTCTGAAGAGCAGGGACTATCTCTTACATCTTTATGTACAGTGCTGTGTACGCCTTGTAGTGCTATACAAATGATTAATAGTAGTAATAGTAAATATGAAGTAAAATAAAGATTGCAAGGTCCTTCTCCTTTACCCATTTTCCAGTCTTTTGCCATACTGTAGCATAAACAAACATTTCCTGGAGGTACACCTAACCAGTCAGGTTTTCAGGATTGTCACAATGACTATGCCTGAGACTGATTTGCATACATTGAGTCACTAATGTATTCAAATCTTTTTGAGGCATGCATAGTCGTTGTGGATATTCTGAACAACTGATTGGATAGATAGATGTGTTTTCAAGACAGGTTTGTGAAATAATGGCGTAGAGAATTCTTGATCTCTGTCTCTAGATGTACCTTTGCTTCCCCATACACTAGGATCCCGATACCGTAAATTACACTATCCTTTAGCGCAGTGGTTTATCTACATTTTCTGGTGCTAAGTTTACTACTGATGCAGTATGAAGTTTTAGTGTGGGAAAATCAGTAGTAGAATCACTGTGCTAAAGGATAGCACAGTTGCAAGTCAAATGTATGCAAACCGCTGAATAACAAATTACTCCTGATGTAAAAAAAAAAAGAGCCACAATTTAGGTCGGTTTTTACTGTTTTAGCACTGAATATTTACACCAGTTAAGAACTGAAGTAAAGATGCAGCGTGGGAGCAAAAGGGTCATCTGAGGTCAAGTGATGTTATAATAGGTGATCATCTCACATCCAGTGATCACCTTTTGGTGTGGTTCAGTATTAGGACAAGAGTTGGATAGTTCCTTCAAAATTGAGGGTCCTAGACTTTAGGGAAACTAACTTTGTCAGGATGGGACAATATCTCAAGGAGTCATTAACTATATAGGAACAGCTGGGGGACGTAGAAAAGCAATGAGCAAAACTGAAAGGGGATATTTTAAGGGCAACAAACCTTTTGGTTAGGAAAGTAAATAAATCTAAAAGGAAATGGAGGTCACTATGAGTCCGATTCTGAAAAGGACACATCCGGGCCATCAAGACGCCCCAGTAAGACCTGATTCTGTAACGCGGGAACGTTTTACAGAATTGGGCCCGAGGACAGCCCGGCATGCCCCTGCATGCCTGTGGGGACATCCTCCCATGCCTCCCACGGCCCTGGGAGGGATCCCTGGCCCCGATTGCACCATTTATGTTGATTATTTCACCTCCGAAGTGGAATAATCAGCATGCCCCCCTGACCCCACAGGATGTACAGGGCTGTAACCTGAATCAGCCCTGTATGTCCTGCCACCTCAGCACACCCCTGCTCTGCCCAGACCCTGCCCCCTCCTGCCCTCCGCCATCTCTCCCCATCCTGCTGCTCTAGCTGTTTGTGGAGAGCCAGATGGAGAATAGGGTCAGGATGGCTTGTGGGACGTGCAGCCCCACAAGCTGCGACTCAGAATCGGGCCCTATGGCTCTCAGAAGAAGTAGCTGAAAAGGTGAGGAAGAAGAGGGTGACCTTCATAAAATACAAGAGATCATAGAAAGAGGAAGACAAGCATCAATATCTGGAAAAGCTAAGAGAAGCTAGGAAAATAGGAAAGCAAAAATACAAATAGAAGAAAAAAGCCAATGCAATAAAATGGGAGGACACCATTTTTTAGATATATTAGTGAGAGGAGAAAGTGCAAAAGTGGTATTGTCAAACTCAAGGTCTAAGGGGAGAAATATGTATTGTAGAAGCTGATGAGGATAATGTGAAATTGTTTAACAAAACGTTTTGTTCTGTGTTCACAGATGAACGAACATGAGCAGGACCTCAGCAAACACAAGTAGCAAAAATCTTGAGGCAAATCTTGAATAATTTTTAGAAAACTGTTTGTGAGGAGCTAGCTAAACTAAAAGTAGACAAAGCAATGGGTCTTGATGGGGTATATCCCAGAGTATTGAAGGAACGTAAGGAAGTTCTCGTAGCACCAATGTCAGATCTTTTCAGTGCTTCTTTAGAGTTGGAACTGATCCCAGCGAACTGGAGAAAGGTACATATAATCCTTTTACACAAAAGAGGAAGTAAGTATGCAGCTGGGAACTACAGGCCAGTTTATCTGACTTCCTGTGATGAGTAAATTAATGGAAATAGAAGACAGTGAGGTTTCTGGAATCACACAATGCTTCTCCCAGATACTGGCCTACAGCCACCATCAAGGGAAATCTGAAAAATGAAGGAGAGCATAAAAGCAGCATTGAATGAGATTTTCGCAGAACATAACAGCTGAGTATAACACATCTCCTACAGCCTCAGATACACAGACATACCTACCTTTAAGGACATGAATGTGCATACATGAGCAGCTGGATGTGGGACCTACAACACCAAAAGTCCAGTCAGTCATGTAGCATCTACTGCTATGGGATGTACGCAGTAGTTCTCATGATCCCTTATGCCCCATACCCAGCTTTGACATACCAGCAAACAGTGAGGACATGCATGTGAATAGTTATTTAACATTGTTTATATATCACTTTTCACCAGATCAAAATGGTTTACATAGAACTTGTAAACTATATACAGTAAACATTGGATATAAAACAGTTAATTAACTATATACAATAAGAATCTATTCTTGGTTATATAAATTGCTTACATTGTTTGCAGTAAGTGTGGTGGGTTAAGTTGTAGGACTGTAATTTTCTGTGAAAAGGTGTGTTGTTAGTTGTTTTCAGAAAGTATTGAGGCTGGAAGGGTGTTCTATAAGGAAGGGCATATAGTTGGAAGGCTCATTTGCAAACTTCTTGGTTATATTTAGCTCTAGCATGGGGGATGGTAAGTGTGTTCATTGTAGATGTTCTTCTGGTTCTATTGGGTTGCTGAGTTTGTAGCGGAGTGTCAGTGTGTAGTGGATTCTAGAACATTCTGCCAGCATCTTTCCCATGTGAATGGTTACATGGATGGGCCATTTTAGACATGGACATGATTAAATTGGATATGTTCTGTACCCTCCCACTTAGACGCTTATAAAAACGAATCTATACATCTGCAAATCCCAATTTAAAACAGCTTAACTAAGTGACCACTACAGTTCTGGCAATATGGCCCCCAGTGCTAAAAGGTCCAGCTGCAAAGATAACTTCTGCCCAGAGGATGTGGAGATGTTGCTTAGGGAGGTACTGGCCAAACATCATGTACTGTTTAGCCCTGTGAGTACACAGGTCAGTGCCCACCACTAGCAGTGACTGTGGCATGGCATCTGCATTAAACTGAATGCCATCTACTTTTGCAACAGGGACACTGAGGAAGTCAAAAGAAGTGGCAGGACATGCGACGCCAGGCAAAGCAAATGTTAGCAGCAACAGCAGCAGATGGGCAGCTCTGAGCCCTTCTGGAACTTGAACAATGGGTCTTAGTAACCGTGTAGTCCTTAAGAGAGGTTGAGGATCAAGACAGCTCCAGGTCATTCCATTCCCAAAGTGAGTGCTAGACACCTGTAAGGCACAGACAGTTCCCTCAGTAAGTCTAGCATGCATGTGCACTTATAAACATCAGCTGTCACTCCTGCACCCATGCACTGGCATTGTCATGACTGCTCCTATAGCAGAAACAGAGTTTTACATAGCACCCTGTGCACTTCCCAGACTGCCACAATGTCATCCAAAGAGCAGAGGAGGAGGAGGAAACTTCCAGCTCCTCTGATGGCAGTGAAGTACCCTCCACCACACCATCAATGCCCCAAAAATGCAGACAGGGGCAGGGTGGGAGGGGTAGAGGCCAAAAAAGAAGGGGAAGAGGAAGAGATGGCATGTCTCTTAAATCCCTGACAGTCTGTGAATGATGCTCAGCCAGTGCCCTGGATATCACCACCTGTATGAAAAATCAATAAGTTCATCATTGATGGAGAAGAAATTGAAATAGTGGACAACTTTAACCTACTTGGATCAACTATCAATAAAGAAACAACGAGCAGTCAAGAAATCAGATGACACATTGCTCTTGGCAGAATGGCTATGAAGGACCTAGACAAGAGTCTCAAGAGCAGAGATGTCTCTCTCCATACAAAGATTCAACTCATCCAAGCCATGGTATTTTCAATGCAAAAGTTAGACAGTGAAAAATATAAGAAGAAAATTGATGCCTTTGAATTCTAGGACTGGTGACAAATACTGTACTGTGTATACCATGGACTGCCCGAAGAATAAAGCAGTCAGTACTAGAGGAGATCAAAGCTAAACTTTCTTTAGCAGCTCAGATGACATCATGCAAAGAGAGAGATCATTAGAGAAAGACATCATGCTTCGCAAGGTAGAAGGTCAATGCAAAAGAGGAAGGCCAGCAATGAGATGGATCAATACAATAACAGCAGATATGGGTTCCACTCTGTCAACAATGAGCCACCTGACTGAAGACCAAAAACAGTTTAGGACCACTATCCAGAGGGTCTCCATGAGTCGATACTGACTCGACGCCACTTAACAACAACATGACTATTTGGGGATGTTGGCTACAGGCAGTGTTTGCTTTTGGCATGACAAAAAGGGGGGAAGGACAGCCAGATGAGAAGGGGGTTTGGAGAAAGGGGTAAGGGAGGATGGGTGGAAGGCTGGAAGGGAGGCAGTAGAGTTGTGAGGTCTGCATGTGGTGGTCACAGCTGTGCTAATGAGATGTGGTAACGAGGGGGGATGTGCTAATGAGAGGTGGTATTTTGTGATGGGGTCAGGTATGTTGTGTGCATGAGAAGTAGGCGTGGTGAAGGATGGTGAAGGAGAGCACTAACTGTACTCATGTATTTTCAAGTTGTTTAGGTCAATGAAACACTTACTGCTACATAAAATGTCTGTGTATGAGCTCATTTCTTGCAGTCAGACCTTGCCTATATGACTGCTCTATCTCCTCATGTCTGGAGGCTGGACTCTACTCTGTATCAGTTTCTACATGTTCATCCACAAACTGGCAGGAGTTGATGCCTTCTCTGTGCTAGATTGTGGAAAATGCAACACACCGTGAATTTTCGGCAAACTTTGATGGGGCTGTAGAATAGCTCTCCTCCAGATCTATCAAGGAATCTGAAGTGGCCCTTCAGCTGTCCAAACAACCTCTCAATGATGGCTCTTGTTTTCCTATGGGACAAGTTGTATTGCACCTCAGCCCCATTGCTTGGTACCACAATGGGGGATCATCAATAGATATTCTCTGACACCTGCAAGGAGGAAGAGACATTGGGTGATGGAGCTATTTATTAGTATTTAGCACGCACCTTTCAGTGGTAGTTCAAGGTGAGTTACAGTCAAGTACTTTTGGTATTTCCTTGTATTCTAAGTTTGTACCTGAGGCAATGGAGGGTTAAGTGACTTGCCCAGGGCTACAGAGAGTACCAGTAGGATTTAAACTGTGGTCTGTCTGGTTATAGGCTGCTGCCCTAACCCTTAGGCTACTCCTCCACTTCTTATTTTTGCATGGTAGAGTTTATGCCTGGTCACATTTTGTCTGGCCCTGCTGCAGGCAGCCACTAGTCCATGTCCATCTGTGACATCTCCCAGCCCCACTCTCACTCCACAGCATCACCTCACCCCTTTCCACACACAAGACATGCTGACATTTATCCATCTTATTTAACAGGCCTGTGGTCTTGCCTTCCCACTCCAAGCGGAGATGGGTAAAGTCATGTCCACTATAACACTGTGGACAGGAATGGGCTACTCTCTCTATGTGGTTGTGTGGAGGAGGGGTTCCAGCTCCTGACATAGATGATGAATGGAAGTCTTGCAAAATCTGAACTGAGTCAGACACTGTTCATCAGTTAGGTTCAGATATTGGATCCTGTCCCAGAACACCCTCTGGTATGTGTGCCTTCTTCTGTCCCTCCTTTTCTCCTATAGGACTCCTCATGCAGGATCAGAGCAAACCATGCAAACACAGCATCCATGGCTTCTATCCACCACCAAGACCTTTCTATTACCACCAACAACAGTGTTTTTTCCTTACAGCAACATCCAGTGTTCTCTGCTCACAGTGGCTCAAACAGAGAGACGATAACACAAACACACACCACATGTCACTCACATACCATCTCATCTCCATGCCAGAACACATGGACACACACATGTTCACAGTAGCATAGCAGAGGCATGGACAGGGGCACACAGGGATGCTCTGATGGTGTGGGAGTGCAGGAGTTTGGGGAGGCATGGCGTTTGGGGTCAATCAAGGGAGGGGGTGTGGGCTGCTGCTTTGTTAATGGGTAGCTGCTGGAATTGTGAAGCAGAACAAGGGAGAAAGGATGCACAGCGGAGACACAGCAGGGAATGATATCGATGGTAAACCGTCTTGTTACAAAAGCGTTACATTGTAGCTTCATTGCGGGTCCCCTAATCTTTCTACTTTTTGATGATGTAAACAACCGATCTACCTTTACCCTTTCCATTCCATCCATTAATTTATATTCTATCATATCTCCCCTCAGCCGTCTCTTTTCCAAGTTAAAGAGCCCTAACCTTTTAAGCCTTTCTTCATAGGTGTATTCCTTCCATGGTTATTGTGGGGTGAGCGCCAAAAGAACCTGCACATCCTGTGCTTATAAGGTGAGTGTTTGACGCATGCATATATGGCCACCTATAGCGCATCTCTTGTTTGCACATCTGTTGACTCCCCTCCTTTCAACTTTAGGCCAATGTTTTGTGCACAGCTCATTTGCATACATGGCCTTGAAGTCTAATGCTATCAGCGCACTATGAAAACGCGTACACGGCTAATAGCACACAACTTCTGTGACGACTTTCTACATCAGCCTATAAGTTTGTACCTGAGGCAATGGAGGATTGAGTGACTTGCTGAACATCAGAAAGTGCAGCAGTAGATTAAAACCCAGTTTCTGTGGTCATCAGTCCACTGCTCTACCCATTAAGCTACTCCTCACACAGTACTCTAGCACAAGGGTAAAGGCAATCAGCACATCTTAAACAGGTACTCCAGAGAATAACACTACAGATAAAAAAAATCATGTAACTATCCTTCTGGATTACTGAATTTATTGATTTCTTTTCTTGAGTCTCTCATACAGTATCTAGTCCCCCTTTGAAAAATTACATCTCAAATCCATTGCCCAAACAGTTGTTTTCTGTAGGGCAAGGACTTTTGAGTTACACGGTAATTGATTAACTCTATAAATAAGGTCCCAGCTTTAGACAGGGATTTAGCTAATGGCTGAAACGGAATTAGACCTCTGCTGCACCCTGATCTGTAGGGCTCCATGCTAAAGAACGCCCCCCACCCCCCCCCAACTCCTGAAATGCAAATAGGAAAAACTGGCACAGGTTGGTTTCTGAAATTTCCTTTTAAACTCAAACGTGAGGAGGATCTGCCTTGGAAGAACTGACAGTGCATACTACCAAATCAACATCCCTACCTAAGTGGATTCCGTGCGGAAACCTTTCTGGTAATATACTATTGTTGATGACCAAGAGCAAGGGGGGGGGGAAATATTTTAATTGGTGTGTATATTTTCTTTTCCCAAACATATTTTAGGAATAATAAGATTGAGGGTAGGGAACCATAGGAGAGTCCTTAGGGTGGAGTCATTTATTTAGTTATTAATATTTGTTATACCACTATAGGCACAGAGAGTAGCATAAAAGTGGTTTACAAAGAAATCAAAAGGCAGAATAACAAAAATCACACAATGGACAAAAATAACATTTAAAAACCAAAAATAAAAAAGTTTTGGGAATTGTTAATTAATAACAAAGAAAAGGAGGCTCGGCAAGATGGTGCTGGCAACAGACGCTCGCTGACCTCGCTCAGTTGAGTCTCCCAACTTGTGCCTTTTCCTGTGTTTCTCCACGTTCTCTGCCCTATGCCGCATACAGGCAGGAAGCACAAGGCTTAGCTGTCGGCGGGGGAGACTCTGGGCAGCGAAAAGACGGCGGTTTGTGGGCCCATGGATTTATTCGTGCGCCCTGCGGTGAGGGGTGAAGCAGCTCCGGAGCACCCGCTGAACGCTTTGGGGGCAGATGGAAGGTCCCTGAGAGCTGAAGGGTCGGAGGACTCCCTCAGCCCGGAATGCCATTTACTGCCGGAGCAGCCTGATGGCAGAATCCTGCATGGAGGCCTGGGTGCAAGCATGCGAAGTGCGGCCAGCTTGTCGCCGGTGCAACAGTTGCAGCTTCTTAGCCCCGGAGGTGCAACGAGGAGCTGGGCTCTTTGGCTATTTGCTCTAGTGCGGCGGGAGAGGAAGTAAGAGGGGCTTTTTCAGCTATGCACACCCTGTCGGAGTTGCCCTCTCCGGTATTGGATAGTCCAGTCCAAGATGTCGTGACTGCCCAAGACTGCACTTTGGTGAGACCTGAGTCCTTTTCTATGGAAAGTTTGTGGGAAGCTTTTTCTTCTATGCATGTCAATATTTCTACTTAACTCCAGACTATTTCTCAGCAGCTACAGTCATTTGGGCAACAGTTCGTGATTTATGAAACGGGTCAATCTAATATCAATGCTAAGGTTGCCTCATTGGAAGGGCGCTTGGAGCAAGTACAAGAGGCTACCCAAATCTTTGTAAAGGACTCTGTGGTTCTACTTAGGGAGTTGGAGTTTTTGGAGAATTCTGCAAGGAGTCATAACTTACGTGTTCTGAACTTTCCCAAGGTCCCCTCTTTGTCGGCCTTGAAGTTATTTAAGAAGTTTCTGATTACTACACTCAAGGTTTCGGCTGATTCCGTATCACCTATTTCAAAAGCTTTCTATTTACCTTCTGCAAAGATTGGAGCTGTGGGTAACTTGGAGAAGTCTTTGGTCTCATATGATAGTCTGTACCTGTCTACCTTTTTGGAGCGGTTTCCCTTGGAGCCAGGAATGACTACTACTTTGTTGGTCACCTTTGCCTTAGAGGCTGATAGAGATTGGCATTTGAAATTATTCTTTAGGTCTCCCTGTAAAGTGTTTTTGAACTCTCACATTAGAAGTTTTCCTGATGTATTTAAGGCTACCCAAAAGAGGAGGAGGCAATTTTTATTGTATCGTTCTGGGGTGGTTCAGTTGGGTGGGCTTTTCTATTTACATTTTTCTTGTAAATGTTTGGTGAAGTTGGCTGTGCACAGCTATATATTTTTTGACCCATCTCAACTGGCCTCCTTTATTTCCTCTAGATTGGTTAGTATGCAGGCTTCTTCTTCAGTACCTCCCGTAGGTAGCCATACCTAGTAAAGTAGGCTATACACGGTATTCTAGTAAGAACCTCTTCCTGATGTCTGTTTATTTCTTGTTATTGACTTTGAAAGAATGTTTCCTTTATATTGTGACCTGTCTTGTGATGTTTCCCGCAAAAAAGAAGGAAGCAGTTTCTATTGTTGCAGCCTGCTATTACCAAGTTGGGGGGGTCTTTTTTTTCCTGCAGTTCCCATGTAAATGTCTGGCTAAATTGGATGGGAATTATTATGTGTTTATAGAACCTCAACAACTTTCTGCTCTTGTAACCTCTAGGCTCCTGATATCCTGGTCTGCTGCGGGTGATAACGTCGGGGGGGGGGGGGGCCTTCCTACTTTGTCTAGAGCTCCTATTGGTCTTGGATTTAGAGGTCACACCCTGTAATACTAAATTTACTTATTTATGTTTATATTGCCTGTGTATCATGTATTGCTTCCCTTAAGGTGGGCTAATGGACTTTTTTTTGTGTGTTTCATTTCATGGGGTATGATGTAATATCCTTATGTCTTTTTGGTTCTATTTATTTCTGCCTTTTTTTCTTTAACAAGCTTGTTCTTGTCCAATTCTTTGGAAACTTAATAAATATAAAGTAAAAAACAGAAACAGAAACAAATAATGGCACTGATGAGTTTCTGCAATCAGCCAGGGAAGAATATTCATTTTTTATGGTAGTGACTCTCCCAAATGAGGAGAAATGATAAGGCGCCCAGCATCTCAGATCGTTCCCAATTTCCTCAAGAAGCAAAGGGTCCCATTTAATATTTCAATATGCATTCATCTTATAATGCATGGGAACCTCATCACAAGTTACAGAAAGCTTTAATCACAGACAGATATACATAGACTGAGGCGCCTAATAATCATGCCTCTAGCTCTCTTTCATCAATTGAGCTCTTCTCTAGCAGAAAACCTGTTGAAGCAAATCAGAAAAAAAAAATTAAAACGGCCACTCTTAAAGGCACTCTTCTTTTTGACTATTCAGGAATGTTTCTACTTTTACTGTGCTGTGACTCTTCATTTCCGAAGAACCCCAGCTGTAATAGCATTCAGAGCACACAATGGCATGTAGAGTGTCCCAGTACTATGGATGAGACAGGCAGAAACTGCTGAGAAAATGAACTGTGCAAGGTACAATATTAGGGCAACATAAGCAATGCAATTGTCATAACAAAAACCTTAAACCCCAAGATATCCCTAAAGGACCAACATTTCAAAGGAACATAACACTGGAATTATTTCTCCCCCCTGCTTCTGGAATGAACTTTCCTATTTGGAACCTGCCAGGTATCTTCAAGTGACCTGGGCTGGTCAGTCGAAGAGAGGATGCTGGGCTCGATGGACCCATTGGTCTGACCCAGCTTGGCACTTCTTATGTCTTTAAAGCGAGACTATTGGCCAGCTGGTAGGCTATGGCCAGTACATACCCCTCGCTGTAAAGTAAAACAAGGCTTGTCCACAGGAATCTGCAGCCCATTAACAGTTTTCACTGTGATCTATTTAAATTTGCTGTAGTTGTGTAAAAACATATTTAACACATATACTCCCTCATATGTTTAAACTTACAATAACTCATGTGATAGATTGGATGCGACAGAGATGGGGCCAAGCTGTGTAATTAAGCAGTTTGCAAATGTGACAGGTCGGATGTTACAGCATCACAAGCCTATGCAATTAAATTTAAATTACAATGACAGTAATTACATTAATTAAGAGTTAGCTCTCATTTTATCCTACCTAGTTTTCAGCAAGTATTTTTTATGTGTTTACAACATACACAAGAGTGATATCAGTTCTCAACTTAGAAAATGTCACTAAATAACTTGTAAGCACAAGGGTTTACTTTTCATTTCAGTGAAACTTTTACTTCCTTCCTATCAATGTGTGTGGGGGGATTGGCTTATGCACTGACAGGAATGCCGACATTGAAAAAAAAGGCCAAAGTCCTCATTCCCTGCCTCTGTCCCCCAGTTCAACCCTCAACCCACAAAAATTCCTTGGGAGATCAGTGGGCCCCCAACCCCCACCCATCACCTCACAAACATTATCTGGTGGTCAGAGGGCCCTGGTCCACCTGATCCCCACTTCCTACCCCACAAAAATTCCCTAATGGCCCGGTGAGCCCCAGACTGCCTGATTCCTTCTACCAGATTCCTCTGCCCCCTGAGGCTAACTGGTTCATGGCATCCTGGCTGGACACACTTGGGTAGGGCACCCTAGCCTGGACACCCTTGACCCAGCATTATAAGGCCCTCAAACAGAGAGCCTCCATGCTGCTAACCATCCCATACCATTAATATTCACCTGTTATGGGTCAATGTCCAGCAGCGTCCTTCTCTAACTACTGCCATCTTGTAAAATAGTAGCTTCTGACCCCTAGTGGTTCATTGAGACACACCACTAGGGGTCAGAACCACCGTTGTTATAAGGCAGTGGCTATGAGAAAAAGATGTCAATGGATGCCTCCATGGACCAGGTATTTATAAGAACATAAGATATGCCATACTGTGTCCATCAAGCCCAGTATCCTGTTTCCAACAGTGGCCAATCTAGGTCATAAGTACCTAGCAGTTTCCCCAAAAGACAGGTTCCTCAATGCTTGTATTGGGTCAAGCAGTGATATCCTGGGTCCCTTTTAATAATGGTTTATGGACCTTTCCTCCAGGAACTTGTCCAAACCTTTTGTAAACCCAGCTACACTAACAGCTTTTATTAGTGGTCCAAGGAGGGTCCAGTCCAACAGTATGGAGGCTCTGGTCGAGGGCCTCCCTGACCCAGGGCTCCCAGTCCAGGGATACCCTGACTGGATGTGACTGGGCCAAAGGTGGCCTGTCTCGAGGTGTCTCAGATATGGGTGTACTCTTTCGAGGTGTCCAGACCAGGTGTACCTTGGCTTGGGGTGCTGGAGCATATAGCCCTAGTAGAGGCAGAGGAGTCCTGGGGAGCTTGGGGGTGGAGGTGGTTGCCAGGTCCACTTGAGCCAGTTCTCTGAGGTGATGTGTTGTACTTTACCTCAGATGAACCTGCTGCTATTGCATAGGATCTTTACCGCAACCCCTTCCAGAACCAAAAAGCTTTCTCCACTTCTCAGACCTGCTGCTGCTGAGCCCAATTAGGGCCAAAGATCTTCCTCTCTTTCAGCTAACAGAGTCAGGAACCTTTTCAGCTTTGCTGTTGCTGCCCTCCACTTGCATAATTTCCATATTACCTGTGTAACCTGATACTACCAAGAAAGTTAAGCATGTACTGTGGCTTTTAAAATGCTTTACACTCTTTTACATTTTTTATATTTTGTTGTCTAAAATATACAATTCAAAATGTATCAAATTAAGAGTTAGTTTGACTGATTTGCGTAACATATTCTATACTTTCAATATGAAAGAAAAATTACCTGGAAGGAAGTAGGGTATTTGATCTTTTGCAAGCGTGGACATAGCCTGCAACATTACTTGTCTTTATATGATCAGTGGTTAAGAGGGCGTGAAAATTCAAAGTCCATGTATTCATTTATGCAACAGTTTTTTTATACTGATTTATCATTCAGTCAAAGCAGTTTATATTGTAACTTAAACTTGGCAACGTACATTAAACAGAGACATTGATAACTTGGATTCTTCTGAGACAATAGAGGGTTAAGTGACTTTCCCAAGGCCTTAAGGAGTACTAGTCAAACCCTGGTCTCTTGGTTCCCAAGCCAGTGTTCTAACCATTAGGTTACTCCTCTACTCCATTGGCTTTTATTGATGTTGTATTCGCCTTTGATTCAGTAGTATCAAAAGTGTGGATCGCAAGGCTGGGGGCTCTGGGTATGAATGGACGCATTTTGGCCTGGTTTTGTTCCTCTTGTTACTGATAGGTTGCAGAAGGCGTGTGTGGGAGATGAAATGGATGCAAAATTTTCCATCCTGAGTGGGGTCCTGAAAGGATCTGCTTCCTCTTCAACATTATTGAAAGTGTATTTATCTCCTCTTTGTCAGTTGTTGCATCATATGTAAATGCCTTTTGGGATTTATGCAGATAACATTCTTTTGTGTGTTCCTTTCGAGATAGAGGAAGATGTGAAGGATTTGAAATTGATCAAAGATTTTAATTTAATTTCAGATTGGTTGTGATCAAATGGCATACATATCAACTATAAACAGACTGAACCTTAATTGTAACTGCAACTCATGCAAGTATTGATCTGATTAATATCCTGTTAAATGGTCATTTAGTGGTTGTGAAAAACAGAAATTTGGCATTTGGGGAAAGTTACCAATGCAACCTTGCTGCTATGGCCTCAGATACTGAGAATGGTACAAGGAGCTTTTTTTTTTTTTTTTAGCTCAAAGTCATTCGGTGACGTAAACGTTATTTAGACCATGAGGACTTTCAAATCGTAGTGCAATTGCCCGCACTGCCTTACTTTAACTACTGTAATATTTTACATCTGGTTTAGCAAATTATTTAATTAGCTCTTCACAGATTATACAGAATTCAGCAGTTAGAGTAATTTTTAGCTTTATGAAATGCTTCACTGGTTGTGCATTGACCAACGTGCTCAGTTTAAGTGCTTGTTGATGTTACATAAGCTTTTTTATGTTGACTGTTTAATTGAGTTAGCTAACTTGATACAGAAATATGAACCTGTACGATCTTTACTTTGCTGACAGCTTCCTCGGTGCTACAGGCTTGTAAGCGGTAACTAGAACCAGGGCATTCTCGATTGTTGATCCAAATAGTTGGAATAAACTGCTGTTGATGTGATTGCACATTTTACAAAGGATGTCCAAGTGCAATCTGGGATGTCAAAGCCAGAATGTTTGAAAAAAAAAAAAAGCAGGCACATGATAACATAGTATATGACTTCAGATAAAGACAAGTATGGTCCATCTAGTCTGCCCAGTAAGTAAGGTGACTAGAGTAGATGTACCTGACGCTCTGTGCAGGTCACCCCCTCTATGCCTTTGTTTAAGGTTATACCTGTCGCTTCGTGTAGGTCACCCCTCTCTATTTGTTGAAGTATAAAAAATACTTATGTTTAGTTTGATTTTATCCTCTTGCTATAAAGGGATCTACTCTCCTTTGATTTTATCCTCTTGCTATAAAGGGATCTACTCTATCTATCCCAAGCCATTTTGAATTCTGTCACTATATTTGCCCCTACCACCTCCATCAGGAGGGCAATGCAAGCATCCACCACCCTTTCAAATGAAAAAGTATTTCCTGACATTGCTTTTAAATTTACCTCCTTGCCGCCTCATTTTATGCCCTCTAATATTACAGCTTTCCCTTCTTTGAAAAAGGCTGTTTGTTCATTAATACTCTTTTAGTATTTATACATCTGTATCATATCTCCCCTGTCCCTCCTTTCCTCTAGGGTATACATGTTTAGGTCTTCAAGTCTCTTCTAATACATCTTCAGGTGCAGGCTCCAAATCATTTTGGTTGTCTTCCTCTGAACTGTTTCAAGTCTTTTTATATCCTTTGTGAGATATGGTCTCCGAAACTGAACCCAATATTCCAAGTGAGGCCTCACCAATGACTTGTACAAGGGCATTAATTCTTTCTGCTGGTTATTCCTCTCTGTATGCAACACATCATCCTTCCCACGCTGCAAATTCAAGCATGACTGTCTGCATAGATGTCCCCGGAATCACACTCCTGGATAGGGATATCTAATAGCATAATGGCTAGAGTGATGCATTTAGAGCAAAGAAGCCAGGGTTCAAAATCCAATGTAGCCCTTGTACTCTTAGGCTTGTCACTTAACTCTCCATCTTCTCTATGCTTTTGGGGTGTTTTAAGTCCAAAACAATCAGTTTCCTGATGCCTATTTGTGCCTGGAGCAGGTCTAAATATAGATGTGCCTGCAGATATCCCCAGCATTTCTGAAATTGAACAGGGGCCTGTAAGTCCATTGCACCTTCACCATATCCCCTGCCATTGCACCTCCCTAGTAGGGTTGCCAACCAGCTGGTTATCAGCCAGTATGGCCGGTTTTCCTTTGGCCAGGCTGGCTGCCAGCAGAGAACTGAAAATGGCCCTTGAAAAGCCAGTTTTTTGCTCTGGTCGCCAGAGCAGAAAACTGGCTTTGCGACTGCGATTGTGATCACAGTCCTGGCCGCACCCCCCCCCCCCCCTTGCAGCCGCTGCTTCTGCTTCTTACAGAGCAGCGGCTGCAATAAAGTTAATTTAAAAGTAAGGAAACCTGTGAGGGGCCTCCCGGCCCTATGAAACTCCTTCTGCAGTGCCCGCCCCTCTGATGTCATTTCCTTTTCAGCCAGGATCCCTGCAGAAGGAGTTTCATAGGAGCAGAGGGCTCCTCACAGGTTTCCTTACTTTTAAATTAACTTTATTGCAGCCGCTGCTCAGTAAGAAGCAGGAGCAGCGGCTGCACGGGGGGGTGGGAGTTAAGCTGCACAGGGGGTAGCTGCACAGGGGTGGGAGTTTAAGCTGCATGGGGGTTAAGCTCCATGGGGGCGGGGTTAAGTTGCACAGGGAGGTTAAGCTCCACAGGGAGGGTTAAGCTGCACGGGGGGGGGGGGGGGGTTAAGATACACGGAGGAGGGGGTAAAGCTGCATTGAGGGGGGGGTTAAGCTGCACTGGGGAGGGGAAGATGAAGCTCTACTGGGGGTGAAGCTGCACTGGGGGGGACGGGGGGAAGGTGAAGCTGTACTGGGGGGGTGAAGCTGCACTGGGGAGGGAAGATGAAGCTGCAGTGGGGGGGTGAATCTGTACTTGGGGGGGGGCAGAAGGCTGCACACAGGTTTACATTTATTTTTATCTTAACTTTATTGCAGCCACTGCCCTGTAAGAAGCAGAAGCAGCGGCTGCAAGGGGAAAGTAGGGTTGCCAACTGGCTCCAGATGCGCCCGACAGGCTTGCTCCAGTCCTGGGTTTACTCCATTGCATGCAGTTACTTGTAGTTTTCCTTTTCTTATGAAGTGCAATGGAAAAATCAGAACTACATATCCCTGCATGCAATGAGGTAAACCCAGGACTGGATCGAACCTGTCGTGCGCATCTGGATCCAGTTGGCAACCCTAGGGGAAAGAGGTGGCAGAAGGGACTGACAGGTGGAAGGTGAGGGCTGGAAGAGAGCTGAAAGGTGGAGAGGAGGTGGCTGGAAGGGAGCTGACTAAGGGGGTAAGGAGGGGGCTCAAAGAGAGCTGACATCTGGGAATGGTACTGGTAAGTGACTGGGGAATGGGGAGCAGGCTGAAAGAGAGGGAGCACTGGGACTGGAAGGGAGAAGAAACATGGGGATGGCACTGGAAGGGGGATGGACAGAGGGTAGGGTAACTGGAAGGAAGCTGGGAGTGGAAGTGAGATGATACCTGGATAGTGTTTGGACTACAAGGGGCTGGATGGTGAGGAAGGAGGGGGACTAGAAGGGAATGGACACCACTGGGAACACAAGGGGATTGGCATTGGAATGTAATGGGAGGGGAAGACTGGAAAGGGGGCTGATTGAGGGTTACTGGGACTGGAAATAGGCTGATGGAAGGAAGTGAAGAAAAGAAAAGAAAAGACAAGAAATGGCAGATGGACTATAGACCATAGAAAATGAGCTATGAGAAGATGGGAAAATGGAAGCCTCAGATCGGGACCAGCATGATCAGAGAATAAAATGGTCAGACAACAAAGGTAGAAAAAATAATTTTATTTTCAATTTAATAATTGGACTTTGTACTACCTTTATATTTTACACAGTATGGGGAACTGCATCTCTTATTTATCTGATACTGCACTGCATGCAGAGTCTGTCTTCTTTGGGTTTCAGTTTAATTTTTGTCTATATATTTCTCTTTTTGTTTTGTGCTCATTTATTGATGAAGACCTGTCTGTATTGTGTGTGTGTGTGTACAACCAATGCTGCGTGTTCTGTCAATATAGAATTTCTGTTTAAGAATGTGTAGAAGTCTTGCTCGTTCAGTTTGCACATTGCCCTCTCTGAAATTTTTGGGGGGACAGGGGGTGGAGCAAAGGTGGGATGGGGGCAGGGGGCAGGGCAGGGGTGGGGTTGGGGTGGGCGGAGCGTGACTAGCCACAGGTGGCGGGTTTTTCTCCTTCAAAAAGTTGGCAACCCTACTCCCCAGTCATGCCTTCACCACACCCCCTGCCTACTTGGAGGTCCTCACACTGATGATGTCCTTAAAAGTCATTTGTAAAAGGGCCCCAGAGATGTCTCTCTTATTTGGACGTGCATGTCATCAGATATCCAAATCACAACTGAGACTTTTATAATACCCCCTTAACTTCTTAGAATTCTGCAAAAGCATATCTATTTTCTATAAAGGGAGAGGGTATTGTACATGATTTTAAAGTTAGTGGTCTTTGTTTTTTAATTTGTTATTTATTTTATCTATCTTTTCATTATAACTCATCTAGAAGTGTTATGATAGTGGGAGATAAATACATGAAATGAAAAATTATAGAAATATTCAAAATAAAAAAGTTCCAGACAATCTTATTGCATAAGTCTTTCAGATTCTTGATGCACTACTTGGTGGAAGTCCTTTTTTCAGCAGTAGCAGCCATGATTATTTAGAAAAAGTGTCAACCAACTTTGCACTGCGTAATGGTGCAGTTTTTGCCTGTTCTTCGTCGCAGAATAGTTCAAACTCTCAAGTTCATTGCCGATTTATCTGTAGACTGCAATCTTCAAGTTTTGCCACTGATTTTCTATTGGATTCAGATTTGACCACTGACTGGATCACTCAAGGACATTAATTTTCTTCTTGCTGAGCCACTCCATTGTTGCTTTTGTTTTGTGCTTAGGATGATTATCCTGCTGAAAGGAGAATCTTTTGCCCATTCCTAGGTGTATCTATACCCTACCCATTGAGTGAATGTGAAGTGACCGATATAACTATTTTTTTGTCGGAAGTTTTTGCCTTGAGAGATTTCTCCCTCTTGAAGCGTAACTTCCCTTTTAATCACTTTTGTGGTAACCTAACCACTGTATAAAATTCTGTGAGGTAATCGCAATCAAACCTAATGCTACATCACAATCACCATTAACAGATCTTGACGAACACAGCACTGCGTTTAGAGCCACCTTCACATTTCTAGTCCTGTTTCAACGCTTGTAAATCTGCTGACTCCCATACTCATCTGGTTAATATGTCCAGCCTCGGAAATTTCAGCGTCCTGCCATTTTTCATACCTCCTGCTTCTTCCAATCAGAAGGGATAATGCGGTTCGCCTCCCACGTAGACTGGACTCTTCCGTGATTAAAAGGGAAGTTACGCTTCAAGAGGGAGAAATCTCTCAAGGCAAAAACTTCCGACAAAAAAATAGTTATATCGGTCACTTCACATTCACTCAATGGGTAGGGTATAGGTATAGATTCGAGTGAAGGGTCGGAGGTTATTTAGTCATTCCTAGGTGTATGGCAGACTGGAATAGGTTGTCCTCCTGGACAGCGTAGTTACTAGCCTGTAACAGGTGTTCTCCAGAGACAGCAGGAATCAGTCCTCACATATGGGTAACTTCGGCACTGACGGAGCCCACACAGAGTATTTCCCCAGCTTTCAAAGAAAGCCTTTGGGAATGCTACCACGCATGCATGGTCCCCTTCCCACCCAAGGGTGTAATCTTGCTCAGTCAGATGATATAGCTAGGATGGCAGTAAAAACTAAAACAAGGTGGGGAGGCAACTTCCAGGGGAGGAGGGATGGTTGTGAGGACTGATTCCTGCTGTCCCTGGAAAGCACCTGTTACAGGTGAGTAACTACACTTTTATCAGGAACAAGCAAGAAGTCAGTCCTCACATATGGGACTCCTTAAGTTCCAAGCTGCTGAGGATAAAACCAGGGCAGCACCAACGGCGACCAAATGGTTAGCTGTGAGTTGCAGAAGGTGAGTCTTCACTGAGAAACTCTGCATGACCTTAGCGACCAGCAACACTATCACTCCAGTAGCCTGAACACAGAAGTGTCAGAGGGCAGGAGTTGCCTACACCCGAGAATATTACGGAGTACTGCCTGATCAAAGTCACTGTCCCTGAGGGACTCACTCTCCAGGCACTAGTGAGCTGCGAACGTATGAACTGAAGAATATGTGGTGGCCTTACAGATCTCCCTCACTGGCACTGAGTGGAAGTTGGACACCGACGTGGCCATCGCCCTCACACAATGTGCTGTGATCTGGTGCTCAAAGGAGAGGCCAGCTCGCTCATAGGGGAGGGCAATACAGTCCGCCATCCAAGTGGACAGAGTTTGCTTAGTCATGCGGATCCACAGTCTACTGGGGTCATATGATATGAAAAGCTGAGGAGCTTTGCAATGGGCCAGAGTCCACTGTAAGTAGAAGGACAGGGCCCTTTTGCAATCCAGTGTATGAAGCACTAGTTCCTCCCTGCTGGTGTGAGGTCGTAGGAAGAAGGTGAGGAGGACCACCTCTTGGTTGAGGTGAAAAGGAGATACCACCTTCGAGAGGATTTGGGGTGCATGTGGAGCACTACCCTGAACCGTTTGTATGGTGGATCTGCCACCAGAGCCTGGAGTTCACTCACTCTGCGAGCAGACATGAGGGCCACTAGAAAAGTCACTTTCCATGACAGGTACCGAAGGTGACAAGTGGCCAGTGCTTGAACAGTGGTTTGGTGAGCTGGGAGAGCAACACATTGAGATCCCACTTCTGGCGGGCAGAGAGGGGGCTTGGATAACAAGAGGCTCCAGAGGAACCTGGAGACCAGGGGCTGGCTTGAGAGGGGGGTTCCCTCAATAGGGTGGTAGTGCACGACTATGGCGCTTAGGTGTATCCTCATTGAGTTTGATTTCAGCTCGATGTGCAACAGATGTAGGAGAAACTGAAGAACAAATTACACCTGGCAGGAGAAGGGGTTCTCCTTCTCTGCACACCAGAGAACCTTCATCACTTAAAGGCATATGCCTTTCTGGTGGAGGGTTTTTGGGAGGCCAGTAGGACCTCCCTGACTTCCTCAGGAAGATTGAAAGAGGCCAATGCTACCCTTTCAGCAGCCATGCTGTTAGTGTTAGCGACCTCAGGTTGGAGGGCAGGAGGGAGTCCTTCTCCTGGGACAGGCGGTCTGGAGCCTGGCCCAGTAGGACTGCGAGTGCCACTGACAGGAAAAGCAGCAGAGGGAACCACGGTTGCCTGGGCCACCTGAGAGCGATTAGTATCACTGATGCTCTGGACCTGGAAGAGGGTCTTGACAACCAGAAGGGTCAGTGGAAATGCATAGAGTAGGTCTTCTGATCACGGAACAGGATGGTGTCTGTCACCACTCTCCCCTGGTGCAGTTGGCACGAGCAAAAGTGAGGTAGATGGATGTTGTCCAGGGAGGTGAAGAGGTCTATTACAGGCCTGCCCCAGTGGTGGAAGAGTTGCTTCATTACTCTGGGGTTCAAACACCACTCATGTGGGCGAAGGACTCTGCTCAGCCTGTCTGCTAAGCATTTGCCTGGCCTGGCAGGTACACTGCTTATAGGAGCATGATGTTGTGCACTGTGAAGGAAGGTTACTGCCTCCTGGCAGAGGGAGTACGAGCCCATGCTTCCCTGCTTTTTGATGTAAAACCTGGCCACCTGGTTGTCCATCTGAATCAACACAGGTTGGTGCCACAGGCGGTGGCGGAAGGCTCATGGGGCAAGGAAGAATGCCCTGAGTTCTAGGAGGTTGATCTGTAAGAGGGACTCCTCCTGAGACCGGCTGCCTTGCATGTGGTGGCCTCCGTAATGTGCTCCCCAACCCAGTAGAGAGGTGTTTGTTGTCAAGGTCCTCTACAGTTTGTGGGCCTGATTTCCCCACAAAAGTTCCCCAAATATTACCAATTACCAATGAATAGTTCAGACAACAGTTGCTTGGCTACAAAAACTTTTATTTAGCATAGCAAAAATAATTGTAAATGCAGAATAGCAAATGTCTGTCTGAGAGATGGCAGGCAACGTTCCCCACCCCCGGATGGGGAGAGGGAAGGCTGCCCATCTGATTCTCTATAGTTGCTGTCTTATATACCCTCTGTAGCAACTTCTGCACAAATTCTTATTCCGTGTGCAAAACTTGCTGTGCTGTCTGCAAAAGGTTGCAAAGCCATCTGCAAAACTTAAAGCCGTCTGCAAAAGTCTGCAGGGCTGTCTGCAAAAAACTTAAAGCCATCTGTAAACGTCTGCAGAGGCTCTTTCCTTGGATCCACCCTCATTAGCATATTAATGGCTTTTATTCTTGCTAATGTTGAGTCATTCTGACTGCACCCTGCCATTCCCTTTATTTCATTAATCACTGTAGCTTCCGGCACAGTAATCTTCAGGGCTTATGAGCAATTTGTATCACCAGCTTTGCTTGGCCTGTTTAACTTGTCCAGGCTTGCCCAACTTGCTCAGGCCTGTTTAACCTGTTCAGATCTGACCTGTCTTTTCTTAGCTGGGTCCATTCTCTGCTCAGGGTATGGTTCCCTCTGGCTTTACTCTTGTTGTGCTGGGCTCTGGGTACTCAATTCTCTTAGCCCACATGCTTTTCTTCCGTGCCATCATAATGTATTACCGCCTCAGGCAAGGATGTAGTCATACTAGACATACCTATCAGCCAATTTCCCTTCAAGTTCAGGTGCCTGGAAAGGCATTCCCGCCTGGAGGTGGTGCAAGTTTTGCCAACAGGTGAGGGACCACCAAGTGGCATGTGACAGTGATCCTTTCCCACAGCCTGCCTGTGGCTTGAGTCCACTGTGAGCAGAGGCACCATTTGACTGTGCATGCGCAAGCAGGCTAATGGTGTGACTTGAACTGTTGAGACCATGTGGCCCAACAGGCGGAGGAGGAGGCAAGCTGGTACTGACCATTGGTGTTGTACCCCCCCCCCCCCCCTGCAAGTTGTATGAAGTGGTCTGCCCTTTCTTTTGGAAGGATGGCCTTGACTTGCAACGTGTCCAACTGAGCCCCTGTGAATTCAAGTTTGGACTGGAGAGAGATGGGATTTGGGGTAGTCGATGACAAACCCCAGGTGCTGCAGTAGGAGGGTTGTTTACTCTGCGGCCTGACTGACCTCTGAGGCTTACTCTGTTGTTTACTCTGCTTAGCCAGTCATCCAGGTAGGGGAAGATGAAAGCTTCTTATAGGCACAAGTGGACAGCTACCACTGCCAAGCATTTGGTAAAAACTCTTGGCGAAAAGGCTAGGCCAAAGGGCAGCACTCTGTACTGGTAGTGCTGTGGGAGGGATGGATTAGGATGTGTGTGTATGCATCCTTTAGATCCAAGAAGCACAGCCAATCTCTTGGTAGAGGTATGGCAGCAGTGTTCCAAGGGACAGCATCATGAATTTCTCCCTCACCAGAAACTTGTTTAAGTTTCTCAGGTCTAGTATGGACCTGAGGCCTCCAGTTCTTTTTGGGACAACGAAGTACCTTGAGTAGAAGACATTTCCCCATAGGCCATTGGATACAGGCTCTACTGCCTTGTCCCTAAGCAGACCTGCAAGCTCTGAGAGCAGAAGGGTCTGGTGAAGGAAAGGTCACACAGGCTCTCTTGGGAAGAACTTGGATGGTAACTAATGTAAGCAGAGGAGGTAACCCTCCTTTACCACCTGCAACACCACTGGTCTGAGATATCCTCAGCCCATCTGTGGGCATAGAGTGTCAGGTGGGCCCCTGTGGGCTGGTGAAGGTCTCCTGGGGGAGGGGAGACCCTGCCCTGGGAGTCAAAAGCTCCCCTCTGGTTGGGCTGGAGCTGGGGCTTGGGGCTTCTGAGCTTTGGGCTTCTGAGTTCCCTGTCCCTGTCTCTTGGGGTGAGAATCCTGTTGCTGGCCCGAGGAGGGCTGGTAGTGGTGACTCTGCTGGAAATGCCCCTTTTTCCCTTGGAACAGGGGCCTTTTCCCTGAGGGTTACTTACAAGGAAGGGAAGAGGTATTTTTTGAGAGCCTCTGTTAAGTCACTGCTTCGGCTTCTATTTCGGCCACCTTGTCGGCCATGGGTTTGCTGACTTGTCGGCCATTGGTTTGCCGAACAGGTTCTTCCCAATGCAGGGGACATCATGAAGCTTATCCTGGACCCATTGCTTGAGGTCCAATGACTGCAGTCAGGCTTGGTGTCGAGCCCTGATGCCTGCTGCTGCTACTCGAGCTGCTGACTCGAATCCATCGTAGGCTGCTTGGGAGAGGAAATTTGAACAGTCCTTGATCACGGAGGTCAGGACTTGGAACAATTGAAGATGTCCGTGGGTTAAGGCCTTCAGATACATGCCTATGTACAACTTATAGGCCTGGATTTGACATCCCAGCATCAAGGCCTGGTAGCACTTGTGCCCAAGGGCATCGAGGGCTCTAGCATCCCTTCCAGGGAGAGCAGAAGAGTAATTCTTCTGTCTCTTGAGCTTTTGCATGGCTGACTCGACAACTATGGAGTTATGTGGAGGTTGTGGGTTGTGGAACCCCAGTCCAATCCGGACGCGGTATATGGCATCGAGGCATTGACTGACCACCGGCACCGATGCTGGGGTCTCCCACACTCTTAAAAGTAGCCACTCGAAGAATGGCTGCACCAGCACCGTGAGAGTTTCCTTGGGTGGAGACTCAAACTGGAGAATCTCCATTTGCTCAGTGAGGGGGTCCTCCTTCTGCTTCAGTTTGCACCGAGAGGGCTCGGGCCATATCCCTGACAAAGTCATGGAAGGCCATGTCCTTCAGAGAAGAATGGCGCTGGGGCATCAGGGGAGACGAGTCTGAAGGGATGTCTCGATGCCATCTGGTTTCCGGGGAGGCCTCGTCATCAGTTTCCCACTCAGAGTCGAGGGGAGATGACAAGTCTGAGGCCTTGCGGCTCTGTGCCTCGAGGCCTGGGCTGAAAGACAGGGGCCCCCCGAGGACCTGGGGTCCAAGTCTCAGAAACTCACCGGGGAGGACCAGATGCCTGAGAAACAGGACCTGGACCTCGACCAGGGCCAAGGACTTACCTGAGGCTGGTGGCACTCAGAGCTTGGCTCGATGACTGGGGACTCCACCGCAGTCAGGGGCTCAGTCATCAGGGCAGTTGATGCAAACAAACCTGACATCATGTCCAGGATAGCAGTGATGTTCTGCTCCATGGCTGCCATTCTGGTTTCCAAATCAGAAGGCTGCGCAGCTTTCGGCGTGGGCACTGAGGATTTCAGGCCTGGTGCCAGCAATCTTGCAAGTGTGCCCTCGACAAGGAATATGGCCTCGAGAAACCTCACACGATCTCCGCCGGCCGAGGAATCCTTCTTGAGGACCTTGGTGGGATGCTTCTCAGAGTCACCCAAGTCCCTCCAACTCATTTTACCGGGTTTCCCTGGTGGAACTTCAACGGGCTTCAAGGACTTTTTCTTCTTATGTTTGGGATCCGAGGTCGTCTTGGAGGAGTCGCCGCCATGGGACTACGAGGACACTTGAGCCTCATGAGAGGTGCTGGGCTTGGAACGCAGCGTCAAGGAGGCTGGTGCCAAGTCACACCCTGGGAACAGCTTCTCCTGCAATTCAGACCTCTTTTTATTGGTTTTAGGTGTCATGGCCAAGAGGTGCTCTCATGGTTCGGTCTCAGGGAGCTCATGCTGGTTGATGCTGGGACTGGAAGGGAGCTGATGCTGAGAGGGGTGGTAACTAGAGGAGTAGTTTTGAGGTTAGACCACTGGCTTGGTAACCAAGAGACCGGGCTTCATTTCCCACTAGCACTCCTTGTAGCCTCAGGCAAGTCACTTAACTCTCCATTGCTTCAGAAGAAAGGCCTGGCAGTCTACCTCTAGTCATGCTGCCAAAAAAACCCAGAAGTTGCTGGGTTACCAGGAATCAGCACAAAAACACATGTTGCACTGCCTAAAGGCCACTAGCAAGCTGTGCATTTTTGAGTCTCAGACAGATCAGAGGCCCTCTTTGTTTCGTGGGTCCAGGGCAATTGCCAGGTTGCATCCCTCCTAATGCCAGTCCTGACATTTGCTGTCATATTTTGTACAATACAGGGGGAAATGCATTTTTATATCTCTGGCTTTCTGAGGTTTTAGTTTAATTTTTGTCTATATATTTCTCTTTTCATTTTGTGCTCATTTATTATCTGTATTGTGTGTGTATACAACCAATGCTGGGTATTCAGTTAGTATGGAATTTCTGTTTAAGAATGTGTAGCAATTTTGCTTGTTCAGCTTGCACATTGCCCTCTCTGCAATTATATTTTGGGGGCAGGGCTTGGGTGGGCATGGACGGAGCATGGCTAGTCACATGTGGCAGGTTTTTCTCTTTCAAAAAGTTGGCAACCCTAATCCCACCATATGCATCCATTTGCATATGCACAAAAAGACGTGTATGGATTAAGCCTGGAGAGGAGGCAAATGCAGTAAACAGAGGAGAAAATGGGGAGGTGAGGCTCCATCACTGGAAAAGCTGCTGCTGTGGGTGTCGGGAGAAGTGAATAGAAAAGAGCTTAGATCCTGCCACTGGAAGATCTGCTGAAGCAGGTGCAGTGGTGGACCTACATTTTTGGGGCCCTGAAGCTTGAACTGTTATGGGGGCCCCTTTGCAACCAGCAATGAGGTCTGGGTAACCACTGTTATCTTCTTTAATGGGGTTGTTCCATGATAGATCACAACAGATTTTTTAAAAATGTAACCATTACATCTCAGAATGTTTTTTAGCTTATAGCTAGCCTACATGATACTTTAATAACCTTTTAATTTTTATTTTAACTATTATTTTGTATTGAATCACACTATATTATTAATATTATTACTTTATAAAAACCCTTCTCATACAGTAGACCCACAATTTTTAAGCAATGTGGATTAAAGTTGCTTCTGGGGCCCCTCCGGAATTAGGGGCCCTGAAGCTTAAGCTTCATTAGTTTCACAGTAGATCTGTCCCTGAGCCGGTGGCAGAAAATAGCAAAGAGACAATGAGGTTTACTCCCTTGATGGCTGAAGAGCAAGGTCAGGTCAATTCACTCAAGTGCCCAGATCTGGCGTAAAGAAAGGTGATAGTTAGTAAGCCATGCTGGGCTGAGGTTGCACAAGGGAGATGAGAAGGTAAACAGCTGCCTGAAGAGCAGCAGTGTTTATGGGGTGATAGAGCCCTCTTCCCCACTGCAGCATGAAGAAGAAGCTAGCAGAATCTGGTGCAGCTTTAGCCGGATCCTTCATTCTGTAGCATTAGATGCATCACTATCGACATAGCAAGGTGAGTGCTGCTACGGGGCAAGTGATATAACAGTTAGAAGGGAAAGAGAGCGGGGAAGAGAAGGGGGAGAATATAGGTGGTGAAAGGAAGAAGAAATAGTATGCCTGCCAGCCCCTTTCACCAGCTCCATATACAGCCAGCCCCCTCCGCATCTGCACACACACATTCCCATGCACAAACACTCATACATATACAGCCAGCCCCCTCCGCATCTGCACACACACATTCCCATGCACAAACACTCATACATATATACCCTGTTCTCTGTGTATTAAACACCCTATTTAAATCCTATGTGCACAGACTCCCTCCCCCTGGCACATCTCCCTCATGGGCATACCCACATCCTCCCCCTGCATGCGTTGTCCCAGAGACACTCCCACATTCACCCCAGCATACAGCACCTCCCCGATACATACAAAAACACCCACTGGGTCCACCAATCACATGCGCAAAGCCCAGGCAGCTACTCACTTAGCAAAGAGTGCCTCTGTGCAATGCTTAGAGCATGCACTTTACAGCTCGTTGAATATTTTTATAATAGTTCTTTCACGTTGAAAGTGTAGAGTGTGATGTACACACATCAGTGAAAGTAACTCTTACCTCAATGCATTTTGAAATGTATTTTTTATTGTATACAGCAGAATGTGAAAAGTGTCCAAATGTGTGAAGACTTTTGAAAGGCACTCTTGTGCATGAAGTTGAAAAATAGCACAAATTGATAACTGGTCAGGCACATACCACATTCCTATTGTACTTAGGGTAAAGAATTCCAAAAACTCGAAGATCTTGGGTTTTGTTCACTAAAGCCTTTTTCTTATTCTGTACCTCTGGGGAAAGTCCTTATGACTCAGCTCCCTTCAGTCTTACTGAGCTCAAGTTCTGATTTTGAATCATGCTTCTTATGAATTTACTGTACAATAACCTGTGAAGAGCCTTTCTGCAAGGAAATTCAGCATATCAGGGTTGTGTTGTGCCTCTTCCTAGCATACTGGGCAGCTGTCCAGTATCCTGATAATAATGCACTTATCAGATAGTTTGTGATGGTGGCAAAGGAATAGTTTTCCTCTGGACTGAACTTACCACTCTGAGACGTTTTAAATATATTATCCCAATCCATAGCTTTTCGGGTGAAATCCCTACGGGGCTCTTTTACTAAACTGTGGTACTTTTTTGCACTTACCACATGTTAGGAGCAAAACTCAATGTGCGGTAAGTGCAAATGTCATGTGGTAACTGTCAGGGGTACACCCAGAATTTACCCTGCACTTACCTCACACCTATCCTGGACTTCTGTAACATTATTTATCAAGGTCTTCCTAAACACACCCTTCACCCACTACAGATGGCCCTGAACACTGAAGCATAAATAATTTTTGGAGCCCTTCGCCAGGCTCACATCAACCCATACTGATGCAGCTTCACTGGCTCTCCATCACTGCTAGAACCAGATACAAGGCCCTCAATACAATATTTAAAATCTTACATAAGGAATCTACCACCTACCTAAAGACCCTGATTTCAAAGCCCAAGAATAAAAGGCTGTGAAGAAATACCACATCAACCTACTCACGATCCCGACCCAGAAGATTAGGAGCAAGTAGTCAACCTGTAATCGGGCATTTACCCTATTTGCTCCCACATTATGGAATTCCCTATCCCCAACCCTCAGACCTGACTGAATTTAAAAAAAAAAGCAACTAAAAACATATCTCTTCCAAGCAGAATTCAGTACAACCTTAGTCCCGGAGTCTCAACCGTTCTAGTAACACTGTCAGAACAACCTTATAACCTTATATACGCACTGTTAACAAACACTTGGTCCCAGTACACTGTATAATGCTAAATAGTTATACCCTCTACTTACACTCTAAATAGTTCAGAGTTACTGGGTATGTTACTATTATTCTGTTTAGTTCCCTGTACAACAGAGTACTTCCTAAGGCCCTGTTAAATTTGTTGGTTATCTGTCAACCGCTTTGAATGGTAGAAAGGTGTTAAAAAAATAAGTTTAAATAAATAAATAAAAGTCACTTACCGCGCATTAAGTTCATTTGCAATTAGCGTGGGTGCACTTAATGCCACTTATTGAGGTGTTATTTGCACCTGCGCTAATTGCAACATTGAGAGCACGCAGTGAGTATTGTGAACTAACTGCAGTGAGCAGTCCATGCCCACTCTCCGCCCATGATCTATCCAGTGCCCACCCCTACGTGTGCTGAGCAGTTAGCACGGGAATTACCATTTGTGTCATGCAAGTGCAGTAACAAATACTGTGGGCCTGTGTTCTTACTGTATGCTAAAACGCTTGTTGACCACTTAGCACCATTTAGTACAAAGGCCCCTAAGAAATTTGTGGAGAACACAACTTTCAGAATGTTTTGAGAATTGCATCTTAAATCGGAAAAGTCTCATAAAAAATATTCAGGCCAGATAGGCTAGAATCGGTCAGCTCAGCCATCTATAACTCATTCACTATGATCTATTATTCAGTTCTTGGCAGAGCAGTAATGGAAGAAGTTTGTGGAACAGGAGTAATTTACCAAGGATGCCACCAATTTTTCATAAGTATCACTATTGGGAAGATGAGCTATTGTGTGAGAGATGCAACAGCTCTGGAAAGAACAAAGCACGCTCTGGAAACAATGTAACAAAGAGACCCACTTTTACAACAGTCTCTGTTGTTGCCTAGCCTAAGCTTGCAAGCTGGGCATGTGGCCCAAATGACAAATGGAGAGAGCAAATGAGAAAGTAAGAAAAAAGACTGAACTCTTGACATCTGGCAGCACTGCTCAAAAGCTTCAAGCTTAGGCTATTTCAGCTACTTTTCTGGGAGGTGACAAAGAGCAGAGGTAATTCCTCAGAGCTTAGCTCAGACTGTGAATGGACACACATTAGTGCAGAAAGATTGAACTGGCTGAACTGGGCAGGATGTGCAATCTAGGGAGCAGCTCCAAGCTACCAGGCAGCTACTATGAAGCCATGTATCATGGGCCCCTTTCTTAAAACATTTTCTCCCAATTTGGTAACTCAGCATAACTATTTTCAAAATGATGTTGTATGTGAAATGGTCAGTTTGATTGACGGATCGCCCAATTCTGCTAAAACCCTCCTCATCCTCTCTAAGTGACCGTGTAATCCTTGTGACCAGGATATTCAATGGCACATAACCATTTTGTGAATATCCCTGGTTTGTGCCAATGAATACCCTGATACTAACTGGCTAGTGTCGGGTGGGAGGGGGGTGGGGGGTTCTGGGGTTGGACCAGGGTTGGCACTGGAGGTTAATTGGGCAGTGGCAATATTGAGCTGCTGCAAGGTTAATCTAAACCAGCTAGATTTAGGTGAAAGGCTGGTGTAACATTAGCCAGTTTTGTAGTCGGGCCAGAAGCTGAATATTGCCATTGACTGGATTGCAGAAGGACAGTCTAGGCAACTTGAATAGTCAATGCCGGTGGCCGGTGGTCTATCTGAAAGTGGTGACAGTCAGCTGCTGAATTTCTGCTCCTATGAATTGGTTCCTAAGTATTTCTATAGTAAATGGATTTTATAAGCAGGTCAGGCTTAGGAGAGACATCTCCTGCTCCTAAATTATATTTTGAAAGGTACATCAGTAAGGGAGACATAGATATAGAATACCCCCATGAGGATATACTTATGGATTTGTATAACACCATTTAAACAGTACGTTGGTTCACTCTATTGCATAAGAAATGTGTACATAGGCACTTTTGGGGTAGATGCTATGGCACATATTTCTGCTGCCTCTACCACATGATAGTCTTCAAAGGAGAGAGGGAACAACAATGTTACATGGAAACATAGGAAATGATGGCAGATATTGAGCATTTGACCTATCCAGTCTATCCACCCATACCAGCTAAGCTTTACAGTCCCTTCCTCTGGGACCCTCTGTGCTTATCTCATGCTTTTTTGAATTCAGATACAGTTCTCATCTCCGCCACTTCCACTGGGTAATTGTCCCATGCACCCAATATCTTATAAGAAAATAAGGTAGAAATGAACCAACAAGTAACTCAGATTACATATGGGGGCCAGTCCAGGATGAGAGTAGGATGGGCCTTCTCTTTGCTGTCATTCATAATCTGATCAGCAAAAAGAAGTCTATACACCTAGTACAAGTATGACCCACAAGATCCTTAGAGGTGACGAGAGCAAAACAATAGCCCAGGTAGAGAGTACAGTATGACAATATAAAGAGAAAATGGGCAGAATGGATAAGGTCTAGAGACCTTCATCTGGTTTCAGACTCTACAGTATGAGGCCAGTATTCAAATGTTTTATGTTCCCAACTTTGAGAGTTACGCTCCTAAAAATTGGCCTCTTTGATATTCACTAGGACTGGGTGCCTAATTCATATTCAAAAGTTTCATTAAACTCCTCAATTTAGGAGCGCAAAAAGTGGATGGCAAAGGGGTGGAGTTAGATCAGGGAAAAACGTTTTGAGCTTTTCAGCATTAGGTTCATAAATTAGGCTAATAAATCTAGGAAAATGAATAGCAGTCTTAATTTATAAGCACAGAGGCTGATAAGCCTCTAGCAGTTAGCACTTTTTTAAAATGCCAACCAGCACAGGAAAAAAAATCCAGAAAATCAGTGCCTATATCTGGACACTGGCCAGTGCTAAATATCTGGATTAAATGGTCTGCGCTGGCACTCTTGGGATAGCAGTGATATTCAGCTGCTACCTGCATATGTAATCCACATAGGAGGTTATTTTAGAAGCCTTATTCACAGTTTTAGCATGGATGACAGAAAACCATGGAAGCCACATCCAAGCGTCAAGCATGCTTTTGCAAAGGCTGCAAAATACATGTTTTCACAGTGGCCACGTCAGTCTCTGCATGTTTTACCAGGAGGCATTTCAGGGATGTTTCATGGGGTGGCCTGGGCAGCGCTGACACCCAAATGTTTGACATATTTCAATAGGCCGGCGACATGCAGGGCGGATTTTGTGAACATGCTAATGTACATTTGCTATAAATCATGAATAAGTATTAAACCTTTCTCTCTTTTGAGACTGCCGGTGGCATTGGCGACTGGAGGAACTTGGTTTGCAATTGTTTGGCCTGACTGTTGTCTGTGTCCATGTAGGTGTTTGTGTCCCTGTAGTCTATTCTGTGCCTTCCTCAAACTCATCCTCCACCCACCTTTCATAACCCCTGTATATTCTCAAATTCTGAATCCCTTCCCAGTACTCTCAGTGCCCCACTCCCTGGCCCTTATGTTGGTGCCTGCTGTTTGTGTGTGCCTCAGTGTTCACTGTAGCTACTGTGTCTCAGTGTGGCTTCCTGCTGCCTATCTGTGTGTACTTGTATGTGTAGGTTCCTGTGCAGTGTTGTGGGTGCTGATGGTAGGAGCCACTAGGTGCTGGTGGTGGGCGGCAAGAGCCATGAATGTAGATGAGATGAGATGATCACACAGTTTGTGCTTGCCATGCTGCAGGAGGACCAACTGGAGCACAGGAGAGCCACCAGGGGGCATCCATATAAGAGGGTATATAGGCCCAGGACCCAATTCCTGGATCTTGTGGATGAGCAGTACCTCACCAGGTTCTTCTTTGATAAGACAGTCATCTACCATCTCTGCCAGAAGCTAGAGCTCTTCCTCCACCCCACTACACAGAGAGGTCAGCCCATGTCCATCCATCTCAAGGTCACCATGGCTCTTGCCATCCTAGCCACTAGCAGTTTCCAGCCTCTGTTAGCTGCCATGGTGGATCTCAGCCAGTCAGATGTCTCACAGTGCATCTCATAGTTCCCGAGGGCCTTTCTAACTCACACAGTATAACATGTAACCTTCTCTCAGACTGTGCAGCACAAGAAGAAAACCATTATCCAATTCCATGAGTTGGCCAGATTTCTATGGAGTATGTTTACTAAAACCCCGGTAAAGTGCGGGCCGCGGTAGAGTGCGGGTGCCATATAAGGAGTGGGCGGTTCGTGCTGAAAAATAAACCCCGGAATTTGCATATGCGCTAAGGTGCGCGCGCCCATATGTGCCCTGCACCTTAGCGCATCAGACAGCTTTGCGGGAGGCATATGTGTCACGCTGATGAGCAAGCAGAAGAGCAGAGCCACAGCACAATGGTTAAGGCACATACCAATGGTGCAAGAAGCAGGGGTTCGATCCCCCACAGAGCCCAATAAAGTTGGCTGGCTGAGATGTTAATTTATGAGGCAGTGAAATAATGGGCGGCATAAGGTGGTGTGCCAATGTTTTGGAGGCAGTCTAATACTGGGTGGCATAAGGCGGCACGCTGATGGGCATAAGGGTGCGTGCTAATTTTTTAGGAGGCATCTCAATATGGGGCAGCATAAGGCGGCGCACTGATGAGCAAACAGAAGAGCAGAGCCACAGCACAATGGTTAAGGCACATACCAATGGTGCAGGGATCAGGGGTTTGATCCCCCACAGTGCCCAATGAACAAGGCTGGCTGAGGTGTTAATTTATGAGGCACAGAAATACTGGGTAGCATAAGGCAGCGCGCTAATGTTTTTGGCGGCATATTAATACTGGGCGGCATAAGGCGGCGCGCTGATGTTTATGGAGGCATTATAATACTGGGCGGTATAAGTGGCGCGCTGATGTGCAAAACAAAAAGCAGAGCCACAGCACAATGGTTAAGGCACTTACCAATGGTGCAGGGATCAGGGATTCAATCCCCCAAAGTGCCTAATGAACAAGGCTGGCTGAGGCATAACATATTATGGGGAAGATTGCTTTAGGAGGCATTTTATTCATATTTTAATTATCACTACTAGCAAACGCACTCTCAAAGCGTGTTAACATAAGGCGCCCTATAAGGCACATTTTAAAGTGCACTGTCAACCAAGGTACCCTAGAATGTTGCTTATAGGGCGCTTTAGAGGGTGTATGAGGTACCTCAAGGTCAGTGTACTGTTTTCTATGGCAGCACTGTGCAGTTTAAGGAATGAAAAGCATAAGTAGGTGTGCTGACAGGCAAGGAGGAGCAGTAGTGGAGCACAATGGTTAAGGCACTGACTGCTGATACAGGGGTCATGAGTTTGCTCCCCAGTGTGCCTGATACGTAAGGCTGGCTGTGGCATCAGCTTTGCATTGTACATATTTTGTCCTTCAGCACCTCATTTTTATGTTATTAATTGCTGCCAGCAAACATGCCCTCACGTGCCGTAATTGAAGGTGCCGTACAAGGCACTCCATAGGGCACATTATAAATTGCACTGTCCGCCACAGCACCCTAAAATGTCCCCTATAGGGCACCCTATAGGTTGCATCACAGGATAATGTATAGTGCACCTTATATGGACGGGAACCATAAGGTGCCCTATAGGGCACCCTATAAAGCACCCTCAGAGGCACCTTATGGGTACAGTACGCTGAGGGTGTTTTTGCTGGCATCAAAATATGTACATTAACAAAAGATAATGCATTGGACAACCCTATCAAACAACCCCACTGTGGGTTTGAATCCATGACCTCTGGCTTCAGAGGCAGTGAAGTAACCATCGGGCTACAGCTCTATAGCTGCTAGCAAGCCCCTGGATGGCTGCAGAGAGCATGCACGGCACCACACAGACAGTCTGCTGTGGTCACCAGGTTAGGGTTAGCCCACCCATACCCATGATGCACTGCACATGCAAATCAGCTGTCCACAGATTAACACAAGATGGGCAATGCACCTCCACAGCACCTCGGGCTGGTAGAGGGAAGTGACCATGTGCACCCACACACCACCTCGGCCTGGTAGGGGGTACTGACTGTGTGTTTTACTGGCACAGAGTAGCTACACACCGTCACATTGTGCGGGTACTGTGCTCACCCTGAGAGTGCGGTGAGGCGCCCAGCACCAGGTCCACAGCACCTGCCATGGCTGAATAAGGCCATGCCGGAGGTCCAAAGCAGTGTTAAACTGTGAGATAGGTAGTTTCTGCAGAAACACCTTGGATATCTCTGTCTGTTTCAGTCAGGTGTAGCCCCATGGACCACCACCACCCCCCTCCTCCTCCTCCTCCTCCTCCCCCCCCCCCGGGCCAAGGGTGGCAAACAGGGTCTCCCATCAATAGATCCACATTCTACCCCCCCCTGCAAAGGTGGTAGTAGAAGGGAACATCAACCCCAGTCCTGCTGAGGAACAGACACCCCACAGGGCAGTCAATGCAGCTCTATACACATCCATAACACAATAGCAGACAAACATTAGGCCTGGATATGGTGAGCTGCACCCCACCACTATCTGATATTCTCCTGCAGCAAGTCATCAGCCACTGCACCCTGCACCATCAGAACACATACCAGCTGCAAACAGTGTGCTAGTTAGTCCACAGTGCATGTTCCCAGTGGAGATGCATGCACCCAGAACTGGGATGTCAGCATACACAGCAAGCAGATAAATCAATGACTGGGCCCCAAAAGGAAACCCATATCTATCACATGAGAGAAATACTATGTAGCACTATGGGGGTGCCTAGCCATGCTGTGGTCACTGCACAGTCAGGGTGAGAGTGATCTCTCAGCAGGACATACTGAGGTCACCCTGTCTGTGTAGGTGGTGGCCGGGCAATAAAATGTCCCAGTCAGTGCCCTATGCCCTGTGCAGATGCACCCTGGCCAGGCCACCCTGTCCGGGCTATACCCATGGTACCTTGCTCCTCATTATGCACATTGGCAGGCCAATACTGGCAACAGTGCTGGCAGTGTGGGCTGTGGAAGGTGTTTGCAGCCACCACACACTGTATAGACAGACACACACTCCCACACCTATGCCAGCATTGTGCAACTATAGAGGAGTTTAGCAGCCCTGCCCACCACACCAGTCCTGGGCACAGTACAGGCATGGATATGCTACGCAATACTGTTGGGGGTCACTCCCCAGGGTGGTAAACACTGTCAGAGACCAGACCTGAAGCACACACCGCAGACATCAGAAAGATTGTTATGATGGAGCTCAATGAGCAAACCGTGCTTAACATAGGACTTGCTATCTGCCAGTAATCATAGGAAACGTTTGATAGGTGTGTACCGTATACCCAGGTGTAGGGTGGCATTGCTAAGGTATGCAAGTGCTAGTATTGGGAGATGCACGCAGGGCCCAATGTCCTGCCTCTCCAGGAGGCATTAGCCAATGGGGCCTGTGGGTGTGGGTGTGGGTGTGTCTGGCCCTGTTGGCTGCTGCTCTACGGCACAGGTTCCCAACTCCAGTCCTGGTGTGCCAAACACTGTTCGGGTTTTCATGCTGTCCCTCATGAATATGCATGGATACATCTGCATACCATGGGGGTGGTGCATAGATATGCAGCACAGGCATCTTTATTAGAGGCAGCATGGAAACTGAATTGTGTTTGGCTCTCCTGGACTGCATTTGGGGGATTCTGCTGTAGGTAATGCACATTTCTATGGTGTTTGTGCTGTGTAGGGTAAAATAGAGGTTTTTGACCCATGCGTATGGTCTCAGCAATAATGGTTCAGTCTTTACTACCATGATTTCTTCATGGGTAAAATAATGGGACTGGGTTGCCAGGAGCCCCAGCTGGGATTTGAACCTGTGACCTTCTGGTCCTAAAGGCACTGGCTGTTTCCGCTACACCACCGTCTTAGCACAAAAACAATGCCTTCCCTGGGGAGTCCATGGCTGTTTGTCAGACAGGGCCTGTCTGTTGAAGAGCACTGCACCCACGTGAAGGGGGCTAGGCCACCATCTGCTGTGGGCAGCAGCCACTGCCCCCTCCACCAATGGTACCCCTCCGCCACCATGCTGACATGGCCTTATATTGCTGACAGCATCACAGCTAAATGATATGTGGCCCTCCAGGACTGCATTGAGGGGACTGTGGTCTAGGTAATGCACATGTTTCTGGTGTCTGTGCTCTGTAGGGTAAAATAGAGGTGTTTGGACCATGCTTATGTTATCTGCAAGAAAGGTTGATCTTTACTATCATGGTTTAGTGGTGGGTAAAATATGGGGATTGGGTTTGCAGGAGCCCCAGCTGGGACTTGAGCTCGTGATCTTTGGCTCCTGAACACACTGTCTGTGTTTATTGCACCACACTGTGGCCACAGAGACAGTGCAGTCCCTGGAGATAGGAAACCTGGCCACAGGAGTCAGAAACCCTGCTCTGCACATTTTCACTGTGGGATCATTCACCTTTTATGGTGACGGAGCGTAAGAAATAATAATTATTATTTTTATGCTCCGTCCCCATACAAGGTGAATGATCCCAGAGTGAAACTGTGCAGAGCAGGGTTTATGACCCTGCTCTGCACAATTTCACTGTGGGATCATTCACCCTGTACGGGGACGGAGCGTAGACCCTTCTAAAATTCATATTTCTCTTTTTGGGGCTTTCTTGGAAGTGATTTCTGATGTTTTCCATGACTATCACTATTTCCCAGCTGGATTATGATTTATTAAAATTTTGTTGTGGTCATTTTCGATTTTTATTTGCTATTTTGTTCTGTGCACATGTATCACACTGCTCACGTTCTGTAGGTTTCCCTGGTTTTGCTGTACATTGCTGACAGAAATGGTTTCTCTTCCCTTTAAATCGGCTCTAACGCGAGGTTTTCACTCGCGGTATTTTTTTAGTTGAATTTCAGCCCCGCTCCTGTGCGGGGAGCCTCTCCCCTCCCACTCTCCACCCATTGACCCCGTCCCTCCGCCCCTCGGGAGCCTTCCTCCGCCCCCGGAATGCCTTTCCACGCCTCTATCGCACATCAGCGCGCCGCGCACTTGTGCGGGCCTGTTAGTGCAGCGCGCACGTGTGCGGGGCACAAAAACGCACTATTAGCGTGCACTAAGGTGCCTTAGCGCACGCTCAAGTGCGCCCCGCACAATTGCGCGGTTTAGTAAACATACCCCTAGGTCAATTGTATAGATTAAGGGGCTATTTCTCTATAGAACATTTTCAAATTGTGGTGCAAAGTGCCATCTTGTGATATTTGGATTATAGAAATTTATTATTTCTGAATTGTTCTCAGTTTCAGATTAGACAATTACAGCTGTCTCAATCCACGGCTGCTCACCACATTTTTGGTGTCTCCCGGTATACTAAAATAACCCCTCTGCTACATAAATTACATTGGTTAAGTGTCATTAACCGGATTCATTTTAAGTTTTTTTATGTTTTTATAGAAATTCTTTAACAATTTTGTTCCGGAATATTTTTGTTGTTATTACTTCTGCTTATGACTTATAAATCTAAGTGCTTACAATCTATTAGCATCTTACTGTATCAATCTTGTAGGAGTGTTTATTTAAAATTATGTTTTAGGCATACCATTCCTTATTTGGCAGTACAGTATTGGTCTGAATTGTCCAAATATTTGAAATGTATCGCTTCTTTTCCTCAATTTTGTAAAAGGTTGAAAACATGGTTGTTTAATCAGAATTCATGATTTTCTTATATGGATGTTTTTTATTTTGCTGTAAACCACGCAGAACCACTATTTAGAATGGGTTCATTGCAGTATATAAAATTGTGTTAGATTAGATTAGGCCTCTTACATGCCTGTACGAGGCATGCTCATACAACACTGTGTGCACCTTGCAGCACTATATAAATGGAGGAATAGCCTAATGGTTAGCACACTAGCGTGGGAACCAAGAAACCAGGGTTTGATTCCCACTGGCATTCCTTGTGGCCGTGGGCAAGTCACTTAACCCTCCATTGCCTCAGAAAAATTCAAGTTATCAATGGCCCTGTTTAATGTACATTATCAAGTTTAAGTTACAGTATAATCCACTTTGGCTGAAATGATCAAGTGTTATAAAAAAGCTTGTTAAATAAAGAAAGTAGTAGTAGTATCCTGACCACTTTGGCATCTTTGAGAGTGGACAAAGTAGTAGTGGATGGCTGCCAGGTAAGCTTTTCTCTAGCCGACTCCATCACCTACACCTCCATGTTAGGGGGTCTAGCTGCTGCCACTGATACAGTCCTGTGGTTCCTCCTGTAAGCTTATGCAAGTTGTACATTGGCTGTGAGGATGCTGTGTGTGAAAAAATGCATTTCCCCCTTTCTGGACTGCAGCTGAGGGCAATGGTACAAGGTCCTTCGAAAGATTCCCTCAGGTCCACACAATGCTGCAGTGTGTGTGTCGGTGGCAGTGGTCCATCAGTTGTTTGAGTGGCAAGGCATCATGGGCATCCATATTACTGTAACAGTTCCATGGCTATGTTTGTGTGTGAGTCTCGTATATCTGCAAGTGCAATATGTGGGTGGTGATACTAGCCATGCAGTAATGCTTTCTGGAATGCAGGTAACATTGGTGGGGGGGGGGGAGGAGCAGGAAACAATTGTTGCTGCTGTCAGGTGGATGGATGTGTCATGTCCCATTGCCCACACCTAAATGTGTGTGAAGCATGGTGGAGGATGCTCGCACACAATACATACATCTTCAGTCTTTTGGCCCTTTTTATGTGTCCTATTGTTTCTAGGCCAATACCTCTTGCACATATTGGACCCTTATTCTCATCCACCACTCTCATGTCCTGTTCATTTCATATCGGAGCATTATCCATCACGAGTTCCCTCCTCTCCCCTAGGGTGGGGGCCTACTTTGTGTAGCTACAGAGTCATTTACTGTTTCTACATACCTTGATGTTCCACCAACTTCTGCCGCACTCACAGCAACATTTTGGGCTGGGCCTTCCAGGCGGCCCTGAATCACATTTTGTAGGCCTCTAGCTCCTGATGTATGCTGAAATATCTAGAACAGAAGAGAGGTTTGCAAATTAGTGTTCAGTGACTCCCTAGACATGAATAGTCCCTGCCATCTTCAGAGTGCCTTTCCCTGCTCATACAAGACATCTCTGTTGTGGGTGTTTCCTGTATCTGGATGACTGTAGCCATGGCACCTGGCCTGGCTAGGTTGGGTTTGTCCATCAGCCTGGGTGAGCTGAGACCAACTCATGACTGCTGTAGAATGTGACCTATGTATTGTTTTGGCTGCATGTCTTACTTTGTGCCCTTTTTGCTTGCAGAGCACAGGGTGATGATATAAGATATGCCACCTTGCTGAGCATAATATGACTTTAACACATAAAAGGGCATTGCAAGAATTGGCTGATGATTCTGATGTGGTCATCAGAGCGGCGGATAAAGGAGGAGCCATAGTCCTTCAGTCTATAGAAGATTATCATTCGGAGATTATGATGCAACTCTCTGACAATCATTATTACCAACTTTTGGATTCAGATCCTACTCCGTCTTTATTGTCGGACATCACGAAACAATGTCGTCAAGCTTTTGAAGATGGATGGATCATGCGATGAGAATGTCGGTTTTTGATACAGGACCAACCAAGGATTCCAGTATTTTATACTGTACCAAAAATTCATAAATCCTTGAATCGCCCACCGGGACGTCCTATAGTTTCGTGTTGCCGCTCAGTTCTCTCCAAATTTTGTGATTCATTCCTACAGCCTTTGGCAGGTCAAGTACGATCATTTATTCGGGACACTTCACATTTTTTGTCTATATTACATTCGATTGAGTTGCCTACAGCCCCGTTGTTGCTAGTAACGCTGGGTGTAGTAGCTCTTTATTCAAATATTTCTCAAGCTCAGCCTCTTAATGTGATTTCTCAACTGCCTCTCATTTTACCATTGAGATTGCCACAACACTTTATTTTATCTTTATTACAGCTAGTGCTGGAGATGAATTATTTTCTCTATGATAATTTGTTCTATTTGCAGGTTTTTAGTGTGGCTATGGGGGCTACAGTGGCCCCTCCATAGCCACACTGTTTATGGCTGATATTGAGGAACATTTTGTTTATCTATCTCCAGGTTTCTCTGAGGTGTTATTGTGGAAAAGATTTCTAGATGACATTTTCCTCTTATGGAGAGGAAATGTCACTACATTAGAAAAGTTTGTTCAGGCTCTAAATCAGTTTGATCCTCATATTAAATTTACATTAAAGTATGATTTTCACAAGATTGAATTTTTGGACGTTTTGGTCACATTTTCGGATCAACTTTTGATTACATCCTTGTTTAGAAAACAGGTGCAACGTAATATTCTTCTTCAGTTTTCAAGTTTTCATCCACCCTCTCTGAAGCGCGGACTCCCCTTTGGACAGTTTTTGCATTTATGAAGGATCTGCTCATCGTGTGAAGATTTTAAGTTACATGCACGGGAATTAACCCACAGATTGCAAGCTCATGGATATCCAAAATACATAATACATCGTGCTTATAAACGGGCTCTATTTAATCATAGAGAGTGGTTATTGACCCTCTCTCCCAACAATAAAGTTTTGGGGGGTAAGATTGTGGGAGTCTTACCTTTTAATAATCAAACACAATTAATACAATCGATTTTGCACAAACATTGGCATGGGCTTTCTTTACATGGTTGTTTTCAAAAACGATTATGTGTGGCTCATAAATGGGGTAAAATTATTTGGGAGTGGTTGGTTCAAGCGGTTCCCAGGAAGACCCGGGATATACCTGATCCAGTTGTTCACTTCCCATGTGGGCAGTGTTCCTACTGTTCGTGTTCCCTGCTGGGGGACTCTTAGACCGACCCTCTAACCCAAAATGTATGGTCATTGAAATATCGGACAACTTGCGATTCATCATTTGTGGTGTACTTGCTGTTTTGCCCTTGTGGCCTTAAATATGTGGGTCGTACTATTCGTCTCCTTCGGGTACGTTTGATGGAGCATGCCTCACGTATCCGTAAAAAGGTTTTGTCGGTCCCCTTGGTTCTCACATGCAACTACTTCTTGTCTGAAGGCAAATACTATCAACAGGTCTTTGGTATTGCCATGGGGGCGTCGGTGGCACCTTCCATCGCCACCCTGTATATGGCTGAGTTTGAGGAGCTGTTTCTATATACATCGACTCATTTCCAACACGTTGTTTTTTGGAAATGCTTCCTTGATGACATCTTTTTCCTTTGGGAAGGGAGTTGTTCTGCTTTGGATGTTTTCCTATGTTGGCTGAATGCTCTTAAGTCTAACCTGACTTTTACGGCTCACATTCATGAACATAGCATTGAATTCCTTGATATGACGGTGTTCAAGACTGATGGAGGCTTTGGCACTACGCTGTTTCGAAAACCTGTTCAGCGCAACAGTTTATTACATTATAACAGTTTTCATCCGGGCCCCCTACGGAGGGGGCTACCCTATGGCCAATTTTTACGCTTACGGCATCTCTGTTCATCACTGATGGATTTCAAGTATCATGCTAAAGATTTATGCCTCCGATTAGCCCAGCGGGGTTATCCCCACAAAGTAATTCGGAAGGCATACCTTTGTGCCTCGTATACCCATCGTGAATGGTTGCTTACTATTGTTCCCGGGGATGGCTCTCCTGTTGTGTCTACCATGGCATACTACCATTTACCACTTTAAGTTCTGATGTGGTAAGGATATTACGCAAACGTTGGCCCCTTTTTGGGTTTGCATTCCTGCTTTGAGAAGCCTTTACAGATCACTTTCACTCGTGGAACTAACCTTCGGGATTTCGTGGTTTATTCCATTCCTGAGTTGGATCGACCTCCTCCTCCTTCTCCACATGATGCCTGTCATTCTAGTTGTGGCCAATGTCAATATTGTGAATCCACTTTGGACATGAGTGGATACACCCGGGTACGGGTCAACGGTACTTTCGCAAATGGAACACCGACTGCACTTCCACACATGTGGTATACTTGTTGCTATGCCCATGTCCATTGATGTATGTGGCAGAATCAAGGTTCGCCTGGCTGAGCACGCCTCTCGGGTCCGGAATAAAATGCTGACGGCCCCCATCGTTGACCATTGTGTAAGTTCTGGCCATGAGTTTTCTCAATTGTCTTGGGCGGTCATTGATCATGTCCCCCCTAACCCACGGGGGGGGGGGGGGGTGAACGCATTGCTATTTTGCAACGTCGTGAGCAGTCTTGGATTTTCCGATTGAATACAGTGGCCCCGTCCTGTCTGAACAAAGAGATTGATTGGGCAAGCCTATACTAGATTTCCTCCATGACGTAGTGGGTTCCCCTGTTTCAGTGGGGTGCCCCTACCGCCTGATTGGACCTCTGCATGTGAGCGATGTTTATTGTAGCCAATTAAAACTCTCCCCTGAAGGATATATCGAGTGGTGAGCACTCGGCGTTTTCTGGCGAGCAGCACTGAAGAAAATGGAATGTGCTTGACACAGGGAGCGTTACCCGAAACGTGCACATCGCACCTTATTCAATGGATATCGTGCTATGCTCTGAGCTGCTGAATCACTTATCGGAGCTTTAAGCTAAGTTTTTGCTTCATACACATGTGGATTTTTAAAAAAATGGATGGTGCCATCTGGTGTGGTTAGCTCTCAGTTCTAGCCTCCCTTGGCCCCCTCCGACAAAAACAAAGACTGTTATATACATATTTCTTGGGGTGGGACTCCTTTGGTGGTTTGTTATTTTTAGTATTTACCTGGTACTACCTCTATCGGGGGTTTTCTATATTATTGGTCCCCTTGGTTCAGCATGCAATCGCATTTGATCATTCCTTTGATCAATTCTCCTGGAGGGTCATAGATTGGATCCCCCCTTCCATCACGGGGGGCAACAGAATATTTAAATTACAACACGCTGAACAACGCTGGATTTATAGACTGGATACGGTTGCTCCAAAAGATCTTAATTTAGAATTGGACTGGCAGAGCTTGCTGTGACTTTCATTTTGGAGGCGTTAGCAATTCATGCTCTCAGCCCCTATTGAATGAACAGTGAGCAGGTGATTGGTCCCTTACGTCAGACGCCGGTTTTTAAAGTGGCTTCCTGGAAGTTTGGTTTGAGGCGTTCCTTGGTTTAGTGAGGATAAGTGTTATGCCTGAAGCAGGGTCTTTTGAATTGCTGACCCGAAACACAGGACTGTGTCGACTACCCTTGCTGGATGTTTTTTCGCCGTTCCTACAGTTAAGTACTGGACATTACATACTTTAAATATTCTTTAAGGCTGATATTTAAAGTTTGGCGTTCAAAGTTTTTGGGCCACCATGCTTAACTGTTCTTTTTCTGAATAAAATGGACAGGTCTGGTTCCCGCAGGGGCTTGTGTTTAGCTTTTGGTTAGGTGGGAGGACATTTGTCAGACAAAAAAAATCCTTTATACATATTTTTCATTTTTATTTTAGGAAGTGTTCTGTTTGTTGAGTTCCACTATTTTTCATGGTTCACCTTGGTGAGTATGGCATATGGACTGGGATAGACTGGGGTGATTGAACCAAACATGCCTGGTCATCCTGTGGTAATTAGTCCACTCTCACGTAAAAAAATGTTTAAATCAAGCAAAATATTTCAAAGTTTTTTAAAAGAAGGAAAAAAAATATGTATAGGCCTCTAATGGTACCACATCACTGGTCTTAAATAAAACCTCTATCAGGAATTGCGCATAAAGGTAATTTCATCCATAATCTAATTATTGAATGAATTCTATTAATGTTGATGATATTTTGCATTATGATTGAGAAATTTTGGATTACTTCTGTGACTATAGATGAAACTACCTTTATGCACGGTTCTTGACAGAGAAGAGTTTTATTTTTAAGACCAGTGCTGTGGTACCATTAGAGGCCAGTATATATTGGCACATGAGTACTGAGGTCTTTTTTCATTCTCTTAAAAAATTGAAATGTTTTGCTTGATTTAAACATTTTTTGGATGAGAGTAGACTAATCAACTACTAGTGAGGTTTATCTCTGGGAAGGGCTATTTTATTTTACAGATGTATTATTCCCCTTCTTTCAGCTTATTACAGTAGGCATCCTGTGGTGGCATGGATGATGTCTGCATGTATCATATACATGTGAGCAGGTTTGCAGCAATTTCGTTCACTGGCCATATGCTTGCAATTGCATGGCCAGAGCCCTCCAGATCTTCTCCCAAGTCCTCCTTGCTTCAGTGTTGGGTGGTCTGTGGCCCTGTGGCTGGAATAGTCTATGCTCGTGGAGCACTAGGCACAACAGGAGGTTGCTCTCTGTATCTGGAAGTTATGCTCCCTCCTGGCCACATGTTGGTGCTCTTCTACATTGGATCCTCTAGTGCAATAGTTCTCAACCCAGTCCTTTGGGCACACTCAACCAGTCAGGTTTTCAGGATATCCACAAAGAATATGCACGAGAGAGATTAGCATACCCAGGTGGCAGTGCATGAAAATCTGTCTCATGCATATTCATTGTGGCTATCCTGAAAACCTGACCGGCTAGGTGTGCTCCGAGGACTGAGTTGAGAATCACTGCTCTAGTGGCCGCTACAGCATGTGGGGACTGGAAACATGTCTACACGGTTTGCGCAAGGGAAGATGTTTCATACAGATGTAGCATGCAGGTGGGCATGTGCATTTTGCCACCATACATCATTTATAGATCTCATTTATATATGCATCAGCCAAAATACAGTCAATTGCATGTACAGATCCTGCATGGATGCCCTCTGTTTCAAAACTGACTTTATTTTTTGAACATTTTCACTTCCACATTACAATTCCTCCTAAATGGCCTCTCTAAAACGTGCCTTATAGCATTGAGGGCAGGTTTTTGGGGGATTTTTGCTGTTCTATGTTACAGTAGGTGGATTGCTATCTGGATAATGCCATTGAAAATGACTGCGGTACAGCTAAGTGCTTGTTCTGCCCCAGCTCTGTTCACTGACGACCCTAGCATTATCCGGGAAGTGCTGAGGTGGTCAGGGGGGCTATTCAGTGGCAGTATTCAAAGAGTGCCACTGAATAGCCCTCTCAACAGACCTTAGCCTGTTAATCCTTCCTACATTTAAAGTCTGCCTCAAATGTATTACTCTTACTCCATAAACATGCCTGGGGCAGGGCAAGAGGGTTAGCTGCTCACGGTGCAAGGATCTCTGGGGCATAATAATGACTGAAATACAAGTATAGGCTGGTAGCAGATGAAGAGACAGGAAGGATGTCATTGGCCTTCTACCATCCAGACTAAGGAGGAAGTGTGAAGAGAGTAATACAGAGACTGGATCAGTGGCAGGGATGTGAAGCAGTGATAAACGTTTAACAACTACCTCATATGTGGTTGCTGTGTGCATAACTTACTCCAAGTTTTAAAAGGAATTTATATGCATACGTCTCCTTTTAAACGTACTCTACAAGAAGTATGCAGGCACATTTACACCTACTGTAAGGTACACACAAATTTTCATGTTATTTTATGCAAACATTCGCATCTCTTACAAGGCATACATGTATATTCAAACCCTCACCAAGTTTGCTCCTAGAAATGCCTCCCATAAGTTCAAAGAAACTTATGTGTAAACAGGGTATACAAGGTGTGATCAAAAAGTATCGGGACTTGTGTAGCTATATAACAATACGTCGCACCATGATATTATGCATGCTGTGACCTAATTATGTGCTCTGCATGTACAGAGTGTAGCATAGCTGCAGCACATCTGTACTTTTTTCAATCATGTGTTGTTTGGTATCGTGTAAAAGCAGTTCGTCAGATTTACGATGAGTAAAAAAATTGAACAGCGAATCTGCATTAAATTCTGCCAGAAACTTGGAGATTTGTGCAAAGAGACATATGACAAGTTACAACAAGTGTAGGGCATTGAATGAATTAGTCGTGCTCAAGTTTATGACGGGTGCAAATGTTTCCAAGAGGTCCTCCAAAGTGTTGACATTGATGAATGTTCTGGAAGTCCATCCTCGAGCAGGAATGAAGACAAAGTTGAAGCAGTACGTGCCGCAATATGCTCAAATGGTGGACTGACTATCAGGGACCTTGCTAAGGACATGGACATCAGTTTTGGATCAGTATAGTCCACTTTTACTGTCAATTTGGGGATGAGATGTGTGTCTGCAAATTTTGTGCTGAAACTCCTATCCCCTGACCGAAAAGACTGTCTGCAGCCAGGGAAGAGTTGGAATGTGTTAAAAATTATTCAGATTTCATCAAAAATATTATTACTGGTGATGAATCATTAGCTTATTGTTATGACATAGAAACTAATGCTCAGTTCTCACAATGGAAGACTCCAAACTCTCCCAGAACCAAGAAAACCTGTCAGGTGAGGAGCAATGCCAAGGTCATGCTCACAGTTTTCTTTGATTACCAGGGTATTGTTCATCATGAGTATCTCAAACAGGCCAAATCATCAATAAGGAGTACTACGTCCAAGTTCTGACTTGTTCGAAAGATGCAATTCATCGTAAGAGGCCAGAGCTGCACAGGAATGGTAAAGGGTTGCTTCTTCATGAAACACCCCAGATCACACATCACATCTTGTCTAAACACCAAATCGAGCAAGTCCGTCAGTCTCTGTACTCACCTGATCTCGCACCCTGAGACTTTTTCTTGTTTCCAACATTGAAATTATCACTGAAAGGAAGGAGATTTGATGACTTAGAGATCATTAAGCAAAATTTGACACAGCTGCTTCACAGCATAACAACAGAGGCATTTCAAAATTGTTTCCAGCAGTGGCAGGAACGCTGGAGGAGGTGTGTTTTTATCGGAGGGACTACTCTGAAGGAGACTGAGTGCAATAACTGTCAGTGTTACACTTCTTGTGTTATTGTGCAAGTCTCGATACTTTTTGATCGCACTTCATATGCGCATACATTTACACACATACAGAGCTGCCAAGCTTCCCAGTTCCAGGAGGCAGACTGTCAGTCCTGGATTTCAACTCACAGCCCACAGCTTTGTGGTATTTGTAGTCCCCGATTCTACCCACTGATATCAGGTCCCATTGTGCATCAGGGTATGGGTGTTAGAAATCCGGGATTGGCTTAAAAGCTCCCTCCTGGAACTTGATAACTTGAAAGCTCTGCAAATATACCTCAGGCAATTTTATAAACTGCTGTTTGTGTACATATAATCCCTTTTCCATACATACATGCCTTATAAAATTAGTCTCAAAGTGTTCTGTTGGATTCCTAGTCCATGGATCACACCTTCCCTCTCTCATCTGCCACTATCCCTCTCTTCTCCTACCCTCTGCATCCATTTTTGTTTTGCATTTCATCTAGGATACTGTACACCCTGCACATTTTCTGACTAGTTTTCAAGTTTCTGCAGAGCTGTGTACACAAATGATGCTCAAATAATTGCAATAAACAGTAAATACTAATATCAGCTTCCCACCCCATAATCTTTGCAGATAGGCTGAGATGGGTGACGTTATATTTTTCTCTACTTTTTTATTACCCACCAGAATGTGATGTGGTCCCATCCATTGTTTGTCCCATTTGGTTTCACTGCATGATCCAGTACGATGCTTACTCTCTTCCTTTGGCAAATAACAAGTGGCGATTTTCTCTTTGAGGTAAGCTATTCCCTTCCTCCCTGGAAGCCACACATATCAGCTATTTTGTAAACACACATTCAGTGGCTCCCTAAGCATTCTTTAAAACCTGGGAATACTCATTAGGATACCTGGACTGATTTTATTACAGGGTTGATTTGATCTGGCTGTGCTATTAGAAAGAGAAAGGCTGATGATTAAGCAACATGAAATATGAGGAAAACACATCCTAATCAAATCTAGAGAGTCTTCTAGCTGTCCCCATCTCAATTTTCTTCCCTGTGTTTTGAATTCTCAATGCTATGCTGATCTTATTTCAGTCTGCAGACTCCAATCATAAAAAGCAAGCTGGAATCTAAGTGAGTTGCTGCTGTGCCTCCATCATCTGGTTGACTCCTATGGTTCTTCTATTTTCTGTCCTTGGTTTTCGATGGAGCTGACAGCAAGAGCTGAAAAGGCTTTCTGCTATCCCTGAGCCAGTTGGAGAACGGAAGCACTAAAAGCACTGCTTTTGCTTTAATTTGGTGGCGGTGATCTATGATTATTATGCCTCATGGTTCCAATTGTCCAGTTAAGTAGAACGTATCACCACTTAAAAAAGAACAAAGGCAAATCTGAAGTGTCCCTGAGAGAACACTTTCTGCAGCACACTACATGCCTTATTGGGTTTTATGTGGTCTTTCGAGGTACATTGGGATTTATTTTAGCAGCCTTATTTGCAATTTTCATGTATAAAAATCTGGCATTTACACGTGCAAATGACATCCATTTGTAAATGGTGATTTTAAAAAGGGCTACATTTACACGTGGATGTCCCTAATATTTTATTTATTTGTACTTATTACCGCCTTTCGTGAATCAAAGCAGTTGACATAGAACTCAAATCAGGTAACGATTACATTAAACAGAGTTAACAGAATTATACATTAAACAGTTTTACATGAATAAAAGTTAACATGGGGTGAGAATATGTAGAAATTGTTAGGGGAGCGTCAAGGGCATGGCTTGGGTGGGTCAATCTGCATGTGTTTCCCCATTACATATAGATGTAATTGTCTATGTCTGGATTTCCAGCTGTTTTTTGGCACAAATAGGTTTTAGAAAAGTGTTTGTTTTGGCCAGCTCTTTACAGGAGGGATTAAGGTGGTTATCTTCAATCCCCATTCTTATTTCCTACTCCAAACTGAAATAAAAGATGGTGATACCTGTTAATTTTTTTAAGTGCTACTGGTATTAGGTCAGTGCGGATTCCTGGCAACCCCCAAGTTTTCATGGCAAGATACACCAGAAATAGACTACCAGGTCTTTTTTCGGCAGTGGAGGTTAAGGTGACTTACCCAAAGTTAGAAGGAGTGGTAGTGGGAACTGAACCCTGCTCTCTTGGGTATTATGGAGTTGTTTTACCCACTAGTCTATTCCTCCTATAGGCACAAGTTTGATAAATGGCCCATGTATTCATGTAACTGCTGGCATTTACATATGGACGCTGCCAAGTTTCTCCTGTTGATTTTTCCTACATGAAGATGTGCAAAATAGCTCTTCTGGCTCCGCACATTAGCAAATACATGTGCACTCCTGTACTACTTTAGAAAAGGCTGCATGTTTTGCCAAGGCTTTTCTAAAATACCTCCAAAATTGTGTATGTCCCGACTCCAATATCTAAATTCTGATCTTTAGGTACTATCTAAAATCTGCCTTGTTTGTTATTTTAGTGCATGTTGTTGGGGAAGGGCTGAAAAAAAAAGTTGGAACGATAATGGTGCTTCTGCTTTAGATGGAGCAAGTGAATTAAATCCCCTTCTGACTTAAATGCTGATCCCACAGTGCTTCAGAGGCCAGGAAGGGTTGCAGGAGGAGGAGGAAGAATTGATCAAAGATATCCGCCAGTACATTAGCCCTGTTCAGATAGTGGCAAATATAAGAGAAGGAAATGAATATCTAAAGCCTAATGTTTTATGCATATATTAAAAAGTGAAGAACTCAAAAAATCAAAACTCTGTGCTCCAGAAAAGTTCAAATACATTAAACAACATTAGACCTGAATATTCATAAGGTCACTGTGATTCAGAAGTAAGTAGCCTTGAAATAGTTCATGAGAATTAGTAATAATGCAAGATTTATAATCCCAGAGGTCAGAAGTTTCCTATTTTTGAAAAACATTTTCTTTGTTTTTTGCAAAAGTATTTCTGTAGTTATGGGTTCACCTGTACTTTGCTTTGCATTTATCACCTTCCTTCAAATGATTGTCAGAACTGGGTATTACATTACTTTAAATGGAGCAAATGTATTGATTATATTACTCCATATGACAAGCTCTGCACTGGTTACCAATTGCGTCACAGATCTGGTTTAAGGTGATAAACTTGACTTTTAGTTTTGTGATTATTTTTCTTCCTATTTTAATTCCATAGGATGTTTAATGTTTCTCATGAAGATTAAGATCAAAAGTTACAGGGCTATTGAAAACCTTGGTCATTCCTTAGATCCATGGAATTAAAATTTTATATCAGATATTATCCTTCAGTGGCCCCATTGAATGGAATGAGTTACCAGTTGAGCTTAAATGTCTCATGGATCTGCTGGAACTTCAGAGGAAGGTTAAGGCTTCTTATTTTAGACCTGCATTTGAGTGAGTGGGAATTTGGTTTTATGTAGTCGCACTTGACTAAATACTTTACTTTATAGCTCTTCTAGTTTTTGATGAAAGTTATGGAGTTTTATTTACATGCAACTATGTAAAGGAAATGTATGTATTTTAAATTTATTGGTAATTATAATTTATTTTGATATTATTTTTTTGTTTTGTTTTATGTTATGTTTTTGTTGGTTATTTTTATTATTTTATATGTTCTATTGCAAACTGTAGACAATATTTTAAGATCTAAAGTATATGTGACCTAAATAAATAAACTCTAAGGGGTATGTTTACTAAAGGGCAGTAAGGGAGCAGGTGTGCCATTAATGTGCGTTATCAGCATCTATGAGTGGTTAATGCCTTGGAAAGGGCCAATAACACTGCATTAACGATTAGAAGCTGGGCCCGTAGCGGTAAGGTGAAAGGAGGTGGAGAGTGGACATGAATGGGGCAGAGAGTGGATGGGGATAGGTTGTGCGCCCCTAATACGGGATATGTTACCATTGGTTAGAGCCCCCAGTGCTGGGAACTCTAACGCAAACGGAAAACTAACAGAAAGGGCTCTTTCTGAAGGGAGAGAGCCTATTTAAATGTATGCAATGTGCTCCCACCACTGATGATCCCAAATTAGTGATAGTAGTGATCCATTGGCAGCAACAGCATGGTGCCCCATTAAGAAAGGGCACTATGTTCTTTGTGCCAAATTGGTCACAGCGACTATGGCCTGCTCCAGACAAAATCTTGTCCCGGCCCTATGTGCCTATTATAACACTGCAGTTGCCACTGTCAGCTGGATGGCAAGCATATCAACAGCCGGTACAGAGGAGCACATGGCAATTCCTCCCTACTGAGGTCTAAGGCAGCAGCAAGTGTGCCCACATCCCCTGGTGGAGGGAGGCATGAGCAGCAAGGTGTTCTAAACTGCATGTGTGCAACCTCAATAAGGTCGCCTGCAGCACTGAAGCAGTGACTGTGCCACGATGGCAAGGAGGGAGGGATTAGCTGGCATGTTGTCCACTATGATCGGTGGACTCTGGCTTCTGACTAATATTATAAGTGGATGGACTGGCTATGAGTCCAAGATGCCCTCCACCCCATGTGCACATATTGAGTGGATATGTGCATGAGGGGGGAAAATAGTGTCACAGAGGCAGGAAGAGTATGCAATATGATAACAGCCCATGTCAGAGGAAAAATGCCCATCCTGCCCCTTGACCTGCCAAATGATAAGCATAAGCTGTGTGGGAACCTGTGACCCCTCCATATGTAAATACTCAGTTACTTACAACCATCTGAGCCACATGTGAATCCAAATAAGCAATCTTGGTCTGCCAGATATGAGTTTATTCCATGACTGCCCCACAAGCACACACCAGGCAATGGGAATGTTGTCAGTCTGCTAGTATACCCATGGTCTGCAATATGTGTGGTCATGTAACAGCGACTGATCATTACAAAGCACGCTTATACTACCTGCACACTGAGCAGGTGTGGACAATGGTGGAGCATCAAAGGAAGACTAAGGGGCAGGTAAGAATGCCAGCCTGCACCACTTTTGGACAGCAGGCTTATGATTGTGTGTGTGTGTGGGGGGGGGGTGTCTCTGTGTGTCTCTGGAGTAGTGTGAGCCTCAGCAAAGAATTATGAATGCATGTGGTGCCCAAGCTCTATGGCTGTGTATACAACATGCTCCTGGTCAGCTATATAGCAACCCTACATACTATATGAGACACCATCTACAAGTGGAAGATTAGAAACATAGAAACATAGAAAAATGATGACAGAAAAAGACCACATGGCCTATCTAGTCTGTCCTTCCATATCAACAACTACAACAATATGTAGTTGCAACCTGTGGTTCTGTTGCTGTAATGCATTCCCAGTTAAACCATCGACAAGGCCTATCCCCACAACAGTCCCCTAAATGTATCCCCTAACATGACGCTCTTGTGCAGCTCCCATATCACCTGCTGGCTTGACTGGAGTAAGCAGGGGGGGGGCACATGTGTGTGTGTGTTGAAATCCTCACCTCTGTTTCAGCCTCCAGGCCTCAGGAAACACCCAATTGCACAGCTGAGAGGCCAGAGTAATGCCATAACAGTTGTATCCATGGCAACAGTGCCAGCCCATCTGCATAGCTGCAGCCTATAGAGACCTAGGCTCAGGAGGAGGGCTGGCATTTATGAATGTGCAATCCATTCAATTAGTTGGTAACCAAGGCAGGGATCTGTGATTTTCCTGCATGCATGTACTATAGCTCTTGTCCCATGTTGCATTCACAGAGTGCAAGTGAGGGGACTTTGTGCTCCATGCAGTGTATGCACTTACAGAAAGGTACATATCTGGCATATGCAATATGCACACAAGAAACACCACCTCAACACTGTTTACTGATTATTGGCCAACGCATCCAGCAGTACATAGTCTATTGCTACAAATGAGAGTCCAAATGCACCTGTGTGCCTGACTGGGACAGTGTGACACTGACCTCTGAATAGTGTGTGCATACTTCCAGCTGCTGAAATGTGGCACAGGATGTCATGTTGGCCTCTGCATTGCCCGCCACCATAGGGGACAGCAGTGCCTGTAGGTGACTGTTGGGGTGGGGGTTGCTGTGCGGGGAACCATAGCGTACATGTTTGGTATATGCCCTTTGTAGGTGGGATTGTTGGCCAAAGCCTATGTTCACATAGCCAGAACCTAGGTGGGCCTACTCAGTGTCTGCATGTTTTACCTCAGAGGGCCTGCATGACAGCCCCACTGGCTGCTAGTGGGCACTGAGTGTGACAGACACAAGGCTGTTGATATAGTACAAGAAGGCATAGTATGACAGTTGTGGTGGCGAAGCTAGCCCAGTGCCTATGGAAATAGGGAAAACACTTGCAGTCTCCTCCAGTCAGAAGGAAAGTGCAGGGAATTGCCACTTTAAAAATGCAGCTAAGAATGAAAAAAGCCTGTCTAAAGCTGCTGTCCTAAGGCCACGCCCCAGCTCCATGGTAACTGAGGGTGGCAATCTAAGACAGCTGGGGGCGGGGTGGAAAGATACAGGCCAGACCCACTCATATAAGCCCCAGAGAACAGGGAGGAAGAGAGCTGAGGGAATAGCTGAATCGAGAGCTGAGTCTGATTCAGAGGCGGAGTCTGGGAAGGAACCTGAATCTGAGCATGAGCATCAGCATTACACGAGGAAGAGAGACGGAAGGGCTAATCTATGCAGGAACCAGCATGGCCAAGGAAATGGCAGTGAAACAGTGCTGAGGAGAATCCTAAAAGGAACTGCAAGTAAAGATTTTAGCCAGGAGTCTAGAGAAAGGTTCTCAGACACCAGTTGGAGGGAAGAGTATCCCCAAAGCCAGCTCCAGAGTTTGGACCGGTACCAGGGCTATAGGAAGCCTGCAGTAGGTTCAAAAACCCGGAGGTTTAAGCCAGGAGAGATTGCTGGGAGTGACTCAATCATAAAGGCTTACCAGGAGACGCTGAGTCCAAGAATCTCACCTCAAGGAGGGCTGGTAAGAAAACCTCTTAACAGAGAAACCTTGAATGCTTTAAAACTGTTGAAACGTTTGGTAAAAGATCAGGAATTACCTTGTTTGATAGCAACTCTGAGTCCCGAGAGAGGTCTCGAGGGGAACAGCTGATTAGGTTGTTCAACGAAGCTGCAGAACCTGATTGCTCTGAATGTGAGTCAATGGAAGTTGGAGAAGGTGATAGTGAATTAAGTCAACCTGATCAAGAAATGGAATGTGATTTATCCATAAGGGTAAAATAAGAATCTTCTGAGTTATAAGCTTGAAGAGATTCCAGTTTGTTTTATGTGCATGTATGTTCTGAAAGAGAAAAAGTTTTAATTAGTGGGGCTGCTGTTTTAAAAGCAAGAGACTTGTTAAGGAGGAATGCCTAAGGTCTCTAGAACAACTAATTAAAACCCTGATTAAGTTGAAGCAAAGAAGAAAAGTTTGTTACAGGAGTATTTCTGTCTGAAAGTCTTCAATGGACAATTAATTGCAAAAAGCCTTGTGAACTGAAACCTTTATTTGGAAGAAAGCAATCATTACCTTGTTGAAGCAAGCAAGGGCAATTGATATCTGTGGAAAGTTTACCAACCTTTTATTTCTTGTGGAAAAAGTCTTTACATGTGTTATGCCAAGCTTCCTTAGAAGTTCCTGTTAAACAAGGGAGGCGAATAAAATTTCCTGTGTTGCTTTCAAACCTCGGCTAAAGCTCTTTATTACAACTACAATCAAATGCTCAAGGAACTACAACTCCCAGAGGCCTTTGCCCTAGGAGTACATATTAAATAAAATATTGAAAGTGCAGCCCCCTTTCCTCGTCAGGCAACCGCCTAGGCGGGGGTAGGCAGCGACACAGTATATGTGTCACCAACAAATGTTCCTACATTCAAATCCATAACCAAGCTGCTATGATTCCATGTGTCCTTCAGCGGTGGGCCAATGTGTCTGTAGCATGGGAGAGTGCATGTGCTGCACTGACCAGGTTTGGAGCATCCATGGCAGGAACATGACATTATCTGCAAGTATAGGCATGGAACTAGGTTCTATGCCCACTGCCCAGATCTGTATAGGGGGATACCATGTTTGTGTATCTGCTAGGATAGGCCACTATGGGCCAGCATGCACTCTCCGGCTGCCTCTGGCCCAGATTCCACTGTCCCTCGCATTGCATGAGCTGTCCCCAGGTCCAAGATGAAAGGGAACATAATGAGGAGCAGAGGATTCTGGGTATTTCCTAGAACAGAGTGGTTTGCATAGGATGTATATGTGCTGGAGGGTAGCACAATGGCTAAGTCATCTTACTGTGGGTCTACCACAAGCATGGCCTGGGTGCACACATCTGTTCATGCTCAGAGGCCACTCTTACTCTAACCAAACTGTGACCATGTCACGGCTATGTATGCACATAGTGCTTAAAATGGGTCAAGCTGTAGTGGTATGCGGTCTGTTTGTTTCATAGTAATCTCATCACTATTCCGACTTCTCATAGTCCATGCTGTTGTACAGAAACAATGTGTTCATGGTGGCTATGTGCACAAGCAGTGTGTGGTGACTAGTAGACTGGATACAGATGGTATGTGAGTGGCTGACACAGGAAGGGTATTTTTCCCCCAACATATACAGGCTGTCTGGGATTGAAATGAGTGATTTGAATTCCCAGAAAGTGAAGCTAAGAGCTGTTCTTGGGCTGTTGGTAACTATGTTCTTTGCAGGCCTTTCTATGGGGTGTCAGCACTCCCCATCCTACCTAGATAGCATTCTCAGCAATTGGGTTGCTTGTCAATAGCTTCCATATCCATAGAGAGTAACATGAAATGTTATAGAAGAGTACACTACCAGCAGGAGCAGGACACAATACACAGACAAGACAGGCCACTCTGGTATATTACAATTGTACTGCATAACCAAGTAACTAGAATTACACACTTCACACAATGTCTGTAGCACACAGGCAGTGATAGAGATCTGCAACAGACCTTGGCAAGCCCATCTATTGAGGAGCTTGCTCTGGGGACTAGGTGATGTGTGCCCTCCCTCACAATCAGGTTGACTGCAGAAACAGCTCATTTGCACATATGGAAGCTATCATGTGCATGAAGTAAACATTATCCCTGCATAGTACGGTGCTGATGTTGTGGATTGCTGCATTAGCCATTTGGCCATCAGTTGCATATATGTGCTCAGATAGTGTGGTGCACCATGGGTAATAGAGGGGATAACCAATCCCATTTGTTCTCTTTGTAGCTGTGGGATGCTCACTTCAATATACTGCCAGAAACAGGCCAGGATCTGCATTGGCTGGAGGATGCACGTTCTTATACTTTTTAATGTGTTATGATAGCACATTTGGTCTGCAAATGTGCACATTGCAATCATGCCCATCTGACAGCATGACTTTACAGACTCTGCTGTAGCCCACTATAAAGGGTCTGACATGTTCACCCCGCAGATGAGTGCTCCATGATTTGTCCATGATTAGCATATGAGTTGTCCATAATTAATATAGTTCCTCATAACTGTGACTGTGCATCCTTGGCTCCCTCACATTCTGCAGTATATGCAGGCATATCCCACTCCTGCTCAGTCATCCTTTTGCTGCCCACATTTGGCGTTGCTGGATCTGCCAGGTGACGCTTCTTCCCAATCCAATGCTGCACACAGACATTGCAGCATATTATGTGGGCACTCCTCACTGATATGGTACAGCTGCCCCCCCCCTCCCCCACATGCTCATCCCACTTACTGGCTGACACATAGGATACATTTGGATCTGATGGGTCCATCAGGTCTTCTCTTTCCTTCCATCCATCAGCTAAATTTTGACTTTCACAGAGGCTCCCTTATTCTGCGTTAAGGTGACTGCCATTTTCGGGCATTCAGGTGCATGCTTGACACCTTAACATCCAATGTCCTGTTAGTGCCTGATAAGTGGAGCCAAGCACCCTTACCCCCGGAACGCTTACTCCCCACCATGTCTTTTACCACAAGCAAACACCATTAGCGCTGCCATTTACACTCGTTATCCAGTGCTCTCTTAATGCTCTTTAGTAAACATACCTCTAAAATAGGCTCTCAAAGCCTTTCCAAACAGTTGGGGTTTCAGTTATATCCACACTAAATAGATACATTTGCATATTCCAGCATATGAATGTATGGAAATTTACCTCATTCCAATTTATTCTGACTATGCTTAAAACCGAACTGGCTATATGGTCAGCAGAACAGGTTTGGAAAGCCATACCTTTGGATTACTGTTTCACATCACATAAAGATTAAGCCATGTTCATATTTGTTTTGTCCCCCAGCATGGATGTTTTGTCCCCCAGTGGAGGAGTGGCCTAGTGGCTGGGGCAAGGTACTTCAAGCCAGAAGGTCAGGGGTTCAAATCCCACTAGAGGACAGGAACCTTGGGCCAGAAGGACTGGGGTTTCTAGTCCCACAGGTGCTCCTTGTGGTCTTGGGCAAGCCACTTAACCCTCCATAGCCTCTGTTCCCTGTAAAATAGTTATCTCCAAGTTATAATGCCCTGTTCAATGTAATTTCAGTTTGCTCAATGTAAACCGCACTGATGCAGAATAGCACAGTATGTAAATAAATGGATGAATGTATAATTTTTCATTTTTGCTATGAAAATTAGGACTACAGAGCTGCAAAGCGTGAACTGGCCCATACTGCTTCTTTGGATCTGGTAAGCCTATGCACTTCATCAGGACTACTGCCAAACAAAACACAAGAGGTTAACTGAGATGCACTTTGTTCTGTAGCAATCCTGGACTCATATAATCATGAATCAAGACTCATTTTTTCCAATTCATGCTTCAAAGGGCAGAGCTTTAAATACATTCTGCTTGATGTGACATCAGATAGATTTCTCCATCTACTCTACCAAATACTAAATGTGGTATTCTGACAGCAATAATGGATGGAATCATCAAAATGAAGAAAACATGCAGGAAAATAGGACAATAACTACTACCAAATGCAATAGTAGCCAAGAATCAGTATATTTTAAGGCACAAATGAGAGATCTGATGAATGGGTTTGGCAGTGTTTAGTGCAAAATGACTTCATCCTATGGGTGTCACTTAGAAGAAAAGGCATGCTGTGATGATACCCTGTAGTAAACCATGAACATGGAAACTCCAAGAGGGCAAAAGAACCGTGAACTAAGTAACCCGAGGAGAAACTAGATACTGGAGGTGAGCAGTACCACATGAAGGTAGACTTTACAGAAACAGCTAATTATGAATATTCTAGAGCCACATGAGGTCTGCCAACCAGAAAATAAGGTGGGCGAGTAGGGATGTGCATTCATTTTCAGACAAATGGTTAAAATGTAACAAATGAGGACAGTTTCAGTACATTTAAATTTAAATTGACCAAATCAGTAAGGAACAGCATGAGCCAATTCCTCATTCATGCATTCATTTTCAGTCGTAAACCATGTCCACAAGGGGCAGGGGAAGGGCAGACAAATCAGAGCCACTTGGAAAGGAAGATAGGGCAGATTGCCCTATCAGGTTTTTAGGCATATCCCGATGAGTTCAGTGCTACTGGGAGTTGGACTGGGGAGCAGTAGTAGCAAACACATGACAGCTATGCTGCTGCAGAAGAAGATAGAAGTCTAAGAAAAATATGGGTCCTCTGAGCCACCACAGGGCTCAAGGGTATTCCTAACAGGTACTCCATTGCAAGCAAGGTAATACTATGTGGTCTTTAAATACAATTTCTCTACCTGAGAGCTCCTAAAGGGATTTTGATTTTCATTTTTAAAAGCTAAGTCTTTTTTTATATTGCAAAAGGGGAATTTTTTGTGGTGTTGGGCAAAGCTCTCTCTGTTAGAGTTCATTGTTTCTTGTTCCAGCTTCCCATTCAGAGCAAGCTCTTTGAAGCCACTGACCTCATCAGGTGTTAGATCCCTCCCTACCCACCCCAGATCCCACCCAGCAATTCTCCAATTAGATACACACAGGGACATAGAATAGCACTGTTAGAATACACTTAAAAGAGGTTAACTGCTTTTTCTCTTAAAGGACAGCTGAGGAAAAGGTAGGGACTTTGGTAAGTCTCTCTCTTTTACTTCAACAGATACCAAAGCTCCACGAAGTGAACAATGGCTGGGAAAAATCATATTGTCAAAGCTGTTGCCCCCATTACAGCTTCTGCCTCTGTCCAGTTGTGCAGGATGCCTGTAAGCTGAAGCTCTCAAGAAAAAGTGGAGGAGCTCAGAGAAGAGGTGGTGAGGCTAAGAAGCATTTGAAACAGTGAGAAGTACATTGATGCGATGCGATGCTTTTTGAAACATCCAAGTTCTCCAAGATAGGTGAAGTTGGGAGGCTACAGAAGGAAGAGAGTTAGACATGAGTCACCAGAACCTGCAGAATCAACAATCCAACTCCTCCAGTCCTTGAAATGAAGAGGCAGTATGCAGCCCCGGAAGTTGAGGAGGCAAAAACATCCCAGGAAAGGGAAGAATCCAGAACTCGAGCACACCAAAGTTGCAGAATCAGTGACTACAAGGAAGCAAAGAGAAGTGGTGGTAGTTGGTGACTCTCATCTGAGGGATATTGCTGACCAGACTCAATGTCCAGAGAAGTGTGCTGTCTGCCAGGTGCCAAAATCTGAGCTGTTATGAAGAGTTTGCCGAGACTTATCAAGCCTACTATTATCCAATGCTGCTCATCCATGTCGGCACAAATAATACTGCTAGATATCATTCTGAGAATATCAAAAGTGATGTCATGGTCTGGGACAGAAGGTGAAGCAAACAGGTGCACAGGTGGTGTTCTCTTCAATTCTCCCTGTTGAAGGTAAAGGCCGAGGCAGAGAAGCTCTCATCCTGCAGATGAATGCATGGCTGCGTGGATGGTGTCACTGAGAGCGTTTCGGTTTCCTGGACCATGGGATGATGTTCCAAGGGATGCAGAGCAGAGATAGTGTCCATCTGTCCAAGAAGACTAGTTAATCCCTGTGAGCTGGTTAGAGAGCCGGCTGAAGTATGATGTGTGCGCCGATGAGGCGGGAAGATCATGCTGAAGCGGCTGCTTTTCACTTTGCTCACTAACCCGCAACTGATCAAGACATTGGCCGAGTCACGGCCAATTCAGTGGGTGGTGCCGATCACCGCTTTCGCTACCACAAAGGTGAAGTTGATGGGCGGTGAGGTGGAGCGGCTGCTTCTGGCCTCTGACTCCCTGCACCAAATCCGGGAGGAAACTGCTCAGATGCCTGGTGATGCATCGGAACTGGACCGCAAGTTGAACATGGTCTGACAGGCCTTTGTCAAGGAGCTGCGGGAGGCAGTGAGTTAGCAGGCCAAGAAGCGAGGTGGTGGCAGTCAGTGAGGCCTGAGAAAGGTGAATCGTCCAATGAGCGGCCTGGGCATCACCCTGACCGAGGGGCTGGAACTGTGGCATGTACCACAAACTATCTCTTAACAAAATCTGCAAGTAGAGAGCTCAGAAGCCTCGCAACCCTCAGTTCGGGGACTTTGCGGTCTCTCCTTAAACTCAATACTAGAGACTAATGGAAGGATAAGAGATACGTCTTTCATTCATTATTGCTAAAGGAACCGGTTAGAGTGAAAACTGTAACTTGAGATGACGTGGAAGTGGCCAACGTTTGTCTGCAAGCCGGAATTGTACGGGGTCGACTAGTCAGTCTTCTGCAGCAGACTGGCTAACCTACTGAAGAGGGTTTTAAACTAGATTTGTTGGGGATGGATGAAGAAAGCTCCCAGGTAAGTGAAAGATTAAATACCTCTGTAGAAATGGATAAAAAGGGGCAACATCTGGAAAATGGTGTGAAGAGATGTTGAGGCTTTAATGGAAGAGGCTACTTTGGATCGAGTGGCCGTTATGGAGACATGATTCACGGACAATCATGACTGGGATGTAATTATACCGGGCTATACTTTATTCAGAAAGGATAGGATAGGAAGAATGGAAGAAGGAGTGGCACTATATGTAAAAAAAAATAATATTAAAGCTATAGAATTCCAGGGCTTAAAAGAGATTGAGGAGGCACTGTGGATTAAACTAGAAAGAGGGAACGGGAAATCCATTTGCATAGGTGTGATATATAGATCCTCCTCACAGGGAGTAGAAATGGACAGAGATTTAATAGAAGACATAGGGGTATGTTTACTAAACCGTCCTAATGTTACCGGCGCTAGTTCCAGCGTTACTGTGAGGAATGCCATATAAGGTAGTGGGCGTTCTGGTCTTAAGGTAGCAATCACGGGTTATCGCGCGATAAAGTGTACCGTGTCCATTATTGCACGATAGAGGGAGTCGTGACATGTTAATGCGCATTAACCTTAACTTCGCGCGCTGACCTGCAATCACAACAACAAAGGTGTAGCACACTGGTTAATGCAATGCCTGCTGAGACAGGGATCATGAGTTCAATCCCTTAGTGGGCTTAATGAATAAGGGTGGCCCAGGCAATTCCTTTTCCTGCTTGTAACAGTCAGAAACATTCCAACAATCTGTGCTGCCAGCTAAAAATACCCACACCCTAGTGCCGTAACCTAATGCACCTTTTAAGGCGCACCAGAAGGCACATCATAAACCACCACGTCAGCCAAGGTGGGTCATAATGTGCCCCAGAGGGCGTGATGAAAAGTTGGCAACCCCCAAGGCACCATATCAGGCGCTTCATAAGCTGGTTGAAACTAAGGTGCGGCTAAAGATGCCCCAAGGATGTATAGGTGACTCAAGAAATGGTGCCCAAGGGCAGTAAGGTGTCCCAAGTTGAAAAGCAAGAAAGATATGGGCCAAACACAGATGCAGCTCATGGTCAGGTTAGCACAACCCCCCAAAAAAAACATGTGGGAATCAAAACTGCAACCTATGGTGTAACAACACATGTCTGTAACCACTATCCCAAACAACCACAGCAAGCACAATGCAAAGATATTGCCTCAAAGGGAATGTGTGTATGGGAACCCGTAACACCCAGTGAAGTGGCAGATGGCTGGCAGATAGACAGCTGGCACCGTACAAGGATGTGAGCACAGGTGGGCCATGTACATGACCAGGAACTCACTAAATATGTGTGTCAGTGTGGTCAAGCAGCAGCAGAGACAAATGTATGTCCAACACATATTTTTATTTTGGTTAATCATCAGAGATAGCGTAGATACCGCCTTTCATAATGTCAAGGTGATTGGATAACAGGGAAAAAAGTGAAAACACATTTTGCAGGGCAGCAACCCACATGTCACAGAAAAGTCACTGGCCCGTCTACAGATGATGGGCAGGACAGCTAATGTGCATTAGGTGCATGGTGTGCAGTATGCATTAGATCCCCACCCTCCACATGCTGCTGCATGCCCCAAATGTGTTAGTCACATATGTGTGCATGTGGACAGTAGGCGGTGCATGATGAGGGCCCAACACAGATCAGTCATGATCTGTTTCTAAAAACATATCTGTCCGCCAACACAGGAAGCACAAAAATGAAACAGCAAACGTTGTTAAAAGTAAGCAAGTGTAAACACAGATATCGAAATATATGTTACAACTGTCACATAATGCCTGATATAGGAATCGAAGCAGCACCAATGTAACCCAAAACAATCGTCAAATGTAAAATAAGGATATGCTAACAGGTACCAGAGGCACATGAATTCAAATGAAACAACCCACAGAAACATGCAGAGATAGCACTATGCAGAAGGTCCCCTGCACTGTTTGATGTGGATACAGTGTCTGTACACATATATCACGGCACATGGAATGCACAAATGAAGGAAGAAAATGGACACTCACACTGCCACACTCCAAATATAACGGGGCAATGCGAGTGCTGGAACCTCAGGGGATAAATAGGACTGTGCAGACATGCAATGCAAGGTTTGTAAATCAATGTAGAGCAGGGGTCTCAAACACGCGGGCCGCGGGCCGCATGCGGCCCGCGAGAGCATCTTGTGCGGCCCGCGAAGTACCGGCGAGTAAAAAAAAAAAAATTCCAAACTTGACGCCGCAGTATTAAGCGTCCCGCGGGCCCCTCTGCCTGGTCCTCTCCTCCCTGCAGTATCAGCTCCAAAAGCGGCGGCTTTCAGAGCCGCGAAGAGAGAGAGTTTCTCTCGCGCGGTTCTGAAGAGCAGCGCGAGAGTCTTCAGAACCGCGCGAGAGAAACTCTCTCTCTCTTCGCGGCTCTGAAAGCCGCCGCTTTTGGAGCTGAATGCTGCAGGGAGGAGAGGACCAGGCAGAGGGGCCCGCGGGACGCTTAATACTGCAGCAGCAGCAAATATACATTTTTTTTTCATCTAATTTGGCTGATGGTGGGAGGGGGGTTAGGACTGGTAATGGGCTATGGGGGGGGGGGGAGGCTAGGACTGGTAATGGCCTATGAGGGGGGTAACTGAAAATGGGGTGTTGAGGGTAAAAATGAAAAAGGGGTGATGGGGGGTTAGTACTGGTAATGACCTATGAGGGGGTAACTGAAAATGGGGTGATGGGGGTAACACTGAAAATGAGGTGATGGGGGGGTAGTACTGGTAATGCCCTATGCGGGGGTAACTGAAAATGGGGTGATGGGGGTAACACTGAAAATGAGGTGATGGGGGGGGGGTTAGTACTGGTAATGGCCTATGAGGGGGTAACTGAAAATGGGGTGATGGGGTAACACTGAAAATGGGGTGATGGGGGGGTAGTACTGGTAATGGCCTATGAGGGGGTAACTGAAAATGGGGTGATGGGGGTAACACTGAAAATGAGGTGATGGGGGGGGTTAGTACTGGTAATGGCCTATGAGGGGGTAACTGAAAATGGGGTGATGAGGGTAACACTGAAAATGGGGTGATGGGGGGGTAGTACTGGTAATGGCCTATGAGGGGGTAACTGAAAATGGGGTGATGGGGGTAACACTGAAAATGGGGTGATGGGGGGTTAGTACTGGTAATGACCTATGAGGGGGTAACTGAAAATGGGGTGATGGGGGTAACACTGAAAATGAGGTGATGGGGGGTAGTACTGGTAATGGCCTATGAGGGGGTAACTGAAAATGGGGTGATGGGGGTAACACTGAAAATGAGGTGATGGGGGGGGGTTAATACTGGTAATGGCCTATGAGGGGGTAACTGAAAATGGGGTGATGGGGGTAACACTGAAAATGGGGTGATGGGGGGTAGTACTGGTAATGGCCTATGAGGGGGTAACTGAAAATGGGGTGATGGGGGTAACACTGAAAATGAGGTGATGGGGGGGTTAGTACTGGTAATGGCCTATGAGGGGGTAACTGAAAATGGGGTGATGGGGGTAACACTGAAAATGGGGTGATGGGGGGGTAGTACTGGTAATGGCCTATGAGGGGGTAACTGAAAATGGGGTGATGGGGGTAACACTGAAAATGAGGTGATGGGGGGGGGGTTAGGACTGGTAATGGGCTATGAGGGGTAAGACTGGAAGTGGGCTATGGGGGGTTAGGACTGGTAATCGGCTATGGGGGGCTAGGACTGATAATAGGCTGGGGGGTCTGCTAGGACTGGAAATGGGCTGAGTGGAAGGGGGGCTTGAACTGCAAATGGCTAATGGGGAGGGGGGCTTGGAATGGAAATGGGCTGTGAGGGGAGGGAGCTAGCACTGGAAATGGGCTGATGGGGGGGAGCTACGAGTGGACCTGGGCTGCTGGGGCGCTAGGACTGAAAATGGGCTGATGCAGTGACTAGCAGGGAGGGGGTGCTGTGTGGGACTGGAACTAGAAGGGAGCTGATGTTGGGGGAGGATTAGAATGGGATGGAGCTGGGAGAGTGAAATGGAGAGGGGAAAATATTTTGTGTGGGAGGGAAGACAAATCTACAATTGGCCAGGTAAGTGGGGATTGAGGATGGAGGGGTAAAATTTGAGTGGATGAAAATAGGAATGAGGAAAGAGCAAAAGGAGAAAGATTAATATGTTAAAGCAGATGTAGAGGGAGAATGGAAAAAGCTAGAAGAGAGAAGGAGAAGGACAAATGGACAGCAGACGATGGAGAGTTAGCAGAAGGCACGAAGAAACCAGAAGAAAGTGGCTGGAACTGAAAAAAATGCACAAAAGGTAGAAAAATATCTTTATTTTGAATTTATTAACTGGAATATGTCAGTTCTGGGAAATGTGCATCAATAACGTCTGCGCTTTGTTTAGTACAAGAGGAAATTAATTTATAGTTTTATTTCTACAGTGTTGTTGTACATTCCAAGTTTGGCTTTTGGGGGGTCCCAGTTTAAATTGTCTTGTTTCTAAATTTGGTTCCTTGTTTGGTGATGGTGTATTCTGCATGTGTAACTGAGCTGAGGTATTCTGTTTATGTAATTCCTATTTGACATTGCTACTTGTTCTCTGTCCCCAGTAGGTCATGTATTGTTATTCTCTGAAATGTATTGATTTAATATTTGCAGTGTTGCCTTTTGATAGGTAGGGTATGGTGCTTGGTGAGTCCTGGTAGTGCTGTTAGGATATGGCGGGTTTGCTATGGGTTCTAAATGGGCAGTGTTTGTTTGTAGTAGTTCCTAATGTGCCTGGCGGTTGCCACTGGATTATAATAATGTAGAAATCTTTTAGTCTTTCTTTATTCATGCACTCATTAAGAGGCATGTTTACTAAAAGTTAGGGTATGGTAACATTATGCAAATATTTATGCAAATGAGGTCCCTTATGCAAATGAGGTCCCACGTCTCATGCGGCCCCCGGGTTATTTTACAAGTCCTCATTTGGCCCTCAAAGCAATTTGAGTTTGAGACCCCTGATGTAGAGCGACATGTCTGTACAGTAAACAAACTCAATAATCCGTATATAGAGAGTGAAAGAAAGGTCAAACATGTTACAGTAACCCACACAGAAGCCATATTGCCACATGCTGTGTTGCACCAACACTTTAATGTTATAGGTCTGTTTCGTAGAGGATGCAATCACTGAAAAAATATATACGTTCCTCCAAATTAACGTCTCGGACAAATTATCCCATATGATGTGAGAACTTTCTAATTATTTATGTCAAAAAAGTTTTTTTAATTTCTAATGATTTCTTTTAATTTTTTTTAATTTTTTCTAAAGATATTTTTAGTAGAGTAGAACCAGGTCTCAGACAGGTATTAGTACATATCATGGGTTAAAAACCCTTTTGTACTTGTTCAGCATCAATGACCACGGTTCAATTAGTTAGCTCCTGAACTTTGGCATTCTCTTAGATTGAAAACTCAAATATGTTAAATGTCAAAATAATATAGTTATGCCCAACAATGCCTTAGAAAAATGGAACTTAACTTGCAGATGATTTCAAAAGATGTAATCTTTTATGCCTCTCGCAGTTGTGTCATTTATGTTTCTCGCAGTTGATTTCAAAAGCTGTTGTCATTTATACTTCTCATTAAACTTTCCCTGACGCCACCAGTCGGTACCGCATTTGCGTTTCAAAATTGCTTCTTCAGGGGTCGAGTCTCATCAACAACTAAAAATAAACACATTCATCATGTAATTCCAAGAACTAATAAAGTATTTATAACTAAAATTCAGCGTTCCCACATGTACCTGGTATATTAGCTACAGAAACTCAGTCCAGCGCTAGACTATGTGTTCAACGTCGAGCTCCTCGGCTCCAAAAAACGCCGCGCATGCGGGATAGTACTGCTCATGGCCATTTAAAAGAAATGAACACGTGATGTGTCCAGATTCTTACAAGCACGCTCCCCATTCGATACTATCATTTAAACCACCTGGGGATACTGTTCCTAGGCGGTAAATCCACCGCTGTTCTTTGATGATCAGTGTTTGTTCTTTAGTTTTACCAGTTTGTCCGACTAATGTTCTATCTAGACAAAAACAGCGTAGATCTTCAAATTGGTGGTGATATTGAATGCAGTGTGCCACCATGGGAGCATCTTGTACTTTGCATCGTAAGCGACTACGATGTTCAATCATACGAATTTTAAATGGTCTAGTCGTTTTCCCGATGTACAGTAATTGACATGGGCATCTTATGCCGTAAACTACATAGTCTGTTGTGCATGATGTTTGATGTCGCAGATGATAAGTCCTATCATTATATACAAATTGTGTAATGGCTTCTGATATTGGACAGATGGTGCATCCTCCACAGAGATGATGTCCTGGATTAGACTGTAGTGCTCTACTAGATATTGGTCGAAGAACAGCCGGACTGAGTTTCTCTTTAATATTTTGATGGCGAGTCCAAACACACCTAACTTTCTTAGCCCCCAATCCCGGTAGCATACTAACCACATTGTAGTGTCGTTTGACTGCTTTTTGTATCTGTTTATCATATGGGGAATGCTTCGTGATCAAATTAACGGAATCGTCTTCAGCCTGTTGTATCCTGCTGGTGGTTAAAAGCAGTGATCGATTGTTGTACAATGCTCGTTTATACGCTGAACGGACAACACGTTCGGGATATCCCCGTTGTAAAAAATCTTGTACTAACCGTCGAGCTTGCGTCTTGTATTCTCTAGGGTCTGAACAGTTACGTCTGTATCGTAGGAACTGTGACAGGGGTAAACTGTTCCTTAATTGTTGGGGATGACCACTCCGATAATGTAGAAAAGTATTCCTGTCTGTCCCTTTTCGGTACAATGACGTAGCCCAACCATTACTTCCTTTTGGAATTGTGACATCCATAAAGCTAAGACTCTTTTGATCATAAACGTGTGTAAATTGTATGGCTGGATCTAAATTGTTTAACCAGATGAAAAACTGTTGTAATCGGGTCTCCGAACCTCTCCATAGCATAAACACGTCGTCAATGTACCTCTTCCACATTAGCACTTGCTCTTCATACGGAAAGTGTATCAACCAGCGATGTTCATAAGAAGACATGAATAAATTGGCCAGAGACGGGGCGCTTGTCGCCCCCATGGCCACTCCGGAAACTTGTAAATACAATTGTTGTTCAAATGTAAAATAATTTTTAAAAATCACTAATTCCCCCAATTGTGAAATGAATGCCAGATGTTCTTCGGAAAGATCTTCCCTATGTTTTAAAGCTGTAATCATGATATCATGGACCGCTGTCTGCGGGATGTTAGTGTATAGGGATGATACGTCAAGTGACACTAGTAAAACTTGATCATCCAATGCCCAAGCCGGATTAAGAGACAACAGCTGTAAAAAGTGAGAGGTGTCTTTAACAAACGAAGTCATATCCGGTAATAGTGGATGTAAAAATGAATCTATATAGATTGAAAGTGGTTCCAATATTGACCCTCTTGTGGACACGATCGGGCGTCCTGGTGGAGAAATCAAACTCTTATGAATCTTCGGGACAAGATATAGTTTGGAAATGGTAGTGCTGGGTTTGTTCAAAAATTGCCATTCTTTTTTATTAATGAGTTTAGCATCCAAAGCCTGCGTAGTGAGTGATCTTATGTGCTGACGTAACCCAGGGGTAGGATCTTCTATGAGCTTCTGATAGATGTTATTATCCGATAATTGTCGAAAAGCTTCATCCAGATATTGTTGTCTATCTAACACCACGATAGCTCCCCCTTTATCATCTCGTCGGATGACTATTTCTTCAGTAGTTTGTAATTGACTGAAGATTCATAAGAGTTTGATTTCTCCACCAGGACGCCCGATCGTGTCCACAAGAGGGTCAATATTGGAACCGCTTTCAATCTAGAAAAAATTAAAACAAATTAAAAGAAATCATTAGAAATTAAAAAAACTTTTTTGACATAAATAATTAGAAAGTTCTCACATCATATGGGATAATTTGTCTGAGACGTTAATTTGGAGGAACGTATATATTTTTTCAGTGTTGCACCAACAGTCAGTCACATGCACATGCACCATGTACAATGAAACATGATACAGTGATGCCACACATGCACTGTAACACCCTTGGTGAGTGCAAACATCAATCCAAGATGTTGGTGTGCAGTAAAGTGGTGTGGTGGGAAATACTGTGTCATGTCCAAGTGGAGGGTAGGCGGACATGGACAAGAGGACCTCTCCAATGTTCCCCTTGTGCCACACGCATGGCTCTATGCTCGTGTTGAACTAAACAGATGAGCGTATCCTGCGTTCCAGGTCACACACATGGGCAAAACACAACAACACAATGTCAGATGGATGTACACAACATACAGCGACAATGTCAGTCCCTGCTGCACACGTAGGGACCAGTACACAGTGTCCACAGTGCAAAGGGTGTCTGCAACCCAACAAGTCCCGTTAAGACTGTCCTTGAAACCCTGGGCATGCAAGGTCAAGTGTGACATCTCAATATGTCACAGTACTGGAAAGGTCATGTGTGTCTCCTGCGATGAACATGACACCCAGCCAGAGTACGGCAGCAACGGTGTGTTGGACAGGCCTGTCATGCTCAAAGTAGCAGTCCAACAATAATGTCCATCCTAGGCATGTGTCCCACGCGCAGAGGTCAAACATCCTATGGCATCATATCCCAGGGATAGTTCCATGGTGGTGTTGTGTCCTCCAACAGGTGGGTGATGGTGACGGCGGATGCACTGTAGTAGATGTGCTGTGTGTGTCCTCTGCCCTGTGTCAGAAGAGGAGAAACAATGTATTGGTATGCTGCTTGCAACATCAGGCCAAATTGCAGAGAGTCAAAAATCAATATGTACGTAATGAAACGTCACAGAGGCAAACATAACATGATCACAACACAGAACACAGTGCATGTTGTGGACATTTGGAATTGCAGCTGCAGATGAGGGTGTCACATGGATATGGTCATGTCCATGTCCATGTTACGCAGGCGTTTCACAGCTCCACCCCATGTGCATCAGCGTTGGTGTACAGAGACTCAACATGAAAGGTCCATGAAACAAACAGCAAATCATTAACATGTAAAGGCTGATATCATTCCCAAAAGACCCAAGGTGCAACCTACCGTGTGTTTGTAGCAAGTGTCTGATCGGGATCCTCTGAGGCTGTCAAAGGTCACAACACATCACAGTAAAGGGAGAAGATGTCATTGAAATGTGTAGAATCACCATGTCCCCATGTCCAGCCACTGTTGATGCATGTCCACGTTATGGTGATATCTGTGATACATAAATGCTGTTGCGCAGTGGTCTGTCAGCACACAAGAGATAGGTCAGCTCACAGCACACAACACATGGCCACAATGTTCGCAAGGTAAACAGCAGTAAGGTAGAGATAGCACAGTCACCACCGCTCCCCATGTGTACAGATCCCTCACACCACATGATAATGCAAAATGCCTGCACACTGTATCATCACACAGACAACCCAAAAACACACACCCACACAGTATGCTAAGGTGAGCGTGCCACCAGTAGCATATGGCCTGTATGTGCACAATTGGAGATTAGTGGAGATAAAGGCTTGTCAAATGCAATGATACACTGCTGTTGGCTGATGCTACAATGTCAGGGAAGGGTGTACGTGCAGCCCACCACCAGAACACCTAGGACCTGCAGACACACGCAGCTCTGTTGGACGTGTCCCAGAGACAGTGCTAGAGAAGACAAACTGGCCAGGAACACATGTGGATATGTGTGCCAACAGCAACATATGGGGTATGGGGGTGCAGGGCAAAGAGGTAAACAACAACATATGTACAATATGACAGATCACTTCAGACATGTGCTCCCCCTGATTGTCGTCACAGACAAAGTAGCTGTAGGTCCACCCACCCCAGACTACTGCATGTTGGATGACGTACAGACAGCTGCCACTGCACCACAGCACCATGAGGGTCACCACGTATGTCCTGTGGATTGAGAAACACAAGAGAAACATACATATGTCATGTTGGAGCTGTGCAACACACACTGCACCCATACACCTATGCACCTCAGCTCACAGACCCCCAAAGATCCTTTACAGACTGGCTGTTCCCCATCACACTACAGACTCGCTTTATGCTAAAGTTATCACTGAAGTGTGTGTGGCAAAATACAAGGGCCTGTACTCTGTCCGTCCCCTTCCTGACCTCTCTGCTGCCTCTAAAACTGTTGAACAGAACCGTCTCCTCGCTACCATGTCCCTGCTTGGCTCTCAGGCTGCAGTACTATCCTGCGCCCTCCATATCGCTCCCACTGCCCCTTCAGTGTGTGTTCTGGTGTCTCCATGTCCTCTGCTACCCCGCTGTCAGTTCCTGTACCACAGGGAAATATCCAGGGGCTTCTTCCTTACCCTCTGTCAATATCCGTTTCCTTGGTGTGGCTAAATCATCCCTTGACTTACATTACCAGCTGTGTGCTGATGAGTTGCAAATATCTCTCCACGCTTGAGCTATGACTGCCAAAACACACCCCGATGTCTGCTTGCCACCTGACATTGCTGGCTGCATGTCATCCCACTGTGTGAAAATGACAATGGCAAAGCATGGATATCCCATATGTGCACCTAAACTCTCCCCTCCCATCAGAGTGTCTGTGTGTGTGTGGCCACACCTTCGTTTCTCCAGGGTCCTCAATGTAGGGGTTGTCTTGGACTCCACTCTCCTCCTCTCCACACATACCCAGCTTGTAGCTGAGGTGTGTGGTTTCTTTCTAGATGACATCGGCTATATTTCCCCAGTCCTCCCTGAACACACAACTAAAACCCCAATCCACCCCATAATCAGCTCCCGGCTTGCCTACTGTAACCTACACCTTGCTGAACTGCCTTTGAATCATCTCTGTCTGTCTTGAAATATGCAACACTGCACTGCATGGCCAATCTACAGCCACACGCATAATGGCAATAATACTCCCCCTGTCAGGACACTTCACAGGTTCCCTATCTGTCTCCGCATCCATGTCAAGGCTCTCCTGCTGACCTATACATGCAGTCACACTGTGGTGTTGCAGTAACTTCCCTTACTGATCTCAACTACCACTAATACAACTACTACTGAGCATGTATATAGTGCTACCTGTCATATGTAGCGCTATACAGAAACAAGTAACACACAGTCCCTGCTCATCAGAGCATACAATCCAATCAATCAACTCATATTACAAAATGTGAAGCACACACGTCTAGGCAACTGGTCCCATCTATGGCCCGCTCTCCTACTGTTTACCCCAGACTACACACCTTTCACCTTGCTGCACCCAAAGCCTCAAACTAACTACCTGTGGCTGTACAGCAGCCCCTTTTTCAATCAACCACAAATCATGTGTGACAGCTTATCACCTCCCCCAAGCCTACTAATCCTGACACACATAATCCACTTCCACCTGCTGTTGTGCCCTGCTCACATCTTCTGTGTGTCAGTCATGACTAGATTGTAAGCTCTGATGGCAAGGCAGTGTCTGTTATATGTCAGTACAGTGTTGTGTCTTACTGCTATTGTGATACAAATGTTCACTAATAATAGTAGTACACACATATCTAAACAAATGTATGTTCCAACATATGCAGCACTTACATGAGACCTCCTCAATCACCTGCCGCCTGACTGCTGTGCCTTCACGTGTGTCGCCACGGCCACGTACAGGAGGGCACATAGGATCATCTTCCAGATCCTCATTAATTTGGACAGGGATATGGTACCTGAGAGCAGTGTTGTGCAGGATGCAACAGGCTATAATGATCTCTGCCACAGTCTGTGCTTTGTATTGTAATGCCCCGCCGGTCCTATCCAGACACCTGAAATGACTCTTTAAACACCAAAGGTGCGCTCTATGATGGAGTGGCTGGAGGCATGGGCCTCATTGTAACTCCTCTCTGCACGTGTCCGTGGTTGACGCACAGGGGTCAGCAACCAGGGGCGACACCCATATCCTGCATCACCTGCAGAAAGAAATGTGGAGCTCATGTCCACCCAAATGGAGAAAAGTATGTACGTGCAAACCAAACGCACAAAACATCCTGACACAAACATATGACATCACATAATGGGACACTACAACTATGCAGCAGCGTTTGAAGGTCTGACACAAAACAAGGGGTAGGTGTAAGGATTGCAATCAACATAATCTGTAACCACAACACAAATGCTAGTGTCCATTCTACCAGCTACACACAGCACCATTGCAAGGAAGAGCTGGAGGGCACTCCCCCCCCCCAAATGTCCTGCACGGAGACTGAACGAAAGAAGGAAGAACCGGTCTTGAGAACTCCAGAGCATAACCGAACTGTATGACCTCCAGAACCCATCTGTCTGAAGTGACTCGGGTCCAGGCGGGAAGAAACTGCCGCAAATGCCCTCCTACCGGCAGCATCCCCACCTGAGCCCCCGTTGTCTCATTGGGGTTTCTTTGGGCCCGAGGAAGCGGAAGAGGCGCCAAAACCTCTGCCTGCTCCTTGAAACCCCCGAAAACCTTGGCCTCTGGAAGAGAATCTGCCCCTCAGAAAGGAGCCCTGGTAAGACGGTCTAGGTCTCCTGACTTCCCGCTGTTGAGAACGCCCCCCGGGAGCAAAACGACTTTGCCGCGGCTTATCCTCTGGAAGCCTACCCCCTTTAGACTCCCCCAGATCCTTTAACAACTTGTCCAAATCCTCTCCAAAGAGCAGCTTCCCCTTAAAGGGAAGCCTGCTAAGGCGAGCCTTGGAAGAAGCATCGGCAGCCCAATTTCGGAGCCACAGATACCGACAAGCCGCAACCACAGAAGCCATATTCTTAGACAAACTCCTAATCAGATCATATTGACTATCCGCCAGGTACGCCGCCCCGGACTCTATGTGTACAGCCTCCCCCAGCGCTCCAACTTGCGACTCCCCAGTCCCCTGCAACTGCTGGGACCACCGCAAGCACGCCCTGGCCACCCAAGCTCCGCACACCGAAGCCTGTAGGGCCATAGCGCTAATGTCAAAGGCCTGCTTTAGCAATGTGTCCAGCTTCCTATCCAGAACATCCTTCAGTGCTGCACTGCCCTCCACCGGGATGGTGGTCTTCTTTGTCACGGCTGCCACCGCCACGTCCACCCGAGGAGACTTCAACATTTCCTTCTCCGTCTCTGGTAGGGGGTACAAGCGTGCCATTTTATTTATTTATTTAACAATGATTTATATACCGCATCTTCCATAGTTCAGTTGCGGTTCACAATAAACAACAGTTAACAAATCGGAGTTTGTTTTACATAAAACATCATATGACCAAATAACAATAAGATAAACAACTAGTGTTAATACCGAACAGTATAGAACAGTGTAAACTATATACATTATGTACAAATACACATTATGTGGGGCTTAAGCGTTATTCAAAGTACAGTATCAGCTATGAAGAATTGTATGTGTAGGTCATTTGGGATTTGTTAGATAAAAACTGGTTAGCCATTATCTAAGTCTATTGAGGGATGATCTGAGTTGTTGTAATGTTTAGAAAAGAGATAGGTTTTCACTTTTTTGCGGAATTCGATGATCTCGGTTAGCAATCTTAGATCATCTGGGAGGGAATTCCAGATTGTTGGAGCTGCATGAGAAAAAGCTTTATTGTTTGTGAGTTTATTTGTTTTTATGAAGTCTTTGGGAGTTTTTAGTTTATTTGTTTGTCCTTTTCTTTGAGTAGATTTTGAGTGCTCTTTGCTGATTAGGTTACTTAAGGTGACTGGGGCCATGTCGTTTAGAGTTTTAAATGTGGTTATCAATGTTTTGTATACTATCCTACTTTGTATAGGCAGCCAGTGAAGGGATTCTAGTATTGGTGTTATATGTTGATGTGCGTGTACTTTCGTTATTATCCGAGCTGCTGCATTCTGGGCAAGTTGAATTTTTTTAATGTTTTGTTTTGTTATACCCAATAAAATTAGGTTAGCGAAGTCAAAGTGGGGGGTTATGATGGCTTGAATTATGCTGATGAAATCATGTATGTATACAAGGGGTCTTAGTTGTTTAAGGATTTTGAGTTTGAAATAGATTTTCTTTGTGGTGTTTCTAATGTGGGTGTCTAATGTAAGGTGTTTATCTAGAATAACACCTAGATATCTTACTTCATTTTTTATTTTAATTTCTTGGTTTTGAAGTGTTATGTGTGTAGGTGGGGTATAGGATTGGTTTTTGGTGACGATTAGCCCTTCAGTTTTGGAGTGATTTATTTGGAGATTGTGGGTATTTAGCCAGGATGTGACTTCATTGAAGCAATCTGACAGAGTTTGTATCGGTAAATTGGGAATCGTGAATGGAATGTACATCATGATATCATCTGCGTATAGATGATAGAGTACACCAAATTTTTTAAAGATATTGCAAACAGGTTTTATGTATATGTTAAATAGGAGTGCTGATAACGCTGATCCTTGAGGTAACGCTGATCCATGGAGCGCACGCCCCTAAGGCCCGCTTCGGGCTGATCCCACTCCTCCTGGATCATCTGCTTAACTACCTTATGGACGGGAAAGACCTTCTGGGACTTCTGGACCGCCTGTATCAGCGGGTCCTCCAAGGCTTCCTTGTCCTCTGGGGACCCCACGGACATGTTCAAGGCCTTCAAGGACTCACCAATCAGAGCCGGTAACTCTTCCTTGCGAAAAACCCTCACAATCCTTGCCTGCTCTTCCGGGATTTCTCCCTCCTTGAGCTCCTCTTCCCCACATTCTCTATCCGATTCCACCAAGTCCGACTCTGGGGAAAGGGGCTCCTCTTCGTCCGGTCTAGGATGCTTGGATGGAAAAACAGCCTCCGACAGATACTTGTCCAACGACTGCCTCTTACGGGGACCCCCCCGGACAATGTTCCCTCTAATTTTCTGTAGGCTGTGTGCGCATAAAATATCAGCTGTGTGCAGCTTTTGAAGGAAGGTTAAATTTTGTGCGCCACATAACGACACTCGGAGTTATATACTTTAAAATTGACTACACGTCAGAATACAGTATGTACACCACATTGATTTTAATCAAATTAAATGAAAATAGACGATTACTAAATGAAGCGGGAAATTTCTAGTAATTACAATCATAACTTTTAAATTTTAAGACGTCTGTGTTTTCTTTCAGAATCAGAGCCGTAATTTTTGTGTGCTCTGTTGTAAAGTATGTGCGCTCGCTCGGCGAGGTATGTGCGCGCGCACACGCGCACAGCTTAGAGGGAACAGTGCCCCCGGACCTTCCTGCTGTCTCATACAAAAAGCCTTATGCAATAAGAGAACAAACTCCGGAGAGAACCCCCCAAGGCCGCCCTCTACCGAGGAAGGGTCAGGCTGGGGTTGGGAGGGAACCTGGTGGCCTAAGGGAACAGATGACAAGGCCCCCTCGCCCCTGGTGTCCCCTAAAGGCTCCACCGACGGCGCCGCCCCGGCAGCTGCTGGAAGCAAGTCAGTCCCAGAAGGAAGCTCCTGTTCCACAGAAACTGCCTCCAACGCGCAGCCCCTGCATACTCCGGTCTCGGACACCGCCCCCCTGCGGGCCCCACAGACCAGACATTGAGGGCGAGCAGGCATAACTCTGCTTAATACTTAAGTTTCTGTCTCTTATTTCTTCCTGTTTTTTTTTTAACACACCAATGCTCAAAATAGGCAAGCCTATAAATAAAATATATATCTAGCTCAAATAATAGATATAGCTATATCTGCCTATATATATACCTCTCTACACCTGTATATATAGAGAGAGATATAAATATATCTATAAAGTCTTTAACCCAGAAGTAAAGAAAAAAGAAAGAAAGAAATAATAAATGAAAGCAAAGAAATAAAGGCTATATGGCCCCTTTCCGCCCACCAAAACGGCTGAGCCCAACCAGCTTCGTTGCTCACCAAGCTTACACCCCCCGATGCAGTACAGGCCGCCTTGGGCCCTGCGTGGGAAAGAACCACGCTGCTATCCCCCCTCGTTGTGCCGCGAGCGCAGAGAGCACGAGTCCACTACCTCCACGTGGCTCGGCTGCTCCGCCCGCGGCCGACTCCTTACCGCTGCTATCCGCGGTGCTCTGCAAGTGCCTCCAAAACGACGCGAAGAGGAAAGAGGAGTCGCGGTCTTCCCGCCCTCGTGCTCAGCCGCCTGGGGGCTTCGGCAACGAGGCGGGAGACTGAAGAGGAGGCCCTGTCCCGGTGAAAGTATCCGGCTCACCAAATCAGCCAGTCTGCGCCGCTCCGAAGTCCTGCTGCCTTAATTGCTCTTTTTTTTTTTTTAACACACCGATCCCGGTGCTGCAAGCCTCCTCCGGGGGGGGGGGGGGGAGTTTAGGGACCAAGCACTAAAAACCCTGCTACAGGAAACAAAGGAAAATAAAAATATAAGAAGTCCAAAGACTTAAAGAAAACAAAGCTTAAACCAGCAAAACCTACACCTCTCCAGCTAACTAGCACACTAAGTTGCTGCTCTCTCCAGATGCTTGGAGACTGAATAATGAAGCTGGTGGGTGTGTCAGTGGGTTATATAGGTCCTGGTGACGTCAGAAGATTGACTTGCTCAGTCTCCAAGCTGCAGGTAGAGAGGCACAACCCAGGATGCAGGGACTAGACTGTAGAAGTGATCACGAAGGTGGACTTGCTTAATAAATGTTTCTATTTTGTTTTCACAGATGAAGGGCCAGGAGCAGGACCTCAGAAAACACCCACAAATAGGAACAGAAGTGATGGGGATCTTGGACAATTTTCAGAAGACTTTGTTCATGAGGAACTAAAACTAAAAGTAGAGAAAGAGATGGGACCGGATGAGATAAATCTGAGAAAACTGAAGGAACTTGGGGACTTTCTAGCAGTTCCGCTGACTGACCTTTTCAATGCTTCTTTGGAGTCAGGAGTGATCCCAGAGGACTGGAAAAAGGCACATGTGGTCCCTTTACATAAAAGCAGAAGGATGAAGTTGAAAACTACTGGCTGGTTAGTCTAACCTCTGTGGTAAGTAAATTATTGGAAACACTGCTAAAAGAAAGAACAGTAAGGCTTCTGGAGACCAATGGATTGCATCATCCATGGCAGCATGGGTTTACCAAAGGCAGGTCTTGTCAGACAAATCTGATTGATTTCTTTGATTGGGTGACCAGGGAGTTGGACCAAGGTATAACCCTAGATGTGGTATACTTAGATTTCAGTAAAATGCCTTTGATATTGTTCCTCACAGGTGACTTATAAATAAAGTGAGCACCCTAGGGATGGACCCTAAAGGGACTGACTGGGTTTGAAACTGGTTGAGTGGGAGGTGACAAAAGGTACATATAAATAAAGCTCACTCTGAAGGCCTTTGATCTTTCCTTTCCCCATCCCTGAGGGCCCTCTTCTCCTGCCTGCCTGGCTTCCCTCCCCCTCTTTCTCTGGACCCAATTAATGTACCTTCCCCTTTATCACTCAGCCTATATATCTCTATCTATTCCCTTTCCCCATTCCTGTCTACCAATGGTTCTCTTTCATTTTCCTGTTTGCAGCTAATATTTGATTTTGTACACCACTCTGATGCTTTGCTTGGGCAGTATATCAAGAACTGAAATAAAGATAAAGGACGTTACCAGTGGCATGCTGCAGGGATCTGTCCTTGGTCCAATTCTTTTTAATATCTTTGTTAGTGATATTAAGGAAGGGCTGTCGGGTAAGTTTGCCTCTTTGCGGTTGATACCAAAATCTGCAATAGAGTAGAAACCTAGGAAGGAGTAGATAACATGAAGAGTGATCTAGCTAAGCATGAAGAATGGTCAAGAATTTGACAGCTGAGAGTTAATGCTAAAAAATGCAGGATCATGCATTTGGGCTGCAAAAATCCAAGGGAGGGGTACAGTGGGGGGCGAAGTACTTCTATCCACAAAAGAAAACAGGACCTGGGAGTGATTGTTTCTGATGATCTTAAAGCAGTTAAACAGGTAGAAAAGGTGACGTTGAAAGCCAGAAGGATGCTTGGGTGCATAGGGAGAGGAATGGCCAGCAGAAAAAAGGAGGTGATAGTGCCTCTGTATAAGTCTCTGATGTGACCTCATTTGGATTATTGTGTGCAATTCTGGAGACCACACCTTCAAAAAGATATAAACAGTATGGAGTCCGTGCAGTGTGTGGCTACTAAAATGGTTAGTGGTCTTTGTTATAAAGCATATGAGGACAGACTTAAAAATCTTAATATGTATACATTAGAAGAAAGGCGGGATAGAGGAGATATGATAGGGACATTTAAATACCTCATGACATTAATGCACAAGAGGAGATTCTCTTTTGATTAAAAGCAATCTCTGCTATGAGGGAACATAAGATGAGGGTAAAATGGGATAGACTCAGGAGTAATATGCGGAAATATTTCTTTACGGAAAGAGTGGTAGATACATGGAATAATCTCCCAGGTGAGGTAGTAGAAACGAGGACAGTATCTGAATTCAAAAAAGCATGGGACAAATACAGAAGATCTCTTAAGGAAAAAAGGGGTCTATTGTAGTTGATATGGAAGTGCAGACTAGATAGGCCATGTGGTCTTTTTCTGCTGTCATTTTTCTGTTTCTAAGGACCTTTCCCCTCCTTTGGCACGTCTTGACTTCCAATTAATACAAGAAATCTTTGGTGAAGAAGGTGGAAACCAGACAGGGATTTGGGCCCTGCAGCAACTCAGAGGCTCCATGCTTATTTTTTGGTTTACATGTTACAGGCTGGGCTTCAGGGATCCTTTGGAGTGGTTAGTGAGAGAAGGTGTGAGAGAGAGATGGACTGGACTAGATTAAAAGAAAAATCTTCTGGGCCAGTATTTTGCTACAAGCTGGCCTTGGAAAAGAAGGCAAAATCATGAGGCACTTTATCAATCATGTTGAAACTTTTTTTGACAAGCATTCAAACATATTCATGCTACCCATTCACCAAATCCCATAGTTAATGATATCCTCAGCATCCGACTTAAAAAGCAGAGACTATTTTCTGCCTTGCAATGACAGGATCAGAGACAAAGGTGCTAGGCAGAAAAAAGGTTTGCTGAAATGCAAAAATAAATAAATAAATAGTAATAATAATAATAATAATAATAAAACACAGAGCTTCCTAGCAGCACAAACAGAACCTTGAGAAAAAGATGCTTTATCAGGTCTCAGCCTCATGGGAAAGTTGAACTTTTGTAAAAATCCAATGGCATCATCCATTTGTCTGCAGTAAGTAGCACTGAGCACTGCCACAAGTGCATTGAATAGTGAAGGTCCATGTAAAACAAGTAGGGAAAGCATGCAGTGCATGGCTCATGGAATTCTACCCAACTCCTCTGTGTGCTTGTGTGTGCATGCATGCACACATCGGTCTGTTTGTATCTTCATTGCCTGAGTGTATGTGTGTGTATGTGTGTCTTGTAAATATCATGTCTATATGAGTGTGAGTGTGATAGAGGCTTTAAATTCTGAAAACTATGCAGATATGTTAACATCCTTTCTAGCTTCCAGACATTCATGCAATAATTGGTAGAATTATGAAAATAACCAGTTACCAATCCTAACCTCCCAAATGCTGAATACATCTGACAGTTCCTTAATCTAGCCCTGGCCATGGCAGCAGACACTAACTAACAATAGAGATAGAAACCAATAAGAAAGCTGTTCAATTCAGTTAGTAGCTTTCACAGTACAAATAACATAAAAAAAGTAAAAATAATAATAATAAAGAAAATAAATATTGGTAATCACTTTCTGTGTGTGTGTGTGTTTGTATGTGTGTTGTACATGTGTTTTAACTGTGGTGGGGTAACTGAGGATTGTGGGGTATTTATGAAGGATGTACTTATGGAGGTTGGTGACAGTTGTAAGGAGGTAGTTTTGGGGCTGGGGTAGTTTGTATGTGGTCGGGCAGTTTTTGAGGTGGAGCATTTGCTTGGGGGGGGGGGGGTTGAGAGAGGGGCAGTCACCAGGGCAATATTTTTAGTGAGTAGGGAAGTTTGCATATTAGTGCGGCAATTGTGGGGGAGTAGTTGTTGAGAGTGGGACAATTATGGGATGGTAGTATTGAAGTCCATTTCATCCATCTTTTTAATCCCCTACCTCTCCAGATTGCTGTCATCTATAGACCCTCTGACATCCTCTTCTATCTTCCTCACTGATTTTGACTCTTGGCTCTCCTTATTCCTGCATTCTTTTTCCCTCCCTTATTCGTGGTGACTTTCATTTTCATATTGATATCCCCTCTAACTCCTATGCATCCAAGCTCCTTTCCCTTACCTCCTCTTTTAACCTCCAGCTTTGCTCTTCTGCCCCCACTCATCAGCTTGGTCACTGCCTTGGCCTCATTTTCTGCTCTAATTGTTTACCTTGTCATTTCTATACCTCCACTCTTCCCTTATCTGACCATCATCTGTTCACTCCTCATCACTCCCCCCCCCCCAATCTCGCCCAATCTCCTCCTATCTTTTTAGGAACCTTCATGCTATCAATCCACTACTGTCTCATCTCTTCTCTCGTCCACTTTGTCCTGTTGATGAAGCCATCGCTTCCTATAATACTACCCTCTCCTCTACTCTGAAAACCCTTGCTCCGCCCATTCCATGTCCTGTGAGGTGCACCTCACCTCAACCTTACGTGTCTTCAACTACCCGCTACCTATGTTCCTGTGCCCGCTCAGTTGAGCGCACTTGGCTCAAATCCCACTCTTTCTCTGACTTTCTTCACTTCAAATTCATGCTTTCTTCTTTCAAGTCCGCCATTGAACTTGCAAAGCAAGACTATTTTCTCCATCTGACTGTCTTGCCTCTAACCCTTGCCGTCTCTTTTCCATTCTTAATTCTCTTCTTAAGGCACCTCCACCTCCAATCCCCCCTTCTCTCTCTGCCCAAACTCTAGCAGACTATTTCCATGACAAAGTGCATACGAGGTAAGATTATTCTTCAATTCCTCACTAAATCTTCCTCAACCCCTCTTCCCCTTCTCCATTACCAACTTTTCCCCTCAACCTTTATCACCCTTTCATCCTTTTCTAAAATCTCTGTTGAGGAAATCATCTTTCCTCCTCTAAATCACTACTTATTCTTCGGATCCTATCCCCACCAATCTCCTCAACTACATCTCCTCCTCCATTATCCCTTTCATCTCACATATTCTCAACCTTTTGTTTTCCACTACAACTTTCCCTGCAGCTTTCAAGCACGCTGTAATCACTCCTCTCTCAAAAAACCCTCACTTGACCCTACTTGTCTTTCTAATTATTGACCCATCTCCCTTCTCCAATTCATTTTCAAAATTCTTGAGCGTGCAGTTCTCTGCCGCTGTCTAGAATCTCTCTCATCTCATGCCCTCCTTGATCCACTTCAATCTGTTTTTTTACCATTTCAATCTACTGAAATTCTCTTGCCAAAGTCTCCAGTGATCTGTTCCTTGCTAAGTCCAAAGGCCTTTACTCAGTTCTCAGTCTTTCCACTGCTTTTGATAGTGCTGACCACCTCCTTCTCCTTGACACTTTATCCTCTCTTGTTTTTTTGAGGCCCTTTACTGTCTTGGTTCTCTTCTTATCTCTCCAATTGCTCTTTCAGTGTTTGTTCTGAAGGTTCCTCCTCTACTGCCATCCCTCTCTCAGTTGGTATACCTCAAGGTCTGTTCTGGGCCCTCTCCTTTCCTCTTTCTATACCCAGTCCCTTGGTGCCCTCATCTCTTCCTATGTCTTTCAGTATCAGTTTTATGCTGATGACTCTCAAATCTATCTATCTACATCTGACATCTCTCTTTTGCTCCAAACTCGTATCTCTACTTGCTTATCTGACATCACCGCCTGGATGTTTCAGCACTGCCTAAAATTGAATATGGCTAAAACTAAATTTCTTATTTTTCCTCCTAAACTCTCATCCCCCTTCCTCTTTTCTCGATCACTGTTGACAACACTCTTCTTCTTTCTGTTTCCTCGGCCTGCAACCTAGGGGTCATCTTTGACTCCTTCCTTTCCTTCTCTACACATATTCAACATATAGCTAAAATCTGTCATTTCTTTCTCTACCTTCCTCTCTGAACACACTACTAAGGCTCTTGTCCACTCTTTGGTCATCTCTCATCTTGACTATTGCAACCTCCTCCTTGCTGGTCTCCCTCAGTGTCATCCCTTTCCTCTTCAGTCTATCCAGAACTCTGCTGCGTGGTTAATCTTCACCCAGCCCCGAAACACTCATATAACCTCTTTTCTAAAATCACTTCACTGGCTCACCTTCTGTTTCCATATCCAATTCATACTTTTCCTTCTAACATATAGATGCATTCACTCTACTGCCCCTTATTACCTTTTCTCTCTTCTCTCTCCCTGCATCCCTCCTCGTTAACTCTGCTCCTACTCTGGATTTCTTCTCTCTATGCCCATTTCTTCTTCTGTTAATTCCAGACTTCAATCTTTTTACCTTGCTGCTCCATGCATGGAATAAACTTCCTCTATCTTTGTCAAGTCTCTTCTCTCCCCCTCTTCAAATCCATGCTAAAAGCTTACCTCTTTGAGGCCGCATTTGGATCCTAATCCTTTGTTCTCCTTCCCTATTTGAACCCCCCCCCCCCCACACACACACACATTTCTCTAGTATTGTTCTGACTGTCTTGATTAGATTGTAAGCTCTACAAGCAGGGACTGTCTTCTTAATATGTTTGTACAGTGCTGCATACACCTTGTAGTGCCATATAAAAGATTTAATAGTGATAGTAGTAGTAGAATGGAGGTCATTTGTGGGGTGGTGGGTCATATATATGGGCATTTGGTGAGTTGGTCAGGCAGTTGAAGGGGCAGTTTTGGGGGATAGGGCATTTTGTGAGATGGTGGGGCAATTGTGGGGGATATTTTCTAGGGGTGGGCTAGTTTGATGAATGGTAGGGCAATTGTGAGGGGCTGTATTTTTTGGGATTCGGCAGTGCGTGGATTGGTGGAGCAGTTGCAGCATGATAGATTTTGGGGGTGGGACAGTTGTGGGGGTAGTTTTAGGGGGCAGTTAACAGGATGGTGGCACAGTCGTAGTGGTTATTTTTTAGGGATGGAACAGTTTGTGTTGTGGTAGGACAGTTGTGAAAGGGTATTTTCTGGGGTAGTTTGCAAGATGACAGAACTGTTGCAGGAGGTTATTTTTTGGGGTGGGGACAGTTATCACTGTGGTAGGTTAGTTGTGGGGGTGTATCTTTTTGGGAATGGGACAGTTTGCAGCGTGGTGAGGCAGTTATGGAGTATTATTCTTCTGGTGGCAGTATTTAATGGGTTGGTGGAACACTTGCAAGGGAGTATTTTTTGGGAGTGGAGGAAATGTAAGTGTGCAGAATGGTAGGGGCATTTTGGAGGGTTGGAGAGCAGAGAACAGGGAAAGAGTTTAACTGCTATGTTTCGGTGTATTTAAGTTTTGATGCTGTAGAAACAGGAACTCCTTCATCCATAGAAATTGTGATAAGGAAGCTTATCAGATCTCAGAGAATAGTGACAAAGGAAGGGAATTTACCCTAATCAAGGGACCTGTTTTGTCAGGTCACAGGAATAAAACTGCATGTTTTCCTAAAAGACAGGTTATTCCAGGCTGCAATGGCCTGCAGAGAGCCCCTAGTGGAGATGAGGTGAAGAAGTATAAGCACAGATTGAGAAACCCTTACGTCACTCCTAATTACTCAGCTGCCAGGAGGGAGTTTGACCACCAACACCTGAGGAGTGAAAGGGAGGGGTTGGAAACTGGGAACTTTAAAACTAGAACAGAATATTCAGAAAGGAGGAGCGAGAAGGGTAAGAAGAAGGAGAAGGAGAGAGAAGCTCAGAGAGATTTGTGTTCTGGGAGAGATTCCTGGGAGAAGCCAGCTTCAAGGGATTGGAGAAATCCAGAGGTTTGGAGAACTTCAGCTAGGAACCCTAAAGCAGCAACCGGTAAGAGGACCAAAGCAGCTGAAGGGAGAAGGAACACGAATACCTTTTGGAAGAGGTATGGAGCAGATACCCTGAGGTCCAGGAATATAGACTGGAGGACAGGTCATAAAAGCTCAAATGCATACTGGCCAGAGTATCTAAGAGGACAGCCTAATGCCAGCTTTAACTCAGGTATGAACTTTGGACGTTTGTCTAACCTAGAGCAATGCAAAGTGCTTAGAAACAGTTCCTGTCCTAATGGAGGTCAGTTAGTAAAGCCCTCTGATCCAGACCCTGATATAGAACCTATGCAAATAGAAGAACAAGATATAATTACAGAGGAAGACGATACTTTCATGGACTGTTCTTTATGCAAAGTTGCTAGCACAGAGAAATCCTGAAAGTGGTATCAAACATAAAAAGGAAACGTTCTAGTAACTGGCACACCAGAAAGTTTTTGTGGAAAGAAAGAAGGTTTTGGGGAAAGTGAAATATTGGTGCAGAGAAGGAGAAAAGCTGTTGATTGAAGCTTGTTAGCCAGCTGATATCAAAGCAGAGCACGGCTCAGGCTGTGCACACGTTGGATATAAAAAAGTTCTTTGAATGTGAAAAGAAAAGCTGTTTTGTGAAGAAGCTTTTATTTTTGAGTTGCACTACACCAGCACTGCTGAGCAGGTTTGTCAGCAGTGGCTGCGAGAAAGACTTTCCGTTGTTTAATGGACTTTACAAGCTACTTGCATAAGCTTTCAGTTGTATTGTTAATTTGAATATAAATCCTGGAGAAGACATCCTAAGTGAATCTGTGTGCATTTTGATTTACCTCATAAATAAATTCTGTCATTGCCTTAACACTCGAGCCAACTACCATAGTCTTCATTTACCTCAAAGGCAAGCACCGCATGACTGGACTACCATTACCATAATCCTTTGCAAGACAGTCAGTCTAGAGCATTGCCAACGTGGTAAATCCTATATAACAAGCACGCCCCTCCATACATATGTAAGGGGCTATGGGCGTGACAAAATACACTGGACTAGTTTTTTTTTTTGGGGGGGGGGGCTTATTTCTCTGGAACCCTAGTCTGATTTGGCTCATTTTCAAACTCAATGGGCCTTTTTACCAGTTGTTCCCACGACTCAAATTTAATTCTGTATCATTACATTTTTGGAGACTCCTTTTATTTATTTAGCAGGTTTTTTTATGCTGCTTTATCTTACAGCCAAAGTGGTGTACATATACAGTAACTCAAATTATAAACTTTTACATGGAACTTAATGAGCTCTTAATTATAACAATAACAGTAGTTGTAAACATATACATGCAACTTAGCGAACTGTTAAATATCATATTAACAATAGTTGTAAACATATGTATAAACTTGTATATAACTTTTATATGATTTCATTAGGTTGGAAAGAATAAACACCCATACCGGGCATGACAAAGAGGAACAAGGTAGTCTGCTGCTTATCAACAAAGAGAGGCTTTTGTAACAAACTGTATTTGGCTGCCTCTCTGTTACATATGGAGGAAGAACTTCTGGTTCTCTTAGGGGTATATTTACTAAACAGCGATAACGTTGCAGCAGCGCTGTTTGCACGTGATACGTAACGTTATCGCGCGATATGTAATGTTAGCGCGCGATAAAGTAACATTATCGTGCGATAAAGTAACATTATCGCGCGATAGTGTGAGGTTTCGTGCGAACACGTCTCCTGCAGCATTAAGGCACACAGAGGGTGGAGTAAGGCTCCCCAGAGGGTGGAGAGAAAGGGTCAATGGGCGAAGAGTGGGCGGGGAGAAGCTCCATGCACACTAACGCTGTGAAATGAAGGTCTGAAAATTAGCGCCAGTGAAAACCTCGTACTAGAGGCACATTTGCAGGAGAGAGAAACCAGTTCAGTCAGCAATGTACAGCAAAGGCAGGGAAACCATGAAAAGTGATAGTAGTGATAAATGTGCAGCAACAGCATAGTGCCCAAGTACGAAAGGGCACTACGGTGAGGCTGCAAATGGGGTACAAGGGGCTGCAGGCGGGACATGCAGTGGGGCAGCTAGGGCACAGGGTGGACTAGGCAGATGCCTAGGTGGCATATAGGAATGCAGAAACTGCAAATCAGCAAGACAGCAACTGACTACGGTCAAACATGCCCACGAGTGTGTGCCCCACAGTGTCCCAGGGGACAGTACCCAGAAGGTGCCCCAAAGGGCACATAACATTGACAAGCGGTGCTGGGGGAGGAAGCACGGATGGCACCCCTACCCCAGATCCCACACCATAGGCAGCCGCCTGCAGGCACACTGGATGGCCTGGGACTGCGCACCACCATCACCACCGGCATAAGGGCATGTCAGCATGGTGGGGGAGGGGTGTTTGTGGTGGAGGGGACAGTGGCAGCTGCCCACAGCAGACCAAGTCCAAGCCCTGTTTAGGTGGGCAGCATACAGTGCAACAGACAAGGGCTGTCTGAAGAACAGTAATGGCATCCCCAGGGAGTGACCTGCTTCTGTGGCAACAGTTTGATGCAGTACACACAGCCAGTGTGTTCAGTGGCAGAAGGTCACAGGTTTAAGTCCCAGCTGTGGCTCCCTGCAGACAATGGACCTATATTTTACCCTACAGTGCACATACACCATAAACATGTGCACTCCCTAAAGCACCGGCCAACAGGCGTACAAACACCCACACCCACAGGCTCCACTATCCAAAGCCTACAAACAGGCGTACAAACACCCACACCCACAGGCTCCACTATCCAAAGCCTCATGGAGAGTCAGGCTGTTGGGCCCTGCACGGAGCAGCAGCTACCAATACCAGCACCTGCATACCTTAGCAATGCCTGCAGTGTGCTCAGGACTGGTGCGGCGGCCAGGGCTGCCAACCACCTCTATCTTTGCACAATGCTGAAATAGGTGTGGGAGTGTGGGTATGTCTATCCAGTGTTTTGTGGCTGCCTACACCATACTGAGCCCCAAATGCTTGCACTGTTTCCAGTGTTAGCCTGCCAATGTGCATAATGAGGAGCAAGGTATTGTGGGTATGGCCCAGACATGGCGGCCTGGGTAGGATGCATCTGCAGAGGGCATAGGGCAATGGCTGGGACAATGTAGTGCCTGACCAGCACCTGCACAGACAGGGTGGCCACAGCATGTCATGCTGGGAGGTCACGGTCACCCTGACTGAGCAGTGACCATGGCATGGCCAGGTTCCCATATAGTGCTATATGGTGTTTCTTTCAAGTGATATCTATGAGTCTTCTGTTTTGGGGCCCAATCACTGACATGCCTGTTTGGTGTGTGCGCATCCATCCCACTTTTGGGGGCACAGAGTTCCTCCAGGAACATGCACCATGTAATAGCTAGCAGACTGTCTGCAGTTAGCAGGTGTATGGGTGAAACACTTTGCAGGGTGCAGTGGGTGGAGACTGATTGTGTCCCCTGCTGGTGAATGTCAGATAGTGGTGGGGAGCAGCTGAGCTTTTCCAGGCCTACTGCCTGTCTGTCATTGCCCTATGAAATATGTACAGATCTGCATTGACTGCCCTGGAGGGTGCCTATTCCCCAGTAATACTGGGGTGGTGGTCCCTTCTACTGCCTCCGATGTAGAGGGTGGATCTGTTGGTGGGAGATCCTGTCACACACCCTCACACAGAGAGGGCGGGTTGTGTGGTGTTACATAATCCACTTGTGGGTCCACACAACACCCTTCTCCTATAACATGTGACCATGGTAACCACACAGGTTATGCACTATTCTGGGTGCATCATAGTCCACACTGGCTAGACGTGACTGGGAAATACAAATGGACAAAGGTGTATTATAGATGTGTCTGCAGGGACTACCCGTCACACACTGGCACTCATGGGGACTTTCAGCATAGCCTATCTCAGCCAAGCCGGTTGCTGCGGACCTCGTGCTGGGTGCCCCACCTCACCCTCAGGGTGAGCACAGGAACCGCACAATGTCATGGCCAGTAACACTCACGGTCAGTTGCCCCTACCAGGCTGATGTGTTGTGGAGGTGCATACCCCATCTTGTGATCAGATGTAGAATGCTGATCTGCATGTGCAGTGCATCAAGGGTACGGGTGAGTATACCCTATCCTGGTAACCACAGCAGACAGTTTGTGTGGTGACCTGCAGTCTTTCTGTGCTGTGTTAGAAGTTGTAGAGATGTAGCCCACTGGTTGCTACAATGACTGTGGAGGCAGAGGTCATGGGTTCAATCCCCCAGTGGTGCTCTTTAATGAGGTTCTCAGAGGTTTTTTTTTTTTAATTTACATCAGTGCTGCCATAAAAACTACCCTCACAGTGCCGTAACTTTAAGGTGCCTCATAGGGTGCCCTATAAAGCGCCCTATAGGGCACGTTATAAGATGCCTTGGCAGACAGGGCACTTTATAATGTGCCATATGAGGCACCTTATAGGACACCCTATAGGGCGCCTTAGGTTACGGCACTGTGAGGGTGTTTTTGCTGGCAGCACTGATTTAAATTAAAAGGACATATCTCAGACATCCTTATAAATAACACCACTGTGGATTTGAACTCATGATCTCTGCTTCCACAGTCATTGCAATAACCAGTGGGCTATATCTCTATATCTGCTAGCATAGCGCTGGCATGGACTTAGGGTTACCGTGTGTTAATGAGCCAAGGCGCCCTCTATTGCGTGATGCAGATTTTTGCTACCTTGCCGCCGGGACGTCCACTAACCTATATGGCATTCTTCACATTAATGCTGCAAGTTGTGCCGGTAACATTAAGACAGTTTAGTAAACATACCCCTTAGTTTCTATCCCCTGGGCCTCCTGAAAGAGGAGAGCCCTCCTGGGGAGGAAGCCCCCTAGCTTCCCTTTCCTTCTTGGTTCCCTGTATGAGAAAGAACTCTGAGCCCCTCCCAGCACATACTTTTGTACTTCCCTCTAATTTGGAAGAAATACACATGACAGACTAGCCCACCCCTCATTACTTTGAGTAGTACGTCTCTGAAGCATGGACCCTGAATGTTCCTCCCATTTCTTCAAGATACTGGTATTTGGAAAATGTGTTACATTAGGAATTCATCATAAATTTGTGAATAGCTGCAAATGAAAAACCCAGAGCTCCATGGGCTCAAATGTAGATGGCAAACTACCTGTGCCCAAGCACTGGATGTATATAACTCTGTATACATAGACCATGTTGAATGGTTGCTGCAATTCATATTTGCTCTTCTCTAGTCCTCAGGTCCTTAGCAATGCTCCCTCTGCTTCAGCATGTCAAAGGAAACAATCAGGCTTTATTATCTGTGCTTGTAAAATGCTATCAGTATCTGGTCCTGGAGGGCCGCAGACCAGTCAGGTTTTCGGGATATCCCTAATGAATATGCATGAGATATATATGCATTAGAGATATCCTGCCAACCTGACTGGTTTGTGGCCCTCCAGGGCTGGATTTGGAGACCCTTATCTTACACCTCTGTCATTTAAGATTGTGAGTGGGCAAGGTACAGATGTCCTAGACATCTAAAGGGTATATAGAATGTGTCACAGTCCTCCTTGATTCTCACCACTACCCAAAAGTTGTCTAATAGGTGATGCACACACCACTGCCCTAGGTGATGCACACACCACTTTCATGCTAATGCCATGACCTGTCATACCAAGTTACAGCAACTGAAGTGGGAATTCCAACTTCTTAGACATGCCATGACCAGATATTTTCTGTCTTTCATTTCCATAGCTCAAAGCTACATATAATGCTTGAAACTTTCAAAAGTAATAATATCAAAAAAATACATGAGCAGTGTTTTGATACAGTAAAAGTTTCTGAAAAATGCTTTCAAAATCTGGTCAGGTTTAGTACTTCCTGAATAACTGACTCTCATTTTAGCATTCCTGTCTAAAAGGAGACAGTGCTGTCTCAATGGGATCTTATTCCCCTGATCCACAAAAAGTGGAGGCATGCTGATAATCTTAATTAGATTGTGTCTTGGAGACCCAAGATAAAGACTTCTGTAAAAAGGATTATCCTAGCTTGCCTCCAGTGCTAAGTCATTTTCTGAAGACCAGATTTTCTGTTTGCTCAACCATGGAGGCTTTTTGATACCCTAGTCTGATTGGCTTATTTTACTGTGATCAACAAAAACTTTTATTTGTATTACTTTACTATTGCAGAGTGCATAGATTCTGACAATAAGGATATGTTCAGTCTTAGGCCTGTGTACACCAGCGGAAAGATAGCTTTCCTCTGGTAATACTACTGAATTACCTGGTGATAGTGCAAGAAAACACATAGGGGTATGTTTACTAAACAGTGCTAACGTCGCAGTTGCGACGTTATTGCGCGATACGTGATGTTATCGCATGATAATGGCGCATTACCATGCGAGAACATCACGTATCGTGCGATAACGTCTCCTGCGGCATTAAGTTGCGCAGTGGGTGGAGTACGGCTCCCCAGAGGGCGGAGGAAGGCACCCCAGGGGCAGAGATAAGGGGTCTATGGGCGGAGAGTGGGCAGGGAGAGGCCCCATGCACACTATCGCCGTGAAATGAAGGTCTGAAAATTAGCGCCAGTGAAAACCTCACACTAGAGGCACATTTGCAGGGGGAGAGAGACCATTTTAGTCAGCAATGTGCAGCAAAGGCAGGGAAACCAAGAAAAGTGATAGTAGTGATACATGTACAGCAACATCATAGTGCCCAAGTACAAGAGGGCACTATGGTGAGGCTGAAAATGGGGTAGAGGGGGCTGCAGGTGGGAAATGAAGTGTGGCAGCTGGGGCACAGGTTGGGCTAGGCATATGCCTAGGTGACACATAGGAATGTGGAAGCGGAAAACCAGCAGGACAGCAACTGATCACAGGCAAACATGGACACGAGTATGTGTCCCACAGTATCCCAGGAGACAGTACCCGATTTGTTAACTGTTGTTTATTGTGAATCGCAACTGAACTATGGAAGATGCGGTATATAAATCATTGTTAAATAAATAAATATTGTACATAATGTATATAGTTTGCACTGTTCTATACTGTTCTGTATTAACACTGGTTGTTTATCTTATTGCTTTTGGTCACATGATGTTATATGTAAAACAAACTCCGATTTGTTAACTGTTGTTTATTGTGAACCGCAACTGAACTATGGAAGATGCAGTATATAAATCATTGTTAAATAAATAAATATTGTACATAATGTATATAGTTTGCACTGTTCTATACTGTTCTGTATTAACACTGGTTGTTTATCTTATTGCTTTTGGTCACATGATGTTATATGTAAAACAAACTCCGATTTGTTAACTGTTGTTTATTGTGAACCGCAACTGAACTATGGAAGATGCGGTATATAAATCATTGTTAAATAAATAAATAAGTACCCCAAAGGGCACATAGCATTGGCAGGCCGTGCAGGGGGGAAGCGTTGATGTCTATGCAGGCACCCCTACCCCATATCACACACCATAGGCAGCCACCTACCGGCACACTGGATGGCCTGGGACTGTGTACCACCAGCACCACCGGCACAAGGGCATGTCAGCATGGTGGCGGAGGGGTGCTGGTGGCAGAGGGAGCAGTGGCATCTGCCCACAGCAGATCACAGCCAAGCCCCATTTAGGTGGGTGCCGTGCACCGCAACAGACAAGGTCTGTCGGACGAACAGTCATGGTATCCCCAGGGAATGATGTGCCCCTGTAGTAACAGTTTGGTGCAATACACACAGCCAGTGTGTTCAGGGGCAGAAGGCCACAAGTTCAAGTCACAGCTGTACCTCCTGCAAACCATGTCCCTATATTTTACCCAGTACTAAACCATGGTAATAACGACGGAACCGTTATTGCAGATAAAAGAAACATGCCATAAACTCCTCTTCTCCCTTTCTGTTGGCCTGCAGAGAGCCCAATGAAAGGTTATTTGTACATGGACTACTTCTGGATTCCAATATTCTTTTTTCTACCTCAGCTGGCTTGCCTTTTCTGTGAAGTGGTATACGTTTTCTGCTGTCATTGAGGCTCTTTGTGCTATGTGCTGCAGAAGAATATGAGGAGAACTGTGTGACTTTTTTTTTTGCCACAGCCACCAACTAAGTTTGTTCTGTATGACTTCCAGGGTCACCCTTAGCCGTGTCACATGGAGGACTAGCTACATAGAGAAGGACTATTTTCATAGCTTCCCAGGAATATTGGTGAGTGGGACAGTGGGAACATTTTAAATACAAATCTCCCAGTGATAAGTAGAAGAGATTAAATACCCTAAAATATTAGTCTTATATGTGTGTAATGGAAATCTGGGAGTGGAATGTTTAAGCTACTCTGCAGTGTTATTCTGTTAGCATTCTGGTGCAGATGGTTTTAGTTCTTCCGGACCCTACCTAGGTGGTAGTCTTAAACTCCAATCTTTCACTCTTTTTCATCCCAGAAAGAGCAAATGGTCCAGGTGGTGGAGAACCTTCCATTGCTTCAAGTATAAACTTAGGGCCCGATTTTCAGTTGTTAAGCCTATGTGCCACATCGGCACATTGCCTGCCCGCCGACCCCCTTAACCCAGATTTTCACTTTCATGGCAACAGAAGTGAAAATTCGTGTTTGCTTGAACACACTGGCAGCCGCCAAGGCTAAGTGGGTAGCATCATTTTCAATGCTACCCGCTTAGCCCTCTGCACTTTAAAGATAGGCTAACTGCATAGCATCTAGGCACGTTCGGGACTTAGCCAGGATTTTCCAAAGGCACTACAAAAATTCCAAAGGCTACAACAAAAATTATAATAAAAAAGACTCTGAAGCATTCTTCTTATCAAGTTGCACACCACTTCCCAAACTGTGGCATTCCAAAAGAAATTATAGGTTTGTTTCTTCCAACAGGCAGATCGAGATGTTTATTAGGTACCTGTATAATATATACCCCCTCACTTGGTTTGTAGTTTGTCATGCTGTGAGGCTTGTGTGCATCAGTGATGCTGAGGACTAATCTATCAGTAGCTTAACTACTATTTATTTATTTATTTTATTTATTTATTTAGACAGTTTTTGTATATCACCTTATCCTTCAATCACAGCGGTCAACAACACAATTGGGGATACATTTAACGCATGGGGATATGAGACACATACACTAATACTTACAGGGAACATGGGCAATGGAGGGTTAAGTGGCTTGCCCAAGACCACAAGGAGCATCTGTGGGACTAGAAACCCCAGTCCTTCCGGCCCAAGGTTGCTGTCCTCTAGTGGGATTTGAACCCCCAGTCTTCTCGCCTGAAGTACCTTGCCCCAACCACTAGGCTACTCCTCCCTACTAGCAGGGTCTCCCAAGATGGACAGGTCTCAGCTGAGGTGCCAGACCAAGACAAACCACCTATCTGGACAGCAGCAGAATGGGACAGTGTTGGCGGCGGAGGATGTCATTTCTGTGACAATGGCAACAGCAATAGAATTAAACTGTGCGGAAGAAAGGCCTGGTAATCTACTTCCGTATCTTGCCACGAAAACTCAATGGATAGTCACAACAAAACAAATTGCACTATAGTGCTGGAAGATGAGACCCCCAGGTCAGAAGACACTCAACTGGCTACTGGTGAGGAGTTGAAGACTTTTCAGAGTAAAGCCAGCATGTATGATGTGGTTGAATCAAAGCCCTTGGGACGTCTGACTGCTGATGTAGCTGCACATGAAATAAGAGTCAGAAGCTGCAAAGATGTCTTACATATTGGGACATGGAACATACAAAGCATGAACCAAGGGAAGTTGGAGGTGGTCAAGAATGAAATGGAATGTGTACATAGAAACATAGAAACATGATGACAGAAAAAGACCACAAGGCCCATCTAGTCTGTCCTTCCATAACAACAACTACAACAGTCCACTTTTTACCTTTAGAGATCCTCTGTGTTGGTCCCATGCTTTTTTGAATTCAGTTACTGTCCTCATCTTTACCACCTCCACTGGGAGACTATTCCACGGATCCACTACTCTTTCCGTAAAGAAATATTTCCGCATATCACTCCTGAATATATCTCCCTTCACCCTCATCCCATGTCCCCTCGTCGCAGAACTTGCTTTCAATTGAAAGAGGCTCTCTCCCTGAACATTTATGCCATGGAGGTATTTAAACATCTCAATCATATCACCTCTATCCCGCCTTTCCTCTAAGGTGTACATATTAAGATCCTTAAGTCTGTCCTCATATGCTTTATAATGAAGACCACTAATCATCTTAGTAGCAACCCTCTGCACCGACTCCATCCTGTTCACATCCTTTTGAAGGTGCGGTCTCCAGAATTGCACACCATACTCCAAATGAGGTCGCACCAAGGACTTATACAGAGGCATTATCACCTCCTTTTTTCTGCTAGCCATTCCTCTCCGTATGCACCCAAGCATCCTTCTAGCTTTTGCCGTCGCCTTTTCTACCTGTTTAGCTACTTTAAGATCATTGGACACAACTACGCCTAGGTCCCGCTCTTCTTTAGTGGACAAAAGTACTTCACCTCCTATACTGTATTGCTCCCTTGGATTGCTGCAGCCCAAATGCATGAACTTACATTTTTTAACATTAAATCCCAGTTGCCAAATTCTAGACCATTCTTCAAGCTTAGCCAGATCCCTCCTCATGTTATCTACACCTTCCTGGGTGTCTACTTTATTGCAGATTTTGGTATCATCCGCAAAGAGGCAAACCTTACCCGACAGCCCTTCCGCTATATCACTAACAAAGATGTTAAAAAGAATCGGACCAAGGACAGATCCCTGGGGCACACCACTGGTAACATCCTTCTCCTCAGAGTGAGCTCCATTTACTTGTACTCTTTGTCGCCTCCCACCCAACCAATTTCTAACCCAAGCAGTAACTTTAGGGTCCATCCCTAGGGTGCTCAGTTTGTTTATAAGTCGCCTGTGAGGAACAGTGTCAAAGGCTTTACTGAAATCTAAATACACCACATCTAGAGCTCTCCCTCGGTCCAACTCCCTGGTCACCCAGTCAAAGAAATCAATCAGATTTGTCTGACAAGACCTGCCTCTGGTGAATCCATGCTGCCTCGGATCCTGTAATCCGCCGGACTCCAGAAACCTCACTATTTTCTCTTTCAACAGCGTTTCCATTAATTTACTCACCACTGAAGTTAAACTAACCGGCCTGTAGTTTTCAGCCACATCCTTACTTCCGCTTTTGTGTAAAGGCACCACATGAGCCTCTCTCCAGTCCTTTGGCACCACTCCCGACTCCAACGAGGCATTGAAAAGGTCAGTCAGTGGAGTTGCTAGAACGTCCCCAAGTTCCCTCAGTATTCTAGGGTGTATCCCATCCGGTCCCATCGCTTTGTCTACTTTAAGTTGAGCTAGTTTCTCACGAACACATTCTTCTGAAAATTGTTCAAGATGTCCCTCGCTTCTGTTCTTATTTGTGGGTGTTTTCTGAGGTCCTGCTCCTGGTTCTTCATCTGTGAACACAGAACAAAAATATTTGTTAAGCAATTCCGCTTTATCCTTATCAGCTTCTACATATTCCCCCCTGCACCCTTGAGTCTGACAATACCACTTTTGCCCTTCCTCTTCTCACTAATATATCTGAAAAATGTCTTATCCCCCCATTTTATTGCATTGGCTATTTCCTCCTCCTTTTGAATCTTTGCCTTCTTGACTACTTTGCTAGCTTCTCTAAGTTTTTCCAAATACAGATGCCTGTCTTCCTCTCTCTGTGATCTCTTGTATTTCATGAAGGCCTCCCTCTTTTTCTTCACTTTTTCAGCTACTTCCTTCGAAAACCATAGCGGTCTCCTGTTCCTTTTGCCTTTATTTACCATTTTAACAAAAAGGTTGGTTGCCTTTAAAATACCCCCTTTCAGTTTTGTCCACTGTTGTTCTACATCCCCCAGCTGTTCCCATCCCACTAATGACTCCATGAGGTATTGGCCCATCTTCGCAAAGTTAGTCTTCCTAAAGTCTAAGATCTTCACCTTGGAATGGATTCTAACAGCCCTAGTCCTAATACTGAACCACACCATCTGGTGATCACTGGATGCAAAATGATCTCCCACTACAACATCAGAAACACTTTCACCATTGGTAAGCACCAAGTCCAGTATGGCCCCTTCACATGTGATCTGTTGGGTGCCAGTGAAATGAAATGGACTGGCATTGGGGACTTTGCATCTGATGATCACATGGTCTACTATGCTGGAAATGAAAGACAAAGAAGAAATGGTGTTGCATTTATAATTAAGAAGAAACTTGCAAGAAGTGTAATGAAATACAATGCAAGCAGTGAATGTTTAATCTCTATTCGTCTAAAAGGAATGCCCAACTACACAACTATAATTCAAGTATATGCCCCAACAACAGCTGCAGAGGAGGATGAAGTTGATGAGTTCTACGAACAAGTGCAAACTGAAATTGACAGAACATGCAAACATGATATCCTGATAATCATGGGTGACTGGAACGCAAATGCTGGCAACAAAGAAGAAGCAAAGTGGTTAGAAAATATGGACTTGGCAACAGAAACGAAGCTAGAGAAAGACTGATAGAATTCTGCAAGACCAATGATCTATTCATCTCAAACACCTTCTTCCAGCAACACAAGCACCAACTGTACATGTGGACTTCACCCAATGGATTGTACAGAAGTCAAATTGACTACATCTGTGGAAGACGAAAAGCTCAATAACATCCACAAAGACAAAACCTAGAACTGACTGTGGTACAGATCACCAATTACTAGTATGCAAACACAAGTTAAAGTTGAAAAAGAGCAAGCCACTCATGGAAATAGCAAAATATGACCTTGATAATATACCACTGGAATTTAAAGACTGCCTGAAAAATCAATTTGCTGCTTTAGATGCAAATGACAGAGTTCCAGAAGAGTTATGGAATGACATTAAGAAGGTTGTGTTTGAAAAAAGTGAGAAGTCTCTACATAAGGTGAAAAAGAAAAAATGGCCAAAATGAATGACTGAAGAAACTCTGAAAATTGTCCAGAAACACTAAAGTCAGAGGAGAAAGAGAGGCAATCGCAGAACTCAACATAGATTTCAAACATGCAGCAAGACAACACAAGAAAAAGTACTACAATAATACATGCAAGGAAATAGAATCAGAAAAATTTAAAGGAAGAACAAGATCAGCTTTCCTAAAGCTACGAGAATTAACGAAAAAATTCCAGCCTCGAATTGGAATGTTACAAGATGCTCAAGGATCCATGATGAATGATGCTGAGAAGATCAAGAAAAGGTGGAAAGAATATACAGAGTCATTATATGATAAAGATCAAGTGGACCAACAGCCTCTTCAACCTGTACCTTATGATCTTTCATTGGTATGAAAAAGTAGTCAAAGCAGCATTGAAAGCCTTATCAAAGAACAAAGCTCCAGGCATTGATGACATTTCCATTGAAGTATTACAGCAATTTGATGCAGTTGTTATCATACTTACAAGGCTCTACCAGGAAATTTGGAAGACAACATCATGGCCAACTGACTGGAAAATATCTGTATTTATACCAATACTAAAGAAAGGTCACCCAGCTGACTGTGGAAATTATCGCACAATTGCTTTGATCCCACATGCCAGCAAGATTCTACTGAAGATTATTCAGGAGAGACTATAACCATACCTGGAACGAGAAGTGCTTGAAGTGAAAACAGGGTTCAGGAAGGGATGAGGAACAAGAGACGACATTGCGGAAGTGAGATGGATCCTTGAAAAGACTAAAGAATACCAAAAGGATATCTATATGTGTTTTATTGTCTACAGCAAGGCTTTTGACTGTGTAAACCATGAGAAACTCTGGGCCACATTAAGAAGCATGGGTATACCAGAACACCTGATAGTTCTCTTGCACAACCTTTACATTGATCAAGAAGTAACAGTTCGAACAGAACAAGGAGAAATAGAATGGTTTAAAATCAGCAAAGGTGTACGAGAAGGCTGCATACTTTCCTCCTACCTGATTAATTTATATGCAGAACAAATCATTAGAGAAGTAGGACTTATGAAGAGAAGTGCGGTGTGAAGATTGGTGGAAGACTCATCAACAACCTTCGCTATGCTGATGATACCACATTACTGGCTGAAAGTGAAGAAGTGAAGAACCCTAAACTTGATCCGACAGATGCTAAATCCTACAGACCTATTTTGAGCCTACCCTTCCTAGCCAAGGTAATGGATAAAATTGTTCAGCAACAAATTCAGGACCATATCGATGCCCATCATCCACTAGATGACAACCAACACGGATTTCGACTAGATGGTGTTGAGACACTGCTTGTCACACTAATGAACAACCTAATCTTAGGCATGAACAAATCCAAACAAGGATTCATTCTACTCTTTCTCGATATTGCTTCCGCTTTTGACACTGTCTCCCACAATCTCCTCTTAGCTTGACTGCAGCTGATTGGCATTCAGAACCAAGCATTAGACTTGTGCAGATCTTACCTCTCTGGCCGACAGCAAACGGTACGCATAGGTACGGAAACATCATCCAGCTATTTACAAACGCAAGGAATCCCACAAGGCTCATCACTATCAGCCTTGCTGATTAATATTTACATTCAGCCTATTTGCTCCATAATTAAATCATTCAACATTCTCTACAACATTTTTGCTATGATGTGCTGATTTATGCTCCCTTCTCTACAGTCAACCCAAGCTACTCTAAAATCATCGACTGCTTCAATGTAGTTTCTGACTGGCTGAGCAGGGGTGGAGCGAGAGAGTGGCCAGGTGCCAGGATGTACAGAGGTTATTCAGGACAGGTTTCTGTACGCACCCCAGCACCAACATGGATGTCCAGTTTATTCCATCCCAATGGTAGTCCCTGGCATGGCAAAGCATGCTGTCTGCAGTCCCCTGTCTGTACTGGTGATGGCCTCCGGGGAACCTGCCACCATGATCCTGCCCATATGGGCCACCAGTGCCGATAGGAGACTTGGCAGCAGGGCTGACGTGGCCTATGGCAGTCTGAGCCACCAGGTAGATGGCCCATTACCATGATGCTTGGATGCCACTGGTCACGCACCCCTGCAATGGCACTCAAGCGGGGGGGGGGGGGGGACGGGAAGGCTCCTGTACGTTGTTCTCCATGGAATCTGGAGAGCGCCAGGATGTACATCTCCATGATTCTGCCATTGCAGGTATGTCTAGACCTCGCGGTGGCGGAATTGGGTCTATGTTGGACCCATCTAGGCATTGGGTGGGCAATGCAGCCAGGCGTGCAGGGGACAGAATTGGCCTCCATGGGTTTTGTTTTTTCCAAAACATTTTTTTTGAAATACCCACTTTGGCTAACTGTGCACACAAACCCTTCTCATTGCACCACTTTAAACTATGGGTTTTCTACCCAGTACTCGGGACATACCTAGCCGGTAGCATTTTCAGGATAACCACAATGAATATGCATGATAGTGACTTTTATGCACTGGGTCCATTGTATACAAATCACTCTCATGCATTTTCATTGTAGTTATCCTGAAAACTTGACTGGCTTAATATGTTCCAAGGACTAGGTTGAGAACCCCTATTCGCAACCTAGTCCTGTTTCTGTTTTCTAACAGATAGAAAATTCTGGAGCCCCTGCCTCAAAGCTACCCCACTGAAAGAGAAAATTTGAGTCCCTGCTACATGTGGCAATACATTCCCAATTTGGTAAACCTCAGCTGATTGGTACTGATCCAATAATTCAATAGTCTGGCCATAAACCAAGTTGTAATGCCAAAAGGTCCTCAATGAAGGGCTACTGAGAAGTTGCTTTTTGCCCATTTCTGATTTTCTTAGAGATGAAACTTTCTGCTTCTGTTCAGCTCCAGAAGGCCTCTGGCACAAAGCAGGAAATCACAGCATTTCCACATACTTGCTCAGAGACTGGCAGCATTTTAGTGATAGATGAGGTATCTACATGAAAATGCCAATTTGTATTATCCCCAGGTAGTACATTACAGTGAATATTTTGCTACTGTCACATTTCTGGTACATACATAAACATAATAATTAGTGATTTCAAATGTTAAGAGCAGTGACAATAACAGCCTAGTGTTCCAAAATCAAGAGGAAATGAAAGTCATTTGATTTCTTTTTCAGGTGCCAGAGAAGTTTTGCAAACCCCTTGATGTCCTCTTTGAGCCACTAAAAGTGTGCCCCTATGGGTCACTGTCTTCAGATCAGAGTACTGGTTGCTTTGAAGCCAGACTGCAAATCCTAGGCAAATTAGCCCCCTTCAGCAGGGAACATTTTCCAAGACCTCCTGGAGAACACAAAAACACAAAATGCAACTCTCTGAGAAATGAAAGGAGACGTATGCACAGCTGGATGTGGACCCAGGAGGGAGAGGCGGTGTTAACGAGACTGGAAGGCTGAGACATGAAAGCAAGGACATTTAGAAACAATATTTCTACACTAATAAAATAAATGAATGGCACAGGCATGTAAATCAACTACATAAGGAGTTCAAAGCTAAGTTACATTGTAACAGAGTAAATGATGGCAGATCAAGACCAATTGACCTATCCAATCTGCCCAATTGACATTCTTCCTTTCTGGTTCCCTATCCCTCTGCATAAATGAGCAATGCCAATGCCAGCTCGCTGACCCTCACAACCTTCCCACATCACCGCTCCCCCCCCCCCATCTTTCTGTTCCATTTTTATATCAAGTCAAATCTGGCCAATACTTAATTCAACAGCCAGCTGCCCCCCTCCCCCCATGCTCCACTCCCAATCCTATAAAAAGCTGTGAATCTGCTATACTAAACATCTGGTCTCCTCATCCTCATGGATGTTTGGGTTTTAACAATGGTCACTTTGTGCAGATTTCCCCAGTCTTCTTAGAAGCTGGATGCATCTGCACAACTACTGCTTAGAATTGTAACCACCTCTCTTTGCAGGTTATTTCAGCCTTCATTGTTTAGGGTTGAAATTGCCACACCTTTTCTGTCTGTGCATTTTACACATCCCCCTATTTATCATATGATTTGTGAAAATGTATTTATTTTATTTATTTATTTAATGTCTCTTCTATAGCGCGCTATTCAAATCAGTGTGGTGTACATTTAACAGAACCTTATGCAATGCAGTCAGGGCTGCATTGTATTTACAATAAACAGGAACAATAACACAGGTACACTAAACAAATTTTTTTTTTTAACTGCCTCTAATGTTTCGATTGATTTTTACGTTTTTTGGTGCGCTGAATCCAAATCTGGTAACCAATTTGCTCCATCACGTACAGATTTTTTGCTACATTGGGTTAGCAGTTTGAGGTGAACGTTTCAGATTGAGTGCGATCGAGATAAACGTTTCTTGGATGAATTCTTTATACTAATTGTTTAGTAGTTATTCAAATAAGAAAGAAAATTGTAACAAGGCAGCACATAAGAATAATGTCAACAAAACACACTGTGATGGTAGCAAAATTGTCTGCACTTAAAACAGCCACATACATGTGCACAAACATTGAGCATATAAGAGCGAGGTTAGACACAAAGCAAAGCAAAGAAATGTGCAAAAAATGTTGTACAGGTATGTAAGTAAGAATAGAAAACGCAAACCGCACCATTGCAATACATGAAGACAAACACCCGATGGTGTGAAAATAAAATTCTAATAAATGAGATCCGACACTGTGGTAATAACTAGCAAATTTTTATTTCAAAGTTTAGTAAAAACACGATATTTGTCAACACAGTTTAGATTTTAAAGTCATTCTTGGGTCAATCAATCTCCTGGTGGGCCTGTTTCTTCTTCCCCCGAATGCTTCTCTTGGTGCGCTGCTTGGCGTATTTTTCATCTGGGGTTTCCCGCAGCAGCAACCAGCAGAAATCAGCCATCATAGTGGTGTTCCATCTTCCTTGGTACCTTCTCTCTGCGTCCTTGATGTCCTGGTGAAACCTTTCACCTTGTTCTTCACTGTACGCCCGCAAGTTTTCGGGAAAGTAGTTCACATGGGAGTGCAAGAAATGGACTTTCAGGCTCATGTTACAGCCTTGTTCTTTGAAGGCATTGAGCATCCTGGCAACAATATCCTTATAGTTCTCATCCCGCCTGTTCCCCAAGAATTTGAGAACAACATCCTTGAAGGAATCCCAGGCTTCTTTTTCCTTCTCAGACATCATTTCAGCGAATGCTCCATCTGAAATGAGTTTCCTTATATCAGGGCCAACAAACACTCCTTCCTTTAGCTTTGCTTCAGAAAGTCGGGGGAACTTTGAGCAAAGGTACCGAAAGCACTCACCATCTTTTGGAAGGGACTTGATGAATTGCATAATGAGACCCAACTTAATGTGGAGAGGTGGTAATAGAATTTTATCACGAGGTACCAAGCTCTCATGAAGAACATTTTTCTCACCGGGTCTCAAATACTCCCGAATTGGCCAGTCTTTTTTCCCCCAGTGTAGGTCGCGGGCCCGGCTATCCCACAAGCAAAGGAAGCAGGGATATTTGGTGAAACCGGATTGCTGCCCTAATAGCATGGATAAAATTTTAAAGTCTCCACAAATCATCCACTTATGCTCATCATAACGAATCTTCTGAAGAATCAGGGCCAAATTCTCGTATTTTTCTTGGAGAATAACAGAGTGAGCAATAGGAACTGAAGCGAATGTGTTGCCATTATGAAGAAGAACACCTTTTATGCTGTCTTTTGACGAATCAATGAACAGCCGCCATTCAGCAGGATCATACTTGAGTTTAAACTTTTCCATCACTCCATATATATCGTTGCAAAATACCAAATCTTCCTCTTTGCTGAAATACTTCAAAAATTGTGTCTCGCGGTTGCGGTACCAATAAAAAGTTGTTCCTGGTGACAATAGATTTTTCTGTTTAAGCCGAGAACCTAGCAGTTGGGCAGCATCTTTTGGGAGTCCTAAATCCCGGACTAAATCATTCAATTCAGCTTGAGAGAAAAGTTCAGGTTTCGGATCTGGTTCAGTTTCAAACTCGGAAGTACTCGACTCATCGGGAAAAGCCATCTGATGAGTCTCATCATGATCAGAACCGTCCACACAAATATGATCCAAAGATTTTGGTGGTTCAGGCACAGGTACTTCGTTGCTATGAGGCATAGGCCTAATTGCTGAGGGAAGGTTGGGGTAACTTATTACGTTCTTATTTTTTAAGTTGTATCCCTTCACAATGCAAGAGCAAAAATAGCAGTCACTGCTGTGGTCTCTTTGTTCACGCCACATCATAGGTATTCCGAAACGAAATGCTTGTTTTTTACCTTTCATCCATAAGCGTAGATCTTCCTCACATGTCTTGCACACTTTGTGAGGAGCCCATGGTTTGTCTTGATCGCCTAACTTCAAACCGAAATAGGCAAAATATACTTTTTTAATAAATGCAGAAATGTTCCTCTGCCGCTTTTTCACGGTATATTCCCCACAAATAAAAGAAAAACTGTCCGGAGAGTTGACGCAACCTCTGGCTCTGTGAGCCATCACAAATACACAGCACTGCAAACTACAACTGTAGAGAACCACTACGGAATAAAGCTGGATTACGACTGAGCAAACAAAAGGTAATAATGAACTTGCAAGAAACTGAAATTTGACAGGAACGTTCATGTCGCAACCACCGTGTTTGAGCGAGCGAACGAGGCGAGGCGAACAGGAAAGAACATGCGCCAGCGCGAGTACTGGATTTAGCCCCCCGCCTCCCAATTGTCCTGTTAATGTATAAAATGAATACAAAACACTCTAAAATATCATGAGGGAGTGTTTCTAGTTAGTTAACCATTACAACCTCTATTTTGGGCCAAGAAAATAAACTGCAGTCGGCTAAAAAGAAATTATGTGAACATTCCTTATATGGGTAAGAAATCTAATTTTGCAAGAAAACGTGACGTGATGGAACATTTTGGCTATTTTTCCTGGATTCAGCACCCCAAAATCTATAGGAATCAGTTGCAAAACTGGAGGCAGTTTTTTGGTAGTGTACCTGTGTAACTTGCACATAACTGGGGTAACTTTCTACAAATTATTTACACTGATAAATGTACTGTACACACTGAAAATTTACATGGAGTTGCACCAGTGGGGCTATCTGCCCTCTAGTGTGCTGGGTGTGCCGTTGGGGGAGTCTTGGTGATTGGGGTGGCTGTTTGCGAGCTGTCCTTTGATGCTGTCCTCTGAGTAGTGCTGTATGAATAGGTGGTGCTTTAGTGCCTTCCTGAATTGGGCCAGGTCGAAGATTGCTCGAATGGCTGTAGGGAGGGCATTCCAACATCTGGGTGCATAGAGCATGAAAGCCCTATTAGAAGTCGCCTGGGTGCATTTCATTGTTTCCTTTGGAATTATCAGTGTATTGATAGCTGTGGATCTTCTGGATCTGTTTGGGGGTGTGGGGTGGATTAGCTCGGTGATGGAGGTGGAGTGTTGATTGTTTAAGGCCTTGAAGGTCATTACTAGGATCTTAAAACATAGTCTGCCATGGATTGGTAACCAGCGGAGTTTCTTCAGGATTGGTGTAATGTGGTCCATTCTTGAGATTCTGTATAGAATTTTGGTGGCTGCATTCATTGCAAGCTGGAGTGGATTCAGTGAAGCTTGCGGGAGCCCGTATAGGATTGCATTGGCATAGTCAAAGTGTGGGATTACTAGGGCTTGATAGATTGTTCGGAAGTCATCGGGGTCCAGTAGCGGACGTAGATGCCATAGTGTCCATACTTTATGGTATATTGTCTTGACTGTGTTTCTTATGTGGGTTTTCATGTCCAGCCGTTGGTCCAAGGTGACACCTAGGTAACGGATTGTGGGTTTGGCTATCAGCTCGGCATCCTTCACCTTTAAGGAGGTTGGAGGGGTGAAACCTTGGTTCCTCGTGATGAAGAGGGCATCTGTCTTGTTATGATTTATTCGGAGATTTTGCGTTTGGAGCCAATCAGCAACGGCGTCGAAGCAGATTGTTAGTGGGGAGAAATCTGGCTGGTCCATTGCGAATCACATGTAGAGTAGTACATCGTCTGTGTAAACTAGGCAGGCAACGTTAAATGAGCAGATCAGGGTGCAGATGGGCTGCATGTATACGTTGAACATCACTGCCGATAGCGAGGACCCCTGTGGCACACCCTGTTTTTGTTGGAACGGTTCCGAGGTTGTGGTGCTAGTTCTTACATGCTGCCATCTGTTGGTCAAGTAGGATTTGCACCAACTTAGAGCTGTGTCCTGTATTCCCTTTTCCTTGAGACGTCCCAGGAGTATCTCGTGACTTACGGTGTCAAAAGCCGCTGCGATATCCATGAAGATAAGGGCAAACCCTTGACGAATGTTGTCAATTTCGGAGTTGATGGTATTGAAGAGGGTGGTGAGGAGGGTTTCAACGCCATGTGCCTCCCTGAATCTGTGCTGGCATGGGTCCAAAGGGGCGGCAGACTCAATATGGTGTTAAATTTGGCATTGGACTACCTTTTCCATTATCTTGGCGAGAAGTGGGATGCTTGAGATTGGTCTAAAGGATTTGACCTTCAGGGGGTCCAGTTTACTATTTTTCAGCAGTGGCCTGATGGAGGTGTGCTTCAACCTTTGTGGGAATGATCCAGTTGAGAATGACTGATCCATGCGTTTAGTCAGGAACTGGCTAAGATCGCAACGTAGTTCTTTTATCCAGAACGCTGGACAGGGGTCATTTGGTGCAGTGGTGGTGTTTGTGGAGGCAATGGTGTCTTCTATGTTTCTCTTTGACAGGGTGGTGAATTTGGTCAGTGGCGTTGGGTGGGGAGGCTTATGTAGGGGTGTGGCGCTTGCGGTTTTGTTAGTCTGGAGCATTTTTGATTGGAGATAGTCCGCAAATTCCTGCGGTTGTGGCATGAATGGTTGGTCCAGGGCCGTTTCCCTTCTTAATGTCTTCACTATATTGAAGAGGTCATGTGGTTTGCTCAGAAAGCGCTTCAGAAGGTCCGTATGGAATTGCTTCCTTCTCTCCATTATTGCTTCTCGGTGCTTTCTAAGGTGTAAGCTATATGCACTCTGTGCTTCGGTGGAGCGGGATCAGCGCCATCATCTCTCTAGCTTACATAGGTGGAGGAGTGATGATCGCAGTTCAGTGGAATACCATGGTGAGGGCTCGCGTCTCCTTGGAGGTTTGTTCTTGATTGGGAGCTGTGCGATGGCACTGAGGCTGTTGTCCCAGCTAGAGATCATCTCCTCCAAGTTAGGGGTCGTTGCGTTGAGAAGTGGAATGGTTTTTTCCAATATTTCTTCTTTGACAAAGGGTCGGAATCGTCTTGCTGTTGATTCAGGAAAGACAGTATTTCTGCTGGTGTTGTTATGACTGTGACAGTGGGCAGGTATTTGAAATCTAATCAGGCTGTGGTCGGACCAGGGTTATAGACATCACCAGGTCATGGGTTGATTCCACAGCTGTTTGAGGGGCAAAGACCAGGTCCAATTTGTTTCCTCTCACGTGGGTGGGTGCGTTGACTAGTTGCTTGTATCCTAGCTCACTGAGTGCTTCAAGGAAGGCTGTGGCTTGGTTATCTTGCAGAGTAGGCAGGTTGAAATCGCCTAGTAACCAGTTTGGGGAGCGTGGGTTATTGGTGTTGCAGGTGAGGTTGATTATTGTCGAGAGGTCGTCTGGTGATGCTACCGGTGCTCTGTAGAGTAGGTTGATTGTGCAATGATTGTTGGCTATGGTGATTGTATCTAGGTGGGCTGTGCTGGTGGCATTGATAAGCTGAAATTGTAGTTCTGTTTTGGAGAGGATGAGCACTCCTCCACCTCTCAAATTAGCTCTGTGGCAGGTGTAGAGTGAGAAGTTGGGGGGTAACATCTGGTTGAGGAGAAACGTGTCACAGTCTGACAGCCATGTCTCTGTGATCATTAGGATGTCCAAGTCATGGAGAGTTATCAAATCTGCAGCAACTGGCCATTTTTTGCGGATTGAGCGGTGTCACGAAGTAACGCCAGCAGAGCCCATGGAGGTAAGGGAAAGTGAGCAAAACAGCAGGGAAAATGACAGCTCAGCTTCACAAATGGGAAAGGGTTGCCAAGAGCAATGGTGGAAAACACACTCACAAGGTGTTAGGGAACGCCAGAGCAGAGACGGAGCTCAGAGCTCATTAGAGAATAGAGAGCACCGGCAGGGAGGCGGAGCCCAGGCTAACACCAAGTGCAATATATTGAGGACTCACTCACCAACAGATAGAACACGGCAGGGAGAGAGAATACGAGAGAGAACACGAGAGGGACTGAGAACACGAGAGAGAGCTCAGGAAGGAACTTGTGAGAGAGCTGTGAGGACCGAGCCAAGGAAAAGCTCCAAGGAGTCAGAGGTTGGTGACTTGCAAAGAAGCTGTGGGGAACAGCAATGCATATCCTCCCAGTATCCTCTGGAGTATTGCAGTGAGGCAATAAGGAAGGGCAGTCCTACAGCTAAGCTTACAAGCTACAAACAATTCAACTCCAGACAAGCAGAAGGGGAAAGTTCTTACCCTGAGGCACATTGGCTGGAGTCAGAAAAACGCCGTGAGAGAAGGGGAACAGAACAGAGCTATACACGTCATAGAAAGCAGGAAGCATTAGGATCTAGAGAGAGACGTATTCTCCCTAGTAGAAGGGATTTAAAACACCCAGACTTCCTCTGCACATACGAAGAGCTATGTAGAGCTCAGGACTCTAAATACAAACATTACGGTGATTTCCCACAAGCCACTAGGATAGTGGAAGAAGAGAATCTGTTCACTCCTCGGCAAAGACAGTTTAACTTAAAGGGCATTTTGGAGCCAGAAGTTCTGTCTGACGAGGGAGAAATGCAAGTGGAATTTCCTGAAGATATTTCAGAGGGTATAGAAATGGACTGTACTTACACTTTGTCAGATTGTATAAATTCTCTATGCTAGAGCAGCAAGAAGTGCTGATTGAAGAAACAGCTGCAAGTTTACACGTGAGTGGAAAGAACTGTTTCTGTTACTTTTGTGCTGTTTAATTAATGCTGAAGGAAGCTTATTTTTGTTCCAGTATTTTCCTTTGATTGTTACCAGACGTATGGTCTATATTTCTTTTGTTCCATGGTTTTGAATCCGCCCCGGACGGGGAATAAAACCCAAGTTAAACCTTACCCTCTGCCTCAACTACAATTATTGGTACAAGGTACAAACTACGGGAACCAGAAGGCTTTGCTACTACCTTCCCGGGGACGTAACTGCCAGTAAAATACTGCCCCATCAAGCTGTCCAAGCACTCTTTAGCCTCTGGGCCAGCTAGTGGGTCACATGAAAGTGGCGTCGTCTTAAGGATTTTTTTACTGTGGAAAAAAAGGACACTTTTAAAGGAGAAAAATACTGCTGGACAACAAGACCCTTAAAGAAGCAAGCACCCAGGACAGGCCAGACGCTGACCAAGAACCTCTCTTGCCAAAGCCTGAGTCTACGCAGAACCTAAGGTAAAGGGTACCTGGGGCACTCGCGTAGGAGGACAGCAGGGCAAGAAAGGGGGCACTCCTGTGGTGTGGGAAAGGGGGAAGAGCTTTTAAAAAAAAGTACCGCACTTGGTGGTGTTTCTTTTTCTTTCCTTTCACCCAGGGTCACAACCGGAAGATGGAGGTCCAGGACATTATGAGCTGGATGCAACACCAATGGGACAAACAATTGGAGTTGGCACAGCATATGCAGGAACAAACCGCCAGGATGATTATGGAGCAGCAGAGGCCACTCCTGGAAATCATGAAGGCGTTCGTTGAGAAGTCACCAGGTTCTGGGACTGAAAACCCCTACATTGCTGGGGTAGGACTTAATGCAAGTCAGGCATTTACTTTGGGACAATTAAGTCCAAGAGACAATATAGATGACTTTATCGATGCCTTCGAACGGATAGGGGGGGCATTAAAATGGCCACCTGAGCAGTGTGCCACACGCTTTGCTGTTTCTCTTACAGGGGAAGCTCTCTCTGCGTATAAGGCCATGCCTGCCATCCTTGCTACCAATTATGAAGAAATAAAAAAGGCAGTTAAAGACGGTTAGGCTTATCCAGTATGCATTATCGCAGATTATTCAGAGAGTCCAGGATGAGGGATCAAGAAACCCCAAAAGCCTTACAGCAAAGTTTAAAGAATTTAGCGTATAAATGGTTGACCCCTGAACAGAGGACAATGGAATCACTGCTTGATGTAATTATCTTAGAGCAGTTCCTCCAGGCTGTCCCAAATGAAGTGCAGAAATATCTCACCTTGCAGAACTGCCAGAACACCAGTGAGGCAGCCAACTTAGCTGAGCGCTATTTCGAGGCTCAGATAGTGGGCGCCTCAGAAATAGGGCCAAGAAAGGCAGCAGGAATGGCAGTGCATAAAAATGAAAGGTATGTTAAAAACAAAAGGTTTAATGTGTCTAAGTATGCTAATAATGATGACATTTTTTCTGTGTGCAAAGGAAAATGTTATATATGCGGGCGAGCAGGCCACTTCCAGAAAAACTGCACGGAGAGAATGATCCTCATGGCTGGGAGAGAGAAACCAGCGCAGGACGGGTTCCTAATTCCCGTGCAGGTAGAGGGGATAGAGGAACTGGCGCTGCTTGACTCGGGTGCTGACCAGAGCATGATTTCACAGAGGCTCTGGGAGGCCATTGAGGGGCGCCATCAGTCAGCCCCGAGTCAAGCAGAGGGCCGGGTACGGATCCGATGCATACATGGGGCATCATCGCCTTATCCTTTATACAGTGTATCTGTCAGTGGGTTGGGAGTCACACAACCATTGCTGGTAGCCATAGTCCCACGATTGCCACACCAGATAGTATTAGGCCGGGACTGGGAACCCTTTTGCCAAGAGTTAGGGGAAGGACTTCATAAAATGCGTTATGAGTGCACACCACCCCAGAGTCAACAGAAGAGAAGGTAGAAGCCTTAACAGTGGGAATCCCTAGTCCTCTGTTTGCAAAAGTAAAAAAGGGTGGCTCCACATCCAATACTCGTGGTAATGGTGCACCCCCAATAAAGCAAAAATTCTCATTAAAATTCTGTAGAGCCACATCTAGAGCTAAGAGCCCACAGAGAGCTTCCGCTGGAGCAGCCGGTTATGATCTCTTCAGCGCGGAGGAAGCAGTTGTCCCAAAAGGTGGGAAAGCTTTAGTAAGTACCGGGGTACAAGTCCAGGTTCCCGAGGGATGTTATGGCCGAATAGCCCCAAGGTCAGGCTTAGCAGTGAAGCACTTTATAGACATAGGGGCGGGAGTGATAGACCCCGACTATAGAGGCCTGGTTAAAGTCCTGCTTTTCAACTTTGGGAAAGCGGATTTTAAAATACAAGAGGGTGATCATATCGCACAATTGGTGTGCGAACGCGTAGGCTTCCCCGTCGTAGAAGAGGTGCATGCATTAACACCTACCACCAGGGGGACAGATGGGTTCGGTTCCACTGGCCAGAGGGAAATCAAGGGCATGACAGCCTTGGCAGAGGAGAGGAGAGAGGAGGACCTCGGACCTCAAACCTCTGACTGGAAGGAGAGGCCAGAGCCGAGGCTAGGTGGTGGGCTATCCCCACAGCAGTGGGGGGAGCTGATGCAGTTATTAGGGAGATTCAAGGATGTCCTTACTACAAAGCCGGGCGAAACTTGCTTGGTCGCCCATGAGGTGATTACGACCCCGGGCCGGATCATCAGGCAACGGCCCTATCGCATGCCGGAGACCAAGAAAAATGAGGTCATCAGGCAAGTTAAAGAAATGGTCGCGATGGGCATTATCAAGGAGTCCCACAGCCCATGGTCAAGTCCCATAGTGCTAGTGCCGAAGCTGGATGGGACCCTCAGATTCTGCATCGATTTCCGGAAAATCAATGAGATCTCCCAGTTCGATGCGTATCCAATGCCCCGCATTGACGACTTGTTGGACCGGCTGGGTCAAGCCAAATACCTGACCACGCTAGATCTCACAAAAGGGGTATTGGCAAATACCCCTTACCCGGGATTCCAAGCCGAAGACGGCGTTCAGCACCCCTATAGGGTTGTTTCACTTTAAGCGGATGCCGTTTGGGCTGCATGGGGCAGCAGCCACCTGCCAGCGCCTAGTAGACCAGGTACTGAGGCCGCACCATGACTATGCTCTCGTATACATGGACGACATCGTCATTTATAGCACCACATGGTCCCAGCACCTCGCTAGAGTTGAGGCTGTGCTCCGAGCCCTCCGCAGAGCAGGGTTGACCCTCAATCTGGCGAAATGCCTATTCGCCAGCGAGGAGGCCAAATACTTGGGCCACATGTTAGGAAGGGGGGTAGTTAAACCTCTAGCTAACAAGGTGGAAAGCGTCAGGGATTTTCCCCAACCCATGACCAAAAAACAGGTACATAGTTTTCTGGGACTCATTGGGTATTATAGGCGATTCATACCTAGGTTCACTGAGGAAAGCATTTTATTTACGGAAATGCTGAAAAAGAATGCCCCCAATAAAGTACAGTGGACCCCAGAGGCACAGATTACTTTTTCATCACTAAAAGAGAAACTATGTACTGCCCCAGTGCTGCGGGGAATAGATTTTAATCTACCGTTCGTAGTTCATACTGACGCTTCTGAGAGTGGCCTGGGGGCAGTATTATCGCAGATGTTTGAGGGGGTGGAGCACCTGGTCACCTATTTAAGTAGGAAGCTCTCAAAGGCCGAGAAAAATTACTCGACCATCGAAAAGGAATGCTTGGCCATAAAATGGGCTAACGAAGCACTAAGAGTTTATTTAACGAGTAGAAAGTTTCTCCTGGTCACGGACCACGCGCCCCTCAAATGGTTACACCAGATGCGCAATAGTAACGCACGGTTGACAAGGTGGCATCTGGCACTGCAAGCATTCAATTTTGACATACAACATAGAGCAGGAAAGTTACATGGGAACGCGGATGCGCTCTCCCGGATTACGAGCTGTCCGGGTATTGTCCCAGCAGCCCGTAATATTTTAAGGGGGGGGATCTGTCACGAAGTAACGCCAGCAGAGCCCATGGAGGTAAGGGAAAGTGAGCAAAACAGCAGGGAAAATGACAGCTCAGCTTCACAAATGGGAAAGGGTTGCCAAGAGCAACGGTGGAAAACACACTCACAAGGTGTTAGGGAACGCCCGAGCAGAGACGGAGCTCAGAGCTCATTAGAGAATAGAGAGCACCTGCAGGGAGGCGGAGCCCAAGCTAACACCAAGTGCAATATATTGAGGACTCACTCACCAACAGATAGAACACGGCAGGGAGAGAGAATACGAGAGAGAACACGAGAGGGACTGAGAACACGAGAGAGAGCTCAGGGAGGAACTCGTGAGAGAGCTGTGAGGACCGAGCCAAGGAAAAGCTCCAAGGAGTCAAAGGTTGGTGACTTGCAAAGAAGCTGTGGGGAACAGCAATGCATATCCTCCCAGTATCCACTGGAGTATTGCAGTGAGGCAATAAGGAAGGGCAGTCCTACAGCTAAGCTTACAAGCTACAAACAATTCAACTCCAGACAAGCAGAAGGGGAAAGTTCTTACCCTGAGGCACATTGGCTGGAGTCAGAAAAACGCCATGAGAGAAGGGGAACAGAACAGAGCTATACACGTCATAGAAAGCAGGAAGCATTAGGATCTAGAGAGAGACGTATTCTCCCTAGTAGAAGGGATTTAAAACACCCAGACTTCCTCTGCACATACGAAGAGCTATGTAGAGCTCAGGACTCTAAATACAAACATTACGGTGATTTCCCACAAGCCACTAGGATAGTGGAAGAAGAGAATCTGTTCACTCCTCGGCAAAGACAGTTTAACTTAAAGGGCATTTTGGAGCCAGAAGTTCTGTCTGACGAGGGAGAAATGCAAGTGGAATTTCCTGAAGATATTTCAGAGGGTATAGAAATGGACTGTACTTACACTTTGTCAGATTGTATAAATTCTCTATGCTAGAGCAGCAAGAAGTGCTGATTGAAGAAACAGCTGCAAGTTTACACGTGAGTGGAAAGAACTGTTTCTGTTACTTTTGTGCTGTTTAATTAATGCTGAAGGAAGCTTATTTTTGTTCCAGTATTTTCCTTTGATTGTTACCAGATGTATGGTCTATATTTCTTTTGTTCCATGGTTTTGAATCCGCCCGGGACGGGGAATAAAACCCAAGTTAAACCTTACCCTCTGCCTCAACTACAATTATTGGTACAAGGTACAAACTACGGGAACCAGAAGGCTTTGCTACTGCCTTCCCGGGGACGTAACTGCCAGTAAAATACTGCCCCATCAAGCTGTCCAAGCACTCTTTAGCCTCTGGGCCAGCTAGTGGGTCACAGCGGGCATTGATGAGGGCACATTTCAGCATGTGCGGGTGTGGGAGTTTCACAATTTGGGGCTTTTTGGTGTGTTGTAGTGAGATGTGCAGTATGTGAGGGTGAAGCGTGCGATTGGCTTCTGTTGAAGAGTGGTGGGAGTTACCTGCCCATCTCCTCCCATTGCTCAGTAAGACTGGTATATGATTGTCGACTGGATTAAGGGTAAGTGGTTCGATGGGTAGCTCAGTGAGGAGGTAGACTTGGCTATTGTTATGATTGGGTGCATCATTTTGGCTGCTCCTACTGTAACTTGGTGGATCAGCAAGCTAACTGATCAAATACAGGCAGATAAATCAGGTACACTAACTGGCCAAATACAGGCAGGTAAATCAGGCACGCTATCTGGTCAAATACAGGCAGGTATATCAGGCACGCTAACTGGTCAAATACAAGCAGATAAATCAGGCACGCTATCTGGTCAAATACAGGCAGGTAAATCAGGCACACTAACCGGTCAAATACAGGCAGGTATATCAGGCACGCTAACTGGTCAAATACAAGCAGATAAATCAGGCACGCTATCTGGTCAAATACAGGCAGGTAAATCAGGCACGCTAACCGGTCAAATACAGGCAGATAAATCAGGCACGCTATCTGGTCAGATACAGGCAGGTAAATCAGGCACGCTAACTGGTCAAATACAGGCAGGTAAATCAGGCACGCTAACTGGTCAAATACAGGCAGGTAAATCAGCACACTAACTGGTCAGATACAGGCAGGTAAATCAGGCACGCTATCCGCTATTCGTTCACACCGGGGTCAGTATTTAGTTAGTGGTTTTGCGGTTTATACCCTTTGATCAAATTAGTGTGTGCAGCTTACTTGCATCTAATCTTGGTGGTTTGATGGCTTCGTTTCTGGTTGCCTCGGTATCCTTAGTGGCAGTGTGTGGCCTTAGGGTTCGGCCTCCACCTAAGGGCCACGCCAAAGGGCCCTCTGGAAAGGCCCTCAAGCGCAGGCCCGCCAGGCGCGGGTGCGCCCGATGGCGCTCCTTTTAAATGTGCTGAGGGTTGCCCCAATTGGGCAGATGAGTCTCTGGCACATAGACCAGAAGTACTCATAGCTGCATACCAAATGGTAAAAAGGGGTGTGTTTAGAAAACACAGATGGGGGAATGGAGGTTAACTGTTAACTCTATATCATATCTGTTTCTCCCATGTCAAGAAAGAAATAAAATGCTTCCTTCTTCCTTCTCATATACTCTATACCAAACTCCCTACCCACTTTTTTATATGAGGCACTTCCAGATTGAACTTAACCATAGCCTTTTCTCCCACTGTTATCCATTGTATTCCCATCACCGGGAGACAGCATGCCTTGTGGATCTGTAGAGTATGTTTCAGATTCACAAGGTATATAATGCAGAGTTGACAGTTAATCTCCATTCCCCTCCATCATGTGTAACGCTGGGAAGCTATGAAGACTGGGACATGAGGCCATGAGTATCACCACAATTGTGACTCCAAATACAAGGGAGGAACCTGTGAAGGGCCACAGCAGAATCTTTGCACTACCAAACAAACATACCTAAACCATGGCAATGTCTAGGGCTTAATTTGTAGACAAAAAAGAAGTGGACCCGTGGGTGGGGCAAAGGCCGGAAGTGACCTGTGAAGGCAGGGCCAGGGCCAGAATTGTTTCAACCTTTGAGCCTCCCTATATTTCTGCACTTGGTCTCACAGCTCTATTCATACTCTTCACCTTGTCCCTACTCTTCTCTTAATCTCTGGTCAATTTCTTAGTCTCCGCTATCCCCCAAGGCAACTTCAAATCCCCACTTGTCCACCCTACCAAGTACCTGTGTTCTCACTCACAATCCTACCCAAACCCTGAGCCCCACTTACATGCCCAATACCTAGCCTATGTTAGTCTTTCTTCTATTTTCTCACCCAATCTTAGATTCTCCACCTAAGCCCAAGTCCCTGCTCTCCCACATACCCATGTCCCCAGTGTCCACCCATCTACCTCCTTCTCCAATTCTTATTAACCTTTTCTTTCCTCCTCCTTACCCCAATATCTGATCTTATAGACTACCTTCTCAACTCTTCCCCTGGTTATGACTTTACTTCTTCCCCAACTTCCACAAAATCTATCTTAATTTTCCTTCTCACTCCCCCAGCATCTCCTTCTTTTCCGCCATCCTGACCCCAACATTTGTCAGCACTAACCTCCTTTCAGTACCAGGCCCCCCAGCCCTAAAATTAGCCCCCTCCCAGCACCAGTCCCCTTCCAGTTCCAGTCCTCCTCCAGCATACACACATTTCTATTCCCAGCCCCAGTATTAGCCCATTTCCGGTCCCAATATCAGTTCTTTTCCGGTCCTAGACTCTCTCCCCTAGCCTCTCTCCCCTAGCCTCAGTATCAGTATATGCCCAGTCCCATTCCCCCCTGCAGCCCCAGTATCAGCTCATGTCCAGTCCTAGTCCTATCCCCCCTGCAGCCCCAGTATCAGTGCATTTCTAGTACCAGTCCTCCCCACAGTCCCAGTATCCGCCCATTTCCAGTCCCAGTCCCCTCCACTGCCTCAGTATCAGACCACATTGCCTCAGTCCTCCCCCCCATAGCCCCAATATCAGCCCATGCCCAGTACCCCAGCCTCATAGTAATCTATTTCCAGTTACAGTTCACTCTCAACCCCAGTATCAGCTCATTTCCAGTCAGCCCCCCTACTAGCATTAGCCCTCTTCCAGTCCCAGTCCTCTCTCCCACCATCAACTCATTTCCAGTGCCCCAGCCCTTTTCCAGTTCCTCTCTCCCTCACCTTACATTAGTTCCCTAATCCCAGCCTCCCCCATCAGCTCTGGCAATCTGTCCACCTCCTACCCCACATCACTCTGAGCCAGCTACCTCCTCTTTCCTCTCCCTGCCTGTTCCATGCTTAAGACAACCACAGGTGCAAAACGACAGTACTCCCCCAGCTGTGTTAAGCGTTAATACAGCCTCAGCTACCTCCTCTCTTCCTCTGCCTGCTCTGTGCTGCCGCACATTTGTGGGAGCATTTTTCTTTCCTCCCATGTCTGTGCTGAACTGAAGCAGACCAACCGCAGCACTTTTAGTAAAGCAGGAAGTGCTTATTTTGCTTTACTAAAAATGCCGCAAGAGGAAAGAAAAAGCTCCTGCAGCTGTATTAAGATGGCCGCAGCAGTACAGAGCAGGGAGAGGAGGTGGGAGACGGAATATGAATTACTTCTGCCTCCTCAACAATTGCCGGAATGCTGTTCCACCCTGTTCCAACACAAATTAAATCCTGGCAATATCTCTTACGAGAAAACATTAAGAGTGCTTGATCTTAAAGTTGTTTAATCTGAGGAACATCCTCTCTTTCTGGACTATCTCTTTTTATTTAAGTTACTATCAGTAACATCCCCTTACATTTGGGTACCATGAACTAGGATACATATATTTAAAGTAAGAACAGTTGTGGTCAACATTATTGGCACCCTTGCATTTTAGGTATGTTGTGAACAGTATCTTGAGAAATAACTGGAAATATTTCAACAGTATCTAATCATAATATTTTAATAGTATGTTCAAAAGGGATACAACAACAAAAAAAGATGTCTGTGCAACTTAGACATAGTGATTTCTGAGAAAAAACAAAATATGACCTGGACAGGATTAATGGCATCCTTCACTAATACGTGGTTGCACAACCTTTGGCAGTGATGATAACCGCCAAACATTTCTTGCAGCTATCTATAGGTTTTGTACATATGTCTGCTGGTAGTTTCTCCCACTCTTCAAATGCGATCTGTTCCAGCTCATGAATGATTCCAGGATTCCTTTTACCAATGGCAGATTTCAGCCCTTTCCAAAAGATCTCAATTGGGAAATCAGGACTCATTGCTGGCCAGTTTAAAACAATACATTTATTCCTTTTAAACCATTCATTTGTATTTTGGATGTATGTTTTGGGTCATTGTGCTTCTGGAGGACCCATAACCTTCAACCCAAACCTAGCTTTCTGACACTAGGAGGTATGTTTACTAAACTGCGGCAATGTCACTCGCCTTAGGTTCCGCGGTAAAGGTACAGATGCCCATATAAAGCCTAGTGGTTGGGGCAAGGTACTTCAGGCCGGAAGGTCGGGGGTTCAAATCCCACTAGAGGACAGCAACCTTGGTCCGGAAGGACTGGGGTTTCTAGTCCCACAGATGCTCCTTGTGGTCTTGGGCAAGCCACTTAACCCTCCATTGCCCATGTTTCCTGTAAGTATTAGTGTATGTCTCATATCCCTGCATGTTAAATGTATCCCCCAATTGTGTTGTGACCGCTTTGATTGAAGGATAAGGCGGTATACAAAACTGTCTAAATAAATAAATAAATAAATAAATTACAGCAAGCCGTATCAGCTAACGCACGTTACAAGGCGCCTTAGACTAACGCGCATTACAAGGTGCCTTATAAGGCACCTTACAAGGCGCCTTGTAAGGTACATTATAAGGTGCCTTGTAAGGTGCCTCATAAGGTGCCCTATAGGGCTCCTTAGGCTAAGCGCCATGTTAAGCACCCCTGGACAAGGCACCATAGAAGGCACCCTGGGCTATGGAACCATAGGTTAAGGTGGCCTAACAAGGTTACGGTGCCCTAGGTTAGTGTGCCCTAAGAGCTGCAAGGTGCCTCGGGATGACATGCATGCCCTGTGAGGAACAGAGACAGATGTAGCCCTAACACTAAATAGAGCACTCAGGAAAGGCAATGAACAGGTGAGTGAAGGAGGGAGAGCTGGGAGCCGCTGGACCTGCCATATCTGCGGGCATCCCATGTGGCTGCCAGTACTGATGACAAACATGGTGGGGACAACTGTACCACAGCACAAGGTGTTGGCAATGTAAAGTACTGGAAAGACAGTTGGTGGCAGACAATGGGAATACATGTCCCCCAGTGGAGGTGGAGGTGGCAGGATAGTTACAATGATGGGTGGACAGAGGAGTGGTGGTGCCATGCAGATCAGGCACAGGCAACGCAAGCATGAAGAGGCGCAATGCAGGAAAGGGTAGCAGTGCAGGATATGGGGTGGCAGCCTGCATAGGCAGACAAGACTCTACACAGCTGATAGATGCAGATAGACGGACCGAGGGAATGTTGGCAATTGTGGCGAGGGTATTATGGGCTGGCAGCACAGATCTGCAAAAATATGACTGTTACAGGCATGCACACTATTTGAGCAGGACAGGAATGAAAGGAAAGAACAATGAGGAATTGAACCCATGAACACCGCTGAGAATGGCATTGTATTAACCAGTAAGCTATAACTCCATGGTGCATGTCACAGCCATGGCTAAGTATAGAAGAACTGCAGGTCACATCACAAACTGTCTGCTCTGAGTGCCAGGATGGGGTAACCCCACCAGTACCCATGATGCAATGCATATGCTGAATAGCAGTCTATAGCTGATCACCAAATGGGGTCTGCACCTCTCCGGTACCTCAGCTTGTAAAGATGAACTGACAGTATGTGATACTGGCACAGAGTAGCTACAGACTATGCCATTGTGCAGGTTCTGTGTTCCCCCTGAGGGACAGCATCGGTGCCCAGCACAAGGTCCGCAGTACATGTGGTGCTAGAGATACATCCCCATCACTACCAGTGTGTGACAGGTGTTTCTTGCAGTGCAGCTGAAGGTAATTTGGTGTCACATGCTCTGGTGTACCAACATATTCAGTCACATGCACATGCACAGTGTACGTTGAACAATGACATAGTGATGCCCCAGATGCACTGTAACTCCCCTGGTGAGGGCAAACATCAATCCAAAATGTTGGCAGCCATTAAACTGGTGTGATGGTAACAACTGTATCATGTCCAACGTATACAATGTTGCCCCTGTGCCACACGCATGGCTGTATGCTCCCGTGACCTCAGCAGATGAGGATATCTTGCGGTGCATGTTATACACATGGCCGACACACACTAACACAATGTCAGATGGATGTAGAACATACAGTGACTATTTCAGTCCATGATGCACATGTAGGGACCAGTACACAGTGCAAAGGGCGTCTGCAACCCAACATGTCCCGTTAAGACTGTCCGTGAATCACTGGGCATGCATAGTGTCATGCAGCGAGGGCTGATGAAAGCCAAGATGAAAAAAAAAGAAGCTATTTGTCAGAAAGGAAAAGATGTGCACAAGGTGCAATATTCACAGGGACCAGCTAGAGGGAGCAGGAGTACATTCAGAGAGACTGAAGGGCCACGCCCAGCTGGTCAAGAGCACCTGACAAAGGCAGGAGTGCTTTATAAGGAGAGGGAGGAAGACTGGAGAGGAGGACCACTAGGAGTTAAAAGAGGACCACCAGGAGTTAAAGAAGAACCACCAGGAGCAAGAGGAGAACCAGCTCAAGCTAGGAGAGGACCACCTCGAGCTAGAGGAGGACCGGGTCAAGCTGGAGAGAAAGCTGCTGGCAGAGGCGAAAGCAATGCATTAATTGCAAGCAGGAACCAAAGGAGAATCAGCTGGGAAAGCAGAGCCAGGCTGAGCAGGGAAGCCAGGAACTGGGCTTATGCAGAAGCAGGCACTTACCAGGGGAGCTGATTTCAAGGCTGAAAGGTAAACCAAACTTTCAAAGAAAAGATTGGCACCAAGCTTCTGAGTGGGGGAAGCAAGCAAAAGGAGAAAACCTCTCGTCTTCATGCTGCTGCAATACAAGGTATGCTAACTACATTCCTAGGAGGAAAGCTGTACCTTTTAAAAGTTCTTGTGAAGGTGGTGTAAAACCTTTGAGAAGAGAAAGCACAGCTAATTCTAATATAGCACGTGGCCAACGCCCCAGGCTAGGCCCCAGACACTGGCAAGTGCTTCGGGAGATATATAAACCTCCAGAACGTATTGTCCAAGAAACTGATGACACAGAGGTAGACATATCTTCTCCAGAGCCGATGCAAGTGGAACTGGTTGAACAGTTATCAGAGGAAGAGATGGATTGCTCTCTCTGTATTTCCAGTAGCATAGAGTATTTGCTAGACTTATGAACTGCTTGTATTGTCTTCAGAGTGTCTTTAATTTGCTAAGCAGAAGAATAATGAAAAAGTAGTTTCAAGCTGGAAGCTTTTTTTGAGTGCTGCTAATACTGTGAATTTTAACAGTTTTTCCTTAAACACCGAGTTTCTTTCATTCCTGAATTTAAGGACATTTGCTTTGAGTTGTAACCCAATTTTGAACCCATGCGTAAAGGGAATACATGCCTTTTTCTTCCCACCACTCTGCTTTCATGGATTTCTTTAAAGATGGGAGCTAAAAACCACTAAGACGGAAGAAACTCTGAAAATTGCCCAGAAATGCAGAGAAGCTAAAGCCAGAGGAGAAAGAAAGACAATCACAGAACTCAACAGAGATTTCCAATGTGCAGCAAGACAGGACAAGGAAAAGTACTACAATGACACTTGCAAGGAAATAGAAGCAGAAACTATTAGAGGAAGAACAAGATCGGCTTTCCTGAAGTTACGCGAGTTAAAGAAAAAGTTCCAGCCTCAAATTGGAATGTTACAAGATGCCCAAGGTTCTATGTTGAATGATGCTGAGAAGATCAAGAAAAGGTGGAAGGAATATACAGAGTTTTTATATGATAAAGATCAAGTGGACCAACAGCCGTTTCAACCTGTACCTTATGATCGGGAACCATTGGTGATGAAAGAAGAAGTTGAAGCAGCATTGAAAGCCTTATCAAAGAACAAAGCACCAGGCATTGATAGCATTCCTATAGAAGTATTGCAGCAATCTGATGCAGCTGTTACCATACTTACAAGGCTCTGCCAAGAAATATGGAAGACAACATCATGGCCAACTGACTGGAAAAGATCTGCGTTTATACCAATACTAAAGAAAGGTGATCCAACTGACTGTGGAAATTATCGAACAATCGCTCTGATCCCACCTGCCAGCAAGATTCTACTGAAGATTATTCAAAAGAGACTACAACCATACCTGGAACAAGAACTACCTGAAGTGCAAGCAGGGTTCAGGAAAGGGCGAGGAACGAGAGACATCATTGCGGATGTGAGATGGATCCTTGAAAAGACTAAAGAATACCAAAAGGATATCCTTTTACCTACACCACCTGATAACCTTTTACCTACACCATCCACATAAAATCTCTTTCAATATCCAAACGAGTTTAGAGTATTGTATATAGTATCAAGTTAATTTGTACATAGTTCCCCCGGTTTTCCCATGTGTTATTTTCCCTGTTCATTGTAAACTCATTGTTGCCTGTATGCATTGCAGTATGTTTTGTTCGATGTACACCGCGCTGATTATAATAGCGCGGTATAGAAAAAATGTCAAATAAATAAATAAATAAATAAATAAATAAAATAAATATCTATTTGTGCTTTATCGACTATAGCAAGGCTTTTGACTGTGTAAACCATGAGAAACTCTGGGCCACATTAAGAAGCATGGGTATACCAGAACACCTGATCGTTCTCTTGCGCAATCTGTACATTGATCAAGAAGCAACAGTTCGAACGGAACAAGGAGAAACAGAATGGTTTAAAATAAGCAAAGGTGTAAGACAAGGCTGCATACTTTCCCCCTACCTGTTTAATTTATATGCAGAACAAATCATCAGAGAAGCAGGATTGTATGAAGACAACAGAGGTGTGAAGATTGGTGGAAGACTCATCAACAACCTTCGCTATGCTGATGATACCACATTACTGGCTGAAAGTGAAGATGATCTGAAACATTTGCTTCTCACAATCAAAGAACATAGTCTCAAAATGGGCCTGCACCTTAATGTAAAGAAGACAAAGATCATGACAACTGGCATAATCAACAGGTTCATCGTTGAAGGAGAAGAAATTGAAATTGTGAACAACTTTAACCTACTTGGATCAACTATCAATAAAGAAGCAACAAGCAGTCAAGAAATCAAACGACGCATTGCTCTTGGCAGAATGGCTATGAAAGACCTAGATAAGATTCTCAAGAGCAGAGATGTCTCTCTCCATGCAAAGATTCGACTTGTTCAAGCCATGGTATTTTCAATAACATCATATGGATGTGAAAGCTGGACAGTGAAAAAGACAGACAGGAAGAAAATTGATGCCTTTGAATTATGGTGCTGGCGGCGAATACTGTGTATACCATGGACTGCCCGAAGAACAAACCAGTCGGTACTAGAGGAGATCAAACCTAAGCTTTCTTTAGAAGCTCAGATGACAAGACTTCGACTTTCATACTTTGGACACATCATGCGAAGAGAGAGATCATTAGAGAAAGACATCATGCTTGGCAAGATAGAAGGTCAACACAAAAGAAGAAGGCCAGCAATGAGATGGCTCGATACAATAACAGCAGCTAAGGGTACCAGTCTGCCAACAATGAGCCGCCTGACTGAAGACCGAACACAATTTAGGATAGCTATCCAGAGGGTCGCCATGAGTCGACTTCGACTCGACGGCACTTAACAACAACAACATATCCCAAGGTATTTATTTCATTTTTTATTTCAAGTGAGGCATTGTTTACATGAAGTGAACTAGGGGGACTGAATGTTTTATTCCTAGAAATAATGAGTGCTTCTGTTTTCTTCAAGTTAACTGAAAAGTTAACTGATTTGAGCCATTCAGAGACGTTGTTGAAACAGCTGGTAATCTTTGTGTAGTTGGGATCTTTGTTGTCAAAGATCCCAACTAGCACAGCCACTGGATTCCGGAGACAGACTCAGAGGAAGCATGGCCATCTCACTCTGCCCAGGACATCTGTGACTGTGGAAAAATAATTGCACGACACTTGATATTGATGAAAAAACTCAACACCAAATCCAGATGTCAATAAGGAATCAATTTTAATTTTGTGGTCAGAGAAAGAGCTTCTGCTAGAGCCCATATTTAATTTTTATGCAGAAACATTTATTGCCTGCTTTAAAATGATGCAGTGCTTAAAGATACTTTTTGCCTACAGACCAATGATGATTACAAAATGATTGTCAGTCACCAGGACAACTGAAATCAAAATGCACATGGTCCAAAGTGAAGTGCTATGGATCCACAAGTGAATCACATACCAAAAAGTCAAACTGGTCAGATCTGAACAGAATCCTTAAAAAGAGCCAGTAGATCTGGAATGTTTTTGTTCTACAAGATTTGTTTGTAGGGGCAAGGGAGGTGCAGCCCTTTTCTCCATTTCCCCTCTGCATCTTTGTGCATCTAGCTGAATTTGGAAATGGAGTTGGGATTCAGCATTATGATCCTTCATTTACAACTACCTGAGAACCGGCCAGGCTAGGGGTGGTCCAGGGAGGTGGGCTACCTGAACATGCTCAGAAATCTGAGCTCTGGAGAGCACTTCCGACCTTGGCGCCGCCCGGAGGACGTCACCAGGTGTGGTTGACGCCATCCTGCAGTCCATGGAGAACCTTCATTTACAACTACCTGAGAATTTGTTTCCCTGTCAACATTTTTTTAGGCCAGTCATTGCAGTGACAGTCCTCAGCCAAGACTCTTGCACGAAACCCCCTTCAAGAAGCATGCAATCCTAAATCCAGCTAGTAGATATCAATTTTGCACAATGATTTTGACTCTTTTCCAAGTACTGTGCATATTATCTCCATAGCATCCCCAGTTCCAGTTAGCCTGGAGAGTGGAAGACCTGCCCCAGGAAACATACCCAGGTCCCACATGGTAGTGCGCAGCACTAACATTCAGCCATTAGATTGCTGACCAGTTTTTTAAGAGGACATTTCTCACCATAAGTTTACATCTTCCAAAATAATTGTTCTTCACATGCTAGCATGGTTATAGAAAGGATCAGAATGTTTGTGTGTCATGGGAGTGTCAGAGGCTGCATGTGTGTGTATATCTCTCTCTTTCTCACATAACTCCCCCATCACCCTTCCCTCAATCTCTCTCAAGCCCTCCCCCCCCCCCAAAGGCTTCACCCATTCTCTCTCTCTCTCTCATATCTTCCCTTCATCCAGTTCCTCTTTCATTCACCATTCACCTTATCCTTAGCTGCAGCTCCTCAGAAGTGCAGCAGTTCACACGTCCCCCACCGTGATGAGCTCTCTGCATGGTGGAGTCCTACAATGAAAGACGTTCTGGCTGATCTTCTGGTTTTCAAGTCTCGCAAGCCTTCAAACTGCGAAATAAGCCAATCTTCCTCCACTGCAGGGCTCCATCATTCAAGACAGCCAATTGCAGTGGGGGGAAACCTGAACCACAGTGTTTCAGTAGCCTCATATACAGCAATTCACTAGCCTCATAAACAAGCATGGTAACTTCCCTGATGCTGAACCCTTGACAACAGGTGCTTACACCCAAGTGAAAAACATGCAAAAAAAGAAGGTTTTCCTCCTCCTCACTCCTTGCTCTTTTTAACACGCTTGAGTCACATACGCCAATGGGCAAGAATCAAGTACCTATGGGTTCTGAGCTTAAAAGCTCAGAAAAAGTGTAGAACCTCCCTAGTGACCCACACCAGGTACCCGCAGGACAAGAGACTTGAGGCCCAAGTGAACAGCTCCAAAGTCTTTTTCCTCGGAGCTTGTATGGAGTGATCCTGATATGCTGAGCTGTTCTTCCACCTCCTCCACCTTGTGGAGACATTGCACACTGCAGCACTTTATAAAAAAAACCAGACAAGTAAAGTTCCTGCCACCATATTAGGGTTGCCAACTTTTTCACCGAGAAAAACCCGACACCTGTGGCTCGCCATGCTCCACCCATTCTCCGCCCCTAGTCCCACCCCTGCCCCGCCCCCAGCCCCACCCACAAAAATTACCGAGGATACGTGTAGGCTAACTTCCTTGGTCAGATAATAATTAAACTGGGAACCCCAAAATCCAAACATGAAATGTACAACACTGGAGAAATAAAACTATAAAGTAATTTCCTCTTGCACTAAACAAAAACGCAAAGATGTTAGCAATACACACTTCCCAGACCAGACATATTCCAGTTAATAAATTCAAAATAAAAAGTATTTTTCTACCTTCTGTTTGGGCGTTTTATTTTTCAGTTGCAATTGCTCCAGTCACTTTCTTCTGGTTTCTTCGTGTCTTCTGCGAGCTATCCATTTGTCCTTTCTTCTCTTTTAGATGTTTTCCATTCTCTCTCTATTTCTGCTTTAACATACTGATTGTTTCCCTTTTGCTCTTTCCCCCAATTCTTTCCTTATTCCTTTATCATCCGTTTAAATTTCACCCTTCCATTCTCAAGCCCCTCTTACTCTCCCAATACCGGCCCATCATAGACTTTTCTTCCACACAAAATATTTTTCCCCTCTCCATTCTCATTCCCCATCCATTCTAGTCCTCCCCCCAAATCAATTCCCTTATAGTTCTAGGCCCACCCAGCATCCACTCCCTTCTAGTCCCATTCTCCCATGCCCCACATCAGCCAATTTCCAGTCCTATTCCAGCTCTTCATCAGCCCATTTCCAGTGCTAGCCCTCACATCACAGGCCATTTCCAGTCCTAGCTCCCCCCCCCCCAATCACAGCCCATTTCCAGTCCAAGTCCCCCATCACAGCCTATTTCCAGTCCTAGGCCCCCCCCCCACCATCACAGCCCATTTCCAGTCCGAGTCCCCCTGCACCATCACAGCCCATTTGCAGTCCGAGTCCCCCCGCACCATCACAGCCCATTTGCAGTCCTAGCCCCCCTAATCACAGCCTATTTCCAGTCCAAGATCCCCCTTCCTCCACCATAGCCCATTTCCAGTCCAAGTTCCCCCCCCCCATAGCCCTTTTCCAGTCCAGGTCCCCTCCACCCCCATCACAACCCATTTCCAGTCCATGTCCCCCCCCCCCCATAACCCTTTTACAGTCCAGGTCCCCCCCCCCATCACAGCCTATTTCCAGTCCAAGTTTCCCCCCCCCATAGCCCTTTTCTGGTCCAGGTCCCCCCCCCATCACAGCCTATTTCCAGTCCAAGTCCCCCCCCCCTTAGCCCTTTTCCAGTCCAAGTCCCCCCCTTAAGCCCTTTTCCAGTCCAAGTCCCCCCCTTAGCCCTTTTCCAGTCCAAGTCCCCCCCTTTAGCCCTTTTCCAGTCCAAGTCCCCCCCCCCTTATCCAATTTCCCGTCCAAGTCCCCTCCTTATCCCTTTTCCAGTCCATGTCCCCCCCCATTAGACATTTTCCAGTCCAAGTCCCCCCCTTAGCCCTTTTCCAGTCCAAGTCCCCCCCCGCCCTTTTCCCTTAGGCCCTTTTCCAGTCCAAGTCCCCCCCTTAGCCCCTTTCCAGTCCACGCCGTCCCCCCCTTTCGCCCTTTTCCAGTCCACGTCCCCCCCCCCTTAGCCCTTTTCCAGTCCAAGTCCCCCCCCCCCCTTAGCCCTTTTCCAGTCCAGGTCCCCCCCATCACAGCCAATGCAGTCCTTGCCCCCACCCCCCGACCAGCATCGCGGCTGTCTGAGGCTTCAGAGGGAGCCGGGGAAGCCCGCGCGAGGCCCCGGCTCCCGGCTCCCTCTGAACAGCCACCAGCGTGAAGAGCCTTTTCCTTCACGCTGGCGGCTGTTTTCCCAGCATTCGCGGCTTCACAGGAACAGCCGCCAGCGTGAAGGTAAAGGCTCTTCACGCTGGTGGCTGTTCAGAGGGAGCCGGGGCCTCGCGCGGGCTTCCCCGGCTCCCTCTGAAGCGGAGAAAAGCCGGTTTTTTTGCTCTGGCCGCTCCCGATCTTGCGGCCAGAGCAAAAAAACTGGCTTTTAAAGGGCCGGTTTTGCCTCTGCGCCGGCAGCCGGCCTGGCCGTGGAAAAACCGGCCAGTTGGCAACCCTACACCATATCAGGGAATTGTGTATATGATTTTGTTTTATCATTTTGTTTACTTTGAATCGGTTATAATACGTGTTTTTGTACACACTGAGAGCATGCTTAGATATGCGGTATTTATATCCAGTCCATCTCACTGAACCTGGGAAAGTTATAAAACATATCAACTATTGTAAACAGTATAGGAAAAAAGTTTTAAATTACCTCTGAGAGGCAGAAGTGGAGCTCCAGGACATTAGACAGCCCCAGATAGGAAGCAGGAAGAGCCTTGTGCCCCTCAGACTCCAGGAAGTGGCATCAGTGAGCAGAAAGAGGAATGAAACTTCCCATCAGAGCCAGTTAGTCACCCGCATCACAGGAGGAGAGATCAGGAGAGAGGCCACACCCCACTCCCAGAGAAGGAGAAAAACTGCCCTAATAAGGGAAAAGCACATGTGAGCACATTCTGCAGGCTAAGCTCATGTCCAGAGAGCCAAAGCAGCTTTAGGTGAAAAATAAAAATAAAAAGTACAAGGAAAAGGGGAAAGAAAGTGCAGATTGAGTTAAGAAGCCCATCACCCCTCCCTGCTCAGAAGAACAGAGCCCCGAGAGACAGTGTGTTTGACTTAAGAAAGGAAGAAAAAAAAAGGAACACAAGAACAGGAGAGAACAACACAGAAGCTGAAAGCAGCATTTTCCAGCCTGGGGAGAAGATACCAGCATGGAGCACAGAGTCTAAGGTAAATCAGCAAAAGAGGCTGTCTCTGGAAAGAGACTCGGGGCAGCTAAGAGCTGTGAAACCAGGAAGACTTCTAGTCAAGGGAGTCCTTAGAGAGGCCACTGTCCCAGAATTGCAGAGTTAAAAGAGTTACAAGAGCTGAAAGTAACTTGCTGTGCAACACACATACTAACATAGTATATGGCAGTAGATAAAGACCAGTATGGTCCATCTAGTCTGCCCAGCAAGATGGTAAAAGTAGGCACATCTATTGCTCCGTGCAGGTCAACCCTCCCCGTGCCTTTGTTTAGGTGTATACCCACTGCTCCATGCAGGTCACCCCTATTTGCTGAGATATAAGACAGCATGTGTGAGGAAAAGTGGTGGAAGGGCACTGCTTAGGGTTGCCAACTTTTTCACCGAGAAAAACCCGACACCTGTGGCTCGCCATGTCCCACCCATTCTCTGCCCCTAGCCCCACCCCCAGTCCCACCCATGCTGCACCCCAGCCCCACCCATAAAAATTACCAAGGATAAGTGTAGGCTAACTCCCTTGGTCAGATAATAATTAAACTGGGAACCCCAAAAGCCAAACATGAAATGTACAACACTGGAGAAATAAAACTATAAAGTAATTTCCTCTTGCACTAAACAAAAACGCAAAGATGTTAGCAATACACACTTCCCAGACCAGACATATTCCAGTTAATAAATTCAAAATAAAAAGTATTTTTCTACCTTCTGTTTGGGAATTTTATTTTTCAGTTGCAATTGCTCCAGTCACTTTCTTCTGGTTTCTTCGTGTCTTCTGCGAGCTATCCATTTGTCCTTTCTTCTCTTTTAGATGTTTTCCATTCTCTCTCTATATCTGCTTTAACATACTGATCGTTTCCCTTTTGCTCTTTCCCCCATTTCTTTCCTTATTCCTTTATCATCCACTCAAATTTCACCCTTCCATTCTCAATCCCCTCTTACTCTCCCAATATCTGGCCCATCGTAGACTTTTCTTCCACACAAAATATCTTTTCCTCTCTCCATTCTCATTCCCCATCCCCATCCCCTTCTAGTCCTCCCCCCCCAAATCAGCTCCATTATAGTTCTAGACTCACCCAGCATCCATTCCCTTCTAATCCCATTCTCCCATGCCACCACATCAGCCCATTTCCAGCCCTATTCTAGCCCATCACCCATTTGCAGTCCAAGCTCCCCCATCAGCCCATTTCTAGTCCTATTCCAGCTCCTCATCAGCCCGTTTCCAGTCCTAGCCCCACATATGCTCTTTTCCAGTTCCATTCCTGCCCCCCATCAGCCAATTTCCACTCCAAGCTCCCCCATCAGCCAATTTCCAATCCTAGCCCCCTCGTCAGCCCCCTTCCAGTCCTATTCCAGTCCCCATCAGCACATTTCCAGTCCTATTCCAGCTCTTCATCAGCCCATTTCCAGTGCTAGCCCTCCCATCACAGGCCATTTCCAGTCCTAGCCCCCCCCATCACAGCCTCTTTCCAGTCCTAGCCCCCCCATCACAGCCTATTTCCAGTCCTAGCCCCCCCCCCACCATCACAGCCCATTTGCAGTTCTAGCCCCCCATCACAGCCCATTTCCAGTCCAAGTCCCCCCCAACCATCACAGCCCATTTGCAGTTCTAGCCTCCATCACAACCCATTTCCAGTCCTAGTCCCCCCCAACCATCACAGCACATTTGCAGTCCTAGTCCCCCTAATCACAGCCTATTTCCAGTCCAAGTTCCCCCTCCCCCCACCATAGCCCAATTCCAGTCCAGGTCCCCTCATAGCCCATTTCCAGTCCAGGTTTCCCCCCCATAGCCTATTTCCAGTCCAGGTCCCCCCCCCCCATAGCCCATTTCCAGTCCAGGTACACCCCCCCCCCCCATAGCCCAATTCCAGTCCAGATCCCCCCATAGCCTTTTTCCATTCCAGGTTCTACCCCCCCCCCATAGCCCAATTCCAGTCTAGGCCCCCCCCTTAGCCCATTTCCAGTCCAGGTACACCCCCCCATAGTTCAAGTCCAGTTCAGATCCACCCCCCATAGCCTATTTCCAGTCCAGGTTCCACCCCCCCACCCCCATAGCCCAATTCCAGTTTATGTTTCTCCTCTATTGCCCATTTCCAGTGCAGGTACACCTCCCCATAGCACAATTCCAGTCCAGTCCCCCCCCCATAGCCCATTTCCAGTCCAGGTACAGCCCATCCAGTCCTTGGCCCCCCTCCCCTCATCAAAGCCCATTTGTAGTCCTAGCCTCCCCCCCACCCCCGACCAGCCCCGCGGCTGTCTGAGGTGCTTCAGAGGGAGCCGGGGAAGCCCGCGCGAGGCCCCGGCTCCCTCTGTACAACCGCCAGCGTGAAGATCTTTTTCCTTCATGCTGGCGGTTGTTTCTGTGAAGCCACGAATGCTGGGAAAGGTTAAAGGGCATTGCCTTTAACCTTTCCCAGCAATCGCGGCTTCACAGAAACAGCCGCCAGCGTGAAAGAAAAAGATCTTCACGCTGGCGGTTGTACAGAGGGAGCCGGGGCCTCGCGCAGGCTTCCCCGGCTCCCTCCCCCGCGGACTTTGGGAGAAAAGCCGTTTTTTTGCTCTGGCCGCTCCCGATCTTGCGGCCAGAGCAAAAAAACGGCTTTTCAAGGGCCGGTTTTACTTCTCTGCCGGCAGCCGGCCTGGCCATGGAAAAACCGGCCAGGCCGGCTGAATACCGGCCTGTTGGCAACCCTAGCACTGCTAGTCACTAGAGAGAGAGAGAGAGAGCAACTAGGAGCCGTAAATGACAGAAGGAAAGCTGCTGATTTCAGGGAGAGAAACTCTGCTCATGAGGGACTGTGGAACTATACTAGATCCCTGTAAGTTACTAGTTAGAAAACTGAATTATATTTTTATTTCTAGTTTAGTTCCAGTATCAGAGCAGTACATACTCTGTAGTAGGCTTATTTGGGCAAGGCCTGAAATCTGTGGTCTGCCTGCTTTGCCATTCACCTGTACCCTGTGACAAAGGATACAGGTAAATAGAGCTCACTCTGAGGAGAAGGATGCTACCAGTGGAGTGGCAGAGGGATCTGTCCTTGGTCCAATTCTTTTTAACATTTTTGTTAGTGATATTGCGGAAGGGCTGTCAGGTAAGGTTTGTCTTTTTGCAGATAATACCAAAATCTGCAATAGAGTAGACACCCAGGAAGAAGTAGATAACATGAGGAGGGATCTAGCAAAGTTTGAAGAATGGTCAAGAATTTGACAGCTGAGATATAATGCTAAAAAAATGCAGGGTAACACATCTGGGCTGCAATAATCCAAGGGAGCGGTGAAGTATAGGGGGGTGAAACACTACTGGTTATGAAAGAAGAGTGGGATTTACGGGTGATTGTTTCTGATGATCTTAAGAAGGCTAAACAGATAGAAAACACAATGGTTATACTTGGTTCTATGTAACTTGTTGTGTTCTAGGTAAACCGCCCCTGATCTCTGGAAGTGGCGGTATAGAAAACTGCCCAAATAAATAAACATGGTAAAAAGCAGAAGGATGCTTGGGTGTATAGGGAGAGGAATGGCCAGCAGGAAGGAGATAATATTGCCTCTGTATAAGTCTTTGGTGAGACCTCATTTGGAGTACTGTGTGCAATTCTGAAAATCACACCTTCAAAAGAATATAAACAGAATGGAGTTGGTGCAGAGGTTGACTACCAAAATGGTCAGTGGACAGACGTAAAGATCTCAATATATATATACTTTGGAAGAAAGGCGGGAGAGAGAAGATATAGAGATGTTTAAATACTTCTGGGTCATAAATGCAAAGGAGGAGGTCCTCTTTCAATTGAAAGAAAGCTCTGTAATTAGTGGGCATAGAATAAAGGTAAAAGGGGGCAGATTCAGGAGTAATATGTGTAAATATTTCTTTATGGAAAGAATGGTAGATGCATGGAATAGTCTCCTAATGGAGGTAGTAGAGACCAGGACAGTATCTGTATTCAAGAAAACACGGGACAAACACAGAACTTCTCTAAAGGAAAAAAAAGGACTGTAGTAGTTGGTATGGAAAAGCAGACTAGATAGGCCATATGAGGGTATGTTTACTAAACGGCGGTAATGTCACTTGCGTTAGGTTCCACGGTAAAGGTACACATGCCCATATAAAGGCGTGGGCGGTGCATCGTTACAGCAAGCCATATCAGCTTACGCACATTATAAGGTGCCTTAGACTAACGCGCGTTACAAGGCACCTTATAAGGCACCTTACAAGGCACATTATAAAGCGCCTTGTAAGGTGCCTTATAAGGTGCCTTGTAAGGATGCCTTCTAAGGTGCCTTATAAGGTGTCTTGTAAGGATGCCTTGTAAGGTGCCCCATAAGGCACCCTATAGGGCTCCTTAGGCTAAGCACCGTATTAGGCACCCCTGGACAAGGGACCGTAGAAGGCACCCTGGGCTATGGAACCATAGGTTAAGGTGGCCTAACAAGGTTACGGTGCCCTAGGTTAGTGTGCCCTAAGGGCTGCAAGGTGCCTCAGGATGATATGCATGACCTGTGAGGAACAGAGACAGATGTAGCCCTAACACTAGATAGAGCACTCAGGAAAGGCAATGAACAGGTGAGTGAAGGAGGGAGAGCTGGGAGCCGCTGGACCCGCCATATCTGCAGGCATCCCATGTGGCTGCCGGTACTGATGACAGACATGGTGGGGGCAACTGTACCACAGCACAGGGTGTTGGCAATGTAAAGTACTGGAAAGACGGTGGCAGACGATGGGAATACGTGTCCCCCAGTGAAGGCAAAGGTGGCAGGATAGTTACAATGATGGGTGGACAGAGGAGTGGTGGTGCCATGCAGATCAGGCACAAGTGAGGCAAGCATGAAGAGGCACAGTGCACGAAAGGGTAGCAGTGCAGGACATAGGGTGACAGCCTGCACAGGCAGACAGGAATCTACACAGCTGACAGACGCAGATAGACGGACCGAGGGAATGTTGGCAATTGTGGTGAGGGTATTATGGGATGGCAGCACAAATATGACTGCTACAGGCATGCACACTATTTGAGTAGGACAGGCATGAGAGGAGGGAACAATGAGGAATTGAACCCATGAACACTGCCGAGAATGGCATTGTATTAACCAGTAGGCTATACCTCCATGGTGTATGTCACAGCAATGGCTGGGTACAGAAGGACTGCAGATCACCACACAAACTGTCTGCTCTGAGTGCCAGGATAGGGTAACCCCACCAGTACCCATGATGCAATGCACATGCTGAATAGCTGTCTACAGCTGATCAGCAAATGGGGTCTGCACCTCTCCGGTACCTCAGCTTGGAAAGACGAACTGACAGTGTGTGATACTGACACAGAGTAGCTACAGACCATGCCATTGTGCAGGTTCTGTGTTCCCCCTGAGGGATAGGATGGGTGCCCAGCACTAGGTCTGCAGTACATGTGGTGCTAGAGATAGCCCTGCTGTACATCCCCATCACTACCAGTGTGTGACAGGTATTCCTTGCAGTGCAGCTGAAGGTAATTTGGTGTCCATCTGTATCCTGCACGACGACACAAGGAGCAGGAGACGTTGGATGAACAGTTGAGTCTTTATTTGATAGGGACCCCAACGCGTTTCGGCAACGCCTTCCTCAGGGGGATTACAACTTGAACAAACATTAAAACAAAAATAAGAACAATTAAAAACAAATAAAAACAAATAAAAACAATAGGCATGATGTTAAATATATACAAAACTTCAAAATTAACAACCACATAAAATGCTCTGTATAATAAGACAGTTAAAGCAACACGGACAAACGTAGGGCTGAAGAACACAACATAAATGAATAAAAATATAAATGAATTAAAATATACTAATCATCACTATAATTGAACAATTGTAGCTTAAAAACGGAAAAAACGGAAAAAACAAGTGAGAAACAAAAATTATTATATATAAATATAATAGTAATAAATAAATAAATATATACTACCATGTCTAAAATATAGCAGATAACGTAAAAATAATACACCATATAAACTCATGACAGTTGAAGAGATTAATGTGTGACAAATAGAGGAATATTAATGTATGAAGTGGATAAAACAAAATGGTATACTATTGTATAATTAAATACACTAAAATACCCACTGATGGAATTTGACACATATTTGGCCACATATAAATAAGGTTAAAAAAGGAGGGAATTAAAAAAGGAGGGAATTAAAAAAAGGAGGGAATTAAAAAATGTTCTAAGGACCAGACTTTTTAAAAATAATGTAGAACACACAGAAGCATGAGCACTAGACTCTAGCACCGTTCATCGTGTTCATCTGTTGAATGAGAACAGCAGTTGTCAACGAACCCGTTGTGTTTTAAAACTATAAGGATAAGAAATACTAATTATAAACGGTCCATAAGTGTTACCTGCCCCTTTTATGTGAGAACTTCATGATTATACATAAACAGATAAATGAATACGTATAAATTTAAATACCGTTCAAATGCTCAACTACGGGAATGTGTGTTATAGATGTCTATCTCTCGTTCTTGTTGTTCGAGTCGGTAGGAACAAACATGTTTGTTCTACAACTATATTATAAAAACAGAATGCATGTGTGAAGATAATCACTAGAGAAAGAAGATTATATAAAATGAATAGAGAACTTCATGGTACACTCACAAACCGGTCACTCAAAATAACGTGAAGTGCAAGTCACAGGAACTCTTCATGCGGATCGCAAAGCATTGAAAGGAAAACATTCAACCGGGCTGACTTAAGAACGCCACTTTTGGCGCCAAAATTAAGCTCACCTGAGTTTGGAAACAGAATGACAAGAACAAAAAGGTTCTAGATGTGATTGTGGAAGAGAACTTTGCACCAACCGGTGGATCGATTTTTGAACGATCTTTAAATGTGTTTTCCAAGTTAGAGTAGGGCTTTTAACAGAAACAATTAAAAAATAAATAATTTATTAAATAGAACCATGTTATGAAGTACAAAGAATATTAAGTAATTAAATTTATATTTACAACCTTAAAAGGTGCTTTAAAGATACTTTACTAAGACTTGTTCCATAGCACTACATCATGTGTAACAACATATGGAAAAGTAAATATAAAAAAATTATTATAAACATTGAAGGAAACAAATCAGAAACATAATTAAAAAATCAATAAATGGATAAAATTTAATATATGAACTATGATAATGAAATAAAATAAAATAATATATTATAATAAAACTTAAAAAGAGAGATAAAAATATATTTTGAACCAAAATGGTGTAAAATATAAAATATAAAATATAAATCTTAAATTTTTTTTTAAAAAAAAATATATAATAATAATAAATAACCATTAAATAATTAAAACCTTAGCAAAGTATCTTACACATGAAAAATATTTTTATATTAATAAGCAAATGAAATTACTAGAAAATGTTATAATGGGAATTCGATCTAATCTGGACATTATTAATAAGTAAATCTGACAACATTGTAATTAAAGAATGAATGAACAATAAATTAAAAAAACAATGAATAATAAATAATTATAAAAAAACTGTAAGATCCGTTTCTTGATTCAAACCATATGGTTCTAAGGACTTAAACTCATAGATAAAACGTTGTTCAAACTTCAGAAGAGTATTGTCTATATTACCACCTCTCCAATGGGGAACTACTGTTTTGAGAACTACAAATTTGATATCACTAATGCTATGGTTATTCTCTAACCAGTGAGCCACTAGGGGTTTATCTGACTGCTTTCTTTGTATATTACTCCGGTGTTCAATTATGCGGGTGCGAATTTGTCTTAAAGTTTTACCAATGTATAGTTTATTACAGGGACACTGAATTAAATAGATAACATGAGTAGTCTTACAATTTGAAAAATGATTAAGAAAGTGTCTGATACCTGAGGGAACATGAATGAAATCTTTTTTGACTGTAATGACATGTGTGCACACTGAACAATTGCCACAGCTATAGTGGCCCTTAACTGTGAGGGGAGGTTTCACTATAGATAGTGCAGAAGGAACGAGTGAATTCTTCAGATTGGAACTCCGTTTGTAAGCTATCATCAAGCGCTTAGTAGCGAAAGATGGAATAGTAGTGAGGAGATGCCATTCTTGTTTAAGGATGTTTACAATGGCTTTAGAATGTGAAGAAAAGGTTAAGGCGCAAACAATTTTATCCATAGGATCGCGTGTCTTTGTACTTAAAAGGGTAACGCGATCAGTGGTACGTGCCCTATAATAAGCCTTTCTTATACATGATGGGGGGTACCCTCGTTGCAAGAATCTATTCTTCATATCTTCAGCTTGTGTTTCAAAATCAGCGTCATCTGTACATAACCTTTTGATCCTTAGGAACTTGTACTTTGGAATGGAACATTACCACTATTACAATCCTTCCACACATGGCTGAACACACTTGACACACACTTGCAGTTTGAAGGAAATTATAGTATGGATGAGATTTCTTATTTAGATATTTTAATTAAGAAATCAGCTACAGGTTTTTCCACTACGTTGTACCGCAAACCCACGGACCGCAATACGCTTCTTAAATATGATAGTTTCCATAATCCATCTCTAAAAAGGAATCTCCCTATCAGTCAGTTCCTAAGGATCAAAAGGTTATGTACAGATGACGCTGATTTTGAAACACAAGCTGAAGATATGAAGAATAGATTCTTGCAACGAGGGTACCCCCCATCATGTATAAGAAAGGCTTATTATAGGACACGTACCACTGATCGCGTTACCCTTTTAAGTACAAAGACACGCGATCCTATGGATAAAATTGTTTGCGCCTTAACCTTTTCTTCACATTCTAAAGCCATTGTAAACATCCTTAAACAAGAATGGCATCTCCTCACTACTATTCCATCTTTCGCTACTAAGCGCTTGATGATAGCTTACAAACGGAGTTCCAATCTGAAGAATTCACTCGTTCCTTCTGCACTATCTATAGTGAAACCTCCCCTCACAGTTAAGGGCCACTATAGCTGTGGCAATTGTTCAGTGTGCACACATGTCATTACAGTCAAAAAAGATTTCATTCATGTTCCCTCAGGTATCAGACACTTTCTTAATCATTTTTCAAATTGTAAGACTACTCATGTTATCTATTTAATTCAGTGTCCCTGTAATAAACTATACATTGGTAAAACTTTAAGACAAATTCGCACCCGCATAATTGAACACCGGAGTAATATACAAAGAAAGCAGTCAGATAAACCCCTAGTGGCTCACTGGTTAGAGAATAACCATAGCATTAGTGATATCAAATTTGTAGTTCTCAAAACAGTAGTTCCCCATTGGAGAGGTGGTAATATAGACAATACTCTTCTGAAGTTTGAACAACGTTTTATCTATGAGTTTAAGTCCTTAGAACCATATGGTTTGAATCAAGAAACGGATCTTACAGTTTTTTTATAATTATTTATTATTCATTGTTTTTTTAATTTATTGTTCATTCATTCTTTAATTACAATGTTGTCAGATTTACTTATTAATAATGTCCAGATTAGATCGAATTCCCATTATAACATTTTCTAGTAATTTCATTTGCTTATTAATATAAAAATATTTTTCATGTGTAAGATACTTTGCTAAGGTTTTAATTATTTAATGGCTATTTATTATTATTATATATATTTATTTAAAAAAAATTTTAAGATTTATATTTTATATTTTATATTTTACACCATTTTGGTTCAAAATATATTTTTATCTCTCTTTTTTAAGTTTTATTATAATATATTATTTTATTTTATTTCATTATCATAGTTCATATATTAAATTTTATCCATTTATTGATTTTTTAATTATGTTTCTGATTTGTTTCCTTCAATGTTTATAATAATTTTTTTATATTTACTTTTCCATATGTTGTTACACATGATGTAGTGCTATGGAACAAGTCTTAGTAAAGTATCTTTAAAGCACCTTTTAAGGTTGTAAATATAAATTTAATTACTTAATATTCTTTGTACTTCATAACATGGTTCTATTTAATTTATTATTTATTTTTTAATTGTTTCTGTTAAAAGCCCTACTCTAACTTGGAAAACACATTTAAAGATCGTTCAAAAATCGATCCACCGGTTGGTGCAAAGTTCTCTTCCACAATCACATCTAGAACCTTTTTGTTCTTGTCATTCTGTTTCCAAACTCAGGTGAGCTTAATTTTGGCGCCAAAAGTGGCGTTCTTAAGTCAGCCCGGTTGAATGTTTTCCTTTCAATGCTTTGCGATCCGCATGAAGAGTTCCTGTGACTTGCACTTCACGTTATTTTGAGTGACCGGTTTGTGAGTGTACCATGAAGTTCTCTATTCATTTTATATAATCTTCTTTCTCTAGTGATTATCTTCACACATGCATTCTGTTTTTATAATATAGTTGTAGAACAAACGTGTTTGTTCCTACCGACTCGAACAACAAGAACGAGAGATAGACATCTATAACACACATTCCCGTAGTTGAGCATTTGAACGGTATTTAAATTTATACGTATTCATTTATCTGTTTATGTATAATCATGAAGTTCTCACATAAAAGGGCAGGTAACACTTATGGACCGTTTATAATTAGTATTTTCTTATCCTTATAGTTTTAAAACACAACGGGTTCGTTGACAACTGCTGTTCTCATTCAACAGATGAACACGATGAACGGTGCTAGAGTCTAGTGCTCATGCTTCTGTGTGTTCTACATTATTTTAAAAAGTCTGGTCCTTAGAACATTTTTTAATTCCCTCCTTTTTTTAATTCCCTCCTTTTTTAATTCCCTCCTTTTTAACCTTATTTATATGTGGCCAAATATGTGTCAAATTCCATCAGTGGGTATTTTAGTGTATTTAATTATACAATAGTATACCATTTTGTTTTATCCACTTCATACATTAATATTCCTCTATTTGTCACACATTAATCTCTTCAACTGTCATGAGTTTATATGGTGTATTATTTTTACGATATCTGCTATATTTTAGACATGGTCGTATATATTTATTTATTTATTACTATTATATTTATATAATAATTTTTGTTTCTCACTTGTTTTTTCCGTTTTTCCGTTTTTAAGCTACAATTGTTCAATTATAGTGATGATTAGTATATTTTAATTCATTTATATTTTTATTCATTTATGTTGTGTTCTTCAGCCCTACGTTTGTCCGTGTTGCTTTAACTGTCTTATTATACAGAGCATTTTATGTGGTTGTTAATTTTGAAGTTTTGTATATATTTAACATCATGCCTATTGTTTTTATTTGTTTTTAATTGTTCTTATTTTTGTTTTAATGTTTGTTCAAGTTGTAATCCCCCTGAGGAAGGCGTTGCCGAAACGCGTTGGGGTCCCTATCAAATAAAGACTCAACTGTTCATCCAACGTCTCCTGCTCCTTGTGTCGTCTTATATTGCTTGCAGGAGGCCTGCTCCTCCTTGTGTTCATCTGTATCCTGCAGTCACATGTGGCCCTTTGGGACCAGACACCACCCAGATTAGTGTGTACTCTGTGTTAGGGTTTGGCTGACATGGGCACCTATTATCAGGGCAGAGGGGTTTCCAGACTTGCATGAGGTTTGTGTAGCAGTGCCTTTATAGGTCAAAGTGGTATACACTACATACCCCAAAGGGCTCACATCATCCTTTTTGTAGGTAAAGGACAGGTGCCCCAGCCCCCATGAAGCAACCTCCATCCTGCTGGTATAAGACAGCCCTCTAGGGTTGGTGGGCTAGAGCCATACCTGTGGCTGGGGCAGACCAGCAACAATGCTGGGGTTAGCTCTGGAAAACCCCAACTTTCTCACACCACTGTCTGCCAGTCACCATCAAGCAGCACAGTCTAACTGCAGACAGTCCATTAGCCAGTCCATAGTGCATGCTTATAGAAGAACTATGTGCACCAAGCAGGCATCTCAGTGATTGGGGCCCCAGCACTGTAATCACAAAAGTATCACTGGAGGCAGATAGTGTGGAGTGCTATGTGGGAACCTAGACATGCCATGGTCACTGCTCGGTTAGAGTGAGTGCCCTCCCAGCATGACAGGCTGTGGCCACCCTGTTCATGCAGGTGGTGGTTGGGCACTACAGTGTCCCAGCCATTGCCCTACACCCTGTGAAGATGCATCCTGGCCAATCCGCCCTGTCCGGGCCATACCCACAACACCTTGCTCCTCATTATGCACATATTAAGGCTAACGCTGGTAACAGTGGGACATTTTGGGCCCAGAGAGGTGTGGGCAGCCACAGAACAATGGATAGACATACACACACACACACTCCTATTGCAGCATTGTGCAAAGATAGGGGTGGTTGGCAGCCCTGCCTGCCACACTGGTCCTGATCACAGTGCCGACACTGCTAAACTGTGCAGGAGGTAGTAGTACTGCTCTGGTGATAACTGCAGCTCAATGCTGGGGTCAACAGCCTGACTCTCCATGCATCTTTGGATTGTGGAGCCTGTGTGAGTGGGTGTTTGTACCCCTGTTCTCCGCTGCTTTGTGCTTTATACATGTTGCTGTTGTATCTGCATTGTAGAGTAAAATATAGGGACATGCTCTGCAGGAACCACAGCTGGGACTTGAACCTGTGACCTTCTGGACACACTGGCTGGGTGTACTGCACCACACTGTTGCCACAGATGCATGGTGGTCCCTGGGGCTACCTGTACTTGTGGTCCCTGGGGCTACCTGTACTTTTTTTCAGCCAGACCTTTTATATTGCACTGCACACCACGTACTGGTACAGGGCATGGCCTAGGTCTACTGCAGGCAGGTGCCACTGCCCCCACCAGCACGGGCACACACCCCGCTGCCATGCTGACATGACCATATGCTGTCGGTGCTGTTAGTGCACAGTCCCAGGCCATCCATTGTGTGGGTAGTTGGTCACCTAGGGAGCGGGGTCTGGGGCAGGGGGGATACATGAGCATCCTCACATCCCCCCATCACCGCCTACCAATAGTGTGTCCCTTCCACTTGAGGGAGGGTTGGCTGGGGGGATGTTAGGTCAGTGCCCTGGCAACTGTTAACTCGGGTGGACCAGGTAGATGTAGGTGGATTGTGTTTGGCATTTGTCAGCTGCTGTCATGCTGATTTCCGGTTTCTATGTTCCTATGTGCCACCTAGGCACCCGCCTAGTCCACCCTGTGCCCCAGATGCCCCCGCTACATGTCCCACCTGCAGCCCCCTATGCCCCATTTGCACCATCGCCATAGTGTCCTTTCATACTTGGGCACTATGCTGTTTCTGCAAATGGAGCACTACTATCACTTTTCTTAGGATCCCTGCCTATGCTGTACATTGCTGACACTTAATTGGTTTCTCTCTCCTGCAAATGTGCATCTAGCAGTAGGTTTTCGTTCGCGGTAGGATTCAGCCCTTTAGTTCAGCGCGTTAGTGTGCAGGGAGCCTCTCCCCATCCACTACCCTCTCTCCACCCTCTGCGGTGTTTATCGCAGCCAGGAACGCTAACGCTCATTAGGTAATGTTAACGCGTGTTAAAGTTAGATAATGTGCGTTAATGTTACCTAACGATCGTTAACGTTACCTATCGCACGGTCTGTAACATTACCGCAGTTTAGTAAACATACCCCATCGTCTTTTTCTTCCATCATGTTTCTGTGTTTGTATGATAGATTTTATTTTCATTTGATGGACAATTACATGTGACGTGGGACAGTAGGGCCCAGTGGCCTACATCATGGGATCTCAACAGCAGGAAACCCTGCAATACCCAGTGGATCAGAGCACCACCAGAATGTGGGACACCAGACCACCTGTGGTGAGAGTGGTGCATGTGCACACATACACTGGGCAGTGATTAGGGTCATTGAGCTTGATTACTAGCTCCTAGTGGCTCTCTTTCTCTCTCTGTAGTTGACAGGCTGTTTCTCAGGCAGTGACCTTTCACTAATTTTCCTCACACATAGAAACATTGAAGCATGATGGCATAAAACGACCACATGGGCTATTTAGCCTGCCCTTCCATGTTGGGTGGGGCAACCCTGAACTAAAAATCCCAAGTTCTAGTTAAGTACACACCAGGGAACTGGGACACACCAGTCTGGATTTTCAGGGTGAACTAACTGTCACAGTACAAAGAGGGAACTATCAGAACAAGACTACAGGGTTGCAAGTTATTATTGCTGTGGTTAAAAGTTGAAGTTTTATTATCAAAGAGAAGTCCTCTGAGGTATGTCAGAGGGAGGCTTTTACATTAAGAGAATCCTTGTAAAGTGTGTTCTTGCAGATTGTGTGCTTTTGGTTCATATTGCTAATCCTGAAAATGCTAAGAGGTGTTATAACCTGAAAAAGGTGACCTAGTGTATCTTCTTTTATTCAGCCTTCTTATTTAATTTGTTCCACTCCACAACTTCTAATAAAGTTTATCCAAAATGTTATTATTTCTGTTCACTGCCTATCTCTTCCCATTCCAAGGGATACTGTTTATTTTTCTTATATTTCTCCTTTACAGTGCTAGCCCCTCTATCCTACCTCTGGGGTACCCATTTGTGGCTGTGCCTAAACTCGCTGCAGAGGGGTAGTACCTTTTTGTGTCTTGCCCTGTAGGAGGGTTGGAAGCCAATGGTCCTGGTTCAGTACCAGTGATGCAAGGGAAGCCCATGCTACCAACCCTTCTTGTGCAGGTGCGTGGGCTACATTATAAAGCACAAACAACATGAAATATTAAAATACACACACCACATTGAATCAAGTTAATAAAAAAGATTAATCCTATTATTTTATAGATTTCTACAGACATAGCAGCCCTACAACAATTATATACGTCACTGAACATATCAGTATGCTTAGATAAACAAATGTGTTTTAAGTTTCCCTAAAATTCAGCAAGTTCAATGCCATTCATCTGATAAAATATTCCATATTTGAAGGCCAGTCACTAATGAAATCATAGCTTTCTTAGCAAAACGCACAGAAGGCAAAACTAAGTACTCTTTAAAAATGATATACAACATCTTACGCTGAATGCAAAACTTTATTGGCAACCAATGTAGGTAAACAAGTTTTGGTGTAATATGGTCAAGTAAAACATATTCCAGAGATTGGCCTTGAATACTGCAGCACGGCTATTTATAGCAGACATATCTTTGTATTTGGAATATCCACACAAAGGGCATTATAGTAATCAACCAGAGGTAAAATCATAGATTTCTATACAGCTCTAAATCATATGCATTTAAAAAATATTTCAATTATCTTAACACCACAGATTAGATAATATCCTACAAACTATCATCCCATCCTGAGAATGCATAGAAAGTTTCTAATAAAGTACAGTTCCAAGATAATTAATTTCAGTATGCGTTGGAATTGACACGTCATTGACACAAATACTGGTAGGATAATTAAAAAGGAAGGTGATTAGTGGCGTGCCCCAGGGATCGGTCCTGGGACCGGTACTGTTCAATGTATTTGTGAGTGATATGCTGAAGGACTGAATGGAAAAATCTGTCTTTTTGCCTCTGTTGGGTCAGGCTGCGGGGAATTAACTCTATTTTGCAGCGGCCAGCATCGCAGCTTTTAAATGGAGCCATGGTGCCATGACAACAGGATGCCATGGCGCTGCGGCTCCATTTAAATGCCCTGGCTGAGTTAGCCGAGCTATGGCTGTATATGCAGGTCTATTTGTGATTCTGATCCCGCGGGGCTAGATGTGCCCTGTGGGATCAAAATTGCAATCTCCTTTGTACATCCGGGTCAGCCCGGATATACAAAGGAGATGTTCGTCGGGATCAGAATCGGACCCGCAGCTATCAAAAATAGAACTAACAAAATTTATCTGCATAAAAGTGCAATTTACTCTTTAAAATTTCTCAAAGGATCACATGAAGGCAACAGATATATATTGAATAGAATGGCTGAGCATGCAGAGTCCTGGGAGATGCCATGAGATATTAAACCAATTTGATACTTAAGAACATGAGAACATAAGAAATGCCATACTGGGTCAGACCAAGGTCCACCAAGTCCAGTAACCTGTTTCCAACAGTGGCCAATCCAGGTCACAAATACCTGGCAGGTTCCCAAAAAGGTACATAGGTTCCATAATGCTGGTCCCGGGGTAAGCAGTGGATTTCCTGGGTCCTCTTTAATAATGGCTTATGGACCTTTCCTCCAGGAGCTTGTTCAAACCTTTTTTAAACCCAATTGCACTAACAGCTTTCACTACATCCTCCGGTAATAAATTCCAGAGTTTGATTACACATTCAGTGAAAAAATATTTTCTACAAATATTCTCAAATGGGTTACATTATAGCTTCACCATTTTCTGCACATACTGTTTTTGCACAGCCAAATGCGGCCAGATATGTAGGAACCAGAACCAGCCTCCACATCAACTGGCTCACCTTCATCTACCTGTTTATTCACATCTTCAAAAATATATAATAGATTAGTAAGATATGCTCTTCCTTGGCTAAGTCCATGTTGACTTTCTCCCATTAAACCATGACTATCTACATGTTTGGTTATTTTATTTATAATGGTTTTTACCATTTCGCCTAGTACTGATGTCAGGCTCACTAGTCTGTAGTTTCCAGTACCACCTCTGGGACTCTTTTTAAAAATTGGCATTACATTGGCATTCTCCAATCTTCAGGTACTACAGATGATTTTAATGATAGTTCACAGATTACTAATAGTAGGTCTGAAATTTCATATTTCAGTTCTTTCAGCACTCCTGGATGTATATCATTTGGTTCAGGTGATTTGCTACTTCTTAATTTGTCAAATAATTGTAACGGAGCTTCCTGGTTTATCAAAATTTGTTTCAATTCTTCTGATACACCACCTTTAAATCTAAGCATTGGCAACATCCCTAGATATTCTTCAGTAAAGCCAAAGCAAAGAATTCATTCAGTCTCTCAGCTATGGTCTTGTCCTCCCTTAGTTCCCTTTTTCCTCCTCTATCATCTAATGGTCCAATTGACTCTCTCACAGGGTGTTTTTTGCTACAAATGTATTTGAAAAAGGTTTTATTGTGCATTTTTGCTTCCACAGCAAGCTTTGTTTTCAAAAATTTCTCTTTGCCTGCCTTATAACTCTCTTACAACTAACTTGCTAGTGCTTATATTGGTTCTTATTTTCGTCATTTGGCTCCTTTTTCTATTTCCTGAAAGATGCCTTTTGGCTATAACAGTCTCTCTCACTCAATTTTAAATCATGCTGGCTGTTTTTTTGCCTTCCTTCCACCTTACTTAAAACATGAAATACATTTGATCTGGGCTTCCAAGATAGTATTTTTAAACAATGTCCATGCTTGATGTAAACTTAACCTTTGCAGCTGTTCCTTTTAGTTTTTTCATAACTATTTATCTCTTGCACCAGATCATGTGTTCCACTAAGGACTAGGTCCAAAATAGCTTCCCTTCTTGTTGGTTCATGAATCAGCTGCTGCAAGAAGCAGTCATTTTTCATCTAGAAACTATCTCCCTAGCATGTCCTGTTGTGACATTGGCCCAGTCAATACCAGGGTAATTGAAGCACCCATTATTACTGTGTTGTAACTGTTGTTAGTTTTGCTGATTTCTTTTAGCATTTCATCGTCCATCTGTTCATTCTGGTCAGGCAGGCAATAATTCACCCCTACTACCATCGTCTTCTCCTTTTTACATGGAATTTCTATCTATAAAGATTCTACAGTGTGTTTTGTTTCCTGCAAAATTTTTATGCTGTGCAATTTGATTCTCTCGCTAACATATAGCGCAACCCCGCCGCCAATTTGATCTACCCTATCATTGCGATATAGACTGTACCTAGGTATCACGGTATCCCATTGGTTGTCCTCCTTGTATTAGGACTAGGGCTGTTAGAATCCATTCAAAGGCGAGGATCTTAGACTTTAAGAAGACTAACTTTGCGAAGATGGGCCAATACCTCAGGGAGTCGTTAGTTGGATGGGAACAGCTGAGGGATGTAGAAAAACAGTGGGAAAAACTGAAAGGAGATATTTTAAGGGCAACCAACCTTTTTGTTAAAATGGTAAATAAAGGTAAAAGGAAAAGGAGACCACTATGGTTTTTGAAAGAAGTAGCTGAAAAAGTGAAGAAAAAGAGGGAGGCCTTCATGAAATACAAGAGATCACAGAGAGAGGAAGACAGGCATCTGTATCTGGAAAAACTTAGAGAAGTTAGCAAAGTAGTCAAGAAGGCAAAGATTCAAAAGGAGGAGGAAATAGCCAATGCAATAAAATGGAGGATAAGACATTTTTCAGATATATTAGTGAGAAGAGGAAAGGCAAGAGTGGTATTGTCAGACTCAAGGGTTCAGGGGAGGAATATGTAGAAGCTGATAAGGATAAAACGGAATTGCTTAACAAATATTTTTGTTCTGTGTTCACAGATGAAGAACCAGGAGCAGGACCTCAGAAAACACCCACAAATAGGAACAGAAGCAAAGGACATCTTAAACAATTTTCAAAAGACTGTGTTCGTGAGAAACTAGCTCAACATAAAGTAGACAAAGCGATGGTACCAGATGGGATACACCCGAGAATACTGAGGGAACTTGGGGACGTTCTAGCAGCTCCACTGACTGACCTTTTCAATGCCTCGTTGGAGTCAGGAGTGGTGCCAAAGGACTGGAGAGAGGCTCATGTGGTGCCTTTACACAAAAGCGGAAGTAAGGATGTGGTTGAAAACTACAGGCCGGTTAGTTTAACTTTGGTGGTGAGTAAATTATTGGAAATGCTGCTGAAAGAGAAAATAGTGAGGTTTCTGGAGTCCAGCGGATTACAGGATCCAAGGCAGCATGGATTCACCAGAGGCAGGTCTTGTCAGACAAATCTGATTGATTTCTTTGACTGGGTGACCAGGGAGTTGGACCGAGGGAGAGCCCTAGATGTGGTGTATTTAGATTTCAGTAAAGCCTTTGACACTGTTCCTCACAGGCGACTTATAAACAAACTGAGCACCCTAGGGATGGACCCTAAAGTTACTGCTTGGGTTAGAAATTGGTTGGGTGGGAGGCGACAAAGAGTACAAATACGTAAATGGAGCTCACTCTGAGGAGAAGGATGTTATCAGTGGTGTGCCCCAGGGATCTGTCCTTGGTCCGATTCTTTTTAACATCTTTGTTAGTGATATAGCGGAAGGGCTTTCAGGTAAGGTTTGCCTCTTTGCGGATGATACCAAAATCTGCTATAGAGTAGACACCCAGGAAGGGGTAGATAACATGAGGAGGGATCTAGCTAAGCTTGAAGAATGGTCTAGAATTTGGCAGCTGGGATTTAATGTTAAAAAATGTAAGGTTATGCATTTGGGCTGCAGCAATCCAAGGGAGCAATATAGTATAGGGGGTGAAGTACTTTTGTCCACTAAAGAAGAGCGGGACCTAGGCATGGTCGTGTCTGATGATCTTAAAGTAGCTAAACAGGTAGAAAAGGCGACGGCAAAAGCTAGAAGGACACTTGGGTGCATACGGAGAGGAATGGCTAGCAGAAAAAAGGAGGCGATAATGCCTCTGTATAAGTCTTTGGTGCGACCTCATTTGGAGTATAGTGTGCAATTCTGGAGACCGCACCTTCAAAAGGATGTGAACAGGATGGAGTCGGTGCAGAGGGTGGCTACTAAAATGATTAGTGGTCTTCATTATAAAGCATATGAGGACAGACTGAAGGATCTTAATATGTACACCTTAGAGGAAAAGCGGGATAGAGGTGATATGATTGAGATGTTTAAATACCTCCGTTACATAAATGTTCAGGGAGAGAGCCTCTTTCAATTGAAAGCAAGTTCTGCTACGAGGGGAGATGGCATGAGGGTGAAGGGAGATAGATTCAGGAGTGATATGCGGAAATATTTCTTTACGGAAAGAGTAGTGGATCCGTGGAATAGTCTCCCAGTGGAGGTGGTAGAGACGAGGACAGTAACTGAATTCAAAAAAGCATGGGACAAACACAGAGGATCTCTAAAGGTAAAAAGGGTACTGTTATAGTTGTTATGGAAGGACAGACTAGATAGGCCATGTGGTCTTTTTCTGTCATCATATTTCTATGTTTCTTTGTTTCCACCAGGTCTCTGAGATGCCAATTATATCTAACCTTTCATTTATTGCTATATATTCTAGTTTTCCTATCTTATTTTTCAGACTTCTAGCACTTGCATACAGGCTTTTTAGAGGTTGTATTTTATTCATATTACCAATCTGGTTATCAGTTGACCAGAGTAATTTGGAATCCTTCAGATCTGTCTACTCTGTACTTAAAGGCATCTGGGTTACTTTTATCTTTACTGCAACCTCCCTATCAGGATGCCCTAACTTCCCTCTTTTGCAAGTATCCTTGAAGGACTCATCCTTCCGAACCATGCGCTTTTGGGCAACTGTCGGCTTTCCCCTCTATCTCATTTTTATGGGTTAATGCCAGCAGTCTGATTCCACCTCGGTTAAGGTGAAGTCCATCTTTTCAGAAAAGTCCCTCCCTTCCCCAGAATAATGCCCAGTTCCTAACAAATCCCAAACCCTCTTCCTTGTACCGTCACCTCATCCACGCATTGAGACTCTGGAGCTTTGCCTGCCTTTTGAGTCCTGCGTGTGGACCTCTGAACCAAATGCCCATCTGCCATATGTGATCAGTTAAGAAAGACTGGAACCGAGCCAAAAAAGATCCATTTATCCCATATTGCCACAGGCGACCCCATAGGATATTATAAAATCTATGGTATAAAATGTGGTAGCAATATCCAGGAAAAGGAAACAAAAAAGAAATGCTGTACTGCGCTTTTCAAGACCAAGCAAGACTGAATCAATCACCAATTAAATCAATGCCTTGATACTCTATAATAAGCAAAACCCATATTTGCTTACATCCAAAAAATTACTGTTCAGCAAAAATTCTGGAAACTGCATTCAGATTGTTCAATAGCTTTATTCAAGAAGCAGAAGTTTAAGATTGTACTAATTATCGGTGAATCAGTAACAGACAGATTTTGACTTCTTTAATAGTGGTCATATACTATACTTGCTCTTCCTAAAAGCCTGGAGTATAACCTTACATAAAACATAGCATTCAATATGTCCCGTATAAAGGAGCTCACCAACAACTTTTATAAAAGAGGCAGATAAAGAATCCAGACAACTAGCATCTGGATTTATTCGTTTTAAATCTCTTTAATGGTTCCTTTGTCTGAGTAAGCAGTTCTTGCACTTATTCTCCTTTGAGTGGACACTCAATGGGACATATCAGATCTTAAAGCCAATGGTGACGTCTCTACCTTAGTCTGGAAATAAGTAGAGAATTATTGAAACATTTACATTGGAGGTGATTAAATGCTTAAAAATCTCAAACAATTCCTGCAGACAAGTTGAAGATCTTTGCAATCTACCCGGATAATATGCTTTCTAGCATCATCAACACAATTCTTATATTAAGACAAAACTTGCATTTAGCTCACTTTTCTCAGATGTCTTATTTTTTCACTATCTTCTTTTATATTTCAGAGAATATATATTCTCAGCCAATAAATTTTTAGAGAACCAAGGTAATTGATGGGATTATATTTCCCTTTGCTGTCAGGACAATCCTTCGAACAAGGGACCAGAGACGTCACCAACAGGAAAGGTGCCAGATTTGAAATTTTCAATTCACCATTCTTATAGATTCACTTTACATCCAGAAAATTCTTATATCGTTTATTCATTCATTCATTCTAGATTTGATACACCACCATTTGAACCTTTTTATGACAACATGGTCATTTAAATTCTGGTTAAAGCTGAACATAAATAAAAACATTGTATGTAATTATGACATTGAGGGGCATGTTTACTAATGTGCACTAACTGTTGGCACAGTGTTTGCTACTAGGCTTGCCACTTGGCTCCAGATGCGCCCGACAAGTTCAATCAAGTCCTGGGTTTACCTCATTGCATGCAGGGATATGTAGTTCTGACTTCTCCAATGCACTCCATAAGAAAAGAAAAACTATGGGGTATGTTTACTAAACATCGATAACGTCACAGCGGTGGTGTTAGCCATGAAACATAACGTTAGCAGGCAATACATAACATCATCGCGTGATAAAGTAACATTATCGCATGATAACATTAAGTTTCGCGCGATAACATATGCGGCGGTGTTAGGACACACCGAGGGTGGAGTAAGGCATTCTAGAGGGTGGAGAGAAGGGGTCAATGGGCGGAGAGTGGGCATGTTGTGGAATGTAGGGCAGAACATTACCGTGAGTGAAAACCTTGCATTAGAGGCACAAGTGGAGGAGAGAGAAACCATTTCAGTCAGCAATGTACAGCAAAGGCAGGGAGACCCAGAACAGTGATAGTAATGTTACATATGCAGCAACAGCATAGTGCCCAAGTATGGGGCCACAGGTGGGACATGCAATGGGGCAGCTGGGGCATATTGTGGGTGATGCAGATGCCTAGGTGCCACAAAGGAAGGCAGAAACGGAAAACAGCAAGACAGCAACTGACTAAGGGCAAACATGTTCACGAGTGTGTGTCAAACGTTGGCCTAATGGACAGTAACCAGCAGGTACCCCAAAGGCCACATAACATTGACAGGCAGTGCCGGGGGGAAGCGTGGATATCTATGCAGGCACCCCTACCCCAGATCCCACACCATAGACAGACGCCTAATGGCACACTGGATGAGCTGGAGCTGCCAACCAGCAGCACCACTGACAGAACGGCATGTCAGCATGGTGGCGGAGGGGTTCTGGCAGTGGGGGGGCATTGGTATCTGCCCACAGCAGACCAAGGCCAAGCCCTGTTTAGGTGGGTGGCGACCAGTCCAACAGACAAGGTCTGTCTGACTAACAGTAATAGTATCCCCAGGGAAGGAACCATCTCTGTGGCAACAGTTTGGTGCACTATACAGAGTCATTGTGTACAGGGCCAGAAGGTCACAGGTTCCAGTCCCAGCTGTGGCTCCTGCAGACCATATCCATATATTTTACCATAAAGAGCACAGTCACACAAATAATGTGCACTCCCCACAGCAGATGTTGGCAACCCCAGTTCCAGAGGCCCAAACACCATTCAGGTTGTCAGGCTGTCCCTAATAAATATGCATGAGATGCATGTGAAGGAACTGCCCCATTGTATGCAAATGTACCTCCTGCATATTCAGTAGGGACAGCCTGACAACCTGAATCCTGTCTGAACCACCAGGACTGGATCTGAGAACCTCTGCCGCAGAGCACCAGCCAACAGGGGCACAAACACCCACACCCACAGACTCCACCATCCAAAGGCTAATGAAAAGGCAGGCTGTTGTGCTCTGCATAGAGCGGCAGCTCCCACTACTAGCACCTGCATACCTTAGCAATGACATCAAAAGGTAGCTATGACCAATGTCAGATAACAAATCATAAATTAAACACATCTGTCTAACAGCGATCCATCATACCATCCTTTCTGATATATGTGGTGTGTGCCCCCCATCAATTTCTGGCAGTGTGTACCACCCCGGAGAGTGACCCTAACAGTATTGAGTATCCTACTAATGCCTGCACGAAGCCGGTGACTGGTGTTGCAGACAGAGCTGCCAACCACCGCCATCTTTGAACAATGCTCAAATAGGTGTGGTAATCTGTGTATGTTTATCCATTGTTTTGTGGCTGCCCACACCCCACTGAGCCCCCATTGTTTGCACTGGTTCCACTGCCAGCCTTCCACTGTGCATAATGATCAGCAAGGTATTGTGGGTATGGCCTCCACAGTGCGGTTTAACCAGGATGCATCAGCATAGGGCATAGGGCAATGGCTGGAATATTGTAGTGGCCTAACGCCATCTGCCCGAACAGGGTGGCCACAGCAAGCCATGCTGTGAGGGCACTCTCACCCTGATTGAGCAGTGACCATGGCATGTCTAGCCTCCTGCATAATGCCATACAGTGCTCCCAATAGTGATATATGTGAGTCCCCATATCTGGGGCCCAATCACTGACATACCTGCTTGGTGTTGGTGATAATATCCCACATCTGGGTGCACATAGTTCCTCTGGGAGCATGCACTAAGTATGGGCTAGCACACTCTTAGCAGTTAGCATGTGTCTGGCTGCAACACCTTGCAGGGTGCAGCAGGTGCACATTGACTGTGCCTTCTGCTGGTGAATGGCAGATTGTGGTGGGGGGGCAGCTCTGCTGAGCATGCCTATTACCTGTCTTCCAGGGGCCCTGTTACGGTACCAACCTGCATCAACTGTCAAGGAAGGTGTCATGTTGCACTACTGCCCCTGTTGGAAATGTGCAGAGTGTGGGTCTGTTGGGGGCAGATGATGTCCCCCACCCTGACCCATAAGAGGCTGTTTTGATATGTACATCAGCATCATGTGAGTCCACACACACCCCTGCTCCGAGAACAAGTGACCATGGCAGGCACTGGCTCTGCACCACTTTGGCAGCATCATAGTCCACAAGGCGCAGACATGACTGGCAAATATAAACAGAAACAGGCCATTTGCAGGCATCCCTGCAAATACCTGTCACACACAAGCACTGATGGAGACCTGCAGCAAATTCTATGCACTACAGAGCACTACGGACCTAGTGCTGGCCACCCCACCTCACCCTCAGGGTGAGCACAGAACACGCACAATGGCATGGCCTGTAGGCAGTCAGTGAGAGTAACAGGCATGGTCAGTGCCCCCTACCAAGCCCCTACCAAGTCCCCCCTTCCAGTGCTGTAGAGGTGCATACCCCATCTGGTGAGCAGATGTAGATGGCTGTTTTGCATGTGAAGTGCATCATGGGTACTGTTGTTTCTCCCCTATCCTGGTGACGACAGCAGACAGTATGTCCAGTGACCTGCACACATTCTGTGGCCAGCCATTGGTATGGAAAACCCCATATTGATGTAGTACAATGGTTAATAGGATGAGCCCAGTGGCATACGTCATGGGTTCAATGTCACAGTGGGCTCCCATCAGTAAGACTGTCGGAGGCAATTCACCTTTATGCCTGTAACAGTCAAACATATGTTTGAAATGCCGTTTTCCAAACCAAAACGCCCTCACCTCATGTACCCAAGCTTTGGTGCCCTGTAAAGTGTCCTCGCTGTGGGTATCCCATATCCCGTGCAGCAGATGCTAAGGTATGTGTGATGACCTGCACTATGTGTGTAGGCAGCTATCTCATTTTATAAACACATGTTGATGTAGCATAATGGTCAATTCGATGAACTCAGTGGCAGACGTCATGGGTGCAATCCCTCAGTGGGCGTCCTTTATTAGGATTGTGTGAGGCGACTCCCTGTTAGGCCTCTAGCAGTCACACATATGGTATAAAACGTACATCTTTTAAAAAACACCCTCACCTCATTTGCCCAAGGTAACGTCGCCTGGAAACTGCCCTAGCTGTGGGTCTCCCCAATCCCAGTAAGCACAGCAGGATGTTTGTGACTGTAGCTAGTTACCGTTGCCTAGCCTGTTTGTGTTGCAAGCATCTGTGGCTGAAAGGCCACCTAGGCCCTGGTGTGGGCCAAAGAGAATAGTCACACATGTGGTGAAAATAATGTAGAGGATATGGGGGGTGAGAGAGTGACATATCCCTACAACATCTAGGAATCACCAACAACATCTACCTGGTCGATGGGTGAGGAAGGGCATACTCCCACGCAGTTGTAGAGTAGTGCACACATGGCATGGAGCATGGCACACACGGCATGGTATAACGTATGTGCGCTGATTGGTATTACTGCAGATACACCACCCTTAAAGTAACTGGGATGCACATGTGACCAGGTGACCACATGGGTACAGGGTAAACAGGGGAGCACGGTGAGAGATACTGGAGACGTGCACAGAGGTGTTAACAGGTTCAGTTTTCTTTACTGGTACAGCTAGAGTGCCCTGTTCCCCACAATCAGAGCCTGCGTCGCCGCCCACGTCCACCACGTCCCACACCACCCCTCTGTGCCGGTTCTGCTGGCGCCGCCTCTGGTGCTGCGGCTGACTGCTGGGGACTCCCAGCCATGGCCTCCTGGTCATTTGCTATATGCAGTAGCACCACTGCCATCACCTCAGCTGTGGCACACAGTTTGCTGACCTCATCCCGTAGGGCCAACAGAGCCTGACGTATGCCTGTGGGTGAAACAGAAAGGGATGTGTGAGACATGTGTCACACCACCCACCGTGACCCATGCACATGTCCGGTGTATCTCAACAGAACACTCCTCGAATCAGGTCTGCACGCAAAGACTAGCAACATGTAACCATGTGTACGTCTGTGTGTCCCATTATCCAACCTCACTGCAGGAAATGTTCCTGATGACAGCTCGTGGGGATCCCAGATATGACACATAGTACTGTGTTGCAATTCATTGTGTCAATGATTGATCTGTGTACTGGTCGCATGGGACTGGCCGGATAACGTGGGGTTCATGCCAAGCAAATATGTATCTGGGGGGTTCTGCCCTACACCTGACACACAGTCCTGCCTACTACCACTACATAAGCTAGGTACTATAACCCAGAATGAGGGATCCGCAGAGTAAGCTGTCTAGGTGACCATGGATAGGGCTTGGGTGCTGTACATCTCCTTGGAGTATATGGATGACAACAGATGACCCATGCCACAAGAGGGGGTTCTCACATGGCACAGAGTCCCACCAAACATACGGAACTACGTGCCATGGAGCCATTAGTTTGAGGAGCACATGGGATGTCAGTGTGAATGTTATCTCAACTCCCTGGGGAAATCCTGTCTATTCTGTTACCTACCTTCAGCATCCTGCCTTGAAGAGGCAGTATGAGCCCTCAGCTCCGCCAGGATGACATCCATGCTGGTGGGTAGATTGAGGGATGGTCCCGGTGCCTGCACTGTGTGCCGGCTCCCCTCCGTGTTGGTGCTCTCCACAGCCAGTGTGCTACTGCTGGAGGCCCTCGCTGTGGTGCGGACATCTGCTGGGCCGTCCTCTGCCTCGAGCAACATATCAGTCCCGTGGGCCTCCGTACCAGTGCTGGCGGTGACCTCGGACTCTGCACCCTCTGTCCCTCACCATTGCCTGGCTCACCCACATCCTCCTCCTCATATGCCTCCATATGCTGCTGGGGGTTGGAACAGGGTATACATCACAGATGGGTTTACCACATACATGTATGTGCAGTTGTGTTTTACACCCACACCAGCAGCAATGTGTTGTCTGCCTGTAGCTGCTGTCCCTGTGCCTACAATGGGGACAACACATGTGCGTACAGTGTGATGTACCTGGTGGGAGGGGGCAGAGCAGCCACCTGCGCTGGTGATTCTATGTCACATTTGATGGTGTTGTCTGGGGGGATGGGGTGGCGAATGCCGGGGCCACTGTGTGCAGCAGTAGGTATGCACTGTGCATGTGATGGGGGCCCACACTACATGTGTCCTGGGTGCGTGTGGGAGCCCTCAGTGTGACTGTGGCCTGTCATAGTGTGTGTGAGCGATATGTATGTATTGTCCTGTGTGGTATGCACGGTATGTGTTGCACCATGCAACCGGGTCAGCCAGACGTGTGTGGGGACTTCTGCGTTGGCGACCACTGTGCGTTGTGGGTGTACAGCTATCCAGCATTCTGTGTGTTGTGGTGGACTGCTCCGGGGGATGGGTGTAGTGATGCTGGGCATGAGGTTGCACCGTGGGTGGGGGTCATGCAAATGTGTCTGTGACACTGCGGTGCCTGTAGAGGAGCTAGCCCCAGGTGGTGTGGGGTTTGGGTTAGGTGCAGTTGGTGAAGCTTTGGAACTGTGCACCCCAATGGCCTGTTAGGGTGGATGCAGGATCCGTACTGTGTGGTGGCCATTGACAGGGTAGTATGTGTCTGGTATCTGTGTGATGTGTGTGTTTGTGTTTGTTTGCATCTACCTCATAGTCTCAGCGTGATAGGCCATTCTCTGTCACTGTTCAGGGCTATGTCTCCGCACAGGTAATAGCAAACAAGTGTCATAGCTGTTATAGGTGGAGGGTGCAGGGCCCCCCAGGTCACTGTGTGTTGGGCTAGTTGTATGTCCCTCCTGGATGTTTGCTTCTGTCATATTGTGATGCCTGCCTGACTGCAGATGTATGATGATTATGTGTGACCTATGTGGCAGGTAGGAATATCTGCTGCATGTGCTGGGTTAATAGGGTGGGAGGTGTTACGCCCTCTCTGTGTGTGCGGTTTCTAGTTGCTCACATGCACAGTGGTGGAGGGGTGGCAATCCGCCTGGTTGATGGACTGCCCCCCCCTTGTTCTGTACCCCCGTGCAGTGCTTGGCTACATCCCGGACTGAGATTGTCGTGGAAACAGCCTCAGGTACCTGCCACAAACACCATGTACAGACATTGCCAGGTGTTGCTGGTTGTGTGTCCCCCAGATGCCTGTGTTACGGCACACGTGTCCTCTCGACATAGGCCCCCCATCATCCCGTCCATGGCCAGCAGGTGCTGGGCGGTTAGCTGTACGTGGGCTGCATATCTCAGACCTACCTGCCTGTGGATGGGCGGTGTCCAGCTCTTCAGGCAGTGCCCGCAGATAGATGGGGCCCAGCCGTTCTGCGAGCTGATGCTCCAGGGGGGTCAGGCTGGGGACAAAAGTACCACCCCCACCAGTGCCCATGGCATGTCTCCTTTCCGCCACCATGTGGGCCCGAATACCTCGCTTTATATCGTTGAACCATTTTCTCAGGCTGTCCAGGTCCCTGGATGGTCCCCCAGCCTGTGCTACAGCCTCCTGTACCACCTCCCACATGTGTATGCGTGTCCCCACTGTGGTGCTGGAGCTTAGCCGCCCATAGATGCCAAGATGGTCACAAAAGCTAAGCTAACAGACCACGTGACCCCAATACTACTAGATCTTCATTGGCTCCCCATAAGCAGCCGAATAAAATATAAAATCCTCCTTACTACCTTTAAACTCCTCAATAACATCTCTCCCTCCCAACTATCTACCCTATTACAAACCCCATCAGAAACTAGAACACGAAGACAGAACGCAACCCACTCCCTCAACATAAAAACTAATTTCAGAAGGACCAGAGCAACGACAAGTGATAGAGCCTTCTCCTTTGCTGCCCCTACCCTCTGGAACGAAATCCCTTTAACCCTCCGCAAAATAAAAGACCTTCACCAATTCAAAAAAGAACTAAAAACATACCTTTTCACAAAACACTTTGAGATCCCCTACCAACAAAAAACCTCTCCAATACAATCACAGAAACACATTCACAGTTCTCAAGACAGAACAAATGATTAAACATAAGAAAGACACTTACTCTACTCTGCCTTACCCTACAGACAAAGATTTACACAAACAAATGGCTATATCTCTATTGTAAATAATACCGGTAACTCAATTATGTTGTGATGACCTGTACATAGTTTGAATAGTGTTATTCTAGTTAATGTTCAAAACATGTTCAATGTAACTAAACGTGTACATAGTTAACACAAGTTCCATGTAAAATATACAGAAGTATATTGATTTTTGTTCGATGTGAACCGCCCCTGATCTCTGGAAGGGGCGGTATATAAGAAACTGTTAAATAAATAAATAAATAAAATAGAGCACCTCATAGCGCTCTAGCACACTGGCCAGCAAGATGTGGTTATCCTGCTGGCTGAATTTAACTGCTTTCCTCCGTTCCTCGGCTGGCACTGGGTGGCCTCTCAGGCTGCCCCTGTGTGGATGGGATACACCCGATGGCCCTGCAGCCACCACCTCAGGCCCACCCATCCCTGCCACCCCTGTGGACCGCTGTTCAGGGGTTCCCCCTCGTCCCCTCCTGCCATGGGCTGTCACTCCATCTCCTTGCTCCCTGTGGCCTCCTCCTCCCTGTCACACATTCCCACCTCTCCCAGTCCTTGCCTAATATTCCCTACCCTGCTGCTCGCCTACCCTCCTCTCCCTGTCCCCTGCTCCCCTCCAATCCCTCTCTCCTGCTCCTCTCCTCACCTCACCTCCTCTTCCTTTCCTCTGCTCCTCTCCTCTCCTCACCTCCTCTCCCTCACACCTGCTCCTCACCACACCTCCTCTCCCACACCCCTGCTGCTCACCTCACCTCTCCTCACCTGCTATCACCCTGACCGATTGCTCTCCACACCTGCTCATCACCTCGCCTACACAAAACCCTCAGTGTTTAGCACATGTGGTGGCCTTTTTAAGCATTTCTGTAGGGGACATGGGTTTACACGCATTGCGCATGCGCTGCAGCATGTGTGCGCAATCTGCGCATGTGCTGTGGGGCATGTGCACTATATGCGCATGCGCAGCAGGGCTTGTGCGCTATATGTGCATGCACAACGGGGCATGTGCACTATATGCACATGCACAGCGGCATGCACAGCGACACACGTGTGCCACTCATGCATGCACAACGGCGTGTGTGCTGCACACATTGTGCATGCACCATGTTAGGGGGTCGCTGTATGAGAGGGGGCTCTGCGCATGATGCCCGTAAATAAGCACCCACACAGCAGACGGCGCCACAAACATCGCATATGGATGGTGCCACACCTGCACGCCACGTACATCATATGCATGTGTGGAGCCCCACACAACACATGTGCACGGGTCACAGTAAGACGTTACGTGCATGCACACCATGTGCAGACATGGTGTTTGCAGTGCTGCGCATGCGCAACGCATGCCCAGACATGCACCGGAAGAAAGGTACTTACCTGTCATGCATACGTAGTACACGCCGAGGGTTTTGTGTAGGTGAGGTGCAGATTAGGTGAGGTGAGGTATTTGTCAGGTGAACAGCAGGTGAGGGGTGCATCAGGTGAGGTGAGGTGAGGTGAGCAGCAGGTGAGAGGTGATGGGGTGGTGAGGGGGCAGGTGAGGTGAGGAGCAGGAGGGGGGTGGGGGAGGAGAGGTGGTGAGCAGGCCTGGGTACAGGAGGTGAGGTGAGGGACAGGTAGAAGGTGGTGTAGGTGGAGTGAGGGAGAGGCAAGAACAACCCTCTGTCTATGGTATATCTGTTTTGCTGATGGCTTGATGGCTGCCTTTGTGGTGGCTGCAGGTGCGTTGGGGGGTGCTCAGGACCTGCGGTTGCCTGATGTGGGAGATGGTGTCCATGGTGCTGAGGCACAGGGCATGGGTGCAGACCTGCTGCAACTCCGACCTGCAGCTGTGGAGGCCATGCAAGCTAGGGCTGAGCCAGCACAGCGCAGGAGGCGTGCCAAGCTGCGCCCTCACCAGGCTCACCTCTACAGGCCCAGGGCCCAGCTCCAGGACATGCATGAGGACCAGGTCATCTCCCTATACCATCTGGACACAGTGGCTATTAGGGAGCTCTTTGAGGATCTCAAAGCTGACCTCGAGCCCCTGACCGGTCGGTCACATGCCATACCGGGTTTGGTCAAGCTCCTGGCTGCCCTACATTCTTTGCCTCTGGCTGTTTCCAGTCATCTGTGGCCACAGTGGGTGGCATGAGCCGCCCCACCTTCTCACGCTGTCTCCACCAGGTACTGCGTGCCATGATCAGCTGGGTGGGGAATTACATTGCAATTCCCAACCCTGAGCCAGGCCTTCGAAGAGGTTGTGAGGATAGCACACGTGATGGGGGCTATTGATTGCACACATGTTGCCCTGGTCCCGCCCGGAGACAGGGAAGCAGTGTTCTGCAACCGCAAACACTACCATTCCCTGAATGTTCAGGTTATATGTGATGCAAATATGCATATTCTGAATGCGGTCCCTAGGTTTGCAGGGTCCACCCATGACTTCTTTATCCTGCATCACTCAGCACTATTCAGACAGTTTGAGGCTGGGCAATATGAGGACTGTATACTGCTGGGTGGGTATTTCTCTGCTCAGATGTGCACATGGTGTTCCTCTGGGTACACACAGGCGCACATGTCTGTGTTTGCAAGGTGTCCCTAGTTGTGTTTGTGTGTTGTTTGTGTGTGTGTTCGGGGGGGGGGGGGGCACTTCCCTTCACAGTCTTCTTTGGTACAGTGTTTTGTGTTGGTGGCGCCTTCACCTCTGACATATCTGGCCATTTCACATTGTGTGCTTTGTGTGGGCATAGTACAGGACACATATATGTTCCATGTATATTCAACAGTATATTGTTGTGTCGGACATCCTCTCGGGGCAACTCAGGGACCTTTTCCCGTTTCACCCCATGTGTGTGGTCAGTATCATGGCTATCACACACTTACAAATGTGTGCATCACTAACCTTGTCAAGGGTCCATTGCCATGTGTGTGGCTGATTTTTTGCAGCCAGCACTAGTACCTTTCGGCTACGGGTGTTTGGGCATGTGTTTTTTTGTGTTACAGCTGAGGTAGTTTGCACACCTTATCCCCACCCCATGGTCTCTGTCTCACAGCTCCAGACGCTGCCACATACATGTTGTGTTTCAGCATGTGCTGTCACATGTTCATGGGAGACCTGTCTGTGCTGTTGGTTTGCATCTACATGCTTGTGTAAATGTGTGTGTAGCTCAGCCTTTGCTTTACCTTTCTACTATTTCTCTACAGGTGATGCAGGATATGGGTGTCGTCCCTGGTTGCTGACCCCTGTGCGTCTGCCGCGGATACATGCAGAGAGGAGGTACAATGAGACCCATGCCTCCAGCTGCTTAGTCATCGAGTGCACCTTTGGCATTTTGAAAAGTCACTTCAGGTGTCTGGATAGGACCAGCGGGGCCTTACAATACAAACCCATGACTGTGGCAAAGATAATTCTGGCCTGTTGCATACTGCACAACATTGCTCTCAGGCACGATCTCCCAGTCTAAATTAATGAGGATCTGGAAGATGATCCTACGTGCCGTCCTGTACGTGGCCGTGGTGACACACGTGAGGGCACGGCAGCCAGGCGCCAGCTGATTGCGGCGGTCTTCTCATGTAAGTACTGCATATGTTGGATATTACATTAGTATCTAGACATATGTACTACTACTACTGTTGAACATTTGTATAGCCGTACAAGTCATATGCAACACTACACAGACATATGGAGGACATTCCCTGCCCATCAGAGCATTCAGGATAGTGCAAGGAGAACACAGGCGGGGTGTGTAGGGGATAACTGCGGATGCACGGGGATCAGATGAGACTGGATTACCTGCCCTAGGTGGGTACGTTACCTTACACAAGAACTTGTCGAGGATTGGGGATGGTGGCTGGCGATCACACACAGGTTGGTGGTTCCAGGTGTGGGTGCAGCAAGGTAAACAGAGTGGGGTGTGGGGTCAGCAGTAGGAAAGTGGGACGTAGGTGGTACCATTTGCCTAGATGTGTGGATGCCACGATGGGGGATATTGACGCATTGGTCACATAACATACCCTGATTAGCACAGACTGTGTGTTACATGTTTGTGTACAGCGCTGTATACGACTGGCAACAATATGTACATGCTCAGTGGTATTAGTATTGGCAGGGGTTAATATTCGGGAAGGAAAGTACAGAGTACACACACAGAGTACACACACAGGTGCTGCATCATTAGCTCAGCGGGGTTACCTACACCTGGATGCATAAAAGGATTGTGAGCCAGTGAGGTGATTTGACAGATGCAGTGTTATGGTCATGGCGAGGCCGGCAGATGATGAGCCATGCAGCAACGTGTTCGTTGGTTTGAGGCAGACACAGCTGATTCAAGGGGATAGCAGCAAGGTGTAGGTTATAGTTAGCAAATTGGGAGGTGACTAAGGGGTGCAGTCACGTTTTAGTTGTGTGTTCAGGGAGGATGGGATATTGCTCATGTTATCTGGAATGACACTGCATGTCTTAGCTACATGATGCGTATGTGTGGGGAGGAGAGGGAGGGGTCACAGACAACCCCTACATTGCGTATCAACGTGCGGCAATGTGTTGCAACCTATACACAGACACCTAATATGGGGGCAGGGTTTACGGAGAGAGATTAGATGTTGGGTCGTGGCCAGGTTCAGTTTCAGACAGCGTGGAGACATCAAGCCAGCATTGTCAGACACGCAAACATAGCTCAGGGTATGGATTGGCAGGGGCTGTTCATGGATGTTGGGATATATTTGGCACTCATCAGCATACAGTTGGAACTGAGTGGCAGGGGATCAGATAGCCCCAACAGGGCATTTGGTATGGAGCTCTGGAACAAGCAGACACAGGACATATCCCTGTGTTCCAGCATATGGGTGCAGGCACGCAGGGGAGGTGGGACCATCACAACACACAATGAAGGTGTGACGGGTGAGATATGAGGTGCAGGAGGTTAGTACAGAGGCAGTGTGGACATGTGAGGACAGTATATCAGGGTGATGGGTGTGGTCAGCAGTGTCTGGGGAAGCAAAGAGGTGATGAAATGGGGCATATAGGGTGCAGGCCCTTTAATTTTAGCATTAACACATCATTGGGGACTTTGGCAGTGGCAATTCTGTACCGTGTAATGGACAAAAGCCAGACTGAAATAGATTTGGGGTGCATGAGGGGTGATGACATGATGGTGCTGTGTGTGTTACACAGCTCAAACATGACATATATATGTATCTGATATGTTTATCCATTGACAGAATATGTTGTGTGACCTCCCTGGTGCTGTGGTTCACTGGCAGCTGTCTGTACCCCACTCAACGTGCAGGAGAATGGGGTAGATGGACATACAGGTACATGGTGTGTGGGGATCATTAAGCCATAGATCATGTCTGGGGTCATCTGTCCAATGCACATATGTTGTGGTTCACCTCTTTGGTCTGCAACCCCATACCCCATATGTTACTGTTGTCACACACAGGCACATGTGTTCCTGCCTAGCTCATCTGCTCCAGCACTGTTTCTGGAACACATCCAAGAGAGCTGCGTGTGTCTACACATCCTAGGTGTTCTGGTGGTGGGCCACACATACACCCTTCCGTGACATCATAACATCAGCCAAATGCTGTGCTTTGGCCAAGAGCTATCTCCACTGATCTCAAATTGTGCACAGAGAGGCCGTATGCTACTGGTGGCATGCTCACCTTAACATACTGTGTGTGTGTGTTTTTCTAGCATGGGTGTGTAAGGGTACAGTGTGCATACAGTTTGTATTATAAGAACATAAGAAAATAAGATATGCCATACTGGGTCAGACCAAGGTCCATCAAGCCCAGTATCCTGTTTCCAACAGTGGCCAATCTAGGTCATACGTACTGTCGCGCCCTTGCCCCGCCTAGGCGGCTGCCTGACGAGGTGAAGGGGGAGCGAATGTCACTTTCAAGCAACTCCAGAGCAAAGGCTTCTGGGAGTTGTAGTATTTAGAGCAAATGTAGTTGTAATCATAGGCTGAGCCGAGAGTTGAAAGCAAACGCAGGAATATTTTTATTAGCCTCCCATAATAGCGGGAACTTCAAAAAGAAGCTTGGTAAATCACGTGTACAAAATATTCACAAGGAACTCAGGTAAGAAAAAGTGTTCTTGCTTACTTCAGCATAAAAAGGTTACTCATTCAAAAATAATGCTTCACTTCTCAGTGCTTTAAACAAACACAAAATGTTCATTGAAAACTTCAATGCAAACAACTTCCAGCAAATAAACTTTTCTTCTTAGGTTTCAGAGCTTTAAGTGTTTTAATCAGTAGTCCAGAGACTTCCTGCAGCACTCCGGTGCACGTCTCATTTAGGGCAGCAAGCACACTAATTAAAACTTCTTAGCTCTATAAAACCACCATGCATATCAGAGAAATGGAATTTTCTTCCAACATATATTTCCACACACTCTTATTTCACTATCAGGGATAACTCACATTCCATAGCCTCCTCTGGCTCACTTAAAAGAATATTTTCCCCGATGTCCATTGACTCACATTCTGAACAGGACTGTTCTGTGTCGTCGTCAGCAAACAGCTGTTCTTTCTCTCGGTGCAGAGAACTACTCTCTCCACTAATTACTTCCTGGTCTTTCAGCATACGTTGAACCAGTTTTAAAATATTTAAACCTTCTTTACTGAGAGGCTTCTTGTAACCCTGCTTCTGGTTAAACTCCTGGAGCTGGCTGTCTGGGAACTCTTTCTGAGACCTTGGGCTAACAATTTTAGCAGCAGTACCTTTTGGAAGTTTCTTTAGCAGTGCTTCCCTGCTCCTTCCCTGGCCATGCTGTTTCTTGGTTAAAGTAGCCTTCTTGTCTCCCTTCCTCCTGCAAGCATGAAACTCTTGCACTGAATGAGGCTCCCTTTCAGACTCCTCCTCTGAAACCGAGTCAGCTCTCTTCCTCTCGTGTCCTGGCAATCCTTCCAGCCCTGGCAATCTCCTTGCCTCTCCTTGGATTCTCCTTCCCTGGCGTGGGGATCCCTGGAATCTTGCCAATCTGTCTCTCTCTGTTCTCTGGGGCTTATAAACATGTGACTGGCCGGTATCTTTCCACCCCACCCCCAGCTGTGCTGCATTACCACCCTCAGTTGCTATGGAGCTGGGGCGTGGCTTTTGGACAACAACTTTTGACAGGTTCTTTTTTTCAGCCTTAGCTGCACTTTTAAACTGAGCATTTTTTTTTCTTTCCCTCTGACTAGGGGAAATTGCCTGTGCTTTTTCTACCTCCATAGGGACTTGGCCGTCTTCGCCATCACAGTACCTAGCAGTTTCCCCAAAAGACACAGGTTCCGCAATGCTTGTACTGGGTCAAGCATATCCTGGGTCCCTTCTTAATAATGGTTTATGGACCTTTCCTCCAGGAACTTGTCCAAACCTTTTTTAAACCCAGCTACACTAACAGCCTTTACTACATCCTCCGGTAACAAATTCCAGAGTTTGATTACATGTTGAGTGAAAAAATATTTTCTCTTATTAATTAAAAGCTATACAGGCATACTTTACAAACCCTGGAAGGGCAAAATATCATGGACAGCAGGGAAACAAAGTTTAGAACCCTGTTACACATAAAGGAGGTTATTTTAGAAGTCCTATTCATACTTTCTATGTCTGAAAATGGGCATCTTCAGAGGCATTTTAGAAGTTGGGTATGTGGACATCCAAGTCTAAATGGGGGCATGATGGAGGCCTGGCTGCAGCATTCCTATGAACCTGGACATCACTGCCTGATCTCAGAAATGTCCTGAACATCCAGAGTCATGTCTAAAGTTATACCTGTTCCAGGCATGAATAGGCATTGGGAAAGTGCTTCTTTTGGCCATAAAACATCCAGAGATTGTAGAGAAGATGACACTCTGTCATCCCCAATACTCTGCACAGCCACAATGATATCGGCAATGGGACTTGAACCCTGGTTACAGCCCACTACTTTAACCATTAGGCTATTCCTAGACATCCAGTCTGGACTACTATTCCGAGGATGTCTATGTTGATGCCCCTGCAGACATCCATATTGGGTATATCCACATTTGTGAAATGGTGCCTGAGCTTGGATGTGCCTGCTTTTTTTTTCAGATGCTCTAGCTTGGATGTCCCAGATTGCATTTGGACGTCATTTGTAAAATTCCACTTATAATGTATTGTTCGGTCAAAAGGTCCTGTCACCTAGTTGGACATGAAATATGACCATCACATTTTCTTGTGGCAAGAAACACTTCACCAAAACTAAGCACAAGGTGACATGTCAGCAATGAGAAGTATGGAAAACAGCATACAGTATATAGTATTACCAATACACTGCACTATTTTGATTATGGGTTTTTACGTTTTTCAGAGCTGTGTCCGAATGCTATTATATATAACTAGCAAAAGATGGAAATATTCCCCAAGCAAATCTGATCACTTCCAAGGTTTTCTAAGAAAATAAAAGGCCCTCATAAAGTTGACAGCTTAAGACACTGCTTCTATAAAATTGACAACTGTACCTTCTCAATTTAGATTAACATCTGTAGCTGTGGCTAAAATTTGCAGTTAAACATTAAGATCAACTCAGGTGCTAAATACAAGTGAAAACAAAAGAAAGAAAACTCCAGGATAAAGCAGGTAGAAAAGGTGGAATAATTGGGTAGAAGAAGGAGTTAAAGATCCCTGAAATTTGGACCGAATGTAAGGCACATTAGCACAAGTCCAAGACCCCTGGGAACTTCACATCTAAAGTTCTCTTTTCTAAAATGGGTCACTGACCCAGAAAAAGTATCACTTAAGGACATCTTTCCACTGGCAGGCATTCTTACAGAATGGCACCCTACAAGCTGTACTGCTGTTTTCATTCAGCAAATCATCTCCAAAGCTCTTTCTCAGATGATTTTCTCTTCTGATTCTCTTATGAAAATAAAAAAATATTTCTAATATGTTTTTTCACCCTAAACTGACTCTGTGTACTTGTGTCTTTCTTTTAAACAGTAATATCACTTGACACCATACTCCTTAATACATGATTTTCAAGGTCTCTCTAGATGCCTGGAAGAGCTTTTTTATATTTTTGAAAGAAACTAATCTCTTCTTAATATGAAAGTCTTCCTATTTCTGGTCCTCACAATACTCCAAAGAAGAGTAATTTCACAGCATGAAAGGACTTTCCGCTGGAAGTGTCGGACAAAGCTATTCAGAAGGATATTGTGCACCAGATTGTTAGAATGTGAGATATTATTATTTTCTAAGCTCTGAAGAGAGAAAATTCAAAAATTCAGCCTCCTTGTCAGCTTTGATTAATGTTCATTCAGCTTTGCAATTCAATCTGCAGGTCAGGTGAGCAGAGCCGAAATTTGCTATGATGTATTGGTGTCCACCAAGGGCAGCGCATAAACCTATTTTCTCCCTTTCTGGGTCTCGTTCATTTCACACACAAGCAGCGAGAGGGTCTTTTCAATGTGTTAAACATATGCTAAAAATGAATATAGCCCATTTAGGCCAAGGATGGGGGTGGAGGGATTCAGGAGGTCTTGGTGACTTTCAGTGGGCTTGATGACTCTTAGCCGCTTCAATGAAGCAGCCCTGTTTGTCAGTAAGAAATGATCCTTCTGCCATGATGATTCAGCTGCTTGGTCTATAGCCAGAACATGAGCCCTAGAAATTCCCATCCTCAAATTCACTATATTACAGTATTAAAATTAAGTTCCTGTAACATTTCTAATTACATGGTGGCCATTTTAGTCTTCTTAGTGAAGGTCAAAATATACTCTGTAAAGTAATCAGTTATACATTGCCTAATACCTAGGCTGGAAAAGTTGAACTTGCTCATAAACTCTGTCTCTGGTCATAGCCTTGTTGATTTTACCCATGTTCTCTCTAATATATAAATATATTTCCTGACGTTTCATATTTGTCTTGTCTAAATGTGTCTTTAGACTGTAAGCTCCACAGAGAAGGGACTGACCCTTAGGTGTGTCTGTAGAGCACTGCATATGTCTATAGCACTATAGGAACGATTAGAGTGATAGACATATATTTCTCACACATTTTCATTTGCATTGGTGTCGGGGAAATATTGCTAATAAAAAGGGGTAATTCTATAACAGGGCGCCTATTAAAAATTCTCAGTAATGGCCATTTTTTTGCATATTTCATAAAGGTACAATAAATACAACATGCCCTGAATAGAAGATTATTTAAAACAACCCAAAAAACGTAGTTAGAAAAAGGATCTCAAATATAGTGAGCCGATAATGCTTCCAGCAAGAGAGCCAAAAGAAACATAAGGCCACAAAGCCAGATTTGCTCTTATGTCATCAATGGACCAACCTATGCCCAATTTAGAAACTTGAGCAATAGTTCCAAACTCTTTTTTATTCTTTTTTGACTTTTTATCATTTTCACAAAAATTATTACAAAAACTTCCAAACACTAATACCAAAACCAATAAATTGAAAAATCCAATAGAAAAATCTGACACAATATTGTGCTTTGAAAAGTCAGGGATTCATGAAAGTTAAATACATAACAGGCTCCTCATTTAAACAGCATTGCTGCTGGGCGTGAGGGAAAGGGACCTGGATTAATCACTAGAGTTGTTAGAAGGCAGCTTAGTTCCTCCCTCTCCAGCTGATCACAGTTCATCATCAGCAGCATCATTTAAACAGTGCTGCTGCTGGGTAGGCTCGCGCCTGGGGGGCCCGTGCCTGAGGGCCTCGCCAGAGGGCCATTTGGCATGGGCCCATGGCCTATATACCATTACTCTACTGTCCAGAAATCCACAATATCCTGCTGAACTATTCCTCCCAGCCTACCTCTGCTGCTGCTCAGCCATCCCAGGAGTGACGTTTCTCCCAGGTAATCCTGGACTATAAAACAGTTTCTCCTGCGGCATTCTGACTCCTACAATCTTCCTAACCTGATTGCATTGCTTCTCTCTTGTGTCCTGCTGTTGCTTTGCTGCTGCTGCTGATTGCTGTCCTGCCTGCTTTGCTGTTTTCCCGTCCTGGATGTCCTGCTATGCTACTCCTCCAAGCCTGCCTCTACTGCTGCTCAGCCATCCCGGAAGTGACATTTCTCCTAGGTAATCCTGGACTATAAAACAGTTTCCAACCCATTTCACCATGTACTCCTGCTGAGGTGTCAGTATACCTGCCTTTCATCACATCACAGATATGTTCCTTGCTCTCTCTCATTCCCAGCTTCTTCAGCTTTTGTGTCTGGCCTTTCTCTTTGGTGCCATGTCCTTCATCCCAGTCCACTGGGGCTGGTGTCCTGTTCATGCTGTTGCCTCTCTTGCTCCTCTCACGCTGTCTACTTGTACTAGGAACGATAGCAACCTTATTTATTGCCCAACCTTGCTGTCTGCTCCTTCTGCCACCCTCCCCCCTCTTGCCCACATCTCCTTAGGGTCTTCTGCTGCCCTTTCCTCTCTTGCTCACATCTCCTTAGAGTCTTCGCTGCCTTTTATGCTTGCTCTTCTTAACTGTCGGTCTCTGCATGCTAAGTCCCTCCTTATTCACGATCTCCTTCTTCTACGCTCCCTTGATGCCTTTTTTCATACTGAGATCAGGCTCCATGAGGGAGAGGAGCCCCTCCTCAACCGCTGCCTCCCACTGGGTTACTCCGCCTTTTCCATAAATCGGCGAGGGCGTAGTGGTGGCGCAGCTGGTTCTTCATCGCTCCTCCTTGTCCCTTATGGAAGTCTCTTCCTCTGTCCTTCATTACCCTGAAGCCCTGCTGCTTCATCTCAATGGCAACCCCCCTCCTTTATTTTCTGCTCATCTTTGCCCCTCCTTCTCTCTCACCCTCCCTCTGGGACTCTCTCCTCTTGACCCTCTCTGAGGCCTCACTCCTTTATTCTCATCTTCTTATCCTTGGTGATTTCAATGTTCATGTGGATTCCCCCTTCCGCCCTCATGATAATTCCTTCCTGTTCCTCCTCACTGATCTTTCGCTCCATCAAAATGTTCTCTGTCCTACTCACTCTGCTGACCGCACCCTTGATCTTATTATTTGCCCCTCCCAATCCCCTACTCTCTTCCAAGCTGACCTTTCAACCTTTCCTGTTCTTTGGTCTGATCATTTTTGTCTCCTGTTTTCTCTTCCCCGTTCCGCCCCCTCCTCCTCCCCTCGTACCTCCCAGGCCACTTCAACCTCCCCCTATCTTGTTCGCCATATCTCAACTATCACCCTTCAATTGTTCCCTCTCTCTGATCAGCTCTTCCCTCCTGACTTTGCCTCCCTTCCCCTCGACCTTCAGGTTGCATCCTGGAATTCTACTTGACTGCCTCCCTTGATACCCTTATCTCTCTCCGCCCAGCAACTCATTCTCGCTCATCAGTCCCTCATCACCCATGGTATCATTCTGGTCTCTACCTTCATCGCTCCTATCTCCATCAAGCTAAACGTCACTGGCCCAAATGTCCCTCTGCTGTTTCTCTTGCTTATTTCCACCAGTGTCATTCCCACTATTGCTCCCTTATCCATTTTGCCAAGCTCTCTCATTACTCCCAGCTCATTTCCTCATCCTCTAATTCTTCCCGGCAACTGATTGTAAATCGCTCTGATGCCATTCAGCCTGGGTGGTATATCAAGAAATTGCATAAACATAAACATAAACATACATTCTAACCATCTATAGAGAGATGGATCTCACTACAAACTCTTTCCATCGCATAATATAAAAAATGGCTACATTGAATCACATGCAGTCCATAACCAATCACAGGCCACACAACACTAGGAGTAATATGTCCACCAGCTTAATTAAATCCATCCAATCAATAGCTTGATTTAACCCACAAGGTTCCATAGACTGCACCCACCTATCCAAGTTCATACCTGTTGATCAAGTACCCACCATCTAATTTCAGTAGGAGTATGGTTACATTGTATCCACTGAGTCACCAGAGGGGCTGCTTCCACTTTGTTCACAATCCGGCTTTTATGTTCAGTGGGGTTTCCTCTTAGTACGTCCAACATACACCAGTGAGCAAGGGCACACAATCATATATACCACCCATGTAGAATCACAGTCTGTAAAGCCCCGGTGATCATAGAATATCTCAGTAGTATGTATCCAGGATCTACCTATCAAAGCATACTGACCCCAATAGCAGTGACCACAGATAAAATGAACACAAGGGAATAATGTTCCTACAATTGGCATGGAAAATCTAGTAAGCAATTCCCCCAGGTTTTGCCCTCACTTACAGGAAATCCGTGAAAACACAGCAAGGGTGGGATGCAAGTCCAAAATTACCCAATGTTTCTTCATAGACTTAACAATATGTCTAGAGACTTGAAAAAGGCAAAACACAAACCGATTGATCATCAGGCTATTGCTGTTTATATTGTAGAAGGAAGTCACGCTGGGCATATTTAGCCTGTCAGAAAGCACAAATGATAGTTGAGTAGAGATAACCCTTGGGGACAAACCATCAAAATAAAAGGTCAGATTCAGCCTTAAATACCTCCACCTTAGAGCACACTCATCTTGTATGGAAGAAATGGCTGAGCGGTAGACTGGACTTTAAAGCATAGGGGTGGAAATTGTCACACTGCAGATAGGTATTCAGGTCCACTGCTTTCCAGAAATCTGAGTTTGAAAACCATCAGCCACTCTCTCCACCAGCACATCCAAAAAGTCAATACAGTTTGGATGGTAGTGCATAGTGAACTGTAAATTAATTTCCAAAGTGTTTAGCCATTGTCCAAATTGCAGCAGTTCACCTTTAAAACCAGCCCAGAGGACAAAAATATCATCCAAATAACACTTCCATAAACAAATACACGAAGAATAGAGGGAACCAAAAATATGCTTCACCTCAAATAGAGCAACTTAAAGAGTGGCATAAAGGTAGCACAGGTGCCTACTGACCTTTATCAAATAGGCTCCTACAATAATCCCCAAAAGTGTGCAAATGAACTTGCACATACACCTGCTCTGATGCAGATCTATATGTGTGTTTACTAAGCTGCACTAAGATTTTGCAGGTGTCATGCATTGAGTGGACATCAACCTGTGGTACATGCAACAGTCATGTGCTACCTGTTGGGGCTGCGTACAATATATCCCCAGAAGATATCACACTGGTTTGAACCCTAACAAGCGCCAGTTGCATTCACACTTATCACGAATGCACCTAACGCCACCCATTGAGGTGGCATTAAGTTACTCCACTCTAACTGAAACATTGCCAATTAATGAGCATTAATTACCCCATGCTAAAAGCAGTGTGACGTTAAAGTCCATGCTCCACCTCTACCCTACCCATTTCCCTCTCCATTGTGCTCTAAGCAGATAGTGCAGAATTAACCATGTGCTGTCTGTTTTGCCTTTGCGCTGTTAGCGTGGCTTTGCCTGTGCTGATTAGCGCGTGCTCAAACACATGTTAACAGCACAGCTTAGTAAACATGTCCCATGTATATAAAGTACATGAGTATTTTATCAAGTATACCTTGCAAGTTGCCCCTGCTCCTCCCAAACTGTCACCCTGGGAAGAGATTCTGTAAAAATGTGTGTGTGCTTGTCTGCGTGCATACTCATTTGCAAATACATACCTGGGCAATTTTATAAAGCCCACTTCCCCTGTGGGAAGCATATTTTACTTATGGAAAATACTCTACAAAATTATCCACAAATAGACTGAGCGTTTCAGTGTGTGTGTGTGGTGGGGAGGGAGGGGGGAAGGGGGAATGTATGCTATTAGTGCTGTGCTACCCATGTGGTGACTATTTTGGGGATAATTGAAGGGGACTTTACCGCAATAACAAATTGGCATCTGTTGACAGCACAATTTTCTTAAAAATTATAATGCAGGAGCTTGAGCTTAATTTTTCAGAAAACAAATTGTCTGAAACAATGAGGTGAGCACCTGCAGTAAACATCCAGTAAACAGGCCCAATCTAACCAGCATACACTAGCAAGGGCATCCATGTTAATAACGCATGCTTCACATCGCGAGTGACATTTGACACTAACACAAATTCTGTTGTTTCCCCATATATCCATAATGACTCTAATTGATTTAGCAGCTTGACAGTGTTTCAGCACCCTTCCAACAAAGTGCTCAGCGTAATGAAAAAACATGGTTAAATTCACTTAAAATTCCCACACTGGAGCTTGTTTGAAACACTCAACAAGAGACAGATTTATCTGCCTTCCGAGCTCCAGTTTTTAAACCTATTTCACTCTAGCAAAGTAATTCTCAACCCTTTGCTCGGTATGCACCTAGTGAGTCCAGTTTTCAGGATAACCACAATGAATATGCATGGTGAAATTAGACTTACCTGCTAATTTTCTTTCCATTAGGACCTTCAGTCCAGTCCACTGGGTCGTGTCCCTTTTCCAGCAGATGGAGACTGAGCATTCTAGCTTTTGGTCATACTATAAGGAACGAGAACTCCTCCCACCAAGCCAGTATTCCAATGTCAAAACATAATTTAAGAACTCAAACATTACAATTATGTACACATTACCTCTTGAATATTCTGTGGTGACATAGTACAGCCCAAGAAGACCAATGCCACAGATGGTCTCCCAAGCTCCCAGAACCAAATCTTTCAGCTTGGGACCAGTCTCCCCGCCTCAAAAAAGAGGATAATTCACGTTCAACTATATGCTAACTACCTGAACTGGGCTTGTCACGGTACTGAAAATGGGTGGGCTCTAGACTAGACTGTAGATCCTAATTAAAAAAGAAAATTAGCAGATAATTCTAATTTCACCTTCCATGGCATCCCTACAGTCCAGTCTAGACTCCTGGGATGTACCAGAGCAGTACTCAAACTTGGGCAGGACCCGCAAACTGGCTTCCAACACCTGAGCACCAAAATGTGCCTCCGAACATGCCTGCAAATCCAACTTATAATGGCGGATGAAGGTATGCAAGGATGCCCAAGTAGCTGCCCTGCAAATATCCACCAAAGGAAACAGAGCATTCTCTGCCCAGGACGCAGCCTGCACCATGGTGGAGTGTGACCGAAGCCTCATGGGCACCTGCTTGCCCTTTAAAAGGTATGCTGACATGATCGCCTCCGTCAACCATCTGGCAATGGAGGCCTTTGAGGCCGCCTCCCCTCTGCGAGGACCTCCAAACAGAACAAACAACTGATCTGACTTATGGAAGGACTCGTTGGACTTCAAATAGTGTCTCAGGACCCTCCATGCATCCTGAGTATGGGTCTGCCAATCCTCCCCCTTAAGGAAGACTCGGAGGACCACTGCTTGATTGAGATGAAAAGGAGAAACCACTTTAGGCAAAATGGATGGTACCATACGTAAAATCACTCTGTCCTTCTCCAAGATCAGGTAGGGCTCCCTACAAGATAATGCCTGCAGCTCCGAAATCCTCCGAGCCAAACAAATGGCCACCAGAAAACCCACCTTCAAAGTAAGGTCCTTCAGGGAAGTTGCCACCAGTGGCTCAAATGGCGTGCCTGCCAGTGCCCCCAGCACCATATACTAGATCCAGATACTACAGACGCTGAGGTCAATTTGGAGCTATGAGGATCACCAGACCTCAATGGCTTTTGATGCACTGCACTAGACAACCTATGAGCGGCCCAGTGGGAAGACATACAACAGGCCATCCGTCAACTAAGGTTGCATCAATGCATCGAGTCCCTCGGACATGGGCTCCCTGCACCTATTGAAGAACTTTCTGACCTTGGCGTTTGCCGCTGATGCCATCAGGTCCAACACTAGCCTTCCCCAGCACCGAATCAACTGATGGAACACTCTATCCCCCAAAGACCACCCTCCTGGGTCCAACCAATGTCTGCTCAGAAAGTAGGCCTGCAGGTTTTCCTTGCCTGCCACATGAACTGCCGACAACTGCACGAGATTGATCTCCACCCACTGAAGAAGCAGGGCAATCTCTTCCGCTAGACTGGTGCTACCTGTACCTCCCTGCCAGTTGATGTAGGCTACCATGGAGGCATTGTCTGAAAGGACTCACACCGCCTTCTGCTAGATCCATGGAAGAAACTCCACTAGGGCTAAATATACCACTTGCATTTCCAGATGGTTGATGGACCACCGTGCTTGATCCGCCATCCAGCTGCCTTATGTTTATGTTTATTACATTTGATATACCGCTCAAGCCAAAGCATCAGAGCGGTTTACAATATTACAGAAAAGTTACAGAAAATATGAAAAGAACACCATTAATTAGATAGGACAGAATAAGAGATACAGTGATAGTTAAAGGAATAGAGGAGACAAGAAGAAATGTTCCACATAGCATCTGAAGAGGTAGATATCATACCACCAGGTGTTTAAGCTCCCACTCACAACCTCCGCTGTCGACATCACCCCTCCACCGCTCCGATCTCCACAGCAAGCAGAACCAATGTAGCAGCATTTTAAACGGCCCGGCACAGTCCTACGCCTAAGGGCCATGCCCTCAGGCATGGGCCTGCAAGGCGCGGGCGCGCCAGTGGAAGTGACGGTTTTAAAGCTGTTAAAGGCTGCTGGTATGAGCAGGCTGAAAGGAAAGAGGTGAAGCTCCCGCTCACACACCTCCGATGCTGGCTGGCTGCTGCTCTCCCCGTCTCTGCGCGCCAGTGGAAGTGATGGTTTTAAAGCCGTTAAAGGCTGCTGGTATGGGAAGGCTGAAAGGAAAGTGGTGGAGCTCCCACTCACACACCTCCGATGCTGGCTGGCTGCTGCTCTCCCCGTCTCTGTGTGCCTTGCGTGATTCGCGCATCTGTCATGACCACTGTCCACTCTGGTGGCTCCAGCAACATACCCTTGGAGAGGGTGATAGGCAATAACCATCATTCCAGGCTGCTGTGGACTTCCAACGGACACAGAAGCTGGTGATAGAGAGAGTACCTCTATGGAGATCAATGTGATAGCAGAGACCTCTGCAAGGGATGCAAGTGAGCTCTCACCTATGGCACTAAGTCCAGTGTCGATGCCATGGACCCCAGTACCTGTAGGTAGGACCATGCCGATTGCGCCCGCTGTCTCAGGAATTATCGAATCTGACGCTGAAGCTTTGGGCTCCACTCTCCTGCCAGGAAGACCAACCTTTGTGCTGTGTTGAAACGAGCACCCAAGTATAGCAGATTCTGTGACTCTTTACCACATTTATCACCCAGCCCAGGCTCTGGAGAAGGGCAAGGACCCGCTGAGTGGCTTCTATGCTCTCCTGCCGTGACTTTGCCTGAACTAGCCAATTGTCGAGATAGGGCTGTACCAGGACCCTCTGGCTCTGCAGCTGTGCCGCCACCATGACCATGATCTTGGTGAAGGTATGTAGTACCATAAGAGAGGCCAAATGGAAGAGCCTGGAACTGAAAATGTCCGATTGGCACTGCGAAGCACAGGAAGCACTGATGTTCCGTCCTGATGGACATGTGGAGGTAGGCCTCTGTGAGGTCTAGGATGGTATGAAATTCGCCCCAGCGCACTGCCATAATCATGGATCTAAAGGTCTCTATTCGAAAATGTGGGACACGCAAAACTTGATTGACATGCTTTAAATCGAGAATGGGCTGGAAGGAACCCTCCTTCTTGGGTACCACAAAGTAAATGGTATAGTGCCCCTGAACAATCTGGTTCGGAGGCACCGGGACGACCGCCCGAAGTTGAATTAACCTGTGAAGCATCTGCATTGTGATATGGGGAAGGCATCCGCGAGAGGAGACGCAAACTACAGAGCGTAGCCCTTGTGAATGACCTCCAGGACCCAAAGGTCGGAGGTAAGCATGGGTTCCATATCATGGATTGGCACAGATGAATCTCTCAATGGAGCATTTTCAGGAGAATACTTGTTTCCCTGCTGTCTTTCAAGGTTATAGCTAGGGCATAGATCAGTGTTCATACCTGAGCTTCCATTGCTGCTAGAGTTCCTCTCTATATAGCCTGGCCAGTATGTAGTCCAGTTCTTATGTCCAGCCTTCCAATCCAGATCCCTGGACACTGGATCCCTCTTCACATACCTTCTGGCACAGGTCTTAGGGTCCCTTCCACGTGCAGCCGTCTCCCTCACAGGTAGCCTCTGGTGATTCCTAGCTCTGCAGCACCATTCCTCTGGCTTTCCCCAGTCCAATGGTGTATGCTGGCCCTTGGAATACCTCCCAGTATACGTACTGTTTTGGACTCTTCTAGACCACACAAAGGCTTTTCTCTTCCTTCTTCCAAAGGGTCTCTTTCCCTCTCTGTCCGTCCGGTTTGGCTTCTGCTTCTGATGATCCTTCAGATGAAACTGATGATCAAACTCAAGCTGATTCTCAGGATACTGAGGACAATTCTCTGAATATCTAAGGTGATCATGAAGATGGTCATCTGTAGAATAAACTCTACTCTTATTCTGCTTGGATGAGTGCTCCTCCCTAACACAGCGCAGCTGTGCTGAATCAGGCCCTGCCCTTTGAGATGAGTGCTTAGGGATTACCTCATAGCCCTCCTGATTGAACACACGTTTCCCCACTTCAGCTCCTCTAATGGCTGTTGGAAACCTGGTGCATTCTGGGACTGGTAGTCTTTTATGGGAAAATTCTGTTTTCTTATTTCTACCAGAACTGACAGGTTGCTTGTTCAGAGTCACTTCACCTTTTCTATAGCTCCTTCCTGAGCTATGATAAGCTTCCTTATCACAGGCTTCACAGAAACAACCACCAGCTTGAAGGAAAAAGATCTTCACGCTGGCGGTTGTACAGAAAGAGCCGGGGCCTCGCGTGGGCTTTCCCGGCTCCCTCTGAAGCACCTCAGACAGCCGCGGGGCTGGTCGGGGGGGGGGGGAGGCTAAGACTACAAATGGGCTTTGATGGGGGGGAGGGGAGGCCAAGGACTGGATGGGCTATGGGGGGGACCTGGACTGGAAATAGGCTATAGGCTATTGGGGGGGGGGGACTGGACTGGAATTGGGCTATGGGGGGGGGGTGGAACCTGGACTGGAAATAGGCTATGGGGGCTGGATCTGGACTGGAATTGGGCTATGGGGGGGGGTGTACCGGGACTGGAAATGGGCTATTGGGGGGGAAACGAGAACTGGAATTGGGCTATGGTGGGGGGAGGGGGAACTTGAACTGGAAATAGGCTGTGATTAGGGGGGCTAGGACTGCAAATGGGCTGTGATGGTTAGGGGGGACTTGGACTGGAAATGGGCTGTGATGGTGGGGAGGCTAGGACTGGAAAGAGGCTGTGATGGGGGGGCTAGGACTGGAAATGGCCTGTGATGGGCTGATGAAGAGCTGGAATAGGACTGGAAATGGGCTGATGGGGGCTGGAATAGGACTGACTGGAAGTGGGCTGACGAGGGAGCTAGGATTGGAAATTGGCTGATGGGGGAGCTTGGAGTGGAAATTGGCTGATGGGGGGCTGGAATGGAACTGGAAAAGAGCATATGTGGGGCTAGGAGTGGAAATGGGCTGATGAGGAGCTGGAATAGGACTAGAAATGGGCTGATGGGGGGAGAATGGACTGCAAATGGGTGATGGGCTAGAATAGGACTAGAAATGGGCTGATGTGGTGGCATGGGAGAATGGGACTAGAAGGGAGTGGATGCTGGGCGGGTCTAGAACTATAAGGGAGCTGATTTGGGGGGAGGACTAGAAGGGGATGGGGATGGGGAATGAGAATGGAGAGGGGAAAAGATATTTTGTGTGGAAGAAAAGTCTACGATGGGCCGGGTATTGGGAGAGTAAGAAAGGATTGAGAATGGAAGGGTGAAATTTGAGTGGATGATAAAGGAATAAGGAAAGAAATGGGGGAAAGAGCAAAAGGGAAACGATCAGTATGTTAAAGCAGATATAAAGAGAGAATGGAAAACATCTGAAAGAGAAGAAAGGACAAATGGATAGCTCGCAGAAGACACGAAGAAACCAGAAGAAAGTGACTGGAGCAATTGCAACTGAAAAATAAAATTCCCAAACAGAAGGTAGAAAAATACTTTTTATTTTGAATTCATTAACTGGAATATGTCTGGTCTGGGAACATCTTTGCATTTTTGTTTAGTGCAAGAGGAAATTACTTTATAGTTTTATTTCTCCAGTGTTGTACATTTCATGTTTGGCTTTTGGGGTTCCCAGTTTAATTATTATCTGACCAAGGGAGTTAGCCTACACTTATCCTTGGTAAGTTTTGTGGGTGGGGCTGTGGTGCAGCATGGGTGGGACTGGAGGTGGGGCATGGGTGGGGCTAGGGGCAGAGAATGGGTGGGGCTAGGGGTGGAGAATGGGTGGGGCATGGCGAGCCACAGGTGTTGGGTTTAACTCGGTGAAAAGGTTGGCAACCCTAATCCTGCTTAGCAGCATTTACACAGTTTGCAATTCTGCAAACTGTGTAAGTGTCATTGAATATCGAGCCCATTGCATTTTGGTATTTTGAGTAAAATAAATAATCTGTGAACCTTGGTGTGGTTGTCTATGTAATCTGCTCACAGAAATTATATGTCTGTATCTCCCAGTGTTGCACTGCAGCAGAGACTGACTTCTTGGAGGTTCCAGTTCAATTTTTTTCTGCATGTTACTGCTTATCTTTCTGGTTCCTTGTTCTGTATTAGTTGAGGGTCTGCCTGTTTTGTGTGTGTGTCACCAAGGTGAGGGGTTTGGCAGTATGTATTTTCTGCATAGAGATCTAGGGCAGTTCTGCTTGTTCTGTTTTCCCAATAAGAAATGTATTGAGGCTCTACAGCTTGGTGTAATAAGTGTAGCGATGTCTTTCATTGATACAGTTAGTGCTGTTATGGTATGATTGGTTTGCTATAGGCTCTGAGTGGTCTTTTTTCAGGGTTTTGTATTACTTCATAATGTACCTGGCAGTTGAAACTGGAGGAAAATTGTATTGCTGTTACTGAGATGACACCAAAAATAAAATATTCTTTAACATTAGCAATGTTTCTTGGTTTCTTATGAATTGAAAAATCAATGAGAAATGGCTAGATTTGATCAGTTCCAGAGCCAACTACCTAACTGTGCATATTAGGCAAATTTATGTCATGCATGCTCATATACATCCAGAAACAATGGGACCAATTTGGAATGGGAGAAGGTTAAAGAGTGGTGACCAGCAGCCAGCACAAGGCCTTTCAGCCAATCATGCTTGACAAGCAGCCATAGAAACACATCGGTGCCTGAATTATGCAAATCACATGGGTCATGATGTCACAGTAGGACTTCACGTCACTGCCAAAGCCAAGCCTCATAAACTATTTTGTGTATGACTTTCAGGGAGTGAGGAAGGGGTGCTGGGACTGAGAACATTAAAGGAGATTTAAAAAACAGATTTTAAAAAAAGGAACAGCTTGAAGTCTAACTTTGATGGATTAAGGTGTGGCAGGTGAAGGCCTGTGATCCACAGTGTCTGACATAAACAGACAGGCCTAACTAGCTTGACCTGTAAATGAAGCCTGTGAAGAGGCCCATAGGAATTACACATCCCCCAACATGCTGCTATTGTAGAATTAGAACTCAGTAAAAGTATTGGATTAGCTTAGACAAGCAGAACTGAAAGATGGAAAAATACAGAAAAATATGTTTAAAAGCCACTGATAAGAGAATACAGCTGTAAGGGATTTAATTAAAACTGCTGACAGAAAGGTTACAGAGCCCTGCTTCCCCGCACGTACTAACTAGCCCAATGGCCTTGGAAATAGGAAAGTAACAAGTTGGTGAACTGGCCATTGTAATTGGGACTAGAAGGGGGGTGAGCAGGTGCTGAGCCCACTCAAAGAACATAATTGGATAATCATATCAGTACCAGGACCAATAGAAGGGGTACGGGAGGTACGGGAGGTTACCGGGACCAATGAAATGTTTTCCTATACCTAGAATGGAGCAAAAGTCTATAAAAGTTGTTGTATTGCCAGAGAACATTGCTCAACCATTTTGAATTTGATTCTGCTTGAGACTTGTGCACAAATAAATGATTTGGACCTTCTGAACAGACTCCTGGTATCATTGGTTTGTCTGCGCTCTGCTGCTACATATTCTTGTTGCATTGGCCGGGAAGGTGTGGTATTAGAGGGTATATAGGGCAATATACCACGACTTTCCGCCTCTACAGGTTTGGTCCTGCCAGGATCGCGCCCTTCCGACGGGGGCTCGCTCCCTGGCGCCACCGGTCCCTTGCATTGGAGGGAGCTGGCCGGACCTCGGCGGGTGCCGGGCCCGGCTGGAGCCAACACCTCGAACCCGAGTGAGGGGAGTCCGAGGTCCAACTCATGCGCTTGCTTGGGAACTTTGAGGACTGGATCCGGTGAGTAAAGTTTTGATTTGTTATGTCTAGACAGATAAGAAAGAGCAGTGCTGCCATTTGAATATTGAACTTGGAACTTGGTAAGAGAGCTCTCAAAGACAGGCCGATTAACCCCGCATGGGTATTCGCAGGGCGAAACCCCCGTCTTCTTGTATTTTGGAATTTGAACAAGACTAGTCAGAATAGATAGAAATGAATGCATTCTGGGATACGTTGCTAGCATGATTGTGTGAATGAAGTGTGAATGAGAGGTCTGGCAGCACGGACCAAGCGAAGGCGGACCCCTGAGTAACGCAGTTCCTGACCGGGCGACCGCGTTCAGGTCGTAAAAAGGGGGAAGCGATTGTCATCTTGTCTTGTTATTTGTTTTCCCTATATGTTTCTAGGGCCATGAGGACCCCTTACCCACGGTCCGCCCTCCTTTTCCCTTTTGTCTGTTGCGCGCACACATCGAAATGGGAGGGGCGGGGTCTACTAGGAACACTCCATTAGAATGTATGATCGCACATTTTAAAGAAGGATATTCCGGAGACTATGGTATTAAAATGACTGCAGCTCATTTACAGATTTTGTGTACTAGGGAGTGGCCCGATCTAGACCCTACCTGGCCCCGAGAGGGAACCTTTAATGAAGGAATTATTCAGTTAGTGCACCGTAGAGTGCGAATAGCGCACCCCGATCAGTACCCCTATATAGATTCCTGGTTAAGTATTTGTGAAGATCCGCTCCCTTGGGCGAAGCGCTGTTATGAAGAGCAGTGCAGAATAATGTTAGCAAAGACAGATTATAGTCAGAAAATAGAACAGCCTAGAAAGAAAGGGAAAGGTGAGAAATCCAGGAAGAAACCCATCCTGGTAGATCCTGATTCCCCAGAAATGATTACCCGACAGCCCCAAACCCAGTGCCCAGTGAGAGTAGCCCCACGTCCTGCCCCAGAGCCCCGGAGACAGCAGGAACGGGACCCAACCCCTGAGCCATTACCCAAAGAGCAGGTAGATGAGCTCCCTTTAATTGAAGAAGATGATTCTACCGAGACAGAAAAAGGAGAATCAGATACAGAAACAGAGAAGGAAAAAGCTGAAAATTCCCCGAGTGATACTGACAGTGTAAAAGTGGCTGCCAGTGTTAGCTCGCCAGTGAAAAGTAAATCTAAAGTAAAGCACGAAGAAAAAAAAGAAAATAACCCCTGACAGGAAAGTTACGAGAATATCTTTCAGATCCCAAAAGACATCTACTGCTAAGATGATGCCTTTACGGCAAGTCCCGGGAATACCCATAAGAAATGAAGATAATGAGGTGGTGGCGGGACCCCTAAATTATGTGTATGTCCCCTTCTCTACCACTGATTTGTTAAATTGGAGGACACATTATGCCTCCTATACCAATAAACCCCAAGAGCTTACAGAATTAGTGAATACTATTATGGAAACCCACCAACCAACATGGGCAGATTGCCGCCAGCTCCTGTCCACCTTATTTACTACAGAGGAATGGACACGAATTAGAAAAGCAGCTATAGACTGGCTGGCAGATAACCCGGTAGCTCCAGGAGAAAGGGGGGAGGAAAGAATAGATAATCGGGAAGCGGCCCAAAGAGAATTCCCGAATGAAGACCCCCGATGGGATCCAAATACAGAAAGAGGAGCCAGAGCCCTAGCCCGTTTTCGCCAAGGCTTTATACAAGGCCTGAAAAGGGGGGGCCAGAAAGCTATGAATCTTTCCAAAGTTACTGAAGTTACCCAAGGCATAGATGAGAGCCCAGCAGTGTTTTATGAAAGATTAACTGAAGCATATAGAATGTATACTCCTTATGATCCCGATGCACCAGGAAGTTTATGCATGGTGAATTCTGCTTTTGTAAATCAGTCTCAACCAGACATTAGACGTAAATTACAGAAATTAGAAGGGTTTGCAGGCATGAATGCAACTCAGTTATTGGAAGTCGCTCATAAAGTGTATGTGAATCGTGATAATGAAAGGCAGAGAGAATGTGATCGAAAGATGAAGAAGAAAGCTGATTTTTTGGCTGCGGCCATAGTTGAACAGAAAAGGGGAGGTATCCCTAGTCAACAGAGCAGAGGAAGGGGGCGGGGCCGAGGTGGAAGCCGGCCCCAGCTAGGCGTAAACCAATGTGCCTACTGCAGGGAGGAAGGACATTGGAGAGATGCATGCCCACAACTTGAAGATGCCCACCAAGATGACGAAAACAATTATCAATGGAGAGAAGAAAGACGAGGCTGTCCCCGAAACCGCGGAGGAGCCAATCGAGAGCAATACCAGCGAGAAAGAGGAGAAGCCGTACAAGCATTGGCCACGACAGCCCATGATGAAGATGACGTGGATTAGGACAGACCGGGCTCTGAATTTGCTTTAGGTCTCCAGGAGCCTATGGTCGGAATACAAATAGGAGACCAAGTTATGAACTTTATGGTTGATACTGGAGCAGAACATTCAGTAGTAGACAAAAGATAGCCCCATTTTCTACAAAAGCAGTCACCATTGTAGGAGCAACTGGTGCCAAAGCTACAAAACCTTTTCTTCAGAATCGCATATGCAGTCTAGGAGGACAGCAAATAACTCATCAATTCCTTTACATGCCTGAATGTCCAGTGCCACTACTGGGACGAGATATGTTAGCCAAGCTACAAGCCCAAATATCTTTTACTGAAAAAAGGAGAAATGCAAATGACTGTGAATTCTCAAGCCAAGCCTGCAGGAATAATGCTGCTTACAGTTCCCCGAGAAGAAGAATGGAGATATTACAGTGATGAATCTGCTCAAGACACCTATTTTGAACAAACTTTGAAAAGCATTGATGCACCACCTGGAGTATGGGCAGAAGGCAGTCCTCCAGGCCTAGCCAAACATATAGCTCCAATAATTGTAACTCTCAAGCCTGGTGCTACACCAGTACATGTCAAGCAGTACCCTCTCCCAAGAGCTGCAATTGAAGGCATCCACCGCCACTTGCAAAGATTACTAGAACATGGCCTACTAAAAGTATGTCAATCCCCATGGAACACTCCACTTCTGCCAGTGAAAAAGCCTGGAACAGGTGACTACCGCCCAGTACAAGATCTAAGAAGAGTGAATGAAGCAGTTGAAACCATACATCCAGTTGTACCCAATCCTTACACTCTTCTAGGACTGATACCTGCTGAAGCTACCCACTTTACTGTTCTGGATTTAAAAGATGCATTCTTTTGCATAAGATTAGCACCCATAAGTCAGATATTATTTGCATTTGAATGGCAGGACCCTATCTCTGGAAGAGGGGGCCAACTTACTTGGACACGATTACCCCAAGGATTCAAGAATTCACCTACCATCTTTAGTGCTGCACTGAATCAAGACCTTTCAAGCTATCCAGTGGCCCCGGGGAAGAGAGTGCTTCTCCAATACGTGGACGATCTGCTGATAGCTGCTATATCAGAAAGTGAATGTATACAAGCCACCAAAGACCTCTTGCAGTTACTAGATGAAGCTGGATACAAAGTTTCCAGAGCAAAAGCACAACTATGCCAAAAAGAAGTGAAATACTTGGGCTTTCGTATAACCAAAGGAAGCCGAAAATTAGGCAGAGAGAGAAAAGAAGCAGTATGCAGAATTCCAACCCCAACTACCAGAAAGCAAGTCAGAGCCTTTCTGGGAGCGGCAGGATATTGCCGAATTTGGATTCCCAACTTTGCTCAAATCGCCAAACCACTGTATGAAGCCACAAAAGGAAAAGAAAAGTCGCCACTGGAGTGGGGACCTGAGCAGGATACAGCCTTCAAGACGTTAAAGGAAGAATTGATGTCATCACCAGCACTTGGACTACCAGATGTTCACAAGCCTTTCCACTTGTTTGTACATGAAGCACAAGGAAATGCCTTAGGCATGTTGACTCAGAAATTGGGAAATTGGGAGCGACCTGTAGCATACCTATCGAAACAATTGGACACTGTGGCCAAAGGATGGCCACCTTGCCTGAGAGCAGTTGCAGCTACAGCATTGTTAGTGAGTGAAGCAGATAAGCTCACACTAGGACAGAATCTACGAGTCACTGTGCCACATGCAGTCCTTGCCCTTATGGAACAGAAAGCAAATCATTGGCTCACCAATTCCCGAATGTTGAAATATCAGAGCATGTTATGTGAAAACCCACAGATACAACTAGAAGTGAGCCATGCCTTGAATCCAGCCACCTTGATACCTATTAGTGAAGAACTCCCAGAACATGATTGTATAGAAGTCATGGACACTGTATTCTCAAGCCGACCTGACCTGACAGATGTGCCCATAGACAATCCTGACCAAGTCTATTATGTAGATGGAAGCAGTCTCATCATCGATGGACGACGCTGCGCCGGATATGCAGTAGTCACTCAACATGAAGTCGTTGAGTCATCAGCTCTAGCCTCAGGTACATCAGCCCAGAAAGCAGAATTGATAGCACTTACTTGAGCACTACTGCTAGGTGCAAAACTTGTGTTAAATGTATATACAGACTCTAAGTATGCCTTCACTACCCTATATGCTCATGGAGCTTTCTATAAAGAATGAGGGCTCATCACGTCCGGAGGAAAATCAGTCAAGTATGGCCCAGAGATACTAATGTTACTTGATGCAGTATGGGCCCCAACTCGTGTAGCTGTCATGCACTGTAGAGGACATCAAGCGGGAAAAGGAGAAGTTGCTCGAGGAAATAGGTTTGCAGATGCCTCAGCACGACAAGCAGCCATGACAGGACAAATTATACCACAAGCCATGCCAATGCAGGCAGCATTGTTTCCAGTACCCTTGAACTTATGGACACCACGATATACCACCAAAGAATTAGATTACTACTGTAACAAGGAAGATGGAGTACTGAAAGATGGGTGGATTGAGCTGCCACCAGCAGAGGGCAGTCAACCCCCAGGACGAATAGTAATTCCCAAATTGTTAGGTCCAGCTTTTGTCAAAGCCTTCCATGAAGCCACCCACTATGGAAAAAGTGCTATGGAAAGAGCACTCAGACCACATTTCTGCATTACCATGTTAGCAGCCCTATCAGCTTCAGTGGCACGCCAGTGTCTAATTTGTGCCAAAAATAATGCCAAGCAAGGTCCTACACCACCGCCCCGAGTTCAGTCAGGAGGTGTAACCCCCATGCACCACCTGCAAATTGATTTTACTGAAATGCCAAAAGCCAATGGATATCACTACCTATTGGTATTAGTTTGTACTTTCTCTGGGTGGGTAGAAGCCTTCCCAGCCAGAACTGAAAAAGCTCGAGAAGTCACCAAAGTTTTACTGAGAAAGATTGTCCCTAGATTTGGAATTCCAGCAGTAATAGGGTCAGACAATGGGCCCTCATTTGTTTCTCAGATTACTCAACAGTTAGCAAAAGCTTTGCAGATACAATGGAAGCTTCACACTGCATACAGACCCCAGAGTTCAGGGAAAGTTGAGCGAATGAATCGTACCTTAAAAGCCCAAATGTCTAAGCTTTGTCAGGAGACACGCCTGAAGTGGCCCCAAGTGCTCCCAATAGCTTTACTCAGAATACGCTCAGCTCCTGTGAAGTCAACAGAATTTTCCCCTTTTGAAGTTCTGTATGGTAAACCCCCACCAATAGTGCAGGGAATTAAAGGAAGTCTAGCCCAAATTGGTTCAGAAATAACCAGGCAAGAACTCCTAGCTCTTAGTTTTGTTCTGCAGACTCTCCATGCGTGGATCCAAGACCAGTTGCCTATCAACTTGACGGAACCCTTGCATCCCTACCAGCCTGGTACCTCGGTGTGGATCAAAGATTGGAAGAAGACACCGCTGGAACCCCATTGGAAGGGACCATACACCGTCATCCTGTCTACCCCAACTGCAGTAAAGGTAGCAGAGATCGATTCCTGGATCCACCACAGCAGAGTCAAGCCCGCAGCTGATCCAGAACCTGAGCAGTGGACAGCAGAGCAGCATCCTGATGCACCTTTGCGAGTTACTCTGAGACGGCAACCAGCAGCTTAGACACTTTGTCACAGTGCCCTGCAGTAGCCAAGTCTTTCGAAGAGGATTGCTGTTTTCCATACAGCAAGAGTTTGTTTCAACGAACCTCATGTGTGTGATTTTACACACTACTTTGATGCTACATTGATTGACCATATTTCAGAAGCCAACTGAAATTGATAAGTTGGTTAATGTGTGATGGACAACTTGAGGATCTTCAATCAACACTCAGCACCCGTTGAATTGCTTCATTAGCAAACGGGACGAAGAAAAGAACGTCGTGATCAAGATTTTCAAGCTGAGGATTCAGAAGAACTCCAATCAACATGTATCTTTATCTTTGCTTTGCCCTGGTTGCCTGTTTTGGATGCTTTGAACTGACTCATGCCTTACCTCCATGCACTGCTTGCATTACTTCTACTCGAACTGGACTGAAAGTAACTCAGACTTTGATTTATCACTCTTACTATTCCTGCACTGGTAAAGTGACTCGGTGTATTTATAACACCACTGAACTGAATGTCTGTACCAAAGGTAAATCTAAAGTATGCTTTAATCCGCATCAGAATCCATCCTATTACACTTTGGAAATGCGATGGAAAGATGCAGATGGACCTTTGATCAATGCCACACGCCCACTCACAGATCCTAGTCAACCTGCTGTTTTGTATTTTGATGCTTGTGAAGTAATCAACAGAGATAGTCGTTCTAAGTGTGGTAATTGGGAAAAATCATACACATGGAATGACAAATATATGTGTCCAGAAGGGACCATTGGATGGGGAGCATGCACAGGAAAGAAAGTCTCAGCTGATGTATATAGTACAGCCCCAGAGTCAGATTACTTCTGCCCAAGATGGGAATGTGTCTTCTATGCCACCTGGGTTGGTACGAGAGAGAATGTTAACAAAGATAATCGCATAGCTGCATTGCGGAGGCCATATGTCAAAGGTATAGACAAATGCAAGAAAAACGCTTGCAATCCCTTAGAGTTGGTTATTCGGAGACCCGAATATTGGAAACGAGGATCCCGATTTGGTATACAAATTGCAGGGACTGGATCAGATCCAGGAACCATAGTATATATAAGATTAAATACCCAGGCCCATAAATCATCCAAGTACCAAATCCATGACACATTCTATGAAGCCATGCATGTAAATAAGCTTGAAATTCCCCATCCCTCCCAGAACTTATTTTTAGAATTAGCTGGAGCAGTAGTATCCAGTCTAAATATCTCAGATTGTTACTTTTGTGGGGGAACACAAATGGGCGACCAATGGCCATGGGAAGCCCAAGAATTAAATTACTCTATGACTTACAATCAAACTGAACTACATAAGACTACCAGCAAATGGGTGTTAGCGCACTCAATAGTTGGACGTCTTTGCTATGCACGAACTGGACCCCAGTTCAAGCAACAGGTAGGACAGCTGGTCTGTCTTAGCCAGACGTTCTATAATGACACCACCAAAAAGACGTCTTGGTGGTCAGGAATTAAAGAACCTGAACCCCCAAACCCATTAGCCAGATTCCCTGAGCTTTCTCATTTATGGACTAATCTTGCCAAGCCTCATGCCTGGCAAGCCCCACCTGGCCTATATTGGATCTGTGGAAACCGAGCATATGCCCGACTCCCTACATACTGGGGAGGGGCGTGTGTCTTAGGGACCATCAGACCTTCTTTCTTTCTTCTAAACACGGAACATGGAGAACAATTAGGATACCCAGTGTACACAACTAATCACAGACACAAAAGAGCACTGAGACAGAAGAGAGCACCCCTCCAGGTAGGCAAGTGGGAAAAGTGGAAGGGTGATGATTGGCCACCAGAAAGAATCATTGAATATTATGGGCCTGCCACCTGGAATGATGATGGTATGTGGGGCTATCGAACCCCAGTCTATATGATTAATCGTATTATCCGCTTACAAGCAGTAGTTGAAATAATAACCAATGAGACTAGCCAAGCTCTTACACTTTTAGCTAGACAGAGTACCCAAATGCGCACTGCTATATATCAAAACCGCTTAGCACTTGATTATTTGTTAGCAGCTGAAGGAGGAGTATGTGGTAAGCTGAATTTAACTAATTGTTGTTTAAAAATAGATGATAAGGGTCAAGTAGTTGAAGAAATTGCTGAAACTATGCGAAAGCAAACTTATGTGCCAGTACAAACTTGGCATTCACTAAAGTTTCCTAACTGGTTTGCTAATCTTTTCTCATGGCTAGGAGGACTTAAAACTTTCCTTATACTAGTACTAATAATCATTGCTGTCATTTTACTGTTACCATGTATAATCCCATGTTGTATGCGTTCTATTCATAGTGCTATTGAAAGTACAGTAGAGCGGAAGACCGCAACTAAGATTATGGCCTTATACCAACCTAAACCTCCTGCATATAGTCGGAAACCTCTGACCATGATATAACCATTTTAAGTGGATTTAATTCTCACACCTTATTAAGTAATAGGGTGAGATTAATTAAAGGGGGGAATGTGGCAGGTGAAGGCCTGTGATCCACAGTGTCTGACATAAGCAGGCAGGCCTAACTAGCTTGACCTGTAAATGAAGCCTGTGAAGAGGCCCATAGGAATTACACATCCCCCAACATGCTGCTATTGTAGAATTAGAACTCAGTAAAAGTATTGGATTAGCTTAGACAAGCAGAACTGAAAGATGGAAAAATACAGAAAAATATGTTTAAAAGCCACTGATAAGAGAATACAGCTGTAAGGGATTTAATTAAAACTGCTGACAGAAAGGTTACAGACAGGGCCGGCCCGTCCATTGAGCGAGAATGTTTTTTGCACTGGGCCCCGCGTTTCAGGGGGCCCCGCGCAAAAAACATTCTTTTTGAAAAGTAAAATTGAAAAGAAAAAAAAAAAACCTGTCTGCTGCCGCGGTCGGGGCCGCCGCGGCAGAATCGAGCGTGCCGCGGGGCCCCCCTGTGCACGGCAGAGCCTGCCCTCCTTGTAGCAGCTCTCTCTTTAGGGAGCTGAAGTCAGGCGCGCCGGCTTGCAGAGCGCGAGGGAAGAGTTTCTCCCTCGCTGCTCTGTTAAGCCCGCGGGGGCTGATGGGAAGTTCCCATCAGCCCCCGCGGGCTTAACAGCGCAGCGAGGGAGAAACTCGTCCCTCGCGCTCTGCTATGCAAGCCGGCGCGTCTGACTTGACAGCTCCAACGAGAGAGCTGCTACAAGGAGGGCAGGCTCTGCCGTGCACAGGGGGGCCCCGCGGCACGCTCGATTCTGCCGCGGCGGCCCCGACCGCGGCAGCAGACAGGTTTTCTTTTCTTTTAATTTTCGCTGGGCTGGGCTGGGCGGGGGGGGGGGTTAGGAGTGTTGCTGGGCTGGGCTGGGGGGGGGGTTTAGGAGTGTTGCTGGGCTGGGCTGGGGGGGGGGTTTAGGAGTGTTGCTGGGCTGGGCTGGGGGGGGGGGTTAGGAGGGTTGATGGGCTGGGCTGGGCTGGGCGGGGGGGGGGGTAGGAGTGTTGATGGGCTGGGGGGGGGGGTTAGGAGTGGTGATGGGCTGGGGGGGTAGGAGTGGTGATGGGCTTGGGGGGGTTAAGGAGTGGTGATGGGCTATGGGGGAGCTAAATCTGTATATGGGCTGATGGGATTAGGACTGAAAGTGGGTTGATGGGGGGGTAGGAGTGGTAATGTGCTATGGGGGGGCTTAAACTAAAAATTGGGTGATGGGGGATTAGGACTGGAAATGGGCTGGTGGGATTAGGACTGGGAGTGGGCTGATGGGGAGGTTAGGACTGGTAATGGGTTGGGGGGGGTTGCTAGGACTGGAAATGGGCTGAGTGGAAGGGGGCTTGAACTGCAAATCGCTGATGGGGAGGGGGGCTTGGAATGGGCTCTTAGGGGAAGGAGCTAGGACAGGAAATGGGCTGATGGAGGGGCTAGGATAGGACTGGGAATGGGGTGTTGGGGGAGCTAAGATTGGAAATGGGCTGTGGTGGGGGCTTGGATTGAAATGGACTCATGGAGGGGCTAGAACTGGAAGTAGGTTCATGGGGGGCTTGGATTAGAAATGGGCTGAGTGGAGGGGAGCTAGGATTTAACATGGGCTGATGGTGGGGCTAGGAAAGGACTAGAAATGGGCTGATGGGAGACTGGTATTGGAAATGAGCTGATGAAGGGACTCGGATAGGACTGGAAATGGATGGGGGAGCTAGGACTGGAAATGGGCTGATGTGGGGACTAGAAGGGAGCGGATACTGGGTGGGGCTGCAACTAAAAGGGAGCTGATGTTGGGGGAGATTAGAAGGGGATGGGGCTGGGAGAGTGAAATGGAGAGGGGAAGAATATTTTGTGTGGGAGGGAAGAAAAATCTACAATTGGCCGGGTATTGGGAGACTAAGGGGCTTGTTTACAAAGCCGCGGTAGTGGTTCGCGATCGCAGCCGCGGCCCCATTGAAATCAATGGGGCCGCTGCTCCGATTACGATCGCAAACCGCTACCGCGGCTTTGTAAACAAGCCCCTAAGTGGGGATTGAGGATGGAGGGGTAAAATTTGAGTGGATGAAATAGGAATGAGGAAAGAGCAAAAGGAGAAAGATTATTATGTTAAAGCAGATGTAGAGAGAGAATGGAAAAAAACTAGAGGAGAGAAGAAAGGACAAATGGACAGCAGACGATGGAGAGTTAGCAGAAGACACAAATAAACCAGAAGAAAGTGACTGGAACAATTGCAACTGAAAAAAAAATGCACAAAAGGTACAAAGATATCTCTTTATTTTGAATTTATTAACTGGAATATGTCAGCTCTGGGAAATGTGCATCATTAATGTCGGTGCTTTGTTTAGTACAAGAGGAAATTAATTTATAGTTTTATTTCAACATTGTTGTACATTCCAAGTTTGGCTTTTAGGGTTCCCAGTTTAATTATTGTCTTCCTGTTTCTAAATTGTGATTACTTGTTTGGTGATGGTCTATGTTCTGCATGTGTAACTGAGCTGAGGTGTTCTGTTTATATAATTCCTATTTGACATTGCCACTTGTTCTCTTTCCCCAGTAGGTCATGTATTGTTATTCTCTGAAATGTATTGGTTTAATATTTGCAGTGTTGCCTTTTGATAGGTAGGGTATGGTGCTTTATGAGTCTTGGTAGTGCTGTTAGGATACGGTGGGTTTGCTATGGGTTCTAAATGGGCAGTGTTTGTAGTAGTTCCTAATGTGCCTGGCGGTTGGCACTGGATTATAGTAATGTAGAAATCTTTGTCTTTCTTTATCCATACACTCATGAAGAGGCATGTTTACTAAAAGTTAGTGTATGGTAACATTATGCAAATATTTATGCAAATGAGGCCCCTTATGCAAATGAGGCCCCGCACCGAGTCTCCGCACATGGCCCCGCACCCCCCTTGGGCCGCCCCTGGTTACAGAGCCCTGCTTCCCCGCACGTACTAACTAGCCCAATGGCCTTGGAAATAGGAAAGTAACAAGTTGGTGAACTGGCCATTGTAATTGGGACTAGAAAGGGGGTGAGCAGGTGCTGAGCCCACTCAAAGAACATAATTGGATAATCATATCAGTACCGGGACCAATAGAAGGGGTACGGGAGGTACGGGAGGTTACCGGGACCAATGAAATGTTTTCCTATACCTAGAATGGAGCAAAAGTCTATAAAAGTTGTTGTATTGCCAGAGAACATTGCTCAACCATTTTGAATTTGATTCTGCTTGAGACTTGTGCACAAATAAATGATTTGGACCTTCTGAACAGACTCCTGGTATCATTGGTTTGTCTGCGCTCTGCTGCTACAAAGGAAGGGGTGCTTGGGTTTACCAGTGGGAAGCACAAAGAAAAAACATTGAAAACAGAAAGCACTTGAGTGTTCCTGCTTCTGTTTAAGAGTAGGAGTGCTGTTGTGTCACTGTTTGTCTGATTTTACAACTAGGAGTTTGAAAGTTTTCCAGGATTTCCTGCCTGCTACCTGCTCCTGTAGTGTGTCTTTCTGAAGTTGGGGGAGGAGAACAGCAAAGCCACAGAGGCTAGGAAAGTTCTGCTTTTACAGTTCACCAACTGGCAATTGCTTACTATCCTATGTATTGGTGGAAAGTGTGCACTGTGCACTAGTGCACAGATCTTTTGTACATTTCCAAAACTGACAGTGTCTCTTAAGATGGTAGGTACTGTATCTAGTCTATTGCATTACACAAACAGAAGATACAGTGAAATATTTTTTTGTAACAACCTCTTTCATCTCATACTCATAGAATACAGTAAAATAAATATATTAAGCAGCACACATAGGGAGAAGGAACTCCAGGGCAGCAGAGGCTTAGTGAGTGGCAAAGGGCAGTAAAAGACAGGCAGTCTCTGCTCCCAAGTGCTCATTATCCAGTCCAAGCATATATCATAATGCTTGCGAGGGGTGATTTTGGGAAATTAAGTACTGGTAAAAGAATGGAGGGAAAGTGGGAGCAGCACTAGGACAAGTGCACAAAAAAAGTTTAATTACACATTGAGTGAAAAAATTTTTAGTCTTTAATGAGTTACATTGTAGCTTCATTGCATGTTCCCTAGTCTTTCTGTATTTTGATGGAGTAAACAACTGTTCTATGTTTACCCATTCCACTCCATTCATTAATTTATAGACCTCTATCATATCTCCCCTCAGCCGTCTCTTTTCCAAGTTGAAGAACCGTAATCTTTTAAGCCTTTCCTCATAGGAGTATCCTTCTATCCCCTTTACCATTTTGGTGGCTCTTCTCTGTACCTTTTCTAAATCTACTATATATTTTTTAAGATATGGTGACCAGAATTGCATACAATATTCAAGATATGTTCGCTCCATGGAACGATACAGAGGCATTATAATATCCTTGATTTTTTTCTCCTTTCCTTTCCTTATGATTCCTAGCATTCTATTTGCTTTCTTGGCTGCCATTGCAGATTGGCGGAGGATTTCAATGTATTATCCACAATGATGCCTAAATCTTTTCCCTAATGTGAAACCTTGCATCGTTTAACTGCAGTTTGGGTTGTTCTTTCCTAGGTGCATCACTTTGCACTTGCCCTCATTACATTTCATCTGCTATTTGGACTCCAGTCTTCCAATTTATCAAGGTCCTCTTGCAATTTTTCACAATCCTCTTGTGTTTCAACCACTTTGAATAATTTTGTGTCATCTGCACTAAGCTACATGGCTCCTAATTGCTAATGGGGAAGGTAAGGTCAGGGAACAGAGTTGGGAGGCTCTAACTGTGTGGTTAGAAAAACGTGAGACTAGAAGTGAAGCAAGGGAGAGAGGTGTCTCAGAATAGTATGCTTTATGAGTCAATAAGACAATCATGAAATTAATTTTATAAGCAGCCAGCAGGCAATGTTTTTTTGTATAATAGGGGTATATAAACAAACAGAGGAGAAGGATACTCCACAATGAATATCACCCAAACACAGAGCGGAGAAAACAAAGCCATGGACACACCAAAAGTATCTTCACATGAGTAGTTTTATTCAGTGACCCGACTTGACCAAGTTTTGTCACTCAGGCCTGCATCAGGGGTCAGTCTGATAATCCAAAAACATCGAATGACAAGCAAGTTGTTCAAAGGTTAATCATAGCCATCAATCTTGCACAAGAATGGTTACAGTAGAATGAAAGGGACGAAAACCAAACTGAAGTGGATCAAGGAGGGCTTGAGAGGATAGAAAATCAAGGCAATGACGGAGAACTGCATGTTCAAGGAGTTTGGAAATGAAAGGAAGAAGGGAAATGGGATGATAACTAAAGGGAGAAGTAGGATCCAGTAAATGTTTCTTGAGGAGAGGAGTGATTATAACATGTTTGAAGGCTGCAGGGAAAGTTGCAGTAGAGAGCGATAGATTGAGAATATACGAGATGGAGGGGATGACGGAGGAGGAAATGGAGTTAAGGAGATGGATGGGAATAGGATCAAAGGAACATGTGTGTTTAGAGGAGAAAAGAAGACGAGAGGCTTCCTCATCGGAAATATTACAGAAGGATGAAAGGGTGACAGAGATTGAGGGAAAAAAGTTGCCACTGAAGAGGGGGAAGTGGTAATGAAGAAGAATTGGAGTGTAATATTATGGACTTTGTCATGGAAATAGTCAGCTAGGGTTTGGGCAGAAGAGAATTGAGACGTAGGGGTCAGAGGCAAGAGAATTAGTCAGATGGACAAAATAGTTTTGCTTACCAAGTGCAATGGCAGACTGGAAGAAAGAACGCATGAATCTGAAGTGAAGAAAGTCAGAAAGGGAGCAGGATTTTAGTCAAGTGTGTTCAGCTTAGTGGGCACAGGATTATAGGTAGTGGATAGTTGAAGACAGCCAGGGCTGGGGTAAAGTGCATCTAACAGGATGTGGGATTGACAGAGCAAGAGTATCCAGAGCAGAGGAGAGAGCAGAATTATAGGAAACTACAGCTTCATCAATAGACTTAGAGGACAAAGTGGAAGAAAGAAGTGGAAGAAAGGATCAATAGCCTGAAGATTTCTAAAACGGTAGAAGGAGACTGGGTGAGATTGAGATTGAGGCAGGGAATAACGAAAAGTGAAGCTTAACAGGTGATGATGGTCAGATAAGGGAAGAACTGAGGTAAGGAAATTAGAAAGTAAACAATTAGAAAAGAAAACAAGGTCGAGACAATGACAATGCTGATGAGTGGGGGCAATAGAGCAAAGCTGCAGGGTAAATAAGGCAAGGGAGAGGAGTTTAGAAGCATAGGGGTCAGAAGGATTGTCGATATGAAATTAAAATCAGCAAGAATAAGCGAGGGGGAAGAAGAATCAAGAAATAAGGAAAGCCATGATCGAAGTCAGAGAGAAAAGTAGAAGTGGATTTGTCAGAAGGTATATAAATAACAGCAATCCAGAGAAGTAGGAGTAAAAAGACAGATAGAGTGGACTTCAAAGGAGGAAAAGGAATGAGACAGATAGAAGGAGAGGCTGAAATTGGCAAAAAGCAGCAAGCAGAAACCCGACACCACCACCGCGGCCAGTGGCACGAGGAGTGTGGGAGAAATGGTAATCACCATGACAGAGGTCAGCAGGCAAAGCAGTATCATCAGGGAGAAGCCAGGTTTTGGTAAGAGTCAGAAGGTGAAAAGCGTGAGAGATAAAGAGATCATGGGTAAAAGAAAGTTTATTAGAAATGGAATGAGCATTTCATAAGGCACAAGAGAAAGGAAGAGAAGAGGAAAGGAGGGGGATATGAATGAGATTGGAGTATTAGCAAGAGGAACCAAGCTGGCAGTGAGAGAAAAATGAAGGAGGACCAGGGTTGGAATTAATATCACCAGAAGACAGGAGGAGAAGGAGAAGAAGAAAGTGTGGCATAGAGGAGATGGCTTGGCAGAAACAAGGATGAGGTTGTTTTAGAAAGGAAGGAGAAGGGTGAATGAGAGGAAGAAAAAAGTGGAGTTCAAACAATGAGGAAAGAGTGGAGGACAAGATAGAGGAGGAAATGGGGAAGGAGAAAAGGAGGGAGGATTTAAGTTGATGGAAAGAGGGGAGAAGGTTAGGGAGAGTCAGAAGAAAGAGCAGGAAGAGATGGGGAACCATAAGAAGGGAGGTGGAAGTCAAGCTAAGAAATGGCTGTGAGGGTAAGGTAGAATGAAGAGAAAGGAAAGAGGCAAGTTAGTGTGTAAATGAAAGTAAAAATATATCAAATCAAATAAGATAAGATAAAATGAAATGAGATAGAATGATAGTATCTAAAATCCGACTATATGACTAAAATTCAAGAGTCAATCAAAATGACATAGGAAGGCAGTTACCATTTCTCATGAATTACATCATGAATCCTCTCAAAGAGAAGCAGCAAAAAATAGATATCCAGAATCGCGTTCAGTTTATGGATCCAGGGTGAGTGGCTACAGCAGAAGGGAGGAATGAGATTGAACAATGTCAGAGCACTGCAGCAGCACCAGGGTTCCAGCCAAGATGCATTTTCCACACCAGAGTCTCAACGATGATCATTATCACCCAAGGGGAGAAATGAAGTAAAGAAATAATGGGTGATACAATATAATACTTCATGCTGTGGTCCCCAAATATCATGCACCAGCATAGAAAACTTCTCTGCAGCTCAGTAGTGACAATAACCAACATTAAGGGCATTCAGTATCTTCTGTAGCATATGCCATTCCTCCCTGTTCCTCTTCTCAGGGTAGACAGTATCCATGCTCCTTTCCATGATCTCAGCTGCTCAGTTCATGCCAAGTGAAGGAACCTTCCCCATCTGCAACGAGTGGAACTAGATGCTACTCCTCCTGTGGATAATGTATTCCCATCACCTGCCCCAGACTACGCACTGGGCTTCCTGCCTCACCTAGGCAGGGTTTGGAAATCTAGAAATTCCTTTTCCCCAGGGCCCCCTCCTTCTCTTGTGTCAGGCTGGGGTTTCAAAGCCCATATCCCCTGACTGTTCAGCTGCAAGTTCCTAATTACTAGCATCTGCTTCAGGGACAGGGCTGGCACGCCATTAGGAAACTAGGCGACTACCTAGAGTGTAAGTGATCCAAGGGTGACCCACTGCCACCCCTCTCCGAGACCTCTAGTGGCAACAATGATGTCAAACATCCCCACAGCTCTTACCTTAAACTTCTGGTGCTGCAAGGCTGTTTGGCTCCTGCCTCTGCCAAGACCCGATGCCGACTTCCTGATTGCAAACAGCGGCGGGGTAGGAGTCATGCAGCCTTGCAGCACCAGAGATTTAAGGTAAACACCATGGGGCTGTTTGTGACCATTGTTGCCACTGCAGGTGCTAAAGAGGGGCGGCAGCAGGCCACCCCTGGACTATTGGTACTCTAGGGGGCAATGGGGGAGAGGGGGTGGGAGCAGGGGATGCAAGAAATGAGGTTCACCTAGGGCATCTCATCTCCTTGCACCAGCCCTGTATAGGGATTTCCCCCCCCCCCCCCAGGACTACCTATTGTCAGGGGCTATGCTACTCAGTAATTCTTTAAGCCTGGAGCTGCCACCAGCTCTGAGGAGCTCCCCCTAATGTCTGGGACCCTAAATACACTGGTGTGCTTACTTGCACCCCACATTACTTAATATACCATTTTCCACAAGCATTAAAGTGATTTACAATTTTAAAAAATACATAGGACAAACAAAAACAATAGTAAAATAAAAATAATATTTACTTATATTGCCACTATTGTATTTGAATGTAACTTTGAGCTACTACTGAAGAAGGTGTGAGCTAAATCCAAAACCTCTTTCCTAGAAATAAGAGGGAGGGCACCTAGAAAGCATCAATTACCAAAGACAGGTCCTCCTTTCTATTTCTGATTCTTCTCCATACCACTTTCAGTTTGTTAATATCTTTTGTAATCTGCTATGTATGACAGTTCTGTAATTGATCACTTTATTTTAATTGCAGTGCAAATGATGTTACTTTAAAGATGGCAGCATGATTGAACAAAAATGTATGTTATTTACCATTTTAAATATATTAATTAATCAATCAATCAATCTGTTTCTCCTTAAAAGTACATTTTGTTATCAATAAACCTTATTTTGCTAAAAAGAGAGGCTTACAGGCATTCACAGGGACAGGAAGTATAATGTGGCCATCAAAACTGCAGAGCTGCTAAATTACCCAATTCCAGGAGGAATATTTTTTGGCCAGTCCCAGTTTTCAGCTTACATCCAAAAGAAGTGTGGCATTTGTGTCCCTGATTCTATTCACTGAAATCACTGCTGCAGGTCCCATAATGCGATAGCGTGGGGCTGTCAGAAATCCAGGAATGGTCCAAAATCTCCTTCTTGGAGCCAGGTAACTTGGCAACTCTGGAGCTGAATCATTCTGCAGACAGCCAGTAAGATGCAGAATGAAAGACTCATTATAATTGCTCAGTGGCTAAGCTCTAAACGGGGGCCCCAAGCAAACTTTGTCTGAGGGACCCCCATTATTGGGGGGAGGGGGGATCTGGCTTGTCTTCCTTCCCTCCCTCCCTCCCTCTGTCTCCCCCCGAGTGCAGTAAACACCTTACTTTAACTGAAGTTTACTGCACTTCTAAGTAGCTATTACTTTCCGCTGCCGGTTGAAGTCTCACGATAACAACCGTGTGATTTCATGGCTGTTATTGCGAGACTTCAGCACAGCAGCAAGAAGTAATAGCTGTCGGGCAAGAAAAGTATAACTTACAAGCAGAGGTGGCACAAGGTAATCTGCTGCCTGAGGCGAGGGATGAGATGCCCCCCCCCCCCACTCCCCAGCTCTGAACCATATCAAAGTCATTTAAATAATGTGGAGGACATAAAAAGATGTTCGCACACCAAGGAACTAAAAGAGTGAGAACCAAAGCACCAAAGAACCAAAGCACCAAAGAACCAAAGTATATAATACCAAATTATTACTCATGTTTAACTCATTCACCCCTCTCCTTCCTTTATAAAATGTGTATAGTACTTGCTTTTTCTTTTTGAATATATATTTTGCATTCACGGAAACCCCTCCAACAATGGGTGCCGAGCAGAACTAGGTTATTCATCCACAAAACTCAATATCTAATTAGAATAAAAAAATCTGATTCTCGCCATCTCACTAACAAACATTCTCTTGTACCAGGCATATTGTTTATTTATTTAGCTGTATTTATATCCCGCTTTTCACCAGGTCAAAGCGGTCAATTGGGAGATACATTTTAACACGAGGGGATATGACACACATACGCTAATACTTACAGGGAACATGGGCAATGGAGGGTTAAGTGGCTTGCCCAAGACCACAAGGAGTGCCTATAGGACTAGAAATCCCAGTCCCTCCGGCCTGAGATTGCTGTCCCCAGGTGGGACTTGAACCCCCGGCCCGAAGTACCTTGTCCTAACCACTAGGCCACTCCTCCCACTTATTGTGAACTAATAGGAGTGGAGGAATAGCCTAATAGTTAGGGCACTGGCTTAGGAACCATGGGCCCAATTTTTGAAAGGCAACTACACGGTTACAGCCCAGTAAACCATGTAAATGCCTTAGTTGGGGATATTCAAAGGTACTTATATGGTTAGTTCAGTTGAATATCCCCTCCTAATCCCCTACGCACCCCGATGCTATCCGGTTAGCATGGGAGTATGTTAGGGGCATTCTAGGGCGGAGCGAAGAATGGCGCTAACTGGGCAGCAGTGATATTGGATGCTGTCCGGTTAGTGATTTGCGTCTTAAAGAAAGGCAAGGAAAACTCTCGCCTATCTTTAAGGCGCAGATCACTAACTGGCAGCATCCAATGTCACTGCTGCCCAGTTAGCATCGGCGACTTCCAGCTTTTGCAGTGAACACCGGATATTCAATGTCGTCGCCGCAGCATTGAATATCCAGTTTAGGGGTCAGCGGGGAGGGCTATGTGCCAAAGAGGTGCATAGCCCTTCCAAAATCGGCACAATTGAATATCAGGCCCCAAGAGACCAGGGTTCAATTCCCACTAGCACTCCTTGTGGCCTTGGGTAAGTCACTTAGCCCTCCATTGCCTCAGAAGAATCCAATCTATCAATGTCCCTGTTTAATGTATATTAACAAGTTTAGGTTACAATGTAAACTGATTTGACTAAAAATGATAAAAAAAGATTTTTAAAAGCCTGTTGAATAAAATATAAAACCCTACAAAAGTCACTGAGGATTTATAGAGCAAATCTACCATAAAATACCAGCACCAACTTCCAAAACTCACATAAGGAGCCTACCCCAAAAAAGCATACTGTAAATACTGTAGCAGGCCCTGGAACATCCAACACCTATTTGAAAAAGTGAACAATTCAGATTATTACGGTACAGATCCCTACATATAAACTCCAAAGCTGTAAAAGTCTGGAACTCAGCAGCGATGACGCTATTAGGCTACTAAACAAAATTAAATTGAGATATTGCTTTAAAATTTGAAATGTTCTTGAATCTGAACTTACAAAATATTTTAAATGTTAGTCTCACAGCACAAAGAATGCAAAACTGCAAATCTCAGAGACAATCCATATTCCAGTATCCCTCCACTAGTGCCCTGCAGTTGACTACACCAAGAACCCAGAATACAGGACCATAGAGCAAATCTATTATTCCATAACAGCACTAACTTACAAAACTTACACAGCAGGGAGTGTACCCATAAAAGGACAGCACCATAAATATTGCAGGAGGGCCCTAGAACATCCATATTCCTATTCAGAAAACTGAGCAAACCAGATTACTACAGATCCTTACATAGAAACTCCATGCTAACAGAACACACAGCCTCAGTCACACATGCAGAACAGAGATCGATCTTTACCAAGTAGGTAATATATCAATACAAACTAAAAATAGACAAAAAAATGCTTTTACTCCATTACTCTTAGGTTTACTGGATTCTTTCCAAAAATTATAGAGTGAGGCGAGAGAAAGTGTAGTTACTCACCTGTAACAGGTGATCTCTGGGAACAGCAGGAATTTAGTCTTCATATATGGGTATCGTCGGTACCGACGGAGCCCGCACGGGAACGCTCCCCTGCGTCCAATAGGAAAGCTTTTGGGAGCATCCCACAGCGCATGCGTGCTGCCTTCCCGCCTCTGTACCTCTCTCACTTCAGTTGAGTTTATAGCTGAGACCAAAGGAGAGTAGAGAAAGAGAGAGATAGAGACAAACTCCTAGGGGAGGTGGGTGGGTTGTGAAGACTAAATTCCTGCTGTTCCCAGAGATCACCTGTTACAGGTCACTAACTACATTATCTCCAGGAACAAGCAGGAATGTAGTCTTCACATATGGGGACTCCCCAGCTGAAAGATGCCAAGGGGTGACCCCAGCTGGCTGCAAACCCAGGTGAGATGGGTCATGCTTCCTCCCATGGACCTTAGGCATCCAAACTGTGGATGGTGGGTAGGAGTTGTATTAAATATGGAAGAGATGTTATAGAACAGCCTGGCCAAACGAGGCATCCTGACGGGAGTCCTTGTCTAAGCAATAGTGGACTGTGAAGGTATGTACCGAAGTCCAAGTGGCTGCTTTGCAGATGTCATCAATAGAGACAGAACGAAGGTTAGCCGTTGAGGCTGCCATTGCTCTCACATTGTGAGCCGTGAAATGGCCTTCGAGAGAAAGTCCTTTACTCTGATATGTATAGGATATGCAATCTGTAATCCAATTTGACAGAGTTCTTTTAGAAACTGGAAGTCCCAAATGACTAGAGTCAAAAGCCACAAAAAGCTGAGAAGATTTTCTATGCAGCTTAGTTCTTTGGAGATAAAAAGCTATGTTTCTTTTACAATCCAAAGTGTGAAGATTCCTTTCCGCACTGGAGGCATGAGGCCTAGGGAAGAATATAGGAAGATAAACCGACTGGTTTAAATGAAAAGGCAAAACCACCTTTGGCAGAAAGTGAGGATGAGTCCTGAGGACTTCTTTACCATGGGGAAACCTTGTATAGGGAGAGTCAGCCACTAACGCCTGTAGTTCACTAATGTGTCTTGCAGAAGTGATGGCAATTAGGAAAATAACTTTCCATGAAAGAAACTTTTGGTCTAAAGTGGCTAAAGGTTCAAAGGGCGGTTTCATAAGCTGACCAAGAACAAGATTTAGATCCCATGCCACCGGTGGTTGTTTAATGGGAGGTTTTGTTAAAAGTAGGCCTCTCATAAATCTTGATATAAGTGGATGAGAGGAAATAGGTTGTCCATCGAAAGGTTTATGAAAAGCAGCAATAGCACTAAGATAGACCCTAACTGAATTGGTCTTCAGACCAGAAGTTGATAATTGTAGAAGATACTCTAGTAGCAACTCTACAGGTACTAAAAGGGGGTTAAGTCCCTTTTGAGAACACCAGATAGAGAACATTTTCCACTTGAAAACGTAGGAACGTCTTGCGGAGGGTTTTCTGGAAGCCAGGAGGCTATCCTTTACTTGCTGAGAAAGGTTAACATCCTGGAATTCTAGGCTTTCAGTAACCAGGCCCTGAGGTGTAGGGACTGGGGATTGGGATGCAGTAAAGATCTGTTCTGCTGCGATAGGAGATCTGGAGCATTCCCCAACTCCAGAGGAGTAGTTTGAGAGAGACGCAGAAGAAGAGGATACCACGTTTGCCATGGCCAACGTGGAGCTATGAGTATCATGTGACCTATGTCTCTTTGAAGTTTGAATAAAGTCTTGGGAATGAGGGGAATGGGTGGGAAGGCATAGTGGAAGTCCTGTCCCAAGTGGAGAAGGAAAGCATCTCTTGCCTGACAGTTTTGAGCCGGAATTCTGGAACAGAATCGGCGAAGTTTGGCATTCTGTGGACTTGCAAAGAGGTCTATATCTGGTGTTCCCCAGATTCAAAACACTCGAGCAAGCTGGTATGAGTGGGGGGCCACTCGTGTGGCAGCGGTATTCGACTGAGTTTGTCTGCCCACAAGTTTTGAATGCCCGGAAGGTATACTGCAAACAGGTGAATTTGTAACTCTCTGGCGAGGGCCCATATTCGCAAAGCTTCGTAGCATAGCGACAGAGAGCCTGTTCTGTCTTGCTTGTTCACATAGAACATAGCAACCTGATTGTCAGTTTGGACCAGTACTGTTTTGTTGCTGAGATGGCCCTGAAAGACCTGAATAGCATTGAAAATGGCTCTCAGCATTGAAAATGGCTCTCAGTTCTAGGAGGTTTATCTGAAGGGAAACCTCCTGTGAGGTCCAAAGACCCTGGGTGGAGAGATCGTGCAAGTGGGCCCCCCAACCCATCTTGTCGTCAGAGTGGTTTGGCATAGAGGCTGCTGGAAAGGAGAGCCTACAAGGAGGTTTTCCAGGGATTGCCACCATTGCAGGGATGAAATCAGACATGTGGTAGTTCTGATTTTGTCTGTTAGTCGACCCGAGGCTTGTGACCACTGAGAGGAAAGGGTCCACTGTGCTGCTCGCATGTGCAAGCGAGCATAGGGAACCACATGGACAGTGGATGCCATGTGTCCCAGCAGTTGAAGCATCTCCCGAGCAGTAAGGAATACCTTTATAGATGCTTGAGATGCCAGTTGTATTATACGTAGACAGCGTGGCTGGGGCAGGAAAGCCTTTGACTGCAGTGTGTCTAGATGGGTCCCTATGAATTCTAAAGACTGAGAGGGGGTGAGATGAGATTTTGGGAAGTTTATGACCAACCCCAAGTATTGAAGAATTGTCATTGCTTGAGAGAGAGCGAAGCTGGCCTCTGGAGCTGTCGATAAGGGAAGACAAATATTCCTAGAGTCCTCATAAATGATGCTACCACTGCCATGCATTTTGTGAAGACTCTCGGAGCAGAGGCAAGTCCGAAAGGAAGAGCTCTGTACTGGAAGTGTCTTCCTTGGATCAGGAATCGAAGGAACTTCCTGTGATCTGAGTGGATGAGAATATGCGTATACGCATCTCTTAGATCTAGAGAACATAGCCAATCTTGACTTTGAAGGTGGGGTAAAAGTGTTCAGAGGGAGATCATCTTGAACTTTTCTTGGAACAAATACTTGTTTAATTCTCTGAGGTCTAGTATAGGCCTGTGTCCCCATGTCTTCTTTGGAATAAGAAAATAGGGGGAATAGAACCCTGTTCCCTGTTGGGATATGGGCACTTCTTCGATTGCTTCTTGATCCAGAAGTGATGTGACCTCCTGCCACAAGAGGTCGGTGGCAGGGCCCTGAAAATTGAACTGTCTCAGAATTGTAGGTGGGGGCAAGTTGAGGAAACGACGCTTGTATCCCAATCTTACAATGGACAGAGTCCAATTTTCTGATGTTATTTGTTGCCATCTTTTGACAAAATGGCATAGTCTGCCTGGAATGGTCAAGGGTTCTGGACCTTTTAGGGGCAGAATGACTAAGTTCTCTAGGTGGAAGTCAAAGACCCTGAGGGGGCTGGGTCTGTTGAGCCGGTTGAGCTTTTTGATCTTGTGGCTTTCTCTGCTGTTTATTCTGTTGTTGTCCCTTTTGGGAAACATGAAGTGGACAGTGAGTTTGATGGGTGTAAGATTGGTAAGACTTCTTTTTCTTACTGAAAAAAGGTTTCTTGAATGTTTTCTTTTTTGTTGGGTTGGCTGCAATGTTCCCTCTAATTTTCTGTAGGCTGTGTGCGCATAAAATATCAGCTGTGTGCAGCTTTTGAAGGAAAGTTAAATTTTTGTGCGCCAAATAACGACACTTGGAGTTATATACTTTAAAATTTGACTACACATCAGAATACAGTATGTACACCACATTGATTTTAATCAAATTAAATGAAAATAGACGATTACTAAATGAAGCAAGAAATTTCTAGTAATTACAATCATAACTTTTAAATTTTAAGACGTCTGTGTTTTCTATCAGAATCAGAGCCATAATTTTTGTGCGCTGTTTTAAAGTATGTGCGCTCGCTCCACGAGGGGTGTGCACGCGCACACACGCACAGCTTAGAGGGAACAGTGGTTGGCTGTAGACTTTGACAATCTGTTCAAAGTAGTATTGTCAGATTCAAGCTGATTAGCCTTGTCTTGCCAGTCCTTACCAAAGAGATTTTCTCCTGTGCAAGGAATGTTTCCTAGTTTTTCTTGCACCCATTGTTCTTAGTCTGATGCTTGAAGCCAAGCAATATGACATGCTCTTATGGAAATAGAAGAGGTTCTGCTAAGACATTCAAAACAGTCAAAGGTAGCACGGTTCATAAATTTAGAGAAATTCTGGGCATGTTTGACCTGAATAAGGTAGTCTGCTCTTTTTTCCTCTGAGACAGAAGTACTAATGAGCTCCAAGTCCTTTGTGACGTCTTCCAGGAACATTCCCAGATACAGAATGTAGGAACTGATCCTGGCTCCTAGCATGGAGGATTGAAAACATCGACGGCCAAAGGCATCGAGTGTCCAGGATTCACAGCCTGGAGGATTAGAAGACTGTGTTTTTGCACTCTTGATTCTTTGCATGGCCGATTCCACTACCATTGAATGGTGTGGTAACTGAGTTTTTTGAAAACCAGGACAACTTGGCACTCGGTACATAGTGTCCAGGCATCAGGAATGTGAAGATGTCGTTAAAGGAGTCTCTCACATTCTCAACATCAGATCATGTAAGATCTTGTGAATGGGAAGCATAGCTGCTTCCTTGGGAGCCATAGGGTATTGTAGAATCCTTAATTCCTCTTCCCTATGTTCTTTTTCTGGAATCACAGTGATTGCAAGGCCTTTTGCTAAATCACGTATGACGTCCTGGAAGGACATATCTTCTGGAGGAACATCCTGCATTGAGGAGAGGGAGTTGAATCTTCTAATAGATTCACTCTGGTACTGGTAGAATCATCAGAGTCATCGGAATCGGAAGACTCAAGCACCGGGTGCTCCTGTGACGCATGGTATCGTTACCGCTCGAAGTTGGTACCGAAGTGTCTCGGTTCCTGATCCCCGATACCGGACATCGGCATGAGGGGAAGCAGTCCTGTCAAAGCAGGTGTCGTTGGTACCAGTACCAATGTCGGTACCGATACCTGTGGAACCGTCTGTTGCGGTCTTAGCGGTACCGAGGCTGCTAAGAGGGCCGCTAGACTGCGTTCGATAGTGAGGATTCTGTGATCCATCACTCCTGCCGATGCCTGGGTGCCGGTACCGGTGGATGCGGCCACGAACCCAGAGCATGGCACAAGTAGTTCCGCAGAGGTCGAGGCCTCTGGAACATCCTGGAGCCCCGTTAATGCTTTGGAGCTCGAAGACTCCCACCGGGGCTGTTTTGCTGGTGACGTATCCTCGAGGGAAATGCCCGAGGCATCTCGATACTTCAAAGGAGATTTTCCCTTCGAGGACCGGCTAGTTTTACTTTTGGTTACCTGAGATCCATGGGAGGAAGATGAAGCCCTGGAAGACGTTGATGCAATTGACATCATGTCGGAGGCAAAAAGGGTACCGAGTTTTGCAGCTCTATTCTGCCGGCCCCTCTTGGTCATCCTCGTGCAGGAGAGACACTCCGTTGGACAATGTTCAGGGCCCAAACATTTTAGACACCAATCATGGGTGTCGGTGACGTAGATGGTACAACCACGTTTTAAGCATTTTTTGAAACCACTGGCTGGTTTCTCCATGCTTGAAGAAAAAAATGGGCCTAGTGCCCAAAATGGTGCCTAGCACCGAAAATAGGGAAAAACCCTGAAGAAAAATATATGTCTTTTTTTTTTTTAAGAAAGAGGAAGAAGAGAACCGGCGGTACCAGTAGGCGCGGAGTGAAGGCAGACGCGACCACAAAAAACAAGAAATAAAGGTAGATTTTCTGCGGTGACAGGGTACCGTGTCCTGTCAGCTCTGCGGAAAATGAAGAACTGAAGTGAGAGAGGTACAGAGGCGGGAAGGCAGCACGCATGTGCTGTGGGATGCTCCCAAAAGCTTTCCTATTGGACGCTGGGGAGCGTTCCCGCACAGGCTCCGTCAGTACCGACGATGCCCATGTGTGAAGACTACATTCCTGCTTGTTCCTGGAGATAGAACTCTCACGCACACAGGCATCTGTATTGCTGGCGGAAACTAACATAATGGCTTGGCGCAAGTAACATCAGTGCAACTAATGTCACCTTAGTGTCACCTCAATGTGTGGTCTTAGTTGCACCGGCAACCGTTTTGCCATGCTGAAATGCAGTGACTGCAGGGGGATGTAACTGCCTCCCTGCAGTTAGTCTATGGTCTCGCGTAATCAAACTCTGGAATTCGTTACCGGAGGATGTAGCAAAAGCTGTTAGTGTAGCTGGATTTTAAAAAGATTTGGACAAGTTCTGGAGGAAAGATGCATAAACTATTAATAAAGAGGACCCAGGAAATCCACTGCTTGCCCTAAGACAAGCATTGTGGAACCTGTGTACCTTTTTGGGAACCTGCCGGGTTTTTGTGACCTGGATTGGTCACTGTTGGAAACAAGATACTGGGCTTAATGGACCTCGGTCTGACCCAGTATGACATTTCTTTTGTTCTTATGCTTATATGTTACCAGTGCAAAGCTTAGAAAACATACTTCTAAATATGGCAAAAAAGAGGGACTCAACAGCACCATGCAGCACTTCCCACTTCCGCATAACTAGAGCAACTTGGCGCCCCAACATAGCACTTCCCATCCTCTGAAAAAAACAGGAAATGCAAGATGCTGGCACGCCAAGGAACTGCAAGAAAAAGTGAGAATCACAGTGCAGTTTATAATACCAAATAATAAAATTATAACTCATTTTATTTTGTTATAAACTGTATTATAGTTCTCTTTCTTTTTGAATATATATTCTACATCCACAGAAACCTCTCCCCTGGACAATGAGTGCAGTACAGAAGTAGGATTTCACCCACAGAATTCAATATATTAAAAAATATTCTGATTCTGATCATTTCACTAACAAACATTCTCCAATACAAGGCATATTGTGAACTAATACAAAACCCTACAAAAGTCACCGATGATCTACAAGGCCAAATCAACTATACCATACAAGCATAAACTTCCAAAACTCATACAAGGGGCCTTCCCAGATAAAAGCAGCACTATAAATACTGTAGCGGATCCTAGAATATCCATACACTTATTAAAAAGCTAAACTGCAGTAGAGATCCCTTCGTACAAACTCCATGTTAACAGAATGTCTGGCCTCAGTCACACACTCAGAACACAGGCCCTCACCGAGTACAGAATAAGTGCCAATAAGCTAAAGCAAAAATAAAAATATGTAGACAAAAGTTCAAGAAGCCAGACTATGCATGCAGTGCAATACCAAAGAAATAAAAGAGATGCATTTCCCTATACTATATAAAATATAAAAATAGCACAAAGTCCAATCACTCATTTGAAAATAAAATTATTTTTTCTACCTTTGTTATCTGACCATTTAATTCATGATGGTCACAATCTCAGGTTTCTGCTTTCCTCTGTCTCTTAGCTCTCTTTTTACGGTCTGTAGTCCATCTGCCGTTTCTTGTCTCTCCTTTTGTTTTCTTCACTTCCTTCCATCTTGAATATTGATTTTTTTTCTTCCACATTTCTTCCATTTCTTGCTCTCTCTCTCTGGCCACCTAGATTTTACTATTCCTTACTATCCAGTTCTCAAGCTCCCTCTTTTTTATGCCATCTACCTACCGCTTTTCAAACTTCACCCCAGTCCTTCCATTCCCCAGCTCTTCTTCCCTGGTCCATCATTCCCCAGTCTTTTGCTTACTCTCCTTGTCTAACATCTCTCATCACCCATCCAGTGTCTTTCTCTCTCTCTCTCTGGCTTTCTCTTTCCCTCCATCCAGTACCTTCGCTCTCTCTTTCTTTCCATGTCTGCCATCTCCTTTCCTATCCCCCTTGCGACCAGCATCTACCCCATCTCCATACCATACCATCCTTTCCCTATAACTCCCATGTCCAGTATCTCTCTGTCTCTTTCTCAACCTATTTACCCCATGTCCGTCTTCCCTCCTCTCTCCCTATTTCCCCATGTCCTGCATTTCGTTCTCTTCTTATTACCCAGTGTACAACATCTCCCCTCTGTCTCCCCCTCCACAAGTCCAGCATTTTCTCATTTGTGTCCCTATAACCCCCTGGCCAACATCACCACTCCATCACCCCTCCTTTCTTCTCTCTATACCCATTTCCATGTCCAGTATCTACCTAGGCCCCCAGCTCAATCGTATCCTTGCTGCCTCCCTATTCCCTCCCTCCTGCACCCATCATCTCCCTTCTGGCTCCCTGTGCCCATTCATGTCCATCTCCCAATGCCCCCTCATGTCCACTCCCCCCTTCCCAATGCCTACCCCCCCCCCCCCATTTATGTACAAGAGGCAGAGCCTGTCCATGGAGCAGCATGTCCCATGAGCAGGTGCTGTGCAGACTGTGATCCAACTCCAGAGTGGTAGGGTACAGTTGGCCTTACACAGCCCCTGCCGCAGGACATGTTGATTCTGTGGGAAGGTTCTGCTTCTCTGGGCCACGATCATTGCCTCCCACACCCTTCTGTCTGCAGGAGCTGTATGTCTTGCAGGCAGGGGCTGTGCAAGCTGTGATTGCAGCACAGAGAAATAGAACCTGCCCGCAGGAGCTGACATCAGGAGGGCGCCATTGCTGGTTGCCCGCTCCCACTTTCCATTCAGGATGACCTGTGGAGTGCCAACGGCCTAGTGGAGAGCTTGCCCACAGGACATGTTGCTCCTGTGGGCAGAAGACTGAGAGGCCGCAGTCGCTAGTCACAGTCGTCTACCTGCAGGAGCAGCATGTCCTGTGAGCAGGCTCTCCACTGGTGCTCTGCAGGCCATCCTGAATGGGTAGCTAGAGACAGCACCCTCGTGACGTTGGCACCCCCTGCCATTCTTACCCAGCTTACCAGGTATTGCCGACCCCGGTCCAGAATTTGTCTTTATCTTTATTATCTTTATTAGAAACATTTGATATACCGCCTATTACCGAGGTGTTAAGGCGGTGTACAACAAAAGTTTGGCTGCAGGAAAAATAGAGAGAGAAGGGAACGCCACTGAGCTGATAGGAAAGAATTAGAAAGAAAAGGAAGAAAGACAGCAAAGGATAGATGACAACAAAAATGAAGACACCGGGGTAAAGAATACATGAAGGGACAGGGTGGGCCAATGAGGGAGGGCGGGATTATGGTGAAGGACAGGATACCTGGGCCGCTAGGCGGTTATTGGCGGAGAGTGTATTTGACAGATTATGACTGGATGGAAGGGGGGAGGGGGAAGTCAAAAGCCTGACAAAAAAAGATAAGTCTTGAGAAGAGCCTTAAACCGAGAAAAAGATGCTTCCGTATGGAGGGAGTGCGGGAGAGAGTTCCATAGGGCAGGACTTGCAAAAAAAAAGGCAGCGTGACGAGTGGATTCAAGGTGGGCCTGGGTGGGGAATGGCGGGAAGAGGCGATTACACACTCACAAAAAACCGCCGAAAGGGTAAAGGCAAGCCCCACTAATATAACAACCCTTTCACACCAATTCTTTCTCTAATATTTTATGCTATACTGAAAATCAAAGACATTCAAATCTACAATTCAAAATAAAGGTTCAAAAGGCCTCAGTTCAGGCTCTTGCCATTCATCGGTGAACCGGGTCACCATTGGACCGAGCTGAAGTTATTCCACATCATAGGCCCAACCCTTCCTACCTATACCCTTTATTTAATTCAATCACAAAAATTTAAAAAGATTTATCCTGAAAAAGTACTTTTAAAGGATTCATTCAAACAATCGTGTGTAAATATTCAAATATTCAAAAATTAAAGTGTAGCTAATGTTTGAGACTACAGCTCTATCTAATGAGCACCAAGAATTTCACAATCGATATGAAAAAATCTCTCACAGAGATCAACAAGCTTCTAAGGCATCTAAGGAAATAAAAAGAAAGATACTTTCAATAACCCATCTCCGAAAACGAAGACACAGTAACACATTCTCACTTATCTTAGCACGTTGTTTTTTTCAATGAAGGAAACACTCGCTCTATGGTTCAATGCCAAGATCCTCAGGTCACTGGTCAAACCTTAACCATGGGCGAAGTTAGGCAGCAACTACGTTCCAAAATCCAACAAAAGCTTCTGTTTCACCCTGCCGGGCTTCCTCAGGGATTGAACGTCATGCCCAAATATTCGTTACACCATTAATCAAGAGCGACATAAGCGCCTCTGCTTCTAAACCGGCGTCTGACATCACTGCTCTTAAATATAGCCAACCATTGCCAAGCTAATACGTCATCATAGCTCTAGTGACACCCTACCCACTCTACTCAACTTTATTAACACCACTCATTCAAACAAACCAAATAAATCAACAATCCATAACACATATTCACAACTAACCCATAGTCATGTCCATGATAAAAAATGATGAAAAATGAAAATAAAAAACGATAAACAAAAGAAGCATTACACTGGAACTCTCATAGAAACCACCTAGCCCCAAAATGTCATCTGCAGATAGGCAATAACAGAAACTATCTCAATAAAACAATGACCACTCGATCTTTTCATTTAAGCCCCTGGGAGTCAGGGTTTTCAAAGTGAAGATCCAATATTGCGCTGTAAATTAAAATGTGCTATGTCCACCATCATCATACAATATGTACAATGCCCACATGGATTGTGTGCTGCTATCGAGAAAGTCTTACATCTCGCAACTGCAGGGCATAGACGATCTTTGAAATTTTTACCTCGTTGATAAGCCATACGTACTGGATAAGATGATAGCACAGAATGCTTTAAAAACATTTTCCAGTGTCTATGGATAGAAGATGCCATACGTTGTGAAAGCATAGAATATGGTAAAACACAGGTAATAAACTTCTGTTGATCTTGACTTTCCACAGAGGATCTTGAAGGGTATAGTAACCAATCTCGATGATTATATTTGGCACGCTTATAAGCTTTTTTTAACAAGGTTTTTGGGTAACCACGATGTTCGAACTTATTGATCATCAATCTTGCTTGTATTTCAAACTCTTTCTGGGATGAACAAATACGACGACACCGCAACAACTGTGAATAAGGAAGGTTATTCCTTAAATGACTTGGATGAAAGCTAGAATAATGTAATAAGGTGTTTTTATCTGTAGACTTAGTATATATAGTAGTTTCAAATCCTTCTGTAGTAATGGAGATCAGAACATCTAAAAAATGTATCTTATACTGATGCTTCTTCATCTCAAACTGTATGTTACTGTTACAGCCATTTAAGTATTGAAAAAAATCATCTAATCCTTCCATCGATCCTGTCCAAAATATGAGAATGTTGTCAATATAGCGATGCCAACCATCAAAATAGGGTGCATACCGCGAATGATATACCCAAAGCTCTTCAAACAAATGCATATATAAGTTTGCCAGAGACGGCGCAAAAGTAGCGCCCATTGCCGTTCCAGAGATTTGTTGGAAAAAATCTTGTCCGTAAAGAAAATAATTTTGTTTCAATGCTAATGTAGCCAAATCACTTAAAAATGATGTAGGGACAACGTGTGGACGTGGTCTTGCTTCCCAAATATGTTGTAAAGCTAACAGAGCATCATCTTGAGGGATGGAAGTATAAAGCGCGGCTACATCAAGTGTGACCAACCAAGTAATACGTTCAATATATGGAAATTCCTTTAAGATCGTTAATAGATGCGTAGTATCTTTCACATACGATGGAATAAGCGGGACCTCTTCCTTTAAGAACATATCTAAATACTGTCCAACCCGTTCTAACAATGAATCATTGCTAGAAAGGATTGGTCGACCTGGAGGATTTATCAGACTCTTATGAATCTTCGGTAATACATAAAACACAGGAATTTTAGGAAAAGGAGGATTCAAAAACGCTCTCTCTTTTACAGTTAGAAACCCTTCAGACACTGCCAATGTAGTCATATCAGAAATAATTTTCTGTAGATGTTCAGTAGGATCAACATCAATACGTATATAATTGTGTGTATTGTTAAGCTGATGCATAACTTCTGCATGATAATCAGAGGTATTCATAACAACTATAGCACCGCCTTTATCTGCACGTTTAATGGTTAATTCAGCATTACCAGCAAGCTCTTGTAACGCCTGAAATTCAGTGGCAGACAAATTGCGAGGAGAAGAATGAATCTTCGTTTCTAAAACTTTTAAATCTTCCAGCACTAAATGACGAAAAGTATGAACCATAGGATCCAGTGGGCCTGGAGGATACCAATTTGATTTTAAGGTCACTCGAGAACGCTCAATAGGCTCAACTCTCCCATGAAAAAAAGATTTTCAGTTGCAATAACCGAATCAAACGCTCAATGGCAATATGATTTTGAAAACTATCATAAGTTGGGCCATCCACATAAGAAAGACCTCGGGAAAGTACTTGTATCTGCACTGCTGACAACCTGACTTGCGACAAATTTATTACTGTGTCTATTGCCGAAAAGTTACTTGATCTTTCTTCCGCCGTGCTCTGGTGGAGTGCCCGGGAAAATTTTCTTGATCCGAATGCGAAGCCATTTGTTGTTGTGTACGGGAACCCTTTCTATTGCCAGTATTAGACTGGACCACTACCGCTGAAGGTGCACCATCTAGACTAGAATCTGATGAGAACGTGGATGAGTCAGGATAATTAATTCTTCGTTGATTTTCAAAACGTCTGGATCTCCCAGCAGACCAATTATATATTGATCCCTCTTTCATCCATCTCTCATCTTTGAATAGTTTTTTAAATAATTACTATTTGTTTTAATTAATTACCCCGGTTTACCCAAGTTATTGTTCCTGTTATATGTAAAATACTCAGATATTGTATTCTGTCTGATGTTTTCTTGTTCTATGTAAACCGCGCTGATTATAAATAGTGCGGTATATAAAAGATGCTAAATAAATAAATAAATAAATAAATCTTTGAAGACTTCAAATCAGTTTTATATTTCTCTAATTGCTTAGAAATTTCTGTAAAACGTTTCTCGTAATCTTCTGTATCTTTCATCTGTGTTAACTCAGAAGAAAGTTCCTTAGTAAGAATTTCTTGTTTAGAGTACGCTGTTTCTATCACCAAAAGCATCAAATCCAGAGAGCACTTGTTTAGAATTTGGTTCCACTTCGCTACAAAGGCTTCATCTTCTAAGAACATCCCAGGGGCTTTCCAAATCCTCAAACCTTGAGGAATCACTTCTTTTCGGCAGTATTCAGCTAAGGTTAAACTATGGAGTTCCAGTCTAATGTTCCTCTTGGAACGATTAAAAAACGAATCCCAATCTGGACTAGCACAAATCTTATCGTCCAATAATGAGGGGAGTTTTAAAATCTCCTCCTGTCTCTCCATACTAAAACTAAAAGAGTCCTTCCAACGGACTGCCATGGCAGTAACTCAGTAATCACACACTCACAAAAAACCGCCGAAAGGGTAAAGGCAAGCCCCACTAATATAACAACCCTTTCACACCAATTCTTTCTCTAATATTTTATGCTATACTGAAAATCAAAGACATTCAAATCTACAATTCAAAATAAAGGTTCAAAAGGCCTCAGTTCACGCTCTTGCCATTCATCGGTGAACCGGGTCACCATTGGACCGAGCTGAAGTTATTCCACATCATAGGCCCAACCCTTCCTACCTATACCCTTTATTTAATTCAATCACAAAAATGTAAAAAGATTTATCCTGAAAAAGTACTTTTAAAGCATTCATTCAAACAATCGTGTGTAAATATTCAAAAATTAAAGTGTAGCTAATGTTTGAGACTACAGCTCTATCTAATGAGCACCAAGAATTTCACAATCGATATGAAAAAATCTCTCACAGAGATCAACAAGCTTTTAAGGCATCTAAGGAAATAAAAAGAAAGATACTTTCAATAACCCATCTCCGAAAACGAAGACAATGATGTAGGGACAACGTGTGGACGTGGTCTTGCTTCCCAAATATGTTGTAAAGCTAACAGAGCATCATCTTGAGGGATGAAAAAAGCAACGTGCTAAGATAAGTGAGAATGTGTTACTGTGTCTTCGTTTTCGGAGATGGGTTATTGAAAGTATCTTTCTTTTTATTTCCTTAGATGACTTAAAAGCTTGTTGATCTCTGTGAGAGATTTTTTCATATCGATTGTGAAATTCTTGGTGCTCATTAGATAGAGCTGTAGTCTCAAACATTAGCTACACTTTAATTTTTGAATATTTGAATATTTACACACGATTGTTTGAATGAATCCTTTAAAAGTACTTTTTCAGGATAAATCTTTTTAAATTTTTGTGATTGAATTAAATAAAGGGTATAGGTAGGAAGGGTTGGGCCTATGATGTGGAATAACTTCAGCTCGGTCCAATGGTGACCCGGTTCACCGATGAATGGCAAGAGCGTGAACTGAGGCCTTTTGAACCTTTATTTTGAATTGTAGATTTGAATGTCTTTGATTTTCAGTATAGCATAAAATATTAGAGAAAGAATTGGTGTGAAAGGGTTGTTATATTAGTGGGAAGAGGCGATTGCCATGTGCAGAACGGAGCAAGCAAGGAGTAGGTTGAAGATAGATAAGATCCGCTATATACTGGGGAGTGTTGGTATGGAGAGCCTTGTGGGTAATGGTAAGGAGCTTGTAAAGATAACGGACCTTGATAGGGAGCCAGTGGAGGGAGAGAATGTAGGGGGTGACATGATCTCTGGGGGAGGAAAAGGTAAGAAGACGGGCAGCTGTGTTTTGGATTAGTTGCAGTCGACGAAGTTGATATTGGGGAAGACCAGCGAATAGCGAGTTGCAATATTCAAGCCGAATGATTACTAATGAAAGAACAAGAGTAGTGAGGGATGAAAGTGGGAGGAGGGACTGAACAGCCCTGATCCTGCGAAGATGAAAAAAGGAACTAGATGGACCATGGTCTTTATCTGCCGTCATTTACTATGTTACTATGTTACTATGAACTACGCACCACTCCAGAGATGTGCTGATGAAATGAGAGTGAAGAGTCTAAGATAACGCCAAGATAATGGAGAGTTGAAGCCAAAGGGATTGGTGAGCCAGACATAAGTGGCGTCAAGGTAGGGGAGGGGGCACCAAAGGTGAACCAAATAGCCGCTGACTTTGAAGGATTGGCGATAAGGAAATTGCTACGAAACCAATTGGAGATGGAAGTGAGACTGTTATTGAGGAGAGAAAGATCCGGGGATGAAGGAGATGTGTGATGAATCAGAAGGATATCATCCGCAAAAAAATAGGCAGATAGACCAGTTTGTTGTATGAGTAAGGCAATGGGAGCAAGAAAGACATTGAAAAGAAGCGGTGCAAGAATGGAACCTTGGGGTACACCGCAATGAGGAGGGAAAGAGGCAGAAGAGGTGGAGCCCGATGTGACAGCAAAGGTTCGGGAGGAGAGGAAAGACTGGAACCAGGATGGACTGTACCCTGGATGCCAAGATCAGACAGACGGACAAGAAGGGTGCAGTGATCAACGACATCAAATGCAGCGGAAAGATCCAGGGAAACAGCGATGGAAAAATCACCCCTATCGTTGGACCGGTGTAATTCATTAAGAAGTGCCACAAGGATAGTTTCTGTGCTGTGACCTGCCCTAAATCCTGATTGCTGGGGGTGTAGGGAGATGGTGGAGTCGAGGTGTGCAGTGAGTTGGTGGAAGATGAGTTTTTCGAGGACTTTTGAAAGAAAGGGAAGGTTGGAGACAGGACGCCATTTTGAGGGTACAGCAGGGTCAAGAGTTGCTTTCTTTAGAAGAGGGCGAGGGGGGGCGGAGCCTGATGTCCAGCGGGTAAGACGCTTCGCGCTGAAGCTCCCGAGAGGCCTACTTAGAATCCTGACATAATACCTATACAAACTTACTATTTCGCTCCGGGCTGACCGGGGTACCTCGGGGGGGATGGCGGCCCATAAACCAGCGCGCTTGGACTTCGGGTCTCCTTCTTCTTCTCACGGAAAACGCTCCAAAACAGAGGTGTCCTCCCCACAGAAGATGGTTCCATTTCGGGAGAACCCCGAAATGCACCTGGAGATTCTAGAGGAAATACGCGGCGTGAAAGAATTGGTGCAATCCAATGGAGAAGCGCTTAGAGCCATGCGAGAAGACTTTGGAGTGCTCCAGGACCGACTTGAAGGTCTCTCATTACGGCAGGACAATATGGCGGGGGTCCTCGACTCGCACGCGGTGCGCTTGGGCACACTGGACAAGGCTGAGCGCCAGATACAGAATCTTCAAAAGGAGTTAGAAGATAGCAATAATCGAGCCCGTCGCAACAATGTGAGGCTCATTGGAATACCGGAGGGGGTGGAAGCGGGAGATATGAGAGAATTCCTGCTCAAAACTCTTCCCTCCTTGCTGAAGATCACCTTTCATAAAGAACTGGAAATCGATCGAGCACACCGTGTTCCTACCCACATAGCGCTCAACCGAACGACCCCCGGCCTATTATCTTTCGCTTGCTACGATATCAACAAGTGGAACAAATTTTAAATGCTGCCCGGGCGAACCATCATTTGGAATTTGAAGGTCACAAAGTCTCCTTCTTTCCTGATCTGGCAAAGCCTACAGTCGACCGACGGAAGAAACTCCTTGCTTTTCGCCCTCGACTTCAACAGCTACAGGCTCGCTTTGGCCTGTTGTATCCCGCGAAGCTCCGAGTGACTCTCCACAATCAAACCAGGACATTCGAAGATCCTGATCTACTATCAACATTTTTAGACTCCAAAGAAGCAGAGCAGATGCGCTAATCCAACGACTTGGACTTTTATTTGCCGGCTCTCTCCGCCATTTTGAAGGGCCCGATGCGGCGGTCATAGTTCAGTACAGAGACTGCCTGGACTTTCTTTCTTCTTTCTATGACTTTTGTTATGTGGTCTCCTATCCCTCCATGATGTGTGCCTCGGTCGGATTTCGGAGCACGCACAGTCCTACAGGTTATGTGTTTTTTCAACTTCGGCCTTCTCCGGGGCTTCTCCCCGCAGACACATGGTCGCCAGTAATTTTTGGGGTTCTGCTTCTTCTCTACCGCGCTGCGGTTTTTCTTTTTTCATGTGGGGCGCTTCATTGTATTATCTAAGCTTATTTTCTTTTATGCCATATGTACAGCCAGATACAGTCAATATGAGGGACATTGTGAAATTATGTGCGCTATCATGCTCAGAATTTTTAACTTGTCTGAATGGCTTTATGTAAAATCTTATCACTCAACGTAAAGGGCATTAATAGTCCAATCAAGAGAAAGAAAATCCTTAGCTATCTTAGCCATGAGCATGCTGATTTAGCGTTTCTTCAGGAAACGCACTTAAACTCTGCTGAAACACTGAAACTCAATGTTAAGCCTTACATGGTGGCTGCCTATTCTCCCGCCGTTTCCAAACGGTGCGGGGTAGCCATTCTGGTTAAGAAATCTTTGCAAGCTACTGTAATTGATACTAGTGCTGACAAGGAGGGTAGATGGGCCCGCGTACATCTTAAGGTTGGAGATAGTGAATTTACATGTATTTGTATTTATGCCCCGAATGTGGACAACCCTGCTTACTATGCAAGTATTGCGCAGTTGGCACAGGCCTCTGCCAATACTCCATTAATACTTGGTGGTGATTTTAATCAAGTGTTAGACCCTCTGATAGATAGACAGCCGCCTAGAACGAGTAGTCCACCCAAGAGTCTTGTTACCCTTACAGCTCTGATGCAAGATCTTGCGCTGGTAGATATATGGAGGCTACTTCACCCCTCCGACTTAGAGTTCACTTTCTTTTCTGCCCCCCATCACTCCCAATCTAGAATAGATTTCTTTCTCATTTCCAAAGCACTGATTTCTCAAGTAGACACGACTAGGACTCATCCTCTCCATATTTCAGATCATGCTGCCATATCTTTATCATTACGTGTCACTGCGCGGGACGATTCTCCCCGAGCTTGGTTTTTTGATAGATCCCTACTGGGTCAAAGGATTTTCAGGTTGATATAAAGGCCGCTATCCAAGATTATTTTCATTTTAACTCACCCCATGACACAGCGAGCTGGGCTTGGTGGGAGGGTTTTAAAGCATCTATCCGCGCCACTATAACTAGCTATCAAATTCGGCAGGGGAAACAAAGAAAGCAGCATTTACTGACTCTAGAGCAGCAGATACAAGCTGGGGAACGTCTCCTCACGTCCCGTACTGACCCATGTATTTTACTCCGTTTACAACGCTTGCGTTTTCAATACAATCAGCTTTTGTACACTGCTGCTGTTAAAAATATCGAATCACAACAAGGGCTATATTATCGGGAAAATAATCGTGCTGGCAAATTATTAGCAAATGCCCTAAAAGGTCAAAAAGAAGCCAAGCGCGTTACCGCCCTCCGTAATCCGTCGGGGGGGGGGGATTGGTCACTAAAGATACCGAAATCTTAGAACTCTTTCGTGATTTTTATACTCGGCTTTATCAATCTGAATGTGATTTTGAGCCAGATGTATTTGAACGCTTACTTTCAGGGGTACAAAGACCGACCCTATCTGACGAAGATAGAGTGGCCTTGGACACACCATTTACTGTCTCAGAAATTCATTCTGCTATCAAGAAATGTGCCTCAGGTCGAGCCGCAGGGCCCAGACGGTCTCCCTGCTGAATTCTACAAAACTTTTCACGCTGACTTAGCTCCAGTTTTGAAAATTTATTTTTCTGCTCTGGCCGAGGAGGGTTCTCCTTCTGGGTCCTTTTCCATGGCAAATGTAGTAGTTTTTGAGAAAGAGGGGAGAGACCCGCAACTAACAGCTAATTATCGTCCAATTTCCCTCCTAAACGCGGACTATAAAATATTTGCCACCATTCTCTCTACCCGGCTCTCGGATAGGATGCCTACCTTAATACACCCAGATCAATGCGGTTTCATTCCTGGTAGATCAACTGCCGACAATGCTCGGACTCTATGCCATGTACTGACTACCGCAGTTAATCTTGATCGCCCATTTGTTGGCCTCTCACTTGATGCTGAGAAGGCCTTTGATCGCTTAGAGTGGCCCTTCCTGTTTGCAGTCCTCCGCTGGTACGGATTCGGGGAAGGTTTTCTCCGTTGTCTTCGCACCATGTACGCACAGCCTACAGCCAGTATATGTGCCAATGCTTTAAAGTCTCAGCCTTTTCCCCTTCAACGCGGCACTCGCCAGGGATGCCCACTGTCTCCACTTCTCTTCGATCTTGCACTTGAACCCTTGGCTTTACTAATCCGGCAATCGGAGGAGATTCATGGAGTCCCCTTCACCCATAGGGAAATCAAAATTTCAGCGTATGCTGATGACCTTATGCTTTTTGTCTCTATAGACTCAGTACCGCGGCTGTCCTAGAACAAATTGGTAAATACTCACAACTGTCCGGTTATAAGATAAATTGGACCAAGTCGGTAGCCTTTCCATTAAATCCTTTGCTTCATCAGGCAGATATGCAACCCTTCCCCTTTTTATGGCAACCTCGCATGGTCAAATACCTTGGGGTTCACTATTGTTCTCCTTTGGAAGACACTATCTCCTTCAATGCCAAAGACTTAACCTCTAAAGTCCGGGCGCTTACTCACCGCTGGACTCCTTTAACACTTACCTGGTGGGGTCGATTAGAAACCATAAAAATGATGATTGTTCCGAAAGTGAATTATATCTTAGAAATGTTGCCCTGTCTCTTCCCTCGACGTATATAAAGATATAGAGGGCCTTCTGACTAGATACTTGTGGCAAAACAAGACACCTAGGATAGCAAAACATAAGCTGCAAGCAGATAAGGAAAATGGGGGTGTCAGATTCCCTGATTTCCTGAAGTATCATCAATCTTTTCTTCTCAAACAAGGTGCTCGCTGGCTGGAAGATCCAGTACCGAGTAGACCTGTGTGGCTAGACATAGAAGAGGACCTTTGCAAACCGATTCCTCTTACTATTCTCCCTGGTATGACTCTCCCATCAGACTCCCACTTTCCACCAATGCTTTTAGACACCTTAGGTGCCTTTAATAATCTTATGCACTCTTTAGACTCCCGACTCTGTCCGTTAGACAAGCTCCCACTTTGGTATAACACTCGATTTCGAATACAAAATAAGCCGATGGCGTGGAGCCCCTGGTACACTAGGGGCATTTGGATCCCTAGTCAGTTGTTCCATGAAGGTCGCTGGAAAACTTTTAGTGAATTGCAAATTGAATTTGGTCTCCCAGCGAAACACTATTTTCAGTTGGTACAACTTCAGCATTGCCTTCGGAGTGCTAAGGTGCTCCCGCCATCGGCCTCCCCTACACAAGGTTGGTTGGAGACTATTCGATCTATCGGTAGTTCACCGGGTGTAGCATCCAATTTTTACAAAACCTTATGTAATGCTATAATTAGAGATACCCCTATAGCGCAGAAAGCATGGGAGAGAGAATTGCATGTGACTTTGACCCCGGAGCAATGGAGCCTTGTCTGGAGTAGAGTGACACGGGTCTCCCGATCCGCCTCACTCACTCAGACACTCTTCTTTCTAGCCCACCGGTGTTTTTACACTCCTGACAGATTAGCCAAATGGAACACTACTCAGGGCAATAGTTGTTGGACATGCCATGCGGCCATTGGTTCACTACCTCACGTTATGTATGAATGCCCCGCACTACAGTATTACTGGCGTCGGGTCTGGGGTCGTATCCAGTCTATTTTGCACTTTCAAGAGCCCCTTTCTTGGAGGATAGTGGGACTTCGCTCAGCTGCGGGGATCCCCTCTCTTCCAAAAACGGCTTACTTCCTTTTGGACTTTATGCTTGGCATTGCTATTTCCCTAATCACGAAATACTGGAAAAATAGCTCTCAGCTGAGCCCCAATGAATGGTGGAATCATGTCTGTCTCTACAGTAAATATGAACAAATACCTCGTATGTTTGCTTCCCCCATTCAGACTCCTCATCATCGGTCTAAATGGAAGATGCTCAATGACTATGTACATTCTGCTCAATGCTCTCATCTGATTGTCTAAATTTGTATATATCTTTGTCCCATGATTATTCTGTATCACAGATCCTCTTTTGATTGTTTTGATGTATAATCACTGTTGTTTGGAAGCGCTCACATGCTGACATAATCAGCTAGAGAAGAAGCGTGGGGGTGGGGGGTAATTGGGTTTACTTTTCTTTATTGTATACTTGTTTTGTCTCCTTTGGTGTGTTGTTTCTTTTGTTTGTTGCAAAATGAAAATAAAAGTTTAAAAAAAAAAAAAGAAGAGGGCGAACTAACGCGTGTTTCCAATCAGAGGGGAAACAACCAGAAGTGAGACTGGAATTAATAATGGTGAGGGCGAAAGGGATAAGTGTGAGTGAAGGGTCAAGGAGCCAGGAAGAAGGTAATGGGTCGAGTGGCCAGGTAGTTTTATGGGAGGTTTATTTTATTTATTTATTTACATTCTCTTATATACCGTGCTATTCTGCATCAATGCAGTTTACATTGAACAAACTGAAATTACATTGAACAGGGTATTATAACTTGGAGATAACTATTTTACAGGGAACATGGGTTATGGAGGGTTAAGTGGCTTGCCCAAGACCACAAGGAGCACCTGTGGGACTAGAAACCCCAGTCCTTTCGGCCCAAGGTTGCTGTCCTCTAGTGGGATTTGAACCCCTGACCTTCCGGCCTGAAGTACCTTGCCCCAACCACTAGGCTACTCCTCCACTCAATCAGGTTGAGATTGCTTTGGTTATCTCAGTAGAGGTAATGGGTCGAAACCTGCACCATATGTGAGGAAATGTGTGGGTAGGTGCTGGGGAGCAAATAGGGGCCGGCATAGGAGAGACGGGGGAAGGAGAGAGAGGGGGCGGACAGGAATCAAATGTGGAGTGAAGGGTCTGGATCTTGTTTGAGAAGAAGGTGGCGAGAGTTGTGGGACTAGGAGCGGAGGATAGGGATGATGGAGAGGAGGAGGGAGAGACTGAAGAAAGGGAGTTCAAGACTCGATAAAGCTGACGAGAGGAGTTAGAGGAGGATGTGATAAGATCTGAGTAATAGGATTGTTTAGCGGTGGTTATCATAGAGGGGTAGGACTTTTGGGTGTGGCGGAAGATAGAAAGAGAAGCATCAGACGGATGCTTGCGCCATAGCCGTGCTGCACGACGGAGATAGGAACGTTGCAGGTAAAGGCCGGAATGGAACCAAGGGTGTGTGAAGTAAGGTGAGTAGGGGCGGGACGGAGAGGTGCGATGGAGTCAAGGGTGGAGGACAGAGTGGAGGTCCAAACACCGACCTGTTGGTCTACAGAGAAGGAAGAGAAGTCGGCGGGGAGAACAGACTCAGCTGGGGGGAAATGCTGTAATGTTGCGGGGGTAATACGCCGTATCAGATGTCGTGGGGGGGGGGGGGGAGGTGGATCTAAGAGGGGAACTAAGGATGGGGAAAAGGGAAGGGAGAAAAGAATACAACTATGATCAGACCATGGGAGAGATAGTGGTGTGAAGTGGGCTGGTGGAAATGGGGAAGAATCTGGAGTAAGAATCAGGTCCAGAATGTGCCCTGAGGTGTGGGTGGGGCAGGTCATATGCTGAACGAGGGAGAGGTCACTAAAGAGAGAAGAGAGCGCTTTATCGCGTTGCTTTATCCGGGAGCAGAGATGTGCATTAAAGTCTCCCAGAATGACAAGGTGGGGGGATAAGAGAACAGTTTCTGAAAGAGAAAGAAGGAGAGAATCCCAAAGGTCAGCGCGTAGAGATGGAGGTGCATACAATAGCAAGAAATATATAGGTGTAGAGGAAGTAGTGCGAAAGAGAAGGGATTTGGGATATTGGGGTGGAGGTGACACAATAGAAAAGGGAAGAGACAAACGATGAATGACTGCAACTCCCCCCTTCTTGCTTCCTCCCCTCCATCCAGTATTTGTCTCCCTGCTTTCCCCCCCTCCCAGTTGTCCAGCATTTATCCTCCTATCCCCACCATTGTCCAGCATTTGTCTCCCTGCTTCCTCCCCTCCAGCATTTATCTCCCTGCTTCCTCCCCTCCAGCATTTATGACAACCGCACTGATGAAGAATAGCGCGGTATATAAGAGAATGTAAATAAATAAATAAATAAAATCTTCCTGCACTCCTCTCGGATATCCAGTATTTGTGTTCTTGCCCCCCACTGTTCAGCATTTGTCCTCCTGTCCCCATCCCTGTGTTGTCCAGCATTTGTCCTCCTATCCTCCCCCCCCCCAGCATTTGTCTTCCTGCCCACCTCCCCTGTTGTCAAGTATTTGTCCATCTGTCTCCCCCCCCCCCCACTGTTGTCCAGCATTTGACCTCCTGTCTCCCTCCCGTTGTCCAGCATTTGTCCATTTCTCTCTCCTCCCCCCCCCCCCATTGTCCAGCATTTGTCTGTTCATCTCCCTCCTCTGTTGTCCAGCATTTATGCTCCTATCTCCCTCCTATCCCCTCTGTTGTCCAGCATTTGTCCTCCTGTCCCCCCTCCCTCCACCTCTCTTCCTGCCATTATTGGTTCCTAGTGCAAGCGATTAGGCTGATTTGTCCAGCGGCGGCACTCCAGCTCTGTTTTCATTTTAGATTTTGACAACTCTGGACTGCCTCTGCCTTCCCGCCGCTTTTTTGACGGGATTCCATCCCCCTCAGACTGCAGAAGAATCTGGGTGCATGCTAACTTTTGCCAAATACCTTTATACAATTTGCACAAGGCTTCCGGGGAAGCTACCTCACTAGGACCTTTACTGTAAATAGTCAAATATCACATTTTATATCTGGAGCCCAGGGCCACACCCTGGAAGACCATCTTTTCTCACCAGGCCCAGTCTGACCTTATTGACCTCACCTAGGCTACTTCAAGTCATCTTATACCACACTCCTGACTACCTTCAGCTTCTCTCTTCCCATCTTTGTTATAAAGTACCTGAAAGATTTCAGCTCTGACAGCTCTCTATATGTTCATGAATAAAAAGCAACTTCAGTCCAGAATTTCATTTTTATAGTGTCTGGCGCATTGCACTTATTTAGCTAGAATGCAATCATGTGTGACTGTAAAATATACCCCGTGATGTGCCTCTATTTTGTATTAAAGTCACAGTGTTCACAGCCAGGAAGAACAAAGCAGTAGCAGCGATGGATTCCCCTCCCCCCTCTTTGCTAAAAGAAATGTATTTGTATTAGAACTGGCTTAAAGGTCTTATTGATTGTGGCCATTGTTGGGTGTCTTTTCTAGGTCAGGAAACAGACGGGGGTCTAGACAGCAACACAAGTGCAGACCACTGTGAATAATCGAACTCTACAAATATGTTATTACTATTAAAAAATGAGACAAATTGCAGTAGCAAAGAGCTCTCTGTCCAGAAAATGCTGATTTTGGTGAGGATTTGAAGTGGAGAGTATGGCAGATGCATGAGTTCAGTGATTGTAAATCACTGGTAGGTCAAACTGGGGTTTGATAAGGGGCCAATAGCCGACCTCAACAAAGCCACAATTTTATTAGCAGACAGATATATCTGCACACACAGCATATTATTACAGCAATATCATACAACACGGGGTGAGTATTCCAGGTGCATCATGATAGATGCTTTTCAAAATCATAACTTCAGAGTAGGATGATTCAAACAGTCTCACTAATGGAACTGATTTATTTATTGGGATTCAGATTCTTTCTCAGTTTGACCAATTATTATTTTATTTATTAGGATTAGTTAATCACCTGTATGAAAAGATTCACCCAAGGCAACTTACAATAGCAAAATGACCACCATGTCAGCATTGATGATTAGAACAGTGAGACAAATTTGGAGGTAAAGAATAAGTGATATCAATATGATACGATGTTAGTAATGTACACCTTAAAACAGCATAGTAGAACATTCACAAAATAAAAATGTGATACAATGTTAGCAGAATGCAAATGATTACCTTGCAGGCTGCCGCGTCTGCTGCTACCATGGCCTTTGTCAATAAAATAGCTGCCTAGTAGCGAGGGTGGACTCCAAAACAGTACTGCAATTCAAGAAAGTGATCCCTAGTTGCCAAGAAATGAAGAAAAAGAGTAGTTACTCACCTGTAACAGGTGTTCTCCAGGCACAGCAGGAATCAGCCCTCACTGATGGGTGATGTCAGCACCGACGGAACCTGCGTGGAGCAATTCCCCAGCTTTCAAAGAAAGCCTTTGGGATTGCTAACACGCATGTGTGGTCCTCTTCCTGCCCAAGGGTGCCATCTTGCTCAGTCAGGTCCCTTAGCTCGAGGCCTACCAAGCAGATTACAAGGGAAGGACAAAAATTCAGCAACTCATCAGGGAAGGTGGGAGGGTACTGAGGACTGATTCCTGCTGTCCCTGGAGAACACCTGTTACACGTGAGTAACTACGCTTTCTCCAGGAACAAGCAGGAAGTCAGTCCTCACTTATGGGACTCCCTAGCTACAAGCTACTGAACCTGTAACCAAAAAACAAAATGCCTCTGCGAGACTGTAAGCAGAAGCTGAAGCCTGAAGGAGCCCGAGTCCTCAGGTCTTCGGGATGAAGCCCTCGGTAGCCATGAAGAAGGGTCCGAGGGCTGGAGTTGCTTATACCCTGAACAGATTACAGAGTACAGCCTGGCCAAAGATGCTGTCCCGGTGGGACTCCCTTTCCAGGAAGTAGTGGGCAACAAAGGTGTTCATGGAAGACCAGGTTGCCGCCTGGCAGAGGTCCATCAGGGGCACGCAGTGCAGCAAGGCCATCGAGGCCGCTTTGGCTCGGACCCCATGTGCAGTGACTCGATGATGCAGAGGAGTGTCCGCTTTCACCTGGGCGAACGTGATGCAGTCCGCCACCCAAACCGAGGGGGTGCGCTTGGTGACCGCTTGCCCCTGTCTATTGGGATCGTAGGACACGAAAAGCCTATCAGACTTGTGATGAGTCTGGGTGCACTGCAAATAGAAGGCGAGAGCCTGTTTGCAGTCGAGGGTGTGAAGAGCCACCGACCCCTGATCAGCGTGGGGCCTCGGGAAGCACTATTTCTTGGTTGAGATGGAAGTCTGAAACGACCTTGGGTAGGAATTTCGGGTGGGTACGGAGGATCACTCTGTTCCGATAAAACCTGGTGTAAGGGGCGCCAGCCATGAGCACCTGGAGCTCACTGACTCGGCGGGCCGAGGTCAGCGCAACCAGAAAGGCCACCTTCCAGGCGTACCCCAAGGCTCCTCCCTGTCAGCTTTACTCTTTAACGTATACATGCAACCTATATGCGAAATCATCCACTCTTTCAATATCCACAGCCTGATATATGCAGATGATGTCTTGCTGTTTGCACCTTTCAAAGTCATGCATCCCGACCTTACCCCCTTGATCGATTGCTTCAATGCAATCACTGACTGGCTTCAAGTTCAGAACCTACGCATTAACTTCAAGAAGACTGAGGTCCTATTTATCACAAAGAACAAAGATTTCTCCCCTCCAACCACCTTAAAAGTGAGAGATGCAGAGCTCCCATGCAAATCTACGATATGCTACTTGGGTATTACGCTTGATCAACAGCTTGACTTCAAAGAACACATAAAGAACACCACCCAGGGCTATATACAATAAAATCAAAACTCTAAGGCACCTAAGACCCTTGCTTGCTACCGATGATTTCAGGTCAATATTCCAGGCGCTGGTAATGCCACACTTCGATTATGCGAACATCATTCTGCATGGCCTCCCCAAGAGCACGCTCAATCCTCTACAACTTGCGATGAACGTGGCAGCCCGAATTCTCTGCGGTTTATCCAGAAGGATCCACATCACGCCCATCCTTAAGAACCTCCATTGGCTACCGATAAACTGCAGGCTCACATACAAGGCACTACTCCTAATCTTCAAAGCAATCAACTTGATTTCCCCCTCTTCCCTCACAGCTCTCCTTAGATCCACCTCCAACAACAGGTCGAGAAGGTCAGTAGCTGCCAACACGTTAATTATCCCTAAGGAATCTACAAAATGTACACAAACAACCAGGAATAAAACCTTCACCTTCTATGCCCCAAGGTGCTGGAACAATCTCCCCCCACACATCAGATCAATCAAGGACCTGTCTCAATTTAGGAAAGCTCTTAAGCATCATCTGTTCATCTTACACTTTACCCAGCCAAACACAACACTACCACATTTCACACCCCAACCCACTCAAGCCGCACCCAACTCATCTACAACCTGACTTAGACAAATCAAACAACTGTTCCATCCATCTGGCACTTTAATCATATGCTGATAATCCATGATGTAATCATATGCTGATAATCCATAATGTCTACTGTTTCAGTTAGGTGTAATAGATAACCTGTAAATAGTTACCCTAACACAACTCGAGTGGCTGGATATGTAAATAGTTCACCTAGTTGCAGCTCCAAGTTATTGACCCTGTTTCAATGTATGCACAAGGCTGTTCCCTTTGTCTTTGCAAGAATTTGTTATTTGTAAACCGCACTGATATTGAAGAGTGCAGTATAGAAAAACTGTTAAATAAAAAATAAAATAAAAATAAGTGCCGGAGCGAACATGTCGCCATCGGCTCAAAGGGCGGGCGAGTGAGCTGCGTGAGTACCACGTTTAGGTCCCACTCTGCTGGAGGGAGACAGATGGGCGGCTTGGATAGTAGAAGGAACCACATGAAGCGGGAGACCAGCGGCTGCCCTGAGAGAGGTTTGTCCTTGATAGGGAGATGATTAGCCGAGATGGCACTCAAATGAACCCTGATAGAGTTGGACTTCAGCCCTTCCCTTGAGAGGTGGAGGAGGTATTGGAGAACCAACCGAACCGGACACAAGAAGGGGTCAATATGGGGTTCCGAGCACCAGACGGAGAAGCGATTCCACTTAAAGGCATAAGCCTGCCTAGTGGACTCCTTCCTGGAGGTGAGGAGGATTTCCTTGACCTCCTCTAGGAGGGCCAGAGAGACTAGGGAGACCCGTTCAGCTGCCAGGCCGTGAGGGATAGGGAGGTTAGGTTCGGGTGTAGCACTCAACCCTCCTCCTGTGTTAGCAGACCCCTGGCAGAGCCCAGGGGAACTGGTGGTTCTGTCAACAGCTGGAGCAAGAGTGGGAACCAAGGCTACCAAGACCACGAGGGGTCCACGAGAATCAGTAATGCCCCGCCTCATTGCACCTTGAATAGAGTCCTCACAATGAGGGGGAAAGGAAGGAATGCATAGAGGAGACTGGAGGACCAGTCCAGGAGAAATGCATCGGGACCCTCCCTGCTCAGGTGCAGCACCGGGCCGCAAAAACAGGGGAGCTGCATGTTTTAGGGACTGGCGAAGAGGTCTCTCACTGGAGTCCCCCAGTGCTGAAACAGCCAGCCCGCTACTCCGGGATCCAGCTGCCACTCATGGGGGCAAAGGATCTGGCTGAGTCTGTCCACCAGGCCGTTCTCCTGGCCCGGGAGGTACATAGCCTTGAGGGATATCCTCCGCTGGGTAGCAAAAGAACAGATAAGGACCTCTTCCCGACAGAGGGAGCGTGATCCCGTGCCTCCCTCCTTATTGATGAGGTGATCCTCGAAGGCCCTCAGGGCCCATCAGATGGCTTGGAGTTTGAGCAGGTTTATCTGTTGCCGAGACTCTTTGGGTGACTACTGCTCTTGCGTGCAGAGAGGCCCGCAATGGGCTCCCCACCCTGACAGGGAAGCATCTGTGGTCAGTACCGTGTCATGCCGAGAAGCCTGGAAGGGCGAACCCCGCAGAAGGTTGCGGGGGTTCTGCCACCAGTTCAGGGACAAGTTGAGGTTGAGGAGGACCCTGATAGGGTCTCTGAGGTGTCCGAGGGGCTGGCTCCATTGGGAACTGAGGCACCATTGAGCCATTCGAATGTGCAGGCGGGAGTGAGCATGGCGCGAGCGGTGACCTGGTGGGCGCTTTGGACGCGGGCTGCCAAAGCTCGGAGGCAAGTGGAGCGATCCACCGGCAAGAAGACAGTGGACTGCTGAGTATCGAGGCGTGCCCCGATGAACTCAAGGGCCTGCACCAGCTCGAGGTGAGACTTTGGGTTGTTGACCAAGAACCCCAAGTTTTCCAAAAGGAGGACACTGTGCGACATCACTTGCTGGGCCTTATCAGCAGAAGGGCCCGTAATGAGCCAGTCGTTGAGGTAGGGAAAGACCGGCACGACCCAGCGCCGAAGGTGAGCAGTGTCAACGACGAGGCACTTTGTGAAAACCCATGGGGCAGATGCAAGGCCGAAGGGGAGCACTCTGTACTGGAAGTGCTCTCCCTGCACCCTGAAATGCAGGTACTACCTGTGTTGTGGGTGGATTAAGATATGGGCATAAGCGTCCTTCAGATCCAAGGAGCATAGCCAGTCACCCCGCCGGAGGAAGGGCAGCAGCACGCCAAGAGATTTATTTATTTATTTATTTATTTAACGGTATTTCTATACCGCCTTATCATACAATCAAAGTGGTGATAACGGAAAGTGGAGAAAACATCTTGAACTTCTCCCGCATCAGGAACTTGCTTAACCTGCGGAGGTCGAGGATAGGCCGCAGACCCCCTGTCTTTTTTGGGACATGGAAGTATCGGGAGTAGAAGCCTTGACTTCGAAGGTGGGGAGGGACCTTCTTGACTGCCCGCTGGGCAAGGAGGGAGTGCAATTCCCGGTGTGCAAGGAGTCGAGGAGGCTCCACCATGGAGAAAGGGGATGGAAGCCTGTCGAAGTGGAGGCAATACCCCTCCCGGACAACCCAAGTGTCTTAGGTGATGAGCGCCCACGATGGGGCGAAGCAGGATAGGCATCCCCCCACTGGCTGCTGCGTCGCAGGAGAGAGAGGGGCCATGCCACTGGCATCCAAACCCCTGAATGGGTTGTGGGGGAGCCAGCATTTGAACCTTCGGGCCCTTTGGTTTACGGTGCCCCCGGCCAGGCTTTACCTGTGCCGGAGTAGTCGGCATGGGGGTAGCCGGGTATGGTGGGTAGCCGCGATACTGGATACCCTTTCTGGGGAAGAAGGGCTTCTTGGTCGTCTGCTTCTTCCGAGGTAGAGTGGAGGTCTTGCGGGAGAGGTGGGTTCTAGTAATGAACTCCGTCTCGATCTCCGCAGCATTTTCCTCCATCGGTTTACCAAAATGTTGTTCACCGAGGCAGGGCACGTCCAGGAGTTTCTCCTGCACCCATTGCTCTAAATCTGAGGACTGGAGCCATGCCTGGCAGAGGGCACCAATGCCCGCGGCCGCCACCCGAGCCAATGTCTCGAAGCCATCATAGGAGGCTCGAGAGATGTACTTGGAGCAGTCGGCCACGGACTTCAGCAGGGTGCGGAATCTGTTGAGGGGCTCCCCTTCCAGGCCCGCAGAGAAACCCCCAAGTTCCTTCGCCAACTCATGCAGGAACATACCAATGTACAATTGGTATGCCTGAATGCAACAAGAGAGCATGGAACCTTGATAAGCCTTGCGTCCCAAGGCATCTAGGGCTCTCGACTCTTGGCCAGGTGGAACCGATGAGTGTGATTTCAGGCTTTTATGCTTCCGCATGGCTAACTCCACCACCATCGAGGTGTGTGGGAGCTGTGTTTTCCGGAAGCCAGGCCCGCGCTGCACCTTGTACATAGTATCAAGGCGCTTGCTCATGATGGGGACCGAGGCTGGGGTCTCCCACATGCGGAGTAGTAGCCGAGACAGAATCGACGGTAGAGGCATGGTGAGGGATTCCCTCGGCGGGGACTCGTACTGAAGAATATTGAGTTCTTTAGCACAACGGTCCTCCTCAGCCTGGCTGACCAGGTTGAGGGCCCGAGCCATATCCCAAATAAACACCAAGAAGGAGGTGTCTTCGGGTGATGAGCGATGCTGGAGTGCAGGAAGCGAAGGGTCCGATGGAAGATCCCAGTGGGTACGGGATTCCGGGAAGGTGTCCCCATCAAGGGATCCAAGCCAGGCACTTCACCCTGTCTGATGTCCGGCGGCCTGGAGCCGGAGGCCCTGGATGCTCTCGCCTCCAAGGAATGGGAGGGCAAGCGAGACCATCGTCGAGGACCCTCACAAGGTCTGTGGCTCTTGGGGGTTTCCTGGATGGACTTTGGTGTCCCACGCGAGGGACTCGCAGTCTCTGGGTACATGTCAGCAAAGCTGGCCATGAGTGCCCACTAGGAAGAAATGAACAAGGAAACGCTGTATTCCAGCACCAGCATACGGGACTCCCACACGGGCGTGGGGCCCTAGGATGCTGATACTGGGGTCACTGGATAGGGTGTCGAGGAGGAGAGGGGGTCCTCACAAGGACGAACCTCAGGAGACTGGGTGCCTTCGCCAGAGGCCTCCGTTTCCCTGCAAGGTACCTTGTGGGGCCGCTCCTTGTCCGACTCTTGGGAACGCCGAAGGGGGCTAAGCGACCGGGCACGGGAGCGCTCGCGCTCGTCAGGAGCTCCAGACAGCAACTTCGAGGCCTTCTTCTTTTTGCGCCGTTCTACCTCGGGGCACCCCTGGTCAGAGTGCCACCTGAAACGTGGGGCCACAGGGGGAGAACCCACCGGAGGGGAGATGACTGAGGGCGCCACCGGGGACTCCGAGGCGGCCTTTCGAAAAATGTCTTCAGACTTCTGCTTACGGCTGAGCAGGGCCTTAGAGGACATTTTCTTACAGAGCGAGCAGAGCTCTGGGTCATGGTCGGCTCCCAGGCACCGCAGACGAGTGTCCGTAAGCGACATATTCCTAGAGCATCTATCGCATTTTTTAAATCCAGTGGCCATGGGGGCAAAAATGGGCCCTGCGAGGTCGAAGAGCCACGCGGCCAGTGGTTAGGAGAGAAAAAAGGGTGCGAAGCTCGAAAAGAAAAATAGAGGAAAAAATTTGTATCCCCAAGAGCTCTAAGATAGAGCAGGGGAAAGGAAGGGTAGAGGACTGGTGTAACCGGAAAAAAGAGAGCCTGTTAAGGCGAGGAAAATGAAACTTTTTCCAAGGAACGAGGACGTGTGTCCGAAGGTCTCTGCGGAAAAAGGGAGACTTTGCAAGATGGCACCCTTGGGCGGGAAGAGGACCACGCATGCGTGATAGCAATCCCAAAGGCTTTTTTTGAAAGCTGGGGAATTGCTCTGCACGAGCTCCGTTGGTTCCGACGTCACCCATAAGTGAGGATTGACTTCCTGCTTGTTCCTGGAGAAAGCCAGATATTTTTTATTTATTTAACACGTTTTCTATAGCGCTCCATCATATCAGCTGGGGTCTCTGCCATCATATACAGATAAAATTGGGCAGCTTAGATTGATCTTACACTCTGTCTGCCATTGGATTCTATTTTTCTGTGATTGAGTTGAGGTTTGGTTTTAGTCTAAAACAATGTCACCACTTCTATATTAAATACTGAAAAAAACAACAACTGCAGTTGATCCTTAAGTTTGAACTTAACCTCTCCCTCCCACCCAGCTGTTTTTCTGTCTTATTAAATTGCAAGCTACAAAAAAGCAGGGACTGTCTATTATAAGTGTTATTAACATACTGTGTACACCTGGTAGTGCTATTTGAATGGGAAAACTAATAATACATTTTAAAGTGCACATGTATACAATGGTGTATTCCCCTTTTTTCATTCAGGCTTAAACATGTCTGCATGTAGGACAAATTGGGGAGACACCTCCTGGTAGTGTATGTCTCAGTAGACTGGCAGCAACCATGTAGTTAGGGAAGGGGGCTATTGGGTGTGTTTGTGACAGATGTGATGAATGCATTTGTATCTATGTTAAGAGGGTAGGTGTGCATCAGTGGGAATGTGTGGTGTGAGAGGATATCTGGAAAGGTGGGCTTTGCAGTTTGGGGAGTTAGGGTGTGGGGGAGGGGAAGGAATATCTGTGTGGGAAGAAGATGTATGGTGGGAGGCAGTGTGTTTGGGGGTGTAGGGAAGGGGTAGATAGGGGAAGTAACAGAGCAGAGTGTATGGGGGAGGGGGAGTGACAGAGTAGGTGAGAACATGGGATGCAGGAAGGGTGAAGCAGGGAGCAGAGGATGTGTATTTGTTGCGTGCATACATGCACATAGGAGATTCTTCTCTCTCCCTTTATATATCTGTTTTTCTATACAGCTTTATTTCCTGCCACCTCCCCCTCTCCCTCCTCTTCTTCCTCCCTTGCACTCTCTTCATTTTCCTCCCTTATCCCTCTTTCACTTTCTCCTTTCCCTCTTCTTTCTTTCCCCTTCAATTTACTTTTTTTTTTTTTACGGACCAGGCTAGCTCCTCTGCATTTTCAAGTGATGGGCCCGTCCTCCCCGCTGCCGTGCTGCTTTATTCAGAGCCTAGACCATTTCTCTTCCATCTTCCAGCAGCAGGCCCAGCTTCCCTACGTCTGTGCTGCTTGATTTACCACCCGGGCCAGCTCTCTTCCATCTTCCAGGATTGGACTCAGAAGCTATACCTAGGGCTGTGAGAGCAGTGCAGCCGCACAGAGCCCAAGTATGGAAGAGGGCACTGATATCATCACTGGGCTTCCACAAAGCTCAAAAAGTGTGAGTTCCAGAACATGACTAGGGGGGAGGGAGTGCTAGTTTTGTGAGTCGTACAGGACACATTTCTAGCTTGGTATGGTCTTGCTCCTCACCATCATGACACTTTTTGGCCCAGCTCCTCTGCTGTTTCTTACCTTCTCTTTGTTTTTTTCCACTACTCCAGGCCATACTCATCTGCTTCTTTGCACATTTGGATGGATTGACAGGCAGACAAAGACGGGCTAAGCCTTCCCAATAGTTGCTCATGCTTTTATGTGAAAAGCATCTAATAAGAAGAATATACTTCTGAAATGGACTTGTCCATTGGTTCTGAAAGGTCAGTACTAGACCAGAGGGAATGAGATTTCTGATGCCATACAATAGCTATATATAGTAACATGGTTCACCGATTACCCAAACAACATATTATAATTCATATTCCCTGCTACAAAAAACATGGTTTGTTCTGGGAATTCTGAAGCTCTTCTGTGCTGCTTCTTATCTTGTCCTGGCAACATGGTACCAGAATACCTTGGATGATCTGTAGCACTCAGATCTGCGACCTCATATTGCCACAGCAACTGCTTTTCAGGGCTGCATTTTCCTTTCTCTCAGAATTCATTGTAGACTCCTGGCTGTTTCCCTCTTATACACAATTGGTGTTATTGATTATGTGGTATCCTTGAAAGGACAGCAGAGCCATTGTATGTCCATCACTTGTTGTTCCTGCAGTCAACTGCATTTCAACTTGGTTCCCAGACCAACCATAAACCAGCTGTATATTAAGTTTTTGTGCCTCCCTTCGATTGCAACATTTCCTCTTATATATCATTTTTAGAGCTACCTCTCTCCTTTTTTTCTATTGTGTTGCTGTTCTGTTCTTTCTTCCTCATCCTTCATTTCCTTCCTCATAGCCACTGACAACCACAATCCAAAATAGCTGGACGTTTATTCACTGCAGGCCCTTGCAGACAGAACCAGCTTAACCATTAGGTAAACTAGGCGGTCGTCTAAGGTGAAATCTTCTGGAGGGCAGCCAAGAGATGCTACAGTCAAAGCAAAGTGGTAGGTCTTTATAGGACCCCAGAGAAACACAAGTCCATACTTTTACGTGTTTTTCCAGGATCATTTTAGGAGTGGTGGTATTGAGATGGTTGTTATTGTTGACTTTAATTATTAAAACCTCAGGGAAAGGAAATCTAAAGGCCTAAATGTTAATTGAGAGGGCTTAAGACTGAAGATTTACCTACAGCATCTAATACTCTTGCAATGGCTCTGCCTACTGACAGGGCTGGCACGACCATGAGGTGAATTAGGCAAACAGTTAGAGTGCCAACAGTCCAGAGGCGACCCATTATTGACTCCGCCACCCATTTCTGGAAGTTACAGAACCTTTGTTCCTCAGTGTTCCCTGTATTTCTGATCATTACTATGGTGCAAGCGCCTCAAACAGTCCCGTAGCGTTTAACGGCGCTGCAAGGCTCTTTGACTTTGATTCCTTCTGATGCCTGATGTCAACTTCTTTTTTGCATGGGGGCAGAGAGCGTAGTTACTCACTTGTAACAGGTGTTCTCCAGGGACAGCAGGAATCAGTTCTCACATATGGGTGACATCGACGGAGCCCCAATGCAGAGCAAATCCACAGCTTTCAAAGAAAGCCTTTGGGACTGCATCACGCATGCGCGGTCCCCTTCCCGCCCAAGGGTACCATCTTGCTCAGTCAAATGACATAGCTAAAAAGACAGCAAAAGGATAAAAATTAATCAAAGGACTGCAACTCCAGGAGAGGAGGGAGGGTCATGAGGACTGATTCCTGCTGTCCCTGGAGAACACCTGTTACAGGTGAGTAACTACGCTTTCTTCAGGAACAAGCAGGAAGTCAGTCCTCACATATAGGACTCCCTAGCTATAGGCTACCGAGAATCCATAACTGAAAAATAGGCTCCCTCTAGAAGAGCTGCAGCAGCCATGATAGGAGTTCAACCGAGAACGTAATACTCCAGTAGCCTGATACCAAAGGGTCGGAGGGTAGGAGTTGCCTAAACCTCAAACAGATTACGGAGTACAGCCTGGCCAAAAGCACTGTTCCGTTGGGACTCCCTATCCAGGAAGTAATGGGCTGCAAAAGTCTGGCTTGAAGACCAAGTTGTGGCCCGGCAGATGTCTGCCAGCGGAACAGAGCGGAAGTGAGCCACTGATGTGGCCTTAGACCTGACCCGGTGGGCCGTGACTCGACCCTGCAATGGGAGATCGGCCACCCTGTATGCCCAGGTGATGCAATCCGCCACCCAGGTGGACAACGTACGCATGGAGACAGGCATCCCCAGCTTACCGGGGTCATAAGAGATGAAGAGCTGAGGAGCTCTTCGATGTCCCCTCGTATGCTCCAAGTAGAAGGCCAACGCCCTCTTACAGTCCAGGGTATGCAGAACTACCTCTGCCCGGCTGGCATGGGGCCTGAGAAAGAAGGTCGGAAGCACCACATCCTGGTTAAGGTGGAAAGAGGAGACCGCTTTCGGCATGAACTTGGGGTGCGTGCAAAGCACCATCTTGTTCCTATAGAACCCTGTGAACGGTCTATCGGACACCAGAGCTTGCAGCTCACTCACTCGTCTAGCCGATGTGAGTGCCACCAAGAAAATTGTCTTCCAAGAGAGGAAGCGAAGATGGCAGGTAGCCATCGGCTCGAAGGGTGGGCGAGTGAGCTGCTGCAAGACCACATTCAGATCCCATTCGGTCGCCGGCGGGCAAACTGGAGGTTTCAGAAGAAGCAGTCCTCTCAGGAACCTGGACACCAAGGGGTGGACAGAGAGAGGTTGCCCTTCCACTGGAGAGTGGTGTGTTGATAAAGTACTAAGGTGAACTCGGACTGAATTTGACTTAAGGCCTAAATCTGAAAGGTGAAGCAGGTACTGCAGCACCACAGCCACCTGGCAGAAGAATGGGTTCTCACTCTGCTGCGTACACCATACCTCAAACCTACGCCACTTCAGTGTGTAGGTTTTCCTAGTCAATTGTCTTCTAGAGGCCAGCAGCACATCCTCTATCTTTTTGGGAGGAGAAGTGGTGCAAGAACTACCCTTTCAGCAGCCATTCCATCAGGTTGAGGGACCTGAGGTTGGGATGCAGAAGTGAGCTCCCGTCCTGCGACAGGCGAAAATCCCAGAGGAATTGGAGTCTCCTCCGCCAGTTGCAGGAGGAGAGGAAACCAAGGCTGTCTCGGCCATCTGGGGGCCACCAGGATGACCGAGGCCTTGTCCTGAAGGATCTTGAATAAGGTCCGAGCCACCAGTAGCATGGGAGGAAACACATATAGGAGGTCCACTGACCAGGATATTAGGAAAGCATCTGCAGCTACCCTGTGTGGGTGCGGCTGTCTAGAATAGAAATGGGGCAACTGGTGATTTTGAGGGTTCGCAAACAAATCTATGGATGGTCACCCCCAGCACTGGAAGAGTTGCTGGGCTACATTGGGATCTAGTTTCCACTCGTGTGGTTGAAGAATTCTGCTTAGCTTGTCTGCTAGAAAGTTCTCCTGATGGCAAGTAAACCGCCTTGAGGAACATACCCTGGCTGACTGTGAAGGAGCATAGATCCAGGGTTTCCTGACACAGGATGTGAGAGCCTGTGCCCCCTTGTTTGTTCACTTAGAACATTGCTACCTGGTTGTCTGTCTGAATCAAGACAGATTGATGAGCCAGAGTTTGGCTGAAGGTCCGAAAAGCCAGGCGGATCGCTTGAAGCTCTAGGAGATTGATTTGTTGTGTGCTCTCCCACTGAGACCACACACCTTGAGTGCAGACCTGTTGGCAATGCGCATCTCCATCCCAGCAGGGATGCATCCGTAGTCAGTACTCTCGAGTGCGTAGGAGGCTGAAAAGGCACTCCCTCCAGAAGGTTGTGAAGATGAAGCCACCATTTCAAAGACTGTATCAGGTGATGGGACACCTTGATGTTGTCCCTGAGTCTGTGTGTGGCTTGTGTCCACTGGTCCCTGAGGCACCACTGAGCTGTTCTCATGTGAAGCCGAGCATTGGATGTCACATGGGACAAAGAAGGCGCAGAAAGTGTCTTGCTGAGATGCGGGATCTGCGACTCACTTGCTGCATTAGGGCTACCAGTCTTTGAGCCCTTTCCTCTGGTAGATAAGCCCTTGCTTGAAGGGTGTCTAACCTTGCCCCTATGAACTCCAGTCCTTGAGAAGGAAATAGAGTGGACTTTGTGTAGTTGATCACAAAGCCCAGGTGCTGAAGCAACTGGATAGTGCAGGACGTGGCCTGTTGGACCTCTAGAGCTGACTGACCTTTGATGAGCCAGTCGTCTAAGTAGGGGAAGACAAATACCCTTTGAGTCCTTAGGAAGGCCGCCACCACCACAAGGCTGTGAATACCCTGGGTGCCGAAGCTAGGCCAAAGGGAAGCACTCTGTACTGAAAATGGTTTCCTCCCACTACAAATCTTAGGAATTGTCTGTGGTTTGGATGAATCATGATGTGTGTATACGCATCTTTGAGGTCTAAGGAGCATAGCCAGTCGCCCTGGCAGAGGTAAGGCAGCAATATTCCAAGTGAAAGCATCTTTAACTTTTCCCTCACCAGGAACTTGTTTAAGTTTTGCAGGTAGAGGATAGGCCTTAGGCCTCCAGTTTTCTTTAGTATCAGAAAGTACCTGGAGTAGAAGCTTGTTCCCTGCAGGTGGTGGGGCACCTGTTCTACCGCCTGATCCTCTAGAAGATCTGCTAACTCCTTCATGAGGAGGTCCCTGTGAAGAGGGGGTCTGAGAGGCTCCCCTGGAAAGTAAGAGGGAGGCACCTAGGTGAGTTGTAACCGATAGCCCATTTGGACTATCTGGAGGTCCCAGGTATCTGTTGTAATGGCTGGCCACCTGTGGGCATACAGGGTTAGCCTTCCCCCCATGCATGGCCTTGCTTCCTTTGGGAGAGAGACTATGCTCTAGGAGTCAAAAGCCCCCTCCAGGCTGGGCCGGAGCCGGTGCCTGGGGCTTGGGGGCCTTTTGCTTACGCGGGCCTTGCCCCCGTCCCTTGGCCTGCTGCCCCTTCTGGGGAGCTGGGGAGGCCTGATACATGGGGTAGTTTCGGTAAGCTAATCCTTTCCTCGGGAAAAAGGGCTTCTTACCCAAGCCCTTCTTCTTAGATGGGGCAGAAGTCTTCTTCTCGAGTCTTGTCCGGGTCAGGTACTCGGACTCAATCTCGGCAGCCTTCTCAGTCATGGGCTTGCCAAAGAGGTTCTCACCTCGTCAAGGGACATCAACCAACTTATCCTGAACCCAATGCTCCAGGTCTGACGACTGTAGCCATGCCTGGAGCCATGCACCGATGCCAGCCCCTGCTACCCAGGCCAAAGCCTCAAAGCCGTCGTAGGCTGCTCGAGTCATAAACTTCAAGCACTCTCGGATCCCAGTGGACAAAACCTGGAAGCGCTGCAAAGGTCCCTCGGAAGGACCAGCGGAGAACCCAGCAATCTCCTTTGCCAGATCTCGCAGGTACATGCCCATGTACAGCTCGCACATCTGGATTCGGCATGCCAGCATCGAACCCTGGTAGCACTTTCTGCCGAGACCATCCATGTTGCGGGCCTCCCGGCCAAGAGGCACCGAGGAGTGCATTTTCTGGCTCTTGAGCCGGAGCATGGCCATTCTCACAACCATGGAGTTGTGCGGCAGCTGTGCCTTTTGGAACCCAGGGCTCTTGCAAACTCAATAGATGGAATCGATTCGCCTGCAGAGAACCGGCATCGAGGCCGGTGTCTCCCACATTCGGAGCATCAGCCATTCCAGAATAGGGGGCACCGGTACAGTAAGGGCTTACTTTGGAGGAAAGTCATACTGGAGGCCCTTGAGCTCCTCGGCTCGAGGCTCCTCCTCAGGATCCGCCGGGAATGACAAAGCCTTTGCCATGTCCTGGACAAAGTTCAAGAACCGGGTGTCCTCCAGGGGTGACCGTTTCCGAGGTTCAGAACCCGTGGAGTCTGACGGGACGTACTTGGTACGGTGGGTGCCCGGGGCACTCCTCATCCTCCGTCTCCCAGCTGGACTCCGAGGAGGAGTCGATCAGCTCTGGCATCGACGACCTTGGTCCTGAACGGGAGGTCGATGGAGACCTCGGCCGAGGATCAACTCGAGACCTCATTGTCTCGAGGATTGGCCACCTCTCCGATCTGTTCTTGGGCAATTGAAGAGGTCATATCCGAGTGGTATAAGTAGATTGGTAAGGACGGCGTCTGCATCGGTCAACCATGTCTCTGTGATAAAAAGCAGGTCCAGTTTCCGATGCTCAATGTAGTCAGTGTTGACGGGCCATTTATTGCGGATGGAATGCGCATTTATGAGCATACAGTTCAGGTGGTGAGGGTGAGGAGACTTCCTTTTGTGGGTATCTGACAGAGGTATGCAGATTATGTGGATGAGCCATTGCTGATGGACAAAGGGATAAGATCTTCTGTAGTTGAAGGTGTCTGCATGGTGAGATGGGGGGAGTAAGCCATGTTGATTTGGGTAAGAATCAACCCAGGTGATGATAAAGCCCAGGAGGCATAGGACTAATAATAATGTATGACTCCATGTCATGGTGCTGGAGAGCAGGAATGCGAGGAGTCTGAGGAGGCAATGGAATGAGGAGGGGCACTCAAGAAGATAGACAGAGCTTTAGGTCTAAGCTGGGGAGGCAGGGCAGAATAAGGACCAGGGAATGGCGTTTGGAGCGGCAATAGGCTGTGTTTGGTGGTCTAGTAGTCACAGATACAGAGAGTAAATACTAACATTTGGTATGCTAAGGCACAATGCACAATTAACATCATTAGCTCAGAGTAATAATGTATTGCTTACTATGCATTCAAATAGACAGATCAAGAAGTGATACTCCCCTGACCCTGGTTCATAGCGACACTGATGCTGACGTATTCCTCATCTACGATGTTTTAGTCTTCTGGCCGCCCCTAAGGGCCACGCCCAAGGGCCCTCTGGCGAGGTCCTCAGGTGTGGGCTCGCCAGCGAGGCCTTCAGGCAAAGGTGTGCCAAGGGCACTGCGGTTTAAATTGTTCACGCTGTGGCCGGATTGGCCTTGGGGGGCCGATCGGGGAGCAGCGATCCTCCCGCTCTACACCCCAATGCTGATCAGGCCCTGATGCTCTCCCGGTGTTGCTGCAGCCACATACATGTGCACAAACATTGAGCATATAAGAACGAGGTTAGACACAAAGCAAAGCAAAGAAATGTGTAAAAAATGTTGCACAGGTATGTATGTAAGAATAGAAAACGCAAACCGCACCATTGCAATACATGAAGACAAACACCCGATGGTGTGAAAATAAAATTCTAATAAATGAGATCCGACACTGTGGTAATAACTAGCAAATTTTTATTTCAAAGTTTAGTAAAAAACACGATATTTGTCAACACAGTTTAGATTTTAAAGTCATTCTTGGGTCAATCAATCTCCTGGTGGGCCCGTTTCTTCTTCCCCCGAATGCTTCTCTTGGTGCGCTGCTTGGCGTATTTTTCATCTGGGGTTTCCCGCAGCAGCAACCAGCAGAAATCAGCCATCATAGTGGTGTTCCATCTTCCTTGGTACCTTCTCTCTGCGTCCTTGATGTCCTGGTGAAACCTTTCACCTTGTTCTTCACTGTACGCCCCCACGTTTTCGGGAAAGTAGTTCACATGGGAGTGCAAGAAATGGACTTTCAGGCTCATGTTACAGCCTTGTTCTTTGAAGGCATTGAGCATCCTGGCAACAATATCCTTATAGTTCTCATCCCGCCTGTTCCCCAAGAATTTGAGAACAACATCCTTGAAGGAATCCCAGGCTTCTTTTTCCTTCTCAGACATCGTTTCAGCGAATGCTCCATCTGAAATGAGTTTCCTTATATTAGGGCCAACAAACACTCCTTCCTTTAGCTTTGCTTCAGAAAGTCGGGGGAACTTTGAGCAAAGGTACCGAAAGCACTCACCATCTTTTGGAAGGGACTTGATGAATTGCTTAATGAGACCCAACTTAATGTGGAGAGGTGGTAATAGAATTTTATCACGAGGTACCAAACTCTCATGAAGAACATTTTTCTCACCGGGTCTCAAATACTCCCGAATTGGCCAGTCTTTTTTCCCCAGTGTAGGTCGCGGGCCCGGCTATCCCACAAGCAAAGGAAGCAGGGATATTTGATGAAACCGGATTGCTGCCCTAATAGCATGGATAGAATTTTAAAGTCTCCACAAATCATCCACTTATGCTCATCATAACGAATCTTCTGAAGAATCAGGGCAAAATTCTCGTATTTTTCTTGGAGAATAACAGAGTGAGCAATAGGAACTGAAGCGAATGTGTTGCCATTATGAAGAAGAACACCTTTTATGCTGTCTTTTGACGAATCAATGAACAGCCGCCATTCAGCTGGATCATTCTTGAGTTTAAACTTTTCCATCACTCCGTATATATCGTTGCAAAATACCAAATCTTCCTCTTTGCTGAAATACTTCAAAAATTGTGTCTCGCGGTTGCGGTACCAATAAAAAGTTGTTCCTGGTGACAATAGATTTTTCTGTTTAAGCCGAGAACCTAGCAGTTGGGCAGCATCTTTTGGGAGTCCTAAATCCCGGACTAAATCATTCAATTCAGCTTGAGAGAAAAGTTCAGGTTTCGGATCTGGTTCAGTTTCAAACTCGGAAGTACTGGACTCATCAGGAAAAGCCATCTGATGAGTCTCATCATGATCAGAACCGTCCACACAAATATGATCCAAAGATTTTGGTGGTTCAGGCACAGGTACTTCGTTGCTATGAGGCATAGGCCTAATTGCTGAGGGAAGGTTGGGGTAACTTATTACGTTCTTATTTTTTAAGTTGTATCCCTTCACAATGCAAGAGCAAAAATAGCAGTCACTGCTGTGGTCTCTTTGTTCACGCCACATCATAGGTATTCCGAAACGAAATGCTTGTTTTTTACCTTTCATCCATAAGCGTAGATCTTCCTCACATGTCTTGCACACTTTGTGAGGAGCCCACGGTTTGTCTTGATCGCCTAACTTCAAACCGAAAATAGGCGAAATATACTTTTTTAATAAATGCAGAAATGTTCCTCTGCCGCTTTTTCACGGTATATTCCCCACAAATAAAACAAAAACTGTCCGGAGAGTTGACGCAACCTCTGGCTCTGTGAGCCATCACAAATACACAGTACTGCAAACTACAACTGTAGTGAACCACTTCGGAATAAAGCTGGATTACGACTGAGCAAACAAAAGGTAATAATGAACTTGCAAGAAACTGAAATTTGACAGGAACGTTCATGTCGCAACCACCGTGTTTGAGCGAGCGAACGAGGCGAGGCGAACAGGAAAGAACATGCGCCAGCGCGAGTACTGGATTTAGGCCCCGCCTCCCAATTGTCCTGTTAATGTATAAAATGAATACAAAACACTCTAAAATATCATGAGGGAGTGTTTCTAGTTAGTTAACCATTACAACCTCTATTTTGGGCCAAGAAAATAAACTGCAGTCGGCTAAAAAGAAATTATGTGAACATTCCTTATATGGGTAAGAAATCTAATTTTGCAAGAAAACGTGACGTGATGGAACATTTTGGCTATTTTTCCTGGATTCAGCACCCCAAAATCTATAGGAATCAGTTGCAAAACTGGAGGCAGTTTTTTGGTAGTGTACCTGTGTTACCTGACTAAGCAGTATAGAAAAACAGAAATAAATAAAATAAAATCATTGTACGGCAGTGTATATGTCCAGGAGTGCAATAAAAAAGATAAATGCTAATAAGTTAATTTGCACATTTTTTTTTTTTTAATTCTTTATTTTCATTTTATAACAACAAAGGAAAAGGAAGACATACAGCAAAATACAGATACATAAAGTGTAATACATACACCAAAGTAAACCCCTGCCACCCCCCCCCCCCTGCTTCTTCTCTAGAAAACTAATCATTCCCGAAGCGGGCGTGTACTTACATTATTGTGTTACAAAACCTAACGGTGATCTGAAACATGATGAGTGCACATTATACAGGCATGTTGGAGCAATAAGCAGATTGTACATAATCATTAAGCATCTGCCATTTAGACAAGCGAGAGTGAGGTTGGGCATGGGGAATAGCTCTCCGAGGTATCTGCTCATATTTACTATATAAGCAGACAAGGTTCCACCATTCATTGACAGTAAGTCGAGAGCTATCCTTCCAATTCCTTGTGATTAAGCAAATGGCTATACCCAGCATGAAATCAAGGAGAAAGCGACCCTTCTTAGGAAGAGAGGGGACCTCCGCCACAGAGCGGAGTCCCACGATCTTCCAAGAGAGAGGTTCGTGAAGGTGTAAGATAAATTGATACATGTGACTTCAAGGCTACCTATCTTGAGGTGAACTCTGGACCATCTACCTTCTGTATCTGAACTAGTCGCAATAATAGTAGCATGCAAAGATTTCCTAACCAGTATGGCAACCCCACATTTCTTAGAAACGGCTGGGGAATAGGCGGCCACCATGTAAGGTTTAATATTGAGTTTAAGGGTTTCCTTCGAATTTAAATGCGTTACTTGGAGAAAAATCAGATCCGCAGCTTCCTGACTTAGGTAGCTTAGGATTTTCTTCCGTTTTATCGGATTATTGATGCCTTTGACGTTCAATGAGAAAATCTTACATGATGCCATCAATCAGTAATAGACATTTTAAGTGAGGGCGCTTGAAAACATACAACATAATCAGAATCTGTGCAACAATGACATAATCACCGAGTATGCTGGCTAATACACCCCATATTGAAAAGTATGTACCAAAGTATCTTAGAGAAGAAGCAAAACCCCCAAAGAATATGGCGACCATATGTCTGCGGGAGGAGGCCCTAGAGAGGAAATAGAAAGACATGAAAAAACGAGAAGAAACACCAGAGTCCATAATTAACACTGTCTCTGATACTCATCGAGGCTACTGTGGGTAGATGGAGTCGGGTCACGGATATCATCAATAGTAAGGCAACAAACCGCCCTCGCCAGACTCTTTGCTGGGCTGCGGCAGATCCAATATGGCAGGTACAGCGGATATGAGAAAACTTGCAGGAATATTCTGGGAGTCAGCGCATCAAGTCGGCTTCTTTGGAATCCAAAAACTCCGCTAGTAGATCAGGGTCCTCAAATGTTCTTGTCTGATTGTGAAGCGTGACTCGGAGCTTGGCCGGGTACATCAGGCCATAGCGTGCTTGTAGTTGTTGAAGCCTCGGCCGGAATTCCAGAAAGCGCTTTCGGCGGTCGACCGTGGGTTTAGCCAAGTCGGGATAGAAGGAGATCTTGTGGCTCTCAAACTCCATATGGCCCTTTGCCCGAGAGGCATTTAGAATTTGCTCAACGTGTTGATATCTCAAAAGTCGAAAAATGATAGGCCGCGGGGTCTTCCTGTTGAGCGTTATGCTTGTGGGTACACGATGAGCGCGATCGATCTCCAAATCGTTGGTAAAAGTGATTTGGAGCAGGGAAGGGAGGATTTTGCATAAAAACTCTTTCATGTCTCCCGATTCCGCTCCCTCCGGTATGCCCACGAGTCGTATGTTGTTGCGGCGCGCTCTATTATTGCCATCTTCCACTTCTTTCTGCAAGGCCCGCACCTGACGTTCAACTTTGTCGAGTTTGGACAACCGGGCCGCATGGGAGTCCAATATGCTCTCCATTTTGTCCTGACGCGAAGAAAGCCCTTCTAGCTTGCTTTGCAGCACACCAAAATCTTCCCGCAGCGCTCGGAGTGCTTCACCGTTTGACTGCACAAGATCTTTGACCCCTCTAATCTCTGCGAGGATTTCCTGCTGCATTTCGGGGCCCTCGCGCAAGGCCAGCCCCTTCTGCGGGGACGGAGGTTCAGTTTTGGAACGTTTGCCGTGAGAAGCCGCTGGAGATCCAAATTCCAAGCGCGTGGGTTTGGTCCCCGCCATCTCACCAATGTGCCCCGGCAAGATCAGAGTAGAAGTTCCAGGTATGTACGGTGTTAATTCAGGATTCTGAGTAGGCCTCTCGGGAGCCTCAGCGTTATGCGACCATCCCGCTGGACATCAGGCTCCGCCCCCTAATTTGCACATTTTGATATGCATGAAAGCATGCCTATGTATGGGGCCTAAGGAACAGTGCTGAGAACTGCAATATTGGAGGTTGCCCTCTGTTTTTCAGGTCAGTCCATGGTATCCACAGTAGGGGTGTGCAAGCAAAAGAAATCTATTTTGTTTCCTGTGTCATTTGTAGGTTTGCTTTGTTATATTTTGTTTATATAAATTTTCGTTTCAGGAAAATTTTGTTAATTAAAAAGGTAGCTATGACTGCTGCCCAAATAAAAAAAAAAACATAGCTGAAAGGTTACTAGAGGTTTCAGGCAAATAAAAGGAAACAGCTTTTTTTCAACAGGTTGGCCTTCAACAAGTGACCTTCGGATTAAAAGGCAGTCTTTGGTTTAGAAGGCAGGCATCATACAGAAGAAACTGTTACATCTCCTTGGGGAAAGTTCTTGCCAGACTGCACTTAACTGTGTCTTATATGCTGGTGAACTTCATTCCTGTTTTCTGAATGGCCCAAAATTTGTCTAGTTTGGAACTCTGGAAAACCTTTCCTGGCATTTTTGCCTTCTGAATCTATTGAAACTAACTATATAAACTTATTCCAAAGACTTTTCTTTGCTATGTTCTTGTGCCAGAACCTATATGAAACCATGTCTAAATATATTATCATAGGCATTTATTTACCAAGCTTAATCCATATCCTAATCCAGTAGTCAATAGATTCAGGGGCAAAACATCCAGGAAAAATTGCCATAGAACTCCAAAATAAACAAACTTTGAGCCAATCAGGAAACAGGAATGAAGAACACCAGAAATACAAGACACAGTTAAAAGCAGGCTGGCTAAAGACAGCATCTTGGAGACATGACACCTATCTTTTACCCTAAGAGTCAATGGTTTGAGACACTGGAGAAAAATTAAAAGTTATATTATAAAATCTCTACTGATTTTTGTTTTTCAGTGTTCTCTGTATTTCTGCTCATTCCTATGGTATGCTTCCTGTTCCCTACGCCCCTCCTCAAGAACTCCATTCCTTTCTATTTGTGCCCTTCTCCTCCACTGCAAACTCCAGAATGTGCTCATTCTACCTTGCTGCAACATATGCTGGGTCAATGCATCAGGCTCCATTTCTTGTCCTTTTCAAATCCATGTTAAAAGCTCATCTCTTCGAGGCTGCTTTCAATCCTAATCCTTTACTCTCTTATCATCCTTGTGTATTACAATGATCTCTTGTCCCATTTGTTGTGTTTGTCCTGCATAGATTGTAAGGTCTATAGAGCAGAGACTGTCTCTCGTGTATATGTACAGTTTTGCATATGCCTTGTAGTGCTATACAAATGATAAGCAGTAGTAGCAATAGTATTAATGCCTCACACTTACATGTTTAATTTGAGCATTGCTATCACTGGTTCTGCTTCAGCATGCGAATAACAAAAAAACCTGCACAGCTGGATTAATCCCGACAACGAGTATTTGCCAATACCATTAAATCAAAGAGAAATATCACCCAGGCTACTGTCAGCAAGTTGTTTCCCAGCTGAAAAAAATGGAAAGTGGAAAAGGTTTGTTGGGTTTATCAATGCCAATGAAATGAAGCAGCTATGTTCTCTCTCCTTTTCCCATTATCAATTTTTTTTCTTCCTCTCTGCCTTTTAATCTCTTATTCAGCCTCTATTTTCCGTTTATTTTCCTCATATGCTCTCTTCTTTCTGCTATTTCTTTCTTTTCATTCTTCTTCTGTTCTTCTCTCTCTCTTTCTCTTTTGTTGACACCCGTCTTTTGTTGTACTTTCCTCCTGCTATGTTTGCTTTCAAGACCATAGCCACCTGAAGGACCTGGATTTTGTGCATGCCATAGGCGCAGTGTCACGAGTGTGCAGTGGTGCATGTGCACTACCAACTTGAGGAGCATCTCAAAATTCTTGTTTTTGAGCTTCATAGCAGCAGAAAGGTTTGGGTGTACCACCAACTTAAGTAGCCAGTCACCCTGCAACCCTTGTGCATGCAGTGCAAATTAACCTCAGATAAATTCATTGTTCTCGAGCACAACACACCATAGTTAGGCAAGACAGTAGAAATAATGCAAAGTTGTATTGGTTCTTACAATTAAATCTCAAATACAAAAACAAGTTGATATACATTCCTTCACAAACTCAGAAATACCCACCCAGATGCTTACACAGCCTACACATATCCATGCACTGTTCTACACACCCACACACCTTCAGCCATCTACAAAGATCAATATCCAGCCATGGAGATCTAGGTGTCCTCGTGCACCTACACAGACTTATTCACACCCACACCCCGACCTATACACTAACACACACCCAGTTACTAGGGATGTGGATAGGCAAGAAAAATTTAGTTCTCCTAGGACAAGCAGGATGAGTCAGCCACACTTGGTGACGTCATCCGACGGCGCCGAGACGGAAGTACTCTCCATAGCTCAGAAGGGCTTTTGCCCTTCTGAGCATGGGCCAACTGGCCCTGCCCCCTGGCCCGCCCCTAGCTAGCCAGTTCTTGTTCTTCCGCCTTGCCAGCAAGACGGACTTTTACTCTCTGCATCATCTAATCTTAAAACACTTAATTTTCTCTTCTACTACCAGGTATTTCAGTAAGACTTACTTTATTGCTTGTCCAGGTTTTTCTTTCAGGCTGTTCCAGCGGCTGACTAAGAAGGCCTCCGTCCCCGGCTTTGGTGACCGCTATGGATTTCGAGCCCTCTGCAAGCCCGGGACGTGCCAGTTTAGGCCTCCGTCCCCGGCCTCTGCCCATGGTGACCGCTATGGATTTCAAGCCCTCTGCAAGCCCGGGACGCGCCAGATCAGGCCTCCGTCCCTGGCCTCTGCCCAGCCGCATTTTCGGAGCTGCTCTGGCACACTTTCGCATGAAAATCGGGACCTCAGCAGGCTTGGGACGTGCCGAGGAATATCCGCGGCCTTGCCCCTCCGATGCTACATGGACATGCTCACACGTGGCACATGGGGGCGGCCATTTTGATCCTAAGCCCCACTGCGCTATTGGTCGGCGCCATGCCCCGCCTCCTCGGCTCCATCAGTTGGCTGGGGGTTGGTTCTCCATCCCCTGAATGCCCTCGGTCGGCGCCGCCGCCACTTTATATCACCCCGGCGCCGACATCTCCTGTCCAACGCAGGCATCGAGCCCTGTAGATTCTTCTGGCGCCGACATTGAGCTCTTGAAGACTCTTCCGCGCAGACATTTCAGCTCTTGAATTCTTACGGCGCTGACGTTCAGATTGGATGTTGTCCCGGCGCCGCCAAGCTGTTCAGCGCCGACGTAGGAGCTCCTCTCTGGGATCCGACTCTTCAGACCCTGTCGCAAAAGGCCCCCTCGACGCAGAGATGTCTCCCCTCGGATGGCCTGCTGACATCACGACTTCCCCGCGCCATTGGTTGGCGCCGATCCAATTCCCTCTCACTAAGAGCCTCCGTCCGGGGGCTCAATACGGATTCTCCGGGAGCTTAAGTGGGCCTGCTATGACAGCAGAGGCCTCCTTCTTTCGCTGCAATAGACTCGAGGCTTCTAGACTCGGCTCCATGAAGAATGGCGTTGAGGCGGCCGAATGCGCTCCCCCGCAATTAGACCTACATTGGTCCGAATGGTATCTGCGCAGCAGGCAGTATTATCTACTATAGCATTTCTTGCTGCACATAGGCTTCGAGTCCCTCTCACACCACCAGGCATGCTTCAGGGGCCCTTATCGCCATGCTCCGGCTTCAGGCACCTCAAGGCATCCTTCAGTGGCCCTTATCGCCATGCTCCGGCTTCAGGCCGAGCCATTACTAGACAAATTTGTCATGCAAAGCATCTGCCAATCTCACTGCTGTGGACATACGCAGCGCCATCCCACGTAACCCACGGTAACAAACGCCTGGTTCATGTGAGCATATGCCTACAACTCCTACCGAGGACCCAATTCCCTGACGAGGCATACAAGCTCTTTCCCAAGTTGCCTACCTTCTAACCCAAAGGCGGCTGGTTCAGTAGCGCCACATCACTCCGGCTAGGGCTCTCGAATGCCCCAAACAGAAGTCACAGCAACCAGACACAAGCAGGGCACTCTTACCACCAGGTTCCTGTGCTAACAGCAACACTGCCCTCCAAGGACGGCGGACAGGGCCAAGGCAAAAGTGGACTACCCTCTGCCATCAGAACGGCAAGTCAGTCCAAGCCTCCCTTGCTGGCTCCTCAGTATGGCGCCATCTCCTGGTAGGAAAACAACTGCTTCATGAATTGGGGAGGCTCCAGAAGCCATGTGTGGAAACCCTCTGCCCCCTTCAGGGCTCGGGTCAATGGCCTGCGCTGATGTTCAATGGAAACAGACCCTGCCCACAGCCTGCCCTTCTCCAAAAAAGGGCAGTGGCTTCCACCTGGCCGTGGGGGGTCCTGTACCCCCAGCGGCACTTACTGATCACTTGCCTCGAGAAACAAGATATCTATAAGTGCAGACAAGGCAACAGTGCAAGTCCCAGCTGGTTCTTGCCGAACTGAATATGCGTAAATGATTGGCACATGGCCCCTTTTGCCCTCTCAGCCGAGGCTTCTGCATGCGCTGTTGGGATCTCCATTGCAGAGCTGGACAATCCATCCACCCTTGGAACAACAACTGCATCTAAGAATATGGAAGATGACACTTACATCTTCTAGGGCGCAGAGTACATGCTTATAGCCTATCCATCAATGCGTACACATACAGAGGAAAATGCTCATAGTCCACGGGTTAGTACATGAGCTTCTTGCAGGCTTATAGCCTATCCATCAATGCGTACACATACAGAGGAAAATGCTCATAGTCCATGGGTTTGTACATGAGCTTCCCGAGCTACGATACAAGATCCTCCCCTGCTCCTAATTTCTCCTCACGGCTTCGACCGTGAGGCTCGAGTCCGCCTTCCCCCTACATCAGATGGCATATGAAACCAGCCTCTGCTCCAGGGGGTGAGGCTACTGACTTCGTCCAAGGAGAAGGTCACCAATCCACAAATTGGGTGGTTCTGTTGGGCCAGCCCCAATCTTATCGCACCCAACAGCACTCCTGACTCGGCAGCTTGCCCATACTGCCAAGGCCAACCGCCAAACAGAGCCACAGCACAATGGTTAAGACACTGACTATGCTGCAGAGTCATGGGTTCAATCCCCACTGTGCCTAATGAAGAAAAAGGCTGGCTGAGGCAGTACCTGCTCCTACAGGTTGACCTGCACCTTGTGCCCTTATACTCCTCTGCCAGGACTACCTCACATCCTCGCTTACAGCTCAGGGACAATCAGATGGTCCATGACGCATGCTTCACAGCGTGTGGTGGCAACAGCCCCCCGCGCCAGATACTGGTCTCGCCATCTTGGTAATAAGCCAGCCCCTGCCTTGCCATCGCGAGGCCACTTCAGCGAACCATGCCTGCATGGTTGGAGTGGACATAAGCACCGACCGGACACCACGGCACCCAAGGCAATCCGCAGGGATGCATTATCATCATCATTTCAGGAGGCCTCCCCGAACCCGATAGGACTCCAGTGCGGGACACTACACACCCACTTGTCTCGAAGGGAGGCTCACAGATCCAGGTCTCTTGCGGACCTCGTAGAACATGTCTCGGCAATTCCCTTAATATCATAGCCTAGAAATGTCACAAAGGCCACTGGCAGCACCATGATCCGCAGCTCCTGGGTGCCTCAGTGGCTACGCTCAGTCCTCCAGGGACAGGAACATTGACTCCACCTGGTTCCCAGAAAAAGGAGCAAATCATGCTATAGGAGCAACAGAAAACCATCATACTACCCTTGCAGAGGGAATCCTGCACTACACAACCCACCAGCGAGATCTGTGGCACTGAACACAAGAGCCCTGTGGCACCAAACCCAGGTTGATGTGGCCCTTGTGCAAGGTGACAGAGTCCTACGGCAATAAACGCAGGTCTGTGAGCATGAGTGCAAGGTGCAGAAGTCGGGGCCATGAAGCAGATCAGCATTGTAGAAAGGTCACAAGGGCAGTGGCAACACGGTGGTGCAGTGCACACAGCCAGTGAGTTCAGGAGCAGAAGATCACAGGTTCAAGTCCCAGCTGTGGTTCCTGCCAACCCAATCCCCATATTTACCAGAATACCCCTATGAATCTGCTCTCTAGGGCCAGACAAGCACTCAGCAAGGTGGCTGTAGTCCCGCACCTGCACAGAAGGGGAACAGGTTCCCGCTTCTCCACAAGAAGAACTCAAACCATCCTTCCCATCCTTCCAGGCGGGCTATTCCCGACTCGACTGCCAGACTACCTGCAGGTAGCAACTCACAATCCTTGGCCATCAGCTCCTTCTCCCATCGGTGGGTCTGAACACAAAGCGACCTGCCCACCTCGTGGTGAGCAGGAAGGGCATCTGTGTAAAGACGGTCAGAGACAGGTCATCAGATGGCCACAGTGTGGTGCAGTACACACAGACAGTGTGTTCAAGAGCAGAAGATCACAGGTTCAAGTCCCTTAACCGGTGCATTTTTTCCCTAAACGTATGGCCCTAGGACTCCTGGATTCTTCTTCCTCCCACCAAGGGCGGGTGGACAAGGAGTAACTCGGAGTAACTCGAGAGGATTACATGTTTGGCAACTGCCAATTCAGAACTGACTTGTTGTCTCCTAATCTGATATGAAGGAAAGTCAATCCTGCAGGCCTACACAAGCATCTGGAAGCCTACACAAGCATCTGGAACCAGGCAGGCCGGTCGCGGCCCCCGGTGACTGCGCCCAGCAGCCTTGCGGTCACTTGCAGGCAAAACTGCCAGTCCGATGGCTTATTGGATAGCGATCCATGGCGTGCCTACCACACATGTAATGCCATCACGGCCCCAGACGCACCGCACGCTCTAGGCATCATCACACCCCTACACAGCTACATGCCTAGGAACAGCAATGGACCCAACTCTTCTTCGCATGTGACCCTTCATGCCTAGGACATACACGGGGCACCACATCAACAACAAGGGATCAATCCCTTCTTCGCATGTGACCTTAATAAACCTGGCCAACCGGTCCCAGCGGACTCCACCTCTAGAAATTCTTCACGCTCCGAGGCATGCTCAGGACTACCTGTGACAATGGATCCATCGACAGCCTGCTGAAGGATCATTGACAGGACACCTACAAAGACTACATATCACAGACGCATCGCCTAGCAGTCTTGGGTCTAGGCTGATACCTCCTGCCTGGCAAGTCATGAACTTTGTCATGGCCCATACCCTCGCAACGTTACTGCTCTAATGAATCACTCTTGTAGTACTGTCAATATGGCTGCTGGTCCCAGCCCGGCCTGCCGCGACCTCATTGCCATGGCTGCATTAAGGCTTCAATCGTGCACCACTCTGGTCACGCTTCCTGCATTGATACCGTGGCTATCCCTGCTCGCAGCGGATAACTCAGCTTTCGGCGTGACTCCCTCTGCTGCCGCATCTCTGCCTATTAGACCATTCTCGGCAGCTGCACATTGAGACAGTATACTCGCACAACCACCGCTGCCGCTTCGGCGCGAAGTGGGTCTGCACGTCTACACCTTCTGTATTACTACACACTCACCTCAAAATGAGCGCATACTCATTAGCACTACACTCTGCATATCGTAAAGTGGACGTGCACATTGCAGGTTGGCACATGGCACATTGACGCCGCCACCAAGTACCCAGGGCACATCTAAAACATCCAGCCCTGATAACGTGTCACCTGAACCTATCTCAGCCTTCCCCCCTTCACCGCAGCGCATTACAGCTTGGGAGGCACCAAGTGTGGCTGACTCATCCTGCTTGTCCTAGGAGAAAACAGAGTTACTTACCTGTAACGGAGTTCTCCGTGGACAGCAGGATAAGTCAGCCACACATACCCGCCCTCCTCCCCTGGGAAGGGGCTCGGCCTCTGATCAGTGCCCGCCTCCTAGCGGCTAAGGCTCAGCTAGTGACGAACTGGCTAGCTAGGGGCGGGCCAGGGGGCAGGGCCAGTTGGCCCATGCTCAGAAGGGCAAAAGCCCTTCTGAGCTATGGAGAGTACTTCCGTCTCGGCGCCGTCGGATGACGTCACCAAGTGTGGCTGACTTATCCTGCTGTCCACGGAGAACTCCGTTACAGGTAAGTAACTCTGTTTTTCATTGTTTACATAAAACTTGCCTGGGTTTTGGGAGCTTTCTTGTTAGTGTCACACATTCATTTGAAAGGGGAATTTTTAGTGTGTGCTAAATTGATTTAACACATACAGATGAATTCAAGGGAAGTAAGTTAGGGACTGTTAAATATTTAGCATGCAGTATAGAGAAATTAGACTTACCTGCTAATTGTTGTTCCTTAAGGAACTTTAGTCCAGTCCCGTACCTCTGGGTAGTGTACCTCTTCCAGAAGCTTGGAGACTGAGCATGTCATCTTTTTGATGACACTAGTGTACTTAAGCAGCTGGCACCGTCTACCAGCCCCAGTACCCATTTGCAAAGCAGATTCAGAGGAGCCACAAATAAGTAGTTAAACATGCAACAAACACTTCTATGCCTAAATAAACTAGTACCCCTCCATTCCCTGGGAAGGATACCCCGCCTCCCCCTCCAGGATGAGGAGGCCTACCTGTTGAGTGCCCGAGCAACTCCAACCAGTGGGGAGCAAGCAACTGACAGCTCTTCTGATCTGCTCCCCCCCCCCCATGCCAATTACACCCCATTCCCCAGCTCCTCCTGGCCACTTCCTCCACCAAGGAAACCAGCTTCAGGACCGGGGTGCGCACAGATTATCACAGAAAGCACTCAGGGAGGGTTTCGAGACTGGACTGGAGTTCTTCAAGGAACAACAATTAGCAGGTAAGTCTAATTTCTCTTTCCTTATCGCCCCTCCAGTCCAGTCCTGCACCTCTGGGATGTATCAGAGCAGTTAAACTAACGGGAGAGACCCGCACAACAGGACTGAAACACTGCCAATCTGAAATGAGCATCCCCTACCGACTGGACATCCAGGTCATAATGCTTAGATAATGCAGCGACAACCATGTTGCTGCACTAGATCTCCACCGGAGGAATTAAACCAGGGGTCTCAAACACGCGGCCCGCGAGAGAAGGTTGTGCGGCCCGCGACGGAGGGAAATAAAAAAAGCCTTGCTTCTGCCGTTGCCGCCGTGGCAGCGACAGAATCGACTGTCAATTTTTTTTTTAAAACGGGCTTCTGCTGCTCAAGCAGCAAAATCAGCTGTGCTGCGTTACCTTCCTCTCTGCCCGGAGATCCTTCATTGTGCTCCATCAGCGTGTGCTTTTCAAGCCGCGAAGAGAGTATTCCCCTCTCGCGAGGCTTGACAAGTGAATAGGCTTAAGCCGCGCGAGAGGGAAATACTCTCTTCGCGGCTTAAGAAGCACACGCTGATGAAGCACAATGAGGGATCTCCGGGCAGAGAGGAAGGGGCCGCGGGACAGCTGATTTTCTGCTGCAGCAGCAGCAGCAGCAGAAGAAGCCAGGTGTTTTTTTTATTTACCCGGGGGGGGGGGGTAGGACTGGAAATGGGCTATTGGCAGGGGGGGGGTAGGACTGGAAATGGGCTATTGGCCGGGGGGGGGTAGGACGGGAAATGGGCAATTTGCAGGGGGGGGGTGTAGGACTGGAAATGGGCTATTGGCAGGGGGGGGTAGGACTGGAAATGGGCTATTGACAGGGGGGGTTATGACTGGAAATGGGCTATTGGCAGGGGGGGTTATGACTGGAAATGGGCTATTGGCAGGGGGGGGTTATGACTGGAAATGGGCTATTGGCAGGGGGGGTTATGACTGGAAATGGGCTATTGGCGGGGGGGGGTTATGACTGGAAATGGGCTATTGGCAGGGGGGGTATGACTGGTAATGGGCTATGGTGGGGGCTAGGACTGGAAATGGGCAGGTGGGGGTTAGGAAGGACTGGAAGTGGGCTGATGGGGGGAGTTAGGACTGGTAATGAGCTATGGAGGGGCTGACTGAAATGGGGTAATGGGGGTTAGGGCTGGAAGTTGGCTAAAGGCAGGGGGGGTTATTACAGGTAATTGGCAAAGGTGGGGGCTATGACTGGAAATGGGCAGATGGGGGTTAGGACTGGAGGTGGGCTGATTGGAAGGGGGGCTTGAACTGCAAATGGCTGATGGGGAGGGGGCTTGGAATGGAAATGGGCTGTGAGGGGAGGGAGCTAGGATTGGAAATGGGCTGATGGGGGGCTAGGATTGGAAATGGGCTGATGGGGGCTAGGATTGGAAATGGACTGATGCAGGGACTAGAAGGGAGCGTATGCTGGGTGGGGCTGGAACTAGAAGGGAGCTGATGTTGGGGGAGGATTAGAATGGGATGGAGCTGGGAAAGTGAAATGGAGAGGGGAAAAATATTTTGTCTGGGAGAGAAGACAAATCTACAATTGGCCAGGTATTGGGAGAGTAAGTGGGGATTGAGGATGGAGGGGTAAAATTTGAGTGGATGAAATAGGAATGAGGAAAGAGAAAAAGGAGAAAGATTAGTATGTTAAAGCAGATGTAGAGAGAGAATGGAAAAAAAACTAGGAGAGAAGAAAGGGCAAATGGACAGCAGACGATGGAGAGTTAGCAGAAGACATGAAGAAACCAGAAGAAAGTGGCTGGAACAATTGCAACTGAAAAAAAATGCACAAAAGGTAGAAAAATATCTCTTTATTTTGAATTTATTAACTGGAATATGTCAGCTCTGGGAAATGTGCATCATTAATGTTTGCGCTTTGTTTAGTACAAGAGGAAATTAATTTATAGTTTTATTTCTACAGTGTTGTTGTACATTCCAAGTTTGGCTTTTGGGGTTCCCAGTTTAATTATTGTCTTCCTGTTTCTAAATCTTTTAGTCTTTCTTTATCCATGCACTCATTAAAGAGGCATGTTTACTAAAAGTTAGTGCATGGTAACATTATGCAAATATTTATGCAAATGAGGCCCCTTATGCAAATGAGGCCCCGCGTCTTATGCGGCCCCCGGGTTACTTTACAAGTCCTCATTCGGCCCTCAAAGCAATTTGAGTTTGAGACCCCTGAATTAAACTATACTCTGCCCATGAGGCTGCCTGAGCCTTTGTGGAATGAACCTTAACAGGGGAAATAAAAAGGAAACTCTATCTAAACCTATATCCTTAGTTGTCCCTTCAGTGTGTCCAGCACCCTGGCTCACTACCTCCTCCAGCTGCTTGGAAACTGAGCATACTGGTGTTGGTAGGCAGTGCCAGCTGCTTAAGTACACTATTGTCATCAAAAAGATGACATGCTCAGTCTCCAAGCTGCTGGAAGAGGTACACTACCCAGAGGCGCGGGACTGGACTGGGGGGATGATAAGAATTTTTTTTTTTCAGAGTAGAGGAGTAGCCTAGTGGTCAGAGTAACAGCTTTGTATCTAAGCAATCTAAGTTTGATTCCCACCAGCACTCCTTGGGTAAGTTATTTTACCCTCTGACTACTCTACTTCAGTCATACCTTGCCAAGAAAAAGGTGAAATTAGACTTACCTGCTAATTGTTGTTCCTTGAGGGACTCCAGTCCAGTCCCAAACCTTTGGTTTTGCTCCTCCTCCAGCAGCTTGGAGACTGAGAAACGTCATCTTTTTTGATGGCACTGGTATAAAACCACAGGAACCACCTCCTCACTCCAGTAACCTATTGACAAAGCAGACTCACCGGAGCAACAATTAAGTAGTAAACACTACAAACAAACTGTAAACTAACTTAACTAATAAAAGGAGAAACTATCTCTTCTTCTGTTCTCCCCCAATACTATACTAACCTTCTTAGAACTGCTTAAGTCCGCCCTCCCCTATTATGGAGGATATTGACCCCATCATAATCCCCATCTATATAACCTCCCCTTATGGACCATAACCCACACAGCTACACCTCCATCATACCTATGAAATATCTCTTACTTCAGGCTATAGTCCAAATAAAAAATCCAGGGAGGGATACGGGACTGGACTGGCGTGGAGTTCCTCAAGAAACAACAATTAGCAGGCAAGTCTAATTTCACCTTTCTTATCATCCCTCCAGTCCAGTCCCGAACCTCTGGGGATGTAACAGAGCAGTGAAACAAATCAATGGGAGGGACCTGCTTGACCAGCCTGAAGCACCGCTGATCCAAAACAGGTATCCCTTTCCGCCTGAACATCCAGACGGTAATGCTTGACAAAAGAATTTAAAGATGACCAGGTAGCCGCCTTACAAATTTCTACAGCTGGTACCAAACTGTACTCAGTCCATGATGCCGCATGCGCCCTAGTCGAATGAGCTCTAAGCCCTTCTGGTACCATTTTACCCTTCAAAACATATGCTGATGCTATCACCTCTTTAATCCACCTGGCAATGGAAGCTTTTGATGCTGCTTCTCCTTTTTTCATTCCTCCAAACAGGACAAATAGTCTATCCGACCTGCAGAAACATGCCGTCCTTCGGATATACTTCTTTAATGCTCAATGAACATCTAACAGATGTAACTTCCCTGCGGAAGTACTATCCCTACCTTCACCGAAAACCGGCAATGAAACTACCTGATTCACATGAAATGCTGACACTACTTTGGGCAAAAAGGACAGCACTGGCCTCAATACCACCTTTGTATCATAAAAAGATAGAAAAGGTTTTCTACAAGACATAGCTTGCAACTCTGAGATTCTCCGAGCCGAACAAATAGCCACTAGGAACACCACCTTGAGAGTAAGGTCCTTTAACGATGCTCCAGATAATGGCTCAAAGGGCTCACGCCCCAAAGCCTCCAATACTAAATGGAGATCCCACGTTGGAACCACCTGCCTACATGGTGGCCTCAAAAGAAACACCGCCCTCAAAAAACGCTTAATATATGGATGTCCACCCAGCGCCTCCCCTTTTATCTTTCCTCTATAACAGGACAGCGCTGCCAACTGCACCCTTAAGGATGCGGCCGCTAAGCCTTTCTCAAAACCATCCTGCAAGAACGCCAGAACCTGCGGTATCGAAGCTCTTAACGCTTCAAACTCCCTGTCTACACACCATGCTTCAAATACACGCCAGATGCAAATATAAGCCAACGAAGTAGACCTCCTCCGTGCCTTCAACAAGGTGGCAATCACCGCTGCGGAGTATCCCTTTGCTCTCAGCCTTGCCCTCTCACGAGCCAAGCCCGTAAGCGAGAACCAATCCACCTGAGGCATGTGCAGTGGACTCTGAGATAACAGATCTCTCTGAAATGGAAGATGCCATGGCTTCTCTACCAAGAGCCTCATCAGATCTGATAACCAAGGCTGTCTTGGCCAATCCAGCGCAATCAATATCACCTGTCCTCTGTGACGTTCAATACGCTGCAACACTTGGCCTATTAACACCCAAGGTGGAAACACGTACAGGAGCTGCTTTTCTGGTCAGGTCTGTATGAGAGCATCCAGGCCTTCCGACATTCTCTCCCATCTTCTGCTGAAGAAGTGATTAACCTTCGCCGACTGGAAAGTCACCATGAGATCCATTACTGGCGTCCCCCAGCGTCTCACCACCATCTCAAACACTTCCGGATGAAGGACCCACTCACCTGGGTCCACCTTTACTCGACTCAAGAAGTCGGCCTCCACATTGTCCACTCCTGCTATATGCACTGCCGACAAAGCCAACAGATTTACCTCGGCCCAATCGAACAACTGCTCAGCCTCGGCTTCCAGTGCAACACTGCTGGTGCCCCCTTGATGGTTGATGTAGGCTACTGTGGTCACATTGTCGGAAAACACCCGAATGGCCCTTCCGTGGAGACAAGGTTGAAAAACTTGCATTGCCAGCGTTACTGCCCGCAATTCCAACCTGTTGATTGACCAGTCCTTTTCCAGATCGGTCCACTGCCCTTGGGCGAACCTTCCTTGGAAGTGAGCTCCCCAGCCTAGAAGGCTGGCGTCTGTCATTAGGGGTATCCAACAAGGTGCTTCCAAGGGCATCCCCTTTTCCAGACACCCTGGACGCAAACACCATTGAAGAGCCTGACGCGTCTCTGTCGGACAGGGTAGTTTCCGAGACAGAAGGTCGTTTTGGTGTGACCACCATCTGAGCAATGCTCTCTGTAAGGGCTTCATGTGGGCTCTTGCCCATGGAACCAGCTCGAGAGTCACCGCCATGGTCCCGAGCAACTGTAGATAATGCCACGCCATGGGATTCATTCTGTCCAGAAACTCGCGGACTAGCTTCCTCAATCCTTGCACTCATTGCTGTGGCAGAAAGATCCTTCCAACGCTTGTATTAAAGTGAGCACCCAGGTATTCTAGGCTTTGCAATGGAATCAACTTGATTTTTGGCATATTGACTACCCAACCGAGACTCTGTAGGAATGCTACCACTTTGCTTGTAGCCGACTCGCTCTCGGCCCTGGACTTCGCTTGGATCAACCAATCGTCCAGATAAGGGTGCACTAGTACTGTCCTTTCACAATGATGCAGCTACTACCACCATCACCTTGGTGAACATCTGTGGCACCGTAGCCAGTCCAAACGGCAACACCTGGAACTGAAAATGTCCCATAGGAACTGAAAATCTGAGAAATTTCTGATATTCCCGCCAAATTGTAATGTGCAGGTACACTTCCGACAGATCCAGGGACGTAAGGAACTCTCCTTTTCTTACTGCCATGATGATAGACCTCAGGGCCTCCATATGAAAATGAGATACGCGGAGACAGCGATTTACTCTTTTGAGATCCAAAATTGGCTGATATGTCTCTTCCTTTTTTGAAACTACAAAGTATATGGAGTACCGACCGCAGCAGCATTGGTCTGGAGGTACTGGTACCACTGCCTTGAGGGCCAGCAGTCTCTCTACAGTCTCCCTCACTGCTTCGCACTTGGAGCGCGCTTTGCACGGAGACTGTACAAAAGAATCGGTCACCGGGCATTGAAACTCCAAAGCACAACCTTCTCGAATGACCTCCAGTACCCTCTGATCTGATGTAATTTGGACCCAGGCAGGGTAAAAATCCCGTAGTTGACCTCCTACGGGCACCTGTCCTACCTGGGTCCCCCTGACTTCATTGTGACTTTCTAAGATTCGAAGAGGAGGAGGCAGCAAATCCTCTGCCTGCCCCTCGAAAGCCTTGAAACCCCTGGTTTCTATAGGGAAAACACCCTCTTTGACCTTGGCTGAACCTCAAGGAACGGAAACGACTAAACTCTCTCTGCTGACCCTTGGATGTCGGAGTCAACCGTCCCTGCTTTTGTTTGTCCTCCGGAAGCCTTCCGCCCTTGGACTCTCCTAGATCCTTTACCAGTTTATCTAAATCTTCACCAAAAAGGAGCTTTCCCCTGAAAGGAAGCTTACTTAGCCTTGCTTTGGAAGATCCATCTGCTGCCCAATTGTGAAGCCAAAGATACTGTCTTGCCGCTATTACCGAAGCCATACTCTTCGATAAACCTCGAATAAGGTCATAATGAATATCGGCCAGATAAGCCGCCCCTTACTCCAGTCTGGATGCTTCTCCAGTCGTCTCCTCCACCTGCTCCCCTTGAATTCATTGAGACCAGCGAAGACAGGCTCTCGCAACCCATGTTCCACAAAAAGATGCTTGTATGGACAGCGCATTCACGTCAAAAACCTGTTTCAACAAGGTGTCCAGCTTCCTGTCCTGGGCATCCTTGAGAGCAGCGCTACCTTCTACCGGAATGGTAGTCATCTTGATAACTGCCGAGATGGCTGCATCTACTCTCGGAGACTTAAACAATTCTCAATCCTGGTCTACCAGTGGGTAAAGATGGGCCATAACTCTGGATCCTTTAAGACCTGCCTTGGGCATGTCCCATTCTTCCTGAATCATTTCTCTAACCACTCTGTGTACCAGAAAAGCTCTCTGAGTCTTCTGAAAGGCCTGCAACAATGGGTCTTCTAAGGTAGAATTCTCTGCCGGTGGCATATTAAGCGCCTTGAGTGTCTCCAAAATGAGCGCCGGTAATTCATCTCTTTGGAAAACGTGAACCACCCTAGCTTGGTCCTCCTGTTCCGTGAGCTCTCCTTCCTCCAACTCGTCGTCTAGCTCCAAGTCGGGATCTCCATCTTTGGAGTGGAAACCCTCCGAGGCCACTGACTGCTTTGGTCACTCCTTCTCAATCCTGGACTTCTTTGCCAGGATTCCTGTTGTCCCCGCACTCAGAAGGGTCCCTGGCCTCTTCTCCCCCAGTTTCCTTTCTGTGGAACCGGTTGCGAACCTTCTCTGAGTGCCTCCGAAAGCTTGTTGGATAAGCGTAACGAAATCCGGAGAAAAGATTGCCGCCAACCCCCCTGGCAAAGGCGTCTGAGAGGGGGGAGATATGGAGTGGAAGAAGTCCCCGCCATGGGCGCCAGAGGTGGCAAAGCGGGGGAAACCGGTTCCGGCAGGACTACAGGTGCTCCTTTGTGACACTCAACTCCAACTTCTAAGGCTTTTTCCATAGAGGTTGCTTCCTGAACGCATCCCCTAGACACACCTGTCTCTGACACCGCTCCCCTTCTAGTACCACAGACTAAGCACTGCGGTCTAGAAGGCATCCCGTCTAAGCGGATGTGCTCTGTTGCCAACCAAGGTCACCAACCTGAGCTTAGGCCCTGCCACCACCAGCAGCTCCTGACTGAAGCTGTGTTAGCCTTAGCCGAGTTATACTCTCGCGGCTCTTTTTTTTTTTTTTTAATAATGTGGATCCTTCATTGAGGTACTCCCAGACCATTTATGTGGAAAAAAAGTGAAAACGAAGCTCTTCCGCTGAAATAAGAGCCTCTGCAGGCACCCAGACACTAACGGCGTTTCCCGCACAGCTGACACGCGGCTTGGCCTGCTCTGCCCTACACTCGCGGCTCCCCCCAATAAATTCTCCGCTGCTCCTTTTGATCTGGTACCCCCTTACCTTTCTCCAATGAAGTCTCTCTCTGTGCCTTGACCTTATCTCTCCATGCTCAACCGAATAGGTGCGGCTTCAGCGTCGGGAGAGAGAACAGAGACAGAGGAACTGCTGCTGCGATCAGCCAGACTCACCATCGACGGCTTCCCAGCGCTGACAGGCAAAACCCTTCTGTATGCGCTGCTGTGCCTACACCATCGGTTCCTCACCGATTAATGTGGGTTTGGGAACCGGAGCCTTGCCCCTTCAGAAGCCTGCTTCCCCGGGAGCACCTCAGCCCAGCTTGTCTTAAAGGCACAAACTGTCCTAAAAACAAAAAATTTCAAACAGTCTTTAAATAACTTTCCAGGTAAACTACTCTAACTCTATCTCTCTTTAATTGTTCCTCAAGTGAGCCCCGACCTCCAGGCTCACCAACCCTCCAGCTGCTTGGAGACTGAGATAACTGGAGTGAGGAGGCGGTTCCTGTGGTTTTATACCAGTGTCATCAAAAAAGATGACGTTTCTCAGTCTCCAAGCTTCTGGAGGAGGAGCAAAACCCAGAGGTTCAGGACTGGACTGGAGGGATGATAAGGAACCAGGGACTGCTGAGTCAATAAGAACATGATGACACTTTTAAAAAAAGTACTTTTTAAAGAGCACAAACAAGCTAAATATACACTAATGAAATGTGCACCCCTACCAGCCACTTATATTCACTGAGACCCACATTATTTGTTCATTAAGTATTTAAAGGTCTGAATCATATCTCCCCTATCCCTCCTCTCCTCCAGAGTGTACATATTGAGAAGAGACTTGAAGATCTAAATATGTGCACTCTGGAGGAGAGGAGGGATAGAGAAGCTATGATTCAGACCTTTAAATACTTAAAGAGAAATAATGAACAAACAAACCTCTTCCAAAGATGGGGAAGCTGTAAAACTAGAGGGCATAACATGAAGCTGCAAGGGGGTAAATTGAAAGGCAATATCAGGAAATACTTTTTCACTGAAAGGGTGGTGGATGCTTGGAATGCCCTCCCGATGGAAGTGGTGGGGGCAAATAGAGTGACAGAATTCAAAATGGCATGGGATAGACGCAGTGGATCCCTTTACAGCAACAGGATAAAATCAAAATAAACTTAACTATCTAATTTCTCAACAAACAGGGGTGTCCTACATGGAGTGGTGGGTTCACCCCTAAAACAAAGACATGGGGAGGGGTGGCCTGCATGAAGCGGCAGATGCACCTACTCTTGCCATCTTACTGGGCAGACTAGATAGACCATACTGGTCTTTATCTGCCGTCATTTACTATGTTACTATGTTACATTCATTCACCCCACTGTATGCTTGCATAGACCCATATATAAAGATGTAGACATACCATATACCCCCATCTACTGAAATGCACACCCTGAGAGGTACAAACCAGATAGATATCCCCTCACACAGACCTATACATACACTCACATCCACCTTCAAATACAGTCAAATAAAGCATAAATTATTGGCTTTTATTCCCTCTTAATTCCAGAATATCTGGAAATCTTAGTATCAACAAATGAAACAACTACTCCTTTTCTGTTATTTTGTCCTGGCTTTTGCCTTGACAACATCCTACAGCCAAGCAAACATGTTAAAACCCAAGATCCTACAGGATAGAAATACCATTCGCCACTTGTCTTCCTAACAAGAAAAAAATCCCCATCATTTCTTGCAGTGACATGCACACACTGGGGGATTTAATGCCAAACCTGTTCAAACAGAGACAATCTGAGAGGAAAGATTTTGTGAAAAAGCAAAAATCCATTTGTACAATGTCTAAGAGAAATGGGGACGCTAAGAACAGCACTACTGTGCTAACCAATTCCAGGATGAAGATTGTAGGCCGGTGCAGGATTTCTGACAGCCCCACCCAAGTGCATGATGGGACCTGCAGCACTGTTTTCAAAGGGTAGATTTAGGGACTACAAATACCATAATGCTTTGGAATGTATGCTCAAAACCAGGGCTGACCAGAATGAAGGCAAATTCTCATGAAAAATAATTCTGCATATTTATAATATGTTTCAGAGTATGCTGTGAATAAACAACCGAGTAAAAAAGGTAATTCTGGTTTTGGCATTTTTTGATTCTATTTCAACATTTTTTTCACCTCTGTTTCTACATTAACCTCATGAACCATTGTTCATTGTAAATGAATTTCATAAAATGCATAAATAAAAATGTTAATGATGTATTGCAAAGCATGAAGGAATGTATACATCATTGCATGAAGCATATCTCAGGTGCACGGTGCAGTCAATGTCACCTTATGCCACAAAACACACTGGGTACAGCTGTAGCCCAAGATACATGATGGCCTTGCCCTATAGTATTGTGGCAGGACACAGCTCTGTTCAAGGTTCACAGCATCAACATGCATCCATTAACCAGGATACACTGTTGTTGCATTTGTAATGTACCCGCAAAGAAGCCTTGTGATTGTCATGACAACCATCAATGTAATTCCATTAACAGAGGAGAGAGAGATGAGGCATTCTGGAACATGATTCTACTGATGAACACTATTAATAAGAAATAAAATAGCAGTCTGTGCTGCAATACAGACTGTCAGCAGGAAACCTAGCTAGGAAATGATCATTAAATTAATGGGCTGAATAAAAACATCAAAGTAATTGTTAACCAATCATTTAATGAAGATTTGGCCAAGGTCAGTTCTGAAGGTGGTAAGAGCTCTGGGCTGGCAATGTGGCTTGCTGGAGATCTGGGTCTAATCCTGCTGTTCAACACTGAAAAATTACCTTGATGTGCTTATTCTTCCTGTCCTCTGTTGCTCATATTCAGGACCATGCTAAGCAAGAAATGTTCTCTATGTGACTTGCAAACCCAGCACCTCCCCTCAGCCATATGCAGGAACTTGCTCTTGTTGGGTTTACTGAAAGCCAAATGATAAGGTTATCAGATTTTTTGCAGGCAAATCTGGGACACTTATTGGAATGGGGTGGGGGGGGGGTGAGGGGAGGGGAGGGGAGGAAGGGACACATTAGTTCCAGGTTTGAGCAAAAAGATTTGGAGAAGAGAGGAGGAGTCATCACCCCACCCCCACCCCACATCCATCCCATAACAGCAACAATATCACTTCCAGGCAGACAAATCAACAGAGTAATAGTAACAGTGATGCATTTCCCCCATACTTGCAAACTATAAAGATAATAATGGATGGAAATTCCAAAACCTGACCTATTCAAATCAATATACTGAAAATTAATTGTTTTATCTACCCCATTGTCCCCTTTGCTAGTATTGGGAACAGAAGGTTGCCAAACAGGTGGTGATCAGGAACACAGCTCTAAAATAGGGGACAAGACTTGAAAATCAGGGACATCTGGTAATCTAACCCAGGGATGACATCAGCGGCCCTTCCATACTTGCAGCCCATGCAGCCGCATCACTTACATAGTCCTTAGTATGGCGCACCTAATACTGTTTATTTCACAAATACTCCTTCATGCCCAGAGCCAGCACTTCCACTAGGCAAACTAGGCAGTCGCCTAGATAGCCAAGATTCAGGGGGCAGCTAAAAGCAGCAGGCAGATATTTTAAATGCTCTCCCTCCTAGTTCCTACCCTCCGGGAGGCCCTAGCCAAGTGCTTACCCTGGCAGCTCAGCTCCCGTCTCGCAGCATGAGACACAAGATCTCATAAGCTTATGTTTGATATGGTAACAGTGTCTGTGTCAGAGGAAGCAGGGACACTATTACTACTACTACTACTGAGCATTTTTATAGCGCTGCAAGACGTACGCAGCGCTGCACAGACATGTAAGAGACAGTCTCTGCTCATCAGAGCTTACAATCAAGACAGACAACACAGTAGGAATAGACAGGGATACATCTAGGGGCACTGCTAAGGAAACACAAGGAGATCAGATGAGTGAAGATCCGAAAGAGGTAGCAAAGAAGTGAGTTTTCAGCCTGGATTTGAATGTTTTCCTTTCTCCTTCTGGCTCCAGGAGCAGTGCAGCTGGCGTAGCTGGGATTGTGATGGTACATAAATTGCATGGGCAGGCTGGGGAGATGGGTCCCAGAACTGTGGGGCGGAAGTGTGGTAGTGGTGGGGGTCCATGGCACAAGATTAAAATTTTTCCCAGGGCTTTTAATGTCCTTGCACCAGCCCTGTTCATACCATGTACTGTGAGAAGCGTCATCATCCATCTGTCCTGTACTAGCATAATCTCTGCTTGGAGCCTATCCTTATGATGCAGGGCCACACTCGGTAACAGGGCCAAATCCAGGGCTGTCTTAACCATAAGACAAGCTAAGCAGTCGTCTAGAGTGGCAGATTCCGACAGCCATACAAACTAAAAGAACCATCAGTGAATGCTTTTACCTACAAGAAGGGTGGGGAATTTTGAAATAACCCATTTACTAAGATAAAGTGTTTTTAGAAATTGCTCTCATTATATATAGAGGTGGGAGAAGGAGGTCCCAGAGAAGCCCATTGGCTCAGTAAGGGGTGTGACTATCATATATAAGGAAATCATTCGAGCACACCTTTGCTGGTCTAACAAGTCCCCTGATGGTCTTATTCTGTATTCAGCTCAACCTCTCACTGATGCTGTCTGCTAAATTACCTATTTGTCATGTTCTCGCTTTCCAGATTCCTACTTCTGTTCTGTCTGCCATTGTAACCCAGTTTGGGAATAACTCTGTCTTTTGTTCTTACCTGTCTGGATCATCCTACCTTGGGCCCAGCCTCTTCACCTTGCTCTGGCCAGTCCCTGGCTCTTTAGTTGTTCTGCACTTTAAATTACTTTTATTCCTCTCCATACCAGGGCTAGAGTTATGCATAAGGCATTTTAAAAAGTCAGTGCCTCCTGCCAAGAGCACTAATTATTTAATTGTCCCTTGTAACAAAGATGCTTAATTGTCCCATGCAATACAGAGAAGAACTTGAGCCCTTTGTCCTTGAAAGAACCCCCCCCCCCCCCTCTTTCATGCCATATCAAATCTGTTATTTGAATCTTGTTTCACTTTTAAGGTGACCAGAATTCTATTTGCTACTCCATGTAGAGTGACCCCCTCTATGTTTTTATTTAGAGTCGCTTTCCTCTCCATTACCTTGTAAGAAAAGGCCTGGCAATCTACTTCCACTCACACCATGCCAAGAAAACCCAAGGCTGCTGGGTTGCCAAGATTCAGTACTGACTTCACTAAAAAAAAAATCTTGCATGGCAGAGGAAGGTATGACTTGGGCAGAACAGGAGGGGGAGGCTGTGATCTCCATGAAGGCTGTCTGGCTGCGGGCCTAGGGACGAGCTAGGGCAGAGTTAGGATGGCGCATGGGGCAGAGTTAAGGTATAGCTTGGAGCCCTCCTCAAAAGAAACAGGCACTCTGCTGCCCCTGGGCTAAAGCACTCCTGGCCTGGCTACCCTGACCTAGGGTATGGCACCCCAGGATAGGGTAGCATTGTCTTAGAACCTTCGCTAAGGCATTTCTGGCTCAGGCACTCTGAGTTAGTGTATCCCTGGCTTGGGCACCCAGCATAGAGAGCTCCTTGATCAGAGAGGATCCAGTGTTGGACTAGACCTCCCCTCCAGAACGAATTTTATCTGACTGGTCATGGAGGCATCCAGGGCAACTCTTTCTTCATGCCACCATCTTGGAAAACAGTGAAACCTGACTCCTAACGGTGCATTGGAACATAGCGTTAGTGGCTCCTTCCCTATTTGGCAGAATGGCCCTTAGTGGTGTCACCATCTTCCAAAATGGTGGCATGAAGAGAAGGTTTCCGTTGGATGCCTCCCCAGACTAAGTAAGTACAATTTGTCCAGTGATCTGGTCCATTACTAGAGGCTCTCAGGTTGAGAGCCACTAGTGAGGTGAGGTGAATCATGGCACAATGTTCTATCAAACTGCTTACAACATCAGCACCTTTGTGTAAGTCTGTCTCTTCCATCCTAGTGGTTGAGGCAAGTTGCTGAGGGCCAGGGTTCAAATCCTGCTGGAGAACAGCAACCTCAGGCCAGAAGGACTGGGGTTGCTAGTACCACAGGCACTTCTTGTGGCCTTGGACAAGCCACTTGCCTCAGGTAGAAAAATTAAATTGTGAGTCCTTTGGGGACAAGGGAAATATATGCTGTACCTGAATGTACACTGCTTTGACCCGATGAAAAGTGGTATATAAGCATTGCTAAATAAATCCTTGGGTGTGGCCCTCTCTCACCATGTATATCTGTGTCTTCCTGCCTCTTGTTCCATCCATGTTTCTGTCTGGCTGTCTCTCTCTATTTGTGTTTCTGTCTGCTTGTCTCTGTCTCCATCTGAGTGTCCCTTCTTCTATTTCTAATTGTTTCTCTTTCATGTTTTGCTGCAGATGCAAAGTACCCCAATGCAGGGCCATGGGGGGGGGGGGGAGGGGGCACCAGGCTTGTAAGTCACGCAGGGTGCATTTCTAGCTTGCTACAGTCCTGCCCCAACAAGTTACAAGAAAGGATTTCAGAATCAGATCTCCATGCTTTGGCTCTCCCTGCCCCCTCCTTTTCCCACTAGCTAAAAGTACACTTGCTGTGAAACTTGTGCATATACTATTAGCCACTAAATGGAAGGCAGATTTCGGTTCAGGAAATTTATCCAGGTAACTATTTAGTTCATGATCATATCAACACCACCCCTCTCACAACAATCCTGTAAAAATGCAGAACTGGACTACATACCTTTAAGTATTAAAAGTTGCTTTGTAGAACGTGTGCCCACTTTCCCTATAGTTAAGATGTGCTGATGGCTCTTTGAGTTTGTCTGGCTCTCAGGGTCTATTTTCAAAGGAATTTGCCCAGGTAATTATTTAGTTAGATGCCTGGATGATGTGCAGAAGCACTTTTCTGAGCCCGTTGCCAAATAAGAGTAAAATCCTATAAAATCCCCCCCTCGGGAACTCCGCTCTTCTAGCAAAGTGCTTCTATCTGTGCTCTTCTCTTCTGCTAAATCCAGACTTCACTCCTTTCACCTTGCTGCGCCTTATGACTGGAACAAACTACCTGTGTCTGTACTCCAGGCACCTTCTGTAACCCTCTTCAAATCCAGGCTGAAAACTCAACTCTTCGCTGCTGCTTTTGGATCTTGACTCACCTGATCTCCTTTTTCTTTGCCCTTGCTTTATCCCTGCCTACACCTTCTGTGTTTGTCTTGACTAGATTGTAAGCTCTGATGAGCAGGGACTGTCTCTTACATGTCTGTGCAGCGCTGCGTATGACTTGTAGCACTATATAAATGCTCAATAGTAGTAGTAGTAGTAGTAGTAGTAAATTCTCTGTCTTTGGGAGTTATATGGTATGTAGAAGTAGTTTTGGGACTAAGGAAGTGATGGCAACACAATCTGAGCAGAAAAAAAGTGTGGGAAAACCCAGGGGTCTGCACTTAAAACCGTTAAGGCCTTATGGCAGCAAACTATGACTGAATGCCTTAGCACTCAAGATGATGTTCCCAATTTCCTTGATTTTGAAATAGTGCCCCCAACTCTATGGACTATGACCACCTCCTCTCCTCGATTTCAGCGGGGACAGAGATAAAGGAACAGGGCCGTACCGATCGTGAAATGCGCCCTGTGCGATTTGCACATTGGGCGTGCCCCCCCCCACACCTCCATCTAGCCACTTTATGGGTGCGGGAGAGAAGAGGCGCGCACCCGATATGCACGTCGCTGGCACGCTAAGAAGGTCTGGTCCCTCCCGGAGGGACCAGACCTGCTAAGCGGCGCATTTCGGCTGTCTGCCATTGCCTACCGCCACTGAGAGAAGAAAAAGTGGCGGCGGCAGGCAATGGCAGACAGCCGAAATGCGCCCCTTAAGCCTTTGCGCCCTGTGTGGCTGCACTGCTCACACAGGGCTAGATACGGTCCTGCAAAGGAATTTGCTTTTCCCTCATATCCCTCTGAAGCAGTCTTTACAATCCTATTTATTTATTTTATTTAACAAGTTTTATATACCGCCTTTCTTACATTCAAAGCGGTTTACATAGAACATTGCAACTTTTAGAAATTTACATTGAACAGATCAAACTTGAAGTTAAGGGGGAAGATGCTGTACAAGATTTACAACAGGGAGTAACAATTAATGCAGAGGGGTAGGATACAAAGGGACAATGGTGGAAAATATGTCTTTGTGTGTAATGTGTAAGATGTTGTAGAAGGGAATTCTCCAGTGGTAGTAAGTGAATTAGTTGGCCAGGTGATTGTATGAGCTTTGATCCGGGAGGAATGAGGATCTACGATCTGGGGAAATCAGTGTTCATAATGCTCCTGGAAAAGAAAGGTTTTTAGGGCCTTTCTGAAGTTCATTAGGTTTTTGATTTCTCTTATGTTCACAGGGAGAGCGTTCCAGATCACTGGAGCGTAAATTGAAAATGCCCGCTTACATGTTGTTTTCCTTGCTTTGGTTTTGCTGGTAGGAGATGTAAAATTAACATCCTGGTAGGAGATGTAAAATTAACTTATTTTCTGAAAAAAGAAGAGGAGTTTTAGAAATGTGTTGAATATTTATCTCTATGTTTAAAATAAAGTTTAAGCATATATGTATGTTTGCACTTGAGGAGGGCGGCTGCTGTCTTTTTTAAACTTTTGAAATTGCTGAATGCTACCTAGACTGCTTATTTCAAAATATATGAGGAAAAGATACCCGAGGATGGAGGACCCCCTGTTCTGCCAAGCCCAGCCCAGCCCAGATGTCCCAGATTTGCCCTCCAAAAATCTGGTAACTTTATGTCTCAACCCGCGCTGGATTAATCTATCTAGGCTCAGCACTAAGTTCTTTCCCAGTCTCTGACATCAGCTCAATGACAAATGCAGAGGTAGTCCTCAGCACTATTAAAGCTGGGAAGACTGCACTTAGTGAGCATAGGTTTCACAGCAAGTGTGCTTTTAGCTACAGGGAAAAGAGGGGGCAGGGAGAGCCAAATTGTAAATTGTTGGGGCAGGACAGTACCAAGCTAGAAATGCACCCTGTGTGATTCGAAAACCTGGTGCCCCCCTCCCCCCCCCACCACTCAACCGTGTGCAGGAACTTGGTCTTGCTGGGCTTTCTGGAAGCCCAGTATTGACACTGATGCCCCCTTCTGTACTTGCGCTTTGTGCAGCCGCATCACTTGCGCAGTCTTTGGTATGGCCCTGTGTTGAAGTACTTTGCATCTGCAGCAAAACTGGAATGGGCAGAATTAGGAGAAATATTTATTTTATTTATTTATTTGGCTGGATTTTTATACCACTTTTCAGTGGGGCAAAGCAGTGTACACTTCAACAACAGCTTTTACAGAGAACAAAGAGAACTTATATACATATTCAAAATTGAACAAATGTAACACTGACTTATTATATGTAACAGAGGAACTTATTTACATTGAAGTGGTAAACAACTTCCTTTGGAGGCGGGACAATGCTGCATGGAGCTCGTTGAGAGACAGAAAGGCTCCGCAATGGCTTCACAGGCACAGCCGCGGCTCCCTAAGAGACAGGGAACAGTGGCTGCAGAAGAACAGGGCAGTAGCAGGCAGACATAGGGAGAGGGGAGGAGGGGGCAGGGAACCTGTAATGGAGCTGACATGGGGGAGGGACGGGGCTGACATGGAGGGATGGATGGTAGGGTTGCCAACTTTTTCACCGAGAAAAACCCGACACCTGTGGCTCGCCATGCTCCACCCATTCTCCGCCCCTAGTCCCACCCCTGCCCCGCCCCCAGCCCCACCCACAAAAATTACCGAGGATACGTGTAGGCTAACTTCCTTGGTCAGATAATAATTAAACTGGGAACCCCAAAATCCAAACATGAAATGTACAACACTGGAGAAATAAAACTATGAAGTAATTTCCTCTTGCACTAAACAAAAACACAAAGATGTTAGCAATACACACTTCCCAGACCAGACATATTCCAGTTAATAAATTCAAAATAAAAAGTATTTTTCTACCTTCTGTTTGGGCATTTTTTCAGTTGCAATTGCTCCAGTCACTTTCTTCTGGTTTCTTCGTGTCTTCTGCGAGCTATCCATTTGTCCTTTCTTCTCTTTTAGATGTTTTCCATTCTCTCTCTATTTCTGCTTTAACATACTGATTGTTTCCCTTTTGCTCTTTCCCCCAATTCTTTCCTTATTCCTTTATCATCCATTTAAATTTCACCCTTCCATTTTCAAGCCCCTCTTACTCTCCCAATACCCAGCCCATCATAGACTTTTCTTCCACACAAAATATTTTTTCCCCTCTCCATTCTCATTCCCCATCCATTCTAGTCCTCCCCCAAAATCAGTTCCCTTATAGTTCTAGACCCACCCAGCATCCACTCCCTTGTAGTCCCATTCTCCCATGTCCCACATCAGCCCATTTCCAGTCCTATTCTAGCTCTTCATCAGCCCATTTCCAGTGCTAGCCCTCACATCACAGGCCATTTCCAGTCCTAGCCCCCACCATCACATCCCATTTGCAGTCCGAGTCCCCCTGCATCATCACAGTCCATTTGCAGTCCTAGTTCCCCCCCCCCACCATCACAGCCCATTTGCAGTCCAAGTTACCCCCCCCCCATAGCCCTTTTCCAGTCCAGGTCCCCCTCCCCATCACAACCCATTTCCAGTCCATGTCCCCCACCCATAGCCCTTTTACAGTTCAGGTCCCCCCCCCCCATCACAGCCCATTTTTTTCCAGTCCAAGTCCCCCCCCCCATAGCCCTTTTCTGGTCCAGGTCCCCTTCCCCATCACAACCCATTTCCAGTCCAAGTCCCCCCCCCATAGCCCTTTTACAGTTCAGGTCCCCCCCCCATCACAGCCCATGCAGTCCTTGCCCCCCCCCCCCCGACCAGCACCGCAGCTGTCTGAGAGGCTTCAGAGGGAGCCGGGTAAGCTCGCGCGAGGACCCGGCTCCCTCTGTACAGCCGCCAGCGTGAAGAGCCTCTTCCTTCACGCTGGCGGCTGTATCTGTGAAGCCGCGAATGCTGGGAAAGGTTAAAGGGTATTGCCTATAACCTTTCCCAGCAATCGCAGCTTTACAGATACAGCCGCCAGCGTGAAGGAAAAGGCTCTTCACGTTGGCGGCTGTACAGAGGGAGCCGGGGCCTCGCGCAAGCTTACCCTGCTCCCTCTGAAGCCCTCCGGTGTGTGGGCCGGCCCTGGGTGGGGGGTTTTTTGGACTTTGGGTCAGAAGAAAAGCCGTTATTTTGCTCTGGGCGCTCCTGATCTTGCGGCCAGAGCAAAAAACCAGCTTTTCAAGGGCCGGTTTTACATCTACGCCGGCAGCCGACCTGGCCATGGAAAAACCGGCCAGGCCGGCTGAAAACCGGCCAGTTGGCAACCCTAATGGATGGAGGGAGGGCTGACATGGAGGGAGGGAGGGGGGCTGACATGGATAGAGGGGGGCTGATATGGATGGATGGAGGGATGGATGGATGGATGGAGGGGCCTGACATGGAGGGAGGGAGAGCTGACATGGACAGAGGAGGGGCTGACATGGAGGGAGGGAGGGGGGCTGACATGGATGGATGGAGGGAGGGAGGGAGGGGGGCTGACATGGACAGAGGGGGGCTGACATGGATGGATGGCAGGAGGGATGGGGCTGACATGGACAAAGGGGAGAGACATGGGGACATACTGGACAGACAGGATAAATGCTGGACAGAGGGGAGAGACAGTGTGGATTAGGATTATAATGGGCTGATGGGGGGGGGGCTAGCACTGGTAATGGACAGATCGGGGGGGCTAGGACTGGTAATGGGTTGATTAGGGAAGGCTAGGACTGGGAATGGACTGATCAATGGGGGGTTGGGACTGGAAATGGGCTGATGGGGGTAGGACTGGTAATGGACTGATGGGGGGCTAGCATTGGAAATGAGCTGATCGGGGAGGTTAGGACTTGAAATGGGCTGATTAGAGGAGGCTAGGACTGGTAATGGACTGATGGGGGGTAGGACTAGTAATGGGCTGATTAGGGGAGGCTAGCACTGGTAATGGGCTGAGGGGAGACTAGCACTGGAAATGAGCTGATTAGGGGAGGCTAGGACTGGCAATGGGCTGATGGGGGGGGTAGGACTGGTAATGGATTGAGGGGGATAGGACTGGTAATGGGCTGAGGGGGGCTAGCATTGGAAATGAGCTGATCAGGGAGGCTAGGACTGGTAATGGGCTGATGGGGAGGTAGGACTGGTAATGGGCTGATTAGGGAAGCCTAGCACTGGTAATGGGGTTGAGGGGGGACTAGCACTGGAAGTGAGCTGATTGGTAGGGGGCTTCAACTGGAAATGGGCTGATGGGGGGGTAGGACTGGTAATGGGCTGATTAGAGAAGCCTAGCACTGGTAATGGGGTTGAGGGGGGACTAGCACTGGAAGTGAGCTGATTGGGAGGGGGCTTCAACTAGAAATGGGCTGATGGGGGGGGGGTAGGACTGGTAATGGGCTGATTAGGGGAGCCTAGAACTGATAATGGGGTTTAGGGGGGACTAGCACTGGAAGTGAGCTGACTGGGGGGCTTCAACTGGAAATTGGCTGATTGTGGGGAGGGGAGGATAGAGCTGCTGGCCTTGGAAGAAAACTGGGGGCTAGGCCTAGAAATGGGCTGATGCGAGGGGATGGAAGAATGGGACTGGAAGGGAGTGGATGCTGAGAGGGGCTGCCATAGTATTTGGACTAGAAGGAGCTGGACAGTGGGGAAGGAGGGGGACTGGAAGGGAATGGACACCAGTGGCAGTCATGAGAATGCAAGTTGACATTGGAAAGTACTGGGAGGGAGGACTGGAAAGGGGCTGATACTGGGAAGGGTTACGGGGACTGGAAATAGGCTGATGGAAAGAAGTGAAGAAAACAAAAGAAGAGATAAGAAATGGCAGATGGACGATGGACGATAGACCACAGAAAAAGAGCTAAGAGAAGACAGGAAAGCAGAAGCCTCAGATCGGGACCAGCATGATCAGAGAATAAATTGGTCAGACAACAAAGGTAGAAAAAATAATTGTATTTCATATTAGTGATTTGACTACAAAATCATCATAATTTTGAAATCAAATATTGTTACTTGTTATTGTGATTAATTATTGTGGTTTAAATAAGTAAATTTTATAAATAAAAACATATTGCAAAGGCCTATAATATATTAACAATTCAACAAATGATTACAGTGATAATGCGTTAACGATAAAGGAAGAGAGACACATTTGATTTTATCATTGGGGGTCATCACAAGTTGACCAATAGTAAAAGGGGTCGCGGTACAAAAAAGGTTGAGAACCACTGATCTACAGGCTATATGTATCAACAGATTATTTGCTTTCTACTGGGGGGGGGGGGGGAGGGGAGAAGGGGGAAGGGAGATGAAGGAATTATGCGATGGAGCCAAAATATTCATTAAATAGGTAGGTTTTGAGGAGCTTTCTGAATGTGGGGGTTCATTGGTAGCTCAGAGATTTCCTGGTGGAAAGTTCCAGATTGCTGGAGCATATAATTCAAATGTCCTGTTGCAGGCATACTGGGTGCTTTCCATTTTCTTATGTAGTATATTTAGGATGTTTATAGTGTTTTGTCTTCTTGTCTTGCTTGTTTTGTAGTAGTTTAGTAGAGACTGGAGGTAGTGTGACGATTGGTTATTGATAATTTTGAAGGTCAGGAGTACGATTTTATAGCATATTCGGCTGAGTAATGGAAGCCAGTGAAGTTGATTTAGAATAGGTGTAAAATGATCATATTTTGGCACTCCTTGAATCATGCGTGCAGTAGTGTGCAGTGCTGTTTGGAAGGGAAGCAATGTGGCTTTGGGTAGTCCTTGATAAACGGAATTGCAGTAGTCAAAGTTCGGTGTTATGATAGCTTGAAAGGCAGTGCGGAAGTTGGATGGATCTAGTTGGGGGCGGAGGTGTCAGAGGGTTCAGATTTTGTGGCATATTAGTTTTGTTGTAGCATTTATATGTGGTTTCAAGATTAGTTGCTGATCAATAGTAATGCCCAGATATTTGACTTTTTGTTTTACATTCACGCTTGAATTTTTTAACACTATTGAGGTTGGCACTTTGAACCTGGCATCTTTGGTTATGAATAATATTTTGGTTTTCTTGCAATTGAATTGTAGGGAGTTGCTAGACAACCAATGTAATATGTCTGAGAAGCAGCTTGTTATTCCATCTTATTCTTGTTTGTTGGTATCAAATGGTGCATAAATCATTATATCATCTGTGTAGATATGAATGGATATATTGTGTGAATGGTTAATTGAACATAATGGTTGAACGTAAATATTGAAAAGGAGAGTTGAAAGTGAGGAGCCTTGTGGGACGCCTTGGGTTTGTGAAAAGGGGAGGGATGAACTGCATCTGATCTTTACTTGTTGTTGTCAGTCAGAGAAGTATGAGTGGAACGATGTCAGAACATTTCCTTGGATACCGATGGACTGGAATCTCTGCAGGCTGGATGGAATGTGCAAAATCTCAGTTGATATCAGTGAAGAAGGACTTACGGGCCCGATATTCAGCGGTGGTGGCTAGCACAATTACAGCACCATATCCGGCATTGAATATCAGGGGCAGCCCAAGAGGGGTGCGGGGCCATGTGCAAAGACTCGCTGCGGGCCTCATTTGCATAAATATCTGCATAATGTTAACGTGCACTAACATTTAGTAAATATGCCTCTTAATGAGTGTCTGGATAAAGAAAGACTACCAGATTTTACATTACTATACTCCAGTGCCAACTGCCAGGCACATTAGGAAGTACTATAAACATTGCCCGTTTAGAACGCATAGCAAACCCACGGTATCATAACAGCACTACCAGGTCTCATAAAGCACCAAACCCTACCTATCAAAAAGGCAACACTGCAAATATTGGATAGGGGAAACATACATGGTGAAGAGGATGGACCCCAGGCTTTTTTTTTGGGGGGGGGGTCCTTCCTCACAATAATGCATTTGTTGAATGGTTTGAGTTTTATAGTGACCCATTGACCTGAAGGTCATATCGTGGAATGTGTGCGGGATAGGTAATCCCATTAAGAGATACAAGATATTGCAGGCCTTAGAGAGGCAAAAATGTGATATTGCAATGTTGCAAGAAACCCACCAAACTGCTGAGGAACACATTAAACTACGGAGAGGCTGGGTGGGGCAAGTATGGGCGGCTCCGGCAACGGGAAGGAAAGGTGGAGTGGTCATTCTGATACATAGGCGAGTTAGATTTGTTCAGGAGAGCATTCATGTGGATGAAGCGGGCAGATTTGTTCTTTTGTATGGTATGCTGGAGGGGAGGCCCGTGGTGCTGGGGAATTTATATAGTCCAAATGTGTTAGATCGGACGCTCTATGCAAGTTTGGGATCACGAGTGGAGCAGTTGCCAGAGGCTCCTCTGATTCTAGAAGGTGATTTTAATGGAGTCATGGATGCTGAGCTAGATACATCTAGTGGAGGTAGAGATAGGGCGCGTGTGCAATGTGCTAGAGTGTTACAGAATCTGAGACAGAGATTAGGGGTAGTAGACCCCTGGCGTTTGCTGCACCCTCTGGAAAGGGATTTTACGCATCAGTCAAGAGCGCATGGGTCGAGTACTCGTATAGACTATGTGCTGATTTTGGAACGGCTGTTTGCCCAAATAGAAGATGCACAATTGGGGCCTATAGAGATTTCTGATCATGCGTTGATTTGGGTGAAATTGGAATGGAATGAGGCGAACACACAGGATAGAATCTGGCGATTCCCAATGGAACTTTATAGAGACCCTGAGTTTCATGGTTACCTAAGACAGAGGTGGCAGGAGTTCTTAACCAATAATGCTCAGCATAGAGATGATACGGAACTTTTCTGGGAAGCTGCAAAAGCAGTCCTACGGGGAGACATCATAGGATATGTAGGAAGAAAAAGGAGAATGTTGATGCAACAGATTGTTCGATTGGAACAGCAGGTAGGTAGAGAGCGGAGGAGACAAGCGTCATGTCCGTCAGCAGCGAATAAGAGAAGATTGTGGGAGACTCAAAAAGCTTTAAATGAGCTGTTACACCAGAGGGCCAAGAAATCATTTTTGTATTACCGTTTTCAGCTATATAAATATGGGGATAGACTGGGAAAGTTGCTGGCAAGATGCCTTAAAGGCAGCAGAGGGACCGGTACTGTGGCGGCGCTGCAGGATGACAAGGGGCAGCTGCATAAGGAAAAGTGGGCGATTGCTCAAGTGTTCCGGATGTTTTACCAGAAGCTTTATACTAGGAGAGAAGGATCTCAGACCGAGATGGTGGAGTATCTAAAACAAGTAAAATTGCCCAGTCTAACGATGGGTCAACAAGTACTGTTGGATGATCCAGTGTCTGAGGAGGAGATCCAACGGATTATACTGAGGGCGAGTTGTCACAAAACGCCTGGCCCAGATGGGTTTGGGGTGGAATTTTATAAGTTGCTGAGAGAGGAGTTGGCCCCCTACCTGGTGGCAATGTATCATAGAAGGGTGGATCAGGGGGGGGTCACGTGGGGAGAGAATCGGGCGCACATTATACTGATACATAAGTCAGGGAAGGATCCTTTAAAAGCTGCCTCCTATCGGCCTATCTCCTTGCTGAATTTTGACGTGAAAATTCTGGCTAAGGTGCTGGCGGACAGATTGGCCCAGGTATTAGGGGAGCTACTGCATGATTCTCAAGTAGGTTTTGTAAAAGGGCGATATGTGGTGCGGAACCTACGTAAAATTGTGGCTTCACTGGAGTGGGTACAGGGAAGGAAACAACAATCGCTTTTGATTAGCTTTGATGCAGAAAAAGCATTTGATCAAGTGAATTGGGATTACATCAGATTTCTTTTGCCACAGTATGGACTTGGAGCCTCTTTTTGCAATATGGTAGAGCTTCTATATACGAGGCCCACAGCTGGAGTGTTATGTAATGGAGTGCTGTCAGATGAATTTGCTCTGGAGAGAGGAACGAGACAGGGATGCCCGCTCTCACTGTTGCTTTTTGTGTTGTCTCTAGACCCCCCTGATATGACGAATAGAGGCTTCTAATGAAATACAGGGTATAAGTATAGGGCGACAAAAGTTTAAACTGGCAGCGTTCGTGGACGATATACTAGTTCACCTACTATCTCCTCGGATGTCGTTGCCAAGCTTATTAAAGGAATTCTCTTATTATGGTAACTTTGCTGGCCTTCGTATTAATATGGATAAGTCGGAGGCCATGAATGTGGTGGGCACAATAAGAGGACATTGGGGAGGGAGTTTTCCGCTTAAGTGGGCAGGTGATTCATTTGTGTATTTGGGGATTCTCTTGACGAGAGAGCCGCAGGAGTTGTATAGAAAAAACGTGGAACGAAACCTTGCAAAAATTAGATCACAACTCCAGATGTGGACTCCACTGCCCCTGTCCCTTTTGGGCAGGGCGGCGGTGTTGAGAATGGTGATTCTACCTCGGGTGCTTTACTGGCTGCAGACTCTCCCAGTGTGGTTATTGAAGCGTGACTTAAATGCTTTAGACCGCGAGATTAGGAGTTTCCTTTGGAGAGGGGCAAGAGCTCGCATTCCGCTGCATAGATTGAGAAGGAGTTGGAAGAATGGGGGGCTTGGAATCCCAGACCTAAAGACTTATGCCCTGGCATGCCAAGCACGGCATATTGGAGACTGGTTAGGGAGTGCGGAGGTATATACCCCGAGAGCGCTGGAGGAGGCCCTTGTGGCTCCGCTGTCTCTTTTGACAGTGCTGCACCAGGAAGGTAGGCTCTTGCCTAGTAGAGTGCTTAGTAGTGGACTTATTGGCCCGTCACGGCGGATGTGGCAACATTTGAATAGGCTCTGGGGTGCATCATCAGGGGTTTCGAGCTGGCTACCATTACAGGGGAATGATAGGTTTACTCTAGGTTCAGAAACGCCGGCGTTTGCACAATGGAGGAGACAGGGCATAAGGAATATTGGACATGTTGTAGATCAAATGGGGCAGTGCAAGTCTTGGGAGGTTTTGCGTAAGGAGTATGGGTTAAATAGTTGGCATTATTACGCTTACATTCAGCTTTCTCATTACGTGGCTTCCCTCCCACAGAATGCGATGCGAGTGGAAAGGTCGGCACAGATATTAGAGTTTTTTGCATTGGGTGAAGAGTTACCGCCCACAATCGCACAGCTGAAAAGACGGTTGGATGGCTATAGTAGATTGCCTGATTATGGAGTGGAGGAGGCTTTGTGGGCCCGAGAGTTGAACGTGGTGGTGCCTCCGGGTTCACTCCTTCAGACCTTGTGTAGGATTGCAGTTCTGGTGGGGGGAGCCCGTTGGCGGGAGATACAGTTTAAATGCCTCCTACGGGCACACTTTTCTCCTTGACGGGTGTTGCGATCCCATCTTACGGAGATGGGCAAATGCCCAAAATGCCCCTGTCCCTTGGCAGATTTAGGGCATATGTGGTGGGGATGTCCGGTAGTTCGCTTGTACTGGAAGAGGATAGCTGATTTTATGAGTAGGGTTATACTGCAACAGATTTGTTGGACTGCAGCGCTTGTGGTGTTAGATCAGCTTGGACCACTCCACCCGAAAGGGAAATGGGAACGCCTTTTAGTCAGGAAGGCATGTCTGGTAGGTAAGGGACTAATACTTCATAGATGGAGGGAAACGACTGGTCCCACCTTTTGGGAATGGCGTAACAGCTTTCACCAGATGATGCTCATTTAGAGGAGGGGGGCTAGAGGAAGTACTCAACACTGGGCCGTATTCCTGCTGATATGGGAGCCATATATTCAGTTATTGAGGCCCCGAGTCCGGAATGAAGTGCTTTAATTGGGTTAGGATGGGGAAAGGGATAGAAGGAGTGGGATACTTTTGGAATAAGAAGGGTGTTGTAATCATTATGTATGTTCACTGAGGGGGGTCGGATGCCAAAGGGAGAGGCTGCGGGGGTTAGGGGATTGGTGGGAGTTGGTGGGGGGGAGGGGGGAAATTGTGAATGCTGTATTTGTACAATTGATCTGCTGAGGATTCTGGATTGTATATTGTTTTGCATGATCTGTACTCTGTGGACTTTAATAAACAGAGTTTTCAAAAAACCAATACATCTCAGAGAATACCAATACATCTCCTACTGGGGAAAGAGAACAAGTGGCACTGTCAAATAGAAACTACATAAACAAAATACTTTAGCTCAGTTACACATGCAGAACATAGACTGTCACCAAACAAAGAACAAGGGATCACAATTTAGAAATAGAAAGATAATAATTAAACTGGGAACCCAAAGGCCAAACTTGGAATGTACAACACTAGAGAAATAAAACTATAAATTAATTTCTTCTTGAACTAAACAAAAACGCAAAGACGTTAGCAATGCACATTTCCTAGAGCTGACATATTCCAGTTAATAAATTCAAAATAAAAAAGTATTTTTCTACCTTTTTTTGTTTGAGCATTTTATTTTTCAATTGCAATTGCAACAGTCACTTTCTTCTGGTTTCTTTGTGTCTTCGGCTAACTCTCCATTGTCTGCTGTCCATTTGTCCTTTCTTCTTTCTTCGTTTTTTCCCATTCTATCTCTACATCTGCTTTAACATACTGTCTTTTCCCTTTTGCTCTTTCCTCCATTTCTTTCTTTCTTTCTTTTTCATACACTCAAATTTCACCCTTCCATCCTCAATCCCCACTTACTCTCTCAATACTCGGCCAATCGTAGATTTTTCTTCCCTCCCACACAAAATATCTTTTCCCCTCTCTATCCTCACTCCCCAGCCCTATCCCCTTCTAGTCCTCCCCCAACATTAGCTCTCTTCTAGTTCCAGCCCCACCCAGTATCCGCTCCCTTCTAGTCCCATTCTCCCATCCCCCCGCATCAGCCCATTGCCAGTCTTGCACCCACATCAGCTCATTTCCAGTCCTAGCCCTCCATCAGCCATTCCAGTCCTATTCCAACCCCCATCAGCACATTTCCAGTCCAAGCTCCCCATCCCATTAGTCCATTTTGAGTCCTAGCCCCATCAGCCATTTCCAGTCCCATCCTAGCCCCCCATCAGCCTCCTAGCCCCCCATCAGCCATTTCCAATCCTATTCCAGCTTCCATCAGTCCATTTCCAGACCAAGCTCCCCCATCAGCCCATTTCCAATCCTAGCCCCCCCCCCTTCAGCCATTTCTAGTCCTATTCCAGCCCCCCATCAGCCCATTTCCAGTCCAAGCTCCCCCCTCAGCCCATTACTAATCCTAGCTCCCGGCCCGTCAGCCCATTTCCAGTCCTAGCCCCTCATCAGCTCATCTCCAGTACTAGCACCCCATCAGCCATTTCCAGTCCTATTCCAGATTCCATCAGCCCATTTCCAGTCTAAGCTCCCCCATCAGCCCATTTCCAGTCCAAGCTCCCCCCTCAGCCATTTCCAGTCCTATTCCAGCCCCCATCAGTCCATTTCCAGTCCAAGCTCCCCACCCCATCAGCCCATTTCCAGTCCTAGCCCCCATCAGTCATTTCCAGTCCCATCCTAGCCCCCCCTCAGCTCATTTCCAATCCTAGCCCCCATAAGCAATTTCCAGTCCTATTCCAGCTCCCCATCAGCCCATTTCCAGTCCAAGCTCCCCCCTCAGCCCATTTACAATCCTAGCCCCTCCTGTCAGCCCATTTCCAGTCCTAGCTCCCCATCAGCCATTTCCAGTCCTATTCCAGACCCCATCAGCCCATTTCCAGTCCAAGCTCCCCCCTCAGCCATTTCTAGTCCTATTCCAGCCCCCATCAGCCCATTTCCAGCCCAGGCTCCCCACCCCATCAGCCCATTTCCAGTCCAAGCTCCCCCCTCAGCCCATTTACAATCCTAGCCCCTCCTGTCAGCCCATTTCCAGTCCTAGCTCCCCATCAGCCATTTCCAGTCCTGTTCCAGACCCCATCAGCCCATTTCCAGTCCAAGCTCCCCCCTCAGTCATTTCCAGTCCTATTCCAGCTCCCCATCAGCCCATTTCCAGTCCAAGCTCCCCCCTCAGCCCATTTAAAATCCTAGCCCCTCCTGTCAGCCCATTTCCAGTCCTAACCCCCATCAGCCATTTCCAGTCCTATTCCAGCCCCCCGTCAGACCATTTCCAGTCCAAGCTCCCCCCTCAGTCCATTTCCAATCCTAGCCTCTCCTGTCAGCCCATTTCCAGTCCTAGCTCCACATCAGCCATTTCCAGTCCTATTCCAGACCCCTAGCCCATTTCCAGTCGAAGCTCCCCCCCTCAGACATTTCCAGTCCTATTCCAGCCCCAATCAGCCAATATCTAGTCTAAGCTCCCCACCCCAATGGCCCATGTCCAGTCCTAGCCCCATCAGCCATTTGCAATCCCATCCTAGCCCCTCCTCAGTCCTTTTCCAATCCTAGCCCCCATCAGCCATTTCCAGTCCAAGTTCCCCACCCCATCAGTCCATTTCCAGTCCTAGCCCCATCAGCCATGTCCAGTCCCATCCTAGCCCCATCAGCCCATTTCCAATCCTACCCCTCCATCAGCCATTTCCAGTCCTATTCCAGCCTCCATCAGCCCATTTCCAGTACAAGCTCCCCACCCCATCAGCCCATTTTCAGTCCAAGCTCCCCACTCCATCAGCTCATTTCCAATCCTAGCCCCCATCAACCATTTTCTGTCCTATCCTAGACCCCCCTTCCTGCCTCCCCCGAAGATCCCCATGCCTATCTAAACTGCTTCAGAGGTGAGCCAGGGAAGCCGTGCGAGGCCCCGGCTCACCTCTGCACACCCACCAACATGAAAAGTGCCATTTTCCCTTATGCTGGCGGCTGTGTTACTGTGAAGCATGCTGAATGCCGGGAAAGGTTAACGGGCATTTCCCAGCACTCACGTGCTTCACAGTAACACAGGCACCAGCATGGGGGAAAAATGGAAATTACACTAACCTGGTAATTGTAGTTCCTGTAGGATCCAGTTTAGTCCTCCACAATCGGGTAATGCCCCTCCTACTGCAGCCTGGAGACTGGACCAATCAAATCTTCTGTAGTACATATCCAGCAGGAGCTCCCAGAAGCCCCCCAGTGTACTAGTAACAAAGCAAACTTAACGAAGCAACACAACAGATTATTATTAGGCTATCAAGAAACTATGTACTTCCCCCCCTGGAATAACCAACTCCCTCCCCAAACGAGGAAGTCAGGACACTGCATGGCGCCGGTATCGACGCCTTTAAATTTACACCGAGCTTCCCCCAGAAACTAAGGAGCTGACTGAACTCCAAAAGAAAGGGAAGAGCCATAGCGATAAGCACGACTGCCGACAGAGTCCGAACGGGACGAAAACCATCCTACAGGCACCCGCTCGGGACAGCGCGCCGCAAAATCATACAGATAGTCGGGAGGGAAGGAGGACTAAACTGGATCCTACAGGAACTACAATTACCAGGTTAGTGTAATTTCCATTTCCTGTGCGGATATCCAGTTTAGTCCTCCACAATCGGGATGTAACAGAGCAGTTAAGACCGGGCGGGACCTTGCAGGCCGGCGCGCAAAACCGCCGAACCAAAACAAGAATCCCGAGCCGCTGACACATCCAAGCGATAGTGCCTGCTGAAAGCATGCAGAGACGACCAGGTGGCCGCCCTACAAATCTCTGCTGGTGGAACCAGGCTATGCTCCGCCCAAGAGGCCGCCTGAGCCCGAGTAGAATGAGCCCGGAGCCCCTCCGGGACCAGCCGCCGCTGCAACAGATACGCGGACGCGATCGCTTCCTTGAGCCATCGAGCAATGGAGGCCTTAGCCGCCGCCTCCCCTTTTTTTGTACCCCCAAAGAGCACAAAAAGCCGATCAGTCTTTCGAAAGGACTCGGTAGACTGCAAATACCGCCGCAGCGCGCGGCCCACATCAAGCCGGAGAAGACTCTTGTCCACCGACTCGACCGAGCATGCCGAAAGCACTGGCAGAAATACCGCCTGATTTAAGTGAAAGGGAGACACCACCTTTGGTAGAAAGGAAGGAACCGGACGGAGCACAATCCGCTCCGAAGAGAAAGACAAGAAAGGCTCTCGGCAGGACAGGGCCTGCAGATCCGAAATACGCCGTGCCGAGCAGATGGCAACCAGGAACACCGTCTTCAATGTGAGATCCTTCAAGGACGCCCTCCGCAAGGGCTCAAATGGTTCCCGAACCATAGCCCGCAGAACTAAATTCAAGTCCCACGAAGGAATCACCGCTCTGCGGGAAGGCCGTAAATGAAAAACGGCGGTCAAGAAACGCCGCACATCTGCATGAGCACCAAGAAGGCGGCCCAAGACCTTGCCTCTATAACACGAAATCGCCGCCAGCTGGACCTTCAGGGAACTGGCCGCGAGACCTTTCTCGAACCCATCCTGAAGGAAGCTTAACACGACGGGCACAGAGACCGTCGCCGCCCGGACTCCCCGCCGGGAGCACCAGTCCTCAAAAATCCTCCAAATCCGAACATAAGTGAGAGAAGTGGAGGACTTTCTCGCCCGCAGTAAGGTGGAAATCACCGCGGGCGAATAACCCTTCTTTTTCAGCCGAGCCCTCTCAATGGCCAAACCGTAAGCGAGAATCGAGCCACCTGGGGCATCCGCAAGGGGCCCTGAAGGAGAAGGTCCGGCAACGCCGGGAGGCGCCACGGCACGCCGTCTTGAAGCCGGACGAGGTCGGCATACCAGGGCCTCCGGGGCCAATCCGGAGCCACCAGCAGCACTCGGCCCCGATGGCACTCGATGCGCTGTACGACCCGGCCGATCAGCGCCCAAGGAGGGAAGACATACAGTAGCCCGGACGTCGGCCACGGCTGAATGAGAGCGTCGAGTCCTTCGGACATTCGCTCCCGTCGTCTGCTGAAGAAGCGACTCGTCTTGGCCGATTGGTAGGTCGCCATGAGATCCATGATGGGCGGACCCCACCGCCGAACTATTTGCGCATACACCTGTGGATTTAACTCCCACTCTCCGGGGTCCACCCGCACTCTGCTGAGGAAGTCGGCCTGGACATTTTCTGCGCCCGCTATGTGCGCCGCCGAGATCGCCGGCAGGCGAGTCTGCACCCAACTGAATAAGGCCGTCGCCTCCGTCTCCAGGGCCACACTCCCTGTGCCCCCTTGGCGATTGATGTACGCCACCGTGGTCGCATTGTCCGACCAGACGCGGACCGCCCGACCCGGACCAGAAGCTCCAGGGCCAACAGGGCTAGCCTGACCGCCCGAAGCTCGAGACGGTTGATCGACCACGCAGCTTCCCGAGAGGACCACACCCCCTGCGTGAAGCGGGCCTCGCAGTGAGCTCCCCAGCCGGCTAGGCTCGCATCCGTAGTGAGGGGAACCCACAGGGGAGGCTCCAAGGGAATCCCCCGCATCAGGTTCTCGGAGGAAAGCCACCATCGAAGCGACCGCCGCACTGCCTTCGGACAGGGCAGCCTCTTGTGCAAGGAATCGCACTGGTTGGACCAGCGGCGAAGGAGCGCCCTCTGGAGCGGGCGCATGTGGAACCGTGCCCATGGCACTACCTCCAAGGTCGCCGCCATGGTTCCGAGAAGCCGTAGGTACCACCACGCCGACGGAGCGGGCATCCCCCGAAAGAGTCGGACAAGAGCCCGCAACGCCAGGACGCGGCGCTCGGGGAGACACACCAGTCCCCGAGCGGTGTCGAAGCGCACTCCCAGATACTCCAGGTCCTGCGAGGGACGCAGACAACTCTTTCTTTCGTTCACCACCCAGCCGAGAGATCGCAGCAGAGCCACCACCCTGCTCGTGACTCGCAGGCACTCCCGACTGGATTTTGCCCGTATCAACCAGTCGTCGAGATATGGATGGACCAAAATGCCCTCCTTGCGCAAGGCTGCCGCAACGACCACCATCACCTTTGTGAACGTGCGCGGAGCCGTAGCCAAGCTGAACGGCATGGCCCTGAACTGGAAGTGGCCCCACGGAAACGCAAAGCGGAGAAACCGCTGATGAGATGGATGTATAGGGATGTGCAAATAGGCCTCGGTGAGATCGAGGGACGTCAAAAACTCCCCCTGTCGCACCGCTACAATGACTGACCGCAAGGTTTCCATACGGAAATGCGGCACCCGGAGCGCGCGATTCACGCCTTTGAGGTCCAAAATCGGACGCAGGGAATCGCCCTTTTTGGGAACCACAAAATAGATGGAGTATCGCCCGGCGCCTCTTTCCAAAGGAGGAACCGGGATCACCGCTCCCAGCGCTAACAACCGATCCAGGGTCACGCGGATGTCCCGCGTTTTTTGCTCTCCCCTGCTGGGAGACAGAACAAATGAATCTGGAAGTGGGAACGCAAACTCCAGAGCGTAACCCTCTCCTATAATTTGTAGCACCCAGCGATCCGACGTGATTTGGGCCCAAGAGGAAAGAAAGTCGCGCAAGCGACCCCCGATAATCGGGCCTCCCTCCAGAGCCTGCCTCGCGTCATTGTGGCTTGCGCCCAAAAGAAGAGCCCGAGGAAGAGGCGGCTCCGGAGAAGCCTCTGCCGGCTCCCCTGAAGGTACGAAACCCTTGATTACGGGCTCCAAACCTGCCCCGCTGCGAAGCCCACAGGCGGGAGGAACGAAACCTGCGCTGATCCCGAAAGGACCCCCTCGCCGAGGGGGAGGACCTGTTGGACCTTGGCCTATCCTCCGGGAGCCGGCCCCCCTTGGACTCACCGAGATCCTTTACCAACTTCTCGAGAGCCTCCCCAAATAACAATCTGCCCTTGAAGGGCAGCTTACTGAGGCGGGACTCGGAAGAACCGTCCGCCGCCCAGTTGCGCAACTGTTAGCCAACGCGCGGATTAAATCATAAAACAGATCCGCCAGATAGGCCGAGCCGGACTCCAGCCGGGTAACCTCCAACAGGCCCTGCTGGTCTAGCCCGGGGCTCGAGCGCAAATGCTGCGACCATCGCAGACACGACCGAGCCACCCAAGCCCCACAGATAGAGGCCTGCAATGACACGGCATCAGTATCGAAGGTTTGCTTGAGCAAATTATCAATCTTCTTGTCCTGACCGTCCTTGAGGGCAGCCGCCCCCTCAACCGGGATGGTGGTTTTCTTGGTCACTGCGGAAACCGCAGCGTCCACCCGGGGGGACCTGAACAAGTCCCTGTCCTTGTCGGCAAGGGGATAAAGCCGATTCATGGTCCGAATCCCCTTCAAGCCGGATTCCGGGTGCTCCCACTCCGCCTGGATCATATGATCCACCACGCGGTGAACGGGAAAAATCACCTGGGAATCCCTGACTGCCTGAATTAGAGGATCCTCAAGACCCTCCTCCTCCAGGGGCCGTACCGCCGAAAGGTTAAGCGCCTGCAGGGACTCCGTGACCAGAGGAACCAGCTCGTCCCTACGGAACACGCGAATGATCCGAGCCTGGTCCTCCGGCTCAAGGATCTCCCCATCCTCCAACTCCTCCGCTTCAGTCTCAGGATCGCCCTCTGCCTCGGAATCCAGGAGACCTAGGGCGTCCTGCTCCTGTTCCCCCAACCGAAGACGCTTGCCCCCGGGTTGCGAGGTGCATTGAGCCGCCCCAGAGGACCCCGGGGGGAGAGAGGGGGGCCAAACTGCCGGCAACTGACCGGACCTGCTCAAGCGAAACGCCTGATGCATGAGGAGCACAAAATCCGGGGAGAAATCCATAGGCGGTGCAGCTATAGCCGCCTGCTGGAGCGCAGCCACCGACCCGCTGGCCGGTGGAACCGACCCAGACTGAGGGAGGCTCGGGGAAAGAACACTAACCCCTGAATTAGAAGCATCCCCAGGGGTAGGCTGATCCGGGAGACTCACAGATTGCTCTAACTCTGCAGGCACTGCAGCACAGCTCCTACAGATGCCAGAGTCAGTCCCTACTGCTCTGCGGGACCCACAAATCACGCACTGGGGCTGGGAAGCCATCCCAAGGCCACCTCTGCCCAGCGGGATAGAATACAACAGTCACAGGGAAGCCCACACCACAGGGGCAATCCTATGCAAATCAGCCCCGATTTGAAATTAAAACGTTTTTTTTTTTTTTTTTTTTTACAAGAAACAAAATATGCCCCAGACTCCCTGGGGTGCCCTGAGCAAAATCGCCAGCAAGAGGAACCCCAAAAACGCCAGGGGAACCTGTGCACAAGTGCTCAAAAGTGCCTCTAAAGCACACTTTTAAAATTCAAAATGGCCACCGGACTTTTTCACCCGCGGTAAAAAACGGCGCGAAAATACAAAAGCCACCAAATAATATGGAAAAGAACTAAAACGACCCTCTAAGACAGGGCAAACGACCAAATCTAAGAAAAATTGCCAAATGGGCTCAGGAGAGCCTACAGAAATGCTGGCAGCTCTAACAGAGCACTGCACACAAGAAGAAATGAAATGAAAATCTCCTACCAGCTCAGGAACCACCAGGATTCAGCCAACATCTCCCAGTGCCAGCCACTACTGTACCAGGTATGGCTTTACCCCGTACTGTCCAGGGGGAGCTCACCCAGGGCTGTGAAAATTTGCTAGGCAGGAACACAGGAGCCAACAGGTCTGACTTCCCCCTAGTCCCCTGTGGCAGTGCTCCAGAGAGACAGACTTCTTCCTTTGTCTTCCTTTTAAAGATACAGCTAGCTATCAAAGAAATAGCAAGGAAATGCCCCAAAACAAACCCTAAAACAACTAACTAACAAGTGTTGCTCCTGCAATAGTCACTCAGTGTGCCCAGGAGGACACACTTTTACGTCTTCAAGCTGCTAGAGACTGGACACACTGGGGGGCTTCTGGGAGCTCCTGCTGGATATGTACTACAGAAGATTTGATTGGTCCAGTCTCCAGGCTGCAGTAGGAGGGGCATTACCCGATTGTGGAGGACTAAACTGGATATCCGCACAGGAACGGCACTTTTCCCGCTGGTGGCTGCGCAGAGGTGAGCAGGGGCCTCACGTGGCTTCCCCGGCTCACCTCTGAAGTCGTCCATTGTGCGCGAATGAAGTTCGTGCAGGGCCCCCTGAAGCGTGGAGCCCTGTGCGAACAACATTCTCTGACAATGGATGGGCCAGCCCTGTTGAATATCCTGGTCAGCTGCACAGTTCAGAAGCTAACTGGGCAGTGACGATATTGAGCCATTGCCCAGTTAGCTCCTGTGGGTAAAGATAGGCCAGCTTTTTCTATGCCTATCTTTATCCACGGGTCACTAACTGGGCAGCGGTTCAATATTGCCGCTACCGTTTAGTGACGTGTACTGCCTCCAGTGCTTTGTGGTTAGCATTAGGGCATATAGTGGCGGTACCTGGGGATATTCAGTGGCACTAACAGTGTTAGCGCTGCTGAATAGCCCACTTAGAGGCATTTATACAATTTACAGGCCTGAAAACTGTAAATTTATTTATTTATTTATTATTTATTTATTTAACATCTTTTATATACCGCACTATTCATAATCAGCGCGGTTTACATAGAACAAGAAAACATCAGACAGAATACAATTATCTGAGTATTTTACATATAACGGGAACAATAACTTGGGTAACCGGGGTAATTATTTACAACAAATAGTAATCAGTGAAACTATTTACATTTGGAAGATACATTGTATATAAAGGAACATTGCTGGTATGGGAAAGAGGTGTAAAGTATTGTTGGGATAGCAGAGGTACCTTTGAATATTGGGCCCTGCATAGTTTGAAAAAGGAGTCTGGAAAGCAAAAAGACATGATAAAGAAAATATAAGTAAAATACTTGTGACAGTATAATTTAAGAATTATTGGAATGCCAAAAGGCCTTGAGGTAGGCCATATTTATTTCTTTATTTATATAATAAGTTTTGATATACCATTTTTCTACAAGTCAAAATGGTTTATATGGAACTGAGTGAATAAAATAAACATTTTATATAGAACATTATGAACAGTTTACAATAGACATTTTGAATATCTAACAATAAATTAGAGCTTAGACATTTGTAAAACTATATACAGTGTGGATTAGGGGTTGGGGAGCATGAGGGGTATAGGGTTGTGGGAATGTTTATGGGGATGGGTCTGTCAGGGTGGGGATATTGTGTTTGTTTGCGTATGACCATTTTGTAGTATTATGTAGTTCATTGAAAAACTGCTCTGGAAAAATGATTCAGCAACCCTCGCTCCCGAAAGACCTGATAACTGAAAAAGCACATAGAGTTCCAGGAGGCATGCCAGTGCCCAGTGCTAGGCCTCAGTCACTCCTGGTTAAGATTTAGAAACTCAGGCACAGATCCTAGCCAGTGCTAGAAAACAGGAGGTGCTGAATTATAAGGAGGAAGTGTATATTACCAAGGGAGGAGAACGTTTACTGATGGGTACTATTGTGTTGCACCTAAGGCGCCAAAAGCACCAAAACCATGGGGTGTTAGGTACAACACAACGATGTTTACTCTTCAAGGTGTGGAAAGCATGTTCCTGGCAGTTAATGCCCTAAAGTGGTGTTCAAATAGCGCAGGTGCACTTAACTACACCTATTGAGGTGGTGTTAGGGGAGCCTGCGCTAATTGAAAGGATCACAGTTAGTGCACAGTGATTAACTTGCTCTAACAGTGCTGTGCTCACCATGCCCACTCTCTGCTCTTAATCTGCCCCCTTACCACCCTAACACACAATTCATAACCTGCACTGTCATGACTCCATGCTAGCTGTCAATGCATGTCCCATTGTGCATTCAGTGTGCTGACAGCTAGCGCCCTTTAGTAAGAGACCCCCTAATATTTGGATCCCCATGAGCTTATGTTTCTAGGGGCTGAGCTCACTCCATCAGGCTTAATCCTTAGTAAAAAAAAAAAAAAAAAAAAGATCTGACTAGCTATACAATGTTCTTATCTGCTCAGATGGTTATTGGAACCAGATGGAAGTGCCCAGGACCCCCGCCAGCAGAGATGTGCTTTTCAAAACTGAGACAGGTAATGGATAAAGAACATCTAACAACAATGATGAGTGGCAGGTTGGCTGCTTTTCAGGGTCTGTGTACTCCTTATTACAGAGCATAAAGAGGCAATTTGTGGGGGACTGGCATGTTTGCAGGTAGGTTTGTGAGAATTTGTTTTATCCGCTATTTTGTAAGGCTTGGTATGATATTCAAGGCGTGCTTTACTATAGTCATGGTTTGTGCATTATGATTTTCATGCTTTGACATAAATGTACTTGGGGAAGCCTTTCTTTGTGTTTTCTTCTTTGATTCCATTTTCTCTCTCCAACCATCATTTCAGTCAAAGCGGTTTACATTGTAACTTAAGCATGGTGATGTACATTAAATAGAGATATCTTCCATGCTTGCATATTTAGCTATATTTGTTGAAGGATTTCATTTCAGTTATGAATGTAGATTTTATAAAAACCTAATAAACATTAAGATAAAAAAAACCCCCATTGGTATGGAGAGGAGGGGGAGCCCATAATAGTGTAGAAATACACTCTTCCCCCTCCTTCCATAACTTGCTGGCCATAAAATGAGGATGCAGCACTTCCGCGTCAGCACCGCTCCTACCCTCACAGCGGGTAGATGAATTATTTATAGAATTTAACATCAACTCGTTAAATTGTTTCAATTATCCTGACATCCCCTCTGGCATCCTGTTCCTATTAATTTCTTTTCTCCTAAGGATTGCTGACGCTTCTATTACTACAGATCCTTCCTATCGCATTGCTCGCTGCACACCTCCCCTTAACAAACATTAAGAATCGTAGTGGAGATCTTTGGGAACATCTGTGTACAGTCCCGTCCGCAGTGCTGTGCCATAACAAGCACTCACATTCACCCATAACTTCCCCACTGGAGGGTCATTTTATAGCAGGGCACCTAGGTTTGGAGGTGGAAAGGAACCTACTGTATTTGTAATTTATTTTATGAAAACATAGGCGACTATGTGTCTAAATAAAATACTAGCAGAGATCTTGCAAAATCAGTGACTAGATGGTGGGTGCTGACACACTTATGACTCCGATTCTGCCTATTCTCTCCTCTGAACATGCCTACTCGATGCTTCTAAGTGCATCACGCAGAGTTTCAGTCGTGACCTAATTTTATGAGGATTTTTACACATGGAATTTGTTTATAAAATAAACTCCCGACTGTGCACATGGCTCATAGTGTGTTCCTAGAGCAAGGGTTCTCAACCCAATCCTAGGGACAGAACTAGCCAGTCAGCTTTTCAGGATAATCACAATCAATATGCGTGAGAGTGATTTGCATGCAGTGCTTCCACTGTAATCTCTCTCATGCATATTCATAGTGGTTATTCTGAAAACCTCATTGACTAGGTGTGTCCTGAGGACTGGGTTGAGAACTCTGGTCCTAGAGCACGGAGTAGGGCTATTATCATGGTACAGGATGGCCCTTAATCATGTGTGTGTATGTAGACCACCACATTCTGAAGTCACCCAGAGAAGAGTGCAAAGAAAGCACAGTCCTGCTTTGAAATTCAAGGTCTGTCAAAATCAGGTTCCAGATGAAACCTTTTTCTAGCTAATGCAGGGTTGAGGGGGAGGGATTTTCTGCATATGAAAGACTTTAGGGTAAAAGAGTGGGGGAACACATGGATTTAAACCAGGGACCTCTTGATCTAGGGTCAAATGATCTGCCGTTGAACTATGCCTCTCTTCTTGTCCACCATGGCACCCTTTCAGAGAGTGCCATGGTCATTGCCCAAGATAGGGCTTAAGGCCTCTGCAGAATAGGGTATGCATTTGTTAGCATGCATTCTGATTGTTTGGGTGCCTAAAATATTTTATGTTCACAAATTGCTTGTGAGTGCATATATCTATGAATTAACATGCATGCAGTTGATTTCGTGGACAAAGGAGTTTTAATGAACATACAACACATGCATTTAAAATGGATGTATGAAAAAAACTAAAAAATAATACATAAAGATCATTAAAAAGTCATGAAATGTAAAATCAAAATGAATTATTTTTGCCCATGCACATCCCCACTGCAAGATTACCAACAGTACCCATTCAATGTGATCATGAAATCATAATCCAGTCCTAGTTTTTTTTTTCTCTACTTATGCTTTGTCTTTAGGGATGGAGAAACCATAGACAGCCCACCCCACAAGTGTTCCTTGGCTCTGCCAATCAGATTCCACTTCAGGGTAGAGCCATCAAATCTATTGTCCCCCCCCCCTCCCCCACTCATTATTTCCATAGCAGATATCTGGGGCTGAATACAAAAAGAGCACCCTTTGAGAGCTGCCACTAATAACTGGACACAACTGATACCAGGCATCTGATGTGCCTGGCAATGAAAACCTTACAAACTTAGAAATACAATAAAGCCTAGTTCATTGGATGAGTGGTGAAGAGGTGTGTTGTCTGCGTTCTGCCATGCCCTTACAGAGAGAAGGAGAAGAGGGGTGAAGGGAGGGCAGCAATGCAGACAAGGGGGCTCATGAGTTGCTCTTGCTTGCCCAAGGCAACACCCTGGGACTGACAGTCTAAAGGGCAGGAGTGTCACTCTGTCTGTGTATGGGCTTAATAGGCTTGCCACCTGCCCTCAACAGAAAAGTCTAAGAGAAGAACAATAAAATCAACTGGGAAACTCCCATACCATACTAGTGGGCAATGGGCAGGTTTACTCCCTGGCATAAACAAGTCCTCAGAAGAGGAGCTTGAAGTGCAGCAAGTCATTTTCACCAGCCACTTTTTCCCTCCTGGTTCACCATATGGCTTCCTTAGCAATGACCAGGAGATAATTAGCCAGTCAAGCCCCTGCACATGTGTCGTCTCTCTTGGACACTGGGTGCTCGTATAACCAAAAATGAGAGAGGAAATGAAGCCCAAACCAAAGAAACAATGACCTTAGGTAAGCAAAGAAGGGGGTTAGTCTGCAGGGGCAGCCCAAGGGGGGTGAGGGGCCATGTGCGGAGACTCGGTGTGGGCCTCATTGGCATAATGTACCTCATTTGCATAAACATTTGCATAATGTTACCATGCACTAACTTTTAGTAAACATGCCTCTTAATGACTGTATGGATAAAGAAAGACTAAAAGATTTCTACATTACTATAATCCAGTGCCAACTGCCAGGCACATTAGGAACTACTACAAACACTGCCCATTTAGAACCCATAGCAAACCTGCCGTATCATAACAGCACTACCAGGTCTCACAAAGCACCATACTCTACGTATCAAAAGGCAACACTGCAAATATTAAACCAATACATTTCAGAGAATAACAATACATGACCTACTGAGGAAAGAGAACAAGTGGCAATGTCAAATAGGAATTACATAAACAGAATACCTCAGCTCAGTTACACATGCAGAACATAGACCATCACCAAACAAGGAATCACAATTTAGAAACAGGAAGACAATTAAACTGGGAACCCCAAAAGCCAAACTTGGAATGTACAACAACACTGTAGAAATAAAACTATAAGTTAATTTCCTCTTGTACTAAAAGCGCAGACGTTAATGATGCACATTTCCCAGAGCTGACATATTCCAGTTAATAAATTCAAAATAAAGAGATATTTCTCTACCTTTTGTGCATTTTTTTTCAGTTGCAATTGCTCCAGCCACTTTCTTCTGGTTTCTTTGTGTCTTCTGCTAACTCTCCATCGTCTGCTGTCCATTTGTCCTTTCTTCTCTCTTCTAGTTGTTTTTCCATTCTCTCTCTACATCTGCTTTAACATACTAATCTTTCTCCTTTTGCTCTTTCCTCTTTCCTATTTCATCCACTCAAATTTTACCCCTCCATCCTCAATCCCCACTTACTCTCCCAGTACCCGGCCAATTGTAGATTTTTCTTCCCTCCCACACAAAATATTTTCCCATCTCCATTTCACTCTCCCAGCTCCATCCCATTCTAATCCTCCCCCAACATCAGCTCCCTTCTAGTTCCAGCCCCTCCCAGCATCCGCTCCCTTCTAGTCTCCGCATCAGCCCATTTCCAGTCCTAGCCCCCATCAGCCCATTTCCAATCCTTTCCTAGCCATACCATCAGCCCATTTCCAGTCCCAGCTCCCCTATCCATTTCCAGTCCTATCCGAGACCCTCCATCAGCTCATTTCCAATCCCAGCCCCCCATCAGCCCATTTCTAGTCCTTTCCTAGCCCCAACATCAGCTCATGTCAAATCCTAGCTCCCCTCCACTCAGCCCATTTATATTCCAAGCCCCCGGCCCCATCAACTATTTGCAGTTCAAGTTCCCCCTTCTACTCAGCCCATTTCCAGTCCTAACAGCCCCCCAGCCCATTACCAGTCCTAGCCCCCCATAGCCCATTACCAGTCCTAGTTCCCCCCATAGCCCATTATCAGTCCTAAGCACACATCAGCCCACTTCCAGTCCTAACCCCCCATCTGCCCATTACCAGTCCTAAACCCCCATCAGCCCACCTCCAGTCCTAACCCCCCATCAGCCCATTTCCAGTCCTAGCCCCCATAGCCCATTACTAGTCCTAACCCCCCCATCAGCCCACTTCCAGTCTTAGCCCCCCATAGCCCATTACCAGTCCTAACCCAACAGCCCACTTCCAGTATTTGCGCCCCCATAGCCCATTACCAGTCCTACCCCCCCCATCAGCCCACTTCCAGTCTTAGCCCCCCCCCCCCCATAGCCCATTACCAGTCCTAACCTCCCTCCCCTCCATCAGCTCAGCTAGATTTATAAAACACACAATCCGGCTGCTGCTGCCACTGCCGCCGTGGCAGCGGCAGAATCGAGCGTCTCGCGGGGGCCCCACTGCCTGGCAGAGTCCTCCCTGCAGCATCAGCTCCCAAAGCGCGGGCTTTTCAGAGCTCAGTGCGGGGCCTCATTTGCATAAATATTTGCATAATGTTACCATACACTAACTTTTAGTAAACATGCCTCTTAATTTCCCATCAGCCCTGGAGGGATTAACAGAGCCATGAGAGAGAAGCTCTCCCTTCACGCCTCTGACAGCCAATACTGAGGCAGCTGATGCTGCAGGGAGGACTCTGCCGGGCAGGGGGGGGGGGCCCCCTTGAGATGCTCGATTCTGCTGCTGCCACGGTGGCAGCGGCAGCAGCAGCCGGATTGTGTTTTTTAAATCTAGCTGGGCTGATGTAGAATGTTTTTTGCGTGGGGCCCCCTGAAACGCGGGGCCCTGTGCAAAAAACATTCTTGCTCAATGGACAGGCCAGCCCTGTTAGTCTGTTGCACCTCAAACCCAAATGCACCAGTGTCTTAGTCTCCCCACAAAAGTGACACAGTGAGGAATTATAATGCTGAAAGCTAGTTCCTGTAGTACCATGCACCGAACTCCAGCACAAATGCCTGGCATATCTGGGATAAATTTCATTATAAAAAGACTCCCACTGGATATACCTCAATTCCCAACTTTTCCCATCAAGCAGAGTCTGGTTGGGAGATGAAAGTGAGATAGTACACAGAGTACAGAAACAATTAGCAATTGTTGCATGGCATGACATGGAACCATACAAGAAGCATTTCCATTATGAGAGTGGGGAGGCTGAGACCAAGTGGCCTCTCATTGGCAGCTTAGATCTTATATGCAGGGCCAAGAACTGGTTCTCAGATGGGTGGGGACCTCTAACCTGTCCAATTTTCTTTTATTTATGTCTCTCTTTCAGCGGTGGGGTCTGCTGAAGACCGTCCTGCCCACAGATTTTCTTTAGCTATGCCAATCTTATTCCAGCCTGTCCTAGTTTTCTAATATCTGCAAGATATAAATTACTAAGCAGGATCCCTGGGGATGAGAAAGATAGAAATAAAGACTTAACTATTATTTTGTGATCCACTATAACAAAAACCCCCAAATCCAAACCGCATATAAAGAGATTCACCAAATAACAAAAAGCAGGAATTACCCCACATTCAAAACAATTTTTTTGTTGGAAATGCCATCTAAGAGGAAAGGGAACCTCTTTTCCAAAGGCAGCTAGTCCTTTTTAATCAGATAAATTTAGTATTTAGCTCATAAGAAGAAGTGCTGCTCGTGAGAACCAACAACTGAACTTTATTCAGGAAATCCCATGACGTGCCATGTTTTGAGCCTATTCAGGGCTCTGCTTCAGGTTTTTACTTCAGAATTCCTGAAAGTGAAAATCCAAAAGGGTGATTTCCTGCTGCTTTATTTATTTATTTTATTTATTTATTTAAAAGGATTTATATACCGCTTTATCCTGAAATCAAAGTGGTTTACACATGTTTAAAATGGCGTCTGACATTAGTAATGACAGAGCTAGTACCCAACAATCAGTGAAAAGGGGAGTTCCACCTTGAAAGGAAAAGCCCTCCACCAATTGGTACTTAATAAAGACAGGGAGCAGTCTGGCTGGCAAGGTTCCCCAGGTCCCATTGGTACAAGAAGAGTGCTGGGCTGGGGAGCGAAGAAGCTAATCAGCCGGCAAGGGAAAAATGAGGTTGGTGTCTGCTTGTATGTTGGGCATCTAAATTGGAGACAGAGGCTACAAGAAGGGTTGTTGGGGTAGGGAGAAATTTGATGCCACAGGGGAGGAGTACTGGGGTGCAGGGAGAGACTGATGCCAAAGGGGGTTGCTGAAGTAGGGGGGAGAAGAAATGACTGAAGACTGAAGTGGAAGGAGAGATAGGAATGAATACATATAGCTAGTCCCACTTAGAAGAACAATTTCAAAAGGTATGCTGGATCTCTGGGGATGCGAAAGATAGAAATAAAGACTCGATCACTATTTTGCGATGACATGGAGACTAGTTAGCGAAACTGATAAGACCAGAGGTGCACAACCCTGGTCATCGAGGGTTATGGACAATTCTGATTTTTCAGCTTACTCAGCTATGCAAATTAATCTGGCTTTCAGACCAAATGCTCACAAATAAGCCTGGTGAGTATTCATGATAGACAGCTTGGTTGGTAGCTTTGGGGTCATGGTGGCAGAAAAATGGCATGGGACAGACACAGTGGATCCCTTTGTAGCAACAGGATAAAATAAAAATAAACATAACTATCTCTTATATCTCAACAAATAGGGGTGACCTGCACAGAGCGGCAGGTGCACCTATTCTTGCCACCTTGCTGGTCAGACTAGATGGCCCATGCTGGTCTTTATCTGCTGTCATATACTATGTTACTATGTATGCTGCATGTTCCATGGAATACACCTTTCCAATCTTGTTTTCATATGGAACAAAAGAATTGCAACCAAAATACAATGACAGAGAGCACAATTTCATTTTTCATTCCTCCTTTTATTTGCAAAGCAATGCAATACTCAAATTTGTACAGATTTGCTCCTGAGAGATGCCACCAGAAAAATCTCTCACCAGGGCAGTAAATATCATTCTTTGGGATGGGCTACTTTGGCGTCTTCATGGTACACCTCTAGATGGAAGGAGTTCCATGTACCATTAGGCTTTTTTAAAAATTTTCCAGACTATTTCTTTCCTCAGAAGGCAACTGCAGTTACTTGATGAACCTTTTTCATGTGGGTTAATATCACCAGCGCTGTCTGTCCCTGCACCTCACCTGCTTGTATGCAGCCTCCAGCTCTGAGACTTGTGACATCTCCTGCAGTGCATTCTGGGAATCTGATGCTCCAGGAAACCCATTGAAGCAGCCACCCTTCTGTCATTTCATGCACAGCTCTTCTTTCTTCCTCCTTTGTGTCTCTCAGGAATATTACATTGTCTAGGGCAGTGTTTTTCAACCTTTTTTGTGCAAAGGCACACTTTTTTCATGAAAAAAATCACGAGGCACACCACCATTAGAAAATGTTAAAAAAATTTACCTCTGTGCCTATATTGACTATATATAAAGTAATTCTCTTGAATAGGAATCAAACACTCACACCAACCCCCCTCCCCTGCTGGTTCACACCAACCCCCCTCCCCTGCTGGTTCACTCACACCACCCCCCCCTCCACTGCTGGTTCACTCACCCACCCCCCTGTCACTTACTCACCCTCCTGCTGGGTCACTCACTCACTTACCCCCCCTCCCCTGCTGGTTCACTCACACCATCGCCCCCCCCCCACTTTTTGGTTAACACAAACCACCCCCCCCCCTCCACTTATGGTTAACTCACACTCCCCCCCCCCTTGCTGGTTCACTTACACTCCCCCCCCCCTTGCTGGTTCACTTACACTCCCCCCCCCCTTTCTGGTTCACTCACACTCCCCCCCCCCTTGCTGGTTCACTCACACACACACCCCCCCCTCTGCCCAAGCCGCTGCTTCTGCTTTGTACAGAGCAGCGGCTGCACTACACTTACATTGAAAAGTAAAGAGAAACTGTGTCAGGAGCCCTCCGGTCATCGCAGAGCCCGAGGAAGTGATGTCATGGGGCGGGCTCCTCACAGGCTGTCTTTCCTTTTCAAATTAACTTTATTGCAGCTAAAGTTAATTTGAAAAGGAAAGACAGCCTGTGAGGAGCCCGCCCCCATGACATCACTTCCTCGGGCTCTGCATGATCGGAGGGCTCCTGACACAGTTTCTCTTTACTTTTCAATGTAAGTGTAGTGCAGCCGCTGCTCTGTACAAAGCAGAACCAGCAGCTGCACTGCTATAGGGAATCGTGATCGCGTTTGCGCCGCGGACTTCGGCACAAAAGCCGTTTTTTTGCTCTGGCCGCTCCCGATCTTGCGGCCAGAGCAAAAAACCGGCTTTTCAATGGCCGGTTTTACAACTGTGCTGGCAGCCGGCCTGGCCATGGAAAAACCGGCCAGGCCGGCTGAAAACCGGCCGGTTGGCAACCCTAATTTGTGAGCCGAGGCCACATGTTACGGATGAAATTGGAATTTTTCCCACGGCACACCAGACAATATCTCACGGCACACTAGTGTGCCGCGGCACAGTGGTTGAAAAACGCTGGTCTAGGGTAATTACTGTTGTGTTTTTCTATCCCCACCTAATGTTCTCCTTTCACCTTAGAATCTTGACTTCTAACCCAGTCTTGTCTTTATGTAACAATTTATTTTCAAGCTAATGTTAATCATCTGATTCTTATTTACTCTATGTAAACTGCCATGATTTTTTTCAAATGGAGGCATATCAAAAAAATATATAAATAAATAAATGAAATTGCTCTTGGCATGCTAATTGATTTATGTCAAATGGCATCAGAAATAACAAGAAATATAGAAGACGGGTAAGGAATTTGATTATTTGTGTATTTTGTGATGGGCGAATGATTATTCTCTCCCCTGACCTCTGTATCGCATGAAGAATTAAAACATGCTATTAACAAAGCCTCTAGACACTGAAGTGACAGCCATGGTGCGACTTCACACAAGACATTTACAATCGTAATTGTTTTGTTTACCATCTGTGCTGATATTGTGAAAACTAATAACAGCCTCCGTTCCAGATATGGGATGGCTTAGTTAGTTAAGTAACTCCTTGTTAAATGGATACATTTAGTACTATAGTGGCAGTGCAAACACAGGTCCACTTCCCATTCCATGTTACATGGGACTGTTCTGTCTTTGATATGTGAAGGCACATTTTAGAGAGGCTGTTTATGCAATTGTGGTGACGTCCAAGTGAAATAGTCTACAAATCTATGTCAAGTTCAGAGGAGAAGATGGGCACATGTAAGTCCAATACAAAATGGACATATTTCCACTCCTCACTGTGGACATGTGTTTGAAATCAAAAAAGGAAGGACAGGACTGCACGGGGATAGGTATCCATGTGCAGTGGGAGACAGTATTTTACAAACATGCATTTGGGAAAAATTGGCACAAGAACCCTGGCAACTTATACGTGTATCCTGGCCATTTTGCAAACCTAGACATCCAGTCCCTCTTTATCATTCCCAGAGGACTGATATCTAGTCAATTAAAATATGAAGAGGAAAATAAATATTGAAGGATTAAAGAAGACATCCCGTTTAATCCCTTCCATAAAGGGTTAGCTGAAACAAGTCTGGTATCAGGCCTTACACATGGCACAGATGCACGTTTTTTCCACACAATACAAATGCATTGGGGATGGCACCTCCAGTACATCGGTGCTGCCAGCCCATGCCACACTCTCCTCTGCTGCCATCCTTCCTTCAGCCCATCCATCAGGCTCTGGCGGCTATGTGCAGTCATGTCTTCTCATGCAAGCTGCTACACCATGGCCTACACGGGTACTCTTTTCCATATTTGGATGCTTCAATCACATCTCCACTCCTGCTCTGTCCTCCTTTCACTGCACACATCCTGCCACTTCTGACTCCACTGGGGGACACATCTTCCCCATTCTTAGCCACACACTGACATTGCACCATTTTACACTGGCACCCCCCAGTGCATCGGTACATCTGCCTCCCACATGCTCGTCCAAATTACTGGCTGCCACGTAAGGTGCCCATGGATCTGGCACCTTACGTGGCAGCCAGTAAGGTGCCCATCAGCTCCCACCTGTCCTTCCATCCATCACCTTCACATTGACTTTTCTTGGTGCTCCCTTATCCAGCGTTAAGGTGACAGTCATTTTCGGACATTAAGGTGCTTGCTTCCACCTTAACCCCTGATGTCTTGTTAGCGCACGTTAAATGGCCCATTGCACCCTTACCGCCAGAACACCTCCTACCTGCCCAGAGCCTTTTTCACATGTAAAACCCCTTATCACTGCCGTTAACACCTGCTTCCTTAACGCCCCTTACTAACCATACCCCATAGACATGCTAAGGAACAGATGTAAATAAAGACGTAGACAATTTCCATCTTCCACATGCATCTCCTGAATGAAATGGGGAATACATGTGTAATATTTTTTTCCAGCCAGACCATGCCCCTGACACACTTCCGTGCAAATTGGACATGATTGGGGCAAAGACGTGTACCTTCGGACCTTCCTAAAATGGCTCTTTGGATATGGATGAAGTTTGCACATTTCTCTTCCCATGGCCTTCAGTACCATCTTCATGCTAATGACTCGCAAATCTACCTCTCTACACCTGAAATCTCTCCAGCAATCCAGGCCCAGATCTCTGCCTGCCTTTCTGATACTGCTGCATGGATGTTTCACCGCCACTTGAAATTGAACATGGCCAAAACTGAGCTTCTTATTTTCCCCCTAAACTCTCCTCTCCCCTTCCCTTTGTAGCAACAGGATAAAATCAAAATAAACATAAAGGATATCCATATGGGCTTTATTGACTACAGCAAGGCCTTTGACTGTGTAAACCATGAGAAACTCTGGGCCACATTAAGAAGCATGGGTATACCAGAACACCTGATCGTTCTATTGTATAACCTTTACATTGATCAAGAAGCAACAGTTCTAGGAGAAACTGTTCTAGGAGAAACAGAATAGTTTAAAACCAGCAAAGGTGTATGACAAGGCTGCATACTTTCCCCCTACCTCTTTAATTTATATGCAGAACAAATCATCAGAGAAGCAGGACTGTATGAAGACCAACAGAAGTGTGAAGATTGGTGGAAGACTCATCAACAACCTTCGCTATGCTGATGATACCACATTACTGGCAGCAAGTGAAGATGATTTGAAACATTTGCTTCTCAAAATCAAGGAATATAGTCTTAAAATGGGTTTTCACTTTAGCGTTAAGAAGACAAAGTTCCTGACAACTGGCAAAATCAATAAGGTCATCATTGATGGAGAAGAAATTGAAATAGTTGACAACTTTAACCTACTTGGATCAACTATCAATAAAGAAGCAACAAGCAGTCAAGAAATCAGACGACGCATTGCTCTTGAAAGAATGGCTATGAAGGACCTAGACAAGATTCTCAAGAGCAAAGATGTCTCTCTTCATACAAAGATTCGACTTATTCAAACCATGGCATTTTCAATAATATATGGATATGAAAGTTGGATTGTGAAAAAGATAGACAGGAAGAAAATTGATGCCTTTGAATTATGGTGCTGCCGACGAATACTGTATATACCATGGACAAAGAACAAACCAGTCAGTACTAGAGGAGATCAAACCTAAGCTTTCTTTAGAAACTCAGATGACAAAACTTTGACTTTCATACTTTGGACACATCATGCGAAGACAGAGATCTTTAGAGAAAGACATCATGTTTGGCAGTGCGAAGGTTAATGCAAAAGTGGAAGGCCAGCAATGAGATGGATCAATACAATAACAGCAACTGCAGGTGCCAGTCTGTTAACAATGAGCTGCCTGACTGAAGACCGAACACAATTTAGGACAACTAGAGTGTCGCCATCTCTTATATCTCAACAAATAGGGGTGACCGGCACGGAGCGGCAGGTGCACCTACTCTTGCCTCCTTGCTGGTCAGACTAGATGGCCCATGCTGGTCTTTATCTGCCATCATATACTATGTTACTTGGGTTGTTTCTGACTCCTCTCTCCTTCGCCACACACATCCTGTTAACAGCTAAAACCTGCCATTTCTTCTCTATAACATCAACAAAATTCACCCATTCCTTTCTAAGACACCTATCCACTCTTTAGTCACCTCCCATCTAGACACTTGTAACCTACTCCTTGCTGGTCTCCCTCTGAATCATCTCTCTCCCCTTCAGTCTGTTCTGCTGCGTGCCTAATCTTCCGCCAGCCTCGTTATGCTCATATTACCCCTCTTCTTAAGTCACTTCATTGGCTCCCTATTTGTTTCCGCATTCAATTCAAACTCCTCCTTCTGATCTATAAGTGCATTCACTCTGTAGCTCTTCACTACCTTTCCTCTCTTATCTCTCCTTACACCCCTCCAGGGACTCTGTTCTTCTGGCAAATCACTTCTGTCTGTACCATTCTCTTCTATTGCTAACTCTAGACTTCGCTCCTTTCACCTTACTGCTCCTTATGCCTAGAACGTTTGCCCTTTTCAAATCCAGGCTGAACACTCACCTCTTCGCTTTTGGATCTTGACTCACTTTTTCTCCTTTGTTTTTCTTTACCATCCATTCCCCCTAGATGTACCCCATGTCTACAGCTACTGTGTTGTCTATCTTGACTAGATTGTAAGCTCTGATGAGCAGGGACCTTCTCTTACATGTGTTTGTACATCTTGTAGTGCTATACAAATGCTCAGTAGTAGTAATAGTAGTAGTAGTAGTATAATATACAAGGTTTCTAACTATCTTAATGAATGTCTGTGAAGGTCTTCATTCTATTTCTATGCAAGATAATATATGTAGGCACAAACATTTTATTCTGCTCCAGTGTGAGTGATGACAGGTGTTTTCATAAAATATGAGTTATGCAACAAATAGACTGTAAAAATAAAACCTTTATCTAATGGGCAAGCATAGACATGAATTGAATATAGGATCATGTATACCGATTTGTCCTAGAGATGGGGAATAGTCTCTACAGGCAGTCATGCTCTATGGATGACACTGGGAGATGGAGCTGCCAAGTTACCCAGTTCCAGGAGGGAGATTTTAATCCAGTCTTGGATTCCTGACAATGCCATCCTGATGCAATATGGGACTCTTAGAAATTATTTCAGTGTGTAGAATCAGGAACTACAAATAGCACACGGCACTGGGATATAAATTCAACACCAAGACTGGCCAAAAAGTTTCCCTCCTGGAACTGTGTAACTTGGCAGCTCTAAGGAAATATCCATGGCAACATGGGCAGAAATACATTTAGAAGTGAAAAGTAGTATCAAGGCTGCCCCAATGGCTGTGAGAGCAGTATGGTCACACAGGGCACAAGTATAGAAGGGGCACTGATGCCTTCACAGGGCTTCTAGGAAGCCTGACAAGAGTTAGTTCCTAAAACTCTGGAGCATCGATCATATCTTCAGAGCTTCCAAATTATCCAGGTCCATGAGAGAGATTTTGGACCAGTCATGGATGTCCAACAACCCTATTTTATTGCATTATGGACCATAAATACCATACTGCTATAAGATATAAGTTTGAAAATAGAATTGGCCAAAATGGCTCCCTCCTAGAATTCAATAACATAACTCTATCTAACGAGTCTGAAATAATTTCTTCAATTACAGAGCTGGATAATAACCCAAATTCTAGATGGAGACATGATTCTAGTCCTGTCTTTTTGAAACAAACACTACCTTCGCAATGCATTTTAGTACACATAGGGCAGACTTTTGCACATGTTAAAAATGGAGACTACAGATTCCACAGTTCAATAGGGATATTAAGTTCCAAATCAGGACCATCCAGAACTCTCTCTCCAGAAATGGTCACTTGGCAGCTCCATTCAAAAACAGAAAAATAAATTTATGGAACGGATCCCCCAAACCCACAGATACTTTGTAGAAACAGGAATAGTTTCCCACCGACACATTGATGAGGTAAAGTTGAATACAGTATTTCTGAGATTTACAGTAACTTTCCAATGTCTTGAGGTTGTGTTAATTCCACCGGCATGCATCTTATTGAATTTGTTCTCTCTTTGTTGTATTTACTATGGAGATTATTTTAGAAACCCCATTTGCATCTTAAAGCTTAATGCAGCGCTATTAAAACATGGAAGCCATGTGCACATGTAAGATGCAATTTTAGAAAGCCTGAGATGCATGTTACCGTGTTAGACACATCAGTCTTTGCATATCACCATGGAGAGCATTCTAGAGGTGTTTCTGTACAAGGCTGGGCAGCTTCGGCTCTTGCACAAGCATGATGTATTTTAGATAGTTTGGCAATGTGCCGGGCGGATATTTTAAACAAGTCAATTTACATCTTCTATATATCACAAATAAGGATGCAACTTTATTGTCTGTTGGGACTGTTTATGGTGCTGGTGACTAGAGGAGCTTGGTTTACAAGTTTTTGGCTTGACCATTCAGTGTCCATGCAGGTGTTTTGAGCTACATTTGTTTCTCTACAGTATATCCTGTGCCTTTCTCAAACTTATCCTCATCCCCCTTTCCAAGACTGCAGATTTCAACGCCCTCATCCTCTCTACCTCCCCCACCCCCTCCCCAGCCCTAAACCTCCAGTGACTCACTCCCTAGCCCTTGATGCATCTCTCTCACTGTTGCCCAATTCCCTGCTGTCTACTGTCTGTGTGTGCCCCAGTGTTCCTTGCAGCCTCTGTCTCTCACTGGGCACTGAAGGAGGGACTCGTTGGTTCATGATGGGAGACTGGAGCCATGAATGAAATTAACACATGGTTTGTGCTAGCCATGTTGCATGAGACCCACAGGAAGCACAGGAGAACCACCAGGGAGGCACCTATATCAGAGCTCACGTATGAGCAGTGCCTTGCTAGGTTTCACTCTGATAAGGCAGTGGAGTGGAAGAGGAAGATTGAATGGTACCAAAATGCAATGTGTGCCTTCGAGTCAATCCTGACTCCTGGTGACCCAGAAGCTCCTGGGTTTTCTTGGCAGTGTCACTGGAAGTAGATTGCCAGGCCTTTCTTCGGAGGCAATGGAGGGTTAAGTGACTTGCCCAAGGCCAAAAAGAGTGTTAATGGGAATTGAACCCTGGTTGCTTGGTTACAAAGCCAGTGTTCTAACTACTAGGCTACTCCTCCACTCCTGAATGGTACCATGGCACCTTGTCAATATACAAATGACTATTAGTAGTAGTTGTGTGGAACAGTGTCAAAAGCTTTACTGAAAACTAAGTATACCTTATCTAGCGCACTCTTCAGTCCAACTTTCTGGTTGCCCAGTCAAAAAAATCAATCAGATTTGTCTAACAAGATCTCCCTCTAGTAAAACCATGCTGCCTCAGATCCTGCAATCCATTGGATTCCAGAATCCTCACTTGTAGTAGCATTTCTATTAACTTACTCTCCATAGAAGTCAGACTAACTGACCTGTAGCTCCAAAATCATCCATACTTCCTCTATTATGTAGAGGGACCACATGCACTCTTCTCTATCCTCAGGAACACTCTGACTCTAAAGATGCACTGAAAAGGTCAGACAGCGGAGCACCAGAACTTCCCTAATTGTTCTCAGTACTCTCGGTTGTATCCCATCAGCTCCTGTGGCTTTGCCCACTTTTAGTTTTGTTAGATCCTCATGAACACAATCTTCTGAAAATCACTCAAGATCCACCTCACTTCTACTATATTTGTGTGCATTTTCTGGGGTGCTACTATTGGCCCATCATCTGTGAACACAGAACATAAATATTTGTTAAGCAATTCCACTTTATCCTCATCAGCTTCAACATATCCTCCCCATCATCCTCAAGTCTGACAATATCACTTTTGCACTTCCTTCTATCACTAATATATCCGAAAAATGTTTTGTTTCCCCACCCCAATTTTATTGCACTATTCTTTCTTCCATTTATTTATTTTTATTTATTTATTTAACAGTTTTTATATACTGCGCTATTCGTCATCAGCGCGGTTTACACTTTAACAACCTTGTACTTAAGCATAAAACATATGTCAAGTTTACAGATAACAGGGAATGAAACCGGGACAATGGGGATAACGATAAGATAAGGTAATAACAATATTCACAACTATTTACAGCAAATTAGGATACGTTTTGAGTTTCATGGGTTAGGGATTGTGAGATTTTAATCTGGGGCAAGCAATGGCGTTTAGAGGCCTTACTTGACTAACCATAGTACCATTTGTATCTTTGCTTTCCTGACTACTTTCCTAGCTTTTCTTAGCTTTTCCAAATATTGATGTTTGTCTTCCTCTTTCTGTGATCAATTGTATTTTATAAACACCACCCCCTTTTTCTTTTCAGCTACTTCTTTTGCGAATCATATTGGCCTCTTTTTCCTTTTATATTTATTTTCTTTACTAATAAAAATGTTTGATGCAATTACAATTTTGCCATTCAGTTTGCCCATTGCTTTTCTATATCCTCCAGCAGTTCCTATCCAGCTATTGACTTGAGTTACTGTCCCATCTTTACCTTCACTTTTGAATGAACTATGTCAGTCCTTGCCCTAATACTGAACCACACCATCTAGCGATTACTGGTTGGAAGATGATCACCCACTATAAAATCAGAAACATCCTCCCCATTAGCAAGCACCAGGTCTAGTATGGGCCCTGCATACATAGGTTCTGTTACCAGTTGCTGGAATAGTTCTCCCTGTAGAGAATCCAAGATCTCCTTATTTCTGGATGATACTGCAGCAGGTTGTCCCAGTCAACATACAGAATATTGAAATCACCTATCAGTAGCACTTCTCCTTTCATAGTAATACTGTGAATGTCTTCAATTAGATCTCTATCTACTTTTTCTAACTGTGAAGGTAGTCTTTATATATCACATCATTGCAAATGGATGCTCCAATTCCTCTTTTCAGTTTAGCCCACAGTGCCTCCTCCTTCCATCCATCATAAGCTCTGAAATTTTGTTGCTATAATATTTTTTACATAAAGTGCCATTCCTCCTCCCTTTCTTCCTACCCTGTGCTTCCTGAATAAATTATTGCTTGGTAAAATTATATTATAGTCACGGTTCTCCATGAACATTGTCTCTGCGTCCACCACTAAATCCAAGACAGCCGCTTCCATTAAAGCCTCAAGATCCAGATAGCACAGTTACTTACCTGTAACAGGTGTTCTCTAGGAACAGCAGGAATAAATCTTCACATATGGGTACGTCGGTACCGATGGAGCCTGCGTGGGAATGCTCCCCAGCATCCAAAAAGAAAGCTTTTGGGAGCATCCCACGCGCATGCGCGCTGCCTTCCCGCCCATTCACTTCCCTCTCATCAGTTGGGTTTGTAGCTGAGACCGAAGGAGGGAAGTAGACAAATTAGAAAGAGAGAGAGAGAGAGAAAAACAACTCCTAGGGGAGGTGGGTGGGTTGTGAAGACTTATTCCTGCTGTTCTCAGAGATCACCTGTTACGTGTAAGTAACTGTGCTATCTCCAGGAACAAGCAGGAATAAGTCTTCACATATGGGGACTCCCAAGCTAAGATGCCTGGAGGAGGTCCCAGCATGTTGCAAATCTAGTTGATGTGCCATGCTATTTCCCAGAACCTGAGGCATCCAAGGGATGGAGGGTAGGAGTTGAAGTGAGAAGGGTGTGCTGTGGAACAGCTTGACTAAACAAGGCGTCTAGAGAGGAGTCCTTGTGTAGATCAGAAATGTTAGTGAAAATTGGATTCCAATTTTCTAATGTGGACCTCAGTGAAAAATATTGCGAAAGTATTTGTTGAGAGTAATGGTCTGGTGCTAGAAACCAGTACATTATCCTCAAAGAAAATACCTTACTGTGAAGTAGAGAAATAAATTTCGCAATACAGGCAGAGATCAGAAGCCTAAATGGCTAGAACTAATCCCAGAAGAAAAAACTGAGAGAGTTTAATGGGGTTGGACTTTGGATGAGAAGCTAAAGCTTCTGTAGGCCAATGTTTGAAGCTCTTTGTCCTTGGAGCAGAAAAAAGCTCTAGGAAAGAGAGGAGATAAATCTGACTGGTTTGCAGAAAAAGGATGGGTCTTTGAGATCCCTCTATCCAAATGAAAGAAAGAAACATTTGTAGTAGGCGGTGTAGCCTCCAATTTCTTGAAGATCAGGAATGTCTTCCCCAAGTGATGTCACTTAGGAGGACTTTACATGGAGAGCTTCAGATGTAACGTAACCAGAGAGGTTAGAGTAAAAGAAGGTAGTTTGTGATTACCATAGAAATTGGTTGTCCATTTAAATCCTATGGTATGCTGGAACAGCATTAATATGGATAGTAACAAATCTTTCAGAGTGAGATATGTGTATTCATATATATATATATATATATATATATATATATATATATATATATATATATATATATATATATATATATATATATATCAAGAGAGACTCACTTAATAACAAGAAAGGGTAAGACCTGCTTGAAAGTATGAATAGAGAACCCCTTACTGGTTATACTTGGAAGAACCATGAAGAAGGTTACATGGAAACCAGTGGAATTTTCCTAGTCAGAAGGATAGGTCTAGATCTCTTTAAAATTCTAGACTTTGAATAACCAGAAATGGAGATCTACGTGAAGGGGTGCAGAGAAAACCTTAGTCTTAAGACGAGAAGTCTGGATCCTTCTATAACTTCAGTGTGGAGAAAAAGACGCAATAAAAGGGAATACCATATTTGCTCATCTATGAGGGCAATATGAGTATAATGTGTTCTTTGTTCAGCACAAGCTCCAATGAAGTATTGGGAATTAGAAGGAATGCACTAGACAAGGACAGACTGCAGTGAAAAGAAATGCATCCCTGTTGGAGAAGTTCCACTGGAGATGTGGAACAACTCAGGGAATTAAGCAATTCTTTATGTTTTCACGTGATCTAAGCCCTGGTTCATTTTCCCTAAAAGGAAATTTTAAAGAAGATGGTAAAAGTAGGAAAAAAAAACGGTCATGTGGGAGCATGACTGGGCAAGCCTTTCAACCATCCGGAAGTTACCCACCAGGAATGGCTCTGATGCTCTGTGGCAAAGGCCCATAGTTGCAGAGCTTTTTGTAGAATTGCAGAGAGCATATTCTAGGTTGCCCAGGTGAGATCTGGTTGTTTAATTACCAGTGTGCAACCTAATCTATTCTGTGGGAGCCAAAGAATTGAAGATGGCGAAGAATAGCAGACAGGCTGGTTGCCTGCAACAATAAATTGTCCAAGTAGGTTTTGGAACTTCTCTTGGAATTATGTGTTATTAAGGCAGCAGAAAAGGATAGGTCCTATAGATTGGACAAGGACCGACAGACAGAATTAGAAGTGACTAACTCTCAATTATGGTCTGATAAGCTGTCTTAAAAGAAATATTTGAAAGATTGCAGAGGGGGAAAAACTCTGTATGGAAATTATTTACTGGAGTAGGTATTGAGGACAATCCTATGGCTTAAAAGGTAAGCCCTCCAGTCAAATTATATCACTCTTAGACTGAAAATCTCAACTAAGAGGGATAGAAAGTAATACAGACATGGGAAGATTTACAATTTGGTAGTCCCTGAAAAGGGTAAAGCTCCCTTGCAGTCAAAAGTATAAGATATCCTCGTACAGGACAACTGCCAAGGTGAAGGGCATAGCATACCCTGTAAGTAGTTCTAACTCCTCTGTTTACTTTAAAAGGAGAGGAGAAACTTGTTACCTGTAGGGCATGATTATCCTCAATAGCTCTAAGAGCTGAAAGGATGGATTGCCCTTAGCAAGAGATTCATGCCTAAAGTAGAGGACTAAGGCAGTGTATCACTGACCTCTCAATAAGGAAGAGAAGAACTACAAATGCTTCTGTAGTTAAGAAGTAGTGACTCTAAAACTCAACAGGAAAAAAGATTTAATGAAATAAAAAATCAGAAACTCTGCGACTGCTGAGTTTGCTGAGCCTGTTGAGACTTTGGTTTTCTTAGCCTGGTATGATGTTGCCCTTCTTTGGAAACATCTGCATGATGGGTAGAAGATGAATAAAACTTTTTCCCCCTAGGGGAATAAAGTTTGTTAGGAGATTTTTTAGTAGCTGGGGTAGAGGAAAGTTTTCACAATCCTCTGAAAGCAACAATATCAGTGTTTAACTGATTAGCTTGAAATTTTAAAGCATCCTTGTTAAAGAGATTTTCACCAGTACAAGGAGTATTTCCCAGCTTTTCTTGTACCCATTTGTCCAAGTCTGAAGCTTGGAGCCAGGCTATGCGTCGTGCTCCTATGGCTATAGCAGAAGTTCTGCTAATAGACTCAAAACAGTCCAGGGAAGCACGATTAAGGAATTTAGAGTCATTTTGAGCATGACTGACTAATATGGAAAAGTCTGCTCTTTTATGTTCTTGAAGAAAAGGGTTCAAAGACAAATATATGAGATAATTCTTGCTGAAGGCATGGATGCCTGGAAGCATCGACATCCAAAGGCATCTAAAGTTCTAGACTCACGACCTGGCGGATAAGAAGAGTGCTTCATACGCCTCATTGCTGATTCTACAACAATAGAATGATGAGGAAGTTGAGTCTTTTGAAAACCTGGTGAAGGTGGTACTTTGTACATGGAGTCAAGTGTCTTAGAATGTGGTGATACCGTTAAAGGAGTTTCCCACATCCTTAAAAGTAGATTTTGTAAGATCTGATGCAAAGGAAGCATGATAACTTCCTTTGGAATCCAGGGGGATTGCAGGATCTCTGAATCCCCTGGGAAGGATTCTTTACCAGGTATAGAAATGGCAAGTAACTTTGCCATATAAAGCAGAAAAGCTTGAAAAGAAATCTCCCCTGAGGAGGACCCTCTAAAATGAGGGGTAAAGGCTAGACTTGTTGAAGATTCAGCCTTGGTACCGATGGATTCATCCCAGTCATCGGGATCGGAAGACCTGAAAGGGTGAAGCATCGGATTTTCCTTAAAGCAATGTCTTCGGTACCCCCCGAGGTCGGTACCGAGACGAGTTGGTACCGAATCATCCATGCTAGAGATCGATTTCAGGCTCGGCATCGAAGGAAGTGAGTCTGTCGAAGTAAGCATGGACGGTACCGACACCGATGCCCATGTCGATACCGGTACCGGTACCGAAGCTGATACCGATACTGGAAGATCGGTCTGCAGCAACTCTAATGGTACCAAAGTAGCCGAGAGCGCTAGACTGCGATCATCGGTGAGGAGTGTTTCATCCATCACCATAGCCAATGCCGGGATGTCGGTACCGCTCAAAGCGGCCACAACCACCGAGCATGGCCCAGGTATGTTCATCTACGTAAGAACCCCAGGAACAACCTGAAGCCCCGTTAATGCTTTGGAGCCCGAAGACTCCTGCTGGGGCTTTATTGCCAATATGTCCTCGAGGGCAAGGCCAGAGCCATCTCGATACTGGGAAGGAGATCTACCACTCGAGGACTGGCTAGTCTTTACAGACTTTTGTTTGGTTACCTGATCCTGTGGAGATATTCTAGCTGGTGACATCGAGTGCGATGTGAACTGGGTATCGAGTTGTGCTTGATTCTGAAGACTTCTTCTGTTTGAGCTCTAGCAGGAAAGACACTCCAGTGGGCAATGGTCAGGACCCAAACATTTTAGACACCAAGTATGGGTGTCTGAAAACATATCTGTACTGCTACACTTTGAGCATTACTTAAGGGTAGTGGCTGGCTTTTCCATGATGGAAAGATAGAGGCCTACTGGCCTAGAAAGTGTCAGACACTAAACAGGAAAATTTCTGAAGAAAAAGAAGAAATTCTTTAGAAAAAAGAAAGAAAAGCACCGGCGGTACCGGTGGCGTCGAGGGAAGGCAGACGCGACCACAAAAAACTAAGAATAAAAAGAAGAATTTTCTGCGGTGACAGAAATACGTCCTGCCGGCTCCGCGGAAAATGGAAAACTGATGAGAGGGAAGTGAATGAGCGGGAAGGCAGCGCGCATGCGCATGGGATGCTCCCAAAAGCTTTCTTTTTTGACACTGGGGAGCGTTCCTGCGCAGGCTCCATCGGTACCGACGTACCCATATGTGAAGACTCATTCCTGCTTGTTCCTGGAGATTCTGGTTTCCCTTACTATGAGCATTAGTATACCCTGATTTCCAAATATTGCCCCTTTTTCCCATTTCTACAGAAGTATGATCAGTCTTGATTTCTTTTATTCCATGGGCCCATCTTTCTATGGTTTCTATTACTGATCTTCCCACCTCATCCAGATATACTGTGATTTTGGTGCTAGAAGAATATTTCTCATGTCATGACTGCACTGAACCTCACTATTATCTTATAAAAAAAATTATCTACTTACATAGGATTCCAGCTTCCATTGTTTCAAATTAAGGTTCTCAGTTCTTCAGTAAATATTTGGAAGGCTTATTGTAACTTGGAGGTTACATTTCAGTACTCTTTAGGATAACACCCCCCAAACTAATACCCTGATCAAGAAAGTCAATCAAGACCATAAGCAACTCCTGCGTTTTAGTTTATCAGGATAATAGGGTAAAGTAACTTTCCTGGGCTGAGTTTGTATTAGGAAATCTACAGGGAAATCCCCATTCTTTATAATTATGGTCTACATCCTGCCTCTATGCCCTATTCTGTTCTGGCTACCGAGAGTCCTTTGGCAAATGATCTGGCCTGGCTTTGCCAGAAAACCTGATCTTAGATTCAGGATAACCTAGAAAAAGCCATAACCCTACAGAAAAGTTCACAGACTGTCATCATTAACCACAACCTCAGCATCAGTAGACAGTAAAGACTGATTGTCCACTAAGAACCTGTGCTTGAAACTTTCCTGCACTAAGCTGGGCCCAAAGTTTATAGGCTCAAGCTCCTTCAGCTTTCAGAGAACTTCAAGATTCCCTCTTTGTTACATAGGTCTTTATTGAAACCGGTTAGTCTAGATGTTTGATATAAACCAGACACCTGCTGCCCTAACCTTAATCAAGGGTCAGCCTTAATTTGAGGTAAAAGTGTATTGGATTCCAACATATCCCATCTAAGCACACAATATCTGGCCCAGTCGAAGGGTTATAGCCCTGAAGAGAGATCTAGATTGATACTGATGAATTCCATACATACCTTTTCCTAAGGAGTTTCCTTGCAAGACAGCCTAAGGAACATCCAAAAGCTTTGGAAAAGAGGAAAGGTGCTGTAATATCCCAATGGTAATTCTTGCCTCCTGCCATCAGGGACCATTGTGAGCCTATATTCTAGCTGGTTAATCTTTCCAGCTCTATGAGCCACATTTCCTGCTGGTGGTCATATTGTTTTCTGTTTAGTGTGTGTGCATACGTGTATCTCTCTCTCTCTCTCTCTCGCCCTGGTTACAGGTTAACCGAACTTGGTATTTTCCTGCACATAATACGTAGGAATTCTGCTTTCAAAAATGCTTTGCTGTTCAGGTCCAGCTTTCTTCCTATTATTATCTTTTTCCTACTTATTCTTGCTTGATTCCTTCTGCTTAAGTCCTGCTAGTCGCTAGCACTTGCCAGCTCAATCTAAGGAGAAAGCAGTCTGTGCAGGCTGCAAATATGCACTTGTAGTCTCCTAGACTTGCTTTGGCCTGTGCATGTCCACTCCTGGCTCAGGGCCACTTACACTTAGCTGAATATACCAGGCCACTATTGAAGCACCTGCTGGCCTTTGCATGGATTAGACTCTAATGCCAGCCACAGGTCCTATCATGTTCCTCTTTAGGACAGTGGTCCTGAAACGCTTTCCTCCATCTCTACTGCACTAGCAGACTGCAACTGCAGGCAAGGCAGGGGAAAGACTGCGACAGAAGGGGGGCATCAATGAGATTAATGGGAAATATATACAGAAAAACATATGTGATCAAATGCAGCCCTGCATTAATTTAGAGATTCATGTTATGACAGGTTTCTAGAGTGGAGATGAAAATATTGGTAATGAAACACAAAGAAAGCTATCTGGCTTTTGCTATAATAAATGCACCCCTTATCGCAACAATTATAATAACATATTAGCATTGTAAAATGACTTATTCACTGTACTTTACTGATTATTGATTTCAAAAATTCAGAAGACATACTGTGAATTAATTTGATGACCATTACTAACAGCTTATATTTCATCTGATACACAATCTTATTACAGCCATATCCTTTCGTGCACCCTCTACGGATGTGTTTGCAAAATTCTTTTGTGGTTCCTTTCGTTAGAAAGATGCAGAAAAATATGCTCTAGAGGTTTGGGGGTTTTTTTTCAAATTTTTGTTCCTAGCTTTATAACTCACTACCAAATGATGTTCATTCTATTAGGGATCTTTCTAAATTTCATAAGGAGTGAAGACCCCTTTTTTGACCAAAGTATTATTTTATCGTTTATATTTTGTCTTATTTTTTTTTTTGTAAACCACTTTGAATTATTGAGATTGGCAGGGTATAAAAATGTTAAATAAATGCATAAGGAGTCAATATGTAAAAGGACTGATGACTGGATGTCCTGCTGAGAGAGACATTCTGCTGTACTGTTCAGATACTGAATATCTTCACAGGCCACTTTGGCACTATTCGGATAATGCCAAGGATGGAACTGGGGCAGAACTCTTGTTATCCACATAGTGGTGATTTTCAGCACTGCTAGCAGGATAACTTAATGTCCTAAGTGCAATCCGGATAAGCTATCTGGATAGCAGCTGAATATCGCTGCTATGTGGATAGTGACAGCTACTCACCCCACTATCTGCATATTAGGCAGCCGCCACTATCCAGATACTGCTGATGAATTTCCGGCAACCGCCACAAGCTCAGTATTGGCCTATAAATAAATAAATGTAACAGGTTATGAACTTCATACTGTCATTCATTACAGAAGTGGCATTTTTAAAAGGAGGACCAGTTGCAATCTGGAACGTCCAGGGCAAAACATCTGAGAAAACGCCAGGGAAGTTTATGTTTTGGCCTGGTTTTAGGAATGTGGATGCCCCCAAATTGGATGGCCACAGAAACGGCTTCTTGGGCAACCCAGTCAGTGTTTTCCAGAAAGGGGAAGTCCATGTTCAGTGACATTTTCGACACTCAAGATGTGCAGTGGCAAGTTATTAATATGTTTGGGGTTTGTATTTACACGCTGCTTTCTTTGGCCAGGAAATATTGAGCGTGATGATGAAAGTGCATTGTGCTCTTCCTCCTGGTAGCACCCCTACTATGAAACAAGCACTTTTTTGCCCTTATCTTGGTCAGGAGCAGGTATTGGCATGGACGCCTCAACAACCAGGCCAGACGTGCTTGTGCCAATCTGAAATCTCAATGCAACATGCATCTTTCTTGCTCTGCCCAGCACGGTTCCCTCTAAGCTGTGCGCGTGCGTGCGCGCACACACCTCGCCGAGCGAGCGCACATACTTTACAACTGAGCGCACAAAAATTACAGTTCTGATTCTGATAGAAAACAATAGGAGGAGGAGTAGCCTAGTGGTTGGGGTAAGGTACTTCAGGCCAGAAGGTCAGAGGTTCAAATCCCACTAGAGGACAGCAACCTTGGGCTGGAAGGACTTGGGTTTCTAGTCCCACAGATGCTCCTTGTGGTCTTGGGCAAGCCACTTAACCCTCCATTGCCCATGTTCCCTGTAAGTATTAGTGTATGTGTCTCATATCCCCACATGTTAAATGTATCCCCCAATTGTGTTGTGACCACTTTGATTGAAGGATAAGGCAGTATACAAAACTGTCTAAATAAATAAAATAAAACACAGACATTTTAAAAGTTGTGATTGTAATTACTAGAAATTTTCTGCTTCATTTAGTAATCGTCTATTTTCATTTAATTTGATTAAAATCAAAGTGGTGTGCATACTGTATTCTGATGTGTAGTCAAATTTTAAAGTATATAACTCAGAGTGTTGTTATGTGGCGCACAAAAATTTAACCTTCCTTCAAAAGCTGCACAGCTGATATTTTATGCGCACACAGCCTACAGAAAATTAGAGGGAACATTGCTGCCCAGGCCACTCCTCCAGCAGGCCCCCTTCTAGTTGGACATCCTCATGCTAGGGACGTCCATATATCCGGTTTCTAAAATGATTCTGAGGAAATCTTTGTGATTTGGACATCTTGAGTGCCCAATTTCAAATGTCCAAAAAAATATGAATAGAGCTTCTAAAATAACCCTTAAGGTGGTTTAAAAACATGGGAATAAAAGCAGATGCTGAACATTAAAAGAACTGTAGTCTATTTAAGCATTCAAAAGGTAATTTCAAAATGAAAGCACATCCCTACTGTTTAGTGCTGCTGAATATCCCCTGCTTCCCTGTTTGTATGCCCCAATGCTAAACCCGCAACGTCAGGACATTCCGGGGGTTGGAGCGGGGGCAGTACCCAGTTAATTAAGATTAGGCCAAAAAAAAAGTAGCTTAATTTTAGTCATTTTAGCTATACGGCTAGTGGCTGAATATCGCCGTTGACCAGATAGCTAAAATGCTAGCCAAGCAACCCGAATATTCAATGCTGATGGCCAGATATGGCACGTGAGGGGATCGTTCAAAACCTCTTTAAAGGTTTCTCTCTTGAACATGCTTTCCAGGTTGGACTGGTCCCCAGAGCTGACCTGCCTGTGTCTATCTGATCTCTCTCCTCCTGCTTTCCTCTCTGTAGCATGACGTTCATTTTCTTCTTGCCTTCTCTAGTGTTCTAACTGTAAGCCACTCTGCATGCTTGCAAAGGGCGTTATATCAAGCTAAATAAACCATAAACCATTATAGGCGCAGATCATAAGCTGAATGCATCTCCAGATCAGCATATGGCAGCATCAACAAAATGAGAATGTAGCATCCATATATATTTGGAAAATGAACTAATATAAGGCCAGATGCTCTAAAGGGTTTCCCTATTTTTGTGTTTATAGGAAAAACGCTTAGTACTTTTGAGTCTTCATTTAAAACTGAGAGCTCAATTTTCTAAAGCAGCATCTACTATCTGGATAAGTGCTTCTGAAAGTAATATTCAGCAGCGCTATATGGATAGTGCCACTGAACGTCTTGATAGATCGTCTTGGCACAATCCAGGTCATTCTGGGGCAGTTTGTGGTACAGTAGAGGTAGCCCTGGGAATTATCCCAATAGTGACAATATTCTGTGCCGCTATATGGATAACAATTCAGATAATATAGAACAGGAAAAAGCTGTTCTAATAGCTATCCAGATAGCATAGTGCTGAATATTGCCACTTTATAGATAGGGCTGGCGCTGGCTGCATTAACTGGCCACGATCTGGAAACTGACTCTAAATATACAGTTTAGTTTTAGTTGCGGTGACTGGTGTGTAACCAAAAAATGCTGACCACAGTGGCACAATACTGACCTATGAGCTTCCTGCTACTTTTTCAGGTTTCTTTAGAAAATTAAAGGTTAAACCACTCTGCTCCTCCTCCTTACTAACCCCGGTGCCCCGGTGCCTCCTGTTTTCTTAGCCAAAGAGCATTCAGGGCATGCAAATGTGGAAATTTGAAGAAGGGCATTTTTTGTAGCAACCAACACTGAAACAATTGGCTGAACGACTTTTACAGTGCCCAAGAGATCAGTAATAAGGGTGATAGTAGATTAATGAAAAGCTGTGTCCAGTCCATCACATGGCATTCTCCAAGCAATGATGGAAGCTTTATGTCACTGATGAAGCAAAGAAAGAGGCCTTAGAATGAACAAGAGAATATAGAGAGATGGGAAGAACTAAAACTACGTATATCTCATATATTTATTTATTTATTTAAAGGGTATTTATATCCCGCCTTATCCTTCAATCAAGGCGGTGTACACAGCAAACAATCAATTTAAATTGCCATTTGTGTTCTCATGTGTTCTTATACTGTACAGTGAATGTGTGTGAGTGTGGTAGGTTGATTGGAGTGCGCTAATTACAGCATGAGCTTTTATACAGTGTTTTATACAGTGCGCAATGAGCATGCAGGTATGTCATTAGTCCGGGTTGGACTAATGGTGGTATCAAGCAATGAGATTTAGATATATGATTCTAAAACATATGACTACTGTTCTGTAAATAATTACAACATCACCTCTACACAGCAAACACATTTCTCTGAGTAAACTGACATCACTGGCCATAACTTTCATGATTTACTTGTGATATTACTGAACTCCCAATACACAATGTCAAGCAGCACAGGATTTTGGCCCAATAAATCAAAGCTGAGCTTCAGAAACCACACTGAGCAGCCAAATCTTTTTTGAAGTTTTGCAATGAGATGGATGTGGTAATAAGACTGTGGACAATGAAGAAAGAGGCAGAATTCCTCTGGCTTCCATAAAGTGATTCTGCAATGGGATTAAATATGCCAACATCAATGTCGTGTGCTTCATCTGAGCCAGATGGAGGCCACAGACCAGCCTAGTCCAATTTTGTCAGGTTCCCATTTACAATGCACCCAACCTACCCATTCTGCAGTACAAAATCTCTCAATGCCTTCCAAACCTGCCTACCCATTCTATGATGAAAAGAATATTTAACCTTTTGATTTCAACAGAACAGTGAAAATGAGTTCTTTAGCAGTTCTTCAAAAAAGTGGAATGGGTGGAAGTGACATCACTAGACTGGATGGACAGGTGAGCACCTTGCTCCATCCTGCAAGAGGTTAAAAACTATAAAATTATGCTTCTTCCAAAGTGGTAGTTGCTCCCAAATACACATCTAAAGGGGTAAATAGTCCAGGATCATGGAGAGATGACGAATATGCACCAAAATACAGCGGACCTGCACAAGTTTGTATATCAGGGTATCCATGGAGACAGCCATGAGGAAGAAAGTATAGCAGTGGAGGTCACACATGCAGAGGCCTCATCAGACCCCTAACTACTGGACCTGCTATCTGGAAAGGAAGTGGGTCCGATTTCCATGGAAAAGCTGCACCAATATTAAAAGAGACTGACAGTGCATGATGAGCTGGGTGAAATGGTCAGGGTGCTGTGCAGAAAGATTTATTTATTTATTTATTTAAATTCTCTTCTATACCGCGCTATTCATATCAGTGTGGTGTGCATTAAACATAACATTATACCATGCGATAGGGCCACATAGTGTTTACAGAGAACAGGGATTAAAACTTGGATATAACTGGGGTATCATATCTACAGTTTATTTACAATGAGGCATGTGTTTTAGGCTGATGCTGGACTTGGGCTGCAGGGTGGAGGAGGCAGGGGGCCTAGTTGAGAAGGCTCAGGAGGAAACTACCCGACTTATCCAATGCATAAAAAGTGGTGGATGCAAAAGCGTCTCTAAAGGTGGGAGACCTTGAAAACAGAAAAAGGCACAACTTGCGGATCAAGAGCATGTTAGAACTGATGGCTGTGGTAGGCAAGTGAAGGCAATGCAGGAAAGGAGGTTGCTACCATTAAATTAGACCAAGCACATAGAGCCCTGAGGCCTGCTAGAGGGTCTGCCTCAAGAGACGTTATATGTGTCCATAATTATGGATTACAAGAGAGGATTGCTGCAAAGATGAGAGCGGTAGGGAAGTCTGAGTGGCAGGACTATCAGGTAGCTGTGTTTGTGGACTTGTCAGCAGCCACGTTATAAAGGAGGAGAGAACTGTGACTAGTGACTGAGCAGTTCCACAAGGTCCATACAGATGGTTGTACCAATTTTAAATTGTGTGACTAGCAGTGCAACCTCTTGGAGAAGATGATAAAGGTGATGGTAGATGCTGGCATGAAGAAGGTCAGCAAGCTGTCCAAGGCTGTCAGCAACAATGGAGATTGCAGACCCAAATGTCAGATGGTAGACAGAGGAGAAAAACAAAAGAACCATGAGCCAAAACGAGGAGAGACAACATGAATGGATAAAAATTAATGAACTAGACTTACTTTTATAGAGAGAGTTGAAGGGAGGAGGGTGGGAGCAGGGATGTATGCTTTGTGGTAAAATAGATTGGGGAAAGACAGAGTATTGGAATATTGGGTATGGTGAGATAAGCTTGTTGGAATGTATGGGAAAAGGGTGGGTGAGGAGAGTGAGTGTTAGAAAAGGGGCTGGAGAGAGGGATGTGTGGGGAGATATGTATGGGTGGGTAAGGGGAATAGGGGGACAGAAGAGGGGAGGAAGAAACTAAAGGATACTCTTAGAATCCAGATGGGTAATGTCACTTTTCCAATGAGATGATGGCTAGTGTAGGGAAGCCATATTGGAGGGAGGTGATCTCTTGTCAATCAAGGGTGTGAGTAGAAGAAAAATAAAAATGATGTCGAGAACAGGTGAGGGTGAGGTAGTGATTATGATGCTATATGTGAAAAAGAGTTAAATTCATGGCAGAAGAGGTATTTGCTGGGGAAAGAATGGCAAAGACTGAGGATGGACATCCTCATGGTGCAGGAAGTTCATTTGAGGAAGTCATACGAAGGGAGGGGGGCTGCAATTGAGGACATATTTGCATGTGTATTTAGTGGCCAATAGAGGAGCATCCAAAAAAGGTGGAGATAGGTATTTTAATACCAGCGCAGTGGAAGACGATTTTGGAGGTGCACTGGAATGAGTGGGGGGATGCTATATATTTGTGTGGGTTCAATTACTTCAAACTGAGGTGGGTCTAGCTAACATTTATGCACTCAGTAGAAGGCAGGGACATTTTTTTGAAGAGATGAGTGAGAAGGTGGAGGAATTTGGGGCTGGGGTGAGGATACTAGGAAGGTATTTCAATTTGACTGTTTATCCACGATTGGACAACTCTAAGGACGGAGGATACGGGAACTAAAGAGGTGAGGTGTGAATGGTAAAAGTATGTAAGACGCAAATAGATAACATGGTTAGATCATACCCTGGGGTTAGGGTGGGGGTGGTGGAAGAGAGATTAACATTTTGGTGTTTAAAAGAAGCACTATTGGATAGTACAGAAATTGCAGTCAGATAAAGAGGGGCATAGTAGAGTACTTTGAATGCCATGAAGGGCTAGAATTGGCCAAGGGGGTGAGTTGGGATGGCTTGAAAGCGATAAGGGGCCAATTGATCTCAATGGCTGCTTACCAGGAAAAGCAGAGGATCAAGAGAGATCAAGAAACAGCTGAAGGTGATACAAGAGAGACACATGCAAATACAATCTAAAAAGACATATAAAAAGATGGAACAGTTAAGAGGGGAACTCAGTTGTTTACAGGCTCAGGAGATGGCTTATAACTGGAGAAGGTTAAACGAACTTATTTTGAATGGGATAACAAATCATGTAAAGTACTGGCCAGTAGCTGAGGGTCATCAATCTTCAGTCGAAGAACAAATCCAAAAATGCAGACTGCAATGGTTTGACCACGTTTGCAGAATGAACACTAGTCGGCTGCCATACAAACTCCTCTGGCAAAAGCGAATTGTCCACTGGAGGGTTCAATAGGCAGCATCAATGAAAACGTGGCTCAAACACATTGAGGAAGGCCTAAGAAACCAGTGACTGACTATTGATGAGGCCAGAAATATCGCCACTGATCACCAAGGTTTGAAGCGTTTTGTGAACAACATACAGAATCCAGTGGCACCTACAGCAGCGTACTGATTGAGAGGACGACCTGCTCCCCAAATGCCATCTAAGGATTAAAGAAGAAAAAGAAGAAGAAGTCGAGGGCCAAGTAGGGACAGCAATAGGTAGTTAAAATTGGGAATGATAAGGGGAAGTTGGTCTTTGGATCTTCAGAAGTTAGGGAGGCTTTTAGGATATTTTATGAAAGATATATACACAAAGTAGTAAGGGGAAAGAGGTGGGTGAATATATAGAGAGGTGAGATCTGCAGCATTTGGGGAGGGAGGATACAGAAAGATTGGAGGGATATCACTAGAATGGAGGTGTTAGTGGTGATTAAAAGGATCCCAAGAGGGTAGAGCTCCAGGCTAAATGGTCTAATGGCCAAGTTCTATTAAAAAATGTATAAAGGAAATAGTGGATTTTTTAGTAGCCATCTTCAATGGGGTGGGGCAAGGTGGAGATTTACTGTAGTCAATGGCAGTAGCTGGCATAACTGTTCTCCCCAAACCAGGAAAATATGTCAGTGTATGTGGGCCATATAGGCAGATATCGCTCATAACCAAAATGCAAAGATCCTTGCCAATGCTACAAGGCTGCAGACATTTCTCGTATTTGATTAAGAAAGACTATACAGGTTTTATACCGGGGAGGAAAAGCATTTAACAGAGTTGAATGAGAGTTCATGTTCCAGGTCCTACAAAAAATGGGGGTAGGCAATAAATTATAGGGTGGATCAAAGTCCTGAATGAATCTCCTTTGGTGAAGATTAGGGTAAATGGGGGGTATTCTGAGGAGTTTAGGTTAGGACAGAGAACAAGACAGGGGTGCCTCCTTTCTTTGCTTCTGCTTGTGCTAGTTATTGAGCCATTTGTGGAACAGATCAGGATGAAGAGGGACATTGAAGAGATAACATTTGGTGGGAGGGGGGCAAGAAAATAAAATATCCCCTTTCGCAGACAATGTTATTTTTTAAGTAAATTATTGGTATTGGTGCCTGTGCTGATGGAGATGGAACATAGTACGATGTTGAGGTATGAAATAAATATGAGTAAGACTGAGATGTTGAGGGCATGTCTGGAGCCTCCACTGGAGGAAAGGCTAAGGGAAGCCTTCCCATTTAAATGGGTGGGCAAGGTGCTTAGATACATGGGGGTGCAGGTAGGGATTGACTGGAAGGATTTGAACTCTCTGAATTATGCACCGCTGTTGGATACCTTAGGTAGGGACTTAGATGGGGTAGGCAAAATATTTCTTAGCTGGGGAGAATTGCTGTAATTAAAATGAATGCGATGAAACGGCTGTTGTTACTTTATGTGTTACTGCCCATTGAGGTATTGTAGGTGGTCCTTAAAAAGATAGAGAATGTTTTTTTCTTTCATTTGAAGGAGAAGGCCCCATACATAGGGGAGGTGCTTTACAGGAAAGAAAGTGAAAGAAGTCTGGGTGTCCCTACCATCAAAGGGGTAGTAGGGAAATGGGGAAATCCATTTATAGTACAAAATTTATAGATATGGAGGGTAAGAATCAAGTGATGGGGGGTAAGGGGAAAGGGAGATTTTTGCCTCTGCAGAATAACGTGGATTTTGAACCTGGACAGGCTAACAGTGCATTGCAATGCTGGGAGCTAAATGGTCTATAAGGGGTTGGACAGATGATTACAAAGAATTGTTGGAATCTGACAGGTATTTATATCTTCAATACTGCTATTTTGCGAGGAGTAAGAGAGGTGTGGAGTGAGATGGTATGAGAAGAGACCAATTTTAAGGTGCTATATTGATCCTGCTGAAATTCTAGGGTTGTTATCAAAGTTGTATGGTTTGAGAAGCTGTAAGAAAGAAGGAAAGTTGTGCTTTATGGTAGCTTGGGAAAGGGATATGGGGAGGGGAATGATGGATGATGGGCAGTGGAAAAGAATATTTGAGGGGATAGCAGACCTTGATACAGGAAAATGGGTACAAGGTACTATTATGAATGTATTTAACACTCACTCAAATAAGCCAGGTGGTAGAAGGATATAGTCCTGAATGTTGGAAGGGGTGTGGGCAAAGGAGTGGGATTTGTATCATAGACGGTAAGGGTGTGTCTCTGTGCAGACCTTGTGGCAGCAGGGAGGTTTTTAGAGAATTAACGTGAGTGCCAGTAGACCTGGACCCAAGGTATACATTGCTGAACATGCCTCAGGGGGAGAGAGAGAAAAGCCTGGCAAGGCTGGAGGGGGATGCTAAATGTGCAGTCCGTATGGTGTTGGCTTGCCAGTGAAGGAGCATGAAATGCCAGGAAATGAGGTTTTTATAAAGAAATTGGAATATATATATCAAATGAGCGAACTGATAGAATATAAGAATCACCAGAAAAGTGGATTTGAATTTATCTGGATGTCTTATATAAAATGGAGGCAGAACTTGCTGCCCCCTCTGCCCTGCATTTCAAGGTTTCCTCTCATAGTTCCTTTGCATATCTTGGTCATCACTTATGGAACTCCCTCCCTATTAACCTTCATCAAGAACCCTCATTACTGCTTTCAATAAGCAACTCAAGATCTGGTTGTTCCATTCTGCCTTCCCTGAAGTTGACTTGGATTGATCCCTCCCTTTCATTATTTTACATCCGGTTCCCTCCCCACCCGACCCCAAGACTCTCTCTTTCTTTTCTTCTGTTCTCCCCTCCCTTTGGATATTGTAATCCCCTCCTCTCTGTGTGTGTCTTCCTCTCTCTACTTTTTATCTTCTTTTATGTAAACTCTCATTATGGCTCTGCTTTTTGGTAGTACCTGGAAATAAATAAATATTATTAATGATGGTGCTAAAAAGTGCCTGGGGGGAGGAAGGAGGGAAAATCTGTGTGGGGGAGGGGGTCAGGGTGGGTAATATTAGTGGGTAATGTTAGTGGTTACTATTATTGTATAGTGGATGGGGGTTGTAAAAGTGGTGCTAGTGTGGTATGTTTACATTGCATAATGAGATTTTGCTGGATTTGTGTATTGAAAAATTAATAAAAATAAAATTACGAAAAAAGTGGACTAGAAAGGAACATATGATTCAGGAGAAACACAGCAGGCTGAAAAATTCCTCTTTCATCCACTGAATAGGGATTAGATGAATGCTGTAATATACCTACCCTGGGATATCAAACAATTTATTCCCATGCCTTCCAGTATTATGGCCCGCCACTATATTGCCAGGAAGTATATTCAAAAAACTTACAACTAACAAACTTAATTTCGTTGGCATTCAAATTCCATGTAATGCATTTAGGGCCTGATTTATTCAGCTTTTTCTCTCCATAGTTACAGTATGGGAGAAAAGCCTTAGTAAATCAGGCACTTAGTCTGCTTTTACTAGTGAGAGATTAATTCACTAAGCATAGTCCCATTGTTTCCTTTATACACTTTTACTGCCTGGAGGTTGGATGATCATTTATACTCAGCATAGATGCCATTGTTTTCTGCCTAGAAACCCAGTGTTCGATTTTGCCAGTCTTTGACAAACATTTTAATGATGATTATAGAATCAATACAGCCCTCCAAGCATTAGACACTCTGAATTCAGTGATTTCTAAATGTATATATCTTAAGACTAACCACATTCTGCATACCAACTCTCTGGGTTTATGCTGGGACACATCCCAGTCTGTCTTTGTGCCTGATTCTATTTAAGAACTAACCTTGTGAAAGTACCAATAGAAGAGAAGCAGTTTTACACAGAAACAGAAAAATGTAGCAGATAAAGATCATATGGCCTATCCATTCTGCCCATCCATAAGCTTTACACTACCTCCCCCGGAGATCCCCTGTAACATGTTTCTTGAACTGAGCTAAAGTTCTCACCTCTACCACCTCCATTGGGAAGCTGTTCCAAACATCCTCTGCTCTTTCCGAAAAGAAATATTTTCTTAGAATACTCCTGTGTCTATCCCCTTTCACCTTTATCCTATGACCCCCTTGTTCTAGATATTCCTTTCAACTGGAAGAGGGCCACCTCCTGAGTATTTATACCATAGAGGTATATTTATTTATTTACTTTTAATTTAAGTCAAATTACATCAAAGCAATACACCCCAAAATTATATGAAGAAAGTAAAAGTAAATGAAAATAAATTATTGATTATTAGTCCATAATACTGTTAAGGGTTTTTTTTTTACAAGAATCCACGATACCATGGGACGACAGAAACCAAGAGCATCAAAAAGAGAAAAATAAAATTGTTTAAGCACAAAAATACATAATCATGAAGCAGATCCCAGTCTCTAGATTAGCTCTTCAACTTCTAAGCATCTAGAAAGAAATGGAGTTGGGAAGAATCAAAGAAATGATATGACTTGTTCTGATATACCATCACGCATTACAAGAAAAAAAAATTCTGTCTCTTGTGTCCATCTTGAAACATCAGGGAAAATCTGTATTCTTCCACCCAAAAATGTAAGATAGCCTTCTTGAAATACACTGCAACAGAGCCTCTTTATCCTGAAGAAAACCAAACCTAATCTCCTCTTCTTGGGTCTTCTCTAAAAATTCTATTAAATTAGCCAATTCCAAATTATCAGAAGAGACCTCCGCTAAAGAGAAATCTGGCCTCTCAGGGCTCTTATCAGGCTTAGATGGAATTTTCTGTAAAGTAACCCCTGTTCTGGATATTCAAGCATTTCCTTAAGAAACTTAACAAGCATCTTGAGGAGCCATCACTGAAGACAGGAAAATTCAACATTCAGTTCCTACTCTGGTTTTCCATATTTTCAATTTTCCTTTGAAAAACAAGTCTACCTTGAACAATGGCATTCTGCACTTTCAAATTGGTTCACAGATATTCTAACCAGCTCAAAGTCCTTCTTTAGATAAACCATAATGGTCTCAACCTTTGAAATAATTGCAGCATTAGAAGATGACAATTGTATGAAACCAGCACAAGCCTTGTAGGCAGTTTCAAGGGCAGTCCACAGGGAGTACAAAGTCACCTCCTTAGCACTAGACAAAGAATGCAGTAAAAAGTAGAAAGGAGAACAGATCCCAAATCAGCCAGGCCCTTGGAGCGATCCAGGAGTGATTCCTCATTGGGGTGCACAGATGTTCCCCTTCAGCTGGTCACTGAAATGCCTGTACTGGCATCAAGGCCCCCACCAGTCACCACCACCGGCGCTGAAGCAACAGCATTAGAGCTTGACTGAATTACTGCTATGTTGAATGGATCCAGTGGAATCATGGGGCTGAGCAAAAGTTTACTTCCCAAGTTAGGGCTCTTTCCCGCCCCAACAGCAGATATGCCCAAAAGAGTTTCTTAGTCGCGAAGCTGTCCATAGTTTTTGTCCAAGCTCAAGAAGCTTCTGAGGGGGGAGCACCCTTAACTTTAGCTTTCTGCTTCAGCATGTGAGTACAATAAAGGTTTAGAGGCAAAACTGGAACAAAAAAAACAAACCTCTCTTAACCCGATGCCATCTTGAAAAAACCCCACCAAGGAGGTATTTAAATATCTATCTTTTTCTCCCTCTCCCACCTTTCCTCCAAAGTATACATGTGGAGCCTGATACTGAAAGGGGCATGTCCAGACGTCCGCCTGCAGGATGGGCCTGTTAGGAGCCAATTCAGGACCGCGGGAACAAAACGTTCCCGTGGTACATGGAATTGGGTCCAAGGATGGCCCGGTATGCCCCTGTCTGCCTGCAGGGACATCTTCTCCGCAGGCTCCTTTGTCTGCCACAACTCAAACCCCCCCCCCCCCTTCCCCACTACCGACCCATGGCTGGCCAGCCAGGACCTGGATCGGGCAGCGGGAACCCCCCCCACTCAGCCCTGGCCCCTGGAGTGGGATCCCCAGACCCGATCGCCGGGTCAGTGCTGCTTATTCAACCTTCAAGGTGGAAAAAGCAGCACATCCCCTTTCACCCAGCAGGACGTATAGGACCATGACCTGAATTGACCCTGTACATCCTGCCGGGCTTGCCCACCACTTCTCTGCCCAGATCCCGCTCCTTCCCGCCCCCGCCGGCTCTCCCCATCCTGCTGCTCTGGACGTGCGGGGAGAGCCAGAGGGGGAATCAGGACCGGACGGCTTGCGTGGCTGCACGTCCCACTGGGACGTGCAACCCCGCAACCCATGTCTCTGCATCAGGCCCATACTGTCTTGAAGTCTATCCTTATATGCTTGATGATGATGATCACTGACCATTTTAGTGGTATTCTCAACTGACTCCATCCTGTTTATATCCTTTTGAAGACACAGTCTCCAAAATTGTAACCCAAATGAGGTCTCAATAGAGACTTCTACATAGGAGCTGTCACCTCCTTTTTCCTGCTGACCGTTCCTCTGCCTATGTACTCAAGCAACCTTATGTCTTTTGCCATGGCTTTTTCCAACTGTTTGGCCAATTTAAAATCATCCGATACAATCACTCCCAGTTCCTATTCATATTTTATACATTGAAGTACTTTACCCCTATACTTACTACTCCCTTGGGTTTTTACAATCAAAGTGCATGACTTTGAATATTTTGGCATTAAATCTTAGCTGCTAAATTCTTGACCATTCAACATGCTTTGCTAGATCACTCCCCGTTATCCACACCTTCCAGGGCGTCTACCTTGTTTCAAATTTTGGTATCATCTGCAAAGAAGTAAACCTTTCCTGGCAGATCTTCTGCAATATCGCTTACAAAAAATGTTAAAACAAGGCCAGATTCTTGTGGCACACCACTGATAATGCCTCAGCGTGAACTCCATTTATTACTTCCCTCTGTCACCTCCTACTCAACTAGTTTCTTACTTAATCACTTTAGGGTCCATCCCAAGGGCAATCTATTTGTAACCCACCAATGTGGAACGGTGTCAAAGGCCTTGCTGAACTCTAAGTATGCCAAATCTCGTACTCTCCCCTGATCCAATTCTCTGGTCATCCAGTCAAAGTTATGAATGCATAAATAGTTTTAAGAAGCCTGGACTTGCTGTGCAATTGAAGATGTAAGAGCCACCAAATTCTGAGATATTCCTGCAGGTCTTGCTTTCAGACAAGCTTATCAGCTGGGCTGGTTGCAGTGGTTAAGTAATTAAATCTTGATTTTGACACTATTGTTTGCTCTAATTCTAATTTTTAATTGCAGAGAAAGCAAATGAATAAACCTGCTGGTGACATCATTTATTATTTACAGTCTCTGCTCTGCTTTTCTTATATAGCATTCTTATATAGGTAAAGATTTTCCTGTTGATCTATCTCACTGGAAAGGGCAAGCCTCATCTTCAGTGGCACATCACCCACTATGTGGGTAGGACCCACTGTAAAAAGGGACTCTATGGAAGGCTAGGATCTCAGGAAAATCTTTTGAGAGTGAGAACAGCTCTGAATATACTGACACAGGGGCTGTTTATGAATAAGAGAGACACTCAAGGTTACATCTCGCACAACAAGGAGGCTTTGTTTGCAGGAAATTTGTCCTGGTTAAGCATGAGCAATATGTGTGTGCTTGGCATGACCATTTAACATGTAGTGTTTAGCTTGACCTGAACATGTAGTTTAAGGCAAAAGCATGACATAGAGTGATAAGATAAAAATGTACAATATGGCATGTTTTCCTAATAAAAGAAGAAGCTGTGACTAAGCCAGTGGAGAGGGTTACAGGAGACTACTCATGTTTGTGGGCCTGTGAATTCCTCCCTGTATATACAGATAATTATTTGGCTAACGGACTGAATGTTGTTGCTATCTGTATAGTGGCAGTGCTCTCCAGTCTATCCAGATATTCAGTGCCAGCAACTATCTAGAGAACAGTACTAAATATCTGGATATTTAACCACCCCTCCCCCCCAAAAAAATACCAACCACGACAGCTGAATATTATCCCCAATTATTTTCCCCTTGTCAGCAGTCTGCACAAAACAGCAGTTACATAGTCCATAAGGGCTTTCAACATACATACCATAGGATAATTTTCAGAGACACTATCCATGTTGATTTGCTTTGAAAAGTAGTGTAAAGTATGCACACTCAGTGTACTTGCATAGTTTACAACTACTGTGGGCTGCAAGGGCAGTAGAAGATCTTTTTGGTTGGAATGGCCAAACAAATCAATCTCCAGCCATGCTCCCAAGCTTTCTCATTTCCGATGCTGTGTTGGGCAAAATATAGATGAGGTCATGACCCTAGTGACCCCCCTATTCTGCTACCTATGGTGGGCTGCTTGAAAATGCACCATATTGTTCCTCTACTCTACCCTCCCAGTTGGCCTCTCACTAAGGTCACAAGTCGGCATGACTTTGTCTTTCCTGAATGTCTGAGAACCAACATAGAAGTACAAACTTTGGGGCCCTTTTACTAAAGTGTGCCAAGCAGTTAAAGTATGTTTTAGTGTTCAGTAACTGTTAGAGCAGGGCTATGGTAACTGTTACTGTGCAGGCATGAGTTGCCATGTGCTAATTCCACGATGAGGTGGGTTGGAGCAGAGAGTGAACATGGGGAGCCATTATATTACGTATCATGCACTGTCAATGTTGTAGTTGGCTCGGGTGGAATTAACATCACCTCAATGAGTGGTATTAAGAACACCCATGTTATTTGTGAATACTTCTGCTGTGCGTTCGGGTACTTTATTGTGTGGTAACTGCCAGGAACAAGCTGGACACACACCTAGCATCATATGATAAAATATATGATAATTTCACAAAAACAATAATAATAATAAAAACCCACTTACCACACCTTAATAAAAGGACTCCTTTGGTCTCAGCTAATGAAACACTTCAATAAGTCATCTTAACCCTGACAGCTCCATTTGTTTTTGAATATTTTCCACAAATGGGTGAGGCCCCGAGGCCAAGACTCATACTCTCTATTTACTTAACCTGCTGCTTCCAAAACTCCTCGTGAAGTGTTGCAGTGTCTACTCTTATTTTAAAGATATGTTTTCCATCGATCTCTATGCCACTTATGCTTTCACTAGGGATATGTATTTGTTAGTGCGCCTTTGGTTTGTTAGTGTGCCTTAATAAATTTAATGCTTGCTAAATTAATTTATGAATAATTGTGCAAAGACGATTATTGTGCATTAGGAAGTTTTAACATGCATAAATGCATTGCAAATTTTTTATTACAATGAATATGTGAAATGAACTGGAAAACCTTCTGAAAGATATTAGGGAAGAAAGGCTAAACAAACCCAAATAAAACAACCAATTTTGCCCTGTGCATTTCCCTAGTCTTCACCCTGGAATGAATACATTATTCTGGTTTTAACGTGGATATTTCTTAAATGTGGCTTCCTATTTTGGGCTTCACTTACAACTGTGCTGCATTGTTCCTAAGGGGAAGGGGACACAACAATGCATGAAAAATACTCGGAGAGAGATTGGAGTATGAGAAAGCCTGTGCATAGCAGAGTGCTGAGAAGACCCATCCAAGCATTCTTCAAGTGATGTTATGACACATATTTAGCCATTTTTAATATCTGATGAAACACTTTGGGGCCCTTTTACTAAAGTGCACTGTGTCGTTAGCATGCGTTTTAGTGCACGGTAACTGTCAGCACAGGTCTGTGGTAACTTATCATGCTGGCACATCAGTTACCACATGCTAATTTCCGCAGTAATCACACATTGTGCCATAGGGTAGGGACTGGGCATGTCAGAAGAGTAGGTGAGTGGACAGCACATTGCTGTTAGGTGGGGTCAATGTTGGAATTACCATGGATGCCCTTACTGCTTCCTCAATGGGTGGTGGTAAGAGCACCTGCAGTAACTGCGCATGGATCCAATGAGCTTTACAGGAGATGTTCCTGTGGTAACCATCAGGAACATGCTGATCACGCATTGTGGAGGCTTTGCACTTACTGAGTGTTACATTTTGCAGTAAGTGAGGAACCTTGCTGTGCTTTAGTAAAAGAACTCCTTTTCCTTACTGTATAAAGACACTGCACTGTATCATCCATTTTAAGCCTGACTCATTGATGGCTTTACTCCTATTCTCAGTCCATGAAAAAGAGCTTAGTGAGCTAGGCCTTAAGAGACTTAGGGCCATCTTTACTAATACTTAGTGTGCACTAATGGACACTAGTGGGCATTAAGTGTTGTTCGGTTCATTGGAATAAAATGATCCATGTGGCACTTAGCACGCATTAACGTCCATGCTAAGCTGTATTAAACATAGCTCTTACTCTATCTACTATTTTAAAATACTGCTGGTAGGGGCTCACATGGGAACCATTCCTGTACCATTTCTCTTTCTTGAAACACACAGCACTAAAAGAAAGAATGGCTTATTTTCCCCAATTTCTGTAATTAAATGTTCTCCGTCAGGGCATCAGTTACCAGTGCCATCTCTTCCTGCATATCTGTCTCATGTTTTGCTTCAGGTAGTGGTAAGAAAGAGAGGGAAGGAGAACTAGAGCTACATTTAGATTGAACTTTGGTTGAACCCTTTTCATCTGGGAAAAATTCATCTCTTTGAAATGCACCATTGAGGATAGTTCCAATCATACAGTTGGGAGCCGAGAAAGAAAAATGGTTTTCTTTCTGCTTGAAGCTCACTTTTCACTATACATAGCAGGATATGGCCATTCCCGAAAGGCCAAAAATAGGCAAAACCATTTAAGTTTGGTTTGTTTGCAACTTGTAGACTAGGACCTAATGGCAGGTCACAGTAACCTCTAATTTAGACCTGGTGGAGCCCTCACTAAATTGTGGATAATGATCAGTGGTGGTAGTAGTAGTAGTAAAACCAGGGCCATATCAAGGGCTGTGTGAGCAGTGCGGCCACACAGTGTACAAGTATGGAAGGGAGGCCAATGTCATAACTGGACTTCAAGGAAGCCTAACAAGAGCAAGTTCCTGCATGCAGGCAGGTGTGGGGGAGGAGGCTCCAGGTTTGTGAGTCACACAGTGTGCATTTCCAGCTTAGCACACATATGGAAAAACTGTCCTGATTTGTAATAAATCCTCTTATCACTCTTGCATCTTTTTAAACCTGAAGGCTTCTAGTTATGCAGTATTTAATAAAACCAAGATAAAAAGCACAGTCCAGAAAGCGTAGTTACTCACCTGTAACAGGGACAGCAGGAATCAGTCCTCACATATGGGTGATGTCGGCGCCGATGGAGCCCTCGTGCGGAGCAATTCCCCATCTTTCAAAGAAAGCCTTTGGGATTACATCGCGCATATGCGGTCCCCTTCCCGCCCAAGGGTGCCATCTTGCTCAGTCAAATGACATAGCTAAACAGACGGCAAAATGAATAAAAATCAATAATAGGACTGCAACTCCAGGGGAGGAGGGAAGGTCATGAGGACTGATTCCTGCTTTCCCTGGAGAACACCTGTTACAGGTGAGTAACTACGCTTTCTCCAAGAACAAGCAGGAAGTCAGTCCTCATATATGGGACTCCCTAGCTATAGGCTACCGAGAACCCATAGCTGAAAAATGGCTCCCTCTAGGAGAGCCACAACAGCTGTGATAGGAATCCAGCAGAGACACACCACTCCCAGTAGCCTGACCTCAGAGGGCCGGAGGGTAGGAGTTGCCTAAACCTCAAATAAGTTCTGGAGAACCGCCTGGCCGAAAGCACTGTCTCGGTGGGACTCTCCATCCAAGCAGTAATGGGTTGCAAAAGTCTGGCTTAAAGACCAGGTGATGGCCCGGCAGATGTCTGCCAGTGGAACAGAGTGGAAGTGAGTCACTGAGGTGGCCTTAGCCCTGACACAGTGGGCCGTGACTCTAACCTGCAAAGGGAGCTCGGCCATCCTGTACACCCAGGCGATGCAGTCTGCCACCCAAGTGGACAATGTATACTTGGAGACGGGAAGCCCCAGCTTACTGGGGTCAAAAGAGACGAAGAGCTGAGAAGCCCTTCGATGTTCCCTTGTACGCTCCAAGTAGAAGGCCAATGCCCTCTTACAGTCAAGGGTATGCAAGACCGCCTCTGCCCGACTGGTATACGGTCTGGGAAAGAATGTCGGAAGAACCACTTCCTGGTTGAGGTGGAACGGAAAGACTACCTTCGGGAGGAACTTAGGGTGGGTTCGCAGAACCACCCTATTCCTTTAAAACCGTGTGTACGGTCTTTCTGAACCCAAAGCTTGCAGCTCGCTCACTCGCCTTGCAGACGTAAGTGCCATCAGGAAGAGAACCTTCCAGGAGAGGAAGCGCAAATGGTGGGCAAGTAAGCTGTTGCAAGGCCACATTCAGATCCCACTCGGTTGCCAGAGGGTGAACCGGGGGCAGAAGTAGACCCCTTAGGAATCTGGATACCAAAGGGTGAAGTGACAGAGGATGTCCCTCTACTGGTAAGTGATGTGCCGACAAAGCACTCAGGTGGACCCTTACAGAATTAGACTTGAGGCCCAAGCCAGAGAGGTAAAGCAGGTACTGCAGCACCACAGGTACAAGGCAAGAGAAAGGGTTTTCATTGTGCTGGTTACGCCACTTGAAGGCATAGGTTTTTCTAGTGGACTACCTTCTGGAGGCCAGTAACACTTCTTCTATGTTTTTAGGTAGGAGGAGGGGTGCCAGCACTACCCTTTCAGCAGCCAAGCCATCAGGTTGAGAGACCTCAGGTTAGGGTGTAAGAGAGAGCCCTGTTCCTGGGACAGGCGATCGGGCCTTGTCCCCAGTGGAAGTGGGGTCTCCGCTGCCAACTGGAGGAGAAGTGGGAACCAAGGTTGTCGCGGCCATCTGGGAGCTACCAGAATGACCGAGGCCTTGTCCCGAAGGATTTTGAACAGTGTTTGGGCCACCAGGGGCATGAGAGGAAACGCATATAGGAGGCCCCCTGACCAGGAGATCAGAAATGCATCTGCAGCCAGCCTCCAGGGATGTGGCTGCCTGGAACAGAACCGAGGCAACTGATGATTCTGTGGACTGGCAAAGAGATCTATGGACGGATACTCCCAGCAGTGGAAAATCTGCTGGGCTACCTCCCGATTCAGTTGCCATTCGTGAGGTTGAAGAATTCTGCTTAGTTTGTCTGCCAGGTAGTTCTCTTGGCCTGGCAGGTAAACCGCTTTGAGAGACATACCTTGTCTGATGGCAAAGGAGCAGAGGTCCAGTGCCTCCTGACACAGGACATGGAACCCTGTCCCTCCCTGCTTGTTCACGTAGAACATATCCACCTGGTTGTCTGTCTGTACGAGCACCGACTGATGTGAGAGGACATGGCAGAGTGCTTGCAGAGCCAGGTGTATCGCCCTGAGCTCTAAGAGGTTGATCTGTTGTGTCCCCTCCTGAGGAGACCACCACCCTTGAGTGCAGGAGTCCTGACAATGGGCTCCCCAGCCCAGCAGGGATGCATCTGTCATCAAGACTCTTGAAAACACTGGGGGTTGGAAAGGCACTCCTTCGAGCAGGTTGGGTCAATGATGCCATCAAACCAACGACTTGAGGAGTCGTTTGGACACCCTTACCTGTCTCGTAGTTGACCAGTGGCCTGCATCCACTGATCCCGGAGTCACCACTGAGCTATCCTCATGTGGAGCCGGGCGTTGGGGGTCACATGTACTGTGGAAGCCATGTGTCCCAACAGACACAGGAAATGCCTTGCTGATATTTGAGACTTGTGGTTTATCTGGCACACTAGCTCTCGAAGCCTCTGTGCCCTGTCTAGTGGCAGGTAAGCCACCATGTGTCCCAACAGACGCAGTAAATGCCTTGCTGATATTTGAGACTTGTGGTTTATCTGGCACACTAGCTCTCGAAGCCTCTGTGCCCTGTCTAGTGGCAGGTAAGCCTTTGCCTGCAGGGTGTCTAGTCTCGCCCCTATGAACTCAAAGGTCTGTGTGGGAAGCAAGGTGGACTTTGCCTGATTTATGACAAAGCCTAGATGTTGCAGTACGTGTATAGTGTGAGATGTGGCCTGTTGGGCCTCCTGAGGCGACGGGGCCCTGATGAGCCAGTCATCCAGGTATGGGAAGACAAAGATTCCCTGGTTTCTGAGAAACCCCACCACCACCGCCAGGCATCTGGTAAACACTCTGGGGGCGGAGGCCAGGCCAAATGGAAGTACTCTGTACTGAAAATGGTTTCCTCCCATGACAAATCTGAGATATTGTCTGTGTTCTGGATGTATGAGGATGTGTGTGTAGGCATCCTTCAGATCCAAGGAGCAGAGCCAATCTCCCTGGTGGAGGTATGGCAGCAAAATCCCAAGAGAGAGCATCTTGAACTTCTCTTTCACCAGGAACTTGTTTTAATTTCGCAGGTCGAGAATGGGCCTGAGGCCTCCTTTTCTCTTTGGTATCAGGAAATACCTGGAATAGAAGCCCTGGCCTTGCAGGTGGTTGGGTACTGGTTCCACCACCTGATCCTTAGGAGACTGGCTAACTCCTGCAGAAGGAGGTTCCTGTGCAGAGGAGGCCGTGGAGGCTCTCCTGGAAAGTAGGAGGGGGCACCTGGCTGAAGTGAAGCAAGTAGCCTTTCTGGACTATTTGCAAGGCCCAGGTATCTGTGGTGATTGTTGGCCACCTGTAGATGTGCAGAGCAAGCCACCCCTGGCTGGAGAAAGACCATACTGTGGCTGTCAAAAACCCGAACCGGCTGGGAGAGAGCTGGTGCCTGAGGCTTGGGGGTCTTCTGTTTACGCGGGCCATGCCTCTGTCCCTTGGCCTGCTGCCCATGTTGGGGAGCTGGGGAGGCCTGGTGAGTGGGGTATGTCATGAGGCTGGTAACAATAAAGATGCAGAGTTGAAAAGAAACTGTTTCTCACAAAGCTCTAGGTGTGCAATTACCTCAAAGCACAGCTAGAGGCGGCAGGAGTGATCCTACAGAAGCTAATGAGGCTAGGAGAGCTAACCAGTTGCACCTGGAAATTAGCCCGGGAGATTCAAAGGGAAGATCCCTTTATAAACGGAAGCTTAATGCTAGCAAAGCAGAACGAGACGAAGAAGGAGCAGGGGAAGAAAGAGACGGAGAAGCAGCAGGAAGAACAGCAGAAGGAGAAGGAACAAGGATTACGGCTGAAAAAGGAAGGAGAGACCTGAAGGAAGGAATCCTCCTTGAGCAAGCCCAAAAGGACAGAATTCACAGAGGTAGAGTTCAGAGGGGCCAAGCTACGAGAGCCGCTGTTCAGAGGGAGTCTGCCAAGGAAAGCAGTCAGGCTGGAGGGTATGCCACTCCCTGCTTAAGCAACGTTCCTGAGTCCAAAGCTGAAAGACATATACAGAGAGCCAGAGAGCCAGGCTTAGAGGAAAGCCTGCAGGCATTGGAGTATGCTGAACAAGCTTTACCAGGTACCCGAAGGGAAGGGGTTTCCAACAAAGCTACTTTGTCACTGAAGCATAGAGCTGGAGAATCCGCACCAGGTTTTATTAAACTTACAGGAAGTCCAGCACTGCCCAGTAGCTACCGACAGAAAACCTGTTGTCACAGAGACGTGCATGAAAGAGAAGGCTTCAGAACTTCAAGCTACAGAAACTCAAGGTATGAAAGTTTTATTCCTGCTAAAGAAAGCTTAACTCCTAAAAGCACTGCTAAAGCTAAAACTCAGTTGGTAAGAAGAGGAAAGAAACCAGAGTGGTTTGAAGAACTACCAAAAGACTTTAAAGCACAGTCTTATTGGAGGCAAGATACCAGAGACAGTCCATATAAACCCGTAACTGCCAGGGACAGCGTGTGCTCTGAGGGGGAAAGTAGTGAAGCAGAATTTATGGAAATAGAAGAAGCAAATACTATTCCCATTCCTCAGGAAGAAGCTATGGATTGTAGTTTGTGTATGGCTTCTAGCCTAGAATCCATAGCGACCTTGTAAATAAGAAGAAGTCTTGTTTAAATTGCTTTGCCCTGGAATGAATTGAATTCCTCCCTTTAACCCTTTTCAACTAATTGTGAAGATATTAACAATTGGTTTTACCTGCTTATTACTGGAACCTTTATGAACAGAGAACATTCTTTGATTTCTAGTGTCTTAATGAACCCTTGCACAGAGGGGAAATAAAAACCTTGCTTTCCTACACTCGTGGCTTAATTATTGAGTTCTCACAAGGAGCTGAAATACCTAAGACCAATCTCCATTTTGGCCTTAAAATACCCCACGCTCCTTGAAAATAAATATGTTGTACAGCAAGCCCTTACCGCCATTGGCCACTAGGGGCTGCCGGCATGACAGGTAACATAGAAACATGATGACAGAAAAAGACCACATGGCCTATCTAGTCTGTCCTTCCATATCAACAACTACAACAGTCCACTTTTTACCTTTAGAGATCCTCTGTGTTGGTCCCATGCTTTTTTGAATTCAGTTACTGTCCTCATCTCTACCACCTCCACTGGGAGACTATTCCACAGATCCACTACTCTTTCCGTAAAGAAATATTTCCGCATATCACTCCTGAATCTATCTCCCTTCACCCTCATCCCATGTCCCCTCGTAGCAGAACTTGCTTTCAATTGAAAGAGGCTCTCTCCCTGAACATTTATGCCACGGAGGTATTTAAACATCTCAATCATATCACCTCTATCCCGTCTTTCCTCTAAGGTGTACATATTAAGATCCTTAAGTCTGTCCTCATATGCTTTATAATGAAGCCCACTAATCATTTTAGTAGCCACCCTCTGCACCGACTCCCTGTTCACATCCTTTTGAAGGTGCGGTCTCCAGAATTGCACACTATACTCCAAATGAGGTCGCACCAAAGACTTATACAGAGGCATTATCACCTCCTTTTTTCTGCTAGCCATTCCTCTCCATATGCACCCAAGCATCCTTCTAACTTTTGACACAACCACGCCTAGGTCCCGCTCTTCTTTAGTGGACAAAAGTACTTCACCTCCTATACTGTATTGCTCCCTTGGATTGCTGCAGCCCAAATGCATGACCTTACATTTTTTAACATTAAATCCCAGCTGCCAAATTCTAGACCATTCTTCAAGCTTAGCTAGATCCCTCCTCATGTTATCTACACCTTCGTGGGTGTCTACTCTATTGCAGATTTTGGTATCATCTGGAAAGAGGCAAACCTTACCCGACAGCCCTTCCGCTATATCACTAACAAAGATGTTAAAAAGAATCGGACCAAGGACAGATCCCTGGGACACACCACTGGTAACATCCTTCTCCTCAGAGTGAGCTCCATTTACTTGTACTCTTTGTTGCCTCCCACCCAACCAATTTCTAACCCAAGCAGTAACTTTAGGGTCCATCCCTAGGGTGCTCAGTTTGTTTATAAGTCGCCTGTGAGGAACAGTGTCAAAGGTTTTAGTTGTGGTAAGCAGTATCCTTTCTTTTTAGAAGGGGCAGAGGTCTTTTGGATAGCCTTGTCCGAGTCAAGTACTCGGACTCGATTTGCGCAGCCTTTTCAGTCATGGGTTTGCTGAACAGGTTCTCACCCTGGCAGGGGACATCGACCAACTTGTCCTGTACCCATAACTCCAGGTCCGACAATATTAGCCAAGGCTGGCGTCGGGCACCGATGCCAGCTGCGGCTACCCAGGCCGAAGCCTTGAAACCATCATAGGCTGTCCGAGACATAAACTTCGAGCACTCTTGAATCCCCGTGGACAAGGCCTTGAATCTCTGCAAGGGTTCCTCGGAGAGGCTAGCTGAGAACCCGGCAATCTCCTTTGCCAGGTCCCTTAAGTACATGTCCATGTACAGCTGGTAGGTTTGGACACGGCATGATAGCATCGAGCCTTGGTAGCACTTTCTGCCGAGGGCATCCAGGTTCCGGGCATCCCTTCCAGGAGGCACCAAGAAGTGCATTTTTTAGCTCTTGAGCCTTTGCATGGCCGATTCCACAACCATGGAGTTGTGTGACAACTGTGCCTTCTGGAACCCAGGGCTCTTGTGGACTCAATAAAAGGAATCGACCCACCTGCTCAGCACCGGCATCGATGCCGTGGTTTCTCACATACGGAATAACAGCCGGTACAGTAAGGGCTTCCTTTGGTGGAAAATCATACTGGAGGGCATCGAGCTCTTCGGCTCGAGGTTCCTCCTCGGTGTTCACCGAGAAGGCCAAGGCCTTGGCCATGTCTCACATAAACTCCGAGAACCGGGTATCCTCCGGGGGAGACCTTCTCCGAGGTTCGGACCCCGGCGAGTCCGATGGGACACACCGGGTCCGGTGGGTGGCTGGGGAGTCTTCTTCCTCTGTCTCCCAAGCCGAGTCCTCCGAGGAGGAATCGACAGACTCCGGCCGCGATGGCTTCGATCTCGATCGCCCCCACGCCGATGGCACTGGCGTCAACGACCTCAGTCCCAAACGGGAAGTCGAGGGAGACCTCGGCCGAGGATCGGCTCAGCCTCCGGGGTCGACTTGGACGTCGAGGTCCCAGTGGTCGGGGCAGATGGACCGGTGAGACCGGCCATCAGTGTCCACTGCTGCTCCATGAAGGCAGACATGCTCCGCTCCAAGGCCGCCATTCTGACACCGAGTCCAGAAGGCTCCACAGCCTCTGGCTCGGGCCCTGACGGTGTCGGGCCCAATGATGGTTCTTCCGGAGGACAGTCCATGAGGACAACAGTGTTTACCTTTCTTGGTGTCTCTGGCTCCATGCGAGGCACCTTGGCAGGCTGCTCCAACTCCGAGGACTCGGGACAGCGGTCAGGACTCCGAGGCCTGGCCCGTGAGGAACCAGGCCTATCAGAGGTATCCAAAGATGCCACCCTCACGAGTTTTTTCTTCCTCCGGTGTTCCCTGGAGGGAGACCCCCCTTTCAGAAGACCCACGATGGTGCTCGGAGTCGGACAACTCCCGAGACGTTGAGGCTTCTGACAAGGTCCGGATCCAAGTGGAGGTGGACTCTGATAAAATCCTCTCACGCTGCCGCTGCCGACTTCTAAGAGCTTTAGAAGACATCTTGCTGCACAGGCCACAGGGTCATGGTCAGCCCCGAGGCATCGGAGACAGCAGTCATGTGTGTCGGTGAGGGACATTAACTTTTTCACACCGATCACACTTTTTAAACCCGCTGGCAGCCGGGGGGCGGAGCCTGATGTCCAGCGGGTAAGACGCTTCGCGCTGAAGCTCCCGAGAGGCCTACTTAGAATCCTGACTTAATACCTATACAAACTTACTATTTCGCTCCGGGCTGACCGGGGTACCTCGGGGGAGATGGCGGCCCATAAACCAGCGCGCTTGGACTTCGGGTCTCCTTCTTCTTCTCACGGAAAACGCTCCAAAACAGAGGTGTCCTCCCCACAGAAGATGGTTCCATTTCGTGAAAACCCCGAAATGCACCTGGAGATTTTGGAGGAACTACGCGGCGTGAAGGAATTGGTGCAGTCCAATGGAGAAGCGCTTAGAGCCCTGCGAGAAGACTTTGGAGTGCTCCAGGACCGACTTGAAAGTCTCTCATTACGGCAGGACAATATGGCGGGGGTCCTCGACTCGCACGCGGTGCGCTTGGGCGCACTGGACAAGGCTGAGCGCCAGATACAGAATCTTCAAAAAGAGTTAGAAGATAGCAATAATCGAGCCCGTCGCAACAATGTGAGGCTCATTGGAATACCGGAGGGGGTGGAAGCGGGAGATATGAGAGAATTCCTGCTCAAAACTCTTCCTTCCTTGCTGAAGATCACCTTTCATAAAGAATTGGAAATCGATCGTGCACACCGTGTTCCTACCCACATGGCGCTCAACCGAACGACCCCCCGGCCTATTATCTTTCGCTTGCTACGATATCAACAAGTGGAACAAATTTTAAATGCTGCCCGGGCGAACCATCATTTGGAATTTGAAGGTCACAAAGTCTCCTTCTTCCCTGATTTGGCAAAGCCTACCGTTGACCGACGGAAGAAACTCCTTGCTTTTCGCCCTCGACTTCAACAGCTACAGGCTCGCTTTGGCCTGTTGTATCCCGCGAAGCTCCGAGTGACTCTCCACAACCAAACCAGGACATTCGAAGATCCTGATCTACTAGCAACATTTTTAGACTCCAAAGAAGCAGAGCAGATGCGCTAATCCAACGACGTGGACTTTTATTTGCCGGCTCTGTCCGCCATTTTGAAGGGCCCGATGCGGCGGTCATAGTCAAGCACAGGGACTACCTGGACTTTCTTTCTTTCTTTCTATGACTTTCGTTTTGTGGTCTCCTATCCCTCCATGATGTGTGCCTCGGTCGGACTCGGAGCACGCACAGTCCTACAGGTTATGTGTTTCTTTCAATTTTGGCCTTCTCTGGGGCTTCTCCCCGCAGACACATGGTCGCCAGTAATTTTTGGGGTTCTGCTTCTTCTCTACCGCGCTGCGGTTTTCTTTTTTTAATGTGGGGCGCTTCATTGTATTATCTAAGCTTATTTTCTTTTATGCCATATGTACAGCCCGATACAGTCAATATGAGGGACATTGTGAAATTAGGTGCGCTATCATGCTCAGAATTTTTAACTTGTCTGAATGGCTTTATGTAAAATCTTATCACTCAATGTAAAGGGCATTAATAGTCCAATCAAACGAAAGAAAATCCTTAGCTATCTTAGCCATGAGCATGCTGATTTAGCGTTTCTTCAGGAAACGCACTTAAACTCTGCTGAAACACTGAAACTCAATGTTAAGCCTTATATGGTGGCTGCCTATTCTCCCGCCGTTTCCAAACGGTGCGGGGTAGCCATTCTGGTTAAGAAATCTTTGCAAGCTACTGTAATTGATACTAGCGCTGATAAGGAGGGTAGATGGGCCCGAGTACATCTTAAGGTTGGAGATAGTGAATTTACATGTATTTGCATTTATGCCCCGAATGTGGACAACCCTGCTTACTATGCAAGTATTGCGCAGTTGGCACAGGCCTCTGCCAATACTCCATTAATACTTGGTGGTGACTTTAATCAAGTGTTAGACCCTCTGATAGATAGACAGCCGCCTAGAACGAGTAGTCCACCCAAGAGTCTTGCTACCCTTACAGCTCTGATGCACGATCTTGCGCTGGTAGATATATGGAGGCTGCTTCACCCCTCCGACTTAGAGTTCACTTTCTTTTCTGCCCCCCATCACTCCCAATCTAGAATAGATTTCTTTCTCATTTCCAAAGCACTGATTTCTCAAGTAGACACGACTAGGACTCATCCTCTCCATATTTCAGATCATGCTGCCACATCTTTATCATTACGTGTCACTGCGCGGGACGATTCTCCCCGAGCTTGGTTTTTTGATAGATCCCTACTAGGTCAAAAAGATTTTCAGGTTGATATAAAGGCTGCTATCCAAGATTATTTTCATTTTAACTCACCCCATGACACAGCGGGCTGGGCTTGGTGGGAGGGTTTTAAAGCATCTATCCGTGCCACTATAACTAGCTATCAAATTCGGCAGGGGAAACAAAGAAAGCAGCATTTACTGATTCTAGAGCAGCAGATACAAGCTGGGGAGCGTCTCCTCACGTCCCGTACTGACCCATGTATTTTACTCCGTTTACAACGCTTGCGTTTTCAATACAATCAGCTTTTGTATACTGCTGCTGTTAAAAATATTGAATCACAACAAGGGCTATATTATCGGGAAAATAATCGTGCTGGCAAATTATTAGCAAATGCCCTAAAAGGTCGAAAAGAAGCCAAGCGTGTTACCGCCCTCCGTAATCCGTCGGGGGGGGGCTTGGTCACTAAAGATACCGAAATCTTAGAACTCTTTCGTGATTTTTATACTCGGCTTTATCAATCTGAATGTGATTTTGAGCCAGATGTATTTGAACGCTTACTTTCAGGGGTACAAAGACCGACCCTATCTGATGAAGATAGAGTGGCCTTGGACACACCATTTACTGTCTCAGAAATTCATTCTGCTATCAAGAAATGTGCCTCAGGTCGAGCCGCAGGCCCAGACGGTCTCCCTGCTGAATTCTACAAAACCTTTCACGCTGACTTAGCTCCAGTTTTGAAAATTTATTTTTCTGCTCTGGCCGAGGAGGGTTCTCCTTCTGGGTCCTTTTCAATGGCAAATGTAGTAGTTTTTGAGAAAGAGGGGAGAGACCCGCAACTAACAGCTAATTATCGTCCAATTTCCCTCCTAAACGCGGACTATAAAATCTTTGCCACCATTCTCTCTACCCGGCTCTCGGATAGGATGCCTACCTTAATACACCCAGATCAATGCGGTTTCATTCCTGGTAGATCAACTGCTGACAATGCTCGGACTCTATGCCATGTACTGACTACCGCAGTTAATCTCGATCGCCCATTTGTTGGCCTCTCACTTGATGCTGAGAAGGCCTTTGATCGCTTAGAGTGGCCCTTCCTGTTTGCAGTCCTCCGCTGGTACGGATTCGGGGAAGGTTTTCTCCGTTGTCTTCGCACCATGTACGCACAGCCTACAGCCAGTATATGTGCCAATGCTTTAAAGTCTCAGCCTTTTCCCCTTCAACGCGGCACTCGCCAGGGATGCCCACTGTCTCCACTTCTCTTCGATCTTGCACTCGAGCCCTTGGCTTTACTAATCCGGCAATCGGAGGAGATTCATGGAGTCCCCTTCACCCATAGGGAAATCAAAATTTCAGCATATGCTGATGATCTTATGCTTTTTGTCTCTATAGACTCAGTACCGGCTGTCCTAGAGCAAATTGGTAAATACTCACAACTGTCCGGTTATAAGATAAATTGGACCAAGTCGGTAGCCTTTCCATTAAATCCTTTGCTTCATCAGGCAGATATGCAACCCTTCCCCTTCTTATGGCAACCTCGCATGGTCAAATACCTTGGGGTACACTATTGTTCTCCTTTGGAAGACACTATCTCCTTCAATGCCAAAGACTTAACCTCTAAAGTCCGGGCGCTTACTCACCGCTGGACTCCTTTAACACTTACCTGGTGGGGTCGATTAGAAACCATAAAAATGATGATTGTTCCGAAAGTGAATTATATCTTAGAAATGTTGCCCTGTCTCTTCCCTCGACGTATATAAAGATATAGAGGGCCTTCTGACTAGATACCTGTGGCAAAACAAGACACCTAGGATAGCGAAACATAAGCTGCAAGCAGATAAGGAAAATGGGGGTGTCAGATTCCCTGATTTCCTGAAGTATCATCAATCTTTTCTTCTCAAACAAGGCGCTCGTTGGCTGGAAGATCCAGTACCGAGTAGACCTGTGTGGCTAGACATAGAAGAGGACCTTTGCAAACCGATTCCTCTTACTTTTCTCCCTGGTATGACTCTCCCATCAGACTCCCACTTTCCACCAATGCTTTTAGACACCTTAGGTGCCTTTACTAATCTCATGCACTCTTTAGACCCCCGACTCTGTCCGATAGACAAGCTCCCACTTTGGTACAACATTCGATTTCGAATACAAAATAAACCGATGGCGTGGAGCCCCTGGTACACTAGGGGCATCTGGATTCCTAGTCAGTTGTTCCATGAAGGTCGCTGGAAAACTTTTAGTGAATTGCAAATTGAATTTGGTCTCCCAGCGAAACACTACTTTCAGTTGGTGCAACTTCAGCATTGCCTTCGGAGTGCTAAGGTGCTCCCGCCATCGGCCTCCCCTACACACAAGGTTGGTTGGAGACTATCCGATCTATCGGTAGTTCACCGGGTGTAGCATCCAATTTTTACAAAACCTTATGTAATGCTATAACTAGGGATACCCCTATAGCGCAGAAAGCATGGGAGAGAGAATTGCATGTGACTTTGACCCCGGAGCAATGGAGCCTTGTCTGGAGTAGAGTGACACGGGTCTCCCGATCCGCCTCACTCACTCAGACACTCTTCTTTCTGGCCCACCGGTGTTTTTACACTCCTGACAGATTAGCCAAATGGAACACTACTCAGGGCAATAGTTGTTGGACATGTCATGCGGCCATTGGTTCACTACCTCATGTTATGTATGAATGTCCCGCACTACAGTATTACTGGAGTCGGGTCTGGGGTCGTATCCAGTCTATTTTGCACTTTCAAGAGCCCCTTACTTGGAGGATAGTGGGACTTCGCTCAGCTGCGGGGATCCCCTCTCTTCCAAAAAAGGCTTCCTTCCTTTTGGACTTTATGCTTGGCATTGCTATTTCCCTAATTACGAAATACTGGAAAAATAGCTCCCAGCTGAGCCCCAATGAATGGTGGAATCATGTCTGTCTTTACAGTAAATATGAACAAGTACCTCGTATGTTTGCTTCCCCCATTCAGACTCCTCATCATCGGTCTAAATGGAAGATGCTCAATGACTATGTACATTCTGCTCAATGCTCTCATCTGACTGTCTAAATTTGTATATATCTTTGTTCCATGATTATGCTGTATCGCAGATACTCTTTTGATTGTTTTGATGTATAATCACTGTTGTTTGGAAGCGCTCACATACTGACATAATCAGCTAGAGAAGAAGCGTGGGGGTGGGGGGTAATTGGGTTTACTTTTCTTTATTGTATAATTGTTTTGTCTCCTTTGGTGTGTTGTTTCTTTTGTTTGTTGCAAAATGAAAATAAAAATTAAAAAAAAAAAAAAAAAAACCCGCTGGCAGCCATCAGGGAAAAACAGCCCCTGTGAGGTCAAATGAGTGGGCTGCCAGTGAAAAATAAAAAGGGCGCAAACGCTAGTCACTAAGGACAAAAAACAAAAAATAGTGACTGGATTCGATACCGGTGTACCGAACCGAGGCAGGGAGGGGAACCGGCGTCAAACCGGGTCGAAGAGAAGAATCTTCTGTGAAGTTTGACACACTTTTTCCGCGAGGGAATTTGCACCACGTCCGTTGGCACTGTGGAAAAAGGGAGACTGAGCAAGATGGCGCCCTTGGGCGGGAAGGGGACCACGCAGGTGCGATGCAATCCCAAAGGCTTTCTTTGAAAGCTGGGGAATTGCTCCGCATGAGGGCTCCATTGGCGCCGACGTCACCCATATGTGAGGACTGACTTCCTACTTGTTCCTGGAGAAAATTGTTAATTTTTTTAGGGACCTCCAAGGATTCTGTCAGAGGATTTTATTTGGTCCAGAGTACAGCAAGGCAAGGTCCTGGATACTTTTTCTCTTTTCAATCACAAGCTAGGAGAGGTGTATGCACTCATTAGCAGAGTCAAACCAAAGAGTGTGGTCAGCATTTATAAAGGTTTGCCATTAACTGCATTGGATTCACACTGACTCACATAATGAAAATCTTAAGTTCTGATATGTCCACTCATGAAAAAAAAATCATACTGAAACTTGCATCTTCAATGTACAGGCTTATTGCCAGAAGGTCACTTTAAGTACACCAGAATACAATCTAAGATGTGTCATGCTGGGTGAGACCAATGGTCCATAGAGCCCAGCATCCTTTCTCTGACAGCGGCCAATATTTATTCAGCTAGGCTTATATACCACTTTTCTATGTGTCAAAGCGGTGTACATTCATGTACAGTGTGTATGTGTGTGTATATATATATATATCCCCTTGCACCCGAAAGGCTCACAATCTACGTTTTTGTACCTGTACCAATATGCATTTCTTGAATGAGAACCAATTAATGTGTTTCTGCCATTACCCCACTCCCAAAAAAGAGAAATTAGACTTACCTGCTAATTGTTGTTCAATGAGGAACTCCAGTCCAGTCCCGCACCTCTGGGTAGTGTACCTCTTCCAGCAGCTTGGAGACTGAGCATGTCATCTTTTTGATGACACTAGTGTACATATGCAGCTGACACCGCCTACCAGCCCCAGTTCCTATTGTCAAAACAGACTCAGAGGAGCAGCAATTAAGTAGTTAAACATGCAACAAACACTTCTATGTCTAAATAAACTAGTACCCCCTATATCCCCTGGGAAGGATATCCCATCCCCCCCTCCAGGATAGAGAGGCCTACCTGTTGAGCACCTGAGCAACTCCAACCAGCGGAGAGCGAGCAGTCGATAGCTCTTCTGGTCCGCTACCCCCCAAACGCTGATTACACATCCCTCACCAGTTCCCCCTGACCACTTCCTCCACCAAGGGAACCAGCTTCAGGATCGGGGTGTGCACAGATTATCACAGAAAGCACTCAGGGAGGGTTCCGGGATCGGACTGGAGTTCCTCAAGGAACAATAATTAGCAGATAAGTCTAATTTCTCTTTCCTTATCGTCCCTGCAGTCCAGTCCCGCACCTCTGGGATGTATCAGAGCAGTTAAACTAATGGGAGGGAACCACACAACCAGTCTGAAGCACTGCCAATTTGAAACAAGTGTCCCCTGCCACCTGGACATCCAGGCAAAAATGGTCAGAGAAAGTATGCTGCACTACAGATCTCCACCAGCGAAACTAAACTATACTCTGCCCACGAGGCTGCCTCAGCCCTCGTGGAATGCGTCTGCAACCTCGCCGGCACTGCTCTACCCTTCAAGATGTATGCCGACGTGATTGCCTGGAAATGGAGGCCTTAGCTGCCGCCTCACTTTTGCGCAGCCTGCCAAACAGAACCAACAGATGGTCCGATCTCCGAAAGGACGATGCCCTTTTCACATACCTTCACAGGACTCTTTTACCATCCAGGTGGCACAGCTGTGGAGTGGCAGGGCCCATATCCGCTCTCGCCCACATCCACGCTCACCAGAGCCGGCAAGGAAACGGCCTGATTTAAATGAAATGCTGACACCACCTTGGGCAAAATGAAGGAACAGGGCACAGGGCCACTTTCTCCTTGGAGAAGGAAAGGAATGGCTCCTGGCATGATAGGGTCCAAAGCTCCGAAATCCTGCATGATGAGCGAATCACCACCAGGAATACCATTTTCAGAGTCAAATCCTTCAGGGAAGCTTGACTCAATGGCTCAAAGGGTTCTCCAGACAGCACCATCAGCACCAGATTTAGATCTCAAGGCGGTACCACCACCCTCTTTAGCAGACGGAGGTGGGTCACTGCCCGTTGAAAGCTCAGCACGCCTGGGTGTGTACCCAAGAGCACCCTGTGGAATTTCCCGCGATAACCGGAAATCGTCGCCAGTTGCACCCTCAAGGAATTGGTGGCTAGATCCTTATCAAAACCAGATTGCAAGAACGCCAAGATGTCCGGGACAGAGGCTGTGGGAAGGGCGCGCCTGCCTCTCTCTGCACCATGATTCAAAGATGCACCCTACGCCATAAGTGAGAATCGATCCACCCGGGGCATGCGAAGCGGAACCTGCGTCAAAAGGTCCTTCCGAACCAAAAGCCACCACAGTCAATCCGCCAGTATCTGAATCAGGTCATCATACACGGGCACCTCAGCAGTCTGGTGCCACCAGAATTACAAATCCCCAGTGTGCCTCTATCGATTGCACTAACTGGCCTATGAGTGCCCAGGGGGGACAAACAGAGAAGACCCTCTTTGAGCCACTGCTGAATTAGAGCATCCAGGCCCTCGGACATCCTCTCTTCTTCTGCTGAAAAACCGGCAGGCCTTGGCCGACTCGAACATTGCCATTAGGTCCATGACCAGTGTGCCCCATCGGCGAACCACCTGCTCGAACACCTCCTGATTGAGCTGCCACTCTCTGGGGTCTATGTGCACTCAACTGAGGTAGGTTGCCATCACATTGTCAACTCCTGCTATGTGCGCCACCGATAATGCCTGGAGATGAATCTCTGCCCATCCAAACAGCCTTTCGGCCTCCTCCTCCAGGGCTGCACTGCCCATGCCTCCTTGCCGGTTGATGTAAGCCACCGTGGTCACATTATCCAACAGGACTCGGACCACCTTTCCCTGCAGCCATGGCTCAAACCTTTCTAGCGCCAAAGTCACCACTCGCATCTCTAGCCTGTTGATTGACCACAGGGCTTCCTGCGGACTCCAGTCCCTGAACAAAGCGTCCTTCGCAATGGACTCCCCAATCTGACAGGCTAGCATCGGTCATCAGTGGAACCCACACTGGGGACTCCTTCAAGGCTCCCCACATGCAGCCACCAACTGAGGACTCTTCTGGTGCTCCGTGGGCAGGGGAGTACTTGGGACAGGGGTTGACTCTGACGGGACCATCAACAGAGCAGAGCCCTCTGCAGAGGTTGCTTGTGCACCCTTGCCCATGAGACTAGCTCAAGAGTGGCCGCCATGGTCCTCTGAACCTGCAGATAATGCCACGCTGATGGTCTTGCCATCTTCAGGAACTGCCATATCCACTGTCGTAGCTCTTGCGCCAGGCGATCTGGCAGGAAAACCCTGCCCACGCGGGTATCAAAGCACGATCTCAAATACTCTAGCTCCTGGGCTGGCCGTAACTGACTCTTGGACAGGTTGACCCCCCAACCAAGACTTTGAAGGAACTCTCCTGCCCGCACTGTTGATCTTTCGCTATCGTTCCTGGACTTCGCTTGGATCAGCCAATCGTCTAGGTACAGGTGGATGAGAACCCCTTCCTTGCGGAGAGCTGCCGCCACCACCACCATGACCTTGGTGAAGGTACATGGGGGAGGTTGCCAGACTGAAGGACAATGCTCGAAACTGGAAATGGCCCCTTGGCACTGCAAAGCGGAGAAACGCTGATGTTCGGAATGGATGGGAATGTGCAGATACGCCTCCGTGAGATCAAAAGTCGCCAAAACCTCTCCGCTTCCTACCCCCACTATTACTGATCGCAGCATTTCCATGTGGAAATGTGGTAACCGGAGACAGCAGTTCATGCCCCTGAAGTTGAGAATTGGGCAAAAGGAACCCTTCCTTTTGGGCACCACGAAATACATGAAGCATCGACCGCAGACATACTGGTCTCACGGAACCAGTTTCATGACTCTCAGCTGCATGAGACAAGTCAATGTCTCTTCTACTGCCACCAACACCGTTGTGTCCACTTTGGGAAATCAAAGGAGCTTGCTCTTGCTCTGGCAGCGAATATAGGCGTGTCATGGATTGCACCCCTTTAAGGCCAGCCCCCAGCAGATCCCACTCATCCTGGATCATCTGTCCTACTACTCCATGTACTGGGAAGACTTTCCGCGATTTTTGCACCACCTGGAACAGTGGATCATACAGCACCCTCTGCTGGGAGGTTAGCAGGCATATTCAGGGCTTGAGGGACTCCAAGGTACACACAAAATGTGAGCCCTTTGGGGATAAGTAATTGAATCGGTACCTGTTTGTAGTTATTGTAAACCACTTTGATGCCTTTCAGCCTGGGTGGTATATCAAGAAATTGCATACACATAAACATAAGCATAAAGATGAGTGCCGGTAGCTCCTCCTGGCGGAAAACCCAAACAGTCCAGGCCTGATCCTCATGTTCTGGGCTCTCTCCTTCCTCCAACTCCTCCTGCAGATCTAGCTCTGTGTCAAGGTCTTCCACATCCAGCCCCTCCGACAACGGCGATGGCTGCCACTCCTCTAAGCCTCTAGATCACTTAGACACCATTGTTCCTCTTAGCCCTCAGTTCCAGGGACAAGGAGCCACTTGCCAAGCCCTGATGACATAGGCAAAAGTAAGACAAACACCGGTGAGAACTCCCCCGGGAGACCTATTGCTCCCTGGGCTTGAGGAGTGGATGGTCCGGGCATCATGCAGGGGCCAGATCCGTTGAAGGTAACATGGTGCCCCCCGCCTCCAGGGTTTCTTGCAACCGGGAGGGACTCTCCTGCCTCTTCTCATCCTGCATGTCCTGCTCCCATGACAGCCTCTTGCATGCAGTCTAGGCAGATGCCTGCCTCCGAGACCACACCCCATCTGGGACCGGATATCTTGAGGATTTTTAGATTGCATTGTATTTTAAAGATATGAAATGGACCTTGCACTGATCCAATCAAACTGACACTTTTTCCAAGTAAAGTTTACGTTTTTATTCTAATACTACAAATGGTTATAAGTGAGTACAACGTCCCTTACAAGCAATATTACAAATTTAATAGGTACATAATCTGGGCTAAGAGACAAGGGATGATCATGTCATGTTATTCACTAACCATAGACAGATGGAAGGATTTCATTTGCCTCCTATCTACTGACTGACTATCTTTCAAATTACATGCATTTCTTGTATGCAGGTACCTCCTGTTTTCCACAGAGCTACAGCTGCTACAAACCTATATGCAGCACTTTTTTTTCTCCCCCACTTATCTTTCATTTATTTCTATCTCTGGCTTTTTATCTGACCCTTCTCAGGAGAAAGTTACAATGTCTCAACCAACTGTCACTGACATCACCTGATCAGGCACAACAGCACTCTGAAATCTGCCCAGCAGCAATGGCATATCTGATTAGGCTTTTCCCACAGGTCTGCATCGAGCCATTGTGCATGAATAGGTTTTGAGCTGTATAACACAAGGAATGTTTAAGGATTAAGTGGGGTTCACCCTCCTTGATACCATCCTATACCAGGCACTGTGGTCTGGTCGGCATGGTGGGAAGGACTGGGGGCACTCCCCAGGAATGCCCTCAATCTGTACCTGGGTAGGTAAAAGGATCCCCAGCACAGTCTACCTCCACAGACTCAGGCACAGAGCACTAGAGTACTTAAACTAAAATAAAATAAAAGCAAACCAAAATCTAATTAACTGAAACTGAAATTAAAAAGAAACTGCAAATGGCCTCCTAGGAAGAGGCTGCTCTGTCCTGCTTTATTCTCCAGTGGCTGCCTCTCCCGGGCACCCAAAACACAGCAGGGGGTTAAACACATGAGGGCCTGAATAAGAAGAAATTGCGCCTAAATGCAGCGGGGGGAGTTTTCCGCACCGCTGCAGTCTCCCAAACATGCGGCTGAACGCCACTCTCTGTCTCCTCGTGTTCTGGTGGTTGCTAGAGATTTCTGCTGTCCTCCCCCCCCCCCTGCCAAGCTGCTGGAAGAGGTACACTACCCAGAGGTGTGGGACTGGACTGAAGAGACGATAAGGAAGTCCTCTTCTTCAGCATTTAGAGGTTTTGTTTTTCCAGTGTGCATTTGATATGCAGGGACTTGTGAGGTTTAATGTGCTCCATCATGACACGTACGGCTATCAGGCCACTTGTCAAAGGAATAAATAATTCAAGTCTAAAAAAACAATATGTGCACCAAGACAAAAAATACTTCAATCTCTCTGGCGTTCATCCAGCACAAATTAAAGCCAACTGCCTCAAGCAATGAAGTAATCAGATCCTCGGAGAAAGCCTAATAACTAAAACTCACTTTATTTGTAAGAGTAAATACGGGTATCGTCTGATGATCTTTTACCATGCATGTTACTTTTACAGTAAGGGGCAGGAATAATAAGAATACAACTGCTTTAATGGGACATGATGTAGGACACTGGTTTCACATCTCTATAGGATACTGTGTTGGTATAGCGAGAATATTATCCTCCCCTTCATATTTTCCATTGTTTATCAGGGATATCTTGGAAAATCTACCACTGTAAGAACATATGAAATTAACATATACAACAGGAAAAGCACCTTCTATCCTCAACACATAAGCAAAGTAATGTGTCCATGTAGCAGAGGTCAGTGCTAGGATATTTGACTTTCTAGATTAACTTACAGTCATGCACCCACCTCGTTCCCCTAGACCCATACAATTAGATTTTGGAAAATAATATTTTCCATTAAAATGAACAGAACTGCAGCATTTATACTAAGGGGCATGTTTACTAAACATTCCTAACGTGCGGGGCCGCGGTAGTGTGCGTGTGCCATATAAGGAGTGGGCGGTTCAGGCAGAAAGAAGAAAAAAACCCGACCGTACGTGTGCGCATCGCGCTAATTTGCGGGGCCCACATTAGCGCGTGAGAAGGCTAAGTGGGGCGCTGCTGAGCACATATCAGAACAGAGCTGTAGCACAACGGTGAACACACTAACCAATGATGCAGGGGCCACAGGTTCAATCCCCCATTGTGTGCAACAAAAAGGCCAGCTGAGGCAATACCTTGAATGTGTAAAAGTGGTTCAGGAGGCAAAGTACTTTTGGACGGCATAAGGCGGCACACTGTTCGTTTTGTACGGCATAAGGCGGCGCACTGTACTATCTGGGCGGCACAAGGCGGCGCACTGTTCTTTTTGGGCGGAACAAGGCGGCGCACTGTTCTTTTTGGGCGGAACAAGGCGGCGCACTATTCGTTTTGGGCGGCACAAGGCGGCGCACTAATTGTGGGCAGCAGGAGGTGGCGCGCTGATGGGCATAAGGCGGCGCGCTGATGCCAAAGCAAAGGAACACAGCCACAGCACAATGGTTAAGAACATAAGAACATAAGAAATGCCATACTGGGTCAGACCGAGGTCCATCAAGCCCAGTATCCTGTTTCCAACAGTGGCCAATCTAGGTCATACGTACCTAGCAGTTTCCCCAAAAGACACAGGTTCTGCAGTGCTTGTACTAGGTCAAGCATTGATATCCTGGGTCCCTTTTTAATAGTGGTTTATGGACCTTTCCTCCAGGAACTTGTCCAAACCTTTTTTAAACCCAGCTATACTAACAGCCCTTACTACATCCTCCGGTAACAGATTCCAGAGTTTGATTACACGTTGAGTGAAGAAATATTTTCTCTTATTTGTCTTAAATAGTTTACCCTGTAGCTTCATTACATGTCCCCTAGTCCTTCTATATTCTGATAGCGTAAACAATTGATCCACGTTTATCCGTTCCACTCCATTCATTAATTTATAGACCTCTATCATATCTCCCCTCAGCCGTCTCTTTTCCAGGTTAAAGAGCCCTAACCTTTTTAGCCTCTCTTCATAGGAGTAGCCTTCCATCCCCTTCACCAATTTGGTGGCTCTTCTCTGTACTTTTTCTAATAACTCTATGTCCTTTTTAAGATACGGTGACCAGAATTGCACACAATATTCAAGGTGCGGTCGTACCATGGAGCGATACAGAGGCATTATAATATCCTTTGTTTTATTCTCCATCCCTTTCCTTATGATACCTAGCATTCTATTTGCTTTCTTGGCCGCCGATGCACACTGGGCGGAGGGTTTTAACATGTTATCCACAATGACTCCTAAATCTTTTTCCTGGGTGGTGGTTTCTAATGTGGAGCCTTGCATCGTGTAACTATAGTGTGGGTTGTTCTTTCCTAGGTGCATAACTTTGCACTTGTCCACATTAAATTTCATCTGCCATTTGGATGCCCAGTCTTCCAATTTATCCAGATCCTCCTGCAGTTTTCCACAATCCTCTTGGGTTTTAACAACTTTAAACAGTTTTGTGTCATCTGCAAATTTGATAACCTCACTAGTTATTCCTTTTTCCAGGTCATTTATGAATATGTCAAAAAGTAGGGGACCCAGTACAGATCCCTGGGGTACTCCACTATTCACCTTTTTCCATTGGGAATATTGGCCATTTAGCCCTACCCTCTGCTTTCTATCTTTTAACCAGTTCCCGATCCACAATAGTACACTGCCTCCTATCCCATGACTTTTTAGCTTTGCCAAAAGTCTCTGATGGGGGACCTTGTCAAAAGCTTTCTGAAAGTCCAGATACACTATATCAACAGACTCACCTTTGTCTACCTGTTTATGCACACCTTCAAAAAAACAGATCAGATTAGTAAGACAAGATCTTCCTTGTCTAAAGCCATGTTGGCTGTCTCCCATTAGGCCATGGCTATCCACATGCTGTGTAATTTTGTTCTTTATGATGGTTTCTACCATTTTCCCTGGTACTGACGTCAGGCTCACCGGTCTGTAATTTCCCGGGTCACCCCTGGAACCCTTTTTAAAAATTGGTGTTACGTTGGCGACCCTCCAATCTTCAGGTATTACAGATGATTTTAATGAAAGTTCACAGATTACCAATAGCAGGTCTGCAATCTCATATTTCAGTTCTTTCAACACTCTGGGTTAAGACACTGACCAATGGTGCAGGGACCAGGGGTTCAATCCCTCACAATGCCCAGTGAAAAAGGCTAGCTGAGGCAGTATGTTATATGTTGTGGAGTGCTGTAGGAGGCTTTTTAATTTTATTTTGTGATAACTACTAGCAAAAGCACTCTCACAGCATATTAATATAAGGCGGCCCATAAGGCACATGTTACAGTGCACCGTCCGCCAAGGCACCCTAGAATGTCCCCTATAGGGCAGCATGTATGTTGCGACACAGGATAATGTATAGTGCACCCTATATGGCTGGCAACCGTAACGTGCCCTATAGGGTGCCCCATAAAGCACCCTCAGAGGCACCTTATGGGTACAGTACGCTGAGGGTGGTATTGCTGGCAGCAACATATGTACAGTAAATTAAAATAAATCTGTGGACACCCCTATCACATAACCCCACTGTGGGTTTGAACTCATGACATCTGGCTGCACAGCCAGTGACGTAACCATTGGGCTACAGCTGTAAGCAACCCCTGGCTGGCTGCAGATAGCCTGTACGTCACCTCACTGACAGTCTGCTGTTGTGAACCACCTGTACCCATGATGCACTGCACATGCAAATAAGCTGTCCACGATTGAACACAGGATGGGAAATGCACCCCTAAAGCTCCCCGGCCTGGTAGGGGGAAGTGTCCGTGTGCACCCACACAGCACCTCGGCCTGGTAGGGTGTCCTGAGTGGGTGGACAAATGGCAAAGAGTAGCTAAACACCATCACATTGTGCGGTTACTGTGCTCACCCTGAGTGTGAGATGTTGCGCCCAGGACCAGGTCCACAACACCAGGCATGGCTGAATGCAGCCATGTCAGAGCTCCAAAGCAGCAATAACCTGTGGAATAGGTAGGTGCTGCATAAACATTTTGGAGATCTCTGTCTGGACCCCCAGGTGGATAAAACAGGGCTTCCCCTCAACAGATCCCCACCCGGATGCCAGTAGAGTGGACCATCAACCCCAGTCCTGCTAGGGAACAGACACCCTACAGGGCAGTCCAAGCAGCTCCCCACACATCCATAACACAATATCAGACAGACATTAGGCCTGGATATTCACAGATGCACCCCACCACTATCTGATATTCACCTGCAGCAAGCCATCAGCCACTGCACCCTGCAAGGCACTCCATCACAACACATATCAGCTGTGAACAATCTGCTGGCTGGTCCTGATGGACATGCATGCACCCACAACTGGGGTGGCAGCACACACAGGCAGATAAGTCCATGAAGAGGCCCCCACAGGACACCCATACATATCACATGGGAGAATCACAATATAGCACTATGGGGGTGCCTAGCCATGCTGCCGTCACTGCACACTCAGGGTGAGAGTGATCCCCCAGCAGCACATACAGAGGTCACCCTGTCTGTGTAGGTGGTGGCCGGGCACTACCATGCCCCTGCCACTGCCCTATGCCCTGTGCAGCTGCATCCTGGTCAGTCCACTCTGTCTGAGATATACCCATGGTCCCTTGCTACTCATTATGCACATTGGCAGGCCAATACTGGCAACAGTGTTGGCAGTGTGGGCTGTGGAAGGGGCATGCAGCCAACACCCACTGTATAGACCAGTGTTTCCCAACCCAGTCCTACGGGGCACACCGACCAGTCAGGTTTTCGGGATATCCCTAATGACTATGCATGAGATATATATGCATTAGAGATATCCTGCCAACCTGACTGGTTTGTGGCCCTCCAGGGCTGGATTTGGAGACCCCTGCCTTACACCTCTGTCATTTAAGATTGTGAGTGGGCAAGGTGCAGATGTCCTAGACATCGAAAGGGTATATAGAATGTGACACATTCCTCCTCGATTCTCACCACCACCAAAAAGTTGTCTAATAGACAATATTTTGGTGGTGGTGAGAATTGAGGAGGAATGTGTCACATTCTATATACTCTTTCGATGTCTTGGACATCTGCACCTTGCCCACTCACAATCTTAAATGACAGAGGTGTAAGGCAGGGGTCTCCAAATCCAGCCCTGGAGGGCCACAAACCAGTCAGGTTGGCAGGATATCTCTAATGCATATATATCTCATGCATAGTCATTAGGGATATCCCGAAAACCTGACTGGCCGGTGTGCCCCGTAGGACTGGGTTGGGAAACACTGGTATAGACAGACACACAATTCCACACCTATGCCATCATGGTGCTACTATTGAGGAGGTAATTAGCCTTGCCCACCAAACCGGTGCTGGGCACGGCAAGGCATGGATATGCTACGCAGTACTGCTGGGGGTCACTCCCCAGGGTGGTAAACACCGTCAGAGGCAAGGGCTGGAGCACGCACCGCAAACACCGAACAGATTGTTCGGATGGGGTCAACTAGCAGTATGTGCGTAACGTATGGATATCTATCTGCCAGTACTCCTAGCAAGCGTCTCAGAGCTGGGTACCATATACCTCAGGTGTAGGGTTACATTGCTAGGGTATGCAGGTGCTAGTATTGGGAGATGCACGCAGGGTCCAATGTTCTGCCTCTCCAGGAGACATTGGCCAATGGGGCCTGTGGGTGTGGGTGTGGGTGTGTCTGCCCCTGTTGGCTGCTGCTTTACGGCAGAGATTCCCAACTCCAGTCCAGGTTTGCATCACACTGATCGGGTTTACCTGCTGTTCCTCATGAATATGCATGATCTACATCTACATGCCATGGGGGTGGTGCATAGATACAGAGCACAGGCATTTGTATGAGTGGCAGCATGGACCCTGACTGGTGTGTGGCCCACCAGGACTGCATTTGGGAGATTCTGCTCTAGGTACTGCCCCTGTACATGGTGTCTGTGCTCAGTGGGGTAAAAGATAGACGTAGTACCATTGCATATGTCCTCGCCACGAAAGGTTTGTCCGTACTATCACTGTGTAGCTGTGGGAAAAATATGTGGGAAGGATTGGTGGTAGCCCCAGCTGGGCTTTGAACCTGTGACCTTCTGTTCTTATATGCACTGTCTGTGTGCACTGCACCACCTTGTAGCCACAGATTGCCTGGATTCCCTGGAATGTCCATGCCTGTGGATCCGGCAGGGCCTGTGTGTTGCAGTGGACTGTGCCAGCCTGCACATGGCTTGGCCTCTGTCCTCTGTGGCTAGCTGCCACTGCCCCCTGCACCACATGTACTCGTGCGCCAACATGCTGGCATGAGCTTCTCTCAGAAAAAGAAGATGACCTGATTGCAATGTGGCAGTACGGGACTGCATTTGGGGGACTTGGCTGTAGGTATGCCCATTGTTGTGGTGTGTGTGTGCGGTGTTGGGTAACATATGGGTGTTTCCCCCATGCTTATGTTCCCTGCAATACAGGGGTGTCTGCTCTATCTTTGTTTAGTGGTGGGTAAAATATATGGACTGGGCTGGCAAGTGCCCCAGCTGGGATTTGAACCTCTGGCCTTCTAGTCCTAGAGGTCATGGCTATGTCCTCTGCACCACACTATGGCTACAGAGACAGTGCAGCCCCTGGAGGTAGTAAACCTGGCAGGATGGAGTCACAAACCCTGCTGTATGCATTTTTACTGTGGGCTCCTTCACCCTGTGTGGTGACAAACGTGCAAATAAAACCCGGGAATGACCACGGAACAAAGGGGGAAAACATATACCCAAGCTGGGCAACAGTGATATTAATGGGCAACCCTAGATAACACTCCCAGGACAGCTCCAGAAAAAGGGAAATGTTTTTTGGACGAGTCTCCGCTCCGTACACCTTTCCATAAATCATTTCTTTTTTTTGGAGCTTTCCTGGGTGTGTTATCTAGTTTTGCCCATCACTATAACTGTTCCCCAACTGAATTACTATTTTTCATATTTTTGTGGTGGTCATTTTCTATTTATAATTGCACTTTTGTGCTGTGCACATGTATCACACTGCTCACGTTTTTCAGGTTTCCCCGGTTTTGCTGTACATTGCTGACGGAAATGGTTTCTCTTCCCTTTAAATGCATTCTAACGCGAGTGATTCACTCGCGCTATTTTTTTTTGGAAATTCAGCCCCGATAATGTGCGGGGCACCTCTCCCCTCCCCTTCCCCGCCCATTAACCCCTTCTCTCCGCCCCTCCGGGGCCTTCCTCCGCCCTCCGTTAGCCTTTCCACCCCTCTATCGGACATTTGCGGGCACGTACTTGTGCGGCACCCGTTACTGTGACGCGCAAGTGTGCGGGGCTTCATCGCACGTTTGCAGGGCGTTTAAGCGCTCTTAAGTATCGCTTTTAGTGCGCTATTTTGCGGCGCGCTAATTAGCGGTTTTTAGTAAACATGCCCCTAAGACTTGAAAAGGGAGAACATCATATTGTTAAAAATATAGCACACAAATATTGAGGAAAATAACTATTTTTTAAACTAAATCTATCAGTTATTAGGTACTGTATTATATTTACATGTATAATTGTGATGCCAATAAAAGTCCTACACAGGGGGTCCCGTGATTACGAAGAGCTGAGTGGGTGCCCTTCAGCCGAGCTCCACTCCTGGGGCACTTAAAACTGCTAAAAAAATAGCGGCAAAGATTGACCAAACCAGCCCCCATGTCCACAGCGGGTACGGAAATAGCAGCTGAGTGGAAGGATTGAGAGGACGGGTAGCAAGAGGCCACAGTATGCTCGTAAAAACCCTGAAACCAATGAGAGACCGCACTCCCAAGATGGCGACCAACAGGCAGCCCCTGCCGAACATAATGATCCATGATGCTAACGGCTGCCCTCGACAAGTGCCTGGTCCATCTCCATATCTCATTTGAGGAATTGAGGGGAAACCTGGAGGCTCAAACTCAGCAGATACAACAGGTGGAAGGCCAAGTCACATTGGAGGAGGAGAGAATCAGGGCCCTGGAACAGTGCATGAGACAGCTGAAACAGAGCAAACGTGAACTCTTCAACCAGATCGACAAACAAGAAGACCGCAAAAGACAGAACAATATCCGTCTGATTGGGCTGCCAGAATCTTATAAGGACAGCGACCTTTGGGACATTATGGAATCCCAGCTACCAAATCAACTGGGAATGCAACTGATGGGGGACAGGATAATCGTGGAACGCCTTCACTGACTGGGGCTGAGGTGGGAACATGCAGTGAGACCACGACCCATTATTACCCAGATATTAAACTTCGCCGACAAGGACAAAAGCCCTACACAGAAGACACTCGGAACTTATATTTAATTTTAATTTAATTTACATTTAACATTTATGTTCTAGCTAACTCAGAGTTCAAGGTATATTACAATAGGGGTTGTTTACTAACATGCCATGAGTAGCACGGGGCTAATGCATGAATAGCATGCGTTTTTACCTTACCAGGGCATAGCGGCTGTGGTAGATGCAGGTAATACACCCTACCACCACGCTAGTCGCAGCACTAACATGGTAGTAGTAAATAAGGGGCAAGCAGATAGTGTGCACAGTCGCAATGCATGCCGGAAAAAACAAAGCTACAAGCACAATATTACGGAGGATGTGGGTGCCTGTTTCACTATGGACAATAAGAAATGTGCCCAAGAACACATATGTGACAATATCAACTGGCCAGTTCAGGATATAGAGGGATGACTGGGAATGGGCTTAACTGCCTGCACAGCTCAAAGCATCGGGGCTAAGTATAAGAAGAAGGGGCATGCAAATCAGCAAAGCAAACACATGAAGAAAGTATTTGCTGTGTTTCAAATTGTAGTTGACAGAGTGGAAATGTGTCATCTAGAGATGCAGGGGGCTTATACGGGATTAGGCAGGGTGTTCACAGTGTTCAATATGGGGGACAGGGATATGAAGCCCCTTACCCTTAGGCATTAGGGGTATCTATTTACCTAAACCACAGGGAACACATGGGGGGAGGGAGGACTCCATGGCTCATTTCCTCCTTTGGGCTTGGGCAGCAGTATTGCCATTGTGGAGTGTGTCCCATGGATGGCTGGGGTAAAGGTGTAGGAGCACACTTACTCATAGAAGAATGCATATGGGGCTATAGGGTTAGGAGGCACCACCCTCTGCTCTGACTTCTATAATGGGGGGAGGGGCCCACAGTCATTCACCCAAAGTGGGCCCCCATGTGTCCTCCTGCCAAGAAGAGCTCTGGGAGAACACCACATGAAGGTGGTGAATCCTCAACAGTCCCCAGGCTAAGCACCCCAGCTGCCATGAAAACAGTCTACCAGACCAAGGAAGCTCAAAAGAGCTCCCTGGGTCCATGGATTACCTCTACCTCTGGACAAGGAGGAGAGGCAGGGGACACGATCAGCAAGATCCAACACCAAAGGCCCATATTCAATGATAGTATTATGCAGCTGCTCAGAGCCGGTAGGCCTCAGCCACATCCTCCCTGGTTCAGGCTAAGGCACCATCTGCCCACAGAACATGGCCCATGGCAGCAACATGCCCTCCCCTCCAGGTGCATGTATGCACTGCTCCATGCTCCCCCATGCAGAGGTCGGACAGCTCTTGTGCTGCTACATTGTCATGTTCCCAGTAAGTGAATCACTTAATTTGAATGCTCCTCACCCTCCTGTATTCTGCTGGCTCCAACTCTGGATATGAAACCAGTACTCACTGCTGCACAGAGCACGGGTCCTATGTTCTGACACCTCCACAACACACAACACCAGTAGCCCTCTGACAGCTAGCCATTGTCTGTGGATTTTTGACCACTATCCCAGCAGGGTTAACCCTGACTTGCAGCCCCTAATTTTATGGTAGTTAGGCTGTTCTGGTCCACTGGCATGTCAGCCGAACTATGCAGCCCCTCCAAATAGGTGGCCTAGACAGGTGCCTTGGTATTCAGCTCACATATCCAATTACTCTACTATTATTCTTATGTTTTTTATGCTGCTTCTGCCTTTCCTATTTTCTAAAACTCATGCCTGAACTGCGTAGTTGGCACACAAGAGCATGGCAAGAGCAGCTAGCACCTGGTCAGAGGCTGGCGCTAACTGCGTATATGTTAGCGGTATAGTTGTGTAGCTCGTGCCCGACTGCCACATCCGCCCCAAGCATGCACCGTGACTCTGCCCTCTCTCTGCCTTGACCCCACCTATTCGAGCGCTATGCTGCTAGTGTGGGATTTTTAGTGCCCGCGCCTTTGGGCCATGCACTCCTTGCTTCCACTTGACCCAAATGTGTGTAAACCCTGTGCTACCAGCTAATGCACTTTAGTAAACTGCTAACTGGCTAGACCCCACTCAGGATGATATTCAGCAGCACTTTAAAAACATCTGGTTAGCTTAGTGGCAGTCTGTGGGCAGAGCTGAGGCAGACTATCCGGTCAGTGGCTTTATTCAGCCACTAACTGCAGAGGCAAACTGCATACAGTTAGGATAGGTCAAGGGCTGTTCAGAATTTGGTGGTTGTGCAATCTGGTTAGTAGCTTCGCTTTTGGCCACAGCAGTGAGAAACTTTAGAAGCACTGACTTCCGTGATCTGAATATCGACCCCATAAGCCATAAACACAATTAACAACTTAAGTTACAATAAAAAATTAAACTAATACATTAATTAATCAAAAAGTGATGAAACCAAGTTTTAAACCCAATGAAAAGAATAAGAAAGAACATTTCTAAGAGCTTGAAAAACTGTACCTGCATGTAGGAACATGAAAACTTCTCAATGCCTCCTAAAATTCAGTTATACTTGGGGGGCATATTCAAAACAGTTTAACTGGTTAGCAGACCTGCTAACTGGTTAAACAGTGATTAGGGGTCTAGTCAGTGATATTTAACTATTTAGTGTCACAGACTATCCCCTGCTACCCAGTGCTTATGCTCTGATGTTAGCCAGCTAGTGTTGGGGCATTATAGTGGCAGAGTAGGGGCAGCAAGGGGATGAGCTGGTCAGGGGCGATATTGAGTTGCTGGTCGATTAACCCCAATCAGCTAAAGTTAGGACAACTGAATGGCTGCCCTGACTTTAGCTGGTTTAGATATCTAGCCAGCGTCTGAATATTGCTGCTAACCAGTTAGCTAATCAGCTAACCAGGCAATCTGGATATTCAGTGCTAGTGGCCGGATAGGTGCCCTCATTGAATAGCTGGATTGAAATTAAAGCGGCGACAGCCAGCCACTTTAAGTGTAAAGGATGCTGCCACCAGAAATGCCTCCCATAGAGGTATCAAAGGCCTACTTAATAGCACCATTAGATCCAAATATGCAGAAAGTGAAAACGTCCAGAATCTGTCTCCATCATTAAACCTTCAGAAGCATTCTGACAACTAGTCGGGATGGGTGAGAATTCACCCATGCGCACAGGGAAGGAAGCAATGGAATTTGTAAAACAAGAGAAAAGCTTCTTCAAAGAAATAAATCAAACAAGGAAAAACAAGTGGCAAATATAGAAATACAGTGGGGAATACAAAGTGTTACTCCAGGATCCATTTGTTGATCAATACAGGGCACATGAATGGTTAAGGAGAGGTGAACTGAAAAAAAGGGATGAAAGATTGATAGCTGAAGCCCAGTATAGTGGATTACGGACAAGATGGTTAACAGCAAGAATAGAAAATACTCGCAAAACAAACATAGATTCTGTAATAAAGAGCTGGAAACAGCTACTCATCTCATAGACGGTTGCAAAGTTCTGATGGCAGAAAATTTCTAGACAGAAAGGCACCATAAAGTGGCATGCTTCATCCACTGAAAACTCTGCGGTCAATACTGAAAGAGCACTGAGTCGATTGGCACTGTGCCGAAGGTCTAGGTGCTTGCAGTTTGCGCTTTTCATCAGCATTACATAGCGAACAGGAATTACTGTAAATATCCTGCTCTACACATAATGCTATGTGTTCAGTGGGAAGGACAGGCTTAGGGCATTCTGGGGGTGGTGCTGCCGAATCGCATATTTCATACGTCTAGGCCAAGAGCAGCTCAAGGTAAACAGTATTCTGAGGTGAGAATGATCTGGTGCCATCCCCCCCCCCCCCAACCTTCCCCCAGCACCCAAAATGGAGAAGCCTCCTCAGAGCTCTAGTCAGGGAGCAGGGGGTGCCCTCACTCAGAACAATGGTCAGGTGGTTGCCCAAGAAAAAACAAACAATATATTCCCAGGTTATAGAACTCTTTTTAAAAAATCCACAATGTTTATATGCAGCAAAAATTGTAGTACTTTAATTACATAGCCTGGGAATCTAATATAAACTATACTTTTGCTTCCGTTGCAAAAAGCATCTATTACTTATTTGTATAGTGCTAAAGGGATACAAGGTGCTTGCA